>BSBN01000646.1:1050000-2381588 GCA_027924645.1 Cunninghamia lanceolata | reverse complement strand
TCTCTTCTCTCCTCTCTCTTCTCTCTCTCTCTCTCTCTCTCTCTCTCTCTCTCTCTCTCTCTCTCTCTCTCTCTCTCTCTCTCTCTCTCTCTTCTCTCTCTCTCTCTCTCTCTCTCTCTCTCTCTCTCTCTCTCTCTCTCTCTCTCTCTCTCTCTCTCTCTCTCTCTCTCTCTCTCCTCTCTCTCTCTCTCTCTCTCTTCACATTTCTATTTTTCATCTCCTCTTGATTTGGAAACTTTCCCCAACCCACATCACTTAAATTCAAACAATCTCCCGTTGCATAAATGGCAACTCTCCCAACTCCTCTTTTCCGAAAAATCTATTTAAACCCTCTCTCTTCTCACCATTCGGGAGGATTTTTTTGGACTTTTGATCATACTTCTTATGAATGCATTTGTGCTTATGAAAAATTTGAGAGCATTGAATGTAAAATTGAAGAAACGGTAGAGTTAATTGTCTTTTGAATGCTCATGCTTGTTTTTCTATAGTTTAATTATTCATTTAGGCATTTGTGTCATTTAGATAATAATTCATTAAGGATGATGTTGAAAATAGTTTTGATTATGCTTTCATAAGATTCATTAGTTTTTCATTTTCAACGTCAACAAAATGGTGAACCTAAAACTACCAAGACACACAATGATGATAAAGTGAAGGATCATAGACCCTTTTATTTGCAACCAAGCTATAAAAGTTCTTCAAAAGTTTCAAAGCCAAAACCTACAAATGATCCCATCTTGGATGAACTTAGAGCATTAAGACAGGAATTGGATACTCTCAAGAACAATAAACATCATCCCACTAGTTTTCCATTGAAGATATATGTCCTTATCCTTTCAATCTGAGCATACCAATGCCACCTTTTTCCCAGTCACTGGGACATACCGAGACTTGATAAATATAGGGGAAAAGGAGACCCTAAGGACCACTTAAGAGAATTTTGTGCCGCTACCTTGGAATTCACAATTGATGAGACATATCTTATGAGATTATTCCCTCGCAGTCTGGGAGGAGAAGCTATGGAATGGTTTTCACAGTTACACCTGACCATCAAATCTTTTCAAGAACTAGCTGATAAATTTGTCTCAAATTATAGTTACAATTGTGAACAGGAAGTGACCATGTCAAACTTTTTTAGCACCAAGCAAAAATAAGGAGAACTTTTGTGTCATTTTTACAAATATGGAGATATTTGACAAAACGACTACCTTATAACATTCTAAATAAACAATTGGTTGACCTCTTTTGTCATAATTTGAACAAATAAATTGGAAAGGAACTTCACCTCAAATGCTTGGATTCCTTTGATGAAGTCACATAAATGGGATTTCGAATTGAACAAACTCTCATCGACGATGGAACTATTAAACTTAATAATGACAAAGATAAAAATCGGGCTCGAGTAACAAGACACCTTTTTCGATTAAGAACAAGAATGTGGTCAATGATGGAGTTGTTGATGTGAAAATGACTAAAACATCATCATCTATCTATAACCTTAAAGGTTCATCCTCAGACAAAGGAAAATAAAAACAAAGAAGCTTCCCTAAACAAAATTTTACACCATTGGGATAATCGCTTGAATCTGCATGAAAAGAACTCCTTCAAAATAATATTATAATGCTACTAATATAAGATAATATAATCCACAAATCAAACCCCCATGGTGGAATGAGGATCACTTTTGCAACTATCATAGACATAAAGGACATAAGACTAATAGTTGCAATAAACTTCGACATGTGATACAAGATCTAATTGATGATGGAAAGATAGCAGTTGACGGGCACACTCCTTTTGGTAACTTTGATTGCGAGGTGTTCAAAGATCCTTTGCCTAAGCATGACAAGGTTAAAGGAAAGACCCCCGAATCTGGTGATGGTGTAAACTATACTATTGCAAAGTATGACTATGTCATAAATAACATCAGTTCAAAGTTGATAACCATGCGAACACTTTCATTATAAAAGGCAAAGAACTTGATTGCAATGTTACTACCCGCAGAGGCACAATTACCCTTAGAGGTCCTAATTTAAACCCTGTTTGCATCAACTTCATAATAGAATATCATAGAACATTTAGGTAAAACACCCACGCAAATTTCCATACTTGATCTGCTATGCCTATCTCCTGAGCATAAAGCTATCCTAGATAAAGCGCTTGCTAATGCTACAGTACCTATAGACTTGCATATAGATCAATTCCAAGCTATGGTGGGACACATCACTTCTCCTCACACTCACTTTTATTGAGAATGATGATTCGTCCATCCAACGACCACATAACACACTTTTACACATTGAAGTCCTTGTCCATAAAACCAAGATCAAGCAAGTTCTGATAGATGGAGGAGCAGGGTCTTAATGTTTGTACTCAGAAATTGGTCACAGCATTAGGGTTCTCTGAAAGTGTAGTTGATCCAAAGAAAAAGATTACCATAAAGGCATATGATGAAGAGGAATGCTCATCTAAAGGATCAGTTACTTTACCAATCAAGGTTGGGCTTGTGGTAAAGGATGTTGTTTGCCAAGTCCTTGATCTTCCTCTGACCTATAACATCCTCCTGGAAGACCCTGGATTCATGCAATGCAAGTGGCACCTTCTACATACCATCAGTGCATTAAATTACCACACAATGGTGTCGAAATCACAATACTAGGAGATCCAAACCCTTTCATGTATTACAATAATCTAAGCCCTAAAACTGAAATCACAATCCCTAGCAATCATGAAGCACTTTCTTCTCAAGCATATGTTGATCCTAAGTCCTTAAAGGCATCCACCTCAAAATCCAATGAGGTTGAGAGCAAAATACAAGTGAAAGAACAAGGAGTAGGAGAATATACCCTAAGTCATGCTCTTTGCATTGGAAGGATACCTTTATCTCCCCACACCTATGGCAAGCCACAAATGACTAAAACCACATCAGACACTAATACTGCATTGGGGTATAAATCAACTACTTTCAAAAAATAGGGAGCTCTTTATGATGAAATGAAGAAGCTGATCTCCTGAGATGGCTATACTAAGATGAGAATGCAGAAAAAGAACAAACTGAAGAACTAGAGATAAAGACACATGTTGAACAATATGGAAAAGGATTGATCTTATAAAAAGAATGGGATATGATGGTAAAAGTCCACTAGGTTCACAAAAACAAGGTATCTTAGAACCAATACAACCTACTCATGCACAAAAAGTCCTTGGCTTAGGTCAGGATATGTAGAGGATAAGACCTTGAGTACTAAGTGTACTTCAAGTAAGGAAGTAGAGTCCTCAAATGCTACACAGACAAACGAGGAAAGTGTCATCGATGACTTCATTGACATTTATGACTATGATAGTCTCTCCACCATTGACCCGATCATAAAATTTGTACCCTTGAATCCATTCAAAATCTTGACTCAAATCATGACCCTTTACCCCTAGTTTCACCCCCAACTCATTGATGGGGATCAAAAGGGACCGCCACAACTAGATGTGTATCTTTCATGACATGATGCATACATATTTGGAAGACTATGTAGATGATTTGTTGGGAAAATCATACACTAAAGCTAGACATTTAGAGATCATGGACAAAATTTTCACAAGATTAGAACAATACAAGGTCCAGTTGAATCTAAAGAAATGTGTTTTCGGGGTAACCTCTGGGAAACTCCTTGGATACATTGTCTCATCTAAAGGAATTGAAGCTGATCCTACAAAAGTAAAAGCTATACTTGAAATGCCTCCACCAAAGAATATCAGTTAGTTGCGATCATTGCAAGGAAAACTTCAGTCTATCTACCATTTTATAATGTAACTTGCAGATAAATGTCAACCATTTCAGCATCTGCTACGCAAGAATGTTCCATTCATATGGGATGACAAGTGTGAACAAGCTTTTTAGAAAATCAAAGAATATCTTATAACACCACCAGTACTAGTGCCTCCTATAGATGACAAGCCTTTACTCCTTTATATATCCACAACTACCATAGCACTGGGGCACTTTTGGCACAACATGACTCTAAAGGAAGGGAATGTGCCATATATTACATTAGTCATACTCTAGTGGGATATGAGCTCAATTACAGTCCTATTGAAAGAGTGTGTCTTGCCATAGTTTTTGCCTCATAGAAGTCATGACATTACATGCTTACACACCTAATGAAGCTCATAGAAAAATTTGATCCTCTCAAGTACCTCCTAAAAAAAATAGCACTCAAAGGATGACTGGCTAAATGGGTTATGATTCTTAGTGAGTTTGATATTGAGTACATGGAAAGAAAAGCAATCAAAGGACAAGCTATAGCGAATCAACTCACTGATACTCCTATGGTAGATGACCATCCTCTTATTATAGAGTTCCCTGATGAATCAATCTTCAACATGGAATCTACACATCTTTGGACCTTATATTTTGATGGCTCCTTTACACAAATTGGTTTTGGTGTTGGCATTCTCTTTGTTACACCACAAGGGGGTTGTATACCTAAAGCTTATAAGATACAGTTTCCATGTACCAACAATATTGCAGAATATGAGGATTACTTTCTCGGGTCCGTATGGCTATGCAATGGAAATCTTAGAGTTGTGTGTCCTTGGTGACTCTCAGCTAGTGATCAAACAAGTTAATGATGACTATAAAACAAAAGATGAAAAATTGGTGCCTTATAAAAGAATGGTGGATGATTTCAAGCCCTATTTCACATCAGAGGCAATGGTAACAATTGGTTCACTTGTGGAAATGCCAAGCAATGCTGCCTACTATGAGTTCTTGGTAGAACCTTTTTTTAACTTGCTTACAATGTACCGTAATCTGAAATGATTTGTCTTATAGTTGGTCCTAATTCTCAATGGTATGGGAATATTTATACCCATCTCCATGTTGTCATACGACCTATCCAATTAATCCCATAAAACCTTTATCCGTCAAGCCTCTCATTATGTAATCTTAGTCGATACCCTATACTGTCGAGGTCTTGATGGTACTTTACTCTGATGTCTTGAACATGATGAAGACAACACTGCTTTACAAGAAATACATGAAGGTATATGGGGGCACATTCTAGCGGTCCTACCTTAGCCAAGAAACTCTTGCGTATGGGTTATTATTGGACTACAATGGAAAAGGATGCATATTAGTTTGTTAAAAAATGCAAGCAGTGTCAAAAACATGTAGACTTGGTACATGCTCCTGTGCAAGAATTGTATCCGCTCGCCACACCGTGGGCATTTTTTAGTGGGGACTTGATCTCGTGGGCAAGATCCATCCACCTTCATCCAATGGTCATAAGTTCATTCTCGTCGCCACAAACTACTTCATGAAATGGATCAAAGTTGTTCTCCTCACCCACATTACTGGAAAACAAATAGCCACTTTCATACTGAACTATATCATCTGTCATTATGGTATTCCTTCATCCATTATCATAGATAACGATCGTCCTTTCAAAAATTAGGATATCCATGAACTTTGTGAGAAATTCCATATAGAACATCATTTTCCTACACCTTACTACCCTCAAAGTAACGGCTAGGCTGAGGCCTCTAACAAGACCATTCTCAAAATTTGTAAAAGATGGTCATTGAAGCTAGTTGAGATTGGCATGTTCAACTGAATCCTACCTTATGGACTTACCACACGAGTGTCCGAACTCCCATAGACGCTACCCCATATGCCCTTGTCTATGGATCTGAAGCCATCTTGCCCATCGAGGTCGAGTTGCCTTCTTTTCGGGTCTCCTTGCGCAATCAAATCAGTGATGTAGACTACAGAGTTTCTCATCTGCAGGAATTGGAACTGTTTGATGAACAAAGACAAATTGCTTTCAATCATCTTAGAGCATACCAGCAGCGGATGTGCCAAAGTTATAACCATAAAGTGAAACCACGCACATTCGAGATTGGGGATCTTGTCCTTCATGAAAATCCTCACAATCAACAAGACAGAGAAAGGAAGGGTAAATTTGAGCCTAACTGGTTGGTCCCATACATTATCACTGTTGTGTATGGATTAGGGGCATACCAGTTATCTACTCTAGAAGGTGAATTGCTCAGTGATCCCATCAACAATATGCATATTCATAGGTTTTATACTTGAGTACTTCAAAGAGAGTACACTCTTTTTAAAAGTCCTGAAAAAATACAAAAATAATGGAAAAAAGTCCTAAAAAATACAAAAAATGGAAAAAAGTCTTGAAAAAAAAAGTAAAGAGAAATCAATTCGTTCAATGGTGAAAACCACTTCGGTGGTGCCTTGAGCAAGTGCCATGGTGAAAATCAAGAAATCGACGCCATGTGTAGAGGCTTCTCTCCTCTTTCCTTTAGGCTCCACTTGAACTTTCCATCCCATTCACTATGCACTTCATAATAACCTTTTCACACTCACCATGGCTTGTGAATTGTTCGGCATTCCCCTCGCTTGCTCGCTTCTCCATGCATACTAAGTTGGTCCTATCCATCACTGGGCATTTCTTGACCTTAGCTATGGGTTGGGATACTTAACATCTCGCGGTTAGAAAAATTATCCTCAATGTCTGTCTGCTCGCTCACAATTCATCTCATTCCATCAAATATTTCAAAAATAAAAAAAATCAAAACATCTCAAAATATCAAAAAAAAATCAAATATTCCAAAAAACACAAAAAAAATCAAATATTCCAAAAATCCAAAAAAAAAATCAAAACAAATCAAATATTCCAAAAATCCAAAAAAAATCAAATATTCCAAAAATCTAAAAAAAATAAAATAACTTCAAAAATTCCAAAACAATGATACTTTCAGATCGCCACACGGCTCTGAACTTCAACAAAATCAAAACACACCATGAATGACAATCAAGCGTACATTACAACATACCTATCAATCCATATTTCAAATCAAACCAAATGCATAAATTGTGATAAAAATCAATTCTACATTGAAGCATGATGCCTATTTGTTTATTGATCTTTGATTGTTTTATGATTTTATCTTTGGTGGCATGTCGTTTAGCTTCTCAAGGATGTCTTCGACTAGATAGGCGGGGATGGGGCATGTTCACTTGTTTATTGTCTATAGATTGTTCCTTATTCACAGGATGACTCATCTTAAAACATGGTTGTTTAAAATCATCGAGGACTTATGAGTCTAGTGTGGATGAGAGCATTCCTTGTCTGATAGTGTCTTCTATGCAATAAATATTCAGGTTATCTAGGATTGTTATACCTAGATTCTTATACTTTATTGCTAAATAAAAATGCAAACAATATTCAGGTCATCTAGACATTCATGTTATCTAGATGCTTATACTAATTTGCGACATAATAAGCTCAATGATGATAAAGCACTATTTAATGCACACGAATTTTTTTCACCTTCATTTCCTTCGTATTCCTTTTCATCCATTTCCTTCATCATTTCTTTTTTCTTCATGCTCCTTATCCCACGGAGTGATTAATCACTTTATCCAACTGATACCTATCTCCTAATCCAAATATCAAATCAATCAACTTGCTTTTAGCATGGGACTCCAATGCTCCCTGATCACTCAATCTATTAATCAATCATTGTTTTGCGCTAGCATAAATCTCAATCAACTTAATCAGCTTATCAACCTAGCTATACTGAGCATTTCCATCAATTGTTTAGTTACGCTCATTAGTTGTGCATTTTCATCAAATGCACATTTTCTCTTATTAGTTGTGCATTTTCATCAAATGTGCATCTCCACTTAATCACTCATGCAATATTAATTATCAAATCCTCTTCATGTGATCTATCAAGAGATTAATCTTATCACAGCTTGTTCAATTAATCTCTCTAGGGGGCATATCATCCTTATCGTTATCCTTACTAGAATATCCCTGGGGCATGTATCAGTTAATCAATTCTTCTTTTTCTTTGAAACAACGTGATAGGCTGCATTGTCTCAAAGAGGGACAAAATGTAGACAATAAAAATCACCTCGGAATCTTTCTTCTAAATTAAATAAATAATTAAATTTATTTAATTATCCCTATCCTAATCTTTCCTCCAAGATTAAATAAATATTTATATTTATTTAAATCTATCCCACCTTACATCCTATAATTAAATAAATATTTATTATTTATTTAATTATTCATTTATGCCACAAATTAATTAAAATCCTATTTTAATTAATTAAATCAACTTACCATCTCTCTCTCTCTCTCTCTCTCTCTCTCTCTCTCTCTCTCTCTCTCTCTCTCTCTCTCTCTCTCTCCTTTTCACATTCTCTCTCTCTCCTTTTCACATTTCTATTTTTCATCTCTTGATTTTGAAAACTTTCCCCAACCCTCATCACTTAACTTCAAACAATCTCCCATTGCATAAATGGCAACTTTCCCAACTCCTCTTCTCCGAAAAATTTATTTAAATCCTCTCTCTTCTCACCATTCGGGAGGATTTTTTTGGATTTTTTATCATACTTCTTATGAATGCATTTGTGCTTATGAAAATCTGAGAGCATTGAATGTAAAATTGAAGAAAAGATGGAGTTAATTGTCTTTTGAATGCTCATGCTTGGTTTTCTGTAGTTTAATTATTTATTTAGGCATTTGTGTTCATTTAGATAATACTTCATGAAGGATGATGTTGAAAATAGTTTGATTCTGCTTTCATAAGATTCATTAGTTTTTCGTTTTCAATGTCAACAGTTTCTAAGGAAGATCTTATCATTGATGATTGGAATGATGATGATCTCCTTGTGGAAGAAGACTATTCAAATCTAATAAGTTGAGATCTTTTGCCTTTCTTCAATGTTTTTTATATTACTTTTCAATTATGCTTTTCCATGTTCCTAGTTAGCATGTGGAGGATGCAAAAACACCTCTAGTGGCGCATGTTGACACAAGTGATTATGAATATTTATGTTCGTCTCATTTTACTTTTCTCTTATTTATGTGTTTCTTTTGTATTTTCCCTATATATTTAGGATGATGTGAAGTTATTGAGTGCATCACAAACACTATCATCATGTTGACTAGAAGGTTTATTTTCCTTTTATTTTTATGCCCCTTGGCCTTTTCGATGGAGCCTCAACTCTTGTGCCCCCTTCTCTCATTTCTCTCTTGTCCATTGACATTATTTAGCTTTTTTTATTGAGCATTGTATAGTTTGGTTTTATACTCATTTTACCTTTTATATTTACATCTTTTATCTTCGGCCTTTTGATTATGTCATGTATGTTATGTTTTCAAAATCTCATTCTTATCTATAATACTTGTTATTTTCTCTCTAACTTGGGAGGGATTATCTTCATGTTGCATTCCTTGTCGTCTTTCAAGTAGTATACATTCACATATAATTGCACTTTCATGCTCTTATTCTTTTATGTTTTTATGGCCCATGCTCTTCTCATGATGATATCTTTATTGCATTATTATTATGTAATTATGATGATGTATTTATCCTCCATATAGTTATTTCTTAATTACATGTTTTTTAAAAAAACAAAAGGTGACAAGGTCACCAATACCATTAATAAAATGATATTATAGAAGGTCACAGGAGGCCATTAAAGGCCCAAAATTACAAAGATGTCAAAATACCCTATTGATAGGGCAAAACAGAACTACCACCTTTAAATAGAGAAGTTGGATATCACATAAGGGAAAGAGACACCAAAATTAAGCCTTGAGGGTGGATGAATCCATAGCCTCGGGGGAGGATGGATCCATTGGAGGAAAAAACATAGGTAAGTCCATCGACAAGGGCCTAGGTGCCCTATTGAGATAGTGGAGGCGAATGAAATTAATTGCCCTAAAAACTTCATGTTTGTTATCAGCTAGTCCAGGAGGTAGTTGGAAGGCATGCTTTTCTAGTGAACAATTCAAAATGTCACTGCTCCCTGAACATATACCATTCTTGAATGCATTATAGACAAAAGCTATCACAAAGGAAACATGAGCTAGTCATGAGTAAAGTGACCACCCACCAAAGCATTTCCTAAAAATAAATTATAGTTGTCAAGGGTGGTTTGCCAATGGTTAGCATAAAAAAATGTGTGCACAAAGGAAAGAGAAGGTGATAGAGACCAAAAATTCTTAGTTCTGAACCAAATTGTAGATATTAGAAAGGAAAATAGAGGCCACATTAGAGTATTAGAGATCATTTAGAGATACCATAAGAAGAGGGTTCCTGATAGTTATTCTGATAGAAAATTCCAGATTGGCGTAGTCGGTGTCGGAGATTATTTGTAGTTTTGTAGTCGTATATTCCCCATCCATCATTGGTTCCCATCCCCAAGGGAGAACAAAAATTTGATGGTTACTTTACATTGGCATACTCTGTGGTGATTTCATAATGTATCTCTTGTCTATGCCTTGTCCTCACATATGTTGGAAAAGTTTTGGGGCAACATATTTGTTCCTCCTTTATACATTCACTTTGTGATGACCCTAAGCTGAAATATTCTTTTAAGATGCTCAAATCTAAAATACCTAAATCAAATATTTATCTTTAATGCCTAGAATTGTAATAGCCATAAATCATATTCATGTAAAAAGATTAAATCTGGTAACCCACAAAATGATAGAGTAACTTGCACACATAGAACTTACTAGAACTAGTATATTTCATTCATATATCTCATTCAAATACATTGTTGTTCCAAACATTACAAAGAATCCACTAAAATGTTGAGAATAATAGACATTATAAGGATTTATAATCATTTTAGGAAAATACCTAGAATTCTAAGGCACATAAAATGTTGTTGAAATCTCCCTTGCTAGAAATATAGTTGTAACCTTTGGATGAAGCTACCTAGAGAACTCGAAGGGTTTTCATCCTCCAAACTCCAAGGAAATCAATTGGACCGTATTGTCAACTAATCTCCAAAACCTAAGGGTTTTCATCCTCAGATTAAACAAATGGATAGTACAAGTGCTAAATCTACAAGTTAGAGTTTGATAGGTTGGAAAAAGTTCTAGAACGAGCAAGTAGTTTTCCTTAAATAGAGATTTGAGGACCTAGCATGGTGCCCACATATGTTGGTAGGAATTTGAGAGTTTCTTGCCCATTTACCATATTCAAATGAGTCCAATTATGGTGCTCCTAGTTGCACGGTGTGGTAGGTGAAGCTCTTTGTTCAAATGATAAGGTTTCATGGAAAGGAATGCCTAAAAGTAGGGGTTAAAGGAAATGCATGCCGAAGGGTGCATTTGCAAGAGTAATTGAGGGTCTAAGAGTTGGGATGTTTAGAAGTATCACCCTTTAGTACCCTTGCATTAAGTTTTTTGAAGGCCCATGTTAGTAATGGAGAGTAGGGCTTGATTTTCTTAACTCAACCAAAATGACTCAAGTTTGATGGGTTTCCAGTCTCATTACATGGTCTTGCTTCACAACCTCACTATGGCTCTTGTAGCCCTCCAAAAGTGGTTTTCTGAGCATAATTTTCTCAAGAGGCTTCAAACCCTCTAAAGGATTACCATTTCAAGTACCCTTTTGGACCATTTTTAACATATCTCAAAATTGACATGGGTTACTTCAGATAAAATGCCTCAAAAACAATGACAGTCCTTTTTACAACTAGTCCAATTAGGCCTATTTTACAAAGGAAGTACCCATAAAACTTGCTACCTCTCTAGGATTCTTCCAAAAATTCATAGATCGGGTCTCCAAACCACCAAATCAATAGGTTTTGGCTCCCTATACTCAGATCTTGACACCAAACAATGAAACCTTTACTCTAGGACCGCCTATGCACAAATTCATGAGGGTTTTCTAGAAAACTACACTCCAAACCTCCTCTCACTATATCAAAGCCTCCAACATGTCATTGTGGGTCTTCGTAGGCCTCACAAACCCTTACCCAACATTGAACCTCAATATTTCATCAAAATACTACCTTAAACCATCACTCTCACACACTAATTTCACTCAAACTCAATAGGACAGCAACCATAACTCTCTCATTTCACTCTCCCTACACAAATATTTTATCCTAACATCTTAACATAGTTTAATAGACTCATTCCACCAAGCCACAGGGTACACAATAGGTGGAATGAGTCAAAAATACATTTTCAAGACCCCAAAATCTCAAATTCAGATTTCTCAAACTAGTTTTCACTAAAACAACTGTAACTTTTGATAGACCCAATAAAAATCAATGAGAATAGATTCAAATGAAAGCTACTTCATTTCTCTTTCCAACAAACTAAGATTCATGTCCTCAAAGTCTGTACAATGGCTGTACTACAGTCTGGAACAACAAAATTACAGAGGAAAATCTAAAAAATAGTGCTTTTATTAAGTTTTTTCTTCCAAATGTTCTCCCATCAACCTCCACAAACGTTTACATGTGTTTAAATCACCTCCTCCAACTCCCTAAACTGAATAGAACCAAATTTTGAACTTCCCACACAAAAATGACTCTTAAACTTTTACAAATTTGCATTTTTCATATGATAACCTTTGCATATTTGAAAATATTTTGCAACTTGAATCTCCTAATCACCTAATGACCTCTAATGGACTCAATACATCATCAAATGGTCTATATGACTTTATTTAATGAAAAATGACACAAAACACCTAAACTCTAACATATGACCTTATTGAACAATTTTGACACAAAATGTACTTGGTGCTCCTGCACCAGTTACGGATTTGGAGAATGGGATGTCACAATGCTAGTTAGAAAGGGTTTACAAAGGTCCATGGGTCTATGAGTCAAGGTGTAAAGACAATAGGGAATAGAATACCAAAATCCTTGCTAACCATTTTCACAAGTGGGATGATGGTAGAGATAATCCTAAAGGTCCAAAGGGTGGAAGCATGACAAGGAGTAGGGATCAATCTTTAGACATACGTGATTATAGAAAGAGCATGGATTCATATTTGGACATAATCTGTGTTTAAAGGAGTGGGGATTAGGGGTTGGTGATACCCATGTAAGTGGGGATTGAATTTTCAACATATACTCCTAATATATACTGCAAAGTGGCCTTTGAGGACATCCCTAGGAATAACCTCAACTTTTTCTTCATAGTCATATGTGAAATAAGCATAACCCCTTGTTGTTTTGGGTGAAAGAGCATAACCAACTACCTTGGTGGCATTGTCAAGCCCCTATGATGCAGGAGCATCTAGAAGCATTCAAAACAATTGGGACAGTTAACAGTGAAGTTGCAAAGGACAGAGAAAGCAGTTGTGGAGAATTTCGTATTTGCATATCAGAGGCTATGGAGCTAGACTTAGCATCTAGACATAGTCATTGACAACATGTCCAAATTTCAGGCCATTTGGGCTCAATTCCGGAGAGATCACTGTCAGAAGATTACCTATTTTTACTTGATTCACAAAGCAGAGCTGACAGTATTAAGTGAAGTCTAATCAGCTTGCGGAGAAACTCTATGACATATTGAGCCTAAAGGAACATTATTCAATGAAGTATAGGACCTGGCTGACCTTCATAGAGATCCACACGAAGTTTTATGCATCAGCGGAGCAATGCCTTATGTTTAGGTCTGACCTATCTAAGTCTACATGTTACCTGACTAGCCGTTGCAATTAGGCCGACTTGATGATTTGAAAGCTTGTGGAGGATATAAATGAGAGATAAAGGATTGTTTCTAGACAGTGATGGATAGCACGAAGATATGAAGCGAGATCTTAATTTTTCTTATCTAAATGAGTTGCAGAGCAGAGAACTAAGTTGTAGAAGAAAGAAATCGTGAAAGAATATTGGTGTATGAATCTTTTGTAATCCCTGGGCTACGACCTAGCATCTATAAAGCCCTTGAGGCATGTGTAATTTGATTTGAAGTTATAATATAAGAGGAATGGGCTTTGAAGGCTGGGTTTTTTCCCTGTTAGGGTTTTCCCAAGATATATCTGTTGCAAGTATGAGGTGAGCCAGTGTTGTCATTGATGTCAACATACTCATATTGCATTGACAAGAAGGATTTGATGAGCTGTGTGCTGAGGATATTGAGAAAATTAGCCTCAGTCAGGAACAGTGAAGAACAGTGATGAGAAGAAGGCAAATGTACTATATAGGATGAGAACCGGAGGATGCGGATTAAAGGGTTAGTAGATATGAGTCTTGAGATGCTTCAGTTAAGATTTCAGAGGTCCGCATGAAGATCTGAAGGAGTTGTGGCTGTCGGTATAGAACCGGTTCCGGCAAGTATCCAGAGGTGACAGAGGATCACAAAAAGGTCCGGTGAGGTCCGGAATTGTATTATCCTAATCTGCGGATTGGACGGAGTGTTTGGGATGTCCTTGTGATGTGTCATCCTGATCTGTGTATGATTTAGAGGTCCGGAAGTACCTCTTGCATTATGACAGTGGCGACAGACTGTGTTCTTGAAGTTCCGGATGAGGAAGACAAGAGATCCCAGTAAGTAGAGGAAGTGCGGATGTATCCAGACATTCAGACAGGCTTGTGAAGGTTCTTGGATCATGTTTAGGTTGTGTTGTTGGTCCGCATTGATGGTAGAGCCCGGAATTGAAGTTATTCTTCTGGATGAAGTTCTTGCTCTGTTTAGCCGACCGGATGAGTTGTTCATCCTGCGAATGTTCTTGTGATGGCCGACCGGATGTGTTATTCATCTTGTGGATACTCCTATAGTTGTTTGCCGACTTAGATGTTTGTTCCTAAGTCGATGTCTTGTATAAATAACGGTTTGTGAGTTCATTTCAAAGTGTGGTGTGTGGATGAGTGTGGCATAGCGAAGAAACGTGCGAAAGGCAGAGCAGAGATTTTTGGGCTTAATTGGAACTGATCCGGACATGGTAGAGATGTCATTCTCCAGTTCAAGACTATGATTTTTATCACTTTGTAGACAGTGTGTCTCCTTGTAGGCAGTGGGCCTCTTTGTGAGCAGTGTACTCGGGCAGTGAGCCCTTATTGGCATGTGCCATTCATTTTTCTTTATTCTTCTAACAGAGAATAATTCTTGGGTTAATCACCCCGTGGTTTTTCCCTTAACCGGGTTTTCCACGTCAAAATCTTGGTGTTCAATGTGTTGATGCTTATCTGCTCTTGTGTTTATGTATTATGCTTCCATGGATGATTATTTGATATGCTGCTAACTAACAACAAAGAATCAAGTGTTTGAAAGAACAAGAAGTTTTATACAACTGATTCACCCCCCCCCTCTCAGTTGTATGCCCTAGATCCAACAATTGGTATCAGAGCCAAGTTCCTCTGATAGGAGCTTAACCGCTTGAGGAGATCCAGGATGTCGTCATACAAGAAGGATAGTCCGAAGTTCAATGGAACCAACTTCACTCTCTGGAAAGGTCGCATGAAGTGTCACTTGGAATGTATGGGAAAAGCATACTTGGCTATGGTTTCAAAACCATATGTACCTCCACAAGGTGGTCCGACAACTCTGAATGAAATCACAGAAGCTGAAAACAATCTGCGGACCAAGGAAGCTCTTCTAAGCGCATTGAATGACTCAGATCTCTCGAATGTTATTGACCTACCAACTGCATATGAGATCCTGACTAAACTGGAACTTCTGTATGAAGGAGATGAGTTTGTCAAAAGTGCAAGGTTACAAAGCCTGAAAGGGAAATTTGAAAGATTGAAAATGAGAGATGATGAAAACATCACTACCTTCATGCCAAGAGTAAATGAGCTGGTATGTGGAATCAGAAATGCTGGTGGAACTTTAGATGAAAATGAGATTGTCTGCAAAATCCTAAGATCCCTTCCTGCTGCCTACAAAATCAAAGTTGCTGCCATTGATGAATTCAGAGCCCACACAACTGTCACAAGAGAACAACTGGCTGGCAAACTAGCTGCATTTGAAATGACCGAGTTTGGAGATGATCCTCCCAAGACTGAATCTGCTTTCAAAGCCAGTGCCTATGTGAAAGGCAAACAGAGATTTGATCCGGGTGAAAACTCATCAAGGAAAATGTCATGGTATGATCAAGCAAGAAGAGACATGGAAGAAGAAGAAGCAGAAACAGCTCAACTTGAAGCCCTCATTGCAAAGAGACTGCCAAGAGGATCCGGTAAGTATGAAGGAAAACTACCCTTTAAGTGTTTCAACTGCAATAAGATTGGTCATTTTGCCTCAAGATGTCCGGAGAGATATGCAAGATCTAATACTCACAGACAAAGGTTTCAAAAGAATTTCTATTATGTTCATGAAGAAGATGACAATGAAGGAGTAACAGATGATGAATCAGAACTAGGAAGCAAATCCGGAAATGAGTGGGTGTTTATAGCCATCAAGGAAGAAGATTCAATACTCTTTGAATCTGTCAATCACAAAGTTGTTGAAAAAGCCTTGGCTGCTCAAGTGGAAGAAAAGGATGATTGGGTTATTGACAGTGGATGTTCTCACCATATGACTGGTGACAAGAATAAGTTCTTAGATTTGGAAAGATATGAAGGAGGAATGGTAAAGTTTGGTGACAATTCTGCTGGCAGAATCAGAGGTAGGGGAACTATTTCCTTTGATGGTAAGAGCAAAACAGGAAATGTACTGTATGTTGAAGGATTGAAGCACAATCTTCTCAGTGTTGGTCAGTTAGTGGACAAAGGCTATGATCTCCGGTTCAAGAATGGAAAATGCAGAATCTTTACAAGCTCCGGAACTGAAATTGCATCCGGTACTCAGACAAAAGGTAATATCTTTCATCTGGTTGGTTCAAATAAAAGTTGTTTGTTTGTTCAAATTGATCAGAGTTGGTTATGGCATAGAAGAATGTGTCATGTAAATTTTGATAACATCATCAAGATAAGCAATACTCAGGCTGTGAGAGATCTTCCAAAATTGATGAAACCTACAAATAGTGTGTGTAAAGAATGTCAGTTAGGTAAACAAAGCAGAGTCTCTTTCAAAAGCAAAGATCAGTCTTCTACCGGATTGTTGGAATTAGTACATACTGATCTATGTGGTCCGACAAGAATCAAGAGTCTGCAAGGTGATAGATATTTCATGTTGTTAATTGATGATCATTCCCGGATGATGTGGGTTACCTTTCTAAAAGAAAAATCAGAAGCTTTTGAGAAGTTCAAAATCTTCAAAGCTATGGTGGAGAATCAAACCGGATTGAAACTAAAGTGTCTAAGGTCTAATAGAGGTGGTGAATTTACATCTGGTGAATTCATTGACTTTTGTGAGAAACAGGGTATAAGGAGACAGTTGTCTGCTCCTAAGACTCCACAGCAGAATGGAGTAGTTGAGAGAAAGAACCGGACCATCCAGGAAGCTGCTAGGACAATGATGTTGGAAGCAAATGTTCCTCAAATGTTTTGGAAAGAAGCTATCAGCACCGCAGTCTACACTCTAAATCGAGTTCAAATAAGAAACAACATCGGTAAGACCCCCTATGAACTTTGGTTTGGCATCACTCCTACTGTGAAATATTTCAGAGTATTTGGTAGCAAGTGTTATATTAAAAGAGATGAAGATCTAGGAAAGTTTGATGCTAGAAGTGATGAGGGAATTTTCTTGGGCTACTCCACTCAAAGCAAGGCATACCGGTGCTACAATAAGAGATTGAGGAAGATGATAGAAAGCACCAATGTGAAAGTTGATGAAGGAATTGAGAAACCTTCAAGATTTTATGAGCTTGATGAAGATGACCAAGACAGTGTTCAAGGAACTCAATCCTCTCCGGTGAGACAGAGTCAGCCTGATCTGGTAAATCAGGAAGAAGAGATAGGTTTGAATGAGCCTGATCAAGAAACAGCAGTGCTGGATACTCCCAAAATTCCAAGGTATGTAAAACTGAACCACTCTGAAGATCAAATCATAGGTGACAGAAGCAAAGGTGTACAAACTAGAAGGAATGTTGCTCAAAATCAGAATGAATGTTGTCTGATTTCAAAGATTGAACCTAAAACAATAAATGAAGCCTGCAATGATGAAAACTGGACCAAAGCAATGGAAGATGAATTGATGCAAATTGAGAAAAATCATACTTGGGATCTTGTTCCCAGACCTAGAGACAGGAATGTAATTGGAACCAAGTGGGTCTTCCGGAACAAACTAAATGAAGCTGGTGAAGTAATCAGAAACAAAGCTAGATTGGTCTGCAAAGGCTACTCTCAAATAGAAGGAATTGACTTTGAAGAGACTTTTGCTCCGGTGGCAAGAATTGAAGCAGTCAGATTACTTCTTGCATTTGCTGCCTTCAAAGACTTCAAGGTATATCAGATGGATGTCAAGTCTGCCTTCCTAAATGGTGATCTGGAAGAAGAAGTCTACATTGAACAACCGGATGGATTTCAATTGTCTGATAATAATGATATGGTCTGCAAGTTGAAGAAAGCTTTGTATGGATTGAAGCAAGCCCCAAGAGCATGGTATGAAAGGTTGGATAAGCATCTTGTGCAGATTGGATTCAACAAAGGTACTGCTGACAGTAACTTATATTTCAAAATTGATCATGAAAACATTCTGATTGTTGAAGTGTTTGTGGATGATATCATTTTTGGAGGAAGAGATAGTATGTGCAAAACTTTTGCAAATCAGATGAAAAGTGAGTTTGAAATGTCTATGCTTGGTGAAATGAATTTCTTCTTGGGTCTGCAAATTACTCAAACAAAAGAAGGGATCTTCATTTCTCAGACCAAATATGTGAAAGAATTGTTAAGGAAATTTGGTATGGAAGACTCAAAGCCAATGAACACTCCTATGGCAACCGGATGTAAGTTAAGCAAAGATGATGATTCTCCAAAAGCAGATCAGACAAAGTATAGATCAATGATTGGTGGATTGTTGTATCTCACTCAAACTAGACCAGATATAATGCAGGCCGTTGGTCTTGTGGCAAGATTCCAGGCTGATCCTAGAGAATCTCATGTTATGGCAATCAAAAGAATTTTTAGGTACTTGAAAGGAACAGTTGAGTATGGTCTCTGGTACCCTAGAGATCCGGACTTCTCTCTTCATGCTTACACAGATGCAGATTGGGCAGGAGATGTGGATGACCGGAAGAGCACTAGTGGTGGAGCATTCTTTTTGGGGAAGAGATTGGTTTCTTGGCTAAGCAAGAAACAAGATGCAATATCTCTGTTTACAACTGAAGCAGAATACATTGCAGTAGCAGGTAGTTGCACTCAAATCTTATGGATGAAGCAGATGCTAAGAGACATCAAAGTTGAATATGAGGAGCCTATCACAATTTTCTGTGATAATTCAAGTGCAATTAATATCTCCAAGAATCCGGTATTGCATTCTAAGACTAAGCACATATCTATTAAATTTCACTTTTTGAGAGAACAAGTAAACAAGGAAGAAGTCAGATTGGAGTATGTTCCCTCCAAGGATCAGATTGCAGATATCTTTACAAAACCTCTTCCTAAAGACTCTTTTGAATATCTCCGGGAGAAGTTAGGGGTCATGGCCCCTTCGGTGATGAACTAAGATGCACTGATGTGCATCAGTCTGGTGGCTATCACAGTCATATCTTGTGATCCGGACTAATGGGGAGCTGCAACTAAGGGGGAGCAGCTGGTATGATTCTGATGTATGAGAATTGCAAGTATGAGCCCTTTGCCATTGATGTCAAAGGGGGAGAGAAGACATGTGAAAAACAAGTGGTTGATGATCAAAGGGGGAGCAGTAAAGGAAGAGAAGACATATGAAAAGTTGAAGTTCTTGTCTTAATGGTTTTTCACATCATATGTTGCCATCAATGACAAAGGGGGAGATTGTTGCAAGTATGAGGTGAGCCAGTGTTGTCATTGATGTCAACATACTCATATTGCATTGACAAGAAGGATTTGATGAGCTGTGTGCTGAGGATATTGAGAAAATTAGCCTCAGTCAGGAACAGTGAAGAACAGTGATGAGAAGAAGGCAAATGTACTGTATAGGATGAGAACCGGAGGATGCGGATTAAAGGGTTAGTAGATATGAGTCTTGAGATGCTTCAGTTAAGATTTCAGAGGTCCGCATGAAGATCTGAAGGAGTTGTGGTTGTCGGTATAGAACCGGTTCCGGCAAGTATCCAGAGGTGACAGAGGATCACAAAAAGGTCCGGTGAGGTCCGGAATTGTATTATCCTAATCTGCGGATTGGACGGAGTGTTTGGGATGTCCTTGTGATGTGTCATCCTGATCTGTGTATGATTTGGAGGTCCGGAAGTACCTCTTGCATTATGACAGTGGCGACAGACTGTGTTCTTGAAGTTCCGGATGAGGAAGACAAGACATCCCAGTAAGTAGAGGAAGTGCGGATGTATCCGGACATTCAGACAGGCTTGTGAAGGTTCTTGGATCATGTTTAGGTTGTGTTGTTGGTCCGCATTGATGGTAGAGCCCGGAATTGAAGTTATTCTTCCGGATGAAGTTCTTGCTCTGTTTAGCCGACCGGATGAGTTGTTCATCCTGCGAATGTTCTTGTGATGGCCGACCGGATGTGTTATTCATCTTGCGGATACTCCTATAGTTGTTTGCCGACTTAGATGTTTGTTCCTAAGTCGATGTCTTGTATAAATAACGGTTTGTGAGTTCATTTCAAAGTGTGGTGTGTGGATGAGTGTGGCATAGCGAAGAAACGTGCGAAAGGCAGAGCAGAGATTTTTGGGCTTAATTGGAACTGATCCGGACATGGTAGAGATGTCATTCTCCAGTTCAAGACTGTGATTTTTATCACTTTGTAGACAGTGTGTCTCCTTGTAGGCAGTGGGCCTCTTTGTGAGCAGTGTGCTCGGGCAGTGAGCCCTTATTGGCATGTGCCATTCATTTTTCTTTATTCTTCTAACAGAGAATAATTCTTGGGTTAATCACCCCGTGGTTTTTCCCTTAACCGGGTTTTCCACGTCAAAATCTTGGTGTTCAATGTGTTGATGCTTATCTGCTCTTGTGTTTATGTATTATGCTTCCATGGATGATTATTTGATATGCTGCTAACTAACAACAAAGAATCAAGTGTTTGAAAGAACAAGAAGTTTTATACAACTGATTCACCCCCCCCCTCTCAGTTGTATGCCCTAGATCCAACAATATCTTGTGTTATGTGTTCATGAATATCTTTTATCTAAATCTATTATTTAGTTGTAAGCTTTTGTTGCATATCTATATGATCTTAGTGTTAATTGTTTAAGGATGCTGGGTTGGACAGACCCTCACTAGACCCTCCTACCTTGACTGCATCAAGTGGTATCAGAGCTGGTTTCGAATCTATTGGGCAAGTTGTGAATCTGTTAGAAGGTGGCAAATCTGATAAAGTGTTTTGCGAAACCCTAGAAGTAACAAGTGTCATCGCAGAAGAAAGATCAAGGCAAGAAAGATTTGGTAAGATTTTCAAACTAAGTGTTTATTTGATTTGTTTCAATGGGGAAGATTAGAAAGAGGATGAAGAAAGAAAATGAAACCCTACTATGCGAAAAGGATACTTTGGAAGAAGAATTGTGCGAAATAAAGAAATGTAATTCAAAACTGTTGGAAAAGATGAAAGAAATAGGAGAAGATAAATATGATGCCCTTGAAGAAGAACTAAATGATGTAAAAAGGAGGAATGATGAATTAGAAGTAGATTTGTAGTTGTTTGAAGATGTTGAAAAGAGATTTGCAGAGTTGGAAGAAGGTTTCAAACTATTTGGGAAGGTGGAAAAGAGTAAAAGAGATCTTGAAGAAAGTTTGGAAGAATTAAAAAAAGAGAACAATCTACAGAAGAAGAAGATATCTGAATTGAAGGAGCAGATGGATCAGTTGAAGCAGTCACTTGTAGTATGCAGAAAAAGAATGAAAATCTAAAATCTAAGCCTGAACATTGTGATGTTTCTTGTGATACTAATGATTTGTGTGATGTTGCAGAAGTTTCTTTAGAAAGTGATGATGAAGATGGCAGTGTGACTAAACCTGTAGTTGTTGGTGATGGTATTGGTTTCAAAATCATGTAGAGAATAGGATATGAAGGAAAAGGATTGGGAAAGCCTCATCAAGAAATTACAGAGCCTATTGAACCAGTGATAAGATCAAGAAGTGAAGTCCTTGGGTATGACAGAGGTAAGGATGTTTCAAATTCAATCAAATCAAATCAGGGAAGATGAGGTATGTATTGTTCATATTGTAATAGACATGGACATGAGAAGGAATTGTGTTGGGATCTATACCCTTGTAAGTTTTTTGGATTGAGGAATCATTCTGAAAATATGTGTTGGAATAAAATGAGAAGAAGAAAACCTATGACAAATTGTATGCAGATGAATTAGGGATGGATTGATGGAGAAAAATGGAAACATGTTACTTATATGTTCAGAAGGTTGTATAGATGGAAGAATTCATATGTTGGAGAGAAAAGAGGATATGGATCAAGATGCAGAGAGAACAGACCTTATGCAGAGCAGAACAAGGATAGTAATTCAAACTACAGAGGGAGAAATGACAGGAGTCATAATTCTTATCACAGTGAAGGATACATAAGAGATGAAAGTGTTAGATTTAAGATAGACAACTAAGAGTGGGGTGAATCAGTTGTCCCAAAACTTTCTTCCTATTAATCACTTAAATCCTCTTTGTAATTCAGCAGCATAATAATAAATCAATCATGGAAACATAATGCAACAATTCAAGAGCAGAAACACATTAACACATATGACACCAAGATTTTAACATGGAAAACCCAGTTAAGGGAAAAAACCACAGGGTGACTAACCCAAGATTGTATTATCTGTTAAAAGAATAAGAAGAACAAAATGGCACATGCCAATTAGGGCTCACTGCCTGAGCACACTGCTCACAAGAGGCCCACTACCTACAAGAGACACATTGTCTACAGAATGATAAATATTACATACTTGAACTGAAGAATAGCATCTTCACCATGTTTGATTCAGTTCCATTTAAGCCCAATACTTATGCTCTATATTTCACTTCTTTGCTCTCTACCACACTCTCATCTCTGCCAAGATACATTTGAAATGACTTCACGACTTCTTATTTATACAAGACATTGACTTAGGGATAATCATCCAAGTCAGCATACTTTGCAGAGCAAATACACAAATACAACTTGACTAATTACAAAAAGACTTCATGTGGATCAACACACTATCGGCCACACAGATCTGGGACTTCAATCTTCTTTTAGGAACATGCCATGCTTCACAGAACATCTTCAAGATCATCCGCAGGATGTGTAACTCATTCGGTCGGCCAGACTTAGGAAGAACATCATCATCTAGAAGTAATTCTTCAATTACAAGCTTAATCTTTAATGTGAACCACCAACACAAACTGGACACAGTCCAAAGACCTCCACAAGCTTGCCTGAATCACCAAGAACATCCACACTACTTCTGCTTACTGAAATCTTTCTCTCCTTCATCTGAAACCTCAAGAACACAGTCTGTCATTACTATCATATTGGAATAGATGCTTGCGGACCTCCAGACCATGAACCAATTGAGTTGTCAATTCACATTGACTTCCTAAACACTCCACAAAATCGGCAGAACAAGATATTGCATTTCTGGATCTCACCGGACCTATCTGTGTCACTCTATCACCTCTGAACATTTGCCAGAACCGGTTTTACTCAAGTGGCCATAACTTATTCAAATATTTATGCGGACCTCTCAAATCTTTACTGGATCATCTTAAAACACATATCTACAAACCCTTTGAAGGGCATCTTTTGATCTTCATCTTAGCTAGGATCTTCGCCTTACTATCTTCACTGTTCTTCTGATAGGACTAATTTTCTCAATATCCTCAGCATGCAACTCATCCAATCCCTATTCATCAATGCAACATAAGTATGTTAACATCAATGACAACACCGGTTAGGCCCATACTTGCAATAGAAAGAAGATTTGACAGAAGACCATTCAGAAGAACCTGTTTTCAAGTTTGGAGGAGAAATGAATCAAGCAGTGAATGTCAACAAGAACCTGTTACCAAAAATACTAATGATGAGGAAACAACACCTAATGCAGAGATAGTTTATACAGAGGCTAATGAAGAAGAAGCGGTAAATAATACAGAGACAGTTTGTACAGAAGAAAGAAGAACCTTTTAAGACATTAGATTTGATAGAGAAACCAGAACAGAGTGAAGCATTGATCTTGAGAATAATTTTGTTATAGACTAATCATCAGAGAAAGCACTACAGAGGAAGTTTGTGAGAAGAAATGTGAATCAAAGCAAAGAAAGGAAATTTATGTTGCAGAGAAAGAAGGAATGACAAGTTTGTGTACCGGAGTAAAGGAATTAAGGATAAAGAAACATAGAACAATGTAAGAGAAGTATATGTAGAGTAGAAACTGTAAGACTTTTGATGTGTGTGAGGGAAATTGTATCTAAGATCAGGATTAGAAAGTGTTCAAGAGAGAATTCAGGTATGTGGTGACTGTATCAAACATGATTGTTCCAGAGAAGGCATGTATGTATTGAATGACTCTTAATTGATTAAAGTAGACATTGAGCCTGAGGCAACTTACGGAGAAGACTTGCTCAAACCGTCGATCATTGAGGTAGTGCAAGGTTTGCAAGTAGACTGCTAAACCTAGACCATGACAAGATGGACTTGAGGCAACTTGTGGAGAAGACTTGCTCATATCGCAATGCAAGACTTGCAGGTAGAACACCGAACTTAGAAGAGCTTGAGGTAGTTTTGCAGGGTGGACTTGAACAGACTGCTGACCTTGAGGCAATTGCAAGTACATGAAAGCATATTGTCAAACCTTGAATTTGACTTGATATAGACCAAAGTGAAGAGGCTCACTTTTCAAATAACCTTGAGAGTCTGATGCAGGAGCATCTGGAAGCATTCAAAACAATTGAGACAATTAACAGTGAAGTTGTAGAGGAGAGAGAAAGCGGTCATGGAGAATACCACATTTTACCGCATTTGCATATCAGAGGCTGTGGAGCTGGACTTAGCATCTAGACATAGGCATTGACAACATATCTAAACTTCAGGCCATTTGGGTTCGATTCTAGAGAGATATCACTGTCAGAAGATTACCTATTTTTACTTGTTTCACAAAGCAGAGCTGATAGTGTTCAGCGAAGTCTAATCGGCTTGCAGAGAAAATTCGTGATGTATGGAGCCTAAAGGAACATTATTCAATGAAGTATAGGACTTGGCTAACCTTCATGGAGATCCGCACAAAGTTTTATGCATCAACGGAGCAATGCCTTATGTTTAGGTCTGACCTATCTGAGTCTACACGTTACCTAACTAGCCATTGCAATTAGGGTGACTTGATGATGATTTGAAAGCTTGCAAAGAATATAAATGAGAGATAAAGGATTGTTTCTAGATAGTGATAGATAGCACAAAGATATGAAGTGAGATCTTAAGTTGTTTTGATCCAAATGAGTTACAGAGCAGATAACTGAGTTGTAGAAGAAAGAAATCGTGAAAGAATATTGTTGTATGAATCTTTTGTAATCCCTGGGCTGCGGCCTAGCATCTGTAAAGCCCTTGATGCATGTGTAATTTGATTTGAAGTTATAACATAAGAGAAATGAGCTTTGAAGGCTAGGTTTTTTCCCTATTAGGGTTTTCCCAGGATACATCCTGTGTTATGTGTTCATGAATATCTTTTATCTTTCTGTTGTTTAGCTGTAAGCTTCCATTGCATATCTGTATGATCTTAGTGTTAATTGTTTAAGGTTGCAAGGTTGGACAGTCCCTCACCAGACTCTCCTACCTTGAGTACATCACCCTGCAACTTGGTCACAAAAAAATCTTCAGCACAACTTGGGTTATCTTATTTCTCATCCTTCTACCCATTGAAATGACAGTTGCTTTTTGATAGAAAGTTCAATACCAAAACAATTTTCTCCAAAACTATGGACTATGGATTGAATGCAACACCTGGTTACAGTTAAAGTATATCCTCACATAGAACAATGGGTTATAGAAAGAAGAGCAACAAAAAGAGTATTGTTTATTGTTGCTTCTTGTTCTTATCAAGAGGTTCCAAAAAAGGTTGTAATTCAGGATATCTGTGGGGGTTATGATGACAATTTTTTTGCCCTTTCATATGAGGAAAGCTATATGAAGTAATTAATTTTAGTTATTTTCATGGTCCCTTCATGACCATAGGGGAAAGTATACATCCATTATGGAGCGTTATTAGCTTTTAGTCTTACTGCTTTAATTTGGATAGAATTTAGGTGTCATTACTTGATATGTTTTAAAGAAACATGTAACTTATAACATTGAAGTTTTCCCATATTTTGGACTATGGGAAAAATTCCCTTCAAATCCCTACAATTATATACTTTTATTATTATTTGTATTCCTATAATGTTTCTTTCAAGTTTCAAAGATGGGAGACAAAGTTATGGGGAACCCAAAAAAACTAGAATTTGGGGATATTAAAAATTTATAAAGACCAAACCACTCTTTGGGAATGGATGTCTAAACACTTACCAAATATTGATTGCATTCTACTTGGTGATTTCAATATGTTGGAATTGTACTCCTCAAAAAGTAACCCAAGCACAAATGCAAATGAATCAGCCTCGATACAACACATGAACCATCCCCTTGCTGATGGCGACCTCCAAGTCACTCTCACTCTCATGGCAAAATCCAATCGAGTGGAGGAGTAACTCGAGCGTGGTCCTATTTTCATGGAAGCAGAACATTGCAGAGAGCGATTGGCCAATCTTCATCATACAATTTTATTGTTTCTTTTAACAAACCACAACATTCCATTGCATCAACATTAAGTGGCTCGTGTGGTTCTTCCATCTTTGTTTGCTTCTTTTTCTTTTTATTCTAGGGACACTTCTTCGTCCCCTTCTTCTTCTTCTTCAATTTCTTCTACAGAAGTTTGAATTTTCTTCCTTTTAGCCTATTTTTTCTACCTAGGTTCTTTCTTCTTTTTATCCGCACTTAGTTGTACTAGGGTTTCTAATGCCGCCCTTCTTCTTGTTGAAGTTGTTTGTGTTGAGGATGTAGGTTGTGGTGCAGTTTGCATACTGGCTGTTGCAAATTTGATTCTCCTTGATCCCCTTAGATTTGTGTGGAAGTGGCCACTTGTGGAGCTGAGGAAGTGGTTTGTGGATCTTCTGCAATGGTTTGTGATGCTGATGTTGTAGGATGCGGTGCAAATGTGTCTATTTTGGGTGGTATCTCCCATTTTTTATGTAGCTTTTCCTTGTTTTTCTCCAATTGTTCCTCCGTATTCTTTTTATGTTGTTTGTCCATTACCTCCTGGTATGTCCCAAATCTCTCTGCTAAGGTATCCTTAGGCTTTCTTATTAAAGTTGTTGCATACACCTTTGCTTCTTTTGTGGTGACCTCATATGGTAGCCTTGGGATCCAAAATATCCTAGGTTCTACTACTTCCATATATGTGTAATCTTTATCTACTATGAATTTGATTGTATTTGTATATTGTTTTACTATCCCATAGGGAATTCTTTCCCTAGCTTGCATCTCAGTTTGTAGGGTTTTGAAGAAACCCCAATACATGGTACTAAATGACTTAGTATCACTGAATTGTCTTATGTGTTATTTGATTTGTGCTACTACTGTTAAATGTGGTAGCCATATCTTTCCTTTAAATCCTGGTAGCTCATTTAGAAAGTAAAATACTAAGAAAATAATTAGAGTTCCATACCGGACGTCATAGTTGGAATCCTTGGTCCTCTGCAAATTTTCCATCATTTTTTCTCACATCACTTCGTAGATGTCAAATTATTTTCCTTCCTTCACCATCTGGTAGCCAATGTGGATTGCGGTAGTAGTGGTGGATCCCTCTTTGTTTGCGTAGTAGATTTTGTAGGGCATCCCCATTGCCGCATACCTAACCCCTGGATCTGTTATTTTGTTTATGCTTAGGCTTCGACCATCCAGTGTTGCCCCCATGAGCTCTGTTACTTTGTCATTTTTAATTGCTTTCATTTCTAGCACCAATCCAATTGAGTTAAGCCTCAATACTGCCCTAAGTGCATCATTGGTAATCCGGTAGGGTTTATCCAAATATATGAATTCATCATGAATTTTGCTAAGCACAATTCTAACCCATTCATGGGTGTTACTAAAGTCTGGATAGTCTTTCCAAATGTCCAATTTCTTACTTTCTATGTTCTGATACTCTGGTAAGTACCATGTATCACCTATCTATATGTCCCTCAATTCCTCGAACTTCAAGTGATCTATTTTAGATACTGTAACATGAATGTATTTCATTACATCTTCTATATATACTACATCCACTGGCACCTCAGAGAATGTGTCGTCCTTATCCTTCTCTAATGCTTTGTAGGGGAATTTCTTAAACTTAGGTCAAGTTTTTTGTGTAGCATCAATTAATACTGGTGTAGCCATTATCACATCTGAGAGCTAGGGTTTACTCACTTCACAGTTTTTTTTCCACTTTGGAGGTCAATTTCTCAAAGTCTTTGGATGCAAATGAGGAGTTGATTGAAGGATTAGGGTTTATATATCCCTAATAGTAACTTTATGCATTTATTGCATCTATCCATTTTACTTTTCACAGGTTTTTGTAGTTGTTAAGTGCCATACAAGCTTCTAACGGTTAGTTTATAGTACATTATGTTACAAATGATACATTGTTAAGATACATGCTATAATTTTCTTTCCATATCCCTTAGTCTTACTACTCTTGACCTTGCAGTATCATCTATATAGTACATGGTCCTAACCATCTTACCTTCAATTTTCCCTATTTTTTGAATTTTCTATCGTATAATAGTACCAAATCACCTTCTTTGAAAATTTTCTACTGCAAGTTTCTATCGTGCCATGCTTTCTAGCACTTCCTCTCCAAATTCATATTATATGCCACCATTAATCTATTTTCATCAATTTTTCTAATTACTCAATCCTCTATACTAGGGATTCCTCCTCATTTAGCCTCAAAGTCAATGCAATATGAATATTTGGTAATATGAAGTGTAATGGTATTGTGGCATCCATTCCATAAACCAGCTCATATGGTGTGAAGGTTGTAGTCCTTTTATAGGTTGTGCAATAGGCCTAAAGTATCGCAGATACTTTTAGGTCCCAGTCTATTCTATTCCCATTGCACATCTTTGTTAATGTTTTTTGAATTATCTTATTCAAAGATTCACTTATGTCATTTGCTTGTGGGTGATAAGGTGAGTGTTTATTATGTGCTATCATGAAGTTCTATAATAGTTCTACAATCATTTTATTCACAAAGTGTTTGCCTTGATCGCTTGTTATGTTCAATGGATAATTAAATCTAGTTATTATGTTTTCATATAGGAATTTTGTGGTAGTTTCAGCAGTACAGTCTTTAGTTGGTTGAGCTTATGCCCACTTGGTGAGGTATTCCACTCCTGTTATGATATATCTTGCTTTTGACTACTTAGCAAGGGGGTATATAGGCACAATGAAGTCAATTTCCCATTTTCAAATGGGAGTTGGGCTAGTGCAGGTCTAAGTGGAATTTCATCTTTTGTGGTAGGTCTTCCTATGCATTGACATATATCACAATACTTTACATACCTTTTTGCATCTATAAATAATGCGGCCCTCCATAAGCCTGCTAACTTTATCTTCCTTGCGATAAGTTCTCCGAAGTTGGCTCCTACTACTCCTTCGTGTGCCTACCTTAATATTGTCTCCCTTTCATGTTCATAGACAAATCTCCTTATTATATCATCTCTTCCTCTAATATGCAATTCCCTTGCTATTAGTGTGTATGGAAAAGCCTTCCGCATTAGGATTTGTTTTTCTTGCAGAGACATATTTGTTGTGAATTCTCCTGTAGCTAGTAAGTAGGCTATGTATTTTAATTCCTCTGGTACCGCCTTAACCCTAAATAGGTTTGCACCATAAATCTCTTCTTCTTGACTTTCTAGTTCATCTCTTGTTTTAATCCTAGATAAGTAGTCAGGTCCCTAATTATGCTTACCCAGTTTTACCATTATGGTGAAGTCAAATTCTTGGAATAATAATAACCACCAATAGATTCTTCCTTGGGTAACTGGTTTATTCAATAGGTATTTTAGTGGCTCACGATCAATGTAGAAAATGAAAGGTGTAGATAGGAGGTAGTGTCTAAACTTTTGTAATGCATACACCATTTCTAGGGCTTCCCTCTCTGATGTAGTATAGTTCTTTTCATCCTTGGATAGTTTCCTACTAGAAAATGGTACATGATGATCTTTTGTTCCCTTGGGTTGGACTAGTACCGCACCTATTGCTATTCTTGACACATCCACATGAACATGAAATGGAATGTTCTAATCAGGAAATATCAGAATAGGAGCCTTTGCAATTTTTTGTTTTAATATATCAATGGAAGTTTGACATTGATCATTCCACTCAATATTTTTGTCATTTTTCTTCTTTAATAGTTCCTCAAGAGGTGTTTCTATTGGCACATATCCTCTAATGAATTTGTGATAACATCCAGTATATCCCAAGAAAGTTTTCACCTATGTGGTTGTTTTTGGTGCTGGCAATGTAAGGATCAAAGTTACCTTTAAAGTGTCTTCCATTAAACCTTATTTATAAATAATATGGCCTAAAAAAGTCCTAAATGGTACCGCAAAAGTACATTTATTTAAGTTTAATGATATTTCTATGTGTTTGCACTTATTCAAAATCATCCTTGGGCTTTGTGTATGATTTTTTACCAATCCATATACCGTCCAATCATATAAGTAGACCTCTAAGAAATCATGTATAAATTCCTTGAATGCATTTACCATGATTCTGCTAAATACTATAGGTGCATTCTTCAATACAAAGGGCATTACTGTATACATGTGTGATCCAAGTTCTAAGGCAAATGTTGTTTTTGGTTGATCCGCCTCTCTGATTTTCACTTGATGGTAACCAAAAAACCCATCAGTGAATGAATATATTTCTCTCCTAGCTACTGATTCTAGGATCTCTTCTGTAAATTGTGTTGGAAATGGATCATGAATACAGGCTTTGTTTAGTTCCCTATAATCTCCACATATCCTTATTTCTCTTGACTTCTTATTCTGGACCACCATTGGACTAATCCAATCTATTTCTTCCACTGGTTTTATAATTCTTGTTGCTAACATTTTATCAATATCCACTTTGACCCTCTTCTTCATATTTGGGTTTAGCCTGTATGGCCTTTTCCTTATTGGTTTGATTCCTTCTTTTAATTGAATTTTCATCATACCTGCCTCCTCCTTGATTCCCTTCATTTCAGTGAATGTTCTTGGAAAGAAATCCTCAAATTCATAAATAATTTAAGTTACTTGCACCACTACTTTATCATCCCAATAATCTCCTATTTTTGCTAGCTTAGTGTTGGATTTAAGGCATACAACTGAGAGGGGGGGGGTGAATCAGTTGTATAAAACTTCTTGTTCTTTCAAACACTTGATTCTTCGTTGTTAGTTAATAGCATATCAATTAATCATCCATGAAAGCATAATACATAAACACAAGAGCAGATAAACATCAACACATTGAACACCAAGATTTTGACGTGGAAAACCCGGTTAAGGGAAAAACCACGGGGTGATTAACCCAAGGATTATTCTCTGTTAGAAGAATAAGAAAAAGAATGGCACTTGCCAATTAGGGCTCACTGCCCGAGCACACTGCTCACAAAGAGGCCCACTGCCTACAAGGAGACACACTGTCTACAAAGTGATAAGAATCACAATCTTGAACTGGAGAATGACATCTCTACCATGTCTGGATCAGTTCCATTTAAGCCCAAAAACCTCTGCTCTGCCTTTCGCACTTCTCTTCGCTATGCCACACTCATCCACACAATCCACACTTTGAAATGAACTCACAAACCGTTATTTATACAAGACATCGACTTAGGAACAAACATCTAAGTTGGCAAACAACCATAAGAGTATCCGCAAGATGAATAACACATCCGGTCGGCCACCACAAGAACATTCGCAGGATGAACAACTCATCCGGTCAGCTAAACAGAGCAAGAACTTCATCCGGAAGAATAACTTCAATTCCGGGCTCTACTATCAATGCGGACCAACAACACAACCTCAACATGATCCAAGAACCTTCACAAGCCTGCCTAAATGACCAGGTACATCCGCACTTTCTTTACTTACTGGAATCTCTTCTCTTCCTTATCCGGAACTTCAAGAACACTATCTGTCGCCACTGTCATAATGCAAGAGGTACTTTCGGACCTCCAAATCATACACAACTTGAGATGGCACATCACAAGGACATCCCAAAGACTCCTTCCAATCCGCAGATTAGGATTATACAGTTGCGGACCTCACTAGACCTTTTTGTGATCCTCTGTCACCTCTGAATACTTGCCGGAACCGGTTCTACACCGACAGCCACAACTCCTTCAGATCTTCATGCGAACCTCTGAAATCTTAACTGAAGCATCTCAAGACTCATATCTACAAACCCTTTAATCCGCATCCTCCGGTTCTCAACCTATACAATACATTTGCCTTCTTCTCATCACGGTTCTTCACTGTTCCTGACTGAGGCTAATTTTCTCAATATCCTCAGCACACAGCTCATCCAATCCTTCTTGTCAATGCAATATGAGTATGTTGACATCAATGACAACACTGGCTCACCTCATACTTGCAACAATCTCCCCCTTTGTCATTGATGGCAACATATGATGTGAAAAACCATCAAGACAAGAACTTCTCCTTTCTGTCACAGCTCCCCCTATCAACAACAACTTTTCACATGTCTTATTTTCCTTTACTGCTCCCCCTTTGATCATCAACCACTTGTTTTTCACATGTCTTCTCTCCCCCTTTGACATCAATGGCAAAGGGCTCATACTTGCAATTCTCATACATCAGAATCATACCAGCTGCTCCCCCTTAGTTGCAGCTCCCCATCATCAATCCGGATCACAAGATATGACTGTGATATCCACCGGACTGATGCACATCAGTGCATCCTAGTTCATCACCGGAGGGGCCATGACCCCTAACTTCTCCCGGAGATATTCAAAAGAGTCCTTGGGAAGAGGTTTAGTAAAGATATCTGCAATCTGATCCTTTGAGGGAACATACTCCAATCTGACTTCTTCCTTGTTCACTTGTTCTCTCAAAAAGTGAAACTTGATAGATATGTGCTTAGTCTTAGAATGCAATACTGGATTCTTAGAAATATTAATTGCACTTGAATTATCACAGAAAATTGTGATAGGCTCCTCATATTCAACTTTAATGTCTCTTAGCATCTGCTTCATCCATAAGATTTGAGTGCAACTACCTGCTGCTGCAATGTATTCTGCTTCAGTTGTAGACAGAGATATTGCATCTTGTTTCTTGCTTAGCCAAGAAACCAATCTCTTCCCCAAAAAGAATGCTCCACCACTAGTGCTCTTCCGGTCATCCACATCTCCTGCCCAATCTGCATCTATGTAAGCATGAAGAGAGAAATCCGGATCTCTAGGGTACCATAGACCATACTCAACTGTTCCTTTCAGGTACCTAAAAATTCTTTTGATTGCCATAACATGAGATTCTCTAGGATCAGCCTGGAATCTTGCCACAAGACCAACAGCCTGCATTATATCTGGTCTAGTCTGAGTGAGATACAACAATCCACCAATCATTGATCTATACTTTGTCTGCTCTGCCTTTGGGGAGTCATCATCTTTGCTCAACTTACATCCGGTTGCCATGGGAGTGTTCATTGGTTTTGAATCTTCCATACCATATTTCCTTAACAATTCTTTCACATATTTGGTATGAGAAATGAAGATTCCTTTCTTTGTTTGAGTAATTTGCAGACCCAAGAAGAAATTCATTTCACCAAGCATAGACATTTCAAACTCACTTTTCATCTGATTTGCAAAAGTTTTGCACATACTATCTCTTCCTCCAAAAATGATATCATCCACAAACACTTCAACAATCAAAATGTTTTCATGAATAATTTTGAAATATAAGTTACTGTCAGCAGTACCTTTGTTGAATCCAATCTACACAAGATGCTTATCCAACCTTTCATACCATGCTCTTGGGGCTTGCTTTAGTCCATACAATGCTTTCTTCAACTTGCAGACCATATCATCATTATCAGACAATTGAAATCCATCCGGTTGTTCAATGTAAACTTCTTCTTCCAGATCACCATTTAGGAAAGCAGACTTGACATCCATCTGATATACCTTGAAGTCTTTGAAGGCAGCAAATGCAAGAAATAATCTGACTGCTTCAATTCTTGCCACCGGAGCAAAGGTCTCTTCAAAGTCAATTCCTTCTATTTGAGAGTAGCCTTTGCAGACCAATCTAGCTTTGTTTCTGATAACTTCACCAGCTTCATTCAGTTTGTTCCGGAAGACCCATTTGGTTCCAATCACATTCCTGTCTCTAGGTCTGGGAACAAGATCCCAAGTATGATTTTTCTCAATTTGCATTAATTCATCTTTCATTGCTTTAGTCCAGTTTTCATCATTGCAGGCTTCATTTACTGTTTTAGGTTCAATCTTTGAAATCAGACAACATTCATCCTGATTTTGAGAAACATTCCTTCTAGTTTGCACACCTTTGCTTCTGTCACCTATGATCTGATCTTCAGAGTGGTTTAGTCTTACATACCTTGGAATTTTGGGAATATCCTGCACTGTTGCTCCTTGATCAGGTTCATTCTGACCTATTTCTTCTTCCTGATTTACTGGATCAAGTTGATTCTGACTTACTGGAGGGGATTGAGTCCCTTGAACCTGAACACCATCTTGATCATCTTCATCAAACTCATAAAATCTTGAAGGCTTCTCAATTCCTTCATCAACTTTCACATTGGTGCTTTCTATCATCTTCCTCAATCTCTTATTGTAACACCGGTATGCTTTGCTTTGAGTGGAGTAGCCCAAGAAAATTCCTTCATCACTTCTAGCATCAAACTTTCCTAGATCTTCATCTCTTTTAATATAACACTTGCTACCAAATACTCTAAAATATTTCACAGTAGGAGTGATGCCAAACCAGAGTTCATAGGGGTTCTTACCGGTGTTGTTTCTGATTTGAACTCGATTGAGAGTGTAGACTGCAGTGCTGATAGCTTCTTTCCAAAACATCTGAGGAACATTTTCTTCCAACATCATTGTCCTGGCAGCTTCCTGGATGGTCCGGTTCTTTCTTTCAACTACTCCATTCTGCTGTGGAGTCCTAGGAGCAGACAATTGTCTCCTTATACCCTGCTTCTCACAAAAGTCAATGAACTCACCAGATGTAAATTCACCACCTCTATCAGACCTTAGACACTTTAGTTTCAATCCGGTTTGATTCTCTACCATAGCTTTGAAGATTTTGAACTTCTCAAATGCTTCAGATTTTTCTTTTAGAAAGGTAACCCACATCATCCGGGAATGATCATCAATTAACAACATGAAATATCTATCACCTTGCAGACTCTTGATTCTTGTCGGACCACAGAGATCAGTATGTACTAATTCCGACAATCCGGTAGAAGACTGATCTTTGCTTTTGAAAGAGACTCTGCTCTGTTTACCTAGCTGACATTCTTTGCACAAACTATTTGTAGGTTTCACCAATTTTGGAAGGTCTCTTACAGCCTGAATATTGCTTATCTTGATGATGTTATCAAAATTCACATGACACATTCTTCTATGCCATAACCAACTCTGATCAACTTGAGCAAACAGACAACTTTTGTTTGAACCAACCAGATGAAAGATATTACCTTTTGTTTGAGCACCGGATGCAATTTCAGTTCTGGAGCTTGTAAAGATTCTGCATTTTCCATTCTTGAACCGGAGATCATAGCCTTTGGCCACTAACTGACCAACACTGAGAAGATTGTGCTTCAATCCTTCAACATATAGTACATTACCTGTTTTGCTCTTTCCATCAAAGGAAATAGTTCCCCTACCTCTGATTCTGCCAGCAGAATTGTCACCAAACTTTACCATTCCTCCTTCATACCTTTCCAAATCTAAGAACTTATTCTTGTCACCAGTCATATGGTGAGAACATCCACTATCAATAACCCAATCATCCTTTTCTTCCACTTGAGCAGCCAAAGCTCTTTCCACAACCTTGTGATTGACAGATTCAGAGGATATTGAATCTTCTTCCTTGATGGCAATAAACACCCATTCATTTCTGGATTTGCTTTCTAGTTCTGATTCATCATCTGTTACTCCTTCATTGTCATCTTCTTCATGAACATAATAGCAGTTCTTTTGAAACCTTTGTCTATTAGTATTAGACCTTGCAGATCTTTCCGGACATCTTGAAGCAAAATGACCAATCTTATTGCAATTGAAACACTTAAAGGGTAGTTTTCCTTCATACTTACCGGATCCTCTTGGCAGTCTCTTTGCAATGAGGGCTTCAAGTTGAGCTGTTTCTGCTTCTTCTTCTTCCATGTCTCTTCTTGCTTGATCATACCATGACATCTTCCTTGATGAGTTTTCTCCCGGATCAAATCTTTGTTTGCCTTTCACATAGGCACTGGCTTTGAAAGCAGATTCAGTCTTGGGAGGATCATCTCCAAACTCGGTCATTTCAAATGCAGCTAGTTTGCCAGCCAGTTGTTCTCTTGTGATAGTTGTGTGGGCTCTGAATTCATCAATGGCAGCAACCTTGATTTTGTAGGCAGCAGGAAGGGATCTTAGGATTTTGCAGACAATCTCATTTTCATCTAGAGTTCCACCAGCATTTCTAATTCCACATACCAGCTCATTCACTCTTGGCATAAAGGTAGTGATGTTTTCATCATCTCTCATCTTCAATCTTTCAAATTTCCCTTTCAGACTTTGCAACCTTGCACTTTTGACAAACTCATCTCCTTCATACAGAAGTTCCAGTTTAGTCAGGATCTCATATGCAGTTGGTAGGTCAATAACATTTGAGAGATCTAAATCATTCAATGCGCTTAGTAGGGCTTCCTTGGTCCGTAGATTATTTTCAGCATCTGTGATTTCATTAAAAGTTGTCGGACCACCTTGTGGAGGTACATATGGTTTTGAGACCATAGCCAAGTATGCTTTTCCCATACATTCCAAGTGACACTTCATGCGACCTTTCCAGAGAGTGAAGTTGGTTCCATCGAACTTCGGACTATCCTTCTTGTATGACGACATCCTGGATCTCCTCAAGCGGTTAAGCTCCTTTCAGAGGAACTTGGCTCTGATACCAATTGTTGGATATAAGGCATACAACTGAGAGGGGGGGGTGAATCAGTTGTATAAAACTTCTTGTTCTTTCAAACACTTGATTCTTCGTTGTTAGTTAACAGCATATCAATTAATCATCCATGAAAGCATAATACATAAACACAAGAGCAGATAAACATCAACACATTGAACACCAAGATTTTGACGTGGAAAACCCGGTTAAGGGAAAAACCACGGGGTGATTAACCCAAGGATTATTCTCTGTTAGAAGAATAAGAAAAAGAATGGCACTTGCCAATTAGGGCTCACTGCCCGAGCACACTGCTCACAAAGAGGCCCACTGCCTACAAGGAGACACACTGTCTACAAAGTGATAAGAATCACAATCTTGAACTGGAGAATGACATCTCTACCATGTCTGGATCAGTTCCATTTAAGCCCAAAAACCTCTGCTCTGCCTTTCGCACTTCTCTTCGCTATGCCACACTCATCCACACAATCCACACTTCGAAATGAACTCACAAACCGTTATTTATACAAGACATCGACTTAGGAACAAACATCTAAGTCAGCAAACAACCATAAGAGTATCCGCAAGATGAATAACACATCCGGTCGGCCACCACAAGAACATTCGCAGGATGAACAACTCATCCGGTCGGCTAAACAGAGCAAGAACTTCATCCGGAAGAATAACTTCAATTCCGGGCTCTACTATCAATGCGGACCAACAACACAACCTCAACATGATCCAAGAACCTTCACAAGCCTGCCTGAATGACCAGGTACATCCGCACTTTCTTTACTTATTGGAATCTCTTCTCTTCCTTATCCAGAACTTCAAGAACACTGTCTGTCGCCACTGTCATAATGCAAGAGGTACTTCCGGACCTCCAAATCATACACAACTTGAGATGGCACATCACAAGGACATCCCAAAGACTCCTTCCAATCTGCAGATTAGGATTATATAGTTCCGGACGTCACCGGACCTTTTTGTGATCCTCTGTCACCTCTGAATACTTGCCGGAACCGGTTCCACATCGACAGCCACAACTCCTTCAGATCTTCATGCGGACCTCTGAAATCTTAACTGAAGCATCTCAAGACTCATATCTACAAACCCTTTAATCCGCATCCTCCGGTTCTCAACCTATACAATACATTTGCCTTCTTCTCATCACGGTTCTTCACTGTTCCTGACTGAGGCTAATTTTCTCAATATCCTCAGCACACAGCTCATCCAATCTTTCTTGTCAATGCAATATGAGTATGTTGACATCAATGACAACACTGGCTCACCTCATACTTGCAACAAGGGTCTCCTTTTGAAATGTTTTCTTCCCTAAGTTAGATAGGTTTATTGTAGTATTTCTCCTTAGGTTCAGTTGGTAGTTCCAGTTCCCTTTCTCCTTCTTGAAGATTTATTTATAGATCACATGTACCCTCATCATCCATTTTTGTAGCCTTATAGCATTTCTAACCAGTGTGCTTTGATTGTTTGTCTATCCTCTCTATAAGTTTCCATATACCTTCAGTTCTAGGTGGTGGTGTACTTTGTTTCGGTTCTTCTTCCTCTGTGACTTGTTAGAAGATTATCTCCTTGATTTTCAAGAGTGCACTATGTATATATTTATCTGGGTTGTAAAAGGAAAATGTATGCACAAAGTCGTTTTGTATCTCATGCCAATTTCTGGTTTCTTTTCTCCTTTCTTGGTTTATGTATCAAGTTTGTGATATTGGTGATAGTGTCCAATAGAATAGATGGGCGTATAGTATCTTGTTGTACTCCTTTTTACCTTCCCATACTATTATACAAATGGTTAAATGCTCCTGTAGTGGGATCTGTCCCTCATAGTTAGGTATGATTTTATGTTCTCCTTCCTCCGGTAGATATCTTATCTTGATGAGAATCTTGAATATTGTCCAACGTTTAATTGTATCTTTATGGGTGGTCCACCAATTTGCCACATTGCATACTAATGTATGTTGTACTACTTCTAGTCTCATGTGTCCATCTGTAAAAATTTTCTCCATCTCTGTCAATTATATTTGTAGGTCTTGTACTCCTAAAAACTTAGGCAATTTGATGTGTGAAATGCCTCACATAATATGATTTATTTTTCATGATATCCGAGACTTATTTGTATTTTGCTCTTTATATGTGCCGCATGTATTCTGCGGTAGATTCTCATTTAATGTGGAGATTTGTGGTAGGTTTCCCTATTGGCTCGAAGCATAAATATCTTCCTAAGCCTAGTCATTCTTTGAGTTCTTAGCTCCGGTTCATTTCTTATCCATGCCTCTAGTACTTCATCACTATCAGTACTATAATTATCATCTTCTACTTCTATCTCTTCTCTTGAATTAGGTTCAAGTCTACTATCTCATCCATATCTAAATTTGATATTGAGTATATATTCTTAGGATAGTCATCAGTGCCTTTCACATAGCTAGATTTTTCAATGTATACTTCTTCCATGGTTGCTCTTAGAGGTATATATAAAATTTTCTTGTTATCTACAAAAGATAATTCCTCTTTGCGGAAGTCAACAAAACCATTTGCATCAACAAACCATCTCAACCATAGTAATGCATTGAATGAATCACCTTGTTCTTCTATTGCTACAATGTCTATGACTTGTTTTACTCCCATTAGGTTTACTTCCACTTGTTTCCAAGTTCCAAGTGTTCCTATACTGGATCCATCTACCAAAGTGATGTTATAAGGAGTTTCAATCAACCTAGGTTTTCCTAGTTGTTCACATAGCCTCTTAGTAATCATGTTCACATCCGCACCTAGGTCTATCATAACATGTCTGACCTTTTTATGGTTTATATGAACATCTACCAATAGTGGTTTTTTTTCCAGTGTCTATCTATTCTACCCATCTATCAGATTTAGTTTTTAAGTACTTGATCCTTGTTCCAGTACTTGGAAAACTGCTTCAATTTCTCAATGAGATTATGTTATTATATTAGCTCTATTAGCTTTTTCAATACCACCACCTCTCCTTCTGTAAAGAACTGATTATATTGTTTCTATTTATCTTTCTCTTGAGTTACAATTTGCTTTGTTTTATGTACAATCTCATCATGTTTTTTATCAGGGAAGAATGTGTCTTCCTCCTCGATTTCTTCTTCTTCTATTTCACCAATATGACGTCTTGTGGTATTTGTACCTTGCCTTGTTACTATAGTAGCCTTTTCTTTCCCTTTATTTTTCTTCTTTTTAGATTGATCATGCTTGACCTCCTTACACTAGTTCTTTTCTTCTAAATATTCCATTGAAGATGTATCCGTCTAACCATCATTGTTTCTCTAGAAGGGTATTGCTACCTGACCTTGTTCTTTGGGGACTCTCCTAATTATCCAGGCACCCTTTTGGGAATTAAAGTTTTCTAATTCATCACTTTTTGATCATTGTGGAAGTATTGTTGTGCTTTGTCACATGAAAATAGGTCATGTTCTGTACTATTACAGAATGTGCATTGTTTTCTCCGCTCTCCCCAACATCCATTGGCAAAATGTCCCAATTTACCACACTTATAGAATGTTGCATCATCTCTCCTTCTACCTCTACCATGGCCTCGACCTCCTCTATATGCTCCAAATTGTTCTCTTTCATCATTGCTATAATTGTTTCCATATGGTACATTGTTAGGGTTTGCATTTTGTACAATGTTCGTATTCCTTTGGTTTCTCCAGCTAGGTTTGTAACCCTAATCCTAAATGTATATGGGTTTTTCCACCAAACCTTTTACATATGCCATAGTATTGTTTTGTGCCTTATTCTTGTGGTGTGCATTACACCATGACTCATGTTCATCATCATCTTCCCTTACTCTGAATAATTGTGAAGGGCAATCTGGTGTCTCATGGTCATCCCACTAACTACATAATCCACAATATACTATATTATTCCCTGTAGGTACTGGTTTTATGTCTACCTTCATGGTGGTAGCCTGTCTTTCACCTTTCATCATCAGACATTCATTTCTTATGTGTCCTTCCTTAGTACAATATGAGCACCATATATTCAACCTTTGTTTATGTAAATTTTCCTCCTGTTTTGCTAGAATTTCTTATTTCAACTTCAATTATTCCAATTTCATCCTCATTTTCTCTAATTCTAGGTTTTATTTATTCTTATCCTACTTGCACCACGTTTGTGACTCTATGCGGCAGGCCACTGTAACTACTTATGCATAGGTTTCAAATACCCTGGCATCCAAAGATATTCTGACATCTGGGCTTATTCTAGATATGAGCCATTCAATATTTTGTTTCTTAGTTAGTAGCTCCTCTAACTTGCGGGTTGTTTCTTTAAATCTTTTATCAAATTCTTTTATTATTTCTCCTTCCTTATGTACTAACTCCCTGATGCAGAGCATCGGGTCTCACAATCAAACTAACTCACTCAACTCTTTACCAAACTCTGTACCCAAAAATCAAAGTGAATTTCTTCACAAATTCCTCTATTCTCCTAGTAGGACAGCAAACACATTTTGTTTGACATAAGTTACAGACCAGACCTTATATCCAAAATATGAAACCTATTTTGAGTACCCATTTGGAAGTTATTCAACATATGTGGAAATCATGGGTGGTTGTTTTGCAACATAGGGCCTTAAAATTGACTATCATGTTTTGATAAAGGCCTAATTAGGACAACAAACTAGGTTTTTCGAGCATAACGTTTAGATAAGGCCTCCAAACTAGAAACCAATAAACATTTCAGATACCCTTTATGGTTTTATTCAATATATGAAGAAATCAGATATGGTTACTTTGGAAGGAAATGTTCAAAGCTTGATTGTTCTACTCTTGCCTAGGTTTTGAAGTGGAGCAGCAAATAGGGTTTTCCGGCCATAATTTTCAAACCAGAACTGATATCCAAGAAAGAAGACTTGATTAAAATACCCATTTGGACCTTATTTAACATATCTCAAAATCAGGGTAGGTTATTTTGTACGGAAACCCTCAAATTTGGACTATTTTCCTTCAAATTAAGCCTACTAGGGTTTCATACTTGTTTTAGTAAAATGGGTATAACTTGCTTGAAAATTGATGAAATTAAATAAAATCAATGCCAAAAGAAACTAGATTCACATATTTACCAAACAAAATTTATTTGGAGTCATTATGGGATCGTATCGATCCATACTACATCAAAGAACAACAAGGAAACGTTTAGAAACACAGAAAATAGAGGTATTTTTATTGCTTCAACTTCAAATGTTTCAACCACCACACCCTCTCACCATGTCTTCTTACCTTACCAAGCCTTTTTGAAACATTTATAACTATTTTTCAATGGTTCTCAATCAACTTTTCAACTTACAACCATTCAAATTCTCTCATTTACAACTTATGACTCTTCATATTCCATGTTTTTGCACTTTTACAACTATGACAACATTTTTGCAACTTTTACAATATTTACAAAAATAGACTCACCAACAGTCCTAACAACCTAATATGGACTCATTACATTGCAAATGGTCTATTATGACCTCACAAAAACTTAATCTTAGACCAAAATTGCACAACTTAACTAGGTGCCCCTGCACCAACACCCGGATTGAAAAAGACCTCAAGTCCCTTTGAGGATTGTGTTGCAACCAAAATTATGCTTGATGACATCATTTCTTTGATCTCCAAATGCCGCCTTCATCTAGTGTACCCTTCCAATGAACTAGGTACTGAAAACATGCACTATCTCTTGCCCTTTTGAATGTTTTGGCATCCAAGTTTTGCTCCAACTATAGAGATATGTCTAATGGGTGATCCTTGGCTACTTTCTCACTTGAAAACATCATTGAACCTACATCAATATTCTACTTCATCTTGAATCTAGGTTTACCCTTCCTTAAGGCTACAATCACAACAAGAAAATAGTGTATTCCATCCTCCTTCCAATTAAATGCATGCTTAAACTTATCCACCTTCCTCAGTAAATCATCCTTAAGTTTTTCATTTTTGTTTCCCATTTGTTTTATCTAATATTCTTCCCATATGACTGTTGCTTTATCAGGTTCACTAACCTTTGATGTGACAAAAACTGAAAGACCATTATCCTCTTTGGAAAACAATGAAGAAAACACAATTTCAACATACCTTTGAAGCCAACCTTGATCCTCTAAAATTAATTCATCCTTGACCTTTTCTATATCAAATTTTGTCACCAACTCAATGTCATTTCCTTCCAAGTTCATTTTACTCTTCAAGTTTGTTGTCTTGGTACCTTCAAATTCTGGAATGGCTGCAACCTCCATGTATTCTTCTTCTTTTACCATCATCACCTCAGCTTGCTTGGTTTGTTCACCATCTTGCTTCATCAACAAAGATTCTATTGTCTTCACATCTAGTTTTAATGCTCCAACTTGTCTTCTTCTCTGAATAATCCTTTGAATAGGCCATGAGATCTTCTTCTTGACTGGTAGATGCCAACTTGACTCTTGGTTTGTTAATTGTTGCAACTCAACCTTCCATCCTTTCTCTCATTTCTTTTAGTTGTTCCATAGCTTGCCTCAACTCTTTTATCTCTTGGTCAATTTCTATTTGTTTTGCCTTTTCTTTTTCCTTCATCTCTTTTTCCTCTTTTTTACTTTCTTGTTTCTTCTTTTGTGAACCCTGAGCCTGCAAGTATCTCCTCAGCACATCCATTCTTCTCTTTATTCAAGCAAGTCTCTTTCACCTTGCTTCTCCTTGTCTTTGTGACACCTCACCTAGGTTTCCTCTTTTCTTCACTACCTAGTCTCGTGGCATCCAAGTTCTTTCTTCAACCTGCAAAAAGACAACACACACAAACACACAACTTTCCTTTCCCAGAGTCTTCTAGCTCTGATATCACTTGATGCAGAGTAGGGGGTCTCACAATCAAACTAACTCAATCAACTCTTTACCAAACTCTTTACCCAACAATCAAAGTGAATTTCTTCACAAATTCCTCTATTCTCCTTGTAGGATAGCAAGCACCTTTTTTTGACATAAGTTGCAGACTAGACTTTATATCAAAAATCCGAAACCTGTTTTTGAGTACCCACTTGGAAGTTATTCAACATATGTAGAAATCAGGGGTGGTTGTTTTGCAACATAGGGCCTTAAAATTGATTGTCCCATTTTGATAAAGGCTTAATTAGGACAACAAACTAGGTTTTTCGAGCATAAATTTTAGATAAGGCCTCAAAACTAAAAACCAATCACCATTTTAGATACCCTTTATGGCTTTATTAAACATATAAAGAAATCAGATATGGTTACTTTGGAAGGAAATGCTCAAAACTTGACTGTTCTACTCTTGCCTAGGTTTTGTTCAGCCATAATTTTTAAACCAGAACTGATATCCAAGAAAGAAGACTTGATTCAAATACTCATTTGGCCATTATTTAACATATCTCAAAATTAGGGTAGGTTATTTTGTACGGAAACCCTCAAATTTGGACTATTTTCCCTCAAATTAGGCCTACTAGGATTTCAGACATGTTTTAGTAAAATGGACATAACTTGCTTCAAACTTGATGAAATTACATGAAACCAATGCCAAAAGAAACCAAATTCATATCTTTACCAAACAAAATTAATTTGGAGTCATTATGGGATCATACAGATCCGTACTACATCAAAGAACAAGGAAACATTCAGAAATGCAGAAAATAGAGGTATTTTTATTGCTTCAACTTCCAAAGTTTCAACCACCACACCCTCTCACCATATCTTCTTACCTTACCAAGCCTTTTTGAAACATTTATAACCATTTTCCAATGGTTCTCAATCAACTTTTCAACTTACAACCATTCAAATTCCCTCATTTACAACTTATGACTCTTCGTATTCCATGTTTTTTGCACTTTTACAACTATGACAACATTTTTACAACTTTTAAAATATTTACACAAATAGACTCACCAACACTCCTAATGACCTAATATGGACTCATTACATTGAAAATGGTTTATTATGACCTCACAAAAACTTGATCTTAGACCAAAATTGCATAACTTAACTAGGCGGCCCTACACCACCCTCATTTTTCTCACTCCCTCTATAGGGATCTTTGGAGTTTCAAAGTTTTCCTAAAATTCCTTCTTTACTTATTCCCAAGTTTTATCATGTTTAGGGCATGCCTTCCTATATCATTTCAAGGCATCATTCTACAATGTTCCTATAAAATCAAACAGTTTGGTTTCATCCCTTGTTATGTCATTTCTATTCCAAATGGATTCTAAAACAAAGATATGCTATGTTGCTTTGGTGGTTTCCTTTTCGAACACTGGTACCTTAATTAGTGCATCCATTGCTTGGTACTTTCTTTTGTCTCTCCAGTACCTCTGGTGTCTTGCGGTGGTTTTCTTCCTTACCTTTTTGCTTAGGTTTTTGCTTCTATATTAGGGTTTTGTTTTCCCTTCCCTTTATCTCTTTGTAATTTGATATCAAAATATTCCTTTCCCAATATTTCTTCAAAATCTTTCTTAACGTATTCTTCTATATCTTCCTAATTGTCAACTTGATCTTCTATTGAAATTCTTCTTTCTTTATAAAGCACCTGGGGTGACTCCTGGTTGAGGGGGTGTGTATCTTTAAAAAAATTCTTCGTTTTAGGGTATACCTTTCCATTTGTTAACGACATCAAGTCTTTTGCATGTGACTTTTCACTAAATTATCTTATACTTCTGGAACTAATTTCATCATATATTTCATCTTCTTCTCTTTCTCTAATCTTCATTACACTTTGATTTACTAGATGGTCTAGGTAATCCACATCCAAGTTCAAGGGCTAGAGGTTACATATAGGATTTAATGATTCTTCCCATTGTTTATCAACTGTAATTTGAATATTAGCAAAATTAGGTTGAAACTTAGTGGTTTTACTTATTTGTGGTAGGGCTAGGGTTTGATTATATTCTTCCCTCCATATGCTTCTTGATTGGTCATAGGCATCAATACTTCCTCCTATGCTTTTGAGAATTTCTATAGCCATATCAATATGCATTGTTATTCATTTAAGATTGTCTATATCCATTTGTATTAAATTTGTGATAGCCCCTATGGCGTGCTCATCCATTATCTATTTTTCTCCTATGTTCTTCTCTCCAGTAGCACCCACATTGGTGCACTCAACAACACCCTCATTGGTGTGCTCATCTAGAACTATTCCTTTTCCTTCACACCCTACCTTGTACATTCTCTCCTTATCTCTTATGTCTTTTCCATCCTGAGTCTATTTATGTCTCTCTTCCCTGTTCATTTCCATTCTAGTTAGTATAATCTCACTAATCTCCCTTAATCTTTTGTTATCATCTTTTGCCATAAGTGTTTTTTATTTAATATTACATTAATCCTTATGTATATGCTTGGCTTATCTTGGAGAGTTACATCTTTTCAAGGATCTTTTCAGATCCTCCCCCTTTTGCATTTGTCATCCCCTTAAGTTCCTGCCCCCCTCTCACAAGGGTAGGAACCTAAAAGAATTCAGTCTTCTTCGCAAATCATACAAATTTTATGTCACTAAATAGTTTTCTTTCTTTCCACTACTATGCACTTCCCTTTTTACTATTTCATCCTATCTATTCTTCATTGTCCTTTTATAGGGTCCCGACAATGGAACCAAATGCTAACAAGAAATGGGAAGGAACCAATCTGAAGATCTGGTCCTTAGTCAGATCTCTAAAGTCAGTTTATACCTTGATCATATAGTGAGAGGATCCTAGAGAAATAGTAAGGGATAATAACATGTGCTACACATAAGTCACATATAAGCATTCATAAGCTACACATAAATATATTAGAACCCTTTATATATATATATATATATATATATATATATATATTCAATGGGTAATTGTACATTCATACCGGCAGGTCTTAGTCTCTACCCTTTTACATACTCATATATTTCCTTACTCTCTTATCTCACTATTATCTTGCATGTACATGCAATGTCCTATCTATATATTACATAGAGGTGTGTCTTTTCCCCAAATACCTCTTTGTATGTTGGATCTGTCCTCTGCATGCCACTTGCGGTAAGATCCGTTACTTGTCATGTCTTCCGCCAATAGTGAGAATAGATGTATGACTTATCTCCTTATTGTTCAATCCACTTGATATTCTTAAAATAAATGTCTATGTACATATTTATACAAGAGAAAGATATGAAGCATTAATTAGGACATGATGGTTTATATTCTCATTGAAAATGTCACAACCACGCACAACTATTGACAACAAGTTAAGATATGTAGTGTTTCTATTTAAAATAGAGTTGCTTCTTAGAAGGGTCGTTGGCTTACTTGAGCAAGCAGGATCTCTATGATTAAGGTTGTCTTGTCTGTCATTCCAATTTATACTATGTATATTCTTAAAATGCCTAGAGGGATTATACTTGATATTGAAAAGAGGCTCAAAAAAATTTTATGGAAGTGTAACTTTGAGAAAGAGGGTTAAATTACCTTGATATCATGGGACAAAGTATGCACAATGAAACAATGAATAGGTGTAGGGATTTATAATTTAGAAGCTCATAATTTAGATCTAGGAGCTAAACTTACATGAAGTCTATTTTCTAAACCACATGCTAAATATTGCCAAATAATGCAAGCTAAGTACTTTGACAATCAAGCTCTAGATAGACTTTTTACAATCTCAATTCCTCAAGGTGGTTCTAAAATATGGAATTTCATTTTACGATGTAGTGAAGTCATCCTTCCACATCTTTCATGGGTAATTCATAATGGTGAGATGACCCTTTTTTACGAAGATGCTTGGAATGCCCATCCCTCTCTTGGTAAAATGGAATCTTTGAATGAAGCTAAGACAATGTTAAAGCAAATTTGGGGAAATAGATTCACGGATTATTTCATAGTTGTTAATGATTCTTATTTGAGTAAAGTCAAATGGAAAGATTTACAAGATTTCCCTATCCCTCACCAACAAAAAATCTAGTTGCAATCTATGTTGGAGCAAAGAAAAATATTTTTTTCTTCACAATCTAATCAATTAACTTGGGCACCTTCTAAGACTAGGCAATATAATGTTAAACAAGGTTACACATATGTAATTCTTGTTGGGTCAAGCTTGAAAGATGAATGGCCTTATAAATTTTGTTGGAATGATTTATGTTTTCCCAAGGTAGGTGATTTTTCTTGGATTTCTTTGAAAAAAAGAATTCTCACTAGCTTAAGACTAGTCAAGCTAGGCATATCAGAAGATTTTAATTTTATTCTATGTGGAGAAGCTATGGAAGATACTAATCATTCTCTTCTCAACTACTCTTTCACTTACAATTGTTGGAAATGGTTGTGTTCAAAATTGAATTGGAAAACTCCACTCCCACAGACATTATTGGATCTCTTTTGTAGCTGGCCTTTATTATATAAGTATTCAACCTTTTCTTCTATTTGATTAGTTTCTCCTTCTATCTTGATATGGACCATGTAGTTGAAAAGGAATAAGAGAATTTTTAGGAAAGAGCAAGCCAACTTTGAAGAAGCATTTTTAAGTTAGCAAAATCTATTTCTAGGAGGTGGTCATGGCACAGGTTATGAAAAATGGGTCTGCAAAGTTAATCTTCACTTCATGGTATTCTATTATTTTGACACAGAGGAAATAGTTGAAACCTCCTCCACTTGGTGCCTTTCAAAGCTCAAAGAAAATTGATATAAATATAATGTTTTGGACTCCTAGTTCCTCAATGGTCAAGTTGAATTTTGATGGGGCTTCAAGGGGAAATCTAGGAAACTCTAGAGCAGGGTGTGTGATCAGAGATTCTAAAAGTGAATTGATTAGCATTAAAACTTACATTTGGGACAAATAATGAAGCAAGGGGACAATATTTTCTAGCAAAATTGCATTTGGCAAGGAAAAAGAACATTAAGAGAATCATCATTGAAGGAGATTCTTTAAATATAATTAATGCTATTAAGAACAAATTAGTGTGCAATTGGAAAATTATGTATATATTGCAAGATTCATGGGTGCTACTAAATCATTTTTAATACTATGAGCTTCAACATGCTATCTCATAGAAGGGAATAAATTAGTAGATAGCTTAGCTAATTTAGCTTGTGATCAACATTGAAGAATTCAAGAACTGGATTCTTGAACCATGAAAGATTTTCCATCTGTCCAAAATAGCTTGGATAATGATCAGTTATGACTCCCTTCTAAGGAGTCTTTGTTGGACTAACTTTGGATTGCTTGTTTGTAGGTCTCGTAAGCTCAGTGTAATCATTACTATGTAATATTTTGTTCCATGTGATCATTAAGTTATAATGTCTCACAGTACAAACTTTGTATTATCATTCCAATTGTAGAAGTGTGTGAAGCTCATCATTTCTTGCCAAGGCTATATGATCTAGTCTAGCTATCAAAGCATGAGAATATATTCATATTTACTTCAGTGATGTGTTAGCAAGAGACACTATGTGGCTTCATAAGTGTTGTCATTGATGGCAACAAAGTCTATCTCACACATTCGCAGCACATAATATGCCTATACCGGAAGTCAGATTAAAGATTATTTTGGTCCGGTGAACAAGAATAGAGTATGTAACAAGGTTTGACAATCATGTCCAGATCTCTTAGATGGTGTAACTCAGTAAGTTGCAAAATTGGACAAGTCAAGATGGGTATCATGAATATTGTATTCCAAATATTTAGCCTCCATTGATAAAGCATGAAAAATATGAGCATCTGAGTGTTGGGTTCCAATCAAGCAGAGCAGACAGAGGAAGAACTGACCGGCAGAGTATCAGACCTCAATCAGGATGTGCCAAAGGTGTTGATCAAGCAATGTGTGGCATTATACATCATTGGCCGACATGATTGATGACTTCTATGCCTATGTTTTTGATCCGCATCACTAATCAAGCATGGATTCAGCCGACAGATCAATAACTTGCAAATATCTGAGGTGTTCTTGTTGACAACTAAGAAGTTGTTGGAAATCCTTGATGCAGATATATATACCTAATGGATTCAAGCTTGTAGGTGTGTGAAAGTGATAGTATGAATGATTAAGTGCGAAGAAAAGTAGAGACAAGTGTGAAGGTAGTATTTCAAGCCCGAAATGTGACAGGAAAGTAATATTGAGCAGAGGAAGAATGAAATGTGCCAGATCAGTATATTGTGCCTAATTGGAACTAAATTCCTGCATGTATAGATGTTCACCAGTTCAAACACCTTGGTATCATCTGTAAGCATTTGTAGACTATAAGTCTCTTGTAGGCAGTGGGCCTCTTGTGAGCAGTGTGCTCAGGTAGTAAGCCCTAATTAGCAAGTACCAAATTTGTAATCTTTATTCTTTTAACAGAGAATACAATCTTGGGTTAGTCACCCCGTGGTTTTTCCCTTAACAGGGTTTCCACGTAAAAATCCTTGTGTTATGTGTTAATTTCTTTTTTAGTTCTTATGATTGCCTTGCTTTGATATAACACTAAATGATAAGATAAGATAAGAAAGTAAAAATAGAAAATTTATAAGATAACTGATTCACCCCCCCTCTCAGTTATTTGCATTGTTTCCAACAATTGGTACCAGAGCTAAGTTCCTCTGAACAAAGCCTAACATCTTGATGAAGATCTAGAAATCTAAATGGATGCATATGGTATGAAAGAACTTCAGTCTTCCCTTGATGATCTTGAACAATCCCACTCTGAAGTCAATAATTTGAGAGAAAGACTCAAACAAGCTGATGATTTCATAAATGAGCTGAAAGAAAAACTTAGTAATTATGTGAAAAAGAGAAAGGAACTACTCCAGAAACTAGCAAATTAGAGTGAAGTCAATAATACTGATGAGGATCTGAATGAGAAAAATAAGCTATGTGAGAAGCTATCAAAAGAAGTCATTATGATAAGGCATGAAATGGAATCAGGGGTTATGAGATTCACCCAAGAAATTGAAGAAAAGAGAAAGATTGAAGACAATCTAAAACAATCCCTCAAGGAGAAAATGGAGGACTGCCATAAAATGGATAAAATAATCAGGCATCTTGAATCTGATCTTGAAGAATCTAGAGACAATGAAGAACAACTTGAGAATCAGATAGACACTCTTAAACAAGATATTCAAACTGCAAATGAATACAAAGAAAAATTCAAGATAAGCTTGGCCCAACTTGAAGTTCTTCTTGAAAGTCAAAAGAGGATAGATGATAAGCATGGCTTGGGATATGAGAAAGGTGAAAGCTCTGGATCCGGTCAGAAGAACTTTGGATCAGGAAATCAAAGAAATAGGCCTAGAAGATCTCTGGTAAGGCAACCAAACACTCAAAGATATCCATCCTTCAATGGATACTGCTTCAATTGCAACACGTTTGGTCATAAAGCAATCCAGTGTAGAAATAGAATGAATCAAATCAATCCATCCTTCTTCGGTCAATGTTTCAGTTGCAAAAGGTATGGTCACAAATCTCATGAATGCATAAATATGCAAATGAACAATTATTTCAATGGTAAATGCTTTGTATGCAATAGAATTAGATATATGGCTAATGAGCAAATCAAGAGGATCTCATTCAAATAAGTAAAGAAATATTGTGTGTTACAATTGTAATAGATCCGGTCATATTGCTAGATTCTATAGAAGCAAAAATTAGGATAGAAAAGGTCTTGTGGAACGTGATCAGAAACAAGATAAAGGCAAAGGTAAAATAAATGCGGATGAAGTTCAAAAGCAGATGAGCAAGATTTGGGTAAAAAGGAGTACAATGAATATTGGGGATGGATCCACACTGGAATCTGGTGCTAATATTCCTTCCGAAAACTAAAAAGTAAGCTCTGGCTCAGGGGGAGCTACAGAGAAGATCTTTTTTCTCCCAGCCAGCTAGTGAGTGCCTGAATTTAGCACATTGAGTCAGAATAAGAGGTTGCAGTTTAAAGGGTTTGAGGAGATTCATTTAAAATTCATCCAGTCAAAATTTAACAAATCTGCATGCAGATTTGAGGAAGCTATGAGAAGATCCTGTATCGGCAGCTATTCGCTAAAGCAGAATTTCACAGACAGATCTGGTATGATCCAGAATTGAAATGTTTTAATCTACGGACCTACGACATGTTTGAAAAAGGTGAAGATATGTTGTCAACCTTCATAGACAATGATTTTAAGATCCGCGTAGTGATTCAAGAAAATCTCTCTCAATACAAGGTAATCGAATGACTTAAGTTGTGCATTTATTATAAAGGGAAATTAGGTTTTTGGGCAAGGTTAAAAGGTTTCTCATCCATCATTTTTAACACTTTGCACTCACGAAGAAGGGAGAAGAGCTCTGAGAAGAAATCTATCAAAACACTCAAACTCTACTGAAGATCAAATTCACCAGAGAATCGTTCCAACTTCTGCTTCAAACCCTAAAGAGTGAAAAGGTACTTCCCATATGAAAACTCTCTCTGGATCTCTTGCAAAAATGGCTACTCCAATGGTTGTTAATATTTCTGATAGGCCGAGACCAAAATTCAAGAAACACCCTTACAAATCTCTAGAAGTTTATCCCTTGGGTGTGTTTTCTAGTATTCCGCACGGTGTCTTGCATGTAGAAAGTATTAGAGTTTATATCCATGCAAACATTGAAGATTTTGGAGACTCAAAGTTGATCGACATTTATCACAAACAGTTAATAGATAAGAATTTTGAACTCAGACTTGAATTCAAGACCCTCCGGGACAAACACTTCGAACACTGCATACATTTTCCATCTTTTGCAAAAGACGATTGGGTCCAGTATGTTCTAAGTAGGATGCATGATAATTGTATGTGGCTAATGAGGCCATTCAAGATAACTAAAGATGCCATCAGGGCAGTGACTGGACTACATTCATCTGGTGGGTTACCCGCACTCAAATCTGTGAAGAACCAAATGGTAACTAAAGCCATCAGATCAAAATTTGACAAAAGAGCAATGACTATAGATGACATCACGGATCTGGATGTCAAGTTTGCTTCAATGATAATTGGCTACAAAATCTACCACTCGAGCAAGGAGGATTTTGTGTCTGGTACAACAATTTATGTTGCATATTAGATGTCAAAGGAAGATGCAGATTATGATCTGAGTGAGCTTCTACTGAATCAGCTGATGGAGAACTTGCAGAAGATCAAAAAGGATAAGAAAAACTCCTTCAAATATGGTAGTCTAATACTATGTCTATTTTTCTATTATATGAATGAGTTGCCTAGATCAAATGGTTGGGTTTGGCAAAATGATAAACCCATTGCAATTCATATCAGATTACATGTATGGACTTGGTGATGCTCAAGCCCAAAACTCAGCCCTCTAGGGTTACTTTAAGAATTTCCAAAGCATGATGCACGCCAAAGAAAGAATACCACAAACAATAGTTGACAAATACAAAGATATAGTCTGCTTCATGGTTGACACTGATCAATGCCTAATGGAGGCAGTTGAGCCAAGAACTGTATGGATAATGCCTATGGGTTATGAGGTCAATGAAAAAATCTTGGAGCTACATATCCAACACTTGCTGAGCCAACCTAAGGACACTGAAGCAAAAAGGTTTGGCACCTTTGAAGAGCTAAGAATAAAGATACATGTTGAGTTAAGACAGCCGGAGATGAAGAGAAAAGTAAGAAAGGAAGTTGAAGAATTTGCCAAAAGATTTGGCATATCAAAGGAGGTTGTAGATGCTAATAGAGAGAAAATGGAGAAGGAAGAGAAAGAAAGACAAGAAGCAAAGAAAGAAAGTGTTCCTGTGCAAACCTCCTATCGGACTAGATCCTCCAAGAGCTCTGCTCCTATCGCTTCTAAAAGCTCAAAGTCTACCAAACCGGAAGTCAAGTCATCTGGAAAAGGAGAAAAGAGGATGAAGACCAAAGCCACAAGGACATATACAAGCCATAAGGATGATGAAGAAATAGAATCAGATGAGGAAATCAGGAAAATGAAGAAGAGAACATTCGGGAAGTTATCTGCTAGTAGAAATGAGGAAGAGAAGGCAGAGGAATTTGTTGAAAAGCCCATTCTTTCCATTGATGACATCATCAAGGCAATTACTATGGATGGGAACCTGCATCCGGTGACAGAGTTCTATGATGAATACAATGATGCTGACAAGAGAATTTTGGAGGAAGCTACTATAAGGTATTTGAATAGCTATAACTAAGCATTCATTGAAATAATTTCATTAATTCCAAAAAGCCTAGAAGAAGTATTGGAACAAAGAAAAGTGAATGCAAAGGCTAAAGACTTGAAGATCTGGGAGCAAATAATGATACAACTATGCCCCTCTATCACTCCAAAACAAATAGACATGGTTTTCAAGGAGTGTAAAGATGATTTCTGGAGCAAGTCTAGAATGAACAAACTCATGCTTGGTGAGACTGAACAAATAGCCAATGAAACAAAAGAAATCCTCTGAAATGCCTTGAGGAGATTCAATCTTCCTACTATAGAGGAAATAGATGAAGAACTTTCTACCATGGATTTTGAAGGATTAAAAGTAATCAATGAAGAACTCTCTGACAAGGATGTCGAAGGATTAAAGAAAATAGATGAAGAGAAGTGTAAGGACTTAGTCTCCTCTGATCCAGAAGAGGAAGTTCCCAAAGTAGCAAACACTGGTGATGTCACTCCTCTGGATCCCACAGCTGCCAAGACAAATCTTCTAGGCACTAAAGAAGAAGGGGAAGGTAGAAGAGAAGAGAAGAAGAATCAAGAAAAAGAGGATAAGGTAAAAGAAGAAGAACAAGCAGAAAAGATTAATGATGACTTATGCAAACTAGTCAATCCTGATATCTCTAAAGGAAAGAAGTCTGAATCACCAGCAAGAGACACTGCAGAGACAGTGCAGAATTTCTTAGATAGAGAAATGATGGAGCTGGATGAACCTACGTTATTTCAAGGGCCACTAAATTTTGGCTCTCTCTCCCTAGTTCAGACAATGAAAATAACATCTTGTGCTCAGGCCAAAGCAAAAGAGAAACTTCTAAAATCACACATGGAGGATAACGAACTATTGAAACTTGCATCCAGTGTACTAGAGAAGATCATGCCAACCTATCAAAAGGATCCTTCTGCCTCTCCATCTGGTAGTTTGAAAAACTTAGTCAATTCTGTTAACTCATTTTGAATCTTTAGAGAAATCGGCAGAAACTAAGGTTCGGAAGGAGTTCTTGGAAAAGCGATTTAGTGAAGTACAAGGATTAATTGCTAATGATAGAACCTTGGGCATTGGCATAAAGAGCCTTGAAAATGCTCTTAAGGATGGTGGGGACATATATAGATTTTGTTTAACCTGGCCTAAAGTGACAGAGGACATTGAGAAGAAAGTAAAAGAACAAGAAGGAAAACTGTCAAGTTTGTCCCAGAATTATGATCCCCTTACTACTTCTCTTGTAAACCATGAATGTCAAGCTATTTCTATAATAAATGAAATCAAAGAACTGGTTAAAGAGAAAAAGAACATACTGGATAGAATGGGTGAGCTCAGAGGGATAATCATCCCTAAGTTAGAAGCAATGCATTATCCTACAGACTTAAAGAGGGCAGCATCATATGCATTTTTGTTAAGTGTACATATCTCCATTTTGGATAGAATGAAGAGGAGTTGGACCACAGAAACTGTACAGTTGAAAACAACCTTTGTATATATACTCAAGTATATTAAGTATAACATATGATTTGTATATACATATGCGGCCATATGTAGCATAATTTTTGTGCAATTTTGTATGCGGATTCCACCCTTTGTCATTGATGTCAAAGGGGGAGTGAAGAGAAGTGAAAAATGAGGAATCCAACAAATGGGGAGTTCCGGTGAAGCAGTGTAAAGAAACAGAGCATAAGCACAGGGGGAGTTACAATGACAATCATTTTTCACTAAGTGTTGCCATTAATGCCAAAGGGGGAGATTGTTGGAAAGAGACACTGTATGGCTTCATAAGTGTTGTCATTGATGGAAACAAAGTCTATCCCACACATCCATAGCACATAATATGTCTATACCAGAAGTTAGATTGAAGATTGTTTTAGTCTGGGAAACAAGAATAGAGTATGTAACAAGGTCCGACAATCAGGTCCGGATCTCTCAGATGGTGTAACTCAGTAAGTTGCAGACTTGGACAAGTCAAGAGGGGTATCATGACTATTGTATTCTAGAGATTTAGCCTCCAGTGATAAAGCATGAAAAATATGAGCATCTGAGTGTTGGGTTCCAATCAGGGAGAGCAGACAGAGGAAGAACTGACCGACAAAGTATTAGACCTCAATCCGGATGTGCCAAAGGTGTTGATCAAGCAATTTGTGGCATTATACATCATTGGCTGACATGATTAATGACTTCTATGCCTATGTTTTTTATGCACATCACTAATCAAGTATGGATTCAGTCAACATATCAATAACTTGCAAGTATCTCAGGTGTTCTTGTTGCCGACTAAGAAGTTGTTGGAAATCCCTGATGTGGATATATATACCCGATGGATTCAAGCTTGTAGGTGTTGGAAAGTGACAGTATGAATGATTAAGTGCGAATAAAAGAAGAGACAAGTGCGAAGGCAGTAATTCAAGCTTGGAATGTGATAGGAAAGTAATATTGAGCAGAGGAAGAATGAAATGTGCCAGATCAGTATACTGTGCCTAACTAGAACTAAATTCCTGCATGTATAGATGATGTTCACCAATTCAAACACCTTGGTATCATCTGTAAGCATTTGTAGACTGTAAGTCTCTTGTAGGCAGTGGGCCTCTTGTGAGCAGTGTGCTCGGGCAACGAGCCCTAATTGGCAAGTGCCAAATTTGTACTCTATTCTTTTAACAAAGAATACAATCTTCGGCTAGTCACCCTGTAGTTTTTCCCTTAATAGGGTTTCCACGTAAAAATCCTTGTGTTATGTGTTAATTTCTTTTTCAGTTCTTATGATTGCCTTTCTTTGATATAACACTAAATGATAAGATAAGAAAAGAAAGTAAAAATAGAAAAGTTATAAGATAACTGATTCACCCCCCCCCCCTCTTAGTTATCTGCATTGTTTCCAACATGATGTACAATATTAATGTCTTTCCTATCATATTTCCTGTAAGCAACATTGAAGTGATAAAGGTATTCAAGATTAACTGCCCCATGGTGGAATATGTCATACAATTTCTCATCGACCAAGAAATCCTTCAAGATTCACCAAGGGTTCTATATTTATCATAGGTATTAACCCTATTCTTGTCAAATGTTATGGATTTATTACAGAAGACTGCTTTAGTTTATGTCCATGACCATCTTATTTATGATGAAATTTAGATGAAGCCAGGACAAACTATGATCTTTTTAATGGAAAAGATCTAGTCAGGGGTTTACTCTCTCATAAGGATCTGCAGAAGAATCCAACGGTCATATACACTTATAATGCAATTAAGCATGGTCTCTAGTTTCACTGTGACTTCATTGTGGAAAATGTGCTTCACGCTCACTACCTGGAGCTTGGGCCCCTACTTGTTGAACAAGTTTAGGAGCACTTCCAAGCCCTTAGACTACTCCTAAACCATAACCCATATCCACTTGCACCAGATGGAGAGATCCTTGATTTGAATGACAATGAAGAGAATGAATAGAATGAGGGTGGGCTTCAAAACAATGACATCAATCCAACTCCTAATATTAATCATTAGATTGGTCATCTTTGGCTGGTGTTTTTTGTAATTATTAATATTTTATCAATTCTAACTTGTTTTATCAAGCATATTATTGTCTTTTTGGCTAGGTATACTGTTGTTTTTTGTATGTATGCCTAATAGTGTTGAAGTTGAACCTAATTCAGGCTTGATCTATTTTCCTATGTACTTTTTAAAAAAAAAACTAAAAGAGGTGTAAAAATTTATTCAAAATAGAAGTGCAAAGCGAGGGCATTACACGGCCCTGTCAAGCTCCACTAAGCGGTCCAAATTTTGAGACAAATCTAGGGGTAATTGACCCAATCCACAATGTTCCAATTTTTCATGTGATTAGAGGCCCATCTGGGCAAACAATCTGCTACTCCGTTCCAATCCCGAGGAATAGGGTTGAAAGTAACCGAATCCAAAGAATCACACAGATTAAGAATCTGATTAACAACCAAAGCTAAATGCCAGCTGACATAATCTAAATGTTGTCTATTCAACAAATTCACCACCACCTAGGAATCAAACTCACAAATGATCCTTCCCCATCCACGATGACAACTACGCTCCACATCATATAAAATGGCAAGAGCCTCCATCAAATTGTTAGAATAAAGACCCTTATAAATAGAAAAAATAAAGTGCACAGACCTAGAACTATCCCGACCAACTCCACCTATACCAGGATGACCAGGGTTCCCCCGAGAAGAACCATCTGTGTTGATTTTCAAAACTCCCTAAGGAGGAGGAGTCCTATGTACTTTTTCATTTATATATACAATATATATATTTCAAGGTGCCTATGCCTCTTTATAAAAAAAAAACACTAACATGGAATTATGACATGTAGTTTGGGCTAGGGGTGATGACTAGGATGAGGATCCTACTAATGAAACCATAAAGGTTGTCATATAACAACTTGGATTTGTAGCATGATTGAGTGGCTCAAATCCTCCTAGATCATATGTACTATAAAATTGTGTACTTTTTTTTTTTAATAAGTGGGTATCAAGTGATGGTGAACTATCCAAGGATGTAACCTTGAAAAGGGTTGTATACCCACCTAAATGATATGATATAAGTCAATTTTAATTATCTGAAATGAATCTTTTCAACATATATTCTTAGTGTAGCTAGATACTTGGATTTTGAGAGAGAACTATTATATTGTCCTCATGTACTTAGTTTGTGTGAGGCTAAGTAGTCAACAATGAGTAGGAAGAGGTTTTACAAGATTGGCTCCTCATTAGTTATCTCCAATCCACTTTCGTACCAATGAGTAAATATATACATCTCACAAAGGTGAGGTTATAAATTTATTGTTGGGAATTATTATGGCATCTCTATATTGTAGGTGAGATCATGCCTCTATCTTGTAAAGGTACACTTTCTAGTGTCATACAATTGTGTAGTGCCTCTATTTAGGGGTATCTATCATACCAATGGTGATGAGTGGTATATTTGTACCTTTGTTGAGATCCTTGGCCAAGGTATTATGTTTTAATGACATGAATGCTAATTATAGAGTTATCCACATCAATTACCCTATTTACTCCTTATGTGGTTCTTATTCACGACTCCATCCATGAAGAGTAGTATCACACCTAGTTTGAGCAATACATAAGGTAGCCATGTTGGCTTCATGGTTGGATAAAAAGTTCCCTCATGATATTCTCTTTCCTCTCTTCAACATTTCAAATCATCCAATTGGTTCACTCTTACTTAAATAATAAAAAGTATCAATTGTAATGAGAACTATGATTTTGAGTAATGATTCTTTAATGGATATGTATTTTTACATATTTCTAATTAAGATTTTGTACCTTCACCATGTCTTTATAGGTTGCTTGTTGTGATATTGTTTACTAATCCCTAAAGCGTTAAGTAATCTTACACTTGATTATGATAGAAGAAATGTTAACTTCTATGCTACTATTGTAATTATCTACACTACTATGCTAGTTTTAATACAAGTAATGATATTTGTAATTTCTTACACCTTCATGGGTGACAACTTGACTAGTATATGCAAATTGAATGTACACATTTGAGACGTAGTCAAAAGGTAGAATATTGTTGATTGTTGATTATGTAGAGATATTTGAATTAACAAGAAAATGATTATGTTATTTTGTTGTCCAAATTATATGTTGATGTGTATACACATGATAATTCTTTACATGTGCAAAAACACTAGTGTTCATAGTGGCTAAAACATGATAATCCTTGGATAATATCGCAACAAGCAAAAACACTAGTTCATAGACATATTTAATGAGTTTTAATCCATTTATTATAGCCCTAAAAAGTAGATTTTAACATTTTTGGGCTTCCATTTGAATCTCTCTTGTAACTCATGAGATATTTTACCCCTTGAAGGACATTGTAAAAGGGATCTTTTTAGTTGTAATTGGTTGCATTATACTTAATTACTTTAGTTAAGTAGTATTGTGGAAGTTGGAGTGTAAATGGGAAGGTTTGTTAAAAGTAGCATTCTTATATGAGTATTTGGGTATGCTTGTGTATGTGTCATATTTTCATGAATCTACTCAATAAGCTACTAAACCTTTGTAGAACTGAAAGGAGATAGTGGTATGAGGAGGATATCTCTCTCTTTTGGATTTTTCTCCTAGGTTGTGTTTCTTTAAGTCAAAAGCTATGCATACTCCATTTTATTTCTTGTTCTCACTCTTTGTTTTGTTGATAAATATTCTTTTGAATGTAGTTTTTCACTTACAAATACGAAATTAGTCACATAAGGACTATTTTCTACACTAATAGTCATAAGTCAATCATAACACTATTGGACTAGTTAAGATTCGGGTTAGTGAGTTATGTAGAGGAATATACACATTAATTACAAATTATACCTACTCACCATTATTATATAGTTTCATGTAAGGATGGGCCTTACCTATTTAGGTAATTGACTATTCAAGAAAACACAAGGATGTGGAGTATAAATTTCAAATCTTAAGAGATTATATTGAAGAGATTGGTCCTTGCAATGTATTATAGGTGGTTACTAAGGCAATGTATGTGTGGGATAGCATGAAAATTGGTTCAATTCACCTATAGGCACATCTATTGGACCCCCCTTGTGTTCCTACCAAGAACAATGGACTCAAAGATATTTGAAAAATGATTGGGTCAAGAAGATTATGACTAATGCAAATGATGTTTACATGTTCATTTGTAACCACCACATCTCCTTAGTATTGTTTTAATCTTTTTCAATCAAGGAAATCCTCAAACCAGTTGAGAGCTAATTTACTTCTTACTTCATTCTATGGCATAGGATGCTTATTTCTAGAAGCCCTTGCAACTTATAGTCATGATATAGTAGTGGACTAGGTGGGGCTAGTCTAAGAGAGAATAGGGGAAGAGGGTGAAGGAGGTGATTAATAATGTGTTTTATTCAATTGTGAGATACATCACATCTATTATATTCCTAGTTCTTGTTGTCACCAAATATGGGGGTCTTGACTACCCCAACCTTGAGGAGATTTATGATTGCATTGACAGCATGTTTCATCAAATAAAGATCAACATTCACATGAGAGAGAACCCACCCTAGAGTTCTACCACTTGCATATCAACCCATTATTTGATGGAGGTGAGAGAAGTTGAACACTTGTTTACACATTGGTATAATATTATGTAGGGAATCCAAAATGGTATGTGAAAAGGCCAAGTAGACTTGCCCCATTGTGAACAATGAGGTGAAGAAGAGCCTTTTGAAGGCTTTCAAGAAAATATACAATCCAAAAGAAAATTGAAAAATTAGAACATGGTAGATCAAACTTACTAAACTTAGTGGCTCTAAGAGTTCCTCATAATCAAACAATGCCATTGTGGAATAGGTGAGGCTAGATAGTTGGTGGTGATTATATGAGCCTCTCGGATTGTGGTATACACTTGTCATTCACCTCCTACATTGCTTTGCATATCATTGATCACAAGACATTTTAATACATAGGGATCCTTACAAGACAATGAGATGTAGAGCCCAAAACACTATCACAAAGCCGTATGTACAACTAATTGAAATCTCATTACAAACAATTATTAAATCCAATAGTTTTGAGTTCAATTCTACTCAATATACCTATACAACTTTTTTTTTTATATATCTCTCAATATATATATCATCTTTCATATATACAAATAAAGTGTGAAATCAAATTATTTTTATTTGTTTAAATTAGTTTTAGTTATCCATATTTTAAAAAAATAATTCTTAATTTTTATATATTATTCAATAATTGTCCCTAAAATCCAAATTTTCTTGGGGTTACTCATAACCCTATCCCTCATCTCCGAAACTGGAGAAAAACTATATAAATAAAAAATAATAATAATAAAGTATATAATTGAAGGGATTCCGAGGGAATTTTTCCCAAAGTCCAAAATAGTGGAAAACTTCAATGTTGTAAGTTACATGTTTCTTTAAAACCATATTAGCTAATGACAGCCAAAGTCTATCCAGATTAAAGCAGTAAGGCTAAAAGCCAACAATAATGCTCCAGAATGGAATGCGTATCTGTCCCATAGTCATGAACGGGCCATGATCATAACGAAATTTAATTGCTTCATACAGTTTTCCTCATGGGAATTGATAAAAAAACTGTTGTTATCCATTCAACAGCCCCCACAGATATCCTTTTGTACATGTCATTTTCTTGGAGCATCTTGATAGGCACAAGAAGCAAAAAACAGTACGAGTACCTTTCTCTGTCCTTTTATGACACATTGTTCTATGTGAGGATAAACTTTAAACGTAACCAGGGGCTAGGTATATTAAATCTACATCCATGGTTTTGGAGACAATTGTTTTGGTACTGGACTTTCTCTTGAAAAGTCAGCTGAGATCCTAAGAGGGGTTCATCTCAATGGGTAGAAGGATGAGAAACAAGATAGCCCAAGTTGTGCTCATGAAAAATTTTGTGACCAAGTTGCAGAGGCTTGTCAATGCCACCTGGGCAGTTGGTTATGCTCTTTCTCCCAGAACAAGAAGGGGTTATGCTTATTTCACATATGACTGTGAAGAAAAAGTTGGGGTTCTTCCCAGGGATGTCCCCAAAGGCCACTTTGCAGTATATGTTGGGAGTAAAAGAAGCAGATTTGTAGTCCCCACAACTTATTTGAGCCATCCTCTGTTCCAGACATTGCTGGAGAAAGCTGAGGAAGAGTATGGATTTGATCACCATATGGGGCTTACCATCCCCTGTGACGAGGTTGCCTTTGAGTATATAACTGCTCTTTTGGAAAGAGAAGATTCAATGCTGGACAGTTGGGAGATAAACAAGATAATGGGCTTCTTCCATAATACAAATCCATGTATGGCAAGTGTTTACTGATTGTTAGATCTTCTCTATTTTTAAGACGAGAATGATCAGACAACCTGTCAGCCTGTAAAGACTGACATCGTTAAGACATTGATATTGAGATGGGTCATTATCGAAGGATTCGTTTTTGCAATGTTGAAGACATTGTATACTAAAAGCTCATGGATTCAGTCTTACTACTGACAAGACCTCAACAATTGATTCCCAGCAACAATTGAGAAAGCTTCCTGGAAATGGAAGTGGTGAATTTTGTCCCCTGATTAAGTCCCTTAATGTATTGAAATTTGAGTTTTGGTTATGATGATGTAGTAAACTCTGTGATATCTTTAGAGTTTCCATTTTGTTTGGTGTATATGACAGCAGATGAAGTTTTAGTTTCAGCTGGTTATGTTTGTAGTCCTTTCTATCTCAGATTTCTGATCAGTCAAAACATAGTTTCATTATTTCTTATTTGGCTATTGTAGACTGTATTCTCACCGACTCTGCTATTTATCCAGAAGTATTTTTGAATTCTGTGGGCTCTCTAATAATGGACAAAACTTTCATCCAGGAATGTATCTTAAAGCTTGTTTTTGATGAATAATTGTCTTATATAAATCCCGAAACCCGGAATTGATAGTATGATAGCAATCTCAAAAATATGGTCATCAAGCAAACACTTTCCTCAGACCTCAAGCTGAAACAAGACAAGATAGCATCTTTTTTTAAAAGGGTAATTGAACCGTTCAAATTACTTAGCCCCTCTCAGCATCACTTATCCTTCAAGCTTATGAGAAGTAAGTTTTTGTGAATCACTAATTATAAAGTATAGGTTGGTGAAGATTGTCTTAAAATTAATTTAAATATTTTTTAAAAAGAATATGAGATAATTTGTTATTTGTAGTTATAATATGTTTGTAAATTAGCTTATTTCCTATAAGACATATATTTTAGACAATATTATTGCGGTCTAGCAAGGAATGGAGTGGCTAGACATTCAAAGCAGTCAAGTGTGCTTATCAAAATTGACTTTGCTAAAGCCAATGACTGTATTAAATGGCCCTTTATTCTGGCCATGCTTCAAGCTTTAGGATTTGGGCCCCACTTTGTGCATTCTATCTGAATGCTATTCTCTCATGCCTCTGCTTGCCTCACCATTAATGGCCATCAATCTAATGCTCTTGGGTTGTTTAGGTCTCTCCGTCAAGGATGTCTTTTAGCCCCAACTCTTTATGTTTTTGCCACTAAAGGTTTTGAGTATCTTTTGACCAATTATGTGGCTCAGAAGTTGGTTAAAGGCATTTATTTGCCTAATTCTTCAGCTCAACTTGTGAATGGGTATTTTTCTAATGACTCTTTTCTTATGCTCTTGGAAGAAGGTGATCTCAAGCAAGCTTTGCATTGTTTGGATATCTTCTATAAGGCCTTAGGTTCCAGCATGCAATAGTAGAAAACTTAATGCTATAGGCAATCCTTTCTTCCTAAACCTCCCTGGTTAGACTCTTTTGGGTGGAAGTGGATTGAGCATGGAGAAATATTTAGATTTTTGGGCATTCCCTTTGTTTTTCAAGCCTCCCCCTCTGCCCTTTGGCAAGGTGTCATTTCCAAAATTGAAAAGAAGTTGCCTTATTAGATCACCTTGAGTCTCTTTCCTTAGTAGGAAAATTTCATGTGTGTTCAAAGATTCTTGCAGCTACTCATATTTATTATTTTTCTTGTTGGGTTCCTTCTAAAGCTTCTTACCAGAAGCTTGAGAAACTTTTACAGGATTTTCTTTAGGCTTCCTTCGACAATCACAAAGACTTTCATTGTGTTGCTTGGGAATTTTGTTGTCTCCCACATGATTCTAGAGGGATAGGGTTGATCTCCACCCAACGACAAGGGTTGGCCTTGTGTGCCAAATGGATTATCCATGCTCTTGAAGGCAATGAAGCCTAGAAAATTTTGGTGTGCCATTGTATTTCTTTAGGCATTCCTAATGGGAGACATGCCTAGAAGAGGATTGGCCTTCACACCCTTCTTATTATGCAAGAGCCCATCCAGGTTCAAGGTACTTTTGTGATGAAAAGAATTTGGAAGGCCTGGGAAGCTATCAAACCTTGGCTTGTCTAGAAAGGAAAGGGCTTTCACTCTGGTCTCTCTATTAACCAACAATGCATATGGTGGTCTCCTGTTATATCTTGTCAAGATCACCCTCTTTCCAGAACACCTTGGTTCCATGCTTAAGGTTCTTCAAGAAGGGAAATAAATCTCTTTCAAATCTGTTTTCCCAAAGAACTATAAATTTTCTTTCTTGGCCTAAATCCAGGACAAGTTTTGACTTTGAAACTTTCTAGTTTGTCATAGAGTGTGTGCCTCCAGACATGATTCACAAGTGGGAGTTTGCAGTTTCAAGCCATGGTGGAAAGATTGGAGATGGTATTCTAATACACCATTTCATAATTATAAGCCTCGTAAGGGCTATTCCTAGTTCTCTCCTTATATGCATGTGGTGCTTATTTTAAACCAAAGGGTTGTTGCAATGTCCTTTGAGTGTTTGGCAAGGCAAATTTTAGGCTATTTTAGAGCCAAAGCTTGCTCACTTTTCTTAGTGTATTATTTTCTAAGGCCTTCCAATTGGTCTAGATTAGCTCATATTGGGATCAAAGATCCTCGATGCCCACTCTCAAGCATCTTTTCTAATTTTGTCCCAGAGCTCAAGCTACTTGGGCCTAGATTCATGACTTCTTCAGACCTTTTCAGCCTAAGCCGTTCTCTTGGCATATGGTTTAATTAGGAGATTGACCTCAAATTCTCTCTAGATATACTCAAATTTGGCATGCTTTCAAGGCTGAAATTCTTTTCAGCATATGGAAAGATAGGAATTCTACTTTATTTTTAGGATGTTTTGTTGATCCTAATTTCTCATTGTACACTAAAGCTATGATTTGCTCTAATGTGATTATGCAGATTCAAGTGCAATCCAACAAGGTTACACTTGAGGTAGCACACCTTCAAGTGTTGTTGGATCATTGGGGCAATGCCTTATGCACATTTGTCAAAGTTCATATGACTCCTACTTCTAGCTGAGGCCACTCTCTGACTCAAGGGCATTGTCATGGGCATAGTCACTCTACTCGTGGGGACCAAGATTCTCACTCTTGTGCCTCCCAACCTTTTGTGAGGCATTCCAAGGATCAGTTTCATCAAGGGTGGTCTCTTTCCACTCACCACCACTCTACTTCTCCCTTGGTCCCTAATCGTGGGCCTAGAGTTTCCTCGCCTGGCTCATGCAATTTCACTAGTTCATGACGATCAACCCCTGTTGAAGATATAAAAGATGATGAAGACAATGATGTATGGGAGCCCCCTAAGGACACTCTAGACCCTACTGATGTATGGGGCAAACTAGATGATTGGGATCCTCCTTCTCTTGCTAGTGCCATAGTGCTTCTTGGAAATGGAAGTGGTGAATTTTGTCCCCTGATTAAGTCCCTTAATGTATTGAAATTTGATTTTTGGTTATGACGATGTAGTAAACTCTATGATATCATTAAAGTTTCCATTTTGTTTGTTGTCTATGACAGTAGATGAAATTTTAGTTTTAGCTAGTTATGTTTGTAGTCCTTTCTATCTCATATTTCTAATTAGTCAAAACATAGTTTTCTTATTTCTTATTTGGCTATGGTAGATTGTATTCTAACCGACTCTATTATTTATGTAGAAGTATTTTTGAATTCTATGGGCTTTCTAATAATGATCAAAACTTTCATCAAGGAATGTATCTTAAAGCATTTTTTTGAGTGTCATATAAATCCTGAAACTTGGAATTGATAGCATGAGAACAATCTCAAAAATATGGTCATAAAGCAAACACCTTCCTCAGACCTCAAGCTAAAACAAGTTACAAGATAGCATGTTTTTTTCTTAAAAGGGTGGTTGAACAGTTCAAATTACTTAGCCCCTCTTAGCATCACTTATCCTTCAAGCTTATGAGAAGCAAGTTTTTGTAAACCACTATTTATAAAGTATGGGTTGATGTAGATTGTCTCAAATTTAAATTAAATAAATTTTAAAAATAATATGAGATAAATTGTTACTTGTAGTTATAATATATTTGTAAATTAGTTTATTTGTTTAAGTAGTATTAGTATTTGTATTAATAGTATCGTTGAGCTATAATTTCATAATACCAAAATATTATTTTCATTCAAAATAATATTGATTAAATCATTTTTTAGTAGTTTAGTTACACAATAGATGTATTGAATGTTATTGTTGATTGAATTAATTATCAAGAAATTAAAGACCTTAAGATTAAATTTTAGTACTATATGAATTAGGAGAAGCATATAAAATGTAGGTTGGCCAAAGGCATCCTTGAACACAAATAATGAAATGAGAGTAGTAATTGTATCAATCATTGTAATGTATTAGCAATATAGTTTTTTCAAAAAAGTGGGAAGAAAGACTAAGAAATTAAAATGGATCGATTTAGGGAGTGACAAAAATTAGAGCAATGAAGACTAGACAGTGTGAAATAAAGGAGCACAAAATGCAATAGGTGGAAAGATGAAAGGAATTAGGATGAGAAAAGGAGTGAATGATGGAATAATTCAACCAGAAAAATAGAATCTGGAAAGATAATAGAAAAAGATGGAAATACCATGACTACAAGGAGAAATAAAATTGGAAAAGGAATAAGAGCAAAGGACAACAATACGATGATAGAGAGAATAATGGAAGATAGTTTTGGTGGATAAATCACATTCAAAATCTGACAAAGAAGCAATGGAGATGGATATCAAATAGGCTTGAGCCTTCAAAGAATTTTTTAAACATAAACACTATTCTAGTAGGACAAATATCTAAGTAGTCAAATCCTCATTGTCTTAAGATAGAAATGGACTTAATGGTTTTGGGCAACAACATTCATCAAAGTGTGTGCATTCTTTGCCAAAGTGGTAAATCACTTGCCCTCCAGAGATGGAATTTGAGCATGGAATCCAAACTAATTGGGTAAATAAAGTGAAATTCATGCCACTATCTAAAGGACTATATTTAATTGAATTCCTAAATAAGGAGAAAAGGGAAAAGATAATGGAGGCTATACCTTGGATGATAGATAGGGTTGGTATGTATCTAAGAGATTGGGAACCCAATTTTGATCCAACAAAACTTATAATTTCTAGAACTCTAATGTGGAATCATCTATACAATTTTCCCTCAAAATATTGGGATCTAGGAATCCTTGCCAATATAAAAAATTCATTAGGCACCTTCATCAAGGTTGATGAGAATGTATTGGAACATGAGACGTGGGTATTCATGCGAGGCTGTGCATTTACATAGACCTTGCAAACCCTCTTCCAAAAGCAATAGAAATATTCTTCATTTTAGGATCATGGATAGAGGATGGAATAAGAAGGATCATTAGTGGTTTGTGAAAATTGTAATAAATTAGGGCACTTGAAGGATGCATGCAAAAATGGACTATCGAATTGAAAGAAAATATGAAAGAAAGAAGTAGGGAGCACATAGACACAAATCAACTCCCCATAAGGGATACTTCTCTAAGCATAGGTCAAACATGAGGTGATTCACAATGGAGGATGCAAATGGAAGATGGAACCAAAAAGTTACCCCCAAAAGGATCTATTTTTTATTGGCTTTAGAGAACTTTAGCATTTTCCCTAGTAGGAAGGTCCTAATGGAGTAGGGATTTCTACAAAGGAGTATGAGGATGTTGAAGAAGGAGAAGAGGAAGAAGAGGATGAGAAATATGAATAATAAGAAATAGATATTCTTGAAGAAAGGATGGTGAGTTTGTTAGAGTCACAAAGGAAAACCGAACTATGGTGGAAAAAAAAGAAAAGGCAAAAAACAAACAAGGTTAAAACAATAGAAGATGGGGCATCAAAAAAACAACTAAAATTAACAAACATGATTATGAGATTTGGGAATGAGACATCCCTTGCCATCAAGCAATGCGATCACTTTGTGGAATGCTAGGGGCCTCAATGCCCCTAACAAATGGCACTTACTAAAGTGTCATCTAGATGTATCAAACTTAGAGATAATTCTACTATAAGAAATTAAATTAAATCAAAATGATGCTAGTATTTTAGTAAGCAAATGGAAATTCTGGCAAGGTGTATTTCTAGACACATCAAGGGCTTTGGGGTTGGGTCAAGTGGAATTCTCTAGATGTTCCTACTTTAGTCAACATCTCTAGGATGGTGCAGGGAACAATTGGTAGGTATGCAACCTCTAAGCTATGCTTCTTTTTAATGATTGTATATGGTCCTATGGGGCGTACTCTTAGGAAGAGGGTTTGGGAACAACTCTCAAAGATTCTCTCCACCCTCTCTAACTCCCTAGTTATAATTGGAGGGGTTTTTAATGCAATCCTATACAACATAGAAAAAAGGGGGGTATCAGGAGGAAATACTATCCCAAAAAAAATTTAAAATTTTGTTGGTGAATGGGAGCCAATAGATATTATACCAAGGAATGGTATTTTCACTTGGACCAAAATATAGATTGGCTTTTGTAATATAGTTGAAAGCTTGGATAGACTTCTTAGTAGTAACATTTGGTTATTGGCTCACCACTAATTGGATTGTTTGATTTTTCCCAATTCTACGTCAAATCACTTCCTAGTCCAAATCCACATCACTAAGGATTGCTAGCCAGTTAGATGTCCATTCAATTTTTAAATATGTGGTTGTAAGATATAATTTTCTTTCCCATGGTGGAAGGTTGTGTTGGTGTAATTAAATATTTAATTACACTTTAATAAGTTTACTTAGGGCTTATTTTTAGTCTTAGGTTATTCTTAAGTCATATTAGGGTTTTTCTCTAACTTGCAAATATAAAAGCAAGTTCTCTCATGTAATTCATGAATCCATTTCATTAATTCATCCTTATTGTGCAAGTTATTCCTCTTTGCTTTTTTCTCTTGTGGAAGGTAAATCTTAGGTTTTGCAAGTGATCTTTGTGGCTTGAGTTAATTATCAACTCCAACATGGTATCAGAGCTCCAAAACTGCAAGCCCCTTCTAAGATTTGGGAAAATTTTGACAAAGAACTTTTGCAGGATGCATTTTTGAGCAAAACGGACCTCACCATTGTGCTCAGAAGGCCCAAAAAGCCCTATTTTCATATAAGGCACTCTATATTTTGCTGATAGAAAATTTATGGGTGTTTTTTTAGGGTTTAAAAAAATTGGTTATGTGAAATCCGTACGACCTGTACGGAATCCGTACAGCTGTACGATGCCTCAATTTCCATGCCATTCTCATATGAGTTGATTTTGATTTTGGAGTTGCCTCAGTTTTTGTGTCATCTCAATTGATGTGTCGCCTCGATTTTCGTGCCATCTTGATTTCTGTGCACAAGTACAACTGAGTTTTTTATTAATTTCTTAATAAAAAAGGATTTTTTTATTTTTGAGGGCTAGCCCCTAGGGTTTAACCCCTGGTTGCATGGGGGACTAGCCCCTAGCTTCCAGGCGCCAACCCCCAGAGGCTAAGCTCCTAGTCATATGAGTGACCAATGCCCTAGCCGCCAACCCCCAGAGACTCAACCCTTGGTCACATGGGTGTCCAGGAGCTTCAATAGTGCTTTTTTTGGCCTCTTTGCCCTAAAGGAGAAGTTTTGGTAAATTGAGCATATCTTGAGCATGTAGAGTCATATTTTTGAAAATAAATAAGTGTCAGAAAGTTGGTTCTGAGAACAATCCATTGGTGCAGGTATGTTTTCCATATTTTGCAGATTGGTACAATTTATTTCTATTTGAAGTCCAGATACATTTTTGGCCTCCGAGCTCATATCTTTTTGCCACGATCTCTAATTTTTGTGATTCTTATGAAATTGGAAAGGTATTAAGGAGCTCTCCATAGCCATCTATGAAATTCTTCCAGATTCTACCCCAGGTATTCTTTATTCAGTTTGTCAATTTTATGGCTTATGTTTGATATTCTAGACATTTTGGCACCTGTAGAAGTTTTGTTTGTTTTGTTGGGCTTCATTTATCAGCATTAATACATATTCAGATTGTTGATCTCTGATCTAATTTATTTGAGGAGATATCATGGGTTTTGCTATTCACCCTTATGTGGTAACATTGGGTAAGGATAATTATGAGTCTTGGCAAAAGGGCATCTTAACACATCTCAAGTGGCTTAATCTTTTGCCCCTTATCTTTATGGACTCATACCTGAACCAGATACACCTGGGAGAAAATCTGTATAGGGAAATTATGTTGATCATATTGTAGGATTGATTGGTTCTAGTGTTGATTTTGACACTATGTGTACTATCTCACATATTGAGTGCCCACGCGCTCTTTAGACTAGCATTTGGGAGATCTATGGAGACCCACATATCTCTCCATTCCCAGATGATCTTGCTATGGATTGCCACATACCCCTTGATGATGTAGATTGCATACCTTATGATGATGATACAGTTGAGGAGCTTACATATTTGACAGGGCTTGCTAGCTCAGATGACACAAAGACTTCACTTACTTCTCCTTCTCCTCTTATCGAGATCACATCTGTATTACCTATTGCTACTTCAGATTCTTTGCAGCAGGACATTATCAGTCTTCCAGAGATAGCTCATTGGGACACATATCTACCAAATATATCATTATTGTTTGTAGAGTCTCATCTTGCAGATTTGGAGGACCACATTGAGGACATTTGTCTTCTTTTTGATGATAGCTTCGATGGAGTTGCATTACCATCCTCTTCTTCAAAGATTGTTCTTCATCCTCTTCTTCAGTCACAGTTTGGCAGTGGATTGGAGATATTTGAATAGTTTTTAGGAGCATCATTGTTGTCTTTGGATCATGTGCAGAGTTCAGATACATTTATCCTTCTTCATGTATATTCCTATCTGGAATGGGAAGACATTATGCACACATCTGCAGTTATATTTCTTCCCAAGGGGAGGAATGTTGTTCGACGTTCATGGCTCTTCATCTTTATTCTATGTCAAGCATCTCCAGCATTGCAGAAGTCATCTTGAGGAGCGGTTGCATGGTCTCTCTTCTCATTGAGCTAGTTTGGGAGGGAGCATTTCCTCACATGGGGTTTCATCCTTCTCACTTCTAGGGGGGTCATCAATCCTTCTCTCTTCTTCCTCTCTTATGGGGGGGCATTCATGTTTGTACTTATGTGCTGGATTTAGTTCTTGGGGCATTTTAGTGTTAGTCCTTCTTCCATCACATGTTCATGTACTTGTTGTATTTTCTCTATTTTGGAGAGGAGTTTTCTCCCACTAGGTTTTTCTCCTTTTCTCTACTTTATGAGAGATTATTGTTGTTCATGGGTACCTAACATGACCTTGTAGCCAGGACCCATTCTTGAATTAGTTGCATGTTTTTCATTTCTCCCTAAGTTGCACTTATGGGGGTGTTGGTGTAATTAAACATTTAATTACACTTTAATAAGTTTACTTAAGGCTTATTTTTAGTCTTAGGTTATTCTTAAGTCATATTAGGGTTTTTCTCTAACTTGCAAATATTAAAGCAAGTTCTCTCATGTAATTCATGAATCCATTTCATTAATTCATCCTTATTGTGCAAATTATTCTTCTTTACTTTTTGCTCTTGTGGAAGGTAAATCTTAGGTTTTGCAGGTGATCTTTGTGGCTTGAGTTAATTATCAACTCCAACAGGTTGGTGTAAAGAACCTCCTAAGCAAAAAGGATTGAAGATGTTCCTCTTATACAAAAAGCTAAGTTTAATAAAATGTAATCTCAAACAATGGAATCAACTTCACTTTAAGAATATCTTCTTAGAGAAAGAAATGATAGAGGTAGAAATGGTGGCTCTAAATGGAAAGATAAAGTTAGAGGGATAGACCAAGATAATTACCACAAGGAGAAAGATCTTTTAGTACAACATGCAAAATTGTTGGCAAGACAGGAAATCTTCTAGAAATAGAAATCTAAGGAATGTTAGCTAAAAGAGGGAGACCAAAATACTAAATTCTTCCACAATGCTACCAAAGTCATGAAGAGTACCGATAGAATCTCATCTATCTTAGTTGATGCCGATAGAATCCTTGATGATCTAAAGGATATCAATAATGAAGCAACTAACTTTTTTAGAAGCATCTTAATAGTACAAAAAGATCATATTTGTTGAATCAAAAGGAAATACTAAATGCAATTCTTCTAAGACTCATGGAAACTCAAAACATAAGAAAATGCTTATAGATCCTTTTTCTAAGGAGGAGATAAAAGTGGTTGCTACCCTATCCCACATAGACAAATCCCTTGGTCTAAATGGTTTTCCTACAAGTTTCTTTCACAAATATTGGGGATTAACTGGGAAAGATATCTAGGTGGTAGAGGAAGAGTCTAGGAAACACAAAAAAATGTTGAAAGACCTAAATAACACTTTCATTTCTCTTATTCCCAAGAAAGAGATGATCTCATTTGATGATTATTGTCATATCTATTTGTGTTACATAGTATACAAGATTATTCCCAAAGCAATGGCCAATAAATGAAAACTTCCTCTTCTAGACATTATCTTGGAAGAGCAAAGTAGATTTCTCCCCTAGAAGAACCATCTCACATGGAATAATATTAACACATGAATCTCATTTACTCTTTCAGCTCTAGGAAGGAAAAGGAACGGTTGTTAAGATTAATATTATCAAAGGTTATGACATATTTGATTGGATTTTTTAATGAAAATAATGGAAAAGTTTGGGTTTTGTAAGCATCAGGTAGATTGGGTCTTTAGCTATATCTCAAGTCCCAAATTCTCAATAATAGTTAATGAAACTCCCTTGATATTTTTTTATCCTTCAAGAAATATAAGATAAGGAGATTCCCATTTCCCCTTTTCTTTTCATAATTATGGTTGAAGCATTGGGAAAATTTGTTCTTGTGGCATTCAACAATAGATTATTGAAAGGTATTAAAACTAGCACTTGCACCCATAGGAGGTTCAAGAAATACGCTGATAGGAACAACCAATGACTTAAAAAATTTTCTAGCATGATTTATTTTTAGGGGGTGAGACAATTCCAAACACTATAATGCTCACATATAAAATCCTATTAGCTAATCCGAGCACTACTAGCACTTACACCCATTAGGAGGTTTAAGATGATTTTAGCAAATTTTTTGGTGTGAATTTTTTTTCGGCGTGAGACAATTCCGAGCACTATAATGCTCACATATAAAGCCTATCAGCTAATAACAATTGTTTAAAGTGTAGTCTACCATCAACAATTTATTGATGATACCTTCCTCTTTAGAGAGGCAAGTGTGTGTAGCAATGCAAATAAAAAGTATATTGGGGATATACACCAAAGCAATGGGGAAAATAATAAATAATGAAAAATCAAAGATTTTCTTTGCTAATGTAAGGCCAAACCCTTAGAGACAAATTATAAGTTTTTTGTGATACAAAGTTGGATCACTACCAAGTAGGTATTTGGGTATACAATTATTCAAAGGATATAGTAGAGCAGCACTATGGAAAAGCTTGGTAAATGAGTGCATAGAAAAAATGTCATCTTGAAAAGGAAAATAGTTGTCCTTTGTAGGAAGCATTCTAATGTTGAAAGCTATTATTTCAACTATTTAAATATACCTAATGCCATGTCTCAAGATACTAAAAGGAAGCAAATGTGCATAATACACTTTGTACAATAATCTATGAGAGGGGGTATGTGCAAATGCAATTTGATCATGCATTAAAAGTAAATTAACACAAGAATAATTATATCATAAGATAATGATTTATGTGGGGAAGACCCTTTCATAAGAAATAACCCACATTCCAAATCATGAACCAATTGTATCACCAACAATAAAGAAACAATTACAATATAATGTCTAGGGATATGCCCTTATAGGATTATCACCAACAAGTGATCTGGAGAAATTCTGGTAACATAATGGTACCTACAAATTCACTATGAAACCTCCATCTCTAGCATCCAATAAATAGGCAAATATCAAACCACAAACCAAGTGTGGTTTTCCAAAACAATGTGACAAAACTATGACCCAAAAGTGGTGCCATATTTGGCCTAAATTCTAAATCTCAAGTTGGTCATGGTCTTCTAGGATAAAAATAAACTCTTCTCTTACAATGGTTGTAACCTATCATAGAATTTTCCATATGTAACTCCTTAATTTGGGCACTCCATTTTGGCATATTAAAACCCATTCAAAGATGCTTTATGGCATAGATTATAGACTATCATAGTCTTGATCTAATGTAACTCCTATAATCATGCTCTTACACTTAATAGAATCCATCATAAGTAAATCCCATATTGCAATGTCATAAGATGCTCTTACACATCATAATGACATTATATGCTCTTACAACTTCTAACACACTTCCCAAAGTATTTGACACATGGCCAAAAGTGCCACCTCAAAGTGGGACACCCTCTTTCCCATTTGAGGATAAAATAATAAATACAAATAATTAATAAATATGAACATTAGGATGCAAGGTTGAGACACATTTCTAAACATTCTCTCACTTGTCAAATACCTTGTAAAATAGAAAAGGGGGACTCCAACATTAAAGTCTAACTACTGGGGTCCGTGAAGCCCATAGACTCACTACACCACCTAAACTTCTATATGCTCACAAACTTTGTCAATACATCTACAACTTTATGCAAAGTGTTAACTTTCTCCAGCATCACCCTATCATCCTCTACCATGTCTTAAACAAAATGGTATTGGATCATTTCTATGTGCTTCATCCTCACATGAAAGGTTGGGTTCTTTACCGAACATATGGTACTTTAATTGTCATAAAGAACTCTAATAGTTCCTTAACTTAGCCTCACATTTTAACATAATCTCTTAAGATAGATGGCCTCCTTCTAGACATGAGTAGTTGCCAAGTACTCAACCTTTGTAGTGGACAAAGAAACCATAGTCTACTATTTACTGATTCAATTTCTAGTACCACCAAATAAACTAAAAACATATCCATTAGTAGATCTTATACTAGATTGACATCTCCTACCCAATCTAAATTGATAGATCCATGAATATCAATTGAGTGATGGTGCTCTATAGAATTACCATGATAATAAATAAAGAACTTACAAGTACCATGCAAATACCTACAAACCTTCTTAATTGCATCCCAATGATCTCATACAAGGCTATATGCAAAAAGATGAGGGACCAAAAAGTCGCCACATGACTTTTTGGTCCCATACAAGTCAACGTGCTTGCATTATGGCTCGGTATTACTAAGCCTATACCGAGCCATAACGCACTCGCATTTTGCAAAAGCAAAACTCTCTCTCTCTCTCTCTCTCTCTCTCTCTCTCTCTCTCTCTCTCTCTCTCTCTCTCAACCCTAAATAATGCTCCTAAACTCTAAATAATGCCCTTAAACCCTAAACCTCTGTCTCCCAATCTCTCCCTAATCTCCCTATCTCTATTATCCCTCTACCTCTCAATCTCTCTCCCTATGTCTCTGGCCATTTCCCTCACTCTCTATCTCCCTACCTCTCCCCTTGGTCTCCTCTGTATCTCCCTATCAATCCTCTCTCTTGCTCTATCCCCTAAACCCTAAACCTCTAAACCTTAACCTCTAACCCCTAAACCCTAAACCCTAAATAATGCCCCTAAACCCCTAAATCCTAAACCTGAGCAACCGTAAACCTGAGCAACCGTAAACCTTTATCTCCCTATCTCTCCCTTATATCTCCCTATCTCTATCGTCCCTCTACCTCTCAATCTCTCTCCCTATCTCTCTGGACATCTCGCTCACTCTCTATCTCCCTATCTCTCCCCTCTATCTCCCTTATCTCTCCCTATCTATCTCCTCTCTCTCTACCTATCTATCTCTCCCTATCACTTGCCTCTCTCTCCCCTATCATTCATCTATCTCCCTATCTCTCCCTCTCCCTTATCAATGAAGGAAATGGAAACAAGAAAACTCAAACTCTCTTTCTATATATATATATCTCTCTCTCCCTATCTCCTTATCTCTCCCCTCTCTCTCCCCTCCATCTCCACCCTCTCTCCCTCTTCCTCCCTCTCCCTCTCCCTTATCGACAAAGAAAATGGAAACACGAAAACTAGGACATGCAAAGAGGGATGAGGATATAAATTGGGAGGATAAAATGGTAACAAGATAAAATGAAAGTTCATTGGATGGGAAGAATGATGAGAGGAAAGGTGTAAAATAGTAAAATAGGGAAAATTTGATGGGATATAAATGGAACTAGAAAGGAAAAGGAAAGCTAGGAAAAGGAAAACTAGGAGGTAGGTAGGTGAAAGAGAGAGAGAGGGTAGCATGTAAGAGAGAGAGAGAGAGAGAGAGAGAGAGAGAGAGAGAGAGAGAGAGAGAGAGAGAGAGAGAGAGAGAGAGAGAGAGAGAGAGAGATGCTTTTATTTCACCATAACACGAGCACGTTATAACACACTTGCGTTATGCTTTGCTTTGGTAATTTCCAAGCCTTTGGCTTCTAAACCAAAGGCTTGGACTATGTTTTGGATGTCCAAAGACATTTTTTTCAAATTGTAACAAAAATTACATAATTTGGAGCATACTCCCCATCAAGTTTGCACGTGTTTCAATGAAAAGTCAAAAAAATACCACCATAATCTTAATCTCTCTCTTAGCTTTCTAACCATATAATTTTTTTCACGTTTTGAGTATGTTAAGGATTTCATCTTTAATTTCGTTTATTAGTATATTTGTCAAAAACCAGTGTGTGGTATTTTTGACTTTTTTTAAAACTGTTCATCAAAATTTCAAATAAATTACATTTTTAGAAACTAGACTCCATTCTACATGTATTCAAAAAAAAGTGTATTTTTGATTAGTTTTCAAAAAATTTAGGGGGGAGCACACTCAATTTTCTATTTTTCTAGATGTGTCCACTTTGAAAATTAGTAAAAAATTAATTATTCATGAAAAAATTATCAAAAAAATTAGGCATAAACTACATGGTGTTAGCTAATTTCTCACTAAAGTGATTTTTGAAATACTTAAAAAAGATAATATTTTAGGGGGAGCACACCATACGCTATGTTATGTTTTTTTTTTTAAAGCAAGACCAATTTGTGTGCTCCCCCTTTTTGAACCCCGTTCTATGTTGATATTGATGTTGATGTTGATAAGGTGCTTCCCTCTTATATCACCTTATCCTCTACGCTAGGTGATTGGGTGCAAGAGATCGTGTATGAAGATTCCTTAGTGATTTGTCACCATTGCCACATGCGTGGCAATGCTTAGATGTTGGGTGTAGCTCTTCTAAAGGAAAACAAAGTCACAAGGAGAAAAAGGTTTAGTTGGGGTGGTCTCTTTCTCAGGAGTCAAATGTGGCTCCCTTAGGGCATCAGGGGGAGGTGGTTGGCCCTCTTGCAAACAAGACAAATTCAAATAGTGTTTTTCTTGTTTCCATGAGCAAGTCTCATCTAGTGGAGAGAAGTTCAGAGGAGTTTGGTAAGGAGGAGTTTATTAGGGAGTGCTTGGGTGGGTATTTTGCCCTTAGCCCTTCTCATGGGTTGTAGTGTTCACCTACCAAGGTGGCCTCTAACAAGGAAAATAGGAGGATGGTCTAGACTAAGATGCACTTTAGAGACCCCTTACTTTTATTGAATTCATGCTTAGTTCTTAAAAATGGAAATTCTATTAACAAGCATCTTGATTCAGTTGAACCAAAGGATAAGGTTGTTGGTAGGAAATAGAGTTCCCTGAAAAATTTCATCTTCAAGCCACCTTGAGTTGATGGAACTACTCATTTGTTGGGCAGTTAACCTGGTTCATTCTTCCTTGCCCCTACTGGTGGAGTGCTACTAGTTTGTTGCCTTTATGCTATATGTTCCTTGTTGTTGCTCCATTCTATTTCTTTGGGTTCTTTGATTTATCTTTTCTAGTCTATGTACAAGGGTGGGGCCCTTTCAAACTCCCTCTCACTAGTTCATAACTCTAGGAAAAGTGTTTAGCCCTAATAAAATTTTAAAAAAATTAGAAGGCAATTTTATATCAAAGATTGAAGGATATAATGTAAGTGATGGTCCATGAGATTTTCACACTAAACTCAAAAAATAGTGATGGTCCAGCTAAGATGAGCTACGGGCATGATTTGAACTGTTGAGGGATCTTTAAGGCTAAGCAGTTGGAAGGACGATGTGATGTTCTTTGCAGGTTTCAAAGTTATGTCATTAATGGCATATCTCTTAGAAGATCTTTAACATTGAGCAGTCGATTAACTCCTTTCAAATCCTTGGTAACGTTAAAGTTAGGTGGCGTGGAAAGTTAGTGCAGTGAGCTGCCTATATTTATTAGAGATCACAAGAGAGCATACCAAGTAAATTCTAAGTACTCTTTTGCAGTGGCTACATCATCTTCCCTTTCTGGCCAAGCAATCTAAAGTATTGGTTTTGGCTATATGGCACATATGTATTAATTAAGGATTAGACCCCTATATGGATGCCAATGGTAAGAATTAATGAACTCGTAGTAGGATTTAGATTATGGCACGTAAGCTCCTTGGCTTTGGTGCACATGGATCAACGACATCTTTCAATCCTAGCAGGTGATATATTAAGTGGTGAGTGGCTAAAGGATTATCAGATCTATCTCTCTTTGCATCGTGTTGTATGTTTTTGATTTGCAGCTCTGGCGATGGCGATGTGGATCCCCAACCAACAAATTTTTCTTCTACTGGTGGACGACGAACCAATCTACCATGGGGCACTAAATACTATCTCTCTCAGGCAGATATTTGAAGTGGAGTGTGATAGTGTGGAATTCACTATTCGTTATGTTCTTGGGTACTACCTTTTCCAACCAGGGGAGAGGTAGATTAAAGGATCAGAGATTGCAGCGACGTTCAATTCCAATCTCTTTGTTCTTACCCAGGATCAAGAGTATTCTTTCACTATTGGGTGTGCCTTTGTCAAAGATGTGTTTCTCAGTGCATAGAAATGGAGGGAGGCATTGGCAGTGTATGATATTCAAGAGGGGGAGGCTAGCATTGGAGGCATCTTCGATAGAGTTTTGCTACAGAGGTCGCATCATGTGGCATGTGTTTACACGGGGGTGCAGAGATGATTAAGACTAGACTATTATAATGCATTCAATTGTCACCTGAATGCACATAGGTTGTTGAACACAAAGAATACTGAGAGGGTGGGTGAATCAATATTCTGTAAAACCTTTCTTTCACATATTCATTAATCCATTTACCAAATTCAATAACATGAAAGAAAAATAAACATAAGAAGAGCAGCCACAAAGTCATAACACATAGACACCAAGATTTTTATGTGGAAAACCCAAAAAAGGGAAAAGCCTGGGTGAGTGTTAGCTCACAATATATTATGATATCAAAACTAAATTACATGAAGGCTCACTGCCTTAGGTCTCACTGCCTAAGGACTTACTATCCAAAGAAGTGCTCACTACAATAGGTTCACTGCCATAAAGAAGAGAAGAGAAGATAGAGAAAGGACGGCTCACTACCAAAAGAAGACTGCTACAAATGCATCTACAGAATGTTGAAATGTAGTTCCATTAATAGCTCAATATACAGATTCAAAAGTCTTCATTACATCTGCCCTGCTTTTCTGCTCTACTTCACATATACTCTGTTCTTCTACCCTTATTGTTCTTTTCTGATCACTAAGTTTCCTTAGATCACATACACATCACATTTGCACTTTATTCACACAATCTCATACCTCCAATACTAAAATCTATCAAGTATATATATATGCAACATGAATTATCCCAAAACTAGGTCAGCATGCAAAATATGAAACTTGTATACCAAACTTGTACCTTGTCGGCGTAATCCTTTGCACAAACAACAATGTGAATCCATACAATCATTCGTAAATCTTCATATAGGTCTAGACCTATTATCAAACCACTTAGAATAATGATCTAAGCATTATCTCCTTATCGCACATTGATCCAACTGTGTATCGGCCTTATCCCAAAATACACACTTAAACCTTATTGTCTGTCATATCATAACTTCTAGTGCGGACCATATGAAACTTCAAAAATCACATCAAACATTCATCAGACATCACCAATGGTATCTTCATAACCGCAGTTCATAATATTCTTGTGTGGCGATGTGTAGATCTCAAAACTATTACCTCTGTCTTAGTTAAACACTGTCAAACTGTCTGCCAAAACTTGGAAGCTTGTAGATGATCTTCTGGTGGACTTCAGGTGCTGCAAATTTGGAATTAGATAGTTAACGTATGTTTTTAAAACACCTTCAAATCACATATCAAAATAATTAATAGTGGAGGAATGCGGAGTGAATTACTCAAGTGTTCTACATTGTTCTTCACTGTACTCAACTTACCGGACTTAGGCAATTTACAATATGACTTCCGAAGATTGTCAATCCATGAAACTCGGGATACAACATTGTATGTCATCTAAGTATAACATATCAAAACCGCATATTAGGATCTTCATCTGTGGAGGAGTACCAACTGAATTACTATCACTATCTTGGTAAACTACCAATACTTAGTCAATTTTGGCTAAGTTAGTCTTTCCGTACCAAAAGGCTACACGCAACTTTATCTCAGGAGTTGTTCTAGATCATGTTTGGTTGTTGCCATCAATGACAACATCAAGTCTCCACCATATCAGTAGTATCTCTTGACCATGTTGCCAACAATCTCCCCCTTTGGCATTGATGGCAACACTTAGTGAAAAATGCTTATCTACTCCCCCTTACTATGTACACTCTATTTTTCTTCTTCCCTTAAGATGTTTGGCCATTTTTCACTGGACAAAGGTGTATGTACAAGTAGCAAAATTGTATTGCAAAACTGTTATACTTAGCCACATATGTGTAGGTGTAATCTTTCAATTTATTTACTTGTGGGTGAAAGGATATCATTGTAAATAATCTTTAATTGTGCTAGTTCTCCATCCCACCTATTCTTAGCACTGTTCAAAATTTGAATGTTATCATTAATCTGAAAAACCAAGTCTTCTTCCTTCTGTACATTTGTGGGTATATCAATTATTGCCTTAACCTTTAAGGCTTCAGTAGCTAGACGTGACAATGAATCAATTTTAGGGCTTATTAACCCTCTCAATTGGCACATTCTGTTTTTCATTTCTTCCAGCAAACTACTTATGCTATTATGAATATTTACAACTTGTATTTCCTTATTGCTTATGGAATCAACTATCGGATCATAAGACTTAGAAATATTTACTAATTGAAGTTCCATGGCTTTGATCTTATCTTCCATTTCCTTAGGGATCTCAAGCCATGATAAGTAAAATTTGTATATGTCACAAGCTTCCTTAATAGCATACTCTATATTCTCGATGCTATTATCTAACAAAATTTTATCATTGTCTAGCTTAGTCTTCAACTCTGTTAATCTTTTATCATCAAATTCCTTCCTAACCTTTATATCAGCAGACTTCTCAAAAGATTCTAAATGAGTACTTACTGAGTTTATCAATCCTTTGAGATGATCAGTTGATGACAATTATGTATCCTTTTGGTATGTAGGCATCAACTTCTCCAAAATACCAGATGCTTCTCTGATTAGCTCATTATCCTGGATGTGAGACCTTAGAATTTCTTCCTGATCTTTTACTTGGACAATTGATACTAGTTTAAATTTATGCAAAGGAGACATTGAGGCCAATTTTATTGGTCCTTGCAGAAACTCAAGTGCATCCAACACTTGTGTTTCTTACACTTTTCCAAAAATTCCTTGATAGAATTTACCGAATCTTGTGTGGCAGCAGTGTCTCTTGCCATATCATCAGACACTTCTCCTTCTTGATTTTGCTCCAAGGGTTCTAGGTCCATAGCCTCTTGTTCATCAATGTTTTGTTCCAGAACAAGGCTCTTGTCAGCTTGTTCATTTTCTTGATCATTAGCTTTATTTTGCTTTACAGTCTTCTCCTTGTTTTCTTGATCATCTGTTTGATGATCTGGAGGACTTGTCCTTGTTTCATCTTTGTCAGCTTTGTCTAGACCATCATTAATAGGGGCTTGATCAGATGCATGGGTTTGATCATCTTCTTTCTCCTTTATCTCTTTATCAGTTTTGTCCAACCCTTGATCCAGGCTGACTTCTGGAACAAATGTGTCGTCTCCAACACTTGTATCTTCTTTATCATAAATAGTTGGAATGTTAAGATCTTTTATGATATCAAGTATTATTTGGTCTGTGTCCTTCACAAATTTCTCTGTGTTCCCTAACATCAGAGTGTTGATCCTCCTCTTTATTTCAATTTTATCTCCAAGGATTTTGAAGACTTTGGTTCTTTCCTCAGGAGTCACATCCAGACAAAATTTTAGTAATGTATTTTTGTTGGCAAGAGACATTGTGTGGCTTCATGAGTGTTGTCATTAATGGTAACAAAGTCCATCCCACACATCCGCAGCACATAGTATGTCTATACCGAAAGTCAAATTGAAGAGTATTTTGGTCCGGTAAGCAAGAACAGAGCATGCAGCAAGGTCCGACAGTCAAGTCCGGATCTCTCAGAGGAAGTATCTCAGCAAAGTGCAGACTTCGGGAAGTCAAGAGGAGTACCATGACTGCTACATTCTAGAGATTGAGCCTCCGGTGATGAAAGAGTGAAAAAATATGAGCACCTAAGTGTTGGGTTCCTGTTTAGCAGAGTAGACTAACCGGCAGAGCATCAGACCTTCATCCGGATAAGAAATTGAGGGTGATCAAGTTTCTTGAGATATCATTCATGGTTGGCCAACATGTTTGATGACTCCTATAACTATCTTTTTGATACGCATCACTTAGTATGCATGGATTCAGCCGACAGACCAGAGTTTGGGAAAATCTTGAGTATTCCAGATGTCGACTAGAAAGATGTTGAAATCCTTTGTGCAGATATACATACCAGATGGATTTCAATATGAAGGTGTGTGTGGTGTGTTGTGAAGTACGAAGAAAAGTAGAGAGCAGTGTGGAAGTAGAAATACAGGTCCAGTATGTGACAAAACAGCAGCACTAAGGCAGAGGAAGAATGAAGTGCAGTAGATCAGTATATTGAGCTTAACCAGAACTAAACCTCAACATATGTGGATGCTTCTCATTAGTTCAAGTACCTGGTTTCTTTCTATAAACTATTGTAGGCAGTGAGCCTCTTGTGAGCAGTGTGCTCAGGTAGTGAGCCCTAATTGGCAAGTGTCATTTTTGTACTATTCTTTTAACAGAGAATACAATCTTGGGTTAGTCACCCCGTGGTTTTTCCCTTAACAGGGTTTTCCACGTAAAAATCATTGTGTTATGTGTGTTGATTTCTTTCTGCTCTCATGTTCATGTATGCTTATATGTTTTGATATTGCACTAATTATTAAAGAAGAAAATAAAGTCAAATAATTAAGATAATTGATTCACCCCCCCTCTCAGTTATCAATAATTGGTATCAGAGCTAAGTTCCTCCTAACAGAGCCTAACAGCTTGAGGAAGATCTGGGAATCTCAATGGATATGTATGGTATGAGAGAACAACTTCAGTCTACCTTAGATGATCTTGATCAATCTCACTTTGAAGTCAATAACCTGAGGGAAAGACTCAAACAAGCTGATGAATTCATAAATGAACTCAAAGAAAAACTAAGTATCTCAATGAAGAAAAGAAAGGAACTACTTCAACAATTAGCAAGTCAAAGTGAAGCCAATGATACTAATGAAGATATGAATGAGAAAACCAAGTTATGTGAGAAGTTATCAAAAGAAGTCATTATGGTAAGACATGAAATGGAATCATGAGTTGTGAAATTCACCCAAGAAATTGAAGAGAAGAGAAAAAGTGAAGATAACCTAAAACAATCTCTCAAGGGAAGTCAGAAGACTGCCACAAAATGGATAGAATAATCAGGCATCTAGAATCTGATCTTGAAGAAGCTAGAGATAATGAAGAACAACTTGAGAATCAGATAGACACTTTTAAAAGGGATCTTCAAACAACAAATGAATACAAAGAGAAATTCAAGATAAGATCTGCTCAACTTGAAGTTCTTCTTGAAAGCCAAAAGAGGGTAGATGAGAAGCAAGGCTTGGGGTATGAAAAAGGGGAAAGCTCCGGATCCAGTCAAAAGAACTCGGGATTAGGAAATTCAAGGAACAGGCCTAGAAGACCTTTGGTAAGGCAACCAAATGCTCAAAGATATCCATCCTTCAATGGATACTGCCACAACTGCAATAACTTCGGTCATAAAGCAAATTAGTGCAGAAGAAGAATGAATCAGACTAATTCATCCTTCTTCAGACAGTGTTTTAACTGCAAAAGGTATGGTCACAAATCTCATGAATGTAGAAATATGCAAATGAACAATTCATTCAATAGTAGATGCTTTGCATGCAATAGAATGAGACATATGGCAATCAATGCAGATCAAGAGGATATCTGTCAAATATACAAAGAAATGTTGTTTGCTACAATTGCAATAGATCCGGTCATATTGCCAAATTCTGTAGAAGTAAGAATCAGAAGAAAAGGGGTCCAATGCATCATAATCAAAATCAAGACAAAGGAAAAGGAAAAGTGAATGCGGATGAAGTTCAAAGGGAGATGAACAAGATATGGGTAAAGAGAAGTACAGAAAATGTTGGGAATGGATCCACACCAAAATCTGGTGCTGATATTCCTTCCAAAAACTAAATAGATGAGCTTTGGCTTAGGGGGAGTCAAAAAGGAAAACAAATTCCCCCAGCCAGTCAATTAGTGCCTGAAATTGGCACATGGAAAGTTGTGGATTAAAGGGTTCTCAGAGAAATATCTAAATAAGCCTTGGTAAAGATATAGAAGATCCACAAGAAGTTTTCAAGAGGTTAAGCATCCAAGATTGATCCAGTTTAACAGTCATTTGATAACAGCAGGATTCCCATAGTTAGATCCAGTATGATTTAAAATTGAAATATCTCGATCTGTGGATAAATGGAATGATTGGAGAAAGGTAGATAGATTGTCAATAATCACCGAGAATAACTCTAAGTACATCTCAGTGATCTGGAAAGATCTCTCTGGACAAGGAGAACAAGGCGACCAGAATAACTTAAGTTGTGCATTTATTGCAAAATGGAATTAGGGTTTGCGCAGAAATAAAAGGAGTTCTTTTGTTCATCATTTGCACATTTGGATTCAAGAACAAGGAAGAAGAGGTAGAAGAATTTGTTGAAAGGCCTATTCTCTTCATTGATGATCTCATCAAATCAGTCACTGTGGATGGGAACCTGCAACCAATGACTAAATTTTATGATGATTATAGTGAAGTTGATCAGAAGATCCTGCAAGAAGCTATGGTCAGGTATCTAAACATCTATAACAAAGCATTCATTGAAATCATCTCCTTAATTCCCAAAATCTTAGAGAAGGAACTTGAAATAAGAAAGAACAATGCTATGGCAAAAGACCTGGAGATCTGGGAACAGATAGCTATTCAGCTCTACCCTTCCATCACTCCAAAACAAATGAACATGATCTTCAAGGATTGCAAGGATGAGTTCCAGAGCAAAGCAAGAATGAATTAGCTTATGCTTGGAGAGACTAACAAAGTGGCAAAATAAACTGAAGACATCCTTCGGAATGCCTTCATGAGATTCAATCTCCTTGTTATAGAGGACATAGATGATGAAACTACTGAGAAAAATGCAGAAGATCCAAAGGAGATAAGTGAGGAGAGGACTAAGGACTTGGATTCCTCTATTTCGGAAGAGGAAGTCCATGAAGAATCAAATATCTCTCTTCCGGATCCCCTTGCTGAATCCAGAATTGAAGGAGAAGAAAGAAAAGATGAGAAAATTAGTCAAGAAGAAGAGGTCAAGGGAAGAGAAAAAGACCAAATAGAGAAAACCCCATATGACAGTTTTGAAGCTGCAGAAGGAAAGAAGACTCTGTCTTCAGCAAGAGACACTATAGAAATAGTTAAAGACTTCCTAAACAAAGAGATGATGGAAATAGATGAACCGGATCTATTTCAAGGACCACTTAATTTTGACTCCCTCTCTCCAGTTCAGACAATGAAAATAGCATCTTTTGCTCAAGTTAAAGAAAAAGAAAAGCTTCTGAAGTCTCACATGGAAGACTGTGAGCTAATAAAGATTCCATCTGGTGTGTTGGAGAAGATCATGCCATCCTTCTAGAAGGATCTTTCAGCCTCTTCATCCGGTAATCTCAAATCTCTTGTTAATATTGTTAGCACACATTTTGATTCCTTAGAGAAGTCAGCAGAAGAAAAGGTCCGGAAGGAGTTTTTGGGAAAGAGATTCTCTGAAGTACAAGGGATAATAACAAATGATAGGAGAAAAATGGTTATTGGGATAAAGAGCTTAGAAAATGCTCTTAAAGATGGCAGAGAAATATATAAATTTTGTCTATCCTGGTCTAAAGTGACAAAGGATATTGAGAAGAAAGTGAAAGAACAAGAGGGTAAACTGTCAAGTTTATCTCAAAAATTTGATCCTCTCACCACATCCATAATAAACCAAGAATGTCAAACTATTGCCATTCTAAATGAACTAAAGAAACTTGAAAAGGAAAGGAAGAATATAATAAGTAGGATGGGTGAACTTAGAGGGATAATTATCCCTAAGTTAGAGGTCATGCATGAGCCCCTAACTGATGCTCAGACCACAGCCCAGACCAGTGATCCAACAAATCTAAAGAGGGCAGAAGATTTTGCATTCCTGTTGAGTGGTCACATCTCAATTTTGGACAGGATGAAGCAGAGTTGGGCAACTAAATTTGTACAGTTGAAGACAACTTTTGTAGATATACTTAAGTATATGTAAGTATAAACTTGTATATATACTTATGCGGCTATGAATAGGCTATTTTTTGAAATTTTGGTGTGTGGATTCTACCCTTTGCCATTGATGTCAAAGGGGGAGTGAGAAGTAGTGAAAAATATGGAATCAAGCTAAGGGGGAGCTCCGATACAAGTGTACATAAGATAGAGCATCAACAAAGGGGGAGTTTGTTATAACACTTAGTCATTTTTCACTAAGTGTTGCCATCAATGCCAAAGGGGGAGATTGTTGGCAAGAGACACTGTGTGGCTTCATGAGTGTTGTCATTGATGGAAACAAAGTCCATCCAACACATCCGAAGCACATAGTATGTCTATACCGAAAGTTAGATTGAAGAGTATTTCGGTCCGGTAAGCAAGAACAGAGCATGCAGCAAGGTCTGACAGTCAGGTCCAGATCTCTCTGAGGAAGTATCTCAGCAAAGTATGGACTTGGAGAAGTCAATCGGAGTACCATGACTACTACATTCTAGAGATTGAGCCTCCGGTGATGAAAGAGTGAAAAGATATGAGCACCTAAGTGTTGGATTCCTTTTTGGCAGAGTAGACTAACCGGCAGAGCATCAGACCTTCATCCGGATAAGAAATTGATGGTGATCAAGTTTCTTGAGAGATCATTCATGGTTGGCTAACATGTTTGATGACTCCTATAACTATCTTTTTGATACACATCACTTAGTATGCATGGATTCAGCCGATAGACTAGAGTTTGGGAAAATCTTGAGTATTCCAGATGCCGACTAGAAAGATGTTGAAATCCTTTGTGCGGATATATATACCAGATGGATTTCAATATAAAGGTGTGTGTGGTGTGTTGTGAAGTGCGAAGAAAAGCAGAGAGCAATGCGGAAGTAGAAATACAGGTTTGGTATGTGACAGAATAGTAGCACTAAGGTAGAGGAAGAATGAAGTGTATTAGATCAGTATATTGAGCTTAACCAAAACTAAACCTCAACATATGTGGATGCTTCTCATCAGTTCAAGTACCTGGTTTCTTTCTATAAACTATTGTAGGCAATGAGCCTATTGTGAGCAGTGTGCTCAGGCAATGACCCCTAATTGGCAAGTGCCATTTTTGTACTACTATTCTTTTAACAGAGAATACAATCTTGGGTTAGTCACCCCGTGGTTTTTCCCTTAGTAGGGTTTTCCACGTAAAAATCCTTGTGTTATGTGTGTTGATTTCTTTCTTCTCTCATTTTCATGTATGCTTATATGTTTTGATACTGCACTAATTATTAAAGAAGAAAAGAAAGTCAAATAATTAAGATAACTGATTCACCCCCCCTCTTAGTTATCAATAATTTTCTCTTACCTCCACATCTTTAGCCATTGATGCTTCCTTCTTGACAAACATTATACTCACAAGAGTTTCAAGGAGATCTACAATCACCTCAATAAGAGTTCTATTATATATCTCCAAATATCTGATTACAACAATCTCAATGATGCCTTTGTCTGCATCATCATAATCATCATACAGTTGAGCTATAGATAGGCTTTAGATTTCCATCAACTGTTATAGCCTTCAAGACATCCTCCAAACTTATTGTAGCTTCTCCTTTCTCTGTCTCAGTTTGTCTTGGATTTTTTATTCTGTCCTTACTAGAAGGCTTCTCCTTTTTGTTCCCAGAGGCTTTAGCAACCTTAACTTTCATTTTCTTCACTTCCTCATCTGACTCAATTTCCTCATCATCAACCCATATACTCACATGCATCCTTTTGGATTTGTTCTTCATTCTTTTGTACTTTTCATCAATAGGTTTCTTTGCAGGTGCTTCCGCAAAGGGTGTGGGATCAGAGGACGTAGATGTGGTTTGTGAAGAAGTTGTACTTCTTGTTCTTTTCCTTGTTACCGCAGGTTCCTTCTCTTTTCTCTTAGACTCTTCCAAAGACTTTTCAGGCTCACCCTGCTTCATTTTTTCAACTACCCTAGCTACTTCAGCATTTTCTCTTGTTTTAGCAATCACTTCTTTAGTAAGTCCTATGCTTTGAGCATATTCCTCTACCATTTTCTTCACCTTCTTCTGAGTTTCTAGCTTTCTCAGTTCAACATGAACTTTTACAAATAACTCCTCATAGGTACCAAACCTTGCCTCATTAGTGCCCCTAGGTTTGCTCAACATGAGCTCAGCATAACCATCCAATATATTTTTAGCTACTTCATAGCCCATTGGAAGGACCCAGATTGCCCTAGGCTCAACAGCCTCCATCATGCATTGATCTTTGTTGACAATGAAACATATATCATTTTTGTATTTTTAAACTATTGATTCCGGTATCCTTTGCCTAGATTACATTGTCTTTTGAAAATTCTTGAAGTTGCCCCACAGGGTTGCATTATGTGCATCCTGGCTTCCTATGCTATTCAGATGGTTCCTAATTTGAATAGCAACCGGTTGACTACTAGACCAAATCAACTTTGTTCATGGTAATTCTTGCATGAAATAGAAAAATAAGCATGTGATCAATGTACCAAACTTGAAGGGATAATTGTGCTCTTTTGTCTTCTTCAGATTTTCCATTAATTGTTATCGGAGCAACTCATAAAGGTCATATTTTGCATTCTCCTTAACCATCTCATAGGCTATATATATGGCAATACTAGAGACAGAGTTCTCCCGATTTGTGAAATAGATCTTGTAACCGATCACCATGGATGCAAACCTAATTGTGTGGTCTTCAATATCGTTGATTGTCAATGCCCTTTTATCGAATTGGGCTCTGGTGGCTTCCGTCACTGTGCTATTTTTCACGGCTTTCAACATAGGCACTATTCTGGTGGAATTCAACCCTATAACAACCCTTATAGCATCTTTTGTGATCATTAATGGTGTGTTAAGCCACATAAACTCATCGTGAACTCTACTCAACACATACTTGACCCATGAGCCCTCTGCAAATGATAGAAAATTAATGTATTGAACAAATTTCTTCTCTTTTAGGGCTTTGTATTCCTCCTTCAGTTTGTATCCCTCACTAGAAATATGATTCATATACAATTCCCCAAGTTTTTTGTCGATGTGTTCATCTAGGGCAATGTGGATGTAAGCCCTAATATCTTCCTCATACATCACACCATAAGGTACTTTCGAAAATGCACCGTTAGGATCAACTTTCGTAGACTTGTATGGATGTCTCTTAAATTTTGGTCATGGTCTCTCAGTGACATCAATAACTTGTGGTGTCACCATTTCCTCAAGAATTCAAACAAGTTCACAGTAGGGTTTTAAACTGTAAATACCTCTTTTGCTGAATTAGGGTTTTCTTCACTTGAAATCGCTCTGAGTTGCTTTGAATCACTGGAAATCGTTGAAGTCACTTGGAATTCTACTTCAATTCTCCTTGAACACTTGATAGCTTGAATGCAAAGTGATTAATCTTTCGAATGTGATCCTTTTTAACCCTTGTTATGTAAAAACCTAGTCGTCATAAATGTTGTTCTCAAAAAGCTGTTAAACACTTTATTGTCATACACAATCAATTAATATTGCTTCACAATGTGCCGCATAAGGTCTCTTTCTATCAGTTTCTTCTCCAAGTGATTCATCCAATACTGCTTTAACTCATACCTTAGTGTTGGATCTCAGCACCCACTATCTGGCTAGTGGATCAGAATATTCTATAAAAGCTCCCCCTGAGCTAGAGCTCCCAATTTACTTCCCAGAGGAAGTATCTACACTAGAATTTGGTGTGGATCCATCCTTGACCTCTTTAACATCCTTCTTAATCCAGATCTTTCTCACTTCCTTCTTGGTTTCTATCGGATCAACTTTGTTCTTTCCCTTATCTTCCCTCTACTCTATTTTCTTCTCTTCTACAAAATAGTTTCTTTTCACATTCTTGCTTTTGCAAAATTTTGCAACATGTCCAAGTCTATTGCAATTGTAGCAAACAATATTCCTCTGTCCTTGACTCCTATTAATTGAATTCATTCTTGATTGCATTGGTTAGCCATATGCCTAAATCTATTGCATGCAAAGCACTTTCCATTGAAAGATTGAGTGTTCCTTACATTGTTGAAACCATTCCTTATCACGTTCCTACATTCACTTGCTTTATGACCAATTCTTTTGCAATTAAAGAACTGACCTGAGAATGATGGAACATTTTGATTTATTTTGCTCCTACACTGAGTAGCCTTATGACCAAACTTATTTCATTTGAAACAATAGCCATTAAAGGATGGGTACCTTTGAGTATTTGGTTGCCTGACCAGAGGTCTTCTAGGTTTGTTTCTTTGATTCTGAACCTAATTTCCTTTGCCTCTCCTCATCTCAGTGTTAACTTGTCCTGATTTAGAGCTTTCTCCTCTTTCAAATCCCAAACCTTGCTTGTCATATGAACTTTTCTGACTTGCAATCAGCTCATCAAGCTTGGCAGAGCTTATTTTGAACTTTTCTTTATAGCTATTAGCTACTTCCAGATCAAATTTTAGAAGCACAACATCTTTTGCCAACTTCTCGCATTCTTCAAACTTGTCTTTCAAAACATGATTTAAATGCTCCTCAGCCTTTTCTTTCTTTTCAATCAGCATTGATAAATCATTTAGGGTTTCATTTGATGCTTTCAATTGTTCACTTAGCTCTCTGCTCCTATCCTTTGATCTCTTAACTTTCTCTCTTAGCTTCAAGATGCATTCATCAGCTTCTTTGACATTGTCTTTCAAATCCTAGATATCTGCTTCATACTTATCAAGATCTTCAAGAGTAGTTTTTAGTTCTTGATTACTAACATATGTGCAATTATCAATTGTGACACTACCTAGAGCAGGATACCTTATGGTTGCCATGAGTAAACTTTCACAGATCTTCCTTAGGTTGTTAGGCTTCTTCCAAGGAACCTTGATCTGATACCAATTGTTGAACACAAAGAATACTGAGAGGGGGGGTGAATAAGTATTCTATAAAACCTTTCTTTCACATATTCATTAATCCATTTACCAAATTATATAACATGAAAGCAAAATAAACATAAGAAGAGCAGCCACAAAGTCATAACACATAGACAGCAGGATTTTTACGTGGAAAACCCAAAAAGGGCAAAACCATGGTGAGTGTTAGCTCACAATATATTATGATATCAAAACTGAATTACATGAAGGATCACTGCCTTAGGGCTCACTACCCAAGGACTCACTATCCAAAGAAGAGCTCACTGCAATAGGCTCACTACCATAAAGAAGAGAAGAGAAGATAGAGAAAGGATGGCTCACTACCAAGGGAAGACTACTACAAATGCATCTATAGAATGCTGAAATGCAGTTCCATTAATAGATCAATATACAGATTCAAAAGTCTTCATTACATCTGCCCTACTTTTCTGCGCTACTTCACATATACTCTGTTCTTCTATCCTTATTATTCTTTTATGATCACTAAGTTGCATCAGATCACATACACATCACATTCGCACTTCATTCACACAATTTCATACCTCCAATACCAAAATATATCAAGTATATATATCCGCAACATGAATTCTCCCAAAACTAGGTCGGCATGCAAAATATGAAACATGTATACCAAAGTTGTACCTTGTCAACTTAATCCTTTGCACAAACAACAATGCAAACCCATACAATCATTCGAGAATCTTCATATAGGTCTGGACCTATTATTGAACCACTTAGAATAATGATCTAAGCATTATCTCTTTACCACACATTGATCCAACTATGTGTTAGTCTTATCTCAAAATACACACTTAAACCTTATTGTCTATCATATCATAACTTCTAGTGTGGACCATATGAAACTTCAAAAATCACATCAAACATTCATCAGACATCACCAATGATACCTTCATAATCGTAGGTCATAATATTCTTGTGTGGCGATATGCAGATCTCAGAACTATTACCTATGTCTTAGTTAAACACTATCAAACTGTCTACCGAAACTTGGAAGCTTGTAGATGATCTTCCGGTGGACTTCAGATGCTGTAAATCTAGAATTAGATAGTTAGCATATGTGTTTATGACACCTTCAAATCACATATCAAAATAATTAATAGAGGAGGAATGCGAAGCGAATTACTCAAGTGTTTTGCATTGTTCTTCACTGTACTCAGCTTACCGGACTTAGGCAATTTACAATATGACTTCTGAAGATTATCAAGCCATGAAACTCAGGATACAACATTGTATGTCATCTAAGTATAACATACCAGAATTGTATAGCAAGATCTTCATCTGTGGAGGAGTACCAACTAAATTACAATCACTGTCTTGGTAAACTACCAACACTTATTCAATTTTGGCTAAGTTAGTCTTTCTAGACCAAAAGGCTACACACAACTTTGTCTTTGGAGCTGTTCCAGATCATGTCTAATTGTTGCCATCAATGATAACATCAAGTCTCCACCATATCAGCAGTGTCTCTTGACCATGTTACCAACATAGGTTCCAATTACCCATTGGAGTGGCTGACAGGGCTAAAGAAGTGTTTAATGCGCTCAGGTTTCTGCGGATGCACGTGCCAGACCAGGCTCCAGGTCCTCCCCGAGCTCCAAGCACTCCTTCTCATGCCCTCCCATTCCCCATGCTACCACCAGAAGAGCACCATGACTCTAAATCCGATTAGAGTGTTTCGTCTTATGTCTTTTTCATCGCTCTATTTTGTATGTAATATTGTTATATACTTATATTTTAAATGCCAGATGATACATTCCTCGCTTTTCCCTATAATTACATTCTTATTATAATATATGGTATGGGTGGTTCCACCACCTTTTTCATGTTAAAAAAATTCAATATAATGAAATCCATAATTTTGTGCTTGTGGATATGGATTTTGGGTTATTAACTTAAAAACTCAATGAGAAGTAGAGAAAGAACTACTGACCAAATCAATATGACATAACTAGAAGAAATGACAAAAGTTGGTTTCAAATAAAAAGAAAATATGAATGAATTTAATTTGTTGTTAAAGTAGATAGTGGAGTTGTTGATGCTTGCTTATATTGTAGCACAAGAGATGTTACATCCCTAACTTTGACTATGTTTTACTTTTTACTTTTGAAGTAATTAGTAGATGATTATGCATGATTTAATGATTTGGCATTTAGTAGAAATGTCAGGAGAGATCAATGATTTCATGAAATTATGTTTATATTATGAAGAACTGAAATGTGTTTATATGTTGTTAAGATGTTTTGATTTCATAAGGGTTATGAAATAATTATTGATACACTAATCACAGGTTGGTGATTGCAAGTTGCATTCAAGAAACAGGTTTCCGCCCCCCAAGAAAGGGAGGGAGAGCATCATTAGAGAGAAGGGAATAGATATAAGGAAAAGAACAATTTGTTACCATCTTAAGTCTTGTGTTGGTGCAAAATAGTGAACCTAGTTGAGTTGGGTAAGTGGTACTCGACCCTTTTGGTCTAAGTTTATTTCTCAACTCGACAAGTTGTCGATGTTGTTTAGGATCTTTTTAAATGTCTTTTAATGTCAATCTAGTCATTTTGTGAAATCGACATTGTCGAGGTCGAACGATAGTCATTTTTTTACTAATACAACTTTTCGATGAAAACCTCATTCTTTGCATCGTAAACGAGGATACGTTTACGTCCGCAATGACGTTGCAAAAGAAAATAATAGTTTCCTGTTATTATTTTTAACATTGCATTTTGTATTTCATTTGAATTCAAAGCAAAATCGACGCGATATGCTTGTATACGTGAAGGGGAGATGAACTTGACCAAATCATGCTTGTGCGTAAGTTTACGTCACTTTATTATACATCCTAATGATATTAATATCTATTCTTTATTTTAGTTTATTATTATGTCTTTATTCTTGAAAAGTTGGTTAGTTCGAGGTGCTTGTGGTCTTAAATGATAACCACCTTTATTAATGAAGCATCCGTTCTTAACCAATTTCGAGAGTATTGAATGTCTTATGAGGGAGTCATTGTTTGTTACAAGAGTGGTAATTAGTACCACATTTCCCTCTATCATTGCATGCCCAACTTAAGAGCTATCATAGGGTAATCAAGTGGAGAGATCCACGACTTAGTGGGCAGTTTGCCTAACAACTTAGTGGAGCCTTGAATAGACTTAAAAGTAGGATTCGATAGTAGAAACAAAGGATGGTTATCTAAAAGGGCAGAGCTTTGTTATTAAGGAAAAATATAGAATGAACGGGGTTTTAAAAAAAGAAAAAAAGAACATCTATCTCAACAAATAGAAGAATGTAGCTATGGATAGAGAAGGATGGAGGAAGAACCTTATGTAGAAGGAGGGGTCTGTTCGTAGTCTGTAGAACAGAAGGCTCTGTGTTGCAAAAGAAGAGACCAATGATGAGAACTATCACTTTCCTTTTGTGCTTTAGCAAATGTACTCAGGTATGAGCCATGGCTAAACTGCTAGTTTATGCATACATTTTACCCTTGAGTTAATTGAAATGTCTCTATATCAAGACACTATTTAAAATATTGCCTAGGTAGAAGTTTACAACCTTCCTTTGAACTAAATCTCTAATTCTGTGTCTAATCTTTATGAGACCAACTTTTAAGTGCATGTTAAGACCGATGCATTTAAAGAAAGAAAGCTAAGTGATCAGTTTTTCTTCATTATGAAATAAGGTCGATATATATATTATTAGGCTAGTCTTATGATCTTAAGAGTCAAGACAGTTAAGTCTTGAATTTTTTATGTAAACTACTTATATTCATATCTTTATGATCTTGTATGTCATAAGAACTAGTGTGGGTCAATACAAGCAAGACAGCCTAAAGTTAGTAAATCATAGGGTAATATGATACTATATTTTTATGTTCTTATTGAACCGTGAGATTATTATACTCGCATTGTGATATATTTTTCACATCTCTTAACGTAAACATATTGAGGATTATGTTATTCAATCTTGTAGAACTTTATTATAGTCTTCTAGAGGCTCAAGAAGAATTAGACAACATTGCTCAATGACGATGTTGGAATTTTTAGAAGAGCAACTTTTCGACTTTGAACATAAGTGGATAGCAAACTAAAATATTCCACCATCTTTTCGAAATCAAAACAAACTTAGTTGATGTTTAGACTTTATTAGAACCTTTGGTTTCATTAGAACTAAGGTTATATCAGTATTTTCAAACTAGTCAAGTTGGAGAGATTTAAACGACCACGTAGTCAGAAGAAGATTAGAGGATAAACTCTTTCTTACAATATTATTACTTTTCAAAACAAGTTTATTTGTTTTTCCATTGTGTTGGAATAGGGAAGATAAAACCCTAAGTTTAGATTCAACTGAGGTTTAGAGATGATAAACTCTCGAGTCCCAAAGTTTCAATATACTATTACTAGTTTGAGGAGAAGAACTATGTTTATCTTCGAGATGTATTATTGAATTTAGTAGCATCTTTTGTACTCCATTGAGGTACCAATTCAACCAACTTTATGATAGTCCAGAAAGGATTGGTGGATGATAAAACCATGTCACACGATGATAGGTCTACTTAGCCATGATTTGTTAAGTTTTCTAAATGAAAGTTGAGTAACTTGGATAAACTTTGAAGTTCTAGACCAAACTATTTCTCTATGACAATACTAGACTCTAGAATCAAGAATAGATTTAAACCTTGAAACAAGGAATAGAATGTCAGGGAGTCATAAATTCCATGTTGCAGTTGCAACAAGAGGTTCTTTTCGAAAGACTAAAACCTAGAATGTTGATGATTATATTAAGGACCCACACTTTCAAGGAAAAAGACTGATTAAGTCTTAAGTAAATATCTATGTTGAAGTGTAATTTGGGAGACATAAATGACTACTCCTATGTTTCAAGATTGAAACTAGTAAACCAACTTAAGGGTATAGGCATACCAAGGGATGGGAAATTATAGTTCTTATTATATGTTCAAATGAACTTAATTTTAGTGTCGTTTGCATAAAAGACAAAATTAACCCAGTATGGGGTATTACTGATATGATCTATTCTAAGGTGGGTATGTTGGGAATTCAAATCTCAACTCCACATGATTGTTGTACTTAAGATTATTGATATAGGCTTATTGACATGTATTTTAAGGATGATTAGACATATGAATCTGTAATCGGTCATAATGGAAAGTCAATAGACCAAAAGATTGAAAGTATTTTGTTATCTTTATGAGTCAAACCTATTTGGGTTGATATAATGAACTTAGTCAAAAGACTAGTTGCAAAAGTTTAGGTGTCCATCAAGATATTATACGGATGAGTTCACACCTCGTATCCTATTCTTATACATGTTATGTGAATTGTGAATTCGAATAATGCCAAGTGGTCTAGGGAAGACTAAAGGTATTTGTTCTCATGTTTTTGTTATATTTATGTTATTACCTTTAGAAAACAAGGATGTTTGATATTTCCATGTATTGGGCTAGAGAAGTTAAACCCTAGTATTAAAACAAGAATGGTTTAGGAAACCTATAACTTTTATGTCGGCTATGACATTGTTTATATATACATATATATTGGTTGACAATGAAGGGTCAAGAAAACCATATTGGTCAATAGTGAAAGGTCAAGAAAACCATATTGGTCGACAGTGAAAGGTCAAGAAAACCATAGAGCAAGGCATGAAGAGTCTTAGTAGTACTTTATCAAATTTAAGTGATTCTATGATAGAGTTGAAACTTGTTATAATGCACCAAAGATGTTTGATTTATGAGTCAGAGAGTAGAGTGACAGAAGGTCATAAACACTAGAAATTGCAAGTATGCAAAGAGGGAATCTTTGAAAGGTTAGAATTACCTAAATATATATAAATATATATATATAATGCGTGTATATCCTAGGTTAAGGATTAGTTCTAAGTCAGATTGACTAGAATGGATTTATAGTATAGTCAAGTTTGTGTCTAGAGTTACTAATTGAAGATAGTCAAATTGTAGGATGAGATAGTCTTCAAGTCGAGTCAAAGGTGTGTGAACTCATGACTACATTCATTGTGAACATCTATTTATCATGAATCTTTGGCCAAAGTAATACATCCATCTCTACATGCATTAGTCGGTTCACAGTGTTCCAGATTTGCATAACCAGTTAGTAGTGTCATACATGGTTAGAGAAGGCTATAGTTTTATGACTATGTTGATTATGTAGGGCACAACACTAGGACTCAGATGGAAAAAATTTGTTGGTTCTTTATAACTATACTCTTCGTGAAGGCTAGGGCCACTTCCAGGAAAGAAGGTGTGCGGGGCACTGTCAGTCTATGGTTGGAGGTAAAGCACTCGGATGATGCTCTCCCTTTGAGCAGATGACTCACCAAGACTTGTGAAGATATATATCAATATTCTAGATGCAATATACTTCATGTTATGACTTATGACAGTCAAATTTATGAGGTAAAACTATTCTTTATGCCAAGTGTAGTTATGTAATGTAAATGAAATGACAAGATGTCAATTTTGTAAATTATAACATGTATATTTCAGAAAGGAAATTATGATTTTGTGATGTATCTTGATTCGTTGAGATTATTTTATTTCAAAAAAAAAGGTTCAATCTTTTTCACCTATGTGTTTTTATCTCATGGTAAATATTTGATCTTAGTCTTGTTTGAGAATTGGTATGTTACATATGGTATCAGAGTGAACTAAGTTCAACACATGGACTTATGAGCTCATTATGAGAAAACTCGTTAACATTTAGCAGATTAGCTAATGTTTGAAATTGGTTTTATGCCGAAGTGGCATAGAGAAAAACCAAGAAAACTGTTAGGAAGGCTATTTCCTAGCACTTACCCAAATCAATTATTAAGAAAGAACCAACTAAGGAGGTAAAACTCCAAGAGTAAATTAACTCTACTGAGGATGTATAATGAAAAGACTCTAAGACTATGACTAGAAAGGTAAAACCTTGGTCAACTGCTAATCAGACTAAGAGCTTAGATAGAGCAGTGTCTATATGAAGTCAAGATCACTCTTATTTCTTAAGAACTTAGGGATGGGAAGATCCAGAAGTAATCAACCAGGTGCAAGAGCAACTAAGTCTTGAAGATCCTAGAATTGTGTCAAAGATATGTAGATAAGATGGGTTCTTGTCTAATTCCTAGATGGCCTAGAATGAGCTAAGTGGAATAAAAGAATCATTAAAGGACAAGTAGGGATATATTGGCATAGAATGTTGAGAAAAATGGTACAGGGCTTGGAAATGTTTTTGTTTTCCAAGAATCATGAGAAAACCAATTGCCATATATAAAGAATCATGCATAAGTAGAGGTGGATAAGAGTTCCTTAGTATCTCTTGAAGCCTTTTTGGAAAATGCATCAATGTGTAGTAGAGGACATAAGTTTAGAGGGTCCTCTCAAGAAATATTTTGATGAATAAAGATCAGGATTAGTACCATTCTTTGAAACTTTTGTTAAGAATCTGCATGAAGTTTGCAAGATAATTCATAACAGATGTAAAAAGAAGATATTAGAACTTATTCTCATGGCATTTTGGCCAAATGGTTGAGAACTATGTATTTTGCCTCTTGATATAGCTAGAAAACACAAATGCAATGGTGAATATAATCAACACCGAGATATTTAGTCAAGTTATTCAAAGTTTTGAATAAGTAACCTATTTAGTGAGGTAGGGAATAGAGTTTTGTAAGGCAAAATGAAGGGAAGAAGTTTGTGTTCCTACTGTAATCCATGTGTGTTGTTATGACACCATCTTATAATATCATCTGAGTGATTAATGATAGATACTCCAGGAAATAGGAGTGGATGTGTTATAACCTTTTGATTTGCAATTTTTTGAGCCTAATGAAAGTCTTAAGGGGCTTAATTATTATTGTTCTTGTAGCACGATCTCTAACCCACTGTAAGTTTTTGGAAAAATCAAGTGTAGTGTAGCAATCTACTCCCTAGTTAGTGACTCAATTAGTCACGTAGTGCATAGTAAGTGTTCCTTTGGATTTTGAAACTTCTTTGGATTTTTGGGTAAAACCCTTTTAATAATTGCAAGGATTATCATTGTTTTATTCATTTATTTTGGGATAGTCTAGCCACCGAATTTTGAAGATCATTTATTTTTATGACCAGTTGGTCAAGATTTTATTTATTGTCAAAATTGAGTTCATTCTTTTGACTTATTGTTGAAAAGGAAATTTCTTATACTTTGATATTGATTTAAATTATTGTGGTGGCTATACTAGAACATTTTGGTTGTTCACTATGTTTTATACAATGTTCACCTCTATCATGTCCTAGATGGGCCTCCGATGGATTATGTAAGGGAGTAAATTGTGGAGAATGCACTTGGTATGTCCCTAACTCTATAGAATTAAGAAACCTTGTGTGGAAAGAAAATTCATTCCGAACCATAAACAAGTCATCCAGGAGTAACTAAACTCCTAATCGATGTGAAATCTCTTTATTTCTAGAAAAGAATGAAGAGTAATGCTGCAAGATTTGTAGCAAGTTTCTTAGTGTGCTAGAGAGTCAAGGCTGATCATAAGCATCCTGTAGGAATTTTGTATTTGTACGATATTCCAGGAGTGGAAGTGAAAGATCATTAACATGGACTTTGTGTAAGGTCTTTCTATGTCTCGAGTTAGGATAGATACTATTCTATGGTGGTGGACAAATTCACCAACATAGCTCACTTTATACCTGGGAATCTAACGGATAAAGTACCAGGTTTATCTCACAAGTTTGTGCATAAAAAAAATTAGATTACATGGAGTTCCTGAGAAGATTATCTTAGATAGAGATGTGCGCATGATGTCAAGATTTTGGAAAACTTTATTTTAGCGCTGGGAACTCAATTTAATATAAACTTGACTTATCACTCTAAGACAAATGGTCATACAGAGAGGGTAACTCAAGTTTTAGAAGAATTCTTGCAAATGTATTGCATCTAGAACAGCAAGACAAGTGGAAAAAAAAAGAATCTACCTCTTATGGAGTTTGTTTATAAAAACTTCCATAATTCTACTATCATAATGACTCCATTTGAAACATTGGACAGAGGAAGATGTCAAACTCTTATAAGCTGGGTAAGCTAGAAGATAGGATTAGCATTAGTCCAAAAATGTTGTCAGAAATGGATGAATAGATCGAGCTAATCGGAAAGGATTGGCAGAAGCAATTGATAGGCAGCATACACCAAGTAAATTCTCAGTTGGAGAAAAAGTTCTTTAAAGGGTCAAACCCCCAAAAAAAGTTTCATAAAGTTTGGAAAGTATTCCAAACCAGTCCCTAGATATGAACGACTCTTCGAAGTTCTCAAAGTTATCAATTCACTTGATTACAGAATCAGTTTATTATCAGCTTTTTCCAGGAGGCATAATGCTTTTTATGATTACATTTGAAAAGTATATAACAAATGACAATTTTATTTTTAGAATGTTTTACAGGAACAGGACCCAAGAGTGGTCATGATCAAGCTTTTTAAATGTTTGAGGATCACAAGATTTGCTTGCAAAACAAAGAGATTACTCATTGCAAGGTCCAGTGGGACAAGGTGCAGAGGATAATATGACATGGAAAGTTTACCATGATTTTATAGCAAAGCTTTTCTCAATTGTTTATGCTTTTTCAAGTTAAAAAATTTTATCTTATCAAGTTTTTGGATATAGTGGATCATCGAAGACGATGAATCTTATGGGGGGAGATATGTTACATCCCTAACTTTGACTATGTTTTACTTTTTACTTTTGAAGTAATTAGTAGATGATTATGCATGATTTAATGATTTAGTGTTTAGTAGAAATGTTAGGAGAAATCAATGATTTCATGAAACTATGTTTATATTATGAAGAACTGATATGTGTTTATATGTTGCTAAGATGTTTTGATTTCATAAGGGTTATAAAATAATTATTGATACACTAATCACAGGTTGGTGATTGCAAGTTACATTCAAGAAACAGGTTTATGCCCCCCGAGAAAGGGAGGGAGAGAATCATCGGAGAGAAAGGAATAGATATAAGGAAAAGAACAGTTTGTTTCCATCTTAAGTCTTGTGTTGGTACAAAATAGTGAACCTAGTTGAGTCGGGTATGTGGTACTCAACCCTTTTGGTCTAAGTTTATTTCTCGACTCGACAAGTTGTCGATGTCGTTTAGGATCTTTTTAAATGTCTTTTAATGTCAATCTAGTCATTTTGTGAAATCGACGTTGTCCAGGTCGAACACTAGTCATTTTTTTACTAATGCGACTTTTCAATGAAAACGTCATTCTTTGCGTCATAAACGAGGATACGTTTACATCCGCAATGACGTTTTTGGAAATGAAAATAATAGTGAGGTTCCTATTATTAGTTTTAATGTCGCATTTTGTATTTTGTTTGAAGTCAAAGTGAAATCGACGTGATATGCTTGTATACATGAAGGGGAGATGAACTCGACCCAATCACGCTTGTGCGTAATTTTACGTCACTTTATTATACTTCCTAGTGATATTAATATCTATGCTTTATTTTAGTTTATTATTATGTTTTTATTCTTGAAAAGTTGGTTAGTTCGAGGTGCTTGTGGTCTTAAATGATAACCAGCTTCTTTATTAATGAAGCATTCGTTCTTCACCAATTTCGAGAGTATTGAATGTCGTATGAGGGAGTCATTGTTTGTTACAAGAGTGGTAATTAGTACCACGTTCCCCTCTATTAGTGCATGCCCAACTTAAGAGCTATTGCAAGCTAATCAAGTGGAGAGATCCACTACTTAGTGGGAAGTTTGCCTAACGACTTAGTGGAGCCTTGAATAGACATAAAAGTAGGATTTGATTGTAGAAATAGAGGATGGTTATCGAAAAGAGTAGAGCTTTATTATTAAGGAAAAATATAGAATGAACGAGGTTTTAAAAAAAGAAAAAAAGGAGAACATTTATCTCAGCAAATAGAAGAACATAGCTATGGATAGAGAAGGATAGAGGAAGAACCTTAAGTAGAAGGAGGGGTCTAGTCGCAGTCTATAAAACAGAAGGCTCTGTGTTGTGAAAGAAGAGACCAGTGATAAGAAATATCACTTACCTTTTTTTCTTCAGCGAACGTGCTCGGTTATGAGCCGTGGATAAAATGCTAGTTTATGCATACATTTTACCCTTGAGTTAATTCAAATGTTTCTATACCAAGACACTATTTTAAATATTGCTTAGGTAGAAGTTTACAATCTTCCTTCGAGCAAAATCTCTGAGTCTATGACTAATCTTTATGAGACTGACTTTTAAGTGCATATTAAAATCAGTTTTTCTTCATTATGAAATAAGGTCAATATATATATTATTAGGCTACTCTTATGATCTTGAGAGTTGAGACAGTTAAGTCTTGAAGTTTTTATGTAAACTATTTATATTCATGTCTCTATGATCTTGTATGTCATAAGAACCAGTGTGGGTCAATAAAGCAAGACAACCTAAAGTTTGTATATCATAGGGTATTATGATACTATATTTTTATGTTCTTATTGAACCATTAGATTATTATACTCATATTGTGATATAGTTATAACGTCGCTTAATGTAAGCATATTGAGGATTATATTATTCAATCTTGTAGAACTTTATTATAGTCTTCTAAAAGCTCAAGAAGAATTAGACAACATTGCTCAATGACGACGTTGGATATTTTAGAAGAGAAACTTTTTGACTTTGAACATAAGTGGATAGCAAACTAAAATATTCCACCATCTTTTTGAAATCAAATCAAACTTAGTTGATGTTTAGACTTGATTAGAACCTTTGGTTTTGTTATAACTGAGGTTATATCAGTAATTTCAAACTAGTTAAGTTGGAGAGATTTAAACGACCACAGAGTCAGAAGAAGACTAGAGGATAATCTCTTTCTTACAATATTATTACTTTTCAAAACAAGTTTATTTGTTATTCCATCATGTTGGAATAGGGAAGATAAAACCCTAAGTTTAGATTCAACTGATGTTTAGAGATGATAAACTCTTGAGTCCCAAAGTTTCAATATACTATTACTAGTTCAAGGAGAAGAACTATGTTTATCTTGGAGATGTATATTGAATTTAGTAGCATCTTTTGTACTCCATTGAGGTACCAATTTGACCAACTTTATGATAGTCTAGAAAGGACTGGTGGACAATAAAACCATGTCACACAATGACACCTACTTAGCCATGATTTGATAAGTTTTCTAAATGAAAGTTGAGTAACTTGGATAAACTTTGAAGTTCTAGACCAAACTATTTCTCTATGACAATACTAGACTCTAGAACCAAGAATAGATTTAAACCTTGAAACAAGGAATAGAATGTCAGGGAGTCATAGATTCCATGTTGCAGTTGCAACAAGAGGTTCTTTTCGAAAGACTAAAACCTAGAATGTTGATTATATTAAGGACCCACACTTTCAAGGAAAAATACTGATTAAGTCTTAAGTAAATATCTATGTTGAAGAGTAATTTGGGAGACATAAATGACTACTCCTATGTTTCAAGATTGAAACTAGTAAACCAACTCAAGGGTATAGGCAAACCAAGGGATGGGAAATTATAGTTCTTATTATATGTTCAAATGAACTTAATTTTAGTGTCATTTTCATAAAAGACAAAATTAACCCAGTGTGGGGTATTTTTGATATGATCTATTCTAAGTTGGGTATGTTGGGAGATTCGAATCTCAACTCCACATGATTGTTGTACTTAAGATTATTGATATAGGATTATTGACATGTATTTGAAGGATGATTATACATATGAGTCTGTAACCATCATAATGGAAAGTCAGTATACTTAAATAGACTAGAAGGTTAAAAGTATTTTGTTATTTTTATGACTCAAACCTATTTGGGTTGATATAATGAACTTAGTCAAAAGACTAGTTGCAAAAGTGTAGGTGTCCATCAAGATATTATATGGATGAGGTCACACCTCGCATCCTATTCTTATACATGTTATGTGAATTGTGAATTCGAATAATGCCAAGTGGTCTAGGGAAGACTAAAGGTATTTGTTCTCATGTTTTTGTTATATTTATGTTATTACCTTTGGAAAACAAGGATGTTTGATATTTCCATGTATTGGGCTAGAGAAATTAAACCCTAGTGTTAAAACAAGAAGGGTTTAGGAAACCTATAACATTTATGTCAGATATGATATTGTTTATATATACATATATATTGGTCGACAATGAAGGGTCGAGAAAACCATATTAGGCGATAATGAAGGGTTGAGAAAACCATATTCGTCGACAATGAAAGGTCAAGAAAAGCATAGAGCAAGACAAGAAGAGTCTTAGTAGTACTTTATCAAATTTAAGTGATTTTATGATAGAGTCAAAACTTGTTATAATGCACCAAAGATGTTTGATATATGAGTCAAAGAGTAGAGTGACAGAAGGTCATAGACCCTAAAAATTGCAAGTATGCAAGAGAGAATCTCTGAAAGGTTAGAATTACCTAAACATATATATATATATATATATATATATATATAGCATGTATATCCTAGGTTAAGGATTAGTTCTAAGTCAGATTGACTAGAATGGATTTATAGTACAGTCAAGTTTGTGTCTAGAGTTACTAATTGAAGAAAGTTAAACTGTAGGATGAGATAGTGTCTGACTCACGACTACGTTCATTGTGAACGTCTATTTATATTGAATCTTTGGCCAAAGTAATGCATCTATCTCTGCATGCATTAGTCGGTTCATAGTGTTCCAAATTTGCATAACCAACTAGTAGTGTCATACATAGTTATAGAAGGCTATAGTTGTATGACAGTGTTGATTATGTAGGGCACATCACTAGGAACCAAATGGCAAAAATGTGTTGGTTCCTTATATCTATACTCTTTGTGAAGGGTAGGGCCACTCCCAGGAAGGAAGGTGTGCGGGGAACCGCTGATCTGTGGTTGGAGGTAAAGCACTCGAATGATGCTCTCCCTCTGAAGCAGATGACTCGCAGAGACTTGTGAACACAGATATCAATATTTCAAATGTAGTGTATGTTGAACTGCACTGAACAACTAAGAGGGGGGGTGAATCAGTTGTCCTGAAACTTTTAACCAAATATGAACATCAACTTATTAATTACTTATATTCAGATACAACCATGAAAGCATCAAATGAGAGGCTCAACACAAAACCATAAACAACACAGGAGACACCAAATTTTTACATGGAAAACCCTAAAAGGGAAAAACCACGGTGGATGTTAGCCCACAGAAATATATAAGTTATATCAATACCAAAAAATAGAGGCTCACTGCCCAAATTGCTCACTGCCTATGGATGGCTCACTACCAAAGGGTGGCTCACTACCAAATGGTTGAACTGAGATAACGGCATCTACTCCATGCCAAGGTTCAGTTCCATTGAAGCACAAAAACACCTCTGCTCTTCTCTACTATCTCACTTCACTTTATCTTTGCATCTTCACCCTTGGACTCTTTTTCACGACTCAACTACAAGTATTTATACACTACATCAACCTTGGAATGATCATCAAGGTCGGCATTACAATCATCAACCGTTGGAACAATCTCCAAGGTCGACATTACAAACATTTACAAAATAGGTCTTGACCTAATACAAAATTATGCTAAGGAAATGTAGTAAAGATGTATACGGATCATGCCATGCCTTAGCTGGGACTCAAACATGATCTTCCATGCCACAACATGCTTCTACAATCTTTAAGAGATCTCTACAATCACTGGAATTAACCAAGTCAGCTAAGACTGGTTACACGCTACGTTATCTAGGAATAATCTTCAAACATGATCTCAATTCCTTAATACGAACCAATGTAAAGGTAGGAACATGATCAAGAGGCATCCACAGGCACGTTGTAATCACCAAGAGAAACCACACAAACGCTAACCACTTTATCCATGAGATTCTTCACACTGCAGCACATGAACTTCACTGTCTTCAACTGTCATAAAAGAAAGATAGCTTGTGGACTACCAAATCATGAACCATTATAGTTGTAGGCACTTATCATCATCCCAGACTTCCCTTTAGAACCACAAAGAAAATTACTTCAATGCGAAGGAATGCGGAGCAAAATACTTTCTCCCTATCACCAGTGAATAATCAGAAAAAGTAGGCTTTACTCTGGTGAATGTAACTCACTCAATTCTTCATACCGGAGGCACAAACTCAGGATTTAGCATCTTTAGACATGTCTCTAAATAACTTCCAATCCACAGACCAAGATCTTCAATATACAAGAAATGCGGAGAAATCTTCTGGACTGTTCTTTAGTATGCAACTCACTATGATTCACTGTTTCCTTTCTGATTCTTCTGGAGGGGTTAATTTTCTCAATGTCCTCAACATATAAGGCTTCTAATCAATCAAAAGATAAGGATATAGTTGAGAACAATGACAACACAGATATGTTGACATCAATGACAACACCGATTAGGCACATACTTGCAATAATCTCCCCCTTTGTCATTGATGGAAACATATGATGTGAAAAACTATGATTACCATCAAGACCCTTACTCTTCACACATCTACATTCTTTCCTCTCTAAGTTTTTCACATGATTTTTCTCCCCCTTTGACATCAATGGAAAAGGGCACATACTTGCACTCTGCTGCTCTGAACCAAACTCTCTTCTGAACTCTCTCCATCTGACTACTCCCCCTGAGAAGTAGCTCGTACAAGCATCAATCCAGATCTGGAGGTGGAACTCTAAGCACCACCGAACTGATGCACTCTTGTGCATCTTAGTTTTGAGCAAGAGGGGTGATAACCCCTAACTTTTCTCTGAGATACTCAAAAGTATCCTTAGGTAGAGGCTTGGTGAAAATGTGTGCAATTTGATCCTTTGTGGACACATATTCTAACTTTACTTCATTCTCTGTCACCTTCCCTCTCAAAAAGTGATACCTTATTGATATGTGCTTTGTTCTTGAGTGCATCACTGGATTTTTGAAATGTTTATGGCACTTGTATTGTCACAATAGATTGCAATTGGATCTTCATACACAACTCTTATATCCTTCAAAGTCTGCTTCATCCATAATACTTAAGTGCAACAACATGTTGTTGCAATATACTCTGCTTCTGTAGTTGACAAGGATATTGAATCTTGTTTCTTGCTTAGCCATAAAACCAATCTATTTCCCAAGAAGAAGGCACCTCCACTTGTACTCCTTCTATCATCAACATCTCTAACCCAATCTACATCTGTATAAGCACTAAGAGTGAAATCATTGTTCTTTGGATACCATAAACCATAATCCAGAGTACCTTTCAAATACCTCAAGATTCTCTTAACGACCATCACATGTGATTCTCTTAGATTAGCTTGAAATCTTGCAACAAGACAAACTGCATGCATAATATAAGCTTTGGTTTGGGTTAGATAAAGCAATCCCCCAATCATGGATTTGTATTTCTTCTGATCAGCCTTAGGTGGTTCATCAGTTTTGCTCAACTTGCAACCAGTCATCATTGGAGTACATACTGGTTTAGAGTCTTCCATCCCAAACTTCTTTAGCAACTCTTTCACATACTTAGACTGAGATATGAATATTCCTTTATCTGATTGATTAATTTGCAGACCCAAAAAGAAATTCATTTCACCAAACATGGACATTTCAAATTCACTTTTCATCTCACCAGAAAACCTTATGCACATACCTTCATTTCCTCCAAAGATAATGTCATCAACAAAGACCTGAACAATCAAGATTTGATCATCATTGATTTTGAAGTACAGATTGCTATATGCAATAACTTTATTGAATCCCAATTGCAACAACTACCTATCTAACCTTGCATACCAGGCTCTAGGAGCTTGTTTGAGTCCATATAATGCTTTCTTCAACCTGCATACCATATCACCTTGATCTGATAATTGGAACCCTCCGGTTGCTCAATGTATACTTCATCTTCTAATTCACCATTCAGAAAGGCAGATTTCACATCCATCTGATATACCTTAAAATCTTTGTGAGCTGCAAATGCCAAAAACATTCTGATTGCTTTAATCTGAGCTACTGAGGCAAAGGTTTCTTCAAAATCTATCCCTTCAATTTGAGAATATCCTTTGCAAACAAGTCTTGCTTTATTCCTTACAAATTCGCCATTTTCATTCAGCGTGTTCCTAAAGACCCATTTAGTTCCAATAACATTTTTGTCAGTAGGTCTAGGAACTAATTCCCAAGTTTCATTCTTCTTTATCTGTAGCAGTTCTTCCTCCATTGCCTTTAACCAATTTTCATTATTGCATCCTTCATTCACATTTTTTGGTTCAATCTTTCAAAACAAACAGTAATTAACTTGTTCATCTATAGCTCTTCTTCTTGTTAGCACACCTTTGTTCTTGTCACCTATAATCTAATCTTCAGAATGATTGATCCTTACATACCTGGGAACCTTGACAACATTTTCTGGAGCCTCTTCTTCATCCTGACTGTCTTCTTGCTTATCTTTCTCTTCAATTACTATAGTCATAGGTTCATCTGGTTCATAACAAATTAGGTCTAATATTCTTTCTTTGCCTTCATCTACCTTCACATTTGCACTCTCAACAATCTTTTTGAGCCTTTTGTTGTAGCACCCATCAGTTATCCCTTCATCATCAAAATCTCTGACATAGTAGCATTTCTTTGGAACTCTAGGCCTACTCTCATATTTCTTCTTATTTCTTTCAATTCTTTCAAAACATTTGGAAGCATAATGACCTACTTTACCACAGGAGAAACATTTGAAAGGTAATTTACATTTGAACTTACCAGAGCCTCTTTGAAGCTTGTCAACAAAGTTGGCTTCAATTTCATCAAAGTCATCATCCACCTTGTATTTCTCAACTCTAGAGATCTTTGTTGAAGTATTAGCTTTAAAAACTGATTCCACTTTAGGTAAGGCATCACCAAATTCTCTCATCTCAAAGGTTGTAATCTTTCCAAGTAACTGATCTCTGTCAATAGTTTTCACAGTCATGAATTCTTCAATTATAGCCACCTTGTGACTATATGACTTTGGTAGTGATCTGAGAATTTTCATCACAACTTCCTTATCACTGAGAGTTCCTCCCATACCTTTTATTCTAGTGACAAGTTCATCAACTCTTTGCATAAAAACTCTTATGTTTTCATCTTCATTCATCTTCAAGCCCTCATACTTCACTTTCAGACTTTGCAACTTGGCTTCTTTTACAGAATCATCTCCTTCATACAGATTTTTCAGCTTATCCCATACCTCATTTGTAGTTTCAAAGTCCACAACTTTTGTCAGCACAGAGTCACTTAAGGAACTTAGAAAAGCATCATTTTCTTTGACATCCACCTCATATTCTTTGATTTCATCTTCAGTCGTCAAGCCATTTGGAGGCATGGTATATTTTGCTTATGTAGCTTTCCATACTTTATAACCAAGACAAAGAAGATGGCTTTTCATTTGTGCCTTCCAAAGAGCATAATTTGTCCCATCAAAATGTGGAGCTTCCTTTGTATAAGACATCTTGGATCTTCCTCAAGATGTTAGGCTTTCTTTAGAGGAACTAGGCTCTGATACCAATTGTTAAACTACACCAAACAACTGAGAGGGGGGTGAATTAGTTGTCCTGAAACTTTTAACCAAATATGAACATCAACTTATTAATTACTTATATTCAGATACACCCATGAAAGCATCAAATGAGAGGCTCAACACAAAACTGAAATAAAGGCTCACTGCCCAAATTGCTCACTGCAAAGAAAGGTTCACTGCCTATGGATGGCTCACTGCCAAAGGGTGGCTCACTGCCAAAAGGTTGAACTGAGATAACAACATCTACTCCATGCCAAGGTTCAGTTCCATTGAAGCACAAAAACACATCTGCTCTGCTCTGCTGTCTTACTTCACTTTACCTTTGTATCTTCGCCCTTGGACTCTTTTTCATGACTAAATTACAAGTATTTATACACTACATCAACCTTGAAATGATCATCAAGGTCGGCATTACAATCATCAACCATTGGAACAATCTCTAAGGTCGGCATTTCAAACATTTACAAAATAGGTCTTGACCTAATACAAAATTATGCTAAGGAAATGTAGTAAAGATGTATGCGGATCATGCCATGCCTTAGCTAGGACTCAAACACGATCTTCCATGCCACAACATGCTTCTACAATTGTCAAGAGATCTCTACAATCACTGGAATTAACCAAGTCGACTAAGACTGGTTACACGCTACGTTATCTGGGAATAATCTTCAAACATGATCTCAATTCCTTAACATGACCAATGTAAAGGCAAGAACATGATCAAGAGGCATCCACAGGCATGTTGTAATCACAGGAGCAACCGCACAAACTCTAACCACTTTATCCATGAGATTCTTCACACTAGAGCAAATGAACTTCACTGTTTTCAACTGTCATAAAAGAAAGCTTGCGGACCGCCAAATCATGAACCATTGTAGTTGTAGGCACTTATCATCATCTTAGACTTCCCTTTAGAACCGCAGAGGAAAATACTTCAATGCGAAGGAATACGGAGCAAAATACTTTCTCCTTGTCACCAGTGAATAATCAGAAAAAGTAGGTTTTACTCTGGTGAATGTAACTCACTCAATTCTTCATGCCGGAGGCTCAAACTCAGAATTTAGCATCTTTAGACATGTCTCTAAATAACTTCCAATCCGCAGACCAAGATCTTCAATATACAAGAAATGTGGAGCAATCTTCTGGACTGTTCTTCAGTATGCAACTCACTGTTTCCTTTTTGATTCTTCTGGAGGGGCTAATTTTCTCAATGCGCTCAACATATAAGGCTTCTAATCAATCAAAAGATAAGGATGTAGTTGACACCAATGACAACACAGATATGTTGACATCAATGACAACACCAATTAGGCACATACTTGCAATGGTGTACTTCATGTTATGACTTATGACAGTCAAATTTATGAGGTAAAACTATTATTTATGCCAAGTGCAGTTATGTAATGTAAATGAAATGACAGGATGTCAATTTTGTAAATTATAACATGTATATTTCAGAAAAAAAATTATGATTTTGTGATGTATCTTGATTCATTGAGATTATTTTATTTCAAAAAAAAAAAAGTTCAATCTTTTTCACCTTATGTGTTTTTATCTCATGGTAAATATTTGATTTTAGTCTTGTTTGAGAATTGGTATGTTACAAGAGAATTTCCAATACATAACAGCTTGTTGAAGTGAACATAGACTCTGAGCTTCTAAATAATTCACGTGCAGGCATCTATAAAGGCTCAACGGACCTCTTTTTGAGAGTTCACTAAAATTATTGAAACAAAGAAAGCTCAAAATGAAGGACATCATCTATTGTCATAGAAAACCCATATGTTTTTTTATTAACCGGAGCTATGAACCGGAAAGGGTTTTGAAAGGACCCAAAAACCTTGTACAACGAGAGTATCCAACAACCACAAGAGACAAGAACACATAAATAAGAACCAACAACATGAAACAAAACCAACACAAAAAATAGGCCAAAAACAGCAAGGACAGCCAAGAACACAATCAAGGAGGTTTAAAACCAAACCTCACCAAAGAACTATGAGATGGAGTCAAAGCTGACCCAAATTAGGTACCCTTTACACCCGTTATCCTTCAAATGATACCCCTTTACTTCTTTTATGGGACCTTCATCCATATTTCCTTCACTCCTTGTAGCATAGCACTCATTAACAACACTTTGACAATCTTTCCAATCACCAGCATTGTTTGGAAGATAGTTTTATGACTTTAGGCAGCACCTTATCAATATCAACACTCACACAAAATCTAGCAAAAATTAATTGTTTCATAGATTTCATAACATTATCAATAGATAAAAATTGACCAAAAGCATTGGCAATACTTTTTATTATCCCTTCATGCCAATACTCCAAAGAAAGCCCTGATAGCCTAATCCAAATAGAAACCCTGTTAAAATTTTCCTTGGCAACATCAAAACCAGTTGACCATGTTTTCAACCAAAGAGCAGATTTACAGAGGAACCAAAGGCCTCCCTCTAAAATTCTCATACTTACCTCAAGAGATTTAAAGGAAACAAGAAAAAATCCGTTCATCATGGCAGCCACCTAAATGTGACCAGGCTCACACCACCTTTTATGAACCCATTTACGAACAACATTAATATTTGGATGAAAGCCTGAGAACCTGCCTACTATGGCACTGTCAACATGTTCATGAGGGATCTTCAAAATGAAAGATCCATCCAACACAAAGGGAGCATAATCAGAAATGTGCAAAGGTAAAACGGAAGAGAAACCCCCCACTGCGGGCTCAACAAAGGGATCCCCAATCTGCATAATATTAACAGTAGAAATGGGATCCAAAGTCTAGAAAGATCCTTTCCAGAAACACCCTGCAACACACAGGGTAATGAGGCTCACCACATCCAAAGGCGAAGCCCTAGCTGCCCAAAAAAGTCCCCTTAACTTCCACACATCACTATAAATGAAGTGCTTCAATGAGTTACCATTCATCTCATCAATTAATTGCTAGACAATTAGTCTGAGAACAACATTAAGGGTGACGAATTTGCAATTAGTTCTTATTACAATTGTTTGCGTGTTGAGCACAAGTGAAGGAGGATTCTTGAAGATGGGTTTTCACAAAGCAGTGTGCCCTCATACAGAAGAAATTGTACTAAATGTTGTGAAAAAGAATATATATTTGGCTCCATTTCAGGCTGCTGCTTTAATCAGAATGCATTTCCATGACTGCTTTGTTAGCGTCAATACATATCACTAAAGCTTTAACGGATCCCTAAAACCAATGGCAGTGCCTTGCTTGTAGAGATGGTTATATTGATGAGTTTTTTGTTATTCTTGTGTAACAGGGATGTGATGGGTCTGTGCTATTTTATTTGACAAGTAGAAATACATCCGAAAAGGATGCCATTCCTAATATATCACTAAGGTGATTTGGTATGATAGGCGAGGCCAAGGCTGCATTGGAAAAGTACCGCTCTGGTGTGGTGTCATGTGCTGACATTCTTGCATTGACAGCAAGAGATGCTCTTCTCCTAACGGTGAGGAAACACTATCATTTTCCTAGATAAATACATGATAACAAGTTGTTTTCTTTACTCTTTTCTTAGCAACTGACAGCCAAAGTAATTTTTTATTGCTGGAGTTTTCGAAAAAAATTATAGATGAACTTCTTTTGCATCATAGTGTTGCTACTTGTTCGTGGTATGTTGGACTTTGCAGCTTACAAATATGTGATGGAAATGGGTTCCAAAGTTATAATGTTACTGTGTGATTGCTAACCTTGAGAGTTTTGTATGCACTACTTCCAAAGTTATAGGTCTAAAACTGCGGTGATTATAAGATGGAAAAAACAAATGAACTTTAGAAATACTTTGGGATTTTACTTTTCTCTTACAGTCATCTCCAACCAATTGAGATGAGAGGATAGTGTCAGATACATGTCAACTTAAAAATAGCTTTATGCCAAATTCATTACTTTTCATTCAAGTATTTTCAAAAGTGCTTTTTGTTCTTTAACACTATTTAATTTCTTCTCAGCTTGCATAAATTAGTTTGGTACAAAAGAATTTAGTTTACCCTAGTTGATAAATTTTCAGCTGTAGAGAAACTAAAATAATCTGCAGTTTTGAGAGGGGTATTCAGATGTAGTGTAAAATATAGTGTTGAAACATAGTATTAGATTCTTAAAATAATTATGGTCTTACAATAAATATATATTGAAATTACAGAGTTATGGCTGGTATGGAAAGAGAGGAATTACAGAGTTTTTAGAAATTCGTCAAAGAATCTGGATGAGCTTTGGATGGATATTGACTCCTTAATTTCAAAGACGGTTCTAGCCAAACTCCAAAGATCGCAGAATAGAGTTTCTAAGTGGACCAGTTGGGACAATTTCATTCTCTCTCAATGGAAAGATCTAAAAAGGATTCAAATGCCTACAAGTTTACAGTCTTCTCAGCCCAAAGTGGACAAAAGTAAGATAAAATGGCTTCCCCCTAACGAGCCTTTTGTGAAACTAAATTTTGACGGGGCCTGTAGAGGCAATCCAGGCCCGTCGGGAATGGGTTGTATCATCAGAAACAGTCAAGGGGAGCTTCTAGTTGCCAAAGCAATGAAATTGCCTGATGGCACTAATAATTTGGCAGAGGCGGTGGCTTTACTTAACTCACTGCAACTCGCTCTTGAACATGGTTGCAAATCTATCTCCTTAGAAGGTGATTCTCTAATAATTATTTCAGCTTTCCAATCTAAAAAAGTGTTCAATTGGTCCATTCAATATATTCTTGAGCAGGCGTGGGCATGTCTAGAGATGTTTGATTCTTTTGAAATCGCCCACTGCTACAGAGAAGGTAACAAGGTTGCAGATTGGTTAGCTAATTATGCTTTAGCTCAGGAGGAGCAAGAAGTTCTTTTTGACCCTCTCTCTTCCCAAAGACCGGTTTCTCTCGATTCTTTAATTGCCTTTGATAGTCTTTCCTTTGGATCTTCCTGATGAGGGGTGGTGGGTGGACACCCTTACCTTCCACCTGAATATAGGGATGCGGAGATCTTGAAGGAACTCCTTGGTTTTTTGTCAAGAGTCAACTATTCCTTTTTTGCTAGCCTGACATAACAGATCCAGGTGTGAACATTTTAGCAGCATGGCCTCCAAGGATGTCTCTGGAATTGTTGCTCTTCTCAAGTCAATTCATTCAGAATGGAGTCCTGTAGCCATCAGACTTGCCATCATGACCACTGCATATGACAGAGATACTTCTTTTGTTTTGATTAAAGCTGGCGGATTTTGAAAACCAGCAAACCCATTTGATTTTGGTGCAGGGCATGTAAATCCCCTACAAGCTATATTTGATATGGGAATGGGAAGTGCTCAAACTTTTGAACAAACCAGGCCCAAAGTGACTGTTGGCAGATCTTTTTTTTGGTTTAATCGCCAGCAGTTATGTTTAGCTGGCTTTATTGTATGTCATCTGGGTTGAGGCTTTTGCCTCCCGTTTTCTTGTATTTAGTTTTAATTAATATAATTCTCAGTCTGGGTGGTTTACCACTCTTTTCTTTAAAAAAAAATAAATAAATATATATTGATTAATAGAAAATTAGCAAATTAAAATATTTGAGGTTAAAATTTGTTATAATCATTTTTTCTATTTTTTAAACAATTATTATGTCTTTCTGTTTTTTAAACAATTATTATGTTTGTATATTCACAGCACGGATGGGAGCTGAAAGATTCTGGAATTTCTATGTAAACTTATAACATTCCAATCTAAAATATTTATTAAAAAACCAAATAGTCACTCCACAAATTAAGAAAACCAAAAAAAAAAGGTGAAAGGAATAAAAAAAAGAAAAAAAGAAAATACATGCTGCATGTAAAGAAAGGTTTCAAAGAAGCCATCACTATGCACTAAGATGAAAGAAAGAAACATTACGGAATGACAATCTATTTATTTTGCCTCCTTAATTTTTTTCCACATGTAGAACGAACATATCAAATTGTAGGATTTAAGGTGAGTTAAAGGGAGTGCGGTAAATTGATAAAAAAATAGGCGCCTCTAAAAAATATCTCTCAGTGTACTTTAGATATATTTTTTAAATATAAATATACTAGTTTATTTTAATAAATTACCGTACATTGAAAATTACTTCTTTTTGATATATTCATCAAAATCTTTTAAAATATTGCACATGATATTGTTATAAACTAGTCATAGGAGTAACAGTACCTAAAGGTGCAATTGGATGGTCAATAGACACGTCTATAAATATTTTTTGTCAACTAAAGACTGTACAGAGTGATTTTGGCAAAGAGATATAAATGTGTAATGCTTAACCAAAAAAAAAAATATTTACATTTGTACTTATCAACCATCCATTAATACTTTTAGATGCTGTTATTAATTATAATTAAATACTACAAAGACAATGAACCACTTTAGTGTAAACAATCCATTTGGTTAACTAATGTAACAGACTAAAAATCTTCTCAAATATAACTTAAGACTTCGTAATTTGGACCAGATCACCAGACCATGATCGTCAATTGTATAAAGACATCTGGTATCATAATAAGACTAGTGCAAATAATATACGTGTATCTAATAACGAAATCATTGTCCTTGTAAATTCAAGTTGCCTAGGCCCTACTTTACCATTGACTATGGTTGCAAGAAATGTAAAATAAAAGAAAGTGCTCGAATGCCCAAAATTTTGCGATAACTTTGGTACCTAAATTTTGCCGGGATACTTTTATCTTTTCAAAGTAAGGGTTCAGAAAAATAATATAGGCCAGCCAAATCCAATATAGGTTCTGAAAAATATGCTATAGGCCAGCTTAAACCAATGTCAACCCAATTCAATGTATAGTACAATTTGAAGGGATTCACATGACATGTTTCCAATGTCAAGTTTTACTGTAAGAACCAAACTCTCGTAACTTGTTCAATTCTTAGGAAAACATTATAATGCAACCTAAAGTCTACACATCTTTGAAAAAAAGTGTATTAAAAGACAACAATGCAAGTTGAAATGTGTGTCTGCCCCCTAGGGGTCACGAATTGGCTATGACCTTGTCTATATTTAATTGGTTCATACAGTTTCTTCCCTGGGAAGCTGACCAAGAGACTTTGGTATTATTCATGATATAGTTCCCCACAGATAATCTGTATTAGATGTCATTTTCTTTAGTCTCCTGATAACCACACACAAGGAATAAACAATACCCAGCTATGTCATTTGCTGCTTTTCTTTCTATGACTTATCGGTCAAAGTGGGGATATATATCAAGCCTAAATGGTGTAATCAATCCACAGTTCACTGTCTCAGAAGAGAACATTGATTTGTTATTTGGCTGTCAAAGCCATCTGAGATCTTATGCAAGGTTCATTTCAATGGGTAGAGGCATGGGAAACAAGATAGCCCAAATTGTGCTATTGAAGAAGTTTGTGACAAAACTGCAGGGGCTTGTCAATGTCAGCAGAATTGTTAGGTATGCTATTTCTCCCAGAACAAGGAGGTGTTATGCTTGTTTCACATATAACTGTGATGGGAAGGGGGTTACTGATCTTCCCAGGGATGTTCCTGAAGGCCATTTTGCAGTATATGTTGGGAACAAAAGGAGCAGGTTTGTAGTCCCCACAACTTACTTAAGCCATCCTCTGTTCCAGACATTGCTGGAGAAAGCTGAGGAAGAATATGGATTTGATCACCAGATGGGGCTCACCCTTCCCTGTGAGGATATTGCCTTCGAGTATATAACTTCTATCTTGGAAAGGGAGGATCCTAATGCGAGAAATTTGGAGATGAACAAGATAATGGGATTCTTTGATAATACAGCTAAATGGAACACGAGTGTTTATAGATAACTAGATTTGCTCCAATGGGTGACAGATCTATTGTTTCTTTGTGATCCAATAATGTCCAATGCCAGCCGGATAAGACAACTTGTGAGACATTCTGGATCAAGAAATTGATGTTTTATTTTTATTTTTAAAATTGAAAAGCATTAACGTACATGAGGTTTTCATGAGGTTTTCACAGTTTATTATATTGAAATGAAGAGTTTTTGGTAAAAACTGTATATTTTGATTTCATAAAATTTGAAATCATACTTGGTGATCCATCATAGTAAATGATTGTAAAATTAGTTCAATATAAGTAATAAAAAGTTAAATTCAACTATTAAAAGTTTCTGACTGTAACTTGAATCTGAAAAGCATTTCTATTAATAATAGAAATTAAGTACAACTTTAATTATAATTTTTTTTAAAAAGCAAGCAGAATGGAATCACACCATGAAAACAAGGAAAACATCTGATCATGATCACAAGGAAAACCAGGCGATCAACTTTTCATCCATAACTATGAAAGTGATATGAAATAAAACAAATTCTAATGTTATTGCCTCAAAATCAGCAATACGAGAAATTATTGAATTCTTCTTGTTTTGAGTATGGAGGACATCTTGTTCTAATAACTCATGGATCCAATTGCTACTGAGAAGAAGAGCCAGGCAATTGGGTTCTAGCAGCAATGGAGATGTTGGGAAATAGAAGGGATGATTTTTGTCCCATTATTTAGCTCTAACCAATTTTTTTTCAATCCTCTCACAGAATCTGTTTCTTTTGCTCCAGTTCGGGTGTGTCTCCCAAGTCCCAAATCTCCCTCTACAATTTTGGGATTCTTCTTCTCTTGCTTCCATCAGAAACTCGATTGAGAAATTCATCCCACTCCCAGAAAGTTCTGAGTTACTTCTTCAGTTCACTTATACACGCATCGTGGTTGAATTAGTTACTTCCAAGTAGCTGCAAGCAGAAATTGGTTTTAAGGTTGGTAACAAACTGTAGAACCAACCTTTGGATTATGAAGGGACCGCTTTCAGATGATGTGCTTGTTATGCCATGCGTCACATGGCTATTGCTTACCCTTGGAATGGCATTGTTGCTAAAAGGAAGCTTCCTCTAAAGCAAGCAACTTGGTAGAAAGGTGGGGCAGATCCAAGCCATCAACATATCTTCTTGGACTCCTCTTCTGAGAGAGAATTTTCTAACTCCTCGGAGCTTAATTCCTCTCCTGAGCCCCCTGCTTCACCCCACTACTCTTCTCCTCTGCATCTCTCCTAGAACATTGGACAAGGTGGCCCACTCTTCTTCTCCCTCCAAAATCATGGTCGCTTCCCTAGACCAAAGAGTCAAAGGAAAAGAGTGATGAAAATTAGATAATAGTTACAATCTTCTTCTCTAAAGTTGGACAAGCTTCAACACAAAATGACTCTTTATTCCCAGACCAATAAGGATTAGCTGTTGTCTTTGCTGAAGATTTTTCTCTGGTGTACTTGGTGTCAGGGCAAAGTTGGTCCTAGCTTATGTTACCATGCAGCCATTGTTAATAAATGGGCTTTTCTCTGTCTCATTTTGGTTTGGTTTATGTTGATAGGTTTATGGTTCAGTTTCATACAAAGCTCTACAGGTGTATCTCTAGTTTTCATTTATTTGTTTTTTTATTATAACAAGAGTGGGCACTATCTCACAATTCATAGATAGTAAATAAATAAAACAAAAAATAATGAATACATCATGTTATCACGTGTAATATCTAGAATGATAAGGCATGATAAGCATGTATATGGGTTAGAGATAGGATCTAAGATGTAAGGTTGCCCCCAACATGGGCAATGTAAATGGTGATGTAGCTCTCAATGGCCAAAAACACCTATGTAAATACATAGGGCACTAAAGCAACATATGCCCCCAATATGGCATCTAAGAGCATGGGCACACAATGGTGTAGGTAAGGTGGTAGGTCCCTAGTGGTAATATGAATCTAGGTAGGAACAATGTGATATGGAAGAAGGCATGGTGCACCCAATAAGCACAGTGTAGGTATGGAGTGTCAAGGAGTAGAAGACATGTTTTCCCCAATATAAAGGTATAGGCATAGTATGCAAGGGGTAGTTGGGGTGGAGAGGAGGGGGGGAGATGTGGGGTAGGTGGAAGGCATTATGCCCCCATTGTGAAAAGTATGTCAAGGAAAGCACATTGTATAAGGGGGAAGGCACATGTGATGTCCCCAAATGCATGCTGCCCCCCAATGTAAAGATGTGGCAATGGAAGCTTAGTGTGTGATAGGGGAAGGCATGATGCCCCCAAAGTAACGGTAACTCTAAAAGTATGGTATGGCAATGTAGGGTCAAAATCTAGACTTTAGAAGCATGACATAGCAAAGTATGCTCAAAAAATGACTCTAGAAAGTATGATGTATCAATGTAGTCTTAATGTGTAAGCTCTAACAACCAAAACCCCGACAAAGCTATCTTCCACCTTGAGCATGCAAAGCCCAATATTGGTTCCATTGAACCTCTCAAGGTCATTCTACAAGTGCTTGTCATACTATTTCTTAAAACAAAACAAGATCCACTACAAAAGTCCCACTAAAATAAAGATCAATAATCAACCCATTCCTTCCTACAAATTCCCACATGCTTGTTAGTATAAATAATTAAAATGGAGGAATACCCAGAACTTAGATTACCATGGATCCATCACATGCAACAAAATACAAACACATACAAGCACATGCAACCCATAGAACCAACCAATTGCTTTGATACCAAATGTAAGGAAATATACTTGTAAACACTTTAGTAATTAAACTCAAAAGAAAGCTCAACTACAAATTCTGTAGGTATTTCAACATTGATCCTATGAGGAGAATATTACAAAAATTGATCTATAAAAATTTCAGTAGCATTTTGGTGTATAGTTAACACTTAGAAATGAAAGAATGAGAGAAGAATAATAGAAGCAACCACAAGAACAAGAATGACACAAACATACCTTGGGAAAACCCTTTCAGGAAAAACCTAGCCTCCAAAATCATGAAACCAATGTATTATGAGCAAACAACAATGTTATATAATACAATTTTAGGCTTCATGCCTTCCATGGAGATCAATGCTCTTCTATCATAGAGGAAACTGATAGCATAACCTTGTATGCAACAATATATAATGCCTTCATCTCACAACCTTAATACATAAACTAAGGAGGCCAAGAAAACCACCAAAAGGCAATACCATGGGCCCAAACAAGGTCCCAAAATACCACGGTAAAAATTCTCATGACCGATTACAAGAGAGTGACCTCCCAAATAGAATGTAACTCCCCACACAAACACCTTTGACCTCCATCATGCAAGTTAGCATATAACTTTCAGTCACTCCCCCATGAAGCACTAATTACACATGCATGTCAACTAATAATAGAAGATGCTCTTACCAGTCCACTATGTAACCCCTTCATCAATGCCTCATCACAACAATATTTCTGTCCTCAAAAAATAATAAAATAATTACATATGTCCCCACCCTCACGTGGGCATCCCATTTGCACACTCCATGAATAATTAACCATATGTGAAAAATTGTTACATTAGACCTTAGGATATGCAAGGTGAACAACACACCTAATCCCAACATTTTAATTTTAAAACTTACTATGTTTTTGTCAACTACACAACAAAAAACTTAGTAAGGATATGAATTTAAGCAAATTTTCCTTCCAAACACTCATTATGCACTTACAAGAAAACTTAGTAAGCTCTGCCACCATGCAATGAGATTAATAGAAAAAGACCATTAGAGTACAAATACATCCATTAGAGTACCCATAATAGAAATCTTATAGTTTATCTCCTCTTGCCTCCTATTCGAATTGCTTGTCCATAAAAACCATATAAACACATTCTCTTCGCCGTTCTCATTCTAATCTACATACAACCAGTGTGCCTTCATTCATGTCAATTTTGAAGTCCTTCCCTCCTCCTTCCCTCCTTACAACACTCTCTTGTGATCACCATTGCATCACCTACTTGTCTCCATTGTTCATACACATCACCATAATTTGTAGAAATCCTCTTAGGATTTTAATTTATTTTGATGCCACTATTATACACACACCACCAACATCAAACACCCAGGTCTACACACACATCATACATAACTCATCACTTGTACCTAGTTGAAATATACATCCTAGAGGATTGATTGAGATACTCTACCTAGCACTCTAAACTGTTTTTCTTGTCTCCATACTTTATCTTAGATATCTTGAAGATTTATAGATAATATAACCATTTTGTGAGTGGGAAAAGAGTCAAGAACTAGAGAAGAATATTTAGTGCAAATTCTAGAATGACTTATTACAAGGATCCTAATGCCCTAGAGAGCCCTCGTGCCCTACTTATGGGGTTGTCACACCCAAGGTGTGGAGTTGTGATGCCTATGTCAAGAAAAAAGTCTCCAAAATGCTCCAAAAACTACCATAGTTGATGAGCCCAAAAAAATGGCTCATCATATACATTATTTTTCCTTACATAAATTGCATACAAGTGGATCTAAGTGTATTTTCTTAACTTATGGTTTATTTAGAATAAAATAGAGAGTATATATCAAGGTTATTTCTTTAGAATTTATTGTTACCTCTGTTAGTTATTTCTAATGATTATTGGGAAAACGATGTCAATTTGTGCATATGCAGTCCATACTAGCTCTAGAAATGTACAACAGTTATGTGAGTAGCTCTTTGTATACAAAAGTTATATCTTTTCAGTCAGCTCCAGATAGCTCCGGAGCCTAAATAATCCAAGCAAGAAAAGTCAAAGATAAAGTCTAAGAGAGGTGTTTGGTCATAACAATGAGTTGAACAAAAACCTCCTTCAGTTTTTCTACAGGGGTTACCATTTGGAAGAAAAGTGATTTTAAGTAAGCTCTCATGTGACAGTTCATAAAATATCTACTAGGTCAGTACTAGAAGTTGCGTAATCCGAGAAAGAAAAGACAAAATGGAAATCTGAGAGAGGTTTTCATTCATAACAATGAGTTGAACAAAAACCTCCTTCATTTTTTTCTACAACATGCACTATTTGCAAAAAAAGAGAAAATTAGTACAACTAAGCCACATAGTCAACTCCAGAGGTTACTAGCCAGCTCTAGTAATAACTCCAAGTGAAGCTCCAATTCTGCAGCAAATAAAAGAATCAATATTTATTTTGATTCACACAATAAATTGAGAATCAAATCATTAGGATAGATTCTCTTCACCAAATAAAAAGGAAGAAGATTTGTGAGCAAATCTTGCCGTAATCTTTTATTTTAGTTAAGCTTTTGATTCCAATAAATCTTTCTCCATATTTTATGGAGATTGAGTTTGACTTGAGATGTATACCTCAAAATAAGGATTTTGTTGGAAGCATGCAATTATAAATGCAACCTTCCATACTATTGAATAATATCTCCATTATTTTTGAATAATTCATTCTAAAGTTTGTGGTAGGAAGTTTGTGAATTAGGTTAAAAATCCTCTTCCAAGGAATGAGTTGGCCACTCATTCTGAGGGAGATGGATCAATGTGTTGTGTTATTTCTTCATTCTGTAATTGTCCTTTCTATTGTGAATTGTTGTCTTTTTCTTTGTATTATGTAAATTTCTTCTTTTTGTTGTATATTTTGTTGTTAACCTGCAGGTGTTCTCTGTACTGTCATTTCTTTTCAATTTCTATTTTATCATTTTCTTTCACAAGTTTTCTTTCTTTCAGATTTGCTTTAATTTCATGTAAGTGTGATTTAGATTAAGTGTGCTCTTTAATTTTTGCAAGTGTCATTTAAATTTCTGCAAGTGTGATTTAAATTTCTGCAAGTGTGCTTTTCAATTTCTGCAAGTGTGCTTTTCAATTCCTGCAAGTGTGCTTTTCAATTCCTGCAAGTGTGAAGAAGGGACTGTTTTCCAGAGATCTCTTTCCCCTATTGCAGATTGCCTTCAGACACCAAACTTGGATTGATATTATTTAATGAAGAGGATTAAAAACCCTCATTAACAGTGTTTCCTCTTGACCTACACAACCATTCTTTGACTTCAAAATTGGCAAAAAACTAGGTATACTTTGTCTATTTTTCCATTTCTTTTTGCAATAACTAGTTTACATTTTATTTCCTAGTTTGTGTTGCAATTAATTTGTCCCAACTCTTATATATGTTAACATAAATTCTAATACAATAGATTAAAACATTAATACTTATGTAGTTTAGTTTTATTTGTTTAGTTTATGTTAGTAGGTATATTGAAAGAACATAATTTACCTTGGGCTTAAAACAGTTAAAGAAAAATAAAACATATCTTTCAAAAGGAAGCATTTTGACTTAGGATCCATTCTTAAGGGAATTTCAAGGTGAGAATTTGGATTCTACAGTTTTAATGTATGCACAAAAATCCATGAAATAATGCAAAATTGTTTGGGTATACCTTATCTTGTATTAGTTTGAGTAGTTCCCTTAATACAAATGTTTTGCAGCTCAAGAACATGTAAGGGGGTGATCAATTTGGAGCATAAGGATTAAAATCACATGACATAATCATTAATATATTCATTTGATCCTCGGGCACAGTCAAATAGACCAACAACTATTACTCTAAGGCCCATGCTACTTTGAATTTCATTACGAACACTTTAGTGAGGCCATCAAATGAATGTATAGAACCTTGAGAAACTGAAAAGAATCACTTAATATTGTTGGAAATTAAAGTGTCAACCTTGCAAAAATTTTATAGTTTATTTATTCATTATTTAACATTTTCCCACATACGAAAATGAGGCGTGGGATTTTGAGTTGGCATTATGTGCCACATGTAAGTACTTTTTTGCATGAGATGTAAGTTGTCATAAGGTGGTTATTATTAGAAGATTTGATGTTTTCTATTTTGTAGGGATTTTATGCCAAACTCTTATGATAATTGTGAGAGCTTGTAAGAGGGAGTTGTTACGTCGAAAAATGTCTCCCTAGGACTTTTTCCCTCCTATGTTTAGCTCTCGGGTCCTTTAGAAAGCATTTTTATCATCTTGCATATTCATGTTAACTCCTGATGAGAAAACCCTAAAGTTTTATGGTAAATAGGACCTAGGGGGTGCTATTGTGATAAGTCCTAACTGAAATAGGGAGGGACAACTTGGGCGCCCACGCCCTAGTCCTGCCCTATTTTAGGCAAGACCTATATTCAAGTGTCGGTTATATAACCGTTAATTAGGTCCCATGTCGACACCTTAAGTCTGAATTACAAAATTCTTAGCGGGAATGTGTTTAGTTGCATATATAAGCATGTTTAGGGATTCATTTGAAAACTAGATGGATATTGAGAACTTGTGATCTTATGCTAAAGTGATTCAAGGCTTTCATTGTGTTGTAGAGCAGTATTGTATTGTTGCTGTGTTTATTTGTTGTAGATTTGGCTCCATCTCCTCATGGCATGAAAGAGCTTCTTCCTTCCATGAGAGATACACCTCTAAGGTGATATTTATTTGTGTTTTCAAGCATTTATCAATTGGTTTTTTGTCTCTATCTCGCAGGGATATGCACTCTTTATCTAACAACGATGTTTAGAAGACTTGAATGTCTTTTCGAGGCGTGACCGAGGCAAGCCTCTAAACACCACAATTCCCAACCCCTTTTTTTGTGATTGCGGGTTACAAGTTGCGGAAGTGAAAGAAGTGAAGTTGCAAGAGAGCAAAATAGAGTGTCAGAAGTGTAGAGGAAAGCAAAAAATTAGGACCTGGACTAGGGCACCCACTCATTAGTCCTTTGGATCCTGAAACAATGAAATCCCCAGAACAGCAGAGTTAAGTTGCAGACAATCTTTAGAGATCCTGACAGAAACTGGTACATTGGACTAAATCACCCACTCATTAGTCCCTAACTTTTCCAGATATTGAATCTCAAAATCTGGTATGTATCTAATTGTCATTCGATATCTCTGTGTGCGAGCATTTGTCGAGATTCGTCCATTTGTTTACAATTTTACGAAATTAGGGTTTTAATCATAATTGGACTATAATTGATAAATTAGCTAGAACATTCCAAGTTTCCTCTTCATTCTAAGGGATACTAAATCTATAGTAGAGCCCTCTTGCAAGAGATTGTGGCTTCACTCAGTTTATGTCCTTGAATGTTTGATGTGAAAGGAGGATTTAACCTTGAAATTGAAACCCCTCTTTTCATACAAAACATTTTGGTGAACCCATGTTTTTAATGAATTTTGCATCTTGTTGAGTGTTGTACTTCAGATTTGCATTCATTTCATTCATTCATTTAATTTTCATCTTATTGCATTTGAAAAATTCCAAAAAAATTGAAAATTTTGAAAAAATTTGCCATTTTAGGCTTGCATTTTCAAATAATTTGAATTAATTTGCATTTAATTTCTATTATTTTCATTAGATCTAATTTAAATTACAGAAATTCATCATTTATTATTCATTTGTATTGCATTTTCATGTTTAAATTGTTGGAAATTGCTTGAAATTGTGCATTTTTTCATATAACCTAGTTTTGCATTAGCTAGGGTTTGTAGTTAAAATCTTGTTTAAGATTTTACCACTGTTTTAAACACTCATTTAGGTCTAATCTCTAACTGTAGTGTTTCATCATCATGTCCTTGCAAAATTTCATGTCTAGGGTTTGAAAACCTTGCATTTTCACTAGATTTTGCCTTGTCATCTCTCTAAAATTGCATTATAGGCGTGTTGTGAAGGATATTGTTGCATTATTGGGTTTATGTTGATCTTATTATTCACTTCCCCTCTTTAATTTCTTCACAACACCTCTTCTTTTAGTGGTTTGCATTGAAAAATTGTGAAAAAAGTTGAAAAATCAAGCATTTTAGGTCATACACTTACACAATTTTGCACTTGTTCCTTGCATAAGTTTTGAAAATCTTTTAAAATATAATTTTACATTGATTTAAAAAGCATATACACATGGCTTCTAAATGCAACAATAACACTAGGTTCCCTCCTAGGCCTTATATGAAAAGAAAGGTCCCTAAACCTGAAATTGTATTTACACCTCTTGATAGAACAATTGGAGAAACTGAAGGACCTCTTTATATCAGTGTAAAGATAATGGAAAATCCAATGGATGGAACACTTGTAGATCCTAATTGCATGACTAATGTGGCAACAAAGGAATTCCTTTATTCACATGGTTTGGTACAAGATTTCTATGATCCTTCTGACATGATGATTAAGACACATAAGGGAACCTTTATAAAAACTTCTTGGAAGATATCTTTATTGGTCACGGTATTTGATAAATCTATAGAACAACTATTTGATGTTGTCCCTCTATCTGACCTTTTTCGCATAAAATTAGGACACCCATGGTTAAAAGGTATGAAAGTTGTCCCTTCAATGATTCATAACTATGTAGAATTTCCTTTGAATGGACAAATGCATACTATTCCTTACAATAGATATAAACCTTTGGTTACAAGACAACATTTCAACCTTGATTACTTTTGGCAACGATTTGACAAGGAACCAGTGCCACGAACGGATTTTAACTTCTTAGGATATAGAAAATATAAAGCAAAACTATTACACCGAGTGGCCAGTCCTTCTATGCAAGAAACAATAAGAAACGAACAACCCACATTAGAATAACTTCCTAGAGATAAAGGAAAAAGACCCGATGCTAAGGTTCCTCCCCCACCATCCTTACAAGGATTGGAAGTGAGTCGTCGAGAACAAAATAGTTCATCGAGACATATGATATTTGAGCATGGTGCTTCCTCCTCTAACATGCAAAAACCTATAGAAAAACATGACAATACTTTTGAAGATATAAGCAATTTAAGACAAGAAGAAATAGACAAGCAAGAGAAAGAACGAGAAGAAGATAAGCTTTTGCCCAACAAAATGCACATCAACAAGAAAACATTCCACCTAACATTGAATCAAACCAAGAAGAGCCTAAGAATGAACAACTCGAAGACAAGAACAAAAGTTGGGCTATGGTACCTTATGTCCCTCTTTCTTCTAACATTCAAGAGTGGGAAGATGATGATTTGCTTGTCGACAACTGTTAGTTTGGTTGTCCTTGTAAGTAAGTATTTCTAGCCCTTTACCTTTGTGTTGTGTTCCCCTGTGATGTGTTATGTGTTGTTTAGGCCTCCTAGGATGACCCTTGATACCCTTGTAAGGTCAAGGATACCAGGAGACCACCTCTATTGTGACTCTTCTTCTATTTTTATCATTAGTCTTCTATATTACCTCTCCTCTATTTTCATTGTTGTGTATTGTGCCTTAGGGGCATAGCGTTGTAGTTGGTTACTTGGGGGCACCTTCCTGCATGATGAACCTAAGGCACTTGCTTCTCCTCTCTTGATTTATTTTTTACCTTCCTCTAGTGGTTCTATCTAGCTAGCGGATGGAAAAAAAACAAATAAGACTGATATAGACCATGTTTCCCTTCAGCGAGTAATAAAAAATGGACCTAGTCCATACATGACGATGGGGTTGATATATATTATCTGACGCTTGGATAGTAGAATCACTCCATGTGATATTTTGATGTCTTATCGTACTAACAAACCATAACAATACATCTACTCCATGCACTTTGTTTATCTCTAAATCTCGCCTTGGTTACACTCGGTTTTGAGATTTCTGCAGTATAGCCCCACGGTTATACTCGGATCTTGGACCCGTAGTATAGCCTCGGATCTTTATGTGAATGATGTACATGCATTGTTGTTTATCATGATTATGTGGTTTCTAACACCTTTTCTTGTAGGAAATTGTGTGTTTGTGAGAACATTTGGCGATTGTACAGTACATGTCACCTCTGGGGGCATGGGCTTTGCGAGAGCTCATGTCCCCTTGTGTGTTTTCTTCCTACTTTAACGTGCTTGATATTGGTACATGATATCAACCACCTTAAGGTGGGGGCATACATAAGGTAAGTTGTCTGATGATTTTGATATTGATAAAGCGTGTTTGTAAGCCCTCTACAGAGGCAAGATGTTGTATCTCCATGCGAGTGCATATCTTTATTCTATATTGCAATCATTAAGCCCTCTACAGAGGTAGGATATCATGCATATCCTTTTATTTAAGCCCTTTCCGGAGGTGGGATATCATGCATATCCTTTTATTTTAAGCCCTCTGCGAAGGTGGGGATGGTGTATCTCTTGAGCTAGTACACATTCTTTTTATTCTAAAAGTCCTCCAAGCAGGTGGGGTTGGTGTATCCTCCCTTAAGCATGTCTTTGGTGGTTGTTGTGGCAAAGCCCAACCATCAGGTGTGCCTGTAATGTGCTGAGATGGTCATGAACCTAGCAATAGGCTCTGTTTGTTGTGTTTTATACGTATAGTATGTCTTTGGCATGGTATACGGTGCTTGTGTCTTCCATGTTTGACTCTTGTATGGCATGTTTGTTCCCAAGCATAGTCCAAAGAGTGTGGTGAAATGCCCCTCCTATGCTTTGGGAGTTGTATGGCGTGTTTGTTCCCAAGCATAGTCCAAAGAGCATGGAAAAATGCCCCTCTTATGATTTGGGAGTTGTATGGCGTGTTTGTTCTCAAGTGTAGTCCAAAGAGCATGGCGAAATGCCCCTCCTACACTCTGAGATTTGTATTGTGTGTCTGTTGCCCCATATGTAGTCCAAAGAGCATGGATAACTGCCCCTCCTACATTTTGGGTAGTGTGTTACATTTTTACTTTCCATGTATTTGCATTTGCATTCATATATGAGAAAATGAAAAATAAATAATCACTGCATTCATTGTATTCACTATGTTTTGCATGTCTTTAATGTTGTCTTCTTCATGTATTGCGTGACTATTACTGTCTTCTCTATGTTTTGCATGCCTGTTACTGTCTTCATTGTGTTTGGCATGTCTGTGGTGTGTCTTCTCTAATGTCTACCTGAGACTGGGGGCTAGAAATGGTTCTCAATCTTCATGTATGCATTAGCTCTAAGTGTTTGGCTTGTTTGTTGTGTTTATTGACCATACTTTAATGCATGTATGGGCCTTGCGTTCATGCATACATTAAAGTGGGGGCTAAATGTTACATCAGAAAATGTCTCCCTAGGACTTTTTCCCTCCTATGTTTAGCTCCCGGGTCCTTTAGAAAGCATTTTTATCATCTTGCATATTCATGTTAACTCCCAATGAGAAAACCCTAAAGTTTTATGACAAATAGGACCTAGGGGGTGCTATTGTGACAAGTCCTAATTGAAATAGGGAGGGACGACTTGGGTGCCCGCACCCTAGTCTTGCCCTATTTTAGGCAAGACCTAAATTCAAGTGTCGATTATGTGACCATTAATTAGATCACATGCCGACACCTTAAGTTTGAATTACGAAATTCTTAGCAGGAATGTGTTTAGTTACATATATAAGCATGTTTAGGGATTTATTTGGAAACTAGATGGATATTGCAAACTTGTGATCTTATGCTAAAGTGATTCAAGGCTTTCATTGTGTTGCAGAGCAGTATTGTGTTATTATTGTGTTTGTTTGTTGCAGATTTGGCTCCATCTCCTCATGGCATGAAAGAGCTTCTTCCTTCCACGAGAGCTACACCTCTAAGGTGACATTTATTTGTGTTTTCAATCATTTATCAATTGGTTTTTTACCTCTATCCCATAGGGATACGCAGTCTTTATCTGATAATGGTGTTCGTAAGACTTGAATTTCTCTATGGGGCTTGACTAAGGCAAGCCTCTAAACACCACAACCCTCAACCCCTTTTTATGTGATTGTAGGTTACAGGTTGCAGAAGTGGAAGAAGTGGAGTTGCAGGAGAGTATAACAGTGTCGGAAGTGCAGAAGAAAGCAGAAAATCATGACCTGGACTAGGGTGCCCAGTCATTAGTCCTCTGGATCCTGAAATATGAAATCCATGGAACTAACATTAGACTAAATTGCCCACTCATTAGTCCCTGACTTTTCCAGATACTAAATCTTGAAATGTGTTATGTATCTAATTGTCATTTGATATCTCCCTTGCGAGCATTTGTCGAGATTTGTCTGTTTGTTTACAATTTTATGAAATTAGGGTTTTAAGTATAATTGGACTATAAATGATAAACTAGCTAGCAAATTCCAAGTTTTCTCTTCGTTCTAAGGGACACTAAATCTGTAGCAAAGCCCTCTTGCAAGAGATTGTGGCTTCACTCGATTTATGTCCTTGATTGTTTGATGTGAAAGGAGGATTTAACCTTGAAATTGAAACCCCTCTTTTCATACAAAACAGGAGTTATTGGGAATCTTGAACAACACTATGATGCATGTCATAATCATGATTTGAGGAGATTGTGGAGCCAAAAATGGAACAAAATATTTGGGAGTTTATGATAACATATGACAGGTGGAAGGAATTTATTGTTTTACGATGGATTTGATTCCCCATGACTTGGGCATTGTGTTTTTCTACCCAATTTGAGTGCCACATTCAATGGTGGTTTTAGCTTATGGTTTTGGGTTTTCATTTGGTGGTTTCATGTATTGAATCTTCTATAAGTTGGTGCTTGAGGAAGTAGTTTATGTATGAGAGTTTGCAGGTACACAAGTGCTACTAGAATGCTACCAAAATTCTTCCAAGTTTAATTCTCTAGTGATACTCCTATAATAATTTAGTCTGCAAGTATGTTGTAATCTTGTTTTGGATTTGCTAATACATTGAGTAGATTTTGGAGTGTGGGTTTTTCTCCCAAAAGGGTTTTCCCCACGTATATCTAGTGTTGTGTTTATTACTTATTGATATATATGAGTTTCTGTACAATTTCTATAATTGTTAGATCATATTTGAGAAGTTTTTGTATAATAATCCTTGAAAGGTTAGTGTAGGAAGTTGTTCTACTACTTTAATTTCCTTAGAAGTGGTATTAGAGCTTGATTACCTTTGGTTTTAGTTGTTGGGTTGTTGGGTTGTTTGGGATAATCTAGTTTGAGTGAGAGCTTGTGCAAAGTATACTTTTTGATCTTATTGTAGGAATTACAGATGGCAAGCATATCGTGGAGGATTGAGGTGGAGAAATTTTTTGGTAACAATTTTGAGATGTGGAAGATGAAAATGGAGGATTTGTTAGTGGATCAAGATCTATGGGGTGCTATTGATGAGAAAGTTCAAAGACCTATGGATGCAACCATGACACTATGAACTAGAAAGCAAAAGGTCTAATTAGATTGTGTCTTACAAATTCCATTTTAATCAATATCTATGGTAAAAACTTGGTGAAATTCATCAAGCCAAATATTTGGTGAACAAGTTATTTTTGCATAAAAAATTGTATTCCTTGAAAATAGAAGAAGGTGGACATTTTATAGACCAATTGAATGCTTTCAATACCTTGGTGGATTAGTTAGTTTCAGTCGGTATGAAGCTGGTTAAGGAAGGGAGATGTCAGATCTTGATGCAACATGTACTTTGCCTAAATCATGGAATTCTCTTGTCATGGGCATTGGGAGTACTTTAGTTGTCTTGAAAGTTGAAAATGTTGGTAATTCTTTGCTTTTTGAAGAGACAAGGAAGGTTTCAATTAGTGCCAAAGAGGCCTTGAATGTTTGAGGAAGATCAAAAGAAAGAGGCGAGAAGATTAAGAAACGGTGTGATAAATCAAGATCCAAGTCCAAGGGGAGATCGAAGTCTCCTAGAAAGCCCAAAGTGATATGTTGGAATTGTGGCAAACCTAGTCATCTTTGGAAAGAATGTAAAGAGGAAAAGAAGAAAAAGAAGAAGAAATATGACTCTGATTCTAAATCTAAAAAAGAGAATGGTGTTGCCTTCATTGTAGCTTTGGTAACATGTGTAGATAAAAAGGCATGGTTAATTGACTCAAGTGCATCTTTTCATATGACTTCTAATAGAGATTGATTTTCAAAATATGAAGTATTTGATGGACATAAGGTGAACTTGGGTGATGATTCTCATTTAAAAATCGTTGGCCTTGTTAAAGTTAAAAAGAGATTTCTTAATGCTAGAGTAAAACAAATTAGTGGTTTGTTGCATATCCTTGGATGAGCACGTAGTCTATTATTTGTTAGTAAGTTGATTGATTACACATAGCTGCAAGAGACAAATGACTATAAAGATTAAATGCAGAATATTTCATTAGCAAGAGACAAATGACTATGAAGATTGAATGCGAAATATTTCATTATCAATGTTTTAGGATTACATTCATCTCATAACAATGCTCACTATTAAAAGATCTTACAGAAATTATCTCTTTAGGACTTCTGAGTTTCTGATTTCTGCAGAGCAGAAAGAGCATACTACTCTAATCCTTAGAGCTAACCTAAGACTTGCTTATCAAAGACTCTAAGAACTCTAAGACTCTTATGCTTGCTATGAAGACTTACTAGCTCAAGACTCCAATGCCAAATGAGGCGGCCTTACATCCTTTATATAGGAAGGCAAGGCAGATCTTTAACCTCATGGTATTAAGTCCGAGTTTCAAATCCGACCATAGGAAGTAGACTAGTTGAAACTCTTTACTTGAAGGGTTATCCATGTGAGGATAAGATTCCTCTAGTGGATCCTAATAACCCGTGAACGGGGAATAAAGAGGGACAGACAAGACCCTCATGGAATCTACTTTTTACAAAGTTGCTTTTTGATCATGAGAGGCATATCTCATGCTTACTATAAGGCTCATAAGCTTTCCCCCTTTTCTGTGGTGTGGACCACGTCTATCTTTTGACACAAAGGGACAAATTCCTTCGATGGATGACAAGCCACATCCACTAGCTAGTGCTGGGACCTAAATCTTCCATATTGGCACATATGGGATCATCAAGTAGGTCATATTCACAGTTGGCACATGTCATGTATGATGAGTGTGGTGTGCATCCAGCACGATTAGGTGTGTAGTCCATATTTTCAGGCACATTTCTAGGTGGATCTGGTTCTTTCCATATGAGGCTCATGGTCTTTAGTTTATACGGACCATATATTCCATGTTCCATGGCTCCCCGATCAGTCATTTCCATCCTGTAAGTCTTCATATGTATCCAAATGGGTGTTTGCTTAGAATGCAGACTTCTAAGCTTATTTGGAACACTCCAATGTTGGTACATGGTGCCAGGGCCAATTGGTCCATACATTTGACAGAGATATCTGCTTATCAGTTTTTCATCAGAGAAATCAAATGTCAATTTGAAAATACATCAAGTGTAAGTAGAAGTATTATTAAACTGCATTCCATCAGCTGGAGGATAAGACCCTTGAAACATATCTCTTATTAATTCTTTTCCCTTTTCCTCGTTGAGCCATCAGTTTGGTCTATGCACAAATGGATTTAAGAGCTTTACTGGTAGAACAAAGTCTCCACACCAATTTTGGAGAACATGACCAACCTCTGGATCAATTGGTTCTGCTTCAGCTAAAAATTCGAAGAAAGGTCTTTGTGTCCACAGACCTTCATGAGTGAGTCGTTGCTTTGTAGTTATCATCTTATATCTATCAAATAGAAAATCATTAGCCATCTGGAAATTATGACGATCTCTCATGGCAAATGGGTTTGTGCTCCATTCGCGACAGCTTTTCTCATACCACCTGTGTTCACGAATCCAGATGACATTAACCTTACCAATGATTTTAGATGGTTCTTCAACAAGGAGATCCTGTTTTAGTTTGGCTATGACGTGACCTTCTCTAGATAAGAAATCTGCAAAAATATTGTCAGCTCCAAAAAGATGAACAATATCAAAATCAAATGTATTCAAGAACTATGCCCATCTTAACAATCTTCCTCTAATTACTTTATCTTTGGATTCCTTTTTAAAAAATCCTCGCAGATTTTGGAGGTCACTTTTGATCAGGAATCTTTTGTCTGCCACGAACATCTGAAAGGCCTTCAGGGTATTTATAACAGCAAGTATTTCTTTATGAGTACTATGGTAATTTAGCTCATTTTTCTTAAAGCTGCCAGATATATATCTAACAATCTCTTCACTGCCTTGAGGTGTCTTTTCCTTTAGTACTCCTGCCCATGCTGCTTCACTAGCATCTATTTCAACTATTTTAGGGCCATTACCTGGCAACCTTAGAGGTGGAAGATTAGCACATTTATTCTTGATTCTGATGATTATGGCATCATAAATATCTAACCATGGAGGTGGATTCTTTCCTAGCAATTTATTTAACTCCAGTCTATCTTTAGCAAGCTTATGGTGGAATTCAGCAATATAATTTACTAAACCCAGAAACTTTTGCAATTCTTTAACATTTGTTACCTAGAGATTCTGGATTCTGGTCAGAATGTGTGGTTGAGATTCCATTTTCCCTCCCGGGAGAAGCTTGATGCCAATAAAGACAATTTGCTCCTATGCAAAGTAGGATTTGGTGGGATTGACTACAAGACCATGCTCCTGGCAAAGGTGCAAAAACTGCTCCAGATGAATAAGATGTTGATTCATATCCTGACTGAATACAAGAATGTCATCAATATATGGCAGAATAAATTTAGCATAGGGTCTAAAAATAAGATCCATCTTCTGTTGGAATATAGATGGAGCTGTTTTATTTCCGAATGGAAGAACTTTCCATTCAAACAACCCTTGTGGTACTAAGAAGGCTGTTTTGTAGTGATCTTCTATTTTTAGCCCAATCTACCAAAAACCCTTGGTTAGATCAAATTTAGAATATATATGGCTATCTTGAATAGTCTTCCATATGTGATCTTTACTTGGTAAGGGATGACAGTTATCTATCAGACATTCATTTAACGGCTTGTAGTTTACAACTAGCCATTTCTCAGGAAGTTCATTACCATTCTCATCAAATTTTGGTACATACATTGCATGACAACATAATGGTGAGCTGGAAGCTCTTATCAAATCCATCTTGCGCAAATCTTCAATTTCCTCTCTACAAACTTTAGTTTCTTGCATACTCATAAGAAAATAGTTTGCTTTGGCCTTAGGGGTAAGCTCATTACCTTTTGCATCTCTTTTTAACGGTAGACTGCAAAACAGATGCCTTTTATGTTTCTTTAGATCCTTGGTGAGTATAGTAGATGAGAACTCTGATTTGAGCTTTTCCAATGGTTCCTATGTAGCATCAATCTATCTTGCTATCCATACTCTATTTTCCTTCTTTTTTTTTGGAATCTCTATCTTTGTAGTGAAGGCTAAATCTTGATGAAGTCGGGGAACTTGAAAAGTACCTTGCAAAGTAATGAAAGTGGAATCAATGGTAATTGGTTCCCAGTGTTGCATGGCCTTGCTTCCTATAACTCCGTCATATCCATCTACTTCATAATGGACAAAAGTCAGTTCATCAATATATCCATTACTTAACTGAATAGGGATTTCGCATACAATCTTGGATTCAAATTTCCCTTTACCAAAAATTAATTCGGTAGAGCCTTCTATCCAGAGATCTTTTGGAAAATAATTATACCTGGCCACGTTGACATCAGTACCTGTATCCCATAAAAAGGCTAATGGATATGCCTTGATACTTAGAAGATGAATAGTTAGAATAACCCTAGGATAGCTTGTGGTTACCTTGTTTCGCTGATAGGCTTGAACCTGGTGTTGACTGCTACTTCCTTCTTCAAGATAGGGTGCTAGGTTTGGAATAAGCACAGGGTTTCTTTCTGTGTCTTCTCTTTGATGAACTAGAGGACTGTAAGTTTTTTCCTTACAGTAAATATGTTCTTCTTGTTCTGTGGTTTGCTGTGGTAACCTAAATGCACTTGAGGAGTTGAACTAGTTACTATACTTATCCAGTTCTTGAGATCTTTCCATTTCATCAACAAGCTGAAGATTTTCTTTATCATCAATTTCGTTGATCTCAGCTTGGGCTTGTTGGATAACTTTTTCCAAGAAGGTTTTCCTTTATCGGCGCCATAACCTTCTTGCCATACTTCCTGCGGCAGGGGCCTTGGCTAGGCTTCTCTGTGCAATTGGTGTCATGAGGGTTGATGGTGTAACTGGATGTGAATAGTCCATCACTGGTGTTCTTCTAGCAGGAAGTTTGATGGGCTTTTCACTTTCTCTTAGGAGAAAATGTTTCTTAGCTGTAAGTTGTTCTAGTTTACTGGTCAACTTTTTCCAAGTTTCTTGGCCCATATCCATTTTGTTCAGACAGGCTTCTATCTGAACAATTTCTTCTATCACCTTGTCCAGGTCTGCTCTAGTGTCCCTTCTTAGCATTCTGCAAAAGAATGAATTTTCAAAATCACTTGATGATTCTGATTCTTCCTAACCTTTGGTTTGATTTACCATTGCCTGCTTTGGGGCAGACAAATATTCTTGCTCATCATATTTTTCATCTGTTTCTGAGAGGATTATGTCCTCTGAATCTGATGGGTAGTTATTGGTGAATTCAAATTCATCATTGTCATCTAGTCCAATAGCTCTAGCAGCTCAGACTTTACCTTTATTTTTCTTCTAGTGGCAGTCTAGACATTTATTTGCATAGTGCTTTCCTTTAGAGATGTAGCACGTTGGTTCCCATTTTGTAGCAGAGCTTTTCTTATCTCGTTTCCTTAAGTAACCTTTCTTTTTAGGATACTTACTATATTTGCTATATTTCTTCTTCTTTTTTTTGTAATAAGACTTGTCATCTTTTTCACAGGAGTAACATTTTGAAGAAGATTTACCTTTATCAGGAAACTGATTGGATGGCATGATTTGGTAACAATCAGATGCAGAAAGTAAAGGTTTGACCCTTTTCATTTCTTTTTTCTTTTTTGGTCCCTGACAGATTTCTTCATTTATTTCTATCAGAAACTGTACCAACTGAGGGAATGTTAGTTCTTTCATTTCTATATTCTCAGTTGCCAAATTCGCGAGAACTCTTTTGTGGTAGAATTCTCTGACCACATCTCCAAAAAATTTTAAGAAAGTTGTAAACATAAATTCATGATTTTGTTCACGGCCAGAATGATAAAAATTCTTATACTGCTCTTGGTAGTAATCATTGAAATATTTCAAATCTTTACACTTGCCTATGATGAACTTGTTATAGGCAAGTTTCTCTCTTGTGTCTTTTCTTCCTACAAATAGACGTGTCAATTGTGCACAAACCTGATCAGTGCCTCTTGCAATCAGGTTGTCTCTGAATGTGTCCTCAAGATGATCCCACACATTCCTAGCAACTCCGGTCATGGAATTGAGGGCTTGTTTTATCACCTGAGCTTTGTTAGCTCCTTCATTTGTAGCCATGTAATTAGTGATCCATGCACGCATGGCATCAATGCCTCTCATATTTTCAACATCCTCAAAATTGTCAAAATTTACTAGAGGAGGAGTGTCAGCTTTATAGGTCTAGATATTCTTAAAAGGATCTACTGGGTTGGAACCATTTGGGTTTGTTCCATGTCCCCGGGCCATCTGGAACTTACCTTTGGCTTTTTCTTCATCTGTGGTATCTCTGAGATTACCAGTAGAGGGATCATAAATCTTCTCAATTACAGGTTGCTTGACTACAGTAGAGAGTTTGGGACCCCCATATTGTGCCTGCAAGTATCCTTTTGCATTTGGTGGAAAATTTAACACTTTCATATTTTGAGACTATTTGAGTGTTAAGACTACTACTTGAACATTAGTTGATTCTCTAGTAATAGAATCTCCTAAAAGCATTTGAGATTCAGACACTCGTTGAATGTCATGCTGTACTATATCAACTTTTGCTTCAGTGTGTTTTATGTTCAGATTACAGTTTGTTAGCTAAGCCCCTAGGACGTCACAGTCCAATTTATGCTTAGATCTAACCTTTTGCACCAATTCTATGAGCAGTTCAAAGCACATGTAGAAACATGGTGAGTCGCTCAACAAAGAGCAAGTGAACAGTAACGAGAGTTGAGATTTGACACATTGTTCAAGATTAATGCATGCATAGTTGAGTGCAGTAGTACTTCTATAACACCTAAATCTTCATCTAATTTATTGTGTAAAGGAGAGATATCTTCTTCATCATATGGCTATTCTTTCTAGGTACCTAAGGGTGCTCTTTCTATAGAGACCAAGATTCATATAGAGAAGACTATGTTATGGCACCAAAGATTAGGCCACACTGGTGAGAAGGGTCTAAGGACCTTGAAAAATAAAAACCTTGTTGAAATTCATATTAATTGTAATCTTGAATTTGATTTATATGAACATTGTATGTATGGAAAGCAAAATTGTATTTAGTTTTACTCAAGTTCTCATAAGTCGTCTATAATTTTGGATCTTATCCATTTAGATGTGTTTGGCCATGTTGATGTTCCTTTGATTGCAAAATCAGTTTACTATGTTACTTTCATTAATGATTATAAGAGAAGGACATGGGTTTATTTTCTAAAGAGTAAATCTGAATTTTTTAGCTATTTTAAATAATTCAAAGAAATGGTAGAAAATTAGAGTGGAAAGAAAATTAAATGTTTGAGGACTGATAATGGTGATGAATATTGTTCTACCAACTTTTACAGATTATGTAAAGCTTGTGGTATTTAGAGACAAAAGATAACTTCATATTCTCTACAACAGAATGGAGCTACAGAGAGGATGAACGAGATAGTAATGGAGAAGGCTAGTAGTATGCTTAGTGGAGCTAGTCTAGATTAAAGCTTTTAGGCCAAGATGAGAGCTAATACTTGTTACCTGATTAATAGGTCTCCTACATTATCTCTTGTTGATAAAACATCTATGGAGGTGTGGTTGCATAGAAAACCTTAATTGAGACATCATCAACTTTTTGGTTGTAAGGCATATGCACATGTGCCAAGGGAGAAGTGTACAAAGTTGGATTCTAAGGCTGTAAAATGTATCTTCATTAGTTACAATTGTTGGAAGTAGGGCTGACAACGGAGAGGGGGGGTGAATCAGTTGTCATAAAATTTTAATGTTGACTACAGTTAATTCTTCTTTACCACTTCTTAACAGATTAATGATATAATCATGAAAAGCAAGAATCAATAACACATGAGCAGAAACACAAATAACACACTTGACACTAAGATTTTAAACATGGAAACCTGATTAAGGGAAAAACCACGGTGGGGGTTAACCCACAAAGATTATACTCTGTTAAAAGTATTACAAAAGGGGAAGGCACATGCCTTCGGGCTCACTGCCTGGAGCTCACTGCTCAAAAGAGGCTCACTGCCTACAAGAGTGATTACAAAAGGATTATAGATTGTTTAAACTGATGAATAGCATCTACCAATGCAAGAATTCAATTCTGATTAAGCACATAATACTGATCTTGCACACTTCATCTTTTTTCTGCCCTGTTTACTGCTCTGCCATAATCTAAGCTTAGATCTTCACCTTCGCATTTATCTCTACCTTTATTTGCACTTATTCCATCATCGCATCACTACCACACACAAATCACTCGAATCCATTGGCTATATATATATGCATTGTGAATTTCAATAATTTTTCATTCAGCTTCAAGAACACTTAGAACTTTTATTGAAGACTCTACTCTGTCAGCCAAATCCATGAACAACTTGTAACGCGGACCAAAAACTTGTATTCACAAATCATCAATCATGTCTGCCACTATCGATGATCATCACAAATTCCCCAACCAGCAAATTTCATATATCTAGAACCAAGATCAATTTTAAAGTCGGACTATTCTTCTTTTGTCTACACTGACAAACTGGAACCCGATACTCAGATGCTAATAACTTTTGAATCCTTTATCACCGGAAGCTAAAATTCTAGATTTAGATTGTCCTGACAATCCTTATGACTCCCTCAAATCTGGACCAAGATACCGGACCCTGTCACATGCTCTGTTTCTGGCTACCCAGACTTAGATAAATTCTTATTCTGACTTCTGATATGAACAAATTAAGTTATGTGGATGTGTGGAATAGTCTTAGTTGCCATCAATGACAACACATGTCATGCATAGCAGTGTCTCTTGCCAACAATCTCCCCCTTTGGTATTGATGGCAACACTTAGTGAAAAATGACTAAGTGTCGGAGCTACTCCCTCTTACTCAATACACTTGTGCTCTCCACTATTTCCAAAGCTCCCCCTTTGTTGGATTCCTCATTTTTCACTGCTCTTCACTCCCCCTTTGACATCAATGGCAAAGGATGGAATCCGCAAACCAAAATTCACCCAAAATTTCTATATACAATATCGCATATGTACAACCAATCCTTAAGTTATATTTACATATACTTAAGTACATCTCCAAAAATATTCCTCACTAGGGCCAACTCTGCATCCCAACTCTTCTTCATACTATTCAAAGTTGAAATGTGGCCATTGAACAAAAATTCTTATGCTTCAGCCTTCCGGAGGTCAATGGGATCACCTGTTTGAGTAGCAGTTTGGGCTTCTGTTACAGCATTGAACATTGCTTCTATCTTAGGGGAAATCAATCCCCAATGCTCACCCATTCTTGCTTAAATGTTCTCCTTTTCTCTTGTCAATTTCTTTATTTCTTCCATTAGGCTGATTGCTTGACACTCCTTACTTGCCACTAATACTGTCAATGGATCAAAAGCTTGGGACATACTTGACAATTTCTATTTGGAGTCCTTTATTTTATCTTTTATATCCTCTATGACTTTAGGAGTAGATAAAAAAAACTTATATATACTGCCTCCTTCTGAAAGAGAATTTTGAATACTCTTTATACTGTTATCTAGCACCAATCTATCTACCCCAATCATACCTTTAAGTGCATCAAATCTTTTTCTATTAAATTCATTCTAAACTTTAACTTCTACAGATTTTTCAAAGGACTCAAATTGTGTACTTACAAAATTTACAAGGCTCTTCAGATTTCTGGAGGGAGAATCAGATGGATTCTTTTGGAATGTTGGCATTATCTTCTTCAATATACCAAATGCAAGGCCTAATAGCTCACTGTCCTCTATGTGAGATTTCAATATCTTTTCTCTTGCCTTGTCTTGTGTGAAAGATGTTATCTTCATCATTTGGACCGGAGAGAGAGTATCCAGGTTGAGTAGTCCCTGAATCAATTCTGGTTCATCAAACTCTGGCATCTCTTTACTCAGAAAACTCTTCACTACATTTGCAGTGTCTCTTGCCACAATTTCTAGACCACCTTCCTTTCCTTGAGTTTTCTCAATATCAGGACTATTTTGTTTGGGTGCATCAAAATTTGCACCATCTTCTTCTGCTTTATCTTCCTTACCTTTGACTTCTTCTTCTTTCTTTGCTTCACCTTTCTCTGTGTCATCTGTAGGGGGATTCTTTCCTTTGTCCTCACCATTTGCAATCTGTTCCATAGGATCTTGTGTAGCAGCAATATTCTCAACATTGTCTTCTTTTCTGAATTGATTAGGAAGAGTTAGATTATCTCCTGCATCATCAGTTTTATCCACCATCTCTGTATTTCCCTTGTTTATTTGCTCCATTTCCAAAACAGAGGAGTCATCAACCTTGGTTTGTTGCTCATCAGTTTTCATTTCTTCAATATCCAAGATTGATGAATCAATCCCATCATCAGTCTCCTCCTCAACAAATGGAAGATTGTGTCTCTTCAATGCACTTAGAAGTATTTCCTGTGTTTCTTTAACTATTTTGTCTAATTCTTCAAGTATCAGTTTGTTCATTCTCTTCTTGCTTCTGAATTCATCCTTTACTTCTTTGAATATCATATTCATTTGAACTTGAGTGATCTGAGGGCATAGTTTTATCAATACATGTTCTCTGAGCTCTATATCCTTACTTTTTGCATTTTCTTTCCTCAACTCCAAAATGTCTGCAAGACTTTGAGGGATCTCAAAAGTTATTTCAATTAGGGCTTTATTATAGATATTCAGATATCTAACAGTTGTTTCCTCTAACACCCTCTTATTTGTATCATTGTATTCATCATTAAATTCAGTCATGGGTTTCAAATTTCCATCCACAGTGATTGATTTTATTACATCTTCCACAGAAAGTGTGGGCTTCTCAACATATGTATCTACCTTTAGCTTGCCCTTTTACTTCCAAAGGGTTTTTCCTTAGTCACCTTGGCAGCTTTTGTTCCAGAGGCTTTCAACTCCTTTACCTCAGCATATGAATCTGTATCTTCTTCATCAACTTTTGTGCTCTTATAGGTTCTTGTGGCCTTTGTTTTCTTTCTCTTTCCTTCTTCACCAAATGGTGTGGCTTCCGGTGTCTCAGGATTTGTAGGTTTTGGGGAAACAGGGGCAGCAGTAGAGATTTTAGTAGTCCTTGATGTGGAGGAGGATTCTACCGAAGCACTACCTTGTTTCTTATCCTACTTCTCCTTCTCTGTCTTTTCAGTTCTTTCCCTAAATTGCCTCACAGCTTCCTTTGTGAGGCCTAGATTCTTGGTCAACTACTCAACTTCTTTTCTTACTTTCCTTTTGGTTTCAAGTTTTTTTATCTCATCATGTAGTTTTACACTTAGTTCCTCATATGTCCCAAATCTTTCAACTGTTGTGTCTTTTGGCTTGCTCAAAAGGTGTTGAGCATACATATTCAAGTTTTTCCATCTACCTCATACCCCATGGGCATGATCCAAATAGTTCTGGGTTCTACTACTTCCATTAAGCACTGATCAGTGTCAACCATAAAGCATATTTCATTCTTGTACTTCTCAACAACTGATTTGGTGATTCTTTCTCTAGAATGCATCATATTCTAAAAATTCTTGAAGTATCCCCAAATAGCAGTTTTCTATGCTTTATAATCACCAATGCTGCATAGATGATCTTTGATCTGAATAGCCACTAGCTTGTCATTAGTCTAGTGTACACCTTTTACTCCAGGTACCTCATTCATAAAGTACAAAAATAAACATAGAACCAATGTACCATATTTAAAGGTGTTTTTCTTGTCTTTCTTGATTTTGTTTAAGTTCTCAATTAGTTGGTTCCATAATAATTCACACAAATCATAATCTACATTTTCCTTTAACATTTTGTATGTAGCATATATGGTCATTCCGAAGACAGAGTTCTCCCTGCTGGAATGATAAATTTTGTAGCCAATTACCATTGAAGCAAACTTGACATCCGGATCAATAATATCATTGATAGTCATTGCCCTTTTGTCGAATTTGGCACCGGTTGCATCAATTACAGTCAGGTTCTTCAGAGATTTTAGCATGGGTAAACCACCGATTGAATTTAACCCAGTCACAATCCTGATAGCATCCTTTGTAATTTTGAATGGTTTCAATAGCCACAAAAACTCATCATGCATTCGGCTTAAAACATATCGGACCCACTCATCTTCATTGAATGTTAGAAACCCCATAATCTGAATGAAATGTTTATCATGTAGTGCCTTATACTCAGGTTTAAGGTCGTGATTTTCATCCTTGAGATGACTCTCAAGCAAATCTACATACCTTGAGTCCCCAAATTCATCTATGTTTGCATGAATATAAACCCTAATATCTTCAACATGCAGCACACCATACGGAACACTTGAGAATGCACCTAATGGGTCGACTTCTATTGATTTGTGTAGATGCTTTTTAAATTTGGGTCGAGGCCTTTCAGTAATATAAACAACCAAAGGTGTAGCCATTGCAAAAGATTACAGGTTCAAAGCTTCACAGATAAATACCTTTTTCACAAAATTAGGGTAGGTGGGCAAATTCACCGGTCGCACTTCAAATCTTTAAAATATCTGCTCAGACACTATTCTTCTGCAAAGTGATTTAAATGAAGAGTGAATGACCTTTTTATACTCCGCAAAACCTAATTTACCTTTGTAATAAATGTTCTATCCTAGCACATCTGGTTACAATGTTTCTGCATACAATCGACCTTCAATTACTCCGTAAAATGTCATATCCACTTCTTTTCTTCCGAAAATCCTTTCAAATGATCTATAATAATCCAAATTATTTTCTTTTATCATGCCAAATTCAAACACCTACTTACTGGTTGGGGGAAATTTGATTTTTAACGCTTCTCCCCCTGAGCCAAAGCTCCTAATTCAATTCCTGGAGGAACTGTCAACACTAGATTCTGGTGCAGACCCATTATTATTGTTCATAACATTTTTCTTGACCCATGTCTTGCTTATTTCATTCTAGATCTCATTCACATCAATTTTTCCCTTGCATTTGTCTTGTCTCTACTCATCCAATTTTCTGTTTGTCGGACCTCTTCTTTCATTATTCTTGCTTCTACAGGATCTTGCAAAATGACTGGATTGGTTACAATTGAAGCACACAACATTTCTTTGCCCATTTGATTGATTTCCTCTTGATCTACACTGATTAGCCATATGTCCAAATCTATTGCATGCAAAGCATTTTCCATTGAAAGAATTGCCATTTCCTCTATTGATTGAGTTATTCATTATCATATTTCTGCATTCATTGGATCTATGACCATATCTTTTACAATTGAAGCATTGATTGGGGAAGGATGGACTATTTTGATTCACTGTACTTCTGCATTGAGTAGCTCTATGACCAAATTTATTGAACTTAAAACAATTTCCATTGAAGGATGGATACCTTTAAGCATTAGGTTGTCTTACCGGAGGTCTTCTAGGTCTATTTCTCCTATTCCTTGATTAAGAACTTCTTTGTCCAAATCCAGAGCTTTCACCTTTATCATACCCAAGACCATGCTTATCATCAACCTTCTTCTGACTCTCAAGCAACACTTCAAGTTTGGCTGAACTTATCTTGGACTTCTCCTTGTATTCACTTGCAACTTCTAGGTCATGTTTGTGAATGACAGTTTGCCTTTCAAGCTCTTCCTCACTATCTCTGCTTTCATGTAGATCAGACTCTAGATGGCTAGCAATTCTATTCAATTTGCAACATTCTTCTGTACTTTCTTTCAAAGATTGATTCATTTTTTCTTCAGTCTTCTTCATTTCTTCAATTTCCTTGGTCAGCCTCATCGCCCCGAATTCCATCTCATGTTTTAGGACAACAATTTCTTTAGCTAACTTCTCACATTCCTTTGTCTTCTCTTTTAGGGCCTTATCCTTTTGATTGTCTTCATTATGATTTCCTAGTTGAGAAAGTTGCTCCTTCCTCTTTTCATTGGATTTGCTCAATTTTTCTTTTAAACTCTCAATGAAGTCTTCAGCATCTTTAAGGTTCTCTTGCAGTTCTTTGACTTCTGCTCTAGACTGATCAAGATCTTCTAAAGTGAGTTTAAGTTATTCCTAGAGGTTGTATTCATCCATTTTATTTCCTTCTTAGATCTTCCTCAAGTTGTTCAACTTTTTCAAAGGAACCTTGCTCTCATACCAATTGTTGGAATTAGGGCTGACAACTAAGAGGGGAGGTGAATCCGTTGTCATAAAATTTTAATGTTGACTACAATTAATTCTTCTTTACCACTTCTTAACAGATTAATGATATAATCATGAAAAGCAAGAATCAATAACACATGAGTAGAAACACAAATAACACACTTGACACCAAGATTTTTAACGTGGAAACCCAGTTAAGGGAAAAACCACGGTGGGGGTTAACCCACAAAGATTATACTCTGTTAAAAGTATTACAAAAGGGGAAGGCACATGCCTTCGGGCTCACTGCCCAGAGCTCACTGCTCAAAAGAGGCTCACTACCTACAAGAGTGATTACAAAAGAATTACATATTGTTTGAACTGATGAATAGCATTTGCCAATGCAAGAATTTAGTTCCGGTTAAGCACAGAATACTAACCTTACACACTTCATCTTTTTCTGCCTTGTTTACTGCTCTTCCATAATTTGAGCTTAGATCTTCACCTTCACACTTATCTCTGCCTTTATTTGCACTTATTCCATCATTTCATCACTACCACACATAAATCACTCGAATCCATCAGCTATACCGCATCATGAATTTCAATAATTTTTCAATCGGCTTCAAGAACACTTAGAACTTTTATTGAAGACACTACTCTGTCAGCCAAATCCATGCACTACTTGTAACGCGGACCAAAAACTTGTATTCACAAATCATCAATCATGTCGGCCACTATCGTTGATCATCACAAATTGTCCAAACAGTAATTTTCATATATCTGGAACCAAGATCAATTTCAAAGTCAGCTTGTTCTTCTTTTGTCTGCAATGACAAACTAGAACCTGATACTTAGATGCTAATAACTTTTAAATCCTTCATCATCGGAGGCTAAAATTTTGGATTTAGATTGTCCTGACAATCCTTATGACTCCCTCAGATCCGCAACACACTATGATTTACCACTAGAGAGATCTAGACCAATATACTAGACCCTGTCACATGCCCTGTTTCTGGCTATGCAGACTTAGATAAATTCTCATTCTGACTTCTAGTATGAACAAATTAAGTTATGCGGATGTGTGGAATAGTCTTAGTTGCCATCAATGACAACATTTGTCATGCATAGCAGTGTCTCTTGCCAACAACAATTATGGTGTGAAAGGATACAAGATTTGGGATCCTATTGCACAAAAGATAATATATAGTATATATGTGATTTTTAGAGAAAATAAGCCTTATTCCATTGTATTGTAGCTAGAACAAAGTGAACAAAAATGTGTGGTTCATCTTCCTCTCATTCTTGAGAAAGTTGAATCAAGAACCCCATTGAAACCATAAATTGAGGAGAGCTTATCTAGCTTAGAATCTTCAAAAGAGAATGTAGAACATCCACCTCAACTTGTATGAAGGTCAACTTGGAAAATAATTATACAACCAAAAAAGTATTCTCCTAGTGATTGGAGTTGTATTTTTGCTTCAAATACTTACATTGATGAACCTAGACTTGTGTAAGAGGCATTGGGTATAAATGATATAGTCCTAGAAAATTGCCATGGATGAAGAGATAGCAACCTTAGAGAGGAATAATACATGGGACTTATTACCTTTTCCAAAAGGACACAAACCAATTGAATGTAAATGGGTATTCAAGAAAAAGATCATTTTAGATGGAGGTATTGAGAAGTATAAGGTATGGTTGGTTGTGAAAGGTTACTCCTAGGTTGAGCAGGTTCATTATGGTAGATTTTTTCTCCTATTGCAAAAATGACCTCCATTAGATTCTTTCTTTCTATTGCTACAACTTATGACTTAAGAGGTTGAGTAAATAAATGTGAAAACTATTTTTTTCATGGTGATTTGGAAGAGAAGATCTATATGACACAACTAAAGCACTATGTGGTGAAAGGTAATAACAATTTGGTTTGTAAATTAAAGAAATCCTTGTATGGACTCAAGAAAAGTCCTAGGATGTGGTACCAAAAGTTTGATACATGTGTGTTAAGTTTGGGATTTGAGCACTCTAATTGGATCATTGTGTTTATTTTAAATATTTTGGTGATCATTTCCTGGTTATTGCATTATATGTTAACAATATGTTGTTTATTGGTAAAGGGAAAGGTTTGATTTCAAAACTAAAGTTTCAACTTGTAGCTAGATTTGAAATGAAGGACTTAGGTGTGGATAAACACATTCTTGTGATGGAAATCAAAAGAGATAGAGAGAACAAAAAACTATGGCTAGGCTAGAGTAAGTATGTTAATTCAACTTTATAAAGGTTTAACATGTAGGATTGTAGACCATTGTGTGTTCCTATTATAGTGGAAATGAAGTTATTTGTTTTATAGTGTCCTATGTATCCTTCTAAGATGGAAGACATGAGTAGAGTGCCTTACTAGAGAGTAGTTAGAAGTTTGATGTATGCTATGGTCTGTATTAGACTAGACATTGCCCAAGTAGTGGGAGTTCTTAGTAGATTTATATCTAATCCTAAGTAGATTCATTGAGATATTATTAAGAAAGTCTTTAGATATTTGAGGGGTACCTTAGAGTATTCCTTATTTTATCATGGTAATTTAATAGGAGAGAAGCATTCTATTGATATTCATGGTTATGTGGATTTATATTGGGTTGAGGATGTTGATAGAAGAAGATCCACAAATGCTTATGTGTTTACTTTGAATGGTGGTGCAATTAGTTGGATGAATAAGCAACAAGGTGTTGTTACTTTGTCCACTAAAGAGGCTAAGTATCTAGTAGCCACTCTTCCTGTAAAGAAGCTATTTCGTTGAGGAGACTGTGTTCAAATGTTGGGTTGAATTAGGGATATTGATAAACAAATTTGTCACTGCAATCCTTTACTGAAAGATTAGCTTGACTCAGCCAACAGATAGTGACAAAGTCTACCACAATTGAAGAGATTATTTTTAAACTAACAGTATTCCTCTACATTTGAGAGGGGCAACTTCCTTGTATGCTAAATATAAGTTTTTCAGGGTATAATTTTAACTAGAAAATAGGAAAGGCACATAAGATAAACTAGGAAAAAGGGAAAAAATTTAAGAAATGAGCACAATGTCTCATATAAAAAGCGATTACCATAAGGAACAATTCGAACCATGCACATCTAAAAGATGTCTACAAGATATTGCTCAAACGTAAGAAAAAGAATATCTAGATAGAGTATTAAGTTCAAGATCTATAAATGAATGTTCATTACGCTGAGAGGCACTCTGTAATCACAACGAGGTGGAGATCGGGGCTTAAATTTGACGATCGACCCTTCTATCAAGCAATTTTTTTGTGATGGTCATCTATTCAAAGTTGCCTTTCAATTATTAAAGTCTATCTATTTTAGGGAAAATATATATAAACTAAAAATATATATAAGAATGATTATATAGGAATTTTGACAGTTTTCCTAAAATCTTCCCTTGCAAGTGATACAGTCTTCCTAAAATTTAAATTGTATTCTATGGCTAAAATGACTAAATACAACCATACGCCCATCAAATTTAGGCCCTGGTGGAGATGAGAGCACTCATTTTCCATGTAAATATATAGAAAAGAATAAAATAAAATAAAAACCAAAATAGAAGTTAGAAAAAAAAAATTAAAAAAATGGAAACGCTTGGAGGAAAAAATGGGGAGAAAATCACAAAAACTATGGAACCAAAAAAGAAATTGGAAAAAATAAAAACCAAAAACCAAAAAATAAATTGGAAATGGTTAAAGGAAAAAAATGTGGAGAAAATCATAAAACTATGGAAAATGCAAAAAGCACGGACATAAGATTAAAAAAATAAAAAATAAAAACCAAATAAGAAATTGGAAAAAATAAAAAATAAAAACCAAAAAAGAAATTAGAAACGGTTGAAAGAAAAAAAGGTGGAGAAAATCGCAAAAACTATGGAAAAAACATATCTCTCAGCGTACTATAGATATATTTTTTAAATATAAATATACTAGTATTCTAACATACAAAGATAGGGAAATAAGATACATAGAATTGTACAATAAATACATATTATGTTATTGCAAATTCAACATAAGAAAAACTCACAACAATTTAGAACCAATGACCTAAAGTTTATTTATATTCTTGACATTCAAAAACTAGAACTCAAAGTCTCTTCAAAGATCTCTGTACAATATCTATGCAAACTATTTCTCAGCAAAAGAAAAAACGGAAAGTGATAACCCTAGAAGAAACAAAGTAGAAGTCTGAAGAAGTAGGAGCAGAAAGAAGATGATCATGTTTCCTTCCTCTGATCTCCCTTATATAGCTTTGCATTTGTAACTCCTTGTTTGGTAACTTTTTCTTGAAAAGGGGATAAATAAATAAAAATAAACTTTGTTATTTTCTTTTCTTCATTATATGAATAAAGCTCATTTTTAAATTACTACAATATGACCTATAAAAGTCACTTTACAAATAGAAGATAAAAGATATAAAATAAAACATTAATTATGTACTTCTTTATCCTTGTCAGAACTTTGAATGTTGACTACACCATCTGCAGAAGAATTTGATTGAGAAGCAACAATCTTTGCTTTGTAATTTTTGAAGTTAGTGATTGTTGGAGCCACAACCTTTCCATTTGGAGTGGACATATTATTGAGGTGTACTTTCCATGTTAATAAGGCCTCACTAACTTCTTCAATCTTTTTTCAGAAATCAAAAATATGCTTCTTAAATGAAATCAAAACAAAGCATGTGTTGATTAACTTCTCCATTGTGTTACCATCAATGATATCTTTTTTCAACAATTCTTGTGAAACCATGTCTCTAAAATTTGTCTTTACGACACTAATATTAGATAGGTTGGTTTCATCCTCCTTCAGAATATCAACATCAATGGCAAGACAATTGATCCAAACATCCATCAAAATTGAATCACATAACTTGACAAGCCTTTTCAATTTGATTGAAGTTTATTTTATTACTAGTAGTTTCCATTTCGTTCCCTTTAAGCATTTAAAATTATCATTTTCCTCTGGCTTGTTGAAAACCTTTTTAGCAATCAAAATGCTTCTATCAATTTTGATCATCTCTTGTAAATCTCTGGAAATATCCTATAATATTGCTTATTCTTTCTTGGTTATCTGAATTTCAGCATTAATCCCTTTCTTCTTGGTCAAAACCTACTCGTGTAATTTCATGGCCTCTTCAATGTAAAGAAGACCATCGAGAGTTACCATTTCAACCCAGGGTTCAGCGACTCTCCCATAAGCTTGATATTTACCTATTTTATCCATGATATCAAAGATTATTCCCTTTGGTGTGGTATTGTATGGAGTTGTTATTGAAGCATCAAGGGGCTAAGTAGAGGTATCTATGATGGACTTGATGTATGCAGTCAAAGTCTTTACTAGCTCCTCAAGTCGTTCCCTTGTTTCTCTCTTTTTTTGCCCTTTCAACTAGCTTTGCAACAAACATTTAAGCATTGTGAATATTACCTTCATGCATAGATGAACCAAGATCTACTCTCTTTACATATTGATCACCTAAAAAGGGACCCATCATCAACCTAGAAGTTGCATGAATCTATAATTTGAGAATGCTTCTTGTTCTTTGCTACCACCTCTTTGAGCCAAGGAGAATGGGATCACTCTACTTGGGATTTGAGTATGAATAGACTAAGAGTAGTCTTTGGAGTAGAATCAACAACAATGTTGATAGGTGGAGCTAATCGAAGAGTAGAAGGTGGAGTAGGTAAATTAGGAGGAGTGGTTTGAGGGAGAGGTGGACCAAGAGGAGGTGGAACAAGATTTACCTATGGTTGCTCACAAATAGGATTTTGTGCATTATCATCATCCTTTTGTATAGGAGGTCTTTTATTTCTAATTTATTCTATGGCTCTTGATCTCTTCCTTCATATTAACACTTCAAATTAACTCCTTTATCTAGGTTTTCATAATCACCACCTCTACCAAGAGTAGATCTAGACCTGGTAGAATATGTAAAGATAGGGGTTGGGATGAAGAAGAAGTTGTAGTTTGTTTCTGCCTCCTAGATGCATTGTCCTTTTGTGGCAATTTAGTGGTTGTATTCTTAGCAACCCCAACCATTAGCCACTTTTGACTCTTCTTAAGCACAAACAAAGACCTTTCCCTTATGTCAATGATTTATTTCTCAAACCAAAATTTGATTGGGGGTAATGACTATGATTGGATGGAAGGATAAGCCTCATACACTAGTTATGTTCCATCATTTGTCATATCAAAAATGTCCCAACCCAAATTGAAAATCCTCATTTGATCAACTATCAACCACATCCAACCTCTTATCCTTACCTCATATTCATCAACACAATTGTTAAGTGTGAAAAAGGAGAATGATGACCACTAGCATACACACTAGATCAAACCCTCTTTCACAATAACATTAAAGAACAAGATCGAGTCAAATTACTACCAAATGGAGGTGGACTAAGCTATAGATCTTGTACTCAAGAGCATTATGGAAAGATGTAATTTAATCAACCCTTTTATCAAACCCTAGTTCTATGATGATATGATTATAATAGAAGATGTACAACAAATCTCCAAAAACCAATTGTACAGGGACGATCAGGAAGATGATAGAACTTGTGTCCTGAAAGAAGAGATGTCGAGGACTATTTCAGGAGCACCCAAGTCCTGAAAGGTGGAATCTTCAGAAACTATAAACTAGAGAAATGCTATAGAGACTACCTTAATGCTAGATCTGAAGTATGCTGGGGCAGAAAGACTAGGGTGCCAACACCTGAGTCCAGCATAGAGGAATATTCCTGAATTGTTGTCGGAGCCTAAAACCCTGATTCTTGTTCAGTCATCATTTATCTTCATATTTCATGGATCTTGCACTTGTAACCTACACACAAGAAGAAGAGAAGGGGTTTGGGGGTTATGGTGTTTAAAGACTTGCCTTAGTCAAGTCTCAGGATAGCATTCAAGCTTCCCAACACCGTTAATATATAAAGAGAGTGTGCCCTTGCAAGGCAGAGGCTAAAAACAAAATCAATATGATGAAACTGTAGAGTAGAATACTCTACATTTTGTTTTAGCTGCAGTGCTCTGCGAGTTCCAGTTTTGACCTTGTAAATGTTTTTGAATGTTTCTAAGTGTGTCTACGTAGGTTTCTTATAACTTGAGTGTGGAAGTCGCCAAGTGTCAAGCCCCAGTTCAAATCTGCGTTTGTGTTTCTAAGTTGCAACTTTGGAGCGGAGCGCGCAACGTAGCAGGAAATGTTTCAATATTGTTTTAAGTTACAACTCTGCAGAAGGCACCATGTGTCAACTTCCATTTAAGTTTCAAAGACTCCCTTAAAATTTCAAAGTGAGCGCGGAAGGAGCCACGTGTCTTTTATGGTAGATACGAAACTCGCCAAGTGTCGACTTCTACATGTTTATTTCTTATATTTTGGTGCTAAGTAAAGGATGTATGGTGGGCCACAGTTATAATGTTTCAGTTATGCGGAGAGCGCCACGTGGCGATGCGGTGCCAAAGTTAAAAGCTTTTGTCCCTTTCTCTGGTGAGATATTAAGTGTTTCATAAGTAATGTGGAACCCGACATGTATCAGCTTCTATTTGAGTTTCAAAGAGTTTCTTATAATGTTTCAAACGATGTGAAAAGTGCCACCTATCAATTCATAGATGTGCGGAAGATGCCACCTGTCCCTGTTTTCCCTTTTGAAAGCTACCAAGCGGGAACTTGTGGGTCCCATTTCTAATGTGTTTTAAAGTTTCAAGTGTTACAGATCGCGCCAGATGTCACCTACAGAGTTCTCCTGAGCATGAAGACACAGTTAAGTAAAGTGATGCATATAAAGACATGTATATGTTTCTAGTTGCTGCGGAAGCTGCCAAGTGTCAGTTTCTTGTTTCTTCCTGAGGGGCCAAAAAGTTTCAGAGTGTTACTGCGCATGCTGCCATCTGTCATGGAGTTTTAAGTTTCAAAGTAGGTGCGGAAGCCGCCAAGTGTATGTCCCTTATAGAAGGAGGAGCGTCACATTTGTTTTGTTACAGCCAATGGGATTGCAGGAATATGTAACTATTGTAGATTCAAAAGATCTTAACTGTCAGAGACTTCCAGTTATCTCCAGTTCCATTAGGCCATTGGGATTTGATTGTTGTAGACAATCTAGAGTCAATCTGAGCTATAAATATTTAACATTTCAAGATTTACAGAGTTCGAAAGTTTTATAAGTTCGAGTTTCGACAGAGAAATTCATAGATTTAGAGTTTTCTGTTGAGAGATTTGAGAGAGAAGTTTGATACTTTTACTGTGACCAGTGAATATCATTTGCCTTTATTTTGTTATTCTTGATTCAGAAAGTGAATGTAACTATGCATGTATCTGTGCCTTTTATGTTGCTGGAAAATTAATGAGAAAGACTAAGTTCTATGCCTTGGTTGATATTTCCTGTGTTATTGCAAATTGTCTGATTATGAGCCTTTGATTTTATTCATTTCATCTGTTTATGTTAATCATGCAATATCTACTCTTTAATGTGACTGAATCTTGAGGATAACTTCATTGTGCTTAGTTGAGAGAAATAATTTTATTCAGGAGCATCACCATAGATAGATTTGCTTTAATTGTATCTGTGACCCTGTTTACTTCTTACCCTTTTCCCAAAAATACTTTTAAGATAGAGAAGAGCCAGCTTCTTTAAAGTCTGGAGGTTGTTTCAGGTATCAAGTCCCATATCCCTGAAACTTCCCATGTTGGTGTTGGAACCTGTGCAATTTTACACATCAACAGAAACTAAATGATGATGAACAACAATGATATCACCTATGTGATGAAACCTTTAGGAGGATGTGTTGGTTCCCAAATCAGCAAACATCAAACTCTAATGGTTTGTCACTTCCTATGCTCTAGTTCAATGATAGATTCGGCCAACAAAGATGAGAGGTTGTTTGCACTTGCCTCCCCTTCACTTTAGCTTCTATCACACCTAGGGGGTATCCCTATATCAAAAGATTTGTCCTTAACTCACTCAAAACAAAAGATTTAGCTTTTCAATACCAAGCATAATGCTCTCATGTATCGACCAAGATTTGTTGGATAAATCCCCAGGCTGGCAATGTTCTTAGACTATCACACTGGTTGAGAATGAGAGCATGCAAGGTCCTAACCCTACTCTTACAAGTTAACAGATTTAGATTTTGAAATGATTTTGTTCTCTGAGTTGTGGGACTTTCCTAGACCCTTTGGACAAATAAATCCTCAGACCAATGCTTTATCAGGGCAACAGAGTCAAACCTATTAATGTAAACATTTCTTCATGACAACAAGAATTCATATCCAGAGGACCCAAGGTAAAAATATTACTGCCTAATAGCAATATGTCCAAGAAAGAGTATTATTAGTGACTATAGGCTTCAATAATCCCTAGATACAACACATTTCCCCCTATACCTGACTCAAAGCAGTTTAATCCATTCCTTGAACAGATGCAACAAATCAGATATATCACATAGCAAATGTATCTGAATGAGCTCAGAAACCCTTAGCAACTTCACTCAAAAGAAAAATACTCACACCCAGGGAGACAATTACAAATAATACACACAAAAAGTGTTTCTCATTTAACTCAATCTGGAAAGAACATTATCATTCAAAAATTTATCATTTACAAAATAGAAAATACCTCTGCACCAGACAGAACCAAGTCTGCAACAAAAAATGCCTTCCAAAACATGGATATCTTATATCCATAGTCAAAAGAACAATCCCCCATCCCACCCCCTCTCCTAGAATGGCCCTAAATTCCTTTTTTTTAAAGGAGCAAACAAGCTACCGGCCACCTACATTTTGACAAACTTCCTCAATGATACAACCAGATCCTTACAAATTTTCAAATAAACAATTAGATCCTCAATAAATTTTGTAGCTAAAGTGGTCAGATTCTTTGAAGAAAATTCATCAGTGAAGCAACCTTGACCTCAATTAGATGGGTGGTCGTGCTGCAGATTCATTGATTACAGAGTGGGAACAAGCAGGAATAGCGCTGAGAAACAGCCGCTCCAAATTTGAACCTCAGCTATTGATTCAGACTTGCCCTTCGCTAGATCAATGCCTTGAAATGCCTCAGGAATCTATGTCAAGATTGAAAATCCACATATGCATCACTAAAAAGTCCTCCCCTAATGAGATCGCACCAGCAAGACGCATTCCTCTCACTGACCTTTCCTTCCTTTTCATCGGATCAGGATAGGTGGCATCTTATCACAGCATCGTGGGGAAAATGGGCCATCATCTATAGGCTCTGCGCAATTGCGCTAAGCCCTCCATGTGTCCCTTCTCTATTTGCCTCGCACTTCTTTTGTTAAGATGAGGCCATGCATCGTCACATCGCGACAGCACGATGAATATTCGTTCTAACAAGATCCCCATGTGCACTTGTGTGATCGTTGGATTTAGGCCTTCCTACAGATCATCTCTCACCTTGACACCTAGAGACCCTTGATTCATCGCTCTGGGCTCTTCGATATAATGGTTGTAAGCCACATTCTTTGACAGCTGGCACCGTATCGTAGTTACGCAGCAAGGTGGTGACGTCACCTCTAGAGCTCTACAATGTTGTGATAAGCAGCCACATGGCTCTCTCGGGCCCTTCTTAAGACTTAGGAATTAGACTTTTATGATGCGACAGGCCATGAGCGGTAATGGTAGGAAGAGGGGGCCAGTCACTTTATGACTTAAAAGGCTTAAAGTTACAACTTGAGCAACCAAGGACCTGCTACATGAGGTCAATGCAGTTTTAAAAGATAAAGCGCAAGAGGCCAAGGGACAAGGAAACATAGGGCTTAAAGGGTTTAAGGAAAATGGAAATGAAGACTTGCAGACCAAACTTAAAACCCTGAACCTAAATAGGTGCCACCAGTGGCTCTTGCTCAAGGACGCATGTCTCTTGCAAGCATGGAAAGGATCCAGCTATCTCTGGAATACAGACTAGGTGCCTTATCCATTGGGCTACAGAGTCATTGCTCCACCCTGCAACACAAATTACACCTTTGAATTTCACTTGGTGGCCCAGGGCCACCAAAAAGGAAAAACCAGTACTTTCCTTTATCAAATACCCTATTTTCATCTAATTGCTTTGGGTGAAACCAAGAGATGCCATGCTGACTGCAACATTCTACCCTATTATTAACTATGATCATGTTAATTTCACCTTTATCTTCCTCAGCACATCTATAGTAAAATTAATCTGCTTCTAGTATTCACAGATGTAGATTACCTTCTTCATATGTCATCTTTAAATCAGAAAAGGTAAAAAGCTCATATAAAACAAATGAATCCATCTCTAAAATTTGCCCCTTTTCAAACAATGAGACCTCCTCTGTATTGAACATGCAATACTCAGGGACAAGAAATCCTTCAGAAATATCCACATTCCCGCCATTTTTGTGCTTAACAATTTTATCATCAAACTCCACCTGGAATGCTTCAAGAGAAGGCACAAATAACTCAAAATATAGCCCTTCATCAGAAGCCCCATAGTCACCCTTACTATCACAATCAATATTGTCCCATGCTGTATGAACATGTGCAACCTTCACATTTGAATAGTGACCCTACTTTTCCTCTTCACCAATGCATTCATGACAAAAAGTAAACATTTCAACTTCATCATTGTAGAGGTGGTCATCATCCTCAAGGAAGCATTCATATTCAACATTCAGATATATTTCATCATCTAAAAGGCTCACACATGATTCTAAATGTTGACAATCATTAGCACATTCCTTACCATTCCTTGAATTAGTATCTTCTGTATTCAGAGTGAAAATCTCCATATCCTCTTCATACAAATTATCATGAACAGTTGGGATATGCCTATTGTTGCAAGACACGTCTTCAAGTATATCTTTTATTTCATCATCTGAAAGACTATTTGTGTCTACAGATCTCTCTTCCACAGACTGATTACAATCTTTGCCTTCATCATTACAGGATGTGCCCTTATTTTCTTCAACAATTTCTGCATCTCCATATATTGTGTCATGACTGCACCCAGTGTCCTGAAATATATTTCCTTCTGCACAATCACCTCTTAGTGAGCACATTGGAACAGCTGAAATATATTCACTTTGAAAACTATTCTGGAGGCCTGTAGTCATGGATCCTATTGGAATTCCATATTTCTGATTATTTTCAATGTCCATAGCAAATCTATAGGCTTGGTGAAGTGTGGTAGGTTCCTTATCTCTTAGCAGATAACTCATTTCTTCATCAAATGCGGCTAGATAAATTTTCCAGCACAATGCATTATTAGGTCTCATATGTTCAAGAATATGCTTGAGCAATTTTATAAACATTAAATTAAAGGCTGGAACCAATTCATCATTTTCTTTTAGAATATTCATGAATTGTATAATCAATGAGGCCACATCAGTCCTATCACCAAACTATTCCAAGAATGCATTTTCTAAATCTAACCATGAAGAAACTGAACACACAGGAAAGTCTAAAAACCAGACCCTAGAATCATCCTTTAATGACTGAACAAAGAGTTTCATTACAACATCTTCAGCCTCAATCTCATAATCTTCTATCAAATTATAGAAATCTTGTAGATGTTTGTTTGCAGACTCAAAATTATTTCCACTATATTTTGGCAAACATTTTCTAATTTTACTGGGGACAGCATTTGGGTAACCACTAATATCATTGAAATTCAAGGCTTTGTATCTTTCAATAAAGAATGACCTTTTATGAGAGCATGACCAGGACTCTTGTTCTATTTTAATCATTTTGAATGAAAAAGATGGAGTACCTGGGAATATATTGCAGCTTCAAACAAGTTCAACAACAGAGTCGCTGCCTCTCCACAGAGGACAAAACATTAAGCAGGCAATTATATTTTCTAGATTCACCACACCAGCACAGCACCATACAATCCTTCTTTGATTATGCTACAACAAAAGTAAGCAGAGCTACCACCCTCCAAAGAGAATGATAAATCATTATTCATGCACCAACTCTACATACTCATAACAAAGGAAAGCACTGGCCTCAAAGAGTCCACAGTAAAATGTGAAAATGTTCCCCAGTGGAGTCGCCAGTTTTGTTAGTTCCCAAATCAGCAGAAATCAAACTTTAAGGGTTTACCACTTCCTATGCTCAAGTTTAATGACAAATTTGGCCAAAAAAGACGAGAGGTTGTTTGCACTTGCCTCCCCTTCACTTCAAGTTTTGCCGCACCTAGGGGGGTATCCCTATATCAAAAGATTTGTCCTTCACTCACACAGAACAAAAGATTTAGCTTTTCAATACCAAGCATAATGCTCTCATGTATGGTCCAAGATTTGTTGGATAAATCCCCATGCTAGCAATGTTCTTAGACTGTCACACTGGTTGAGAATGAGAGCATGCAAGGTCCTAACCCTACTCTTACAAGTTAACAAATTTAGATTTTGAAATGATTTTGTTCTCTAAGTTGTGAGACTTTCCTAGACCCTTTGGACAAACAAATTCGCAGACCATTGCTTTATCAGGGCAACAGAGTCAGACCTATTAATGTAAACATTTCTTCATGAAAACAAGAATTCATATCCAGAGGACCCAAGGTAAAAATATTACTGCCTAACAGCAATATGTCCAAGAAAGAGTATTATTAGTGACTATAAGCTTCAATAATCCCTAGATACAACACATTTCCCCATATATCTGACTCAAAGTAGTTTAATCCACTCCTTGAACAGATGCAACTAATCAGATATATCACATAGCAAATGTATATGAATGAGTTCATAAACTCTTGGCAACTTCACTCAAAAGAAAAATGCTCACACCCAAGGAGACAATCACAAATAATACATACAAAAAGTGTTTCTCATTTAACTCAATCTAGAAAGAACATTATCATTCAGAAATTTATCATTTACAAAATAGAAAATACCTCTGCACCAGAAAAAGAACCAAGTTTGCAACAAAAAATGCCTTCCAAAACGTGAATATCTTATATCCAAAGTCAAAAGAACAATCCCCCATCCCACCCCCTCTCCTAGAATGACCCTAAATTCATTTTTTAAAAGGAGCAAACAAGCTACCAACCACCTACATTCTGACAAACTTCCTAAATGATAGAACCAGATCCTTACAGATTTTCAAATAAACAATTGGATCCTCAATAAATTTTGTAACTGAAGTAGTCAAATTCTTTGAAGAAAATCCTTCGGCAAAGCAACCTCAACCTCGATTAGATTGGAAGATTTGATATTTTGCTCATGGCCATGCTACAGATTCATTGATTACAGAGTGGGAACGAGCAGGAATAGCGCTGACAGACAGCCGCTCCAAATTTCAACCTCAGCTATTGATTCGGGCTTGCCCTTCACTAGATCGACACCTTGAAATTCCTCAGGAATCCATGTCGAGATTGAAAATCCACATCAGCATCATTGAAAATTCCTCTGCTAATGAGATCGCGCCAACAGGACACATTCCCCCCACTGACCTTTCCTTCCTTTTCATTGGATCAGGACACGTGACATCTTATCGCAGTATCGCGGGGAAAAGTGGGCCATCATCCTTAGGCTCTGCGCGGTTGTGCTAAGCCCTCCACGTGTCCCTTCTCTATTTTCCTCGTACTCCTTTTGTTAAGATGAGGCCATGCATCATCACATCGCGACAATGCAGCATATATTCCTCCTGACAAGATCCCCCTACGTGCTTGCGCGATCATTGGATTTAGGCCTTCCTACAGATCATCTCTCGCCTTGACACCTGGCATCCCTTAATTCATCGCTCTGGGATCTTTGATATAATGGCTATAAGCCACATTATTTGACAACTAGCACCTTATCACGGCTGTGCAGCAGGCTGGTGACATCATCTCTAGAGCTCTACGACGCTGCAATAAGCAGCCACATGGCTCTCTTGGGCCCTTCTTAAGACTTAGCCATTAGACTTTTATGATGCGACGAGCCATGAGCGGTAATGGTAGGAAGAGGGGGCCAGTCACTTTATGACTTAAAAGGCTTAAAGTTACAACTTGAGCAACCGAGGACTCGCTACAAGAGGTCAATGCAGTTTTAAAAGATAAAGTGCAAGAGGCCAAGGGATAAGGAAACATAGGGCTTCAAGGGTTTAAGGAAAATGGACATGAAGACTTGCAAACCAAACTTAAAACCCTAAACCTAAATAGGTGCCACCAAGATGAATGCTCTTCAACTCATAAGGAGAGATAGATGATAACTTCAAACCTACAACAACACGCACATTGACAATACAAATCTACTCTAGAATCACAATGAATGCTTTGAATGCTCTTTACTCCAATGCTTTCTAGGTTCATAATGAATTCAAAAACACACTTATATATGCTTTCCCACTAACATTCATCAAATTAAACCAAAAGAGTCAATAAGGAGAAACCTTTTTAAGGTCTTATGCCAACATATAATTAAATTTTCCCCGAGCAATCAAGGAAGACTTGGGCACAGGCGCCCAAGTCTTGAGGATCCTTTTTGGTCTGGGGTAAGATAAAATATGGGCCCTTCGTTCCCAATTTACATTGGTTTTGGGGAATTTTGTATCGAGATGAATATTTAGAATGTATAATGTAATCATGGAGACTTAGGAGCTAAACAAGGAAGTAAAAAGATATGTGTCCACTTTTTACTTAGTAACATTTAGCCCCCACTTTAATGTGTGTACGATCTTTCAATTAATACATGAATTAAAGTATGATCAAAGCACATCAAACACTAGAGAGAAAACACACCCTAATTTTGGAAAACCGTTTCTAGCCCCCAAGCTTAGGTAAATATAAGAAAACACTTCACAACTACATAAAACACAGAGAATACAGTAAGGAACCACGTAATACATGAAGAAGATAGTAAAAAGGCACGTAATACACAAAGAAGGCATCAATGCAGTCACACAATACACAAGGCATACACGAAGAGAAGACATGATTAAACAATTATATAACCCTAACTAGGCGATGGGGGGAGCTCATCGCTACGCGCTGCCATCAAAAGCACACAAAACACACAATGTGGGGGAGATCATCACTATGCACCACCACAAGACATGCATAACACATGGCATGGGGGGAGCTCATCTCTACGCACTGCCATTAAAACATGCAAGGAAGACACATGGAAAACACACAAAATACATGAGTGCCATAGAGTATGTCGTCGACACACTATACATCTTAAACATATAAAACACATGCAATGGGGAGAGCTCATCACTACATGCCACCATCTAAGATATGTCAAACACACCTAATGGTTCAGCTATGCTACCACAACCGCTAAAAACACGCTTAAGGGTGAGTAACTCGAGACCCAATCCTACCTCCTGCAAGAGGATTTTTTCAAAAGGATGTGCAACCACTCAAGGGAATACACAACCCTACCTTCTGTAGAAGGGATTTCAAAAATATACAACCCCACCTACATCACGAAGATGCCTTACAGTGAAAAGGAAGCATGTGCACAAAGTATACAACCCCACCTGCGTCACAGAGACGTCTTACAGTGAAAAGGAAGTATACACAAACACGCTTTATCACAATATCTAAAATATCCAAGCATTTACCAAAATATATGCCCCTACCTTAAAGTAGTTGTTCACGCTTGCTGATAGTGTTTAAGGTAAAGTTGAAAACACACAAGGGAACATGATCTTTCGCAAAGCCCATGCCCCAAAGTGACATGTGCTTACAGTCGCCGAATAGTTCCCAACAATCACAATAGAAACACATTAGTATTATATGCTAACAATTAGCGAACTTCAGTTAGAAAATCATCTCATGAAACTTATATAGAAATCATAAAAATTAATAAACCAAGCCTACACTTGCAGGTTCAAAACTGAGTATAGCCGTTAGGTTATACTTCAGATATCTCAAAACTGAGTGTAGCTACAAGGTGAGATACAAAAACATTTTAAAGTGCCTAGAAGCAACTTTAGAGTATTGCAAAGGTTTGTTACAAGAATTTCATAACACGACATATGATCACATCACAACACAAAGTGATTCTACTAGTCAAGCATCAGTAACATATTAACCCCATCTTCATATATGGACTAGGTCTATTTTTGTTTTCTTGTTGTAGGGATGCACAATACTTAGTAGTGTTTATTTTTTATCATCATTCGCCGATTAGTAGAAGCCACGGAAGAGTGAAATCGCGAAAAATGAGAGAGCAGACAAAAATGACTTAGGTTCACGTGGGAAGACGCCCCCAAGACATCCTCCACAATGTTATGCCCCTAAGGCACCACACACAATAATTGCAATAAGAGAGAGGATAATAGAAGAGTAAAGAAACAAATAGAAGAAGTATCACAACAGAGGTGGTCTCCTCATATCCTTAACCTTACAAGAGTATCAAGGGTCATCCAAGGAGACCTAAACAACATTTAACACTACACAAGGAAACACAACACAACAACATAAATGCCTAGGAGGAAGCCACCCCTAAGAGCAACTCAAAGAAGTGCTACATCAAGTGTGGCTCAATGAGGGAGAAATACTTACTTAATAGTCGTTGTCCTTAATCACATCATCTTCTTCCTAGTATTGATCTTCATATTTGTTTACCATCAAGGGTTCATGATTTTCTACATTCTTTGGCATTTCTAAAGAAGAAGTCATTACAAAATTAATTTTTTGATTTTAATAGATAACTTCTCTTGAAGGTTGTCTCCTGATCCTTGTAAGGATGACAGAGAAGGAACCTCGGCGAAAATTCCCTTTCCTTTTGGTCGAGGTGGTGTTGGAGTACCTTGAATAGTGATGACCAATTTGAAGCGAAGAGGTAAATTAGGTGCCTCATGCACAATTATTTTAGGAACATTAAGTACACTTATCCATTATCCCCTTACTGGGTGGAATAAGTCTATTAATGATAATTGAATTAATGTTGTTTTCATTTTGATTAAGCTCAACATCCATCCCCAAAGGATAATGTGAGAGACCTTTCTTCATCCACCAATGCTTCGTCTTTTGAAGGGAGAGCATTGGAACGAAGGGAAGGTAAAGTGTTTTTAAGAGAATTGTTGATGATTGTATCTTTAGTGATATCCAAGGGGTTTGAACATGCAACCAAAAGAGAACTATCCAAGGTCTTCATATCTTTAGAGATATGTCGGACATTCAACCAAAGGAGGAATATCAAGGGTGTTCACTTCCTTAGTGATATCCAATGTACTTGAACATTCGATCAAAGGCAGGAGATCCATAAGATGAGCCACAGAAGCCTCATGTATTACATTATTAATAAAAGATTTAAGATTATTATATGAACACCCATTATCTATCCATGGATGATCCTTCGTAAGAGGAGGTTCTTCATTCACTAATGCTTCATCCTTTGAGGGGAGAGTATTAGAATGAATGGAGAGTATGGTGATGTTCAGGGATCAATGATTTCATCCTCTTGTACTAAAATGTCCTCATAAGTGGGAACACTTTTGGGAGAGGGATCCAAATCATAGGGTGAAATAGGCAAATCTAGATCACCATCACATGTATTAGAGAGTAGATCCTGTTATGTCAGAAAATGTCCCCTTGTGGGCTTTTCCCTCTTAAGGTTTAGCTCTCGGGTCCTTAGAATGCATTTAGAGCATCTTGCATTTAATTGTGAATCCCGATGAGAAAACCATGAAGTCTTATGGCAAATAGGACCTAGGGGGTGCCACTTTGATGACTCCTGACCAAAATTGGGAGGGTGGACTTGGGTGCTAACGCCCTAGTCCTGTCCTATTTTGGGTCTGCCCTAAATTTTAATGTCAGTTTTATAACTGTTATTTGGGTCCTATGCCAACATCTCAAGTTTGAATTATGAAATTCTTAGCAAGAATCTTTGTAGTTGCATATATAAGCATATTTAGTGTTTCATTTGAAATCTACAAGTGAACTAGAAGATGATTGTGAACTTTATGCATATTTGTGATTTCAAGATATTCATTGTTGCAAGAGTAGAGCATTGTTATTGTGTTTGTGATTGTAGATTTGACTTTGTATACACCTAAAATTGGCTTGGGTCGAATTAAGTAAATATTTTAATATTTATCTTAATTCTTATTTTCTTCTGTCAATTAAATAAATATTCAAAATTTATTTGATTGGTTCATTATCCCATAATTAAATAAAGTCATTTTATTTAATTAAATTCCCTAAATTCTTCTAATATGTCACATTAATTAAATTCTCTAAATTCTTCTAATGTCTAAAGTCCAAAATCCACCTCATCTCTTCCACCTCACCATGTTGCACATATAATTAAATATTCTTAATATTTAATTAGCTAATATCCTCTATTTTCCAAAATAAATCTTTAATTCAATTATCCTCCACCAAATTGAATATTTAATTCAATTGTTCCCCACTAGCCTTCACCAATTGAATATTTAATTCAATTCTTCCCCACTAGCCTTCACCAATTGAATATTTAATTCAATTCTTCCCCACTAGCCTTCACCAATTGAATATTTAATTCAATTGTTCCACACTAGCCTTCACCAATTGAATAATTAATTTAATTGTCATAATCCACTCTTCTCAAATAAAGAATTTTTAATTCATCTATTATGAATTAAAGATTCACAAAAAATGAGAGCCATTGATCTCATCTTTTGATCCTCACCCTCCATTGCCTTTTTAGAAAATCTATAAATAAAACCCTCTTCTAAGCCATTAGGGAGGAACTTCATCTTGCACAATCACTATACCAAAATTTCTCTCATTCTCTTCTTCATTCCACTTTCAAGTGTCCTCCATTATCATGTGTTGACGCTCACATTCAACACAAACACATATCAAAAGCCATTCTTCCTTTGTCATCTTCAACAAGCAAGCAAGCAAGGAAAGTTTCTGAGGGCTTCACAATCAAGATCAAAGAAAGATAGGCAAACAATGGAAAACGAGAGGTAAAGGAGTTTGTAAGTATGTTCTTACTTGTTTTGGTTTAATTCTTCTTTGCTTCCAACTTCCATTGGTGTTTGGGTTTTATATGTTTTCATTAATTTGATTTAACCACATTTTCTCCCCCTCACATTTTGGCGCCCACCGTGGGGCTCTTTCCCCTTTACTAATAAAAAAAAATGAGTGTTTTTAGTTGCAGGTCCGTACAGGTGACGAACAGGTGAAGAACAGGTGAAGAACAGGTCTCTGATAGCCATCTTGTGCATACAACCTCCCAAATGACGTGTTTACCTCCCGAGGTGGCGCATCTGATTTTCTTGCGCATTTGACCTCCCAAGTGACGCATTCACCTTATGTTTTTGCATATATGACAATATTGCGCATTTGACCTCCGCAGTTGTGCATTTGACCTCCGCAGTTGCGCATATGACAATATTGCGCATTTGACCTCCGCAGTTGCGCATCCAACCTCCTAAGTTGCGCATCCAATCGTGACTGCAGTGCTAGAGTCTAGTTTGCGCATATACTCTGTGTAATTGCGCATCCATCTGAGTTGCGCATTTACTCCATAGTTTTATGCATCTGTTCTGTCAAACTGCGCATATGTTGTTATTGTGCATATACCTCTGATTCTTGTGTATTTGGTGTCTGTCCTTGCGCATTTGTACAAAAGTCACATACACTCCCTATTTCTGCGCATTCAGGCTGCAGTGTTGTGTATCTGTATTCTGCTTTTTGTTGTATGGTTTTGTGGATTTTGCACATTGAGCTAACGTCTATTTTGCAGGGGTAGTGGCTAGACTAGGTCATTTAGATGATTTGTCTAGTCCATTTAGACTAACCAGGGGTGAAAGTAACAAGTGCATCTCATACAAAACTTCACATAGTTTTCTAAACTAGGAAGGAAGTAATTGAACCCAATGGTTATCTATGCATTGTCAAATCTATTTTCCTAAAGTAGGCTACTGCTATCTTTACAAACGGAAAATGAACAATGTTATGTCTTAATCACTTTCAAAGTTAACAAACAGGGAATGAACAATGCTATGATCTAAACACTTCCAAGTTAACAATCGTGTGAGTGCACAAGTAGCTTAACTCATTTAGTTTTTCTATTTTTAACTAGGGTGGATTAACAAGTGTTTTATGTGCTTGTGAATGACAATAGGCTTATGCTCTCCCCTTAACTGGGTGATCAAAGTGCCAGACTTATCATTCTATTTGTCAAACCTTTAGGGGGGCCTGCCCTTGGATGCATGCTTGTCCAAGTGGGAACGACCCTGAGTGGTAACAGGCTAAAGCCAAGCCCTACCAAGCCACTTAAAATAAATTGTGCTTGGGGTAAAAACTTCAAGCAACGAGTGCTATTGTGTTACATCAACAGCCAACCTCCCCCAAAACCCTCATAGGCTCAACCCTTTGAGGCTAGGAGACTCCATAATGGAGAGTAGTGTCGTCACATGTGTAACCACTCGAACGGTTGCCCTAACTAAGAACCAATTGTGTAGCAAGCCAAAAAACCCCTATTTGTTGATGCAAAGGGCGAAGCCCTTGAAGCGGCCTTGATTCAAGTGACTCTTAGTAGCGGTAGCAAGGAAAATCCTAAGGTTCGGTGTGGGTACAAACCTCAGGAAACCCAAATCTAGTATGCGTGAGAAGTGAGTGCCATGGAGGGGAGCCGGTGCTACCAGATCCTGGAGCTACACGCTTTGAGTGGCACAGCTAGAGGATTCAACAAATATTGTCCCATCCAGCCTAGGTTGTACTTGTCTTTGAGTCAAAATAGTCCAAAAACACCAAAAAAATTATATAAAAAGATAAAAATCATGGAAAACTTCTATGTGTTTGCTGTGCTTTTGCCATAATTGAATATCAACCTCATCAGAAACATCAAGTTTTTCAAACCAAAAACACTAAAAAATCTTGAAAACAATCCAGAATTACCCAAAATTTAGAGAAAACAAATAGAAAAGTCAGAATTGCGCATTTCATTCGACTTATTGCACATATGCTTCAACTTATTGCGCATATGCTTTGACTTATTGCACATTTGATTATGCGGCGCATTTAAACAAACACAGTTGACACAGAATTGCACATCTACTTTGACTTCTGGTGCATTTGACTCCTATTGTTGCGCATTCAAACTGTTGCGCATTTGGACCAGAGAACAAAAAAATTCAGTACTTTACAAGAGCAAAACTGTCAAAAACCATTTTCAAAAACCTGTTTCAGTTTTTCAAAATCTGATTGAGACCTTGCAAATCATCCATTTCTCCTTCTTTTCCGCACCATAGCTGCTTGCTCATCCAAAATCTCACCAAGATCCTCTTCCACCAAGGTCCTAGCCAAATTATTCTTGATCAAAATCAAAACCTCAAACAAAACCTAGTGAGACTCCATTACCAAGGGTTACTTATCCTTTCGGAACTCCACTAGGGGGTTGTGCAAAACTAGTCAATATCAAGTATACGGATTTATAACATCCTTACTTAGACTATCGCTTTTGTATACCTCACTTTGTTTGACACCAACTAGATCTAAGAAGAACCTTGCTAAAACCTTGTCTCATTCTAGCACCTTGCTCAAAATTTCCAATCTCACTCCATCCCATTCCTTTACTACCTTGCATGGTCTTGACAAGATCTCAAAAACAAAAATAGTTAGAAATGGCTGAGAAAATGATTCCAAATGCTCGCGACAATGATGACGAAGTTTCTGCGGATGAGATCCTTCACATGCAGCATGACCCAAGATTTCAACGCTTATTAGAAGGGGTGCTCGCCCAAGACCCTACAAGATTCTTTTTACATCTGGCCAGTCTAGGAGCCAAACTCCCTAAAGATTATGACGTGGACGCTCTCAAAGAAATTGACGAAGAGAGAATCCCCAAAGGGAGTAGACAGGATGAAGTACCCACGAATAAGAGCAAAGAGACAATTGACTCTTTGGATGCCCTAAGTCTGATGAACCAGAAAGTCGAAACTCTCCAACAACAATTTTCAGACATGAAAAGGGGAACCTCGACAAAACATTACACCCTAGAGGATACTGCACCGTATCCTTTTGATAGGGCATTGGTCATGATACCTTTTCCCTCAAGATTTGAGGTACCTAAGTTCGATAAATATCAAGGAAAAGGTGACCCAAGGGATCATATCAGAGAATTCAATGCCGCTTGCCTTGAGGTCGCACATAATGACACATATCTTATGCGACTTTTTCCTCGAAGCTTAGGAGGACAGGCCATGGAGTGGTTCTTTAGATTGCCACCCGGCATCAAAACTTTCAATGAACTTATAGATAAATTTGTCACTCATTTCTCCTACAATATTGAGCACGACACCTCAATATTGGACCTCTGTAACACCAAACAAAAAGGGGGAAAATCTTTCGCCACCTTCTTACAGAGATGGAGACAACTGGTAAGCAAGTGCCCTCACCAAATGCCGGAGAGACAAATGCTAGAAATGTTTGTTCACAACCTACAAACGCACCTAAGCTACCAAGTTCAAATCCAATGTCCTACTTCGTTTAGCAAGGTCATTGAGGTGGGCCTCATCATAGAGAAATCCCTACTCGCAAAAGGTTAGATCAAACACTATAAGGACACTCCTAACACCTATACCAATAATGATAAACCTAGATTTTGGACAAAGAATAAAAACATTGTGAATGACGGGGTAGTAGATGCCAAAAATGCGGCACCTAAACAACCGATTTTTAACCTGTCAACACCCCAAAATAACCCCACACAAAACAAACCAAAAAATACTCAATCTAGGTTCACCAACTTTCGGCCTAAAAGAACGTTCACGCCTTTGGATGAATCACTTGAAACTGCTCTACGGAAGGTGATCTCCAACAATCTCATAACACTTCCCTCAACGCGGGAGTATGAACCAAAGGTCAAACCCCACCGGTGGAATGATAATGATTTCTGCGAATACCATCAAAACAGGGGGCACAAGACAAATGATTGTATTGCACTCAAGCATACAATCCAAGACTTAATAGAGCAGAACAAGATATTTGTTAAAGGACATACCTCCAATAACGATCATCAGGCATTCAAGGATCCTCTTCCCAACTACGAGCAAGCAGGACCTTCCAACAGAAACAATAGTGGCCCTAACAACGCAAACTACACAAACGTCGGCTATGACTACGTTGTTAACCATATCTGTGAAAGTGGTTCACATATCAATGTGATCACTATAAACAAAGACCTGGATTGTAATGTTACTACCCGTAGTAATAGAGTTACCCTTAGAGGAGCCTCCACTCCACTAACCCACCAATACAATATCGTGGATCAACTCCACAAAACACCGCCACACATCTCCATATTGGAACTGTTGCGTCTATCTCCTTCCCATAGGACCATATTGGATAAAGCCTTAGTAGAAGCCTCCGTCCCCACAAACCTAGATGAAGAGAAATTCCAAACCATGGTAGGTCACATCACCTCACCACCTTCCTTATCATTCACTAAGAAGGATGATATGTCCATCACACAACCCCATAATGCCTCCCTCCATATCAAAGCTTTCATACACAAACATAAAATCAAAAGAGTCCTAATAGATGGAGGGGCTGGTCTAAATATTTGTATATTAAAGCTAATCCTTACATTGGGGTTTTCAGAGAAGGCTATAGATCCAAAAAGAAGAATCACTATCAAGGCATATGATGAGGAAGAGAGAATGTCCAAAGAAACTATGATTCTACCGATCAGAGTGGGCCCCCTAGTAAAAGATGTAGCTTGTCAAGTCCTAGAAATGGAGCTGGCATATAACATTCTTCTCGGGTGACCATGGATACACGCTCTAAAAGTAGTACCTTCCACCTACCACCAATGTATCAAGTTCCCTCATGAAGGGCAAGAGATCACCATCCAAGGTGACCCTAACCCCTTTCAATACTGCAACTCTATTAAGCCAAAGCTGGAAGTGGTGATCCCAACCAACCGGGCTTCTACCGCCTCTTCATCTCATATAGACCTAGCTACACTTGCTTCCTCTTCAAGAGCATCTCAACCGAGACTCCAACTCAAAGATAATGGCCTGGGTGAGTACATGGCCTCTCGATCCCTCTGTTTGGCACAACTACCTCTATCTCCTAGATCCCATGGGAGATCCATCCTAAGAACACCAAAAGCAGAGAAGATCACAAAAGGACCATTTGTGAAATGGGGAATCCTAGAGGACGACAATGAGGAAAAAGATATCCTACAATGGCTATACAAGGATGAAGGTAGTTCCTCAACATTTCATGACCACCCCATTATACAAACAACACAATATGGTCAAGGTTTTCAAATACTAAAGAGAATGGGGTATGAAGGGCGAGGTCCACTCGATTCAAGCAAGGATGGCATCACTAAACCCATCCAACTTCATATCTTGGCAGCTCAAGACACTACAGGGCTAGGGTACACGGGAGCATCAAAAGACACCAGAACCAACATCAGCAAATGCCAACAAACGGAAGCATCTACTAGCAATCTGATTGAACAAATTTAGAGAATGCAGATGGGGAGTGATACTGATTCTAATGAGTATGAGTGGGATAGCCTCTCTGAGCTATCTTGTGATGAAAAAGATATTGATGTGGTCCATGAGTATGACCCAACCTCCGCAAATGAGGGACAAAGCCCAAGGGCTAGGCCGCTAGAGTCCGTACCACATGATAACTATAGTGAAAATCGTGAGGAAGGAATGAGTCCACTCTTGATAGATCTGCTAATGGAGAATACCACCGCAGACCTCATACATACCAGTGATAATTACATCCTAACCATTAACGCTAGTGAACCAGACCAAACTAGTAATCCCTTACCTTTGATATATCCTGAACTTATCGACTGGGACCTAGAAGGTACCACCCCTGAGTTGGACACCTTTGAAAATGATGAGGCCATCATTGATTATCTGGACCTTAGAAATCACATACCTGTAGGTGACCACGGAGCTGGCTATGCTATTGAACTCAACACGAAGTCCTATTTTGGGGAGAGTGCCAAGCCTTTCAGTCATAAAAATGTCAAAATAAAAGAAGGGTCTAACGGTGAAAACCGCTCCACGGCAGCGTTAGACCATCAAAATAGTAAAAATAAAGACGCATCCAACAGTGAAAACCTCTCTGAGGCGCCGAAAGATGGAAGGCTTGACCCTCTCCCCAATCTTACACATCAGGAGAGATCGTCGATATTGATAGAACCAGCAGAACCTACCAATGTCAACACAGAAGATGAGCCCAGGGTGATCTACATGGCAAAGGCTCTCACAGAACCTGAAAAATCAGCATTTATAGATTTCTTCAAGAGAAAGCAAGTCAACTTCGCTTGGACATACGCTGACATGCCAGGACTTGATCCAAATCTCATCATGCATCATTTATCTTTAGCTCCAGGAGCTAAGCCTGTTAAACAAAAGCTCAGAAAGATGCATCTGCATGTGGCTCTCATGGTAAAGGAAGAACTGAAGAAACTGCTAGATGTCGGGTTTATCAAGCCCATAGATTATCCTGAATGGGTTTCGAATATAGTACCGGTGCCTAAACTGGATGGCAGGGTCAGAATATGTAGTGATTTCAGGGACCTGAACAAAGCTTGTCCGAAGGATGACTTCCCATTTCCCAACATAGACATGATTGTAGATCTCACGGCAGGTCACACCATGCTTTCACTTATGGATGGTTTCTCCAGCTATAACCAAATAAAGATTGCACCAGAAGACCAACACAAGACAGCTTTCACATGTCCTTGGGGCACCTACTGTTGGTGTGTCATGCCATTTGGTCTAAAGAATGTTGGGGCAACATATCAGAGAGCCATGACAACAATCTTTCACGACATGATGCACACCATAATGGAAGATTATGTTGATGGCATGCTAGCAAAATCACTTACAAGAGAAGGACACCTAGCAGTGCTGGATAAAATATTCACAAGACTAGAATAGTGCAAGGTGCGCCTCAATCCAAAAAAGTGCGTATTTGGGGTTACCGCAGGTAAGCTGCTAGGATACGTAGTGTCGGCGAATGGGATTGAGGTCAATCTAGCTAAAGTGAAGACCATCATGGAAATGCCACCTCCCAAGAATCTCACTCAATTAAGGTCCTTGCAAGGAAAACTACAATCCATCAGAAGGTTCATTTCCCAGTTGGCAGACAAGTGCCAGCCCTTTTCCCATCTGCTACATAAGAATGTCCCTTTTAAATGGAGTGAGTCATGTGAGCAAGCGTTTCATCTATTAAAAGAATATTTGGTGAAACCACCTATGTTGATGCCTCCAATTCAGGGTAAACCTCTACTACTATACATCTCGGCTACGCCAACAGCCCTAGGAGCTCTCTTGGCACAACACAACCATAAAGGGAAACAACAGGCCATATATTATATTAGTCGGACGCTTGTTGGGTATGAGCTGCAATATACACCCATCGAAAAAGCATGTCTCGCTGTGGTCTTTGCCTCCCAAAAATGGAGACATTACCTGCTGTCACACTCTATCAGATTAATAGCAAAAATTGATCCACTAAAATATTTGCTCAACAAAGTAGCTCTAATGGGCAGATTATCTAAATGGGTCATGCTTCTCAATGAGTTTGACATTGAATATGTGGACAGAAAAGCAATCATAGGACAAGCGCTTGCAGATCAGCTGGCAGATGCACCCCTAATGGATGATAGCCCTCTAAGCTTCGAGTTTCCAGATGAATCTATATTCCACATCAATATAGCAACTTGGAAACTATACTTTGATGGCTCATACACCCAGCATGGATCGGGGGCAAGTATCTTATTGATCACACCTAATGGCAACACTATCCTAAAGTCCTACAAACTACTCTTTCCTTGCACTAACAACGTGGCAGAGTATGAAGCACTAGTCATCGGTGTCAAGCTAGCAGCAGAATGGAATATCAAAGAACTACAGGTGTATGGGGATTCACAACTGGTCATAAATCAAGTAAATGACGACTACCAAACAAAGGATAAAAAATTGATCCCTTACAAACGGATGGTAGATGACTTCAAAGGATACTTTGACTAGATCTCTTTTCAGCAGATACCATGGATAGAAAACAAAGCTGCAGACGCAATGGCAACTATCACATCTGTCCTGGATATTCTAGACAATCAATCGCGTTACAAGTTCTTGGTAGAGCCAGCATCCTGTCCTGCATATGATACCCCGGAATCCCACATTATTTGCCACATTATTGGATTAGATTCCCCCCTATACGGCAAAATATTCACCTATCTCAAAGACAACACCCTCCTGCCAAATCTCTCCAATAACCAAAAATGAACCTTTATCCGACAAGCATCCCATTATACCATTATTACTAGTACCCTATATCGCAGAGGTCTCGATGGTACTCTCCTTAGATGTCTTGATAGTGAGGAATATCAAACCGCCCTGAGCGAGATACACGACGGTATATGTGGGACCCACTCTAGTGGCTTTACCCTAGCCAAGAAACTCATGCGCACGGGGTACTACTGGCCGACCATGGAACAAGACTCTTATTGTTTTGTCAAGAAGTGCAAGAAATGCCAAATCCACGGGAACCTGATACATGCACCAGCGCAGGAGCTACAGCCATTAACAACTCCTTGGCCTTTCTGTCAATGGGGACTCGACTTAGTGGGCAAGATTCACCCTCCTTCATCTAGTGGACACAAATTCATAATCACTGCCACTGAGTACTTCACAAAGTGGATTGAAGCTGTGCCCTTAGCCAACATCAAAGGCAAACAAATTGCCTCATTCATCTTAAACTATATCATTTGTCGCTATGGTATCCCTTCGTCCATTATCACGGATAATGGACGACCCTTCAAAAATCAGGACGTCAGGGAACTATGTGACAAATTCCACATCCAACACCGCTTTTCAACTCCGTATTACCCCCAAGGCACAGGTCAGGCGAAGGCATCAAATAAAACCATACTAAAAATCCTGAAAAAGACTGTCAATGATGTCGGCCGCGATTGGCATGTTCAACTAAATCCCGCACTGTGGGCCTACCACACAAGCATCCGCACACCCACAGGTGCAACGCCATGCTCCCTGGTCTATGGAGCTGAAGCCATATTGCCCATTGAAGTTGAGATCCCATCCTTGTGAGTTTCGTTAAGAGGCCTCATCTCCGATGAAGAATACAGAGTGACTAGACTGCAAGAGTTAGAACTGCTAGAAGAAAGAAGGCAACAGGCCTTTAACCACCTAAAAGCATATCAGCAAAGAATGTCCAGAAGCTACAATCATAAGGTAAAGCCCCGAGTCTTCCAAGTTGGTGATCTCTTCCTCAGAGAGAACCCCAGAAATCAGCCAAATAGAGAAAAGAAAGGAAAGTTTGAACCCAACTGGTTAGGTCCTTATGTCGTCATCACAGCTTATGGATCGGGGGCATATCAATTGGCCACATCTAAAGGTGAACTATTCGATGATCCTGTCAACAGCATGCATCTTCACAAGTTCTATACCTGAAAACCCTGATGTAAGGGAGTCCTGAAAAAATAAAAAAAAAATGAAAAAGTGATCAAAAACAGAACAAAAAAATCAAAAAAAAAAGAAAAATAACAAAAGGATAGGTACCATGATGAAAACCTGGCAAACAAGCGTCATGAGTACTTTTAGCGGCTCGTGCAAATAAAAGTAAGTGGTGAAAACCTGGTAAACAGGCGCTATCTGTGACAAACCACTCCCTCCATCTATGCTGACTTCATTGACTCTTGTCTCCATCATACTGAACCAGTCCTTTGAACCATTCCTGAACTACGTCACCTCTGAGCTATCACATAGGCAAGGCCATTATTCATGCGCCCCTGAGGCTCCGTTGTCCCATCAGTCCCATATCTGGTCTTTCTATCTATCTAAGTCCATACCACTTCTGCAGATCCACCATCACCTAGGTCTTAGGTCCATCAGGGTTCACCCCAAACTACGTTGCCTCTGTGTCGTCACGTAGGCAAGGCCATTTAGCAATGAGCCCCCGAGGCACTAGGTCAGTCCCTTAGGGTCCGTCTCTCCACATCTGTGGTCATCTCACCCATAATAAGTCGATCCTGGTCTAAACTAGGGGCAACTCCTCGACCTAGTTACGGATTTGGATTCTTGAATGCCACCATTCTAAAAGGGGATACCAATAAAGGATTGTGATACCTTCACTAGACAAACGCAACAAAAAAAAAGCAAGCTACCTAGAACAAAGTTCTCGCCGCATAACATCAACCTGTCCAAAACAAAAACAAAGCAGAGCACCATACCGAAACACTCAAAACATTTCTATCTTAATTATGGCAAAAAGACACATCTAATGCAAGAATGTTTTGTCAACAGGTTAACTTACAATGTCTTGAATTTTGGTCAGTTATGTCTTCCTACGCTACTCAAGGATGCCAAAAGCTAGAGATGCTATGATGGGGGCATGATTATTTTCTTTGTCTACTACTTGTGGATCAAACTCTAGTAATGTGACGACTTTTGTCTAACGACATGATCGGCAAAAGATCATTGAGGACTCCGAGGTCTAAACATGAAAAGGGGCAATCCTTGTCCTTTAAAATGCAAGAAGTACTCAGGTCATCTAGATTCAAGTTTGACCAGATGCTTGTATCAACTTGCTATATCAAAATCTAGGTAAGTGATACTCAGGACATCTCGGTCTAACTATACCTAGATGCTTGTATTCTCTTACCACATTTCAAAGAACAAAAACTACCAAAAAGTGCCCAATGATGAAAGCAAAATACTTGCAAAGATGACAAATCCGTATCCGTATCTGTCTCATATCCAACAAATCCATATCATCCACACAATAACACAAACCCTGCAGTATATCAAAACGAAAGTCAGTATTTCTCCATGTCTTCTTCTATTCCACTCGTCTATATCATCTCTGTGTCGATTGAGTACATCTGGACATATCAAACACATAGCATATAAGTTGCATATCACATCACATGAGATAGTCATTCGCATGATTACATCATTTGCATACATAATAAGTCTATGAGATCAATTTCCATACATTTTAGATCATCCATATACATTGTGCATCCATACATTATATCAAAAGAATCAAAAGCAAAAGCATATAGAACTGCATAATCATATCCGTCCACATTAGCATTTGCATAAATCAAAATTATTCTAAACATCCATCTAGTATGCATCACATATAAAACATCATAAAAATAGCGTGCATCCATAGCATATAAACATCAACACATCGCACATATAGCCCATGCATATAGATCAGGAAAAAACATCATCACATAAACACATGTCCAAATGTACAATATATCAAGATCTCTATCCAATCTCAGAGTCATGTCATAAATGTATACAACATATAACAAATGGTGATACATGTCTCAGAAAATAATAAGTACATATGTCGGCTATCTCAACATCTATCAAAAATGTGCTACAATGCGATCAAAACTGGTACAAGTATCTAGGTCTGTCTAACCCTGCTGCTGGGGCATACTGCTCCCTGCACTGGCTACTCCTTTATCCCCTCCTGATGGCTGTGGACCCCTCACTGAGGCTACAGACTGAGACCCACCTGCTCTCTGAGCTGCCTCTGACTGGCTCCTGAAGCTCGAGGCTCTCTGACTCGCTAGCACAGCACCATGATATAAGCCTCGGTAATACTGAGTCTGCACCTGAGCTCTAGTAAGATCACTCTACAACTACGCTACCTGGGCCTGTGACTGTTGTACCTATGCCACCAAGAAATTGGAAGTCCCATCTATACCCATGGCCATCAAGGCTACATCCCACTCTGACCTCATAGCCCGCATACTAGCTAAGGCTACATCTCTCTCCCTGCTCAACTCAGATATCCGAGTCGCATCTGCCTCTCATCATGAATCCGCAGCTCTCAAATGAGCCCTCAGCTGCCTAATCTGGGTCTGTAAGGAAACCAGAAGTTGCTGCTGCACATCAGGTTGTGGAGCCTGCTTGGCCTGTGCCACCTGTTGCGCTGGCACCTATCCCTGTATCGACTGTGCCACCTGCTGAGGTGGCGGCATCTGTCTCTGTGCTATCCCTGGCTGCACTGGCACTTGGACCTATGCCTATCCCACTGCCTGTTGCCCCATGAGCCCCTCTCTGACTCTCTGCCTCTGTCTCTGTCTCCCATCATCTTCCTGATCTCTCCTCCTCCTCCGCCGTCCTCCCCTCCCCCTGCCAGCTGCACCCCCTCCGTCTGAGTCACCCTCATCTATATGAGGAGCTAACTCTCCAGGACCTGAGTATCAAGGAAATGGATGTGCTGCAAACCACTCCTCATAGTGTGGCGTCATGCCAGCATCTACTATGTCTCTCCGCATCGGCCAGGCTGCATAAGGAATCTGCCGAAAATCGGCCAATGCCTCCTCATAAGAGGCCAAAGGACCCCACCTATATCGCTCGGCATATGTCCTAGCAAAGCGTGCCTCGCCCTGCGGTCTACCCTATACGTGGCCAAATTGTCTCTGCACTCGGCTGACAATCTGTCGCTCCAAAATGTACCGAGTCCGGCCAATCAGCCACCTCATCTGGAAACAATAAGGCAACTCATCTACCTCGTCCAGCCATACCTCGCAGTCAAGGTATGGTCGCCAAACAATTGCATCTAGTCCATCAAAGGCATGCCTCCAATACTCAAGCTTCCCCAGCCTGTGCTGGGAAATCACACCTGCATAGCCGTAACTATAGGGCTCACCCCTCTGCTTGTGAAAAATGCAGATCGGCCGTGTGATAGCAATGTGCTCCTACAACCAAAACTGTAAGAGAGATGCACCTGCTGCTAAACCAGAGCCTTGGTGGTACACTACCTGATGCATGTCTCTGTATAGGTGTGCAAGCACACACACACCCCACGCATACCAGGTCCCGTCGGTGACCATACTCTCCAACACCTATCCCCAGCCAATGGGGAAGCTGTGCGCTCTCCTATCGAGGCATACTACGCCACCGATCAGTCCAGCCACTATGCACAGGAAGTAGTCATAGCAGTCATGCATATCCTGCCACGAGATCTCCTACCCCGCCAACTCGGGATCATCAAAAACACACCTACACTCCTCCAGCCCAGTGTCACGCTATGACTCGTACTCAACCAACTCTCCCTGAATAGGGAGGTGCAAAATCTGATAGACATCCTCCAGATTAATGGCCATCTCTCCCGTCGGAAGATGGAAGGTCCCATCCTCGCTGTGGAATCGCTCCACGGCTGCCATCACCATCGCCTGGTTCATGCGAACCTTGGGCATGAAGAGCACATGATACAAACCCATAGCACCTAGAGCCTCCCGCTCCATCTCGGTCAGCATATACCGCTGCAACAACGGCAACAAGAACAACTCTCGCGATGTAAGAACGTCCCGAATATCCTCCTGCAACCAAGAAACGCATACCGTCAGTGAAATCCAAATCCATATCAAAAACCTACTCCAAGAAATCAAGCTATCCTATCATTGGCTCAACATATCAAATTAATCAAAACAACATATCATCTCTCGACTAGATTCTCAGCAATCTCAAAGATCGCTAATCAATTGACGCATCGATCAAGATGCCAATTGGGTTAATTTTGTTAAGTCAACTAATTTGCCTAAAGTGCAAATGCGCCAATCCAGGTGGCAAATGCGCCATTTCATATCAAAAGCGCCACTTCACCATGAATGTGCCACTTTCTGACGCGTATGCGCCATTCTGGCACATGCGCAACCTATTATAGCAAATGCGCAACTTCCCAACATATGTGCCATTTCATAGATCGCATGCGCAACACTATCATATGCGCCCATTCACAGCACATATGCGCAACTTCGGGACGAATGCACCACTTCCAAGCTCAAATGCGCAAAAGGAACAAATGCGCACATTCAGGAAACAAATGCACAAAAGAATCAAATGCACCATTTGGTGGCATAAATGCGTCGTTTCGCAACATATGTGCCATTTCGACGCGCATATGCGCAAAACTAGGATTGTTGCGCATTTGTCCTAGATGGTTTTCCTAGGCATTAATACGCATAAAAATTGACTTTCAACAAGTTTTGAAGAACTACATACCGGGGGTCCTGCCTCTGCTGGCCGATCGAACTGTCGAATCCGTTCAAACCGATGCTCCTCGCGCGGAATATCAATCTCTCTAGCTGCCATGCTCTCCTAAGCTCTCCAGAGGACAAATCAACTATGGACAAGTGTACAAATGAATCATACTTGTGGACCCAGCTTCTATATATAGTAAGTTGCACATATCTAACTGTATGACCCTATGACGGCTTCCCATGTCTGTTTCTCCGAACCATAGCCTGTTTTTCTCCAGCCTAACCCGTCTTCACCTTCCTCTTCGTGAGATTGCCTGTCTCACGCCTGTTGCAAGTATGAGGTGAACCAGTGTTGTCATTGATGTCAACTTACTCATATTGCATTAGTAAGAAGGTTTGGATGAGTTGTGTGTTGTTGTTATTGAGGAAATCAGTCTCATTCCGGCACAGTGAAGAACAGTGATGAGAAGAAGGAAAATGTACTATATAGGTTAAGAACCAGAGGATGCGGATTAAAGGGTTTGTAAACATGAGTCTTGAGATGCTTCAGCTAAGATTTCAGAGGTCCGCATGAAGATCTGAAGAAGTTGTGGCAGTTTGTGTGGAACCGGTTCCGGTAAGTGTTCAGAGGTGACAGAGGATCACAGAAAGGTCCGGTGAGGTCCGGAATTGTATTATCCTAATCTGCAGATTGGAAGGAGTGTTTGGGATGTCCTTGTGATGTGTCATCCTGAGTTGTGTATGATTTTGAGGTCCGAAAGTACCTTTTACATTGTGACAGTGGCGACAAACTGTGTTCTTGAAGTACCGGATGATGAAGAGAAGAATTCTGGTAAGCTGATGAAGTGCGGATGTTTTTGATGATTTAGGGAAGGTTATGATGATCATTGGATCATATCTAGTTCGTGTTGGTAGTCCGCATTGAAGTTAGAGTTGGATTTGATGTTATGGCTACCAGTTGTTGGTGTTCTTCCTGTAACAGGTCGACCGGATGTTCTACACGCCTTGCGAATATTATTGTGATGTTTGCCAACTTAGATGATTGTTCCTAAGTCGATGTCTTGTATAAATAAGTGTTTGAGAATTCATTTTGATGTGTGGATAGTGTGGATGAGTGTGGCATAGCGAAGAGAAGTGCGAAAGGCAGAGCAAGGGTTTTGGGCTTAAATGGAACTGATCCAGACATGGTAGAGATGTCATTCTCCAGTTCAAGATTGTGATTCTTATCACTTTGTAGACAGTGTGTCTCCTTGTAGGCAATGTGCCTCTTTGTGAGTAGTGTGCTCAGGCAGTGAGCCCTAATTGGCATGTGCCATTCATTTTTCTTATTCTTCTAACAGAGAATAATCCTTGGGTTAATCACCCCGTGGTTTTTCCCTTAACCAGGTTTTCCACGTCAAAATCTTGGTGTTCAATGTGTTGATGTTTATCTGCTCTTGTGTTTATGCATTTTGCTTTCATGGATGGTTAATTGATATGTTGTTAACTAACTAAGAAGAATCAAGTGTTTGAAGCAGAGCAATTTTTCATACAACTGATTCACCCCCCTCTCTCAGTTGTATGCCCAAGATCCAACAATTGGTATCAGAGCAAGGTTCCTCTGAAAGGAGCTTAACCGCTTGAGGAGATCCAGGATGTCATCATACAAGAAGGATAGTCCGAAGTTTGATGGAACCAACTTCACTCTCTGGAAAGGTCGCATGAAATGTCACTTGGAGTGTATGGGAAAAGCATACTTGGCCATGGTCTCAAAACCATATGTACCTCCACAGGGTGGTCCGACAACTCTGAATGAAATCACAGATGTTGAAAACAATCTGCGGACCAAGGAAGCTCTTCTAAGCGTATTGAATGACTCAAATCTCTCAAATGTTATCGACCTACCAACTGCATATGAGATCTTGACTAAACTGGAACTTCTGTATGAAGGAGATGAGTTTGTCAAGGGTGCAAGGTTGCAAAGTCTGAAAGGGAAATTTGAAAGATTGAAGATGAGAGAAGATGAAAACATCACTACCTTTATGCCAAAAGTGAATGAGCTGGTATGTGGAATTAGAAATGCTGGTGGAACTCTGGATGAAAATGAGATTGTTTGCAAAATTCTCAGATCCCTTCCTGCTGCCTACAAAATCAAGGTTGCTGCCATTGATGAATTTAGAGCCCACACAACTGTCACAAGAGAACAATTGGCTGGCAAACTAGCTGCATTTGAAATGACCGAGTTTGGAGATGATCCTCCCAAGACTGAATCTGCTTTCAAAGCCAATGCCTATGTGAAAGGCAAACAAAGATTTGATTCGGGAGAAAACTCTTCAAGGAAGATGTCATGGTATGATCAAGCAAGAAGAGACATGGAAGAAGAGGAAGCAGAAATAGCTCAACTTGAAGCCCTCATTGCAAAGAGACTGCCAAGAGGATCCGGTAAGTATGAAGGAAAACTACCCTTTAAGTGTTTCAACTGCAATAAGATTGGTCATTTTGATTCAAGATGTCCGGAAAGATCTGCAAGGTCTAATACTAACAGACAAAGGTTTCAAAAGAACTGCTATTATGTTCATGAAGAAGATGACAATGAAGGAGTAACAGATGATGAATCAGAACTAGGAAGCAAATCTAGAAGTGAATAGGTGTTTATTGCCATCAAGGAAGAAGATTCAATATCCTCTGAATCTGTCAATCACAAGGTTATGGAAAGAGCTTTGGCTGCTCAAGTGGAAGAAAAGGATGATTGGGTTATTGACAATGGATGCTCTCACCATATGGCTGGTGACAAGAATAAGTTCTTAGATTTGGAAAGGTATGAAGGAGGAATGGTAAAGTTTGGTGACAATTCTGCTGGCAGAATCAGAGGTAGGGGGACTATTTCCTTTGATGGAAAGAGCAAAATAGGTAATGTACTATATGTTGAAGGATTGAAGCACAATCTTCTCAGTGTTGGTCAGTTAGTGGACAAAGGCTATGATCTCCGGTTCAAGAATGGAAAATGCAGAATCTTTACAAGCTCCGGAACTGAAATTGCATCCGGTGCTCAAACAAAAGGTAATATCTTTCATCTGGTTAGTTCAAATAAAAGTTGTCTGTTTGTTCAAGTTGATCAGAGTTGGTTATGGTATAGAAGAATGTGTCATGTAAATTTTGATAACATCATCAAGATAAGCAATATTCAGGCTGTAAGAGATCTTCCAAAATTGGTGAAACCTACAAATAGTTTGTGCAAAGAATGTCAGCTAGGTAAACAAAGCAGTCTCCTTCAAAAGCAAAGATTAGTCCTCTACCGGATTGTTGGAATTAGTACATACTGATCTCTGTGGTCCGACAAGAATCAAGAGTCTGCAAGGTGATAGATATTTCATGTTGCTAATTGATGACCATTCCCGGATGATGTGGGTTACCTTCCTAAAAGAGAAATCAGAAGCCCTTGAGAAGTTCAAAATCTTCAAAGCTATGGTAGAGAATCAAATCGGATTGAAACTAAAATGTCTAAGGTCTGATAGAGGTGGTGAATTTACATCCGGTGAGTTCATTGACTTTTGTGAGAAGCAGGGTATAAAGAGACAGTTGTCTGCTCCTAGGACTCCACAGCAGAATGGAGTAGTTGAGAGAAAGAACCGGACCATTCAAGAAGCTGCCAGGACAATGATGTTGGAAGCAAATGTTCCTCAGATGTTTTGGAAAGAAGTTATTAGCACTGCAGTCTACACTCTCAATCAAGTTCAAATCAGAAACAATACTGGTAAGACCCCCTATGAACTTTGGTTTGGCATCACTCCTACTGTGAGATATTTCAGAGTATTTGGTAGCAAGTGTTTATTAAAAGAGATGAAGATCTAGGAAAGTTTGATGCTAGAAGTGATGAAGGAATTTTCTTGGGTTACTCCACTCAAAGCAAAGCATACCAGTGTTACAATAAGAGACTGAGGAAAATGACAGAAAGTACTAATGTGAAAGTTGATGAAGGAATTGAGAAGCCCTCAAGGTTCTATGAATGTGATCAAGATGATCAGAATAATCCTCTAGTGCAAGAAGCTCCTTCCTCCTCTGAAATTCAGATCCAGACTGATCCGGTAAATCAGGAAGAAGAAGTTTGTCTGAATGAGCCTGATCAAGAACTAGTAGTGCAAGAAACTCCCAAAGTTCCAAGGTATGTAACTCTAAATCACTCTGAAGATCAGATCATAGGTGACAAAAGTAAAGGGGTACAAACAAGAAGAAGAATTGCTCAAGATTCAAATGAATACTGTCTGATTTCAAAGATTGAACCTAAGACAGTAAATGAAGCTTGCAATGATGAAAACTGGACCAAAGCAATGGAGGAAGAATTGATGCAAATTGAGAAAAATCGTGCTTGGGATCTTGTTCCCAGACCTAGAGACAGGAATGTGATTGGAACCAAATGGGTCTTCCGGAACAAATTGAATGAAGCTGGTGAAGTAATCAGAAACAAAGCTAGATTGGTCTGCAAAGGCTACTCTCAAATAGAAGGAATTGATTTTGAAGAGACCTTTGCTCCTGTGGCAAGAAATGAAGCAGTCAGATTATTTCTTGCATTTTCTGCCTTTAAAGACTTCAAGGTATATCAGATGGATGTCAAGTCTACCTTCCTAAATGGTGATCTAGAAGAAGTTTACATTGAACAACCGGATGGATTTCAATTGTCTGATAATGATGATATGGTCTACAAGTTGAAGAAAGCATTGTATGGATTGAAGCAAGCCCCAAGAGCATGGTATGAAAGGTTGGATAAGCATCTTATGCAGATTGGATTCAACAAAGGAACTGCTGACAGTAACTTATATCTCAAAATTGATCATGAAAACATTTTGATTATTGAAGTGTTTGTGGATGATATCATTTTTGGAGCAAGAGATAGTATGTGCAAAACTTTTGCAAATCAGATGAAAAGTGAGTTTGAAATGTCTATGCTTGGTGAAATGAATTTCTTCTTGGGTCTGCAAATTACTCAAACAAAGAAAGGGATCTTCATTTCTCAGACCAAATATGTGAAAGAATTGTTGAGGAAATTTGGTATGGAAGATTCAAAGCCAATGAACACCCTTATGGCAACCGGATGTAAGTTGAGCAAAGATGATGACTCTCAAAAGGCAGATCAGACAAAGTATAGTTCAATGATTGGTGGATTGTTGTATCTCACTTAGACTAGACCAGATATAATGCAGGTTGTTGGTCTTGTGGCAAGATTCTAGGCTGATCCTAGAGAATCTCATGTTATGGCAATCAAAAGAATTTTTAGGTACTTGAAAGGAATAGTTGAGTATGGTCTATGGTACCCTAGAGATCTGGATTTCTCTCTTCGTGCATATACAGATGCAGATTGGGCAGGAGATATGGATGACCGGAAGAGCACCAGTGGTGGACCATTCTTTTTAGGGAAGAGATTGGTTTCTTGGCTAAGCAAGAAACAAGATGCAATATCTCTATCTACAACTGAAGCAGAATACATTGCAGCGTAGGTAGTTGCACTCAAATCTTATGGATGAAGTAGATGCTAAGAGACATTAAAATTGAATATGAGGAGCCTATCACAATTTTCTGTGATAATTCAAGTGCAATTAATATTTCTAAGAATCCGGTATTGCATTCTAAAACTAAGCACATATCTATCAAGTTTCACTTTTTGAGAGAACAAGTGAACAAGGAAGAAATCAGATTGGAGTATGTACCCTCCAAGGATCAGATTGCAGATATCTTTACTAAACCTCTTCCCAAGGACTCTTTTGAATATCTCCGGGAGAAGTTAGGGGTCATGGCCCCTCCGGTGATGAACTAGGATGCACTGATGTGCATCAGTCCGATGGATATCACAGTCATATCTTGTGATCCGGATTGATGATGGGGAGCTGCTACTAAGGGGGAGCAGCTGGTATGATTCTGATGTATTAGAATTGCAAGTATGAGCCCTTTGCCATTGATGTCAAAGGGGGAGAGAAGACATGTGAAAAACAAGTAGCTGATGATCAAAGGGGGAGCAGTAAAGGAAGAAAAGACATGTGAAAAGTTGTTGTTGATAGGGGGAGCTGTGACAGAAAAGAGAAGTTCTTGTCTTGATGGTTTTTCACATCATATGTTGCCATCAATGACAAAGGGGGAGATTGTTGCAAGTATGAGGTGAACCAGTGTTGTCATTGATGTCAACTTACTCATATTGCATTAGTAAGAAGGTTTGGATGAGTTGTGTGCTGTTGTTGTTGAGGAAATCAGTCTCCATCTGGAACAGTGAAGAACAGTGATGAGAAGAAGGTAAATGTACTGTATAGGTTAAGAACCAGAGGATGCGGATTAAAGGGTTTGTAAACATGAGTCTTGAGATGCTTCAGCTAAGATTTCAAAGGTCCACATGAAGATCTGAAGAAGTTGTGGTAGTCTGTGTGGAACCGGTTCCGGCAAGTGTTCAGAGGTGATAGAGGATCACAGAAAGGTCCGATGAGGTCCGGAATTGTATTATCCTAATCTGCGGATTGGAAGGAGTGTTTGGGATGTCCTTGTGATGTGTCATCTTGAGTTGTGTATGATTTTGAGGTCCAGAAGTACCTTTTGCATTGTGACAGTGGTGACAGACTGTGTTCTTGAAGTACCGGATGATGAAGAGAAGAATTCTGGTAAGCTGATGAAGTGTGAATGTTTTTTATGATTCAGGGAATGTTATGATGATCATTGGATCATATCTAGTTCGTGTTGGCGGTCCGCATTGAAGTTAGAGTTGGATTTGATGTTATGGCTACCAGTTGTTGGTGTTCTTCCTGTAACAGGCCAACCGGATGTTCTACACGCGCCTTGCGAATATTATTGTGATGTTTGCCGACTTAGATGATTGTTCCTAAGTCAGTGTCTTGTATAAATAAGTGTTTGAGAATTCATTTTGATGTGTGGATAGTGTTGATGAGTGTGGCATAGCGAAGAGAAGTGCGAAAGGTAGAGCAAGGGTTTTGGGCTTAAATGGAACTGATCCAGACATGGTAGAGATGTCATTCTCCAGTTCAAGATTGTGATTCTTATCACTTTGTAGACAGTGTGTCTCCTTGTAGGCAGTGTGCCTCTTTGTGAGCAGTGTGCTTGGGTAGTGATCCCTAATTGGCATGTGCCATTCATTTTTCTTATTCTTCTAACAGAGAATAATCCTTGGGTTAATCACCCCGTGGTTTTTCCCTTAACCGGGTTTTCCACGTCAAAATCTTGGTGTTCAATGTGTTGATGTTTATCTGCTCTTGTGTTTATGCATTTTGCTTTCATGGATGGTTAATTGATACGCTGTTAACTAACTAAGAAGAATCAAGTGTTTGCAGCAGAGCAAGTTTTCATACAACTGATTCAACCCCCCTCTCAGTTGTATGCCCAATATCCAACGCCTTCTACCTTCTTCACATCCAATCTCCCGAGGGGGCACCCTATCACCATAACCTGTACCAAGGGCAAACTGGGGCATGTATCAGCATCAGACTATTCCTATTCTTTGAAACAACGTGATAAAACACATTGCTTCAAAGAGGGGCAAAATGTATACACCTAAAATTAGCTCGGGTCGAATTAAGTAAATATTTTAATATTTATCTTAATTCTTATTTTCTTCTGTCAATTAAATAAATATTTAAAATTTATTTGATTGGTTCATTATCCCATAATTAAATAAATTCATTTTATTTAATTAAATTCCCTAAATTCTTCTAATATCTCACATTAATTAAATTCCCTAAATTCTTCTAATGTCTAAAGTCCAAAATCCACCTCATCAATCCACCTCATCTCTTCCACCTCACCATGTTGCACATATAATTAAATATTCTTAATATTTAATTAGCTAATATCCTCTATTTTCTAAAATAAATCTTTAATTCAATTATCCTCCACTAAATTGAATATTTAATTCAATTGTTCCCCACTAGCCTTCACCAATTGAATATTTAATTCAATTCTTCCCCACTAGCCTTCACCAATTGAATATTTAATTCAATTGTCATAATCCACTCTTCTCAAATAAAGAATTTTTAATTCATCCATTATGAATTAAAGATTCACAAAAAATGAGAGCCATTGATCTCATCTTTTGATCCTCACCCTCCATTGCCTTTTTAGAAAATCTATAAATAAAACCCTCTTCTAAGCCATTAGGGAGGAACTTCATCTTGCACAATCACTATACCAAAATTTCTCTCATTCTCTTCTTCATTCCACTTTCAAGTGTCCTCCATTATCATGTGTTGAAGCTCACATTCAACACAAACACATGTCAAAAGCCATTCTTCCTTTGTCATCTTCAACAAGCAAGCAAGCAAGGAAAGCTTCTGAGGACTTCACAATCAAGATCAAAGAAAGATAGGCAAACAATGGAAAACAAGAGGTAAAGGAGTTTGTAAGTATGTTCTTACTTGTTTTGGTTTAATTTTTCTTTGCTTTCAACTTCCATTGGTGTTTGAGTTTTATACGTTTTCATTAATTTGATTTAACCACATTTTCTCCCCCTCACAGACTTCATCTTCTCATGTGATTGAAGAGCCTTCATTTATGTGAGATCTACACTACAAGGTGATATCTATTGTGTTTTTTATCATTTATCTTTTGGATTTTGCCTCTATCTCGCAGGGATACGCACTCTCATCTAACAATGGTGTTTGGAAGACTAGAATGTCTCTCCAGGGCTTGACTGAGCCAAGCCTCTAAACACCACAACCCCCTCCCACACTCCTTTGTGATTGCAAGTTACTGATACTGAGCTTCGCGAAGTGGAGTTGTAGAAGGAGGTTGCAGACAATAAGGATTTGGGATCTAAAAGAATGAAGACGGAGTTCAACATTTCGGGACACGGGTGCTCCCACCAGTGTCCTCCAGGATTACAGACACAGAAACAAACTAAACAGTGGTAACCAACATCTGAAGAAGCTCATGCATCTTGAGAATTAGCATCCCTTGGACTTGGGTGCTCCCACCAGTGTCCACCTTTTATGAGGCAAAAACGGAAGATATAGTGAATATCAATGTCGGAAGGAGATCCAGATTTCGAGTAGAAAATAGTACCTTAAACAAGGGCGCTAGTCCCAGTGTCCCTGACTGTTCTGTATTCTGACCTTCAAAAAATAGTGGATTAACAATCTTTGTCCTTCACCTTAGTCTGAAAGGATTTGTCATAATTCATCAACTTGCTTACTATTTTGTTTATTTAGGGTTTTAAGGTTACCTGAGCATTAAATTGAAATATTGTTTGATAACATCTAAGATTCCACATAATTCCAAGTGACAGCCAACCTATTAGGTGAATTCTCTTGCTTAGTAGAGATTCAACTCGGTTGATATGTCCTTGAATGTTTGATAAGAAGGGAGGATCTAAACCGAATCAACCACATTCAATCAACCCCTCCTTTTTCATATTAAACATTTTGGTGAACCCGTGTTTTTGGACTTTTTGTACCTTGCTGAGTGTTGTGTGATAGATTTGCATTCATTCATTTTATTGCATTAGAAAAATTACAAAAAAAAAAATGAAAAATTTGAAAAATTAAAAAATTTTAAAAAAATTGGCATCTTAAGCTTGCATTTTAGCATAATTTAAATTAATTGACATTTAATTTTATTTAATTTCTATTATTTTCATTGGATCTGATTTAAACTACATAAATTCATCATTTAGTATTCATTTGCATTGCATTTTCATGCTTAATTTGTCAAAAATTGCTTGAAATTGTACATTTTTCATAAAAAACCTAGTTTTGCATTAGCTAGGGTTTGTAGTCAAAATCTTGTTTCATATTTTACTAACCTTTTAAAACACTCATTTAGGTCTGATTTCTAACTATAGTGTTCATCATAGTGGCTTTCTTGCAAAATTTCATGTCTAGGGTTCGAAAACCTTGCATTTTCATTAGATTTGGCCTTATTGTCTCTCTAGTATTGCATTACAAGCATGTTGTGAGAGATTTTGCTGCATTATTTGACTGATATTAAGGTTATTAACTTTTACTCCTCCTCAAATTCCTCACAACACCCTTTCTATTAGGCATTTACATTGAAAATTGATGAATAGTTGCATATTTTAGGTGTATTTTCACTAGGTTTTGACTTGTCATCACTCTAGACTTACATCAAAGGCGTGTTGTGAAAGATATTTATGTATCATTGTACCTTTATTAGGCATACTATTTGCTTCCCCTCATCAATTTCCTTACAACACCTTCTTTCACTCATTTGCATTGAAAAAAGGTGAAATTTGGCACATTTATAATTACACAGTATGTATTTCAACACTATGTGTTTGCACACCTCTTCATAGATTTTGCTCAAATTCTTTAAAATAATCAATTGGACCTTGTTGTGTTGAAATATTTTTCTCCTATCCATTGTGTTTGTTGTGGACTTTGTGTGTCCTTTTAACCCTTTCCCTCAAACAAGTGTTTAGGAGTGAAATAGTCATGCATCTCGAGTGTGTTAAGTATCCTATAACTTTGCATGTCTTGTCTTATTAAATCTTATTGGACATTGATGATACAAGACATTTCGTTATGGCATCTTCATCTCATTTCTCTTTGCTATGTTTACATGCATATATCAAAAACTTTGAGAATTTTTACAAATTTCTTAATATGAATCCTCGTGTTCTCACTTGTATACAAGCTATGTATCACAAGGATATATTTAAATGCTCTTCATTTGAAATCCTTAACTATGTATCTGATTTTGACGAGTTCATATCTCTCACAAATACATACCCTTCGATAGTAGAAGATTTGACAAAACACATTGAGAATGATGAGTGTGAAATTCCTCTTAATGCTTTGGAACTAATAGCTAAAATATATGAGGATGATGATGATGATGATGATGATGATTCCATAAGTTATCCTACTTCTCCTATAGTTGAATGTCCAAGAACCTTAGATGAGAAGACTATGGATAGCCATATTAATGATACAACACCTAACCTTCCTAACAACACCTTACCTTTCTCTCATTCCAATCCTCGCCCTAGCCAAGATGTAACATTAGTGGATGAGAAAAGGTCTCTCACATTAAATCCTTTAGGGATAGATGTTGGATATAATAAAGAGAGAAACAATGTTAATTCAATACTCACTAATATACTTTGTAGCAATGTTCCTAAGATGATTGTGTGGGGGGTACCCAGTGCATCTTCTTGCCTAAAACCAATGATTACGGTTCAAAGAGATCGAAGACCACCTAGACCTCCTGATTACATCTTCAACTATGCAAGACAAATTTTCCAAAGAAATCAAGATGTGTCGCAACATCCCATGATTTCTCACACATAAAACACCCCTAATAACAAGAAAAGTAAGCAAGTACCTCATGTGCCTGTCTCTCTTCCATGTTCTCAACCTATGCTCCCCCCACCACCTCATCTTACTCACAAAAGTGGTCAAGAATATGATCTTGTCGAGCATCTTTTTGCTACTCCAGCTATGATCTCTCTTTGGGACTTAATACAAACATCACCTACATACCATGGAATGCTCCAAGAAGCTTACAAAAAGTGATTGTCCCATATACTGCTAAGCCGAATGACATAGCAGTTGTATTAGATAGTATGCATGCGACAAAAATAGATATTCTCTTTCAACTACATGAATTACCGTCAATTGAAGTTCAAAACCAATATGATCCACTTATAATATTTGTCATGATAGATACAAAGTTGGTAAAGCGAGTTATGATTGATAATGGATCGGCTCTCAATATTTGTAACATGGACTTATTACACAAAATAAAGGTCGACACATCAAAAATCAAACCGGATAAACTTAGCATTCATGGCTTTGATAATCATAGTAGACAATTAGTAGGTATTATAACCTTACCTGTAAAGGTAGGTCCTATGACTTTAACTACCCTTTTTCATGTCATGTACCCGATTTGCTTTCATATAATATGATTCTCAGTAGACCATGGATTCATGCCATGGGGACAGTTATGTCTACCCTTCATAGATCAATAAAGTTTATTTATCAAGACAAGCTCTGCACAATACACACTGATCCTGAACTGGATAATGGTTTACATATTGAAATGCAAAAACAAGTTTACAATCATATGAGCTTAAACAATTTATGAGTTGATTCATCAAAGCCTCTTGCCACGGATAATGTTGTGCAAGACTCCACACCATCGAATGCACTTTTTGGTGACGATTGGGGTTCATTAGATTTTAATCCTTGCATTATAGGGGACTATAAACTTAATAACCTTGACACATCAAAAGTCACGTCGATCTCATCCAAGCAATCTTTTGAAACTCCTAAGAAAAACAAAGCCTCCTTGGTAGAAAACAAAGACAACACTTTTACTTATACTACAAATTATGAGACCTATGAGGCTTCACCATCTTCTAAAGAAATGACATCCCTCTATGGTCAATGATTTAAAATCCTTTATAACAATTGTGACTATGTAGGTAATGGATGTGGTGTAAATCAACAAGGGATTCAAGTACCTATAGAATATGCTTCAAGACATTACTCAAGTGGCATTGGATATAATCCTTTTAAAGAAAAGAAAGCCTCTCGTCATCCTAAATTCAATGTTAACGCAATTTCAATAAGACCAAATAAACATGTGAGATATCTTGGGCTGATAGACAAGCATTGTCCACCAGGAGTTATCCCTATGAATCAGGTAAATATTTCTCCCCCTCTAAGCCACACTCATTGTAGAAAATATTATAATTGCTCTCAAGGGTGGCCTCTTCCTAGATATATATGTTCTTAAGATTAGGATAAATCAGGTAAGTATTTCTAACCCTCTACCTCCATGTTGTGTTTCCCCCATAATGTGCTATGTGTTGTTTAGGCCTCCTAGGATGACTCTTGATTCTCTTGTAAGGTCAAGGATATTGGGAGAATGCCTCTGTTGTGACCCTTCTTCTATTTGTATCATCATTCTTCTACATTGCTTCTCCTCTATTTTCATTGTTGTGTATTGTGTCTTACGGACATAGCATTGCGGTTGGTGATTTGGGGGCACTCTCGTACGTGATTGTCCCTAAGGCACTTATTTCTCCTCTCTTGATTTACTGTTTACCTTGCTCTAGTGGTTCTATCTAGTTGGTCGATGACAAAAAACATATTATACTGATACGGACCTAGTGTCCCTTCAGCGAGAAATCAAAAAATGGACCTAGTCCATACATGACGATGGGGTTGATATATATTATCCGACGCTTGGCTAATAGAATCACTCTATGTGCTATCTTGATGTTGTCTTATCGCACCTACAAAACATAACTATACTGTTACTCCATGCACTTTGTCTATCTTGGATCTTTCTTTCCTCAGCTCTCTATGTGAATGATTACATGCATTGTTGTTTATCATGATTATATGGATGCTAGCACCTTTTCTTACAGTAAATTATGTGTTTGTGGGAACATTTAGCGATCGTAAAGTACATGTCACCTCTGGGGGGCATATCTCATGTTCCCTTGTGTGTTTTCTTCCTACCTTAACATGCTTAATATCAGTACACGATATCAACCACCTTAAGGTGGGGGCATATATAAGGTAAGTTGTCTGATGATTTTGGTACTAATGAAGCGTGCTTGCAAGTCCTCTACAAAGGCGGGATGTTGTATCTCCGAGTGAGTGCACGTATTTCTTTTCTATACTACAATCGTTTAAGCCCTTTGTGGAGGAAAAATATCGTGCATATCCTTTTTATCTTAAGCCCTATATGGAGGCAGGGATGGTGTATTTCTCGAGGAGATTACACATCCTATTATTTTCTAAAAGTCCGTTGAGTAGGAAGGGCGAATCTAAGACTATCCTAACCCTTAAGCATGTCTTCGGCGATTGTTGTGGTGAAGCCCAATCATTGATGTGTGCCTGTAGCGTGCCTGAGATGGCTACAAACTTAGCAATAGGTTTCTTCCATCACTTATTTGTCATGTTTTCTCTATGTCTTCCATATGTGTGTGTATGGCGCATTTGTTCCCAAGCATAGTCTAAAGACTGGTGGCGATGAGTCCCTCCTATGCTTTGGGATTTGTATGGCGTATTTGTTCTCAAGTGTAGTCTAAAGATTGGTGGGGATGAGACCCTCCTACACTCTGAGATTTGTATTGTGTGTCTGTTGCCCCATATGTAGTCTAAAGACGTGTGGTGATGAGTCCCTCTTGCATTTTGGGTTGTGTGTTTACTTTCCTTGTACTTGAATTTGCATTTCATATATGAGAAAATGAAAAAATAAACAATCATTGCATTCATTATATTCACTGTGTTTTGCATGTCTTCAATGTTGTCTTCTCGGTGTTTTACATGATTGTAATTGTCTTCTCCGTGTTTTGCGTGTATGTCATTGTATTCAATGTGTTTGGCGTGTCTTCACCGTGCTTGGCATGTTTGTTGTGTTTGTTGACCTTACTTTAATGCATGTATTGACCTTACGTTTATACATATATTAAAGTGGGGGCTAAATGTTATGTCAGAAAATATCCCCTTGAGCCCCCTCTTAAGGTTTAGCTCCCGGGTCCTTAGAATACATTTAGAGCATCTTGCATGTTAATTGTGAATCCCGATGAGAAAACCCTGAAGTCTTATGGCAAATAGGACCTAGGGGGTACCACTTTGATGACTCCTGACCAAAATTGGGAGGGTGGACTTGGGCACTAGTACCCTAGTCCTGCCCTATTTTGAGTCTTCCCTAAATTTTAATGTCAGTTTTATGATTGTTATTTGGGTCCTATGTTGACATCTCAAATTTGAATTACGAAATTCTTAGTGGGAATCTTTGTAGTTGCATACATAAGAATGTTTAGTGTTTAATTTGAAATCTAGAAGCGAACTAGAAGATGATCGTGAACTTTATGCATATTTGTGATTTCAATATATTCATTGTTGCAAGAGCAGAGCATTGTTATTGTGTTTGTGATTGCAGATTTGACTTCATCTTTTCATGTGATTGAAGAGCCTTCATTTATGTGAGATCTACACTACAAGGTGATATCTATTAAGTTTTTGATCATTTATCATTTGGATTTTGCCTCTATCCCACAGGGATACGCACTCTCATCTAACTACGATGTTTAGAAAACTTGAATGTCTCTCTGGGGCTTGACCGAGGCAAGCCTCTAAACACCACAACCCCCTCCCATAGTCCTTTGTGATTACAAGTTATAGGTACTAAGCTTTGCGGAGTGGAGTTGCATAAGGAGGTTGCAGACAACAAGGATTCAGGATCTGAAAGAAAGAAGATGGAGTTCAACATTTCGGGACACGGGCGCTCCCACCAGTGTCCTCTGGGATTGCAAACATAGAAACAAACTAAACAGTGGTAACCAGCATCTGAAGAAGCTCCCACATCCCGAGAATCATCTTGCCTTGGACTTGGGTGCTCCCACCAGTGTCCACCTTTTCCGGAGTAGAAACGGAAGATATAGTGAATATCAGTGTCAGAAGGAGATCTAGATTCTGTGCAGAAAATAGTACCTTGGACAAGGGCACTAGTCCCAGTGTCCCTGATTGTTTCGTATTCCAAACTTTGAAATATAGTGAGTTAACAATCTCTATCATTCACCTTAGTCTAAAAGGATTTGTCATAATTCATCAATTTGCTTACTATTTTGCTTATTTAGGGTTTTAAGGGTACTTGAGCATTAAATTGAGATATTGTTTGATAACATCTAAGCTTCCACATCGTTCCAAGTGACAGCCAACCTATTAGGTGAATGCTCTCGCTGAGTAGAGATTCAACTCAATTGATATGTCATTGAATGTTTGATGAGAAAGGAGGATCTAAACCAAATCAACCACATTCAATCAACCCCTCCTTTTTCATATTAAACAAATCCATGGAATTATCATGACTTGTAGTAGAAGTAAAAGAAGAACCACCATGATCATCTTTCTCATGACTATTCATGGAGATGAACTCAGTGAGATCTTCTAATATCGAAGGATATGTGCCCATGAGAGTTTAGTAGCTATCAAAATCAGATATATAACAAAGGATTTCATATATGGAACACATAGATACATCAATATCATACATGGATGCTATGCGATCTAAAACATGAGGATGCATATTAATGAATTTTGTGAAAGTTTCGAAGTCTGTAATGTATGCAAACAAAGATTCCAAAGATGACTAACAAAAAGCATCTATAATGAAATGAGAATGTGATATGCAACAACAATGTATAATCAGATTTATACATTAATCGAGTATCACCAACATGAGAAACTTTTGTACACCAAGACACTAGTTTGAGGAAATGGGGTTTTTGAAGCTTTTTGCAAAGATAAAAAAACACAATGTCACTACAAACAAAGTGATTATAATGTTAAAGGTGCTGCACAAAAAGGTAATACAAACAACTTTAAGATTTCTTCCAAGCATATGTAAAAGAGATGTCGAACTTCTTATGTTGAAATACACAATGTGTAAATGTAAAAGTATGAATTTTCAAGTCAAGGATATGAAATGATACAAAATTTTCAAATGATTAATGAAAAATATGCTATAGATCAATGTAATATTTGATTTGAACTATCAGCAAGATGCAAATGCTCAAAGCTATGGGTTCACCAAAATGTTAAGTGTGACAAAGGAGAATGAAGACAACTAGCATGCACACTAGATCAAACCTTCTTTCACAATAACATTCAAGAACAAGAACGAGCCAAATCACTACCAAATGGAGGTGGACTTAGCTACAGATCTTGTACTCAAGAGCGCTATGGAAAGATCTGATTTAATCAAGTCTTTTATCAAACCTTAGGTCAGTTATGCACAAAACCCTAATTCTATGATGATCTGATTATAACAGAAGATATACAGCAAATCTTCATAAACCAATTGTACAGGGAGGATTAGGAAGATGATAGAACATGTGCCCCGAAAGTAGAGATGTCAGAGGACTATTTCGGGAGCGCCCAAGTCCTAAAAGGCAGAATCTTCAGAAACTGTAAACTAGAGAAATGTTATAGAGACTGCCCTGATGCCAGATCTGAAATCTGATGGGGCAGAAAGACTAGGGTGCCAGCACCCGAGTCTTGCACAGAGGAATATTCATTAACTATTGTCAGATCCTGAAACCTTGATTCTTGCTCAATCTTCCTGTATCTTCATATTTCCTAGATCTTGTACCTGTAGCCTGCACACAAGAAGCAGGGGTTTGGGGTTATGGTGTTTAGGGACTTGGCTCAGTCAAATCATGAGATAGCATTCAAGCTTCCCAACACCATTGATAGATAAAGAGAGCGTGCCATTGCAGGGCAGAGGGCGTGCCATTGCAGGGCAGAGGCTAAATACAAAATCAATATGATGAAACCAAATGATGATGAACAACAATGATATCACCTATGTGATGAAACCTTTAGGAGGATGAATGCTCTTCAACTCTTAAGGAGAGATGATAACTTCAAACCTGTAACAACACACACAATGACAATACAAATCTTCTCTAGAATCACAATGAATATTTTGAATGCTCTTTACTCTAATGCTTCAAGTTGGCTATCTCTATCTAGGTTCATAATGAATTAAAAACACACTTATATATGCTTTCCCGCTAACATTCGTCAAATTAAACCAAAAGAGTCGACAAGAAGAAACCTTTTTAAAGGTCTTATACCGACATACAATTAAATTTTCCTCGACCAATCACTGAAGCCTTGGGCGCAGGCGCCCAAGTCTTGAGGCTCCTTTTTGGTTTGGAGTAAGATAAAATATGGGCCCCTTGTTCCAAATTTACATTGGTTTCGAGAAATTTTGCATCAGGATGAATATTTACAATGTATAATGTAATCACGGGGACCTAAGAGCTAAACAAGGAGGTAAAAAGACATGTGTCCACTTTTTACTCCATAACAACAATCTTCCCAATAATCCTCCAAGTGAGATTCATGACTCAATGTTGACCCAACATATAAGTAGTCCTTGAAATAGTTTTTGCTATCATAAGAAAACCTTGTTGTAGAATAGTGAAAGTTCATCTTTGATAGAAGTCTATCAACATTTTGTGCATCTACAATTGATTTGCGAGTGTAATAAGTTAGGCTTATAGGAAAAGGATATCCTACCTTTTTTCTCGCTACATTTTTTACTTCCCCCATTTGTCTACATACCTCAAAGAAAATGAGATAATCACTTGCATATTGAGGCAACTTTTAAGATCCTTCAACACCACCTATTCTTAGGCATGAAACCTATTATATTGAATGAAGAAGCTACCAAATTGGGTGATTAATTGTGCTACTTCAAGAGAAATCCTGAGTCTCAAGTCTCCTTCCAACACCCTTACATTCAACATGCTAAAGGCATCATTCTCTCTCATGTAGTCTTCGTTTCCAATCTCCATTTGAAGCTATGAGTAGAAATCATATATTTGTGTTGAACTATCATAGGCTCGTTGAGTTTGTGATTCATGCCATACATTCATACCTGCAATAGCATAAAAGAGGTAGGAAGACATGTAAAAGTATTGACTAGTCTGCAAATTCACCAATTGATCATGCAATTGATTGCTCATCATTTTGCCTCAATAAACAAATTGGGAAGCATACCCAGTTGTAATAATAAATTGGCACATCCAATGCTCAAAGGTAGTAGTGTCTTTGATCCCCACTACCCTATGTAATAGGGTAATTATGTCTAAAATATCCTCTTGAAAATGGGCTCTCTAAAACTTCTTTGGGATTTGGGACTTCCCTTTTTTGGCACCTTTAACTAGTGCTTGGCAATAAATTAGTGAGACATGTATCATTCTTATCTTAAAAGTAATCCCACCCCTTTTGAACATCCATGTCTGAATACTCATCCCTAACTTGCAATCTTAATGCGATACCAAGAGATGGACCGTCAAGTTTTGCTATCACCCTGATGTCAGTAGTCTTTACTTATCTAGATTCTGGATTATAATTCTTCACACAAGCAAGACCAAAGAAAAAACTCACTTCTGCCATGGGAGCCCTAGGGTTTTTCTTCCATCCTTTCCCAAAAGTTCTCCAAATCAACATGTCATAAATCACTATCTTTCACCTCTGCCAACAAATTGTGAATGATAGAGGTATGCTCATACCCTTGATACTTATACTTCATTTTGTAGGGATTTGATAGACACCAAACTAAACAAGCTAGAGCTTCCAAAAGATTTTGATGGGAAGCAAGGAAATTAATTGTATCTAAAAGCAGACAAAAACTAGGGTGAACAAAGTTCATTAAAATGCAAATAGAGAAGGTAGGATTTCACAAATTCAATCAAGTAGTGAAGGTTCTATATCAATAGATATCTTTGTGCTAGAACTTCAATTTAGAAAATAAATCATCTACATCACAATGTAATGCATGATGTTTGAGCTTGCAGAAGGATTTCGACAACAACGAGTTGTGGCAGAGTTTTGTCATTGGAAATACAAATGATTAAATGACTAGGCCCATAGATCTCTTTATTGAAACCATTTTAAAACATTTCTAACATTTTAGAAAGTTAGTTTAAAACCCTCCAAAAAGCCATAGTTTTTAAACATTTGAGACCAGTGGAAAATAACCTTTTCCTTTAAAGGTCACTCTTGAAAAATTTATCATATGTTAAATCCTAACTATAAGATAAGGATGTGATCCATCACAACAAGGCCTAAATTTGATGGATGTATGGCTATATTTAGAAATTTTTGTTGTAAAATATAATTAAAATTCTGGGAAAATTGTATTTCTATGAAAGGGAATATTTTATATAGATCGTCAAAAATTATATATATATAATGGTTAATATTTGAAATGCAACTTTAAATAGATAATTGTCAACAAAAAATTGTTTGAACCGTCAAATTTAGGCCCTGCATCACAATCATTCCACTTCAATATCTATATAAAAATGACTATTTATATTTTTAACACCAAGCTCCTAATATATATGGGATAAGAATTATTTTCATACCCTCTTCCTTTCTCTGTACCACAACCCATACTTCTGGAAAAATATGTCTGCTCAGCAACCCTCATAGCTCAAGCATTGGACTCATCATGCATTCATGATCTTTACCAACTCACCCCCATAATTTTCTTAAAAAAGTAAAAAAAATTATGGGTGTTACACATTTATAGTGGAAAAAAGTAACAAACTAATCTTGTTGACATGAAGGCAAACCATAACTTGCCCATGATGTCAATTGGACATGGAACAAAGGGTAGAACAAATTCATCTTTGGATATTCAAATTGTATGTGTAATGTCAAAAATTGCATACCCTTATAATTTCACGTTATATTTTGGGTTTGCTTTAGTGTCCATTTTCTTAGCATGTTTTAGGGATCATTTTACCTTGCCTTAGCCTTTTCCTTTATTAGATTGCCAAATTTCTTTATCAATTTCTAATTCTTGCTATTGTAAGAGCACATGCTAAATTTTGAGTAATTTCTCTACAATACTAACACGAAACGTGAATGTCAATGCAATGCACGAGCATCCCGTGAGTTTCCAAAAATTTAAATCATTACTTCCCGCCTAGTTGCTAGCCACCCCCTGCTATAACGCAAATATGTCCAAACAACACCTTTAACACTCAAATATGAGCCTTCAACTTCCAAGAAACCTTTTTAAAGACCTATCCGACCAAAAGAAATTCACCTTTCGCTCTCTTCTCTTTGCTATGCTTGGTTGCACACTCCATTGTTGAAACTTGTTTAAGTTACATACCTCCAGATTTTCGGTAATAATTACATGTGCTCACCTTTCTCTTATACATCACACTGGTAATATTGTTCTAATAAGCTCTTGCTCTTGTTTGAATAATATTGCAATTCTTCTTTACCCTTCGACATTTTTATTGGCAAATCTATTGATGTCCATCACGACCATTTTTGTCATACACACACTAGGGCATTCTTCCTTGTAAACCAGAGTTGATACTTATAGATTTTATTTATTGTCGCTGCTCTTAATTCCTAGACACGTGTAGAATAGGAACACACACTATTTTCTACTCTTTATCACATTAGTTGTCTGTGGAGATCGAAAGACCAACATAGGCGCTTGACCTAAAAACAAACTCTCAAACAACTCCAACATTTTCTCTTGTTTTAGCTATAAGTATTATGGGAGGCATTCAACCACATGGAAGTTTGCTTGTGTCTTCCCCTTTGCTTGTCATTTCAATATTTCATTTGATTTAATTAATTTTGCCCCATTTTATCATTTCTATGTTATCTTATATCCCGTGGTTTGTTGCTTTTGTTGTCCCTAGTTTCGTGTTGTGTAGGTGAATTTTAACTCTCGGGAAAATCTTGTGTTTTGCAACTTTATGGGAGTACAATGTGAGACTGAAACAACAATGCAAAAGCCCTAACGGATGTCCACACGCCACACTAGTTCCTTTATTTTTGTTATTTACAAATATGAATCTAAATTTTAAATTATATTGTTCAATCCGCCTATAAATTAGCATTTTCCAACCCAGCTCAATGCAATTTAGAAATTAAGAGTATGTCATGCTCTATTATTAATAACTAACCAAATTTCTAGTTTTAGTATGCCGATTTCGGGAGGAAAGGATTCTCGGAAATATTGTAAGTGCAGAAACAGACATAGATTAATCAAGACTAGCAGTGGACATGGTGAAGCAGTGGAATCACTGTGTGAAGCAATTGTCACAAATTGATGGAAAACCATGAATCTTTCTTTTCTGCAACGTTGTTGTAGATGTAATCAAATTATAAGAAATTTATATGCCGTTTGTAGTCTTCATAATTATCATCGCGGTAAGTAATGGCATTCATACATGCATGGGGCACTTTTGAAAAATGTTATAACTCACGATTATGCTGAGATTATGCTGATAAAAAGGCAGTCATTAAACGGGAGTAGGAATCCCGGAATTCTTTGTTACCCGCATTTTGCTTAACCATCTGGACATTTGTCCACCAGATTAATATCTACCATTTACCAATGCATAAGAATTAGATGGTCTGGATCTTGTACCATATTCCTCTGCATTTTATTCCAGAAACTCGTTGTTCTTTAAACAAAAAATTTGAATTACCAAAACCTAAATTGTTGCTTGTCAAGTAGTTCTGCACCAACAACTGAGATGCTATGTGAAACCAATTTGTCATCCGGAGTTGGCTGGTGATTTCAAATTACTAGTGTCGGATAAAAGACCCAATACAATTGCACAATAAAGCCACATTAAATCACCCCAATTATTCTTGGAAGAATAAAACATGAACTCGAAAAATAAACAAAATAAAAAATCAACAATGTTTGATTTCTTTCGTACAGCCAAAATACATCTTGTGAAAAAAAATGCCCACTGGACTTATGCTCAGCATAGCAATAAATATCGGACTTCTAAATTTACAGAAGCAAAATTGTCAGTCAAGTCCATCGTTCGATTACAAAGACGTGCTTTTTTCAGTAGAAGGTTCTGTCCTATGATGAAACAATTTTGCCATCCCTCTGCGCTCACAATCCTGCAACCAAAACATACCAACAAATACATAAAATACAATGCAAACCCGTTTGACCAATAACTTGTTCAGTAAGAGTATAATCTGTGGCATATTTTGGCAGTGTGAGAAGAAAACCAGGGGCAAGTATGTTTCTATATGAATTTGTTTTCCACAGAAGAATGCAATATGAATTGACATCAGGTTTATAGAGACAACTATGAATGGCCAAATGTTTTAGCAAACAAAATTGTGACAGAAGCAAGCAATTTTTGTGTATTTGTCATCTTTTGGGTTTTTACAAATCTAATAGCTATTGGTTGAGAAACTAAAACATGCAGATGTCTTAAATAAAAGGTGCCCTCTTTCAAACAGTTATCATTGGTTGCAATTTCAGCTTAACATGTGATGGAACTGAAAACGCTGTCCAACTTTCATTTTTCCGTGTGATAAAAAAGGACATAAGGGAAGGCAGCTACACAATCTCTATTAATAAATCTACTGATCTTCAAAATATCATTGGACCACTGCCATTTGGCAGCAGCATGTCAACAGTTTTCTTGAACCTGAATCATATAAGGGGAAAGAAAATTTTCATTTTGAATTTGCAGAAGATTTTAGTCTACTTGGACTCTCTATATTGTTTTGGACTAGAGATGCAATGTTTTCTCCACAACAATGCACGCATTGACAATTCAAGATTCATTTCATGAACTTGTCTCTGGTTCCAAGAGATTGAAGAAGGAAGAAAGTGCCATGGCAAATGTAGCAATTCAGAAGCATGCAAAATAGGAGAATGGTGAGCCTTAAATATGACACAACAAATCATATTTATCAAGCAGTGGATAACTAGGCAAATCTGACTAATGTATTAATCCTGGAACACAGATATCTAACTCTCAAATCCATGATTTGGTATGAAGAATTGGAAATCAAATTTTAAAAACAACTCGTTCATGAGAACACAATTTAGTTATCCATTCAGTACTTCAAAAGAGAGAAATACGACCTTAAAGTGCAGAAAATTTATTTTTGTTTTCATATCTTTTCACTGTTATAATAAATTTCAGCATGGCTAATATCTTTCATTTATCCTTTCGTGAAAGCTTCTTACTCAAAGGTTAAGACCAGAGAACATTGCAATGCAGATGGTAAAATAGAATCATGGTAACTTAAGATTCAATTACCTTGAACATATTTAAACGAAAACGCTTGTCTGGGTTCATCCTCCAAAGCTTTAAATAAGTGTAAGCAAAGCTAAGCTGGTCACGGGGGGTAAAACGATCAACTTCATTAAACCAAAGGCATGAAAAGAGATTTGACATTGGGGTGTGAGCTCGCACAATAAATGATCCCTCGGGTACATCTGAAAGAATCAAAATTATCATAAATCAACTCAGCTAAGGCCTTAAATTGCTGAAATGTAAAATTGCAACTACTTGCAACATTTTTGGACAACAGAAAACAATATACGTACGACTTGGAAGGAGCTTGTTCGGATCTGTGGCATTAAATCTTGTAAGGCCATCAGATTGGTAAAATGCAAACTGTTCATCAATGATAGTGTGATTAAACTTGTTCAGCTTCTTGTTTTGCATCACCTCCTCCCACACGCAGTGACGATCATAGTGATTTGAAATAGCATATTCAAATCCTCGACGCCACAGAAAGTATTCCAGTATTTGGAGTGGATCACTTTGGAGTCGCAACTTACTGTCAAGCCATATGGAGTACCTGAAAAAGATAAAAAACACCGAATATACAGTAAATGTTATGTATAATCTCTTGGATATTCCAATTACCATGACTACAAACTATAATTTATGCTCCCCGGGAATGAAACATTTTGAGGGGTCAAATGCACAAACAAATTCCCTTATTTGTCTTTTTAAAATTAATACTCTGATACACTATGTACATCCTTGTTCAGCTATTTCAAACATCTTTCTATCCACACAATAATGAGAACATTGCTCAAAACTTGATCAAGATATACAAGATTAGTCAGTAGATAAAATACCTTTACAAACATCTTTCCTCTCAGAAAGACCATCCTATGTTAGGTTGCACAATATAGACTAGAAAAAACCCAAAATTTTGAAGAATGCGATCAAATATTAAGACAATCACTAACTTCAAGATTGTTGTGGCTTTTCATTCATCGTACACTTCAGTTTTGGCAATTATTATATTTACAAATTACACTCTACCAATTCTACGGCTAGCAACAATGTTATTTTAAGTTATCATTTCCCTAATGCAAACCATAGTTCAAACTTCAAAAACTCAGGTGAGTACTTGCAAGCAGTACAGTACTGGCAAGTACATGCCAAAAAAGTGCCAAAAAACTCACCAATAACTCACAAGTCCACGAGAAAAATTCAGCCAGCATTAAAAAAGCAGTCCACCCATTAAAAAACAGTCAAATTCGTCATTTTTTGCACTATTCTTTTTTATCATTCGACCTTTTTCACATATTTGAGCATTGCACATTTGTTTGCAAGCGACATTGTGCTATTTGGAATGAGCGTGGATCAATTTTAGTGAACTTATCAGCCTCATTTGACAGGTATATAACACTTTTTCTGTGTTTTTTTGTTTGTTTGCCTTCATTCTTAATTTCTAGCTGCTAGGGTCTACATTTTTTGTATTTTATTTCTAATTTTCGGTTAGATATTTGTAGCTGCTAGAGTAGTTGTTCAAATTTTTCTATTTTTTTCTGTTTTGCTAGGGTTTCATTTCTTTTTTCCAAAAATAAAATGGCATCCACATACAAGAGAAGTGGCAGCAAGTCTAAGGACCTTACTTGGAAACATGGTACAATAGGTACAAAGCTAGAAATGGTACTATGCAACTATTGTGGAAGGCATATGAGAGGAGACATAAATTGCCTCAAATATCACTTTGCCTGAATCAGTAGCCAAAAAATTTGCGATATGTAATGCAACCTCCTATGTTTCACAGCGTTTCAGGGACGGGGGGACGGGGGCAGCAGGGGACGTGTTTTAGGGACGGCAGTCCAAGGGCCATTTTTTGGGGACAGCTGGGGACGGCAATATATGAATTTTTCAATATATATATATATAAGAATTTTTCAAAATATCAATATGAAATAGAGATATCATATATGTTAATAACTTAACAACAATATCAATATGTGAATAAATCATGACAGTAGTAGTGTAACATACTAACAGCAGTATAAACTTCGATAAACTAGTATAACAGTAATCTAAATGGTAATCAAACACCAATGCTCCATAGTGATTTGGTGTGAAATGAGATTTATCCAGTATGCTTAAAAATTAAAATACAAACATAAAATAAATAAACTTGATATCAAACCAAAAAGACTATGATAGAGTTTCCTCTGGATCCCACATCACAGACCTCTACAGGTCAACTAACTAATCTTATCTCTAAATGGAAAGATTTGCCATTTTGTTAGGGGGAGTTCCTCAAAAATCAAATCTGGGACAACTATGGAACCACAAATGCCAGCAGTTGCATAAGTTTCTATATATGGTGAACAGACAAGAATCTGGTTATAAATAAATATTAAAGAATTGTCGTAGCAATCCCTGAACCTTCAAACATTGACTGACGTACCAGTGGACAGTGTAAACATTAGACTGAGTTTTGGCGTTTTTAATTTAGGGTTTCAGATCTGGCGTTTAAAATATTTAAATTTTAATAGATTCTGAAGTTTTTAATCTATGGTGGGGTTAAATATTTTTTTTATTAACAAAAACCATCGGGGGACGTTTGGCCATCCCCAGGACGGTCGAGGGACGTCCCCACAAATTTTGCCTCATTTCAGGGACGTTTCCATTTTTTTCGATTTTCAAGGGACGCCGTGGGGACGTCCCTAGCCGTCCCCCCGTCCCGGAAACGCCACTGGAGACGAGGACAGCGCTGGAGGAGGTGGGGACGCATCCCCGTGTACCCTTGGCGACCTCTAAGGAGGTTTAGCAAGAGATTGATGTTTATTAAAGTATTATTGTAATATTTAATGGTCAATTAGCTGTTAGGATAGACTTTAGGAATCTTCTTTATTCTTTTAGTTAAGTTCTTATCCTTTTTGCTTTATTAGTTGTCGCTTAGTTGTCGCTCTTATCCTTTCCAGATAAAACATTTGTAAACTCTTATTTAAGGATGCTTTCACCTCATAGTTGATATCGAATATCTTTGTAATCATTATGTGTTTTATATTATTTTAATGTTCTCCTTTCATCTTATGATTAAAATAAAATTGAGAAAAAGACAACAGAGGCATTCGCAATTCTTATGAGTTTTATGGGGTCAAAGGGAGATTTACAAGATTCTTCATCTTGCGTTGGGCCATGGATACGAGAATCTCAAACTCTAGGAAGCAGTAGTTCAAGTTTTTTCATTTCTCATAACACTCTTGGTATGCAGCTTTCCTTGGAAGGTACTCCATGGAACTAGGAAATGCATCATGAGCCCAACTTGGCATGTGTCAATTTTTGGTACTACAATAGCATACCATTTAATGTTGAGAGGAGCTCTTATTGGGAGGGATTGGCCACTGCATCAACCGTAGCAGGTAGAAGGTTGACTGCATTATGCGTTGAATTAGCCTTTGATCGGAGGTGGAACCAACAACTCCACCAAAATATTCATGTTGCTACCTACTACTTGAACCCATAGTTTTTCTTCTCTAATTCATTCAGAGCAAATGAGGAGGTTATGGGTGGCCTCAACACATGCATGGTGAGGATAGTCCCCAATGAAAACCTTAGAGACATCACCCATGATGAGTTGCATATTTATAAGGGCACGGAAGCAAGGTTATTTTCTTCACCTCTATGCATTCACAAGAGAACGACTCTACAACTAGATAAAAAATACATGAATATTTTAGTAAGAATTAAATGTAATGTTTAATTTAGTTTACCAAGTCTTGTACAAAGCTATAAATGTTGTCCTTGCAGATTTGTGGTGGAAGGATTTTAGTGCAACACCTAATCTTCAAAAACTTACCATCCACATTTTGTCCTAATCCTATGGCACTTATGGGTGTTAGCACAATTTAAGTGTTTTTTAGGCCATTCACAGAAAGAAGCACAATAGGTTATCCAAAAAGTGCTTGAATGACTGTCTTTGTGCACTACAACCTTTGGTTGTGTGCAAAGAAGGTGGAGGGGCATGAAATACACGAGATACTTGATCTTGATGACATCAATTCATATTCAAATTGGATTGCTCAAAATGTGGATTCCATGTTTAGTGCTGGTGATATAGCTGATTTGGAGAGGGAAGCAACATAATGGGCAACGGATGTAGCAGCAAATAAGGAGGCAAAAGGCGAGGCATCAGTGGGAGTTTCATCATCTTCACGTCATGATCACATGCCTGAGGCTTCTGTTGAGAATGATATTGTTCCTCAACAAGAAGCTGCAACACTACCATCCAACTCGTTTTTTATCTATGAGGTGTATTGAACTTTAATTTTGACCTATATATGAAGGAAATCATTAATATGTTCTCTAAATTCAGAAATATGCATGTTTTTGAAAAATATTTTACAAATTTATGTGTTTTTTCATGTTTGGAAAATTTGCCAACTCTCAAGTTTTTGAAAATTTTGGGTCTACTGAGTTTTTGTCAAGTTTGAGTTTTTGAACTATGATGCAAACCATAACCAAGATGATAAGACAGACAATGTACATGAGAACCATTGGTTGAAGGAAAAAGGCACAAGATATAAGATACTCTAAAGCTATGTCATAGGGTTTGCCAAATTTCTTCTATGGAGTTCGAAATTCGGCGGATTTACAAACAATTTTAAAAATTCGTGAAAAATTCATACGGAGAAAGGGCATTATTTTAAAAGGAATTTTATTTTTGTTTTTTTCCCTTTCCTGGCACTCGCAGGTAATCAGGATATTCAATATTCTTCGGGAGTGGAACGAAACCATACGTGCGTGGAACCAGTTCTTCGGGCTTCGGGAGATAGTGCTCGGAATTGTCTCACGCTGTAAAAAAAAAAATTCTATAACTCATGGGTTGTTCTATCAACGTATTCCTTGAACCTCCTATGGGTGCAAGTGCTAGTTGTACACCTTATTAAAAAGTATGTTAGAACTTAGAATAATTTAGGATTGTTATGTAGATAAAATAAATTGGATAGAAAGAAAGTATATTATATTAAAGAGTTAAATTTTGTATATATTAATAAATATTATAATATAATATTTATATTATTAATATATATTAATTATATCAATATTATATATATATATATATATATATATATATATATATATATATTTTGGTAAGAGGAGCGATTTCTAGCCCCAAGCTGGAGGTCACAAGGGGGACCTCCTCCCCATCAACATATTCAACTTAGAAGCCACACAAACCACTTAGATGTTACTTGGGGGATTCGAACTTGGATCTCCATCTTGAGAACCTTATGGCCTTGCCATTTAAGCACAACCCCTTTCACATTTATAATATTATATTATTAATTATATATAAAATATAATATTTATATTATCAATATATATATTATTTTTAATTTTTAAATTAAATTTAAATAAGGCGAATTTAATAACGAATTTTTTTTCGAACTTTTTCCCCTTGCCGAACTTCATCCAAATTTTATCGTTGCTGAACACGAATTCGAACTCGAACCTTGTGACATAGCTCTAAAGCATTCCCTATTATATCATTCATCATCTTCAGCACCTTTAGGACCAGTGACCTACATAAAAAAAGCTTCTGAACTATAGAGAACTGCTGGAAGACTAAAAGAGTGATTAAAGTCCTTTTTAAGGTGAAATATTACTTTTGTTCATTATTAGGATGGTTTTAAAATCTTATAGTACAAGGAAAAAAGCAACTTGTGTAGGCATAAAAGTATGGATATAAAAAGCTCCGACTGGGGCCGTCCTATCTCCATAAGTCAATTTCAGAATTTCTATATTAAAAAATTCTAAATGCGTGACCAATTTTGATGCAGAAGCATCTTAGCCAACCGCCAACAGCTTTGCTTTATTTTATTTTCTTGTGTTGGTGCTTCCGTCCAAGTTCTTGCAATTATGAATTGATGTGCTGGGCATGGAAAATTTATTTGATTTGGACACTAGTGGATGTCTATCAGTGGGACTACATGACGACAACTTCAGTAATAACCAGATTTGTTATCTCTGCTAGAGGCGTCACCAATAAAAACACGTATTTATTTGTGGAGTTAAAACATTGGAGCTGCAACCTGGCAACCAGAAGTGGCTATTTATTTTGGCGTTTTCTTGATTGTGGGCATGGAGTGGTGACAACTATGAATATTTATTGTGTCTATCCTATCCAGCGGTGGTCAGAAATCTTCCAATTTTAGCAATGTCGGCTAAAGAAGAATGATGGCATATCTTTCTTTTTTACTTATATATGGTCGACTTGGTATTTTGGACGGTAGCAAGAAAGAATTTGTGAAGGAAGTAGAGTCCTCTAGTTGGCTAAGGAGAGCAATTCAGTGGTCATCAGTCCTGAAAAGGCTATTTGCTGAGTGTAAAGCTTTCAAAAATTAGTTTGATTTGGAATCGTGAGTCTCCAGGTTTAGGAGCCTGTGTGTTGGGCGCACAAGTAGCAGAAATTAGGAGTTTTTAGTAGTAATTTTCTTGGTGTGCCACTGAATTTTCCTCTGATTCCACAGGCTGGGTAACCTGTTGCTGATAGAAGTCATAGTAGCTATAGTCTGAGTACTGATAATTAATATAATTGACTGCTGAAGCAAAATTTTGTTAAGCTGGGCATGTACATTTCTGCCATAATTATGTTACAGTGTGTGGAGAGCTGCAGTATCAACTACTCTTCAGTGGGCAGCTTCATCCTGACTGCATCAAATTTGAATCTGTTGCCTTTCTCTCTTGATTTTATATACATTTGTTTCCCTAAGTACATTTTATGCATTGTACTCACTGTCAATAGGAGAAATACATGAAGTCCAAGAGAACCTACTTAGGGAATCGATCAAGTACTGCATTGTGGATATGATATGGTAATGATTGTTGTATGTAATAATACTTAAGAGAAGCAAATATGAACAACTGAACCAGAAATAAAATTCAGACGGCACAGAAAATAGAATAAACACATTTTTAAATTTATTCATAAAACATAGTATATACAACTAGATTGATTTCCCATATAGGACAACAAAACTACGAAGGAGAATACACCGAAGAGAGCTCCCTCAGTATGTTCCCGAACTCAAGTAGGAAGATCCCAAGAAGGTATGTTGGTTAGAAAACAGCCGACAACTACTTGTATTGGACACAACTAGTAATCCTGACTAACTAACCAAAAATTGATAATGACCACACAAAAACATAGTCAGACTACATATCAATTAATTATTTCCTTATTCAAATATATCGAACATAACAAATTTCAAGTATTCTAAGTACATAACATAAACAAAGCATATATTATTCTATAATAAAAACTTGGTCAAAAGAAACATGCATATGAGAAAACTCCATTAGGGTATGAGAACTCATACTGATCTCTAATCGTGAATACATTATTTTTCCAGTATGCAGTATGATGGAGTCATAAGGGTATCAAATGATAAGAAAATTTTCCAATTAGGACAAGAAAGGCATGTTTCCTATTAGGATTGCCTTAGGAATAGATAATACAATCAAAAGAATCATTTACACATTGTCTTCAGCAGCTATCTTGCTATATTCTCATTCAATGCGTACTTGAATGCACTTTTTTTCATATTTGTAATGGATATTTATTTGCAAATTACTTCAGAAGCTTTGAATAATTTGGATCTCTCTTTAAAAAGATGCACACTTGCCAAGGTGTTAAATTCCATATAAAAACACTCAAAAACAAATTGATTGACATATTTGCTTATAATGTCCTTTTCAAGTAGGATAATTTGCTTGCTAGTTAGCTAGCTCATGAAAGGAAGAAAAGATATTGAACATAGAGAACAATCATTTTATGCTTTGGAAACACCTTTAGTTCACCAGGAGAAACTACACAAATACTGCAAGCTAGTCATCGGTATTATCTTATATAGAAATATGTCTTCTTTTCATGTTACCTGGCAGATGGAAAAAGACGATGAGTCAAGAACTTAGGCACCTTCCCACTCCGACGCATATCTGTATACGGTAAATTTCTAACAACAACAATCTTCCATAAGCCTATGTACCCTTTGTCATCAGGATGTCGACCCTCTGCGGACATTGTATTCAATGTTCTCTCATCAATAAACATTACAAAACACACATTCTTCTTGGACGACTGTGTAACCTGTATCAATGCAAACATAACTAATTAAATGTAGGTACAAGATGAATAGCCAATCATTTGGCAAAAGTGGGACTACAGAAAAATCTCAAATGTATGTTTGTTTCATAATAGGATGTTGGAACCTAAGCATTTGGCATACATGTTACTACTTTTTCAGAGAAAATACCAATTATTCTCCAGTGAATATGACTTATGATCTTTAACATGGCCACAAGTGCATGTGTGTTTAACATGATAACTGTGAACATGAGTCAATGGTTGATATATGTATCAGGAAATCTAATCAACGGGTAGTTATGACCACAAGGTACAATGTGGTTAATTTTTTCTCCAAGTCTAACAGTTGAGTGCATGAAAGTTATATGTGGAGATCTTATCATGTCAAGTTTTGTAAGGAAAACATATTACTTATCATAATCCAGTCTTGTGTACACCATGGTCATTCAGTAAAGCTTTGTATTGAAGGTGCAAGAGGAATAGTGGAAATTATTAATGAAATGAAAGCATAAATCACCTCTAATCTAATCTAAAGCCATAGATGCTATGTGAAAACACAATACATTTGTACAACAATAGCACTAGTGGTTGGTTACCGATATGGCACAACAATTGGTATAGATCATAGTTACCAAGAAATAGGGACTGGTACTAGTACGAGAGACGGAAAGGGGTACCAATAGACCAATTTTCAAAAAGGGGAAATGGGCACTTGGAGATGACAAATCTAAAAAAAAAATAGATATTAAATTTTTCTAAAAGTACACAATGGCTATAAAACCTCAAAAAAGGTAAAATGCTTAAAATTAAAAGCTAACATTTTAAATTACTGAAATAAATGTCAATGAAAGCAAAGATTAATTATATTGATGTTTGATAGTCAACGTCATGACATATAGTTAAATTTTAAACCATAATCGCCTAGAGGCAGCAGAGATGGGAACCGGGATGGGAATGTCATTATTTAAAAACATGGTACGGGGGTTACTTGGAGATGACTATATTTTCAACCAATTGATAAAAATTCAGTGCATATAAACATTTTAGCCTTTTTATTGTTTCTCTTCTTACAAGTATCTTATTGGGATTTGGTAAGAAAGGTTTCTGATGGAAAAAAAAACTCATACATTTTGATGCAAAAATTAGATAATTACAGGTCCTAGTTTATTTCTTATATTCATTTAGCTCTTGTCAACCAAATATCAGCACTTGAGGAAAATAGCCAATGTAATATATATATATATATATATATATATATGAACTTCTATAGGAAGTTTCCCAATTTTCAAGGGCTCCAAGAGATGTATAGAGATGGGAAGAAACTTCATTTGAAGTCTCCTAATATTTGGAGTCCCCACATGTGTCTCTAAACAAGGACAAGTTTCCAATACGAAATATGACAACTGAGGGTTAGGTTACGAGTTTCCAGGTAACTATGGTATAGATTATACTATATAGAGGTTTCTAGTACACAAAAGTAATGTGTTTTTTACAGATCCAGAGCATTGTCTACAGTTACAATATAAACTCCAATCAACTTCTTTGATCTCCTAGAAGCAAGCCAGTTTCTCTTGAATCGGTGAAATAAAGGAATATAATCCTAAAATGGGGTAAAGACCATGTTATGACCACTTTATTTGAGGACAAAGCCAGTGTAACCCACTCACAACACACTGCACAAAGCTAACAGAGAGAATACATAAACAGCCAGGAAATCAAAAAAGCCACCTAAACCATATGTTTAATATTTATACTCTTTATCGGTGTGGAATAAACAAAAGTACAATAATGAGGTTGTATGCTAGCTGTTGTTAAAGACAAACACAAGCAGCAAGCAAAAGATAAAGCTGAAAGTTAATTTACTAAAGTATTTGCAAGAGTTCATCTCCTACAGCTTTTGTAATAAAACAAAGAGAAAATACCTTACAGGCTTCACCACATAAAGACATATAACTTGTTAAAATCGGTAGTGGTTAATCCTTATCACTAAAGGATACAAGACTACCAGCAATTAATCCAAAATAGTTATTAATTATTAACATTTCCTACACAACTTGTTGGGTTCCATCACAGTAGCAAATAATGCAAGCACAAGAAAGATGCAGCGAATAAGGGTTTCTGCAGGGGCAAATGGTAGTACAGGAAGGGTCGCCTACCTTTGTTTCTCTTGTTCTCCACTATTCTCTTGCAAAATACCCACGCCCTTGCTCCTTCTCCTCTGTTTATTCCCTTACCACGCCCTCTCAAACTCAACTAAATCGCCCAAAAAGGGTCACGAAATTCAAAGCTCACCCCTTGCTTCCTCTCTCCTTCCCTTCTTGCCTCCCATCATGCCCTTCTTATCCTTTCCATCCCTAAGCGAGTCAAATTATCAATTTTTCTTTTAATGGAAACAACGGCAAGCCATGTTGTGGTAAATGGAGTTGTAGGCATTTCCTCCAACAACCTACTGTCCCCCTCCTGCCTTCGCTGCCCCTGCCTTTAATATTGAAAATTGTTATTATTTATTTTCCTCAATCAACCTTACTATATGACTTCAACATTTGACTGATTATTTATTTCAATGACTTTATCGGGTAGCTCAGCTTCTCAACCATGACTTAAAATATTTATTTTAATTCACATGATCAAAAGTGAATGATGAGTGCAAGACTTAGGATTACACACTTAACTTTACAATTAGTTGTTAAATGAGCCATCTAAGCCTTACTTAAATCATCTCCTTTGAATAATTATGACTTAATTATAATCCTCTATCACATATGTCCAATATAACCTTCGGGGTACAAGGTGTACAAGACGACAGAACTGCCTAGCTATAGCGACCAAACACCGTCACCACTAACAAATCGATTAGTCTGGCATTGGAACACTCCCCAATCAAACAGCAGAACCTGCATCATCTTGCATCTTACCATTGGCAAATCGATTAGCATACCTATCTACAACAAGTTGAAATCAAGTGCCTTTGAGCGATGTAACAAGTGCACCAACAATCTCGCATAATTTTGGACAATCGTATTGAAAAGTATAGAACATAGCTCTCATTCTGTGTCAATTGCTATACGTATTTATTGAAAAAACCATAGGTCCATAAATGATTCAAACTGCCATAAATGATTCAAATTGCCAACCATTTATACAATTTTCAATCAAACTCATTTGGCTGACATGTTTATACTTAATTGATTAACACAAACTACATACAACTACTTTCTAATTCCATTTGTCAGGTGATCTCGCTGGTAACTTCATACCAATCCAGTGATAATGCATAGTTGGATATAAGTCCCAATCATTGGTAGCTAATAACTATATCCAGATAGAGAAAGGTACACAATTGTGCAAATTTGCAAAACAATTGATTTGCAACAGAAATACTCTATTGCATAAAATAAGTACAGAATAACCACATAAAATGCATTTATAGACACCACACGTTGTATTGAAACAGTTTAAATTTTTGAAGTTATTTCTACTGAGTACAACTACTGAGGTCAAGCTATTGATCCTAACAGAAATAGGAAATTTTGTGGGATGATTCTATTTTTAGTTTGATGAAATTCGAAATGCTTACAACTACTGAGGTCAAGCTATTTATCCTAACAGAAATAGGAAATTTTGTGGGATGATTCTATTTTTAGTTTGATGAAATTCGAAATGCTTCACTGTTTAAGGTTGTTGGTGTCCAATGGGACTAGGAAAAGGCATTAACTAAAGCCATTGCTACAACATAACTTGGAAAGACCCCATATGCTATCAATTTAATTTAACATTTTTAAAGAAAAGCTATGATAAGAAGAGGTCTTTAGTTCTTGCCAGATGGATTCCCCTACGTAAGGTTACTTTAAATTGAATTTTGATAGTGCTGCAAAAGGGAATCCAGACAAAGCGGGAGGAACCCAAAGGATGAAAACCCATATTGCTATTCAGTATACTATGAGGCTCTTTGAATGGACTGGAAATAGCCTTAAAGAGCAGATGTTTACATTCCTCAAGTTGACAAAGACTTGAAGAATCTTATTTGTGGCCATTATAAAAGTGCATGATCAGATCAGTGCTCATGGTATTCTAAAGGAAGTTGGTCTCTCAAGGATCTCCCAAGCTGTCTGTTAAGTAAATGGGGAGCCAACATGTCCTCATAGGCAGGATTAGTCATACAAGGTCCTAGATTGGATGCTACTCTAGTAATACTCTTAGATAAATTGGTATCAGGATGGCCCTGATCTAGAGACCATTCCCTTCCACACAAAGAAGCCTCCCCTGCTTTCCCTTCTGCACCCCCTACCCTCCTCAAAATGCCTCAAGAGTCAAAAGTGACTAAAAACCAGTGTTCCATGAAGACTCCCAAGCATCCCCTACGGCAACTGAGGCAAAAATTCATCTTTTTTTTTTAAAAAAATAACTTTTTTTGGATCTCCGTGCCAATACCCCTAACCCTAATGGTTTATGGGCCCCACCCATACCCTAAGTAGTCACAAAAATGTAAAAAATAAGAAAGCTTAAAAGTTGCAAGAGTGATAGTATTAGGATAGGAAAAGTGAGAGCAATAGCAAGAGTGAACGCATTAGCCAATTCTTCATCAATTGAGTGCAAACATTACAAAGAGTGAGAGCAACAACAAGAGGAAGAGCAAGTGCCAAGTCTTTGTCGAACACTGAAAAACTATGTAGCCCTCATCATTTAAACTGCTTAGATTCTTTAGCTTCACTATTAGTTTATGAAGAATGAAGATTTGGTTAGAAATAGTGAGGGCTTGGTGTTGCAGAAAACATAGTGATAAAATTGTGAAAATGATGCACACCATGAAGGCTTATGTGGTATCAAAGGCCTTAATCTAGGCTTGGTGGCAGGGGGCTTTGCCCCTCAACCTTGCCTTGTACTACGACAGGGAACGTCCTAGGGGCACTGCCCTTCAACCCCGCTCAAGGCTCCACCCCCAAACCCCCACCCACCACCATCCTGCCGTCGTCACCCCACTGTCTCCAAATCTAGGCCTTTGGGCCCTCATGCTGTCCCCACGTCCCAAGACTCCGTAGAACACTGCTAAAAACCCATCCTAACACAACAGTAATCTGGTAGTCTCCCTGTAAGAACCCCTGCAGGAATAATTAGTTCTAAATCACTACCTCCCAAGGGTTTCTTTGTACTCTGGTTTTATCCTCAGATGAGTTTAAGTAAAGGGAGACAAATCAAATTATCACACAGAAATTCCAAACTGAAAACTTACAACTTTTTGATTCAAATCAATGTTCAATTCGCATTAAGTTTTATAACAGAGTTCAAGAGTTTGAGAACTATATTTCTATCATCCAGTGGTCACAATGCAGTTTCAGATCCAGACATGAACAAGTACAATAAATTGCAATCTAACTTAGACTCGCTTGTAGCTTCTCCTTAGGTCACAAAGGCTCTTGAAGCTTGGAAGAATTGTAGCCAGTCTGCAATAATGTATCTCAATACAGCGCAACCAACAATGTTAGGTATACTCAACCTCCAGACCTTAGAGCTGCTTCACACAAAGCTTACAGATGAAGTCGCCTAACCTGCTGATACCACTGTGTCCGTATACAATGCAAATCACGCCCAGATCTGCTGCAGACACGGATATGTATTAGTTCAGTGTGATTCGGCACTTGTAGGGTGGCGTCCGATTGCTAATTGATCCTCTAAACCTGTTGTTGGCACTAAGAATTTGCACAGCAAAAATTCCTGTGTCAGTGTGTATCACGACCTATAGACGGGCTATAAGGCAGTTGTGAGAAGGTGCTGACTCCAGGTATCGATGTTGGGAAAATGACCAATCTGCACCTATAACAGTCTGCCCAGGACTCTATCTGCACGCCTCCTTCAGATCTGCCCTTGATGTTGGCGAATATACCCTGACTCTCTGTGACTCTAAATCTGGGTGCACTTAAAAGACTTCCACCTTAGTATATACCAGCACTCCGCCTCCTGAAAACACACAACTGATCCAATTAGCACAATTGCAGTGCCTGGGTGGAGCTGCCCAAAATGGAGGAAGAGGGGTTTCATCCTCACCTCTTAACCCACCTTCAAGGAATTCCGTCCTTGCAGGCTGTCACTTGAAAATTCAAGAATATCAATTGCCAAAATATCAAGTCGCATACCCAAGTAGAAGAATGAAGCTTACAATTATACCTCTCCACAGATGGGTCTCAAGTGCCCAATTTGAGCACCTCCTTTGAATTTTGAATTTTAACTTTATTTTATTTTATATTTTGTTATTATATATATTTATATTATATAATATTAGTGTTAAAAAAATACTATTTTTAAATAATAATAGTAGCAAGACTCTTGGCGGGAAAGAGGGGATATGACACTCCCCGTACTATGTTGTTGAATCTCTTGTGAAGCCTGCCTGTGAGATTGCTCTATGTGCATGAGGATGTTGTCTAGATTGAGGGCACTCCGATTTGTACATTGGATATCAGATCCAAGTTCAGCTTTTATCTTTCCTTCACCACTTCCTCAAATCTAATAGCATATTAGACTGCTTAGCCATTCTAGAGTCTCATCTCCCCACCAATTGAAGTTTCCAAATTCTAAGGTCTAATGAACTCCGAAGTGAGATTCTCTATCCTTAAGCTTATATTTTACAGATGGACATTAGTTCAGGCCTCCTAAGTAGAAAGTTGGTTACCCTCTAAAATAAGGTCATGTTTATGTTTTGATGGGGAAATCAATTCAATCATACATGATTCAAAGGTCCTTATGGTGGCAAGTAAAGGTGACATTTGATAATTATATTGATTTATGCTTACCCTCATCTTTTGGAAACCTCACATCCCATCAACACTCCTAACCAGATTATCCCCCATTTGAATCACCTGAGATCTATTAAATTTAGTGTCTGTAGATGTTTTATTTTCTCTATAAGTGTTTGATTATCCTCGGCATTTTTCCCTTTATTTTCTCTATAATACATTGGCACAACTTATACAAAAAACTTAGTAGCTCTTTGATGGATTGACTGGGTTTTCATTACATATTTTCACACATCTGATGCAAATATAAACTAACTGTTTAGGATGATCAGGAAAAAATAAAAACAACATTTACTTAAACTAGAGGAAAGAAATGCATACAAGAAACCCACATAATGGATTCACAAAAGTTGCTTCTAGACTATATTATTGGATTCTCCAAAACCCCCCTTCATACTTGTTGTGACCAAATCACACATCGCCCCATTGCAAATGGGGACCCCCTTTTTTTGAGCTCCGATATTTTACATGAAGTTCTGATGATGCCTTAGGTTCATTTCCTCTGCCAATCCAATAAGTCTCTCTTCTAGGAGATTTTTGCTTCATAACTGGAGGTCTTATCTGGAGGATGAACTTGCAGTGATGAAGAATCTTGATTAAATTCCACCCAGATAATGAACGTTGAGATCAATCCTGAAGTATGTTTGAGATCCTGGAAAAGACTAAGTCTGGAGCCTGAAATGCTGAAAATCCTGAAAAAATGGCTAAGTCTGAAATCTGGTGAATCCTCCAAATTCTATATTTTGCATGTTAAATCCGGTGGATTCGAGACCTATCTCAAACATCCTGAAAGGTATATTGAAAAATATTTTAAGTATAAGAAATTCAATCTCTCAACTTATACTTAAATATATTTTTCAATATACCTTTACCCTCGTGACCCTGAAAAACGCCTGACTCTTCCAGAGGATTTGAAAAGCTCATCTAGTGCGACGGGGCACTTAAGTGGCACAAAATCGCGAAAAAAAAAAGCACTCTCAACTGCAAGATAAGATGAGGATTCCACTTGATGAACCAATGCGCCCATCTAAAACCTTTAAGTGATGCGATTTTCAAACCTTGAGGTGACGCGAAAATTTTAAAGGATTTTCAAGTCTTGAAGTGATGCGCTTTTAGAAGATTTTTTATGCCTTTTGATGCGAATTCCAGAGGAATTTATACATGCTATCTAATGCGCAAGAGCATAAGGATTTCTATGCCTTGAACTAATGCATAGAAACATGAGGATTTCAATCAATCAACCAATGCGCCCAAGCTAAAAGCATCATTTTGAAGGAAAAGATAAGGACTTCAAACACTTAAGTAATGCGAAAATGAAAAGACAAGTCTTGGAACGAATTTTGGAAGAAATTAAAATGTTAAGTGTCCAGAGGATTTCAAACCCTCAACTAATGCGCTAGGATAGAGGGATGGATTCCGAAATCTAAATTTTGAAGAGAGACTAGAAGATTTGAAAAGCTCAACTGATGCGCCACCTAGAAGAAAGGAGAAGTCTTAAGGTTTTTTGAATTAAGAAGGATCTAGTTTGAGAGGATTTCGAAGTCTTATCTGATGCGCCAAAAACTTGAGGATTTTTGTCCCTCATCTAATGCGCCCATCTAGTAAACATCATATTTGCAAAAGGAAGTCTCCCAAACATTCAACACAAGCGCTTAAACCAATCCACCAATGTGAGACTCAGAGGAATTGAAAACTTGATCCAAAGCGACCTAAGGAAGAAGGGCCCAGTTGAGGATGATTACACATTAAAGGTGAATTCCAGAAGACTTCCAATGCCTCATCTAATGCGACTTCATGAAGGGAGACTCCAGGCGCTTCAAAGACGATACTTCACAAGGTTTAAAGTCAATGTTCAAGAGATTCCAACATAGTGATCTAGTGCGCCAAAGTGGTTTTCACATAAAGTTTAGAGGATCCTTATCTAAGGCGAAACTCAGAGGATTCTCCATGCCTTATCTAATGCGCCATACAAGGAGGAAAGTGCAAGTGTCCTAGACATCCAACGTTAGGTCTTCAAGGCAAGTTTAGAGGATTTTAAAACTTTATCCAATGCGCCAACATCATGAATACACCTAAGTTTTGAAGCTTCCAACACAGTGATCCAATGCGCCACTTCAAGGTGGTATCCAATGCGCCACACATAAGGAAGAATGAAGTTTGTTTTTAGAGATCTCAAATCACCTATCTAATGCGCTTAACCTAGGAGCTGATCCATTTGAAGGAGGTTTTGAGAGGATTCTCCATTCCTCATCCAATGCGCTCAAAAGAAGAGGATTTTGAAACCCTCATCCACCGCGCCTAAAGCCTAGAGGGTTATGAAGGGAGATCAAGGTATTTTCAATCACCTCAAGAAGACTTCAACATGCTCATCTAATGCGAAATGCTAGAAGAAGTCAAAAACTTGATCCTAGGCGCCTAGAGGATGAGGATTTTGAAGGTGTGATCTAATGCGAAGAATCAAGAATCAAGTCTTAAAGTGAAATTCTAAAAGGCAAGAGGATCTTAATCCTTCATCCAATGCGACTTGTAGAGGAGAAGAAATAGTGGAGTTTTAAAAGAGAAATTTCAAGAAGATCTCTTACACCCTATCCAATGCGCTTGATGGAAAGTAAGTGAGAAGAATAGGCAAAATTCCAGAGGATTCCAAACCCCTCAACCGGTGCGCCAGACAAGAAGACAATCAAGAGGATTTCGAAATCCTTATCCAATGCGACTTATCTAGTGCATCAATTCTAGGAGAAACTAAAACCTTTGTCTAAAGCGCTACCTTATGAAGGGAAGTAAAGTCAAGTGTTGAAGGCAAACTTTAGAGGCTTATCAAGGAGGAATCCAGGAGGAATTCACTTATCTCAACCAGCACGCCATCTTAGTAAAGTTTTCATATCATTCAAGTTAGACATCAAAGTCCTTAACTCATGTGCTTAGATTAGAAATGCTTGTAATGATTCTTATGTATTATGTGTTATCGAAAGGGGATTGATGCTGTTTCTTTACTTGTGTTGCAGCAAAAAGGAGGAATCATCTAAAGATCAAGTGATAAGAACCTTTGACAAGCAAGGAATGAGAAAAGAGCAAGGCATCATGTAGCTGTTTCAAGGGTATCCTTCATCATCCTTGTGTTGGAATTCTTCATCAAGTGGCATCAAGTTAAGATTGTCTAGAAGACATCCATCCGAAGGACATCATCTACATCAAGACTTTCTAAGACATCCAATCTACTTCAAGTTCCTTCGAGCTTCAAGATCATCTTCAAGGAATCATTTCATCAACTACATCATGATCATCAAGAGCAAGTGTTTGAGTCACTTTCACCTTGCGGAGGGAACACTACTCTAAAGGATTATACCTCAAATCTTCTACATCATCGAGTTGGAACACTTCATTGAAACTTCCAAAGGCATTCATCCATCTAAGCTTCAAGCCTTTACAATTTTCAAGTCCAAGAGAATCTACTACTCTTCATGAAGGAATCAAGTGTCATCATCTATTCTCTACTCTCTTCAAGGGGATGCATCAAAGGAGATTATCATCATCATGTATCCTGCAAGAAGAAGAAACATTACAAAGTCAATCAAATGAGCTACAAGTATCATACATCCAGTTGCAAGGAAATGTACAAGGCAAGATGATACAATTTTCAAAGTATGCTGAAGTGGCATCTATGTGGCGAGTACACATCATTCAATTTTGATTAAGCCGCATTATTTAATGAATTAAATGTATCATTTAATAAAAGAAGTCAAAGGGATTCCTATGTGGCATAATATTTTAAATGCTTTCGCCTTACCTTATCACATTGGAAAACGTGCCTTCATTGCCTCTCTTTTTTGCTAAAAATAGCAAATTGTTGTAACTACCTTTGAGGTGGCATAATCTAGACCCTTGGCTATCAAATTGATCTCAGCCATTCATTGTAAAATTGGAGCACTATATAAAGGCCTTGTTGCCTCATTTGTAATATATATGGATCAATAGATCATTAGTAATAGACTAGAGATTAGATTTTAGGAGTAGAATAAAAGAGACTCTCAAAATTCTCTGAGAGGGCTTGAAATTGTTGTAAATATTTCTCAAGGTTAATGCAAAGACATTGGAGCTACTTGTTTGGTGTTAAGTGTTGTCTTGTGGAGTAACATGATTTCTTGTACTTTGATGAAGTGGAGAGATGTTTCAAATAGATTAGAAGTAGATTAGAGTTCTTTGATGTAATGTATGTTTGTGTTGGATATTTGATCAACTCCTAGCTCATGCTTTTAACATTCATCGCTGGTGAATTGTTGTGTAAAGCTAGTCTGGGCTTATTTGCTTAAGTTCGATTGTGGATGCTTATTTGAGCTGCGCCATTTGATGGGTGCTTGTATAAGTCTTCATGATTTGAAAACCATTCGCGTAACCTTAGGAGATTGCACCAGCTTCATGTAGTTGTAGGCACCCTTGGCGAAGTGAAGTTAGGTTAAATCAGGAGTTTGTCTGTTCAATACATCATCATTGCCTCATTGACCTTAGATAGTTTCCTAAACCCTTGCCCTTTTTCCATTTCTTTATCATTGAAACCTTGTATATAAATCATCCGCACTGAAAGGAGGAACAAGCTGAATGAAAGGAGAAGAGTCTGCGTAAGTCCCTTTGTGTTTAACAGCAAAATCATACTTAGTCGCTGAGCTGTCTCTTACCGAAACCATCAGAAGGAACCTTGGAGTCATCTCGTTTGATCACCTAGTTCAGCATTCGAGAGGCTTTGCTCAAGAGAGCGTCAGATACTCAGTATTTTACTCTAATTGTTGACTTGTCGAAAAACAATCATCAACAATACTCAAACCGAAACAATTCCAATACTCTTCCCAGTTCCAGTTTTCCTCAGAAATGTCCCAGGCTCCTCATAATCAAGTTCCAGTATTCCACGGAAAAGTCGCAAGCTCTTCAGACTGATAAGGTTCATCCTAGAAACATCCTGGGAATGACGACAGCAATTCCATGATGCTTCTTAGAAGACCCAGCATTTCAAGGCCATTTCTTGGATTACCCACAGAAAGGATCTGCTAAATGAGTGAAAAAAAACTATGTTATTGTAATGTCCCCTTCCTGAGATTGCCCTAAATCTTGCCCTATAATCACAAGTTTAATATAGTTAGGGTTATAACTTACCAATTAAATACTTTAAGCAAGATAAATCCAGGTTTAGGTCCTGCAATCATGTTATAAATATTGTAAATATAATTCATATGATTAAAACATATATAATCAATATCTTATTTATTTAAACCATGTAGATACATGGAGCAGGAGCACCTTAACAATTGTTAGTCAAATGTGGTAAATAGGTGTCCTTGGTTGAGTTTGTATGTCCAAGCATAGTTTTGGTACAATAAGGTCTAATTAAGACCATCTTTGATGTATTGGTGTCACATAGGGTCTAGGTGTGAAATTTTGTTCATGTTTGTCAAATATTACATTGCAAAGTGTTGTTATGTGGAAGTTGAAGGGTCATGATTTGATTTTTGTTGGGAAAACCGTTGAGATTCAGTTGAAACATGATAAAAAAAGCCTCAAAAGCTTCGAGGCAGGTGGTGGAAGGTGGTAAAAAGGTGAATAAAGATCAAACATTACAATCTTACCCTGTTTTTCTGATAAAACTCTGTGTTTTCTGCTGTTTCTTGTGTACGGCCTGGTACGGCCCAGTCATGGTCTGCAAATCGTTTGGTTGCATAAAGCTTTGAATCTATTTTCGTTTGCAGGTGGTTTGGTATAATTTCCTCATACTTGAAGGATATTATGGTCGTTGGACTAAAAACAGCAGGTAAAAACAGGGTTTGGGGTTTTTGTGCAAATAAAATGGATTTGTGAGCATTTCCACGGGTGAAATCTCTTGAAACCTGGTAGATTGAGAGTATGCAATGTATGTTAAGTGATTTAGGTGGTTTTGCAAGCAGGGTGTGAAGTTGGAGTGGGTTTTCATCAAACCCTAGCATGAATTCCCTGTTTTTTAGGCTTTTGTGAGGTTTAGGCTTGAAATTTTGAAACTCAGAGAGCTGGTGACTGTTCCTGATCGTGAAACCTACATAATCCCATCCATTTGAGATGTATTGGAAGCCCTCAAATAGAATTTGGAAGTTTGGAGGTTGAACATCACATACTTGCTTTGGGAAAGTGGCCTAATTAGGCCTAGGTGCAGCAATAACAGTGAATTAAAGAGAGGATTGGTCTGCAACAACCATAGCCCATTTCTTGATATGTTAAATGAAGGCATAAAGGGTACTCAGAAAGATATTTGAGTTGTGGGTTAGAGACCTTATTAGAAAGTTATGTTGAAAAAACCCAATTAGGAGGGCTACTAGGCATAAGGGAGCTAGTCAAGGACATCCAATGATCATGGAGTCTTGAAACTTGCAGATTGGTTTATTGGAAAGTTGAAGACCATATCACCTTGCTCTGCATCAATACATAACTATTTCAAATCTATATAAACTACACAATATCTATAGTGCATGATAGAAGATCAGCCATAATAGGACTTGGAGGGGAAACATGATAGGGAGCCCGAAGCTATCCTGATAGGGAGGACTCTAGGCTGCCTGCTCTGCATCCTGTAGGTGTACAAGACTGTTGACAACACTAGCCTTCCTACCAATTCAAAGTGCTAAAAGACATACTCCTTGCAGAGATGGAAAACTCTACTTCTCTGCTTGGTGTGGGACTCATACATTGTCCTCACTGCTTCCCAGATACTGCCTCAATGGCACATAACTTTCTGAGCCCGTTGCCCACCCTTCTCACTCTGTTCAAGGGTCTGGACTGCTTGGTGCTCACTTTCTTTCTCTCTACTTTTCCACCTCTGCAAATCTATTTATCCTACTTGTCTATCTAGCCGGACTCCTCACTGAGCTCGCCTAGAACAAGCATGCATTTCTTCTAGCCGGCAATCCGACCACCACACAAAAGAAAAACAAACAAAAAGCATGGCTCTGCAAGATGGCCTCCATACTGTACAATGGAACTTGAGGCATCATCAATACAGAGTCATGGTTTGCAAAAGAGAACAAAACTATAGAAACAGAAAGGACTAATCTACTTCAGAATAGTAAACTGAAAACAGAAAAGAAATACTCAAATGATCGAACTACTGAATTTGATTCTTATTCAAAAATTGCCTTTACATCAGAATGCTTCTCAAATTGAAATCTTTTTCTCGTTTCTTCTGCTCCACACCTCATACAGAAAGAATGCTGCATTTTATAAGTATTCCATGTCCGTTACAGGACGGTTCCAATTCCAGAACGGTTGGTATTCCAACTGTCGATTCAGCTTTGTGCTATCGGCAAGATAACACAGATGTCTCATCGAAACATGCTTATGCTTTCCCATCGGCAAGACAGATTCTTTGTCGCACCGATCATATTCTTCCCCTGTCGATATGCATTCTATTGACTTTCGCATTCATGAGAACTTTTAGTCCCACATGCACCCGTTCAAGTCGGCCACTATGGTTTATATATCCGTCGGCTTAGTAAACTCCTGTCGGCACTTTTGCCGCCGACGACCCCTGTCTACCCCCATCGGCACAACCCAAACTATCGGCCAACATTCAACCATGAGCTCCGATAGTCCCTTGTCTCACCGATACCAAGTTTTCACCCTCCGTCGGCGTGACCACTGTGCATCGGCCTAAAGCCTTAAAACTACGCCGATAGAAGTCCTTGCACCGACGTCCAACTCCATCGGAGTAACACATAGCTGTCGGAGTGACTTTCCCAGCCATCGCCGATAGCAAGCCTCATACCGATGACAAGCCTCGGCAACACTTCATCGGACAGACAATTAATATCGGAGTGACACCCACATCCTTCACCGATAGTGATTCTCATGCCGATGGCCTTCACCAACCTTTACCACTCCATCGGGGTAACACCAAGCGATCGAAGACACAACCACAGGCTTCGCCGATGACCACCCTCATGCCGATGGACATCACACATCGGTAAGACCTTCATCCGTCGGCCTACGATCAAATCCTCAACCCGATACTTATACTCACACCGATGTCTTCGGCCAACTCCACATCGGTGAAACTCGATGTTTATCACCCCGATCGGTGAGATGATACACTGTCGGCTCACGATTATTTCCTCAGCCCGATGCCAAGGCTCACACCGATGACCCACTTTGGATAAGCAAAAACTTCTTCCCGCCAAGGCTTATCACGCCAAAATGCAATTATAAGAAAATTTCACATCACACCAAAAATGTGCAGTATATACATGGGCTCCGAGCCCTTGGTGCTCCTGCACCATATCCTCTAAGCCCAAGAGCAGATATACCATCCCTCTTGGCCCCAAGTGGCAGACACGCGGGCATCCAACATGGGGTGGCATACTTAGTGGATAAATTTGTATCTGTCTTCCCTATCCATGCTGTCTTATACATCCTTCTTATGGTTGAGACTCCTTGAATCCATCTCAACAACCAACCCATGTAGAGATTGTGGGGAAAGCTACAATAGGAGGCCCGTAGATTCTCTTTTCTAAGCCCAAGGGCAGACACTCACCCCCTTGGCCCCAAGTGGCAGACACATGGGCATCCATCGTGGAGTGGCGTACTTAGAAAGAAATCTAGTATCTGCTCACCCTACTGGTGTTTCCCCCACTCCTCCTCATGGTTGTTTGATGAGAATTACAAACACAAAATACATCCAAATTCATAGGGATTATACAACAATAAATATATCATTATACACAACAATCATGATAGGGCATACCACAATATTTATTAAAACATAAGACTGCTATATTCTCAGAAGCAAATGTATTGACTGCTGATTCTACCCTTGTCTGCTGAGTGCAGATATATTTCTGAACGTGATCTGATTCCTTGATTCAATAATAGAACAATAGAATGATAGACTAATAGAATGATAGAATAATAGAATGATAGAATGATAGAATAATCGAATGATAGAATGATAGAAGAGTAAAAGGATAGAACGAAATGATGATATAATAATATGAAAATAATGATAGAAGGATAGAATGAGAGAATGATATAATAATCGAATAATAGAATGATGGACTAATAGAATGATAGATTGATAGAATAGAATGAGATAATGATAGAAGGATAGAATGAGAGAATGATATAGTTATAGCATGATAGAATGGCTGCAATACATAATTTTCTGCTGCTAACAAATATTGTAAATATATCACTGCTGGTGTATGCCTGCAGATTTATCTCTGCTAATATATATATATTTCTTTCTTCTTTCTAATCTGCAGATCTGCTGGTGTAAGATCTTATATGTCTTTGATTCCACACATTACCCTCTACTTCTGTTTCTGCCCTTACTCAGAAAAATAAAACTATTTTATTCCCTTTCCTTGAACTCACATTTTCTTTGATCATATATATTCTTCAAAGACCCAATAGACACAACCTTTCCAAAAAGAGACAACTCCTAACATAAATCGGAACCTCTCATAAAGACGCTGCCCTTCAATCAATACTATCGTTCCGCTTTTATTGCTTCTCTTAACAAGTTTTTTTGTCTTATATTCTAATCGGTTACTTCTCACCACTTTGAATTAATCATTTGCCTTTTACAAAGGAGATCACCCTTTATATGAATCGCAGCTTTTTAAGAGATAATCTCACCTCATTATTTGTCTTGATCGCACCTTATTATTTGACTTGATCGCTGCCCTTTGAAGTGTAATCGCTGCCCATACTTAATCGCTGCACTTAAACGGCATCTTCTTTTAATGTTAATCGTTGTTCCTTATCATATAAGAATCGCACCCCAGATATCTTTTTAATCAGTGCTGCCACTAATCACATAAACCTTTTTGTTTATATACAATATAAGACTTTGTCTTATATACTATTTTCTTAAACGCACCCTCTTTTTCATATAGGCGCTGTTCTTCCAAAAGGAATCAGAGTTATTTGAATTGCTCCTTATAATGCATTTGTTAAACACGCATCCTTATATTCTTATTGCTGTAATGTCCCTAATAACAATATATTTTAAAACGGGACATTTCAGGTATTTTGAATTAAGTAGTTTTTAACTTTTTGTTAATTCATCTCTACTGTATTGCTGCTTATGCACAGCATTTATATTATTGTCAATTTTCTTTATACTTTTTGTGTTTTATGTACAAATGTTTCCCTGAAAAACTGTACCTGGGGCCCCAAAAGAATCAGCCTTTCCCATACCTGTACCTACCTGTTTCCCATAACTTAGCTACTAGAAATCAACAAACACAAGAAATTGATAAATGATAAAATTATGCAACACTGGTTAAGAAACATATGACTAGCAGAGTAGTCAATTAATGTAGTCAGTTCAACAATTAATTGACTAAATATTTCATCATACACTTATGTCTAAATATATGGAGCATATCATTCAAGGTAAACATATGACTAGCAAAGTAGTCATCTAATGCAGTCAGTTCAACAATTTTCATCATACACTTATGTCCAAACAAGAACTGGAGATCTCACAAGAAAAACAAGTCAACATTAAAAAGAGATCATAAAATCAAATAATGCAGGGTTCACTTCTTAATGCCAAAAAATGTTTTCACAAAATCTATGTTTCTGGGTTCCTCTATTTAGCCCTGCGTATTGCAGAAATGTGGTTTTGGTTCTGGTACAGGTCCAGGACAGCCCTGGGTTCGCCCAGGGTCCGACCTGGGCGCCTTGGGTCCCCAGTGGATCCATCTGATCACAAAAATGCAGTTTTGGTTTTGATACAGTTCGTCATGGGTATGCTCTGGGCACCCTGGGTCCCCTGGGTCAGATCCTGGGCAAACCCACAGGGAACAAGCATTAAAAATCAATTCTCCATCAACCTTCTCATCACCACAACCACCTCTTTTTCCCCAAATGCTTTCTTCTCAAAGTTCTTGTCAAACAGATCTCCGCCAAAATAGAGCTCTATCAAGAGCCACACACACTCCTCATTTTCATGAAAGTCACGGAGTTTAACAATTCCGCAATGGTCGCCCATATATTTCAAAATGGCAATCTCGTTGCGGAGGCACTCTCTGTCAAGCGAGTCGCATAGATCTGCTTTGTGTAATATATTACAGGCCAAAACTTCTCCAGGCTATGAGTATACAGTGTACACAGTGGTGAATGCTGCCAAACCTGCCTCTGCCAATTTCTTCTGTCAAATGGTAGTGTTGGGAAAAATGTTCATTTCACTGGTACTGAAAGAGTGTTAACACAAGAATGATGTTTAACCAACTAAAGTAAAACAGGTTCTGCATCTTAGGAGGCTTGCTTGCCTCGAAAGGAGATACTTTTTTAAATATACAAAGATTACATGGCTGCCCAACAAAGAGTACTGGGTGCAATTGAAAAGTACCAATGATTGCTTGGTAAAACTATATTTTTTAAAAAATTTGACCCACAGAAGAAAAGAACCTTTCTTTTGAGAATCTACTATGCATATTCATGTTCTAGAGAGCCATATTTTATTGGCATTCACTCTATATATAACAGCCGTACCCAGCTGTACTGAACCCAGGGAAAAAACATCCGCTGCATTGCAAAGCCAAACTTCAAACCCATACTCGAACGTGAACCCAATATCATGAATGTAATAAGCCAGAAATTTTGTTACACCATATCATTTAAGTTATAAGCATTTGTATAGATCCCACCATCAAGAGTAAAGCACAATTTTTTTAAAACTTCACGTTAGATACTAATAATAAACTGTATAGGAAAAAACAAATTTATTCAAGTATCAAAATGACAAAAAGGTAATCTAACCTTTTTACCAGGCGGTGTCCTTAAGTTATCTGAGTTTCCAAAGATGCATGACGAAACCGCAATGTGGCAAGTATTCAAAAACTGTGCATCCTTTTCAGACAAATCAAATCCAGTACTTGGGGAGCCTTTTGGCCCATTTACAAAGCCACAGTGAATTTTCTGGTCACGAGCATTAAATGAGGCTTCCCTCTCACCCAGACTTTGATGCCCACCAAATCTTGGCTCCCAAATTTCAACTCCATCTGGTTTCTCTTCATTTTCTACATACTGTAGAGAAAACTTTGCAAATTTTGAATTCTCTTCTGGCTCCACAAGTTGAGATGTTGCGTTCAAGAATTTTGGATCGCATGAGACACCTGAAAAAACAAAATTGCTTTAGTAAAGAACAAAATTGCTAGAAATGAGAAAACAACAGGGTCATATTTAGACATCTAAGTGCTGCCTATAAAAAATGTGAGTTGCACACAAGGAAAGCTTCCATGCTACCCTCTGAAAGTCTATGTCAAATAACATTTTCTTATAGTATATTGCTCTCGATATATCAGTCAGGCAGAGTAAAGATGTCAAAATGGAATAAATCAGTCTCTCTTAAAGGAAAGGATTGAAAAAAATATTACAAGTCTCTTAAAACAAATCTTTTAAGCACTAAAGTTTGGCTATCAAAACATGAGACCTCTACATTTAGCAAATGTATACATACATAACTTGTGTAATCATTAAATCAGTAAAACAGATAACCTCAAAATCATATCAATGGTGACATCCAAATGACTGAATTTCTTGCTCTCAAGGTCATGTTGCAGAAACATGAAGATTAATGCCTGAGTTCCCATCAATGTGTATTTTTTTTAGAGGGATGGACCCCCTTTGCCTCTGTGACTTGTGCAAGACCAATGGGTATCACATATAGGAACAAAATGTTAGTAATATTGTATAACAATATTTTAGTTTATAAATGTTGCATTTATGTAACAGACCATTATTTGAACGGTTTTCTCAATTTGTAAGGCAGCTATAGAGGCACTGATCTGTAAACCTCGTGAACAGTCCATTGGAGGAATCACCATACAAATCCTACATTCATTAATTTGTTGCTCAATACATTCATTATCCAAACCCAATGTGTCTTAGTTGTTGAAACTTATAGCATAAGGGGCTAAACAAGTAATTTAAAAACAACAAATACAAGGACAAGATAACTTGAGATTTATCCTAAAGAAACCCATTGTGGGAATAATTCCAGCTAAAGAATCCACCATGAAAATCAGTTTGTACAAGCTTACTCCCTTCAAGGACCTTCTAAGAACACCTCTCTTCTAATCTTCTCTCACTTGCACCTAGTTTAGTGAACTCCAATGATTACATTCTATCACAAATTCTTCAAGAAACATGGCAATGAACTTCTACCTTTACTTGTCAATAACCCCAAGGCTAGCATAACTGAAATACACCTCTCTCAACAGAGCTCTAACTCTTAAATCCTTCCTTGACTCCCCACAAGAAGGAATGCCTCCAAAAGAAAGAACTACTGCATACCCCAATGGGTGTATTTATAGTTCATACTAGAAGATGAGTACATGAGCCAACTAAGGCAAAAAGTAATGCCTTCCACACATCAAGAAAGGAGAAGCATAGGTTAAAAACTCGCCTCTGACTCGCGAGTACTCGCAGTCAGAAATGCTGGGCAAGTTATCACCCTAAAAACCCATCCATGAGTTATCGCCCTAAGAAGCATAGGTTAAAAACTCGCCTCTGACTCGCGAGTACTCGCAGTCAGAAATGCTGGGCGAGTTATCGCCCTAGCAAAACCCACGCCGATCTTAGCATTAAAAAATGCAATTTCTCTGTTTGAATCTTGAACTTTGTTTGTTTTTAAAGTATAATAGTTAACTATATGTTTATACCTATAAAAATTTAAAAAATAATATAATCAGTTTGTTTAAAAACCTCATAGACCTTTATATGTATTGAAACTTTGAAGTTTGAACTCAGTTTTTGGTCTATGAAGTGTATTGAACTTCAATTTTGATCTATATATGAAGGAAATCAGTAATATGCATGTTTTTAAAGCATATTTTTTAAATATTAATTATCCCTGTGTTTTTGCTGAGTCCCGAGTTTTTAAAATTTTTGGGTCCGCCGAGTAATTGCCAAGTCCGAGTTTTTAAACTATGAGAAGAAGCATTTTAAGTCCCCAGGTTACCTTTCCATTCTGTCATTTTGTCTTTATATAGGACAAGTTCAACTCCGACTGAACCAATCATTTGTGTCCTATTCCATCGGAGACATATTCAACCCTGGTCGAATCTGTAAGATGAACTCAGCCCCAGTCAAATATATAAAGGAAAATTCAGTCACGGCCAAACCCATGACTGATACGTGGTCCTACACCTTGTAGATGTCATAACTTTTGCATATGAACTTGAAATGAGGAGCCATTTTTTTGAAATTGCATAAATTTTTGAGAGGAATCCAAATATGTAAAAATATCACACTTAAGATAACTGTCTTATGTTGTTTTTGACCCTGCAATCAAACTGCATTTCATGCTACTAGCAGTCCAACTATATATGAATGTTTATCCAATAATTTTTGGAGCAAGCATACAAATTGTAGGATTCAATGAGAATCCAAACACAAGCCCAAATGTAGGTGACTGCAGAAGATTACAAGCAGATGCAAACGTACAGATGGTGCAGAATGCAAACATCAACTAAAATCCAATATTGAGAATATGGAGAGATTAAAATGAAATTAATTGATTGATTCATAAAATGAAGGAAATTAGATAAAATATATAGACTTTGGGAGAACAAGTCAAAAAAGGCAAGTATCCCAAATGAGTTGAGTTAGCCACAAGTGAACAAGTGGTGGACTCAATGTGAAGAATAGTTAAGTCAAGTGAACTCAACTTGAAGATCAAGTGAGCTCAACTTGATGTGAAGTGCTCATTACTACTAAATCTACCTAAGTAAACTTAATATAAAAGGTGCAATTAAATAATTACATCAACACCACCCTTAAATACAACTTAGGAGAAACGTGAAATGGAACCCAACAAAACAAGCCATGTTAGGTAACCATGTACAATGATAAACCCCCAAAAAGAGAAAGACGGGAGATACTGGAGTCCCAACCCAAAAGTGATGCCTCCTGCACCAGAGATGGAAGCATGATACAACAAACTGAAGAAGTTCCATGCACCCCTCAATGGTACATGTCGAAGCTCTTCCCAATCCAAAAAGGAGGGAAGAAAATGCAAGATGAGTATCTCTAATAATTGTGCTGCTATCTCCAAGTCGGTGATGAGAGATGCCAAGATCGGATCAGGTGTCCCAAGCCTAACTGACGATGGTGGCAAGTCAAAGCACAATGCAAACTGAAGTAGCACAAGAGCCAAAGAAGATGTGACAACAGCTGCAATGGAACTATCATCAAAGAGGAAACTCAAGTCCTGAAAGGTGTCCTCCAAATCTGCAAGGTAGGACTCACAAAACAAATACTCAAGATTTGCTAAGTACTCATACCAGTGAACTGCCTTTGGAAAACATATATGTTCCTGCTGAGCTAAATCACTAAAAGCCCCATCAGAGACAACACTGAACTCAATGAAGGCAAGAGATGGTGGTGAAGTCTCGGTGTATTTCATTGAACTACACTGCTCATCCACTGATGTCGTATCAACAATTGATGGCTGAGTTTGAACAACTGATAAATCAGTAAGTGCTAGTGTAGAGGAGTCCTTAGTCTCAAAATCAACTGAAGTTTCAAGAGCATCAAGAGAAATCTCTATTTCATCTTGACAAGCAAGATTTTTCCATACTTCAAACATTGTAATTGTATCATGATGATATGGTCGGAATTCATCAAGAGGTATAAGACTATTCATTACAGGATCATTTGGGAATGGAGATTCATCGAAGTCTCCAAACATCTCCCAGATTCTAGTCCATAGGTCACGAGGGCACTCAATATGGGTGGTGGCAATTATGGTGTGGATGTCAACATTACACAAAATTAATCCTAAGTTATAATCAATCTAGTCCTTTCATACAAATTTCTGCCAAAAGGTAGTGGGTTCAGGAACCAGTCCATAAAGAATTGACAAGAGTTTGACCAACTTGAAATGCTTCAGGAGTCCATCTCGCCAAGACTTGAGTTTCGTCTATCCAATTTGATTATTGTAGGATGTTTTCTGATACCCATATTAACTCGTCTAATTAGATTAAGAAATCAAACTAGCATGCAAAGCAAGAGTACCCCCCCAAATTTGGAACTTTATATCAATTCATGAGGTACAAAATATCTAAAGCATAAAGTCCCCCCCTTCCCCCCCCCCCCCACAGTAAATACAAGCAAAGGAGAGTTTGAAATGTAAATTATAATAAATGTGATCAAATTCAGATAAAATAAATTGCATCAAATTGTAGGCTTGGAAAGAGCTTTTTGATGCCTGTAAGAAGTCAAACATCTATCATTTTAAGCAAAAGTTATGCCACTTTCCATGCAAGGTGCTAAAAGAGAGATTGAATTAGCACAGACAAATATAGAAACCTCTACCAGATTTAGCAAAGTCTCCCAAGTTGAGCAGTTCTACCAAAAACACTACCAATTTTGGCAGATTGCTAGATAAATGTAGAAGACCTCCATATTTAGGGAAAACTGCCAGATTTGGATTGCCAAAACAACTGCCAAATTTAGAAATAGCAGCTAAACATAGTTGAAGATCACCAGATTTGGTGGAGTTGCCAGATTTGGAGGAAAAACAATGAATATGCAGCACAGAGATGGTACAGTGGTACTACAATATGGCCATACAGAATTGTACTAGTGAATAATGTCAATCTCCAAAAAAATTGTCTTTGATTACCCAACTCCAAATTTGACAAATTTACAGTTGATTTATGGGTTTTGATGCCTTCCAAACACAATGGTGAGGTCCATTTTGCACCAATGTGCCTCGAAAACCTTGTTCACAAAAGACACCAAAATACATGCAACCAAAAACTAAAATAGAATGACCTCCAAGTGTCCAATTTGGACAAAATAAAGTCAAAACCTTATTTTATGAGCTGCTCTGGATGCAATAATGGGCTCTAATTTGACCCACAAGCATAATCTAATCTCTCCACTGGAGCTTCAATTTGAAACCCCCGTTCTTCAGAGGACATGAACCAGCTACAAACACCAACCTGATACCATGTAGGATTCAATGACAATCCTAACACAAGCCTAGATTTAGGTGACTACAGAAGATTACATAAGCTAGATGTGACCATACAAATGGTGCAGAATGCAAATATCAGCAAAAATCCATTATTGAGAATATGGAGAGATTAAAACAAAATTGATTGATTGATTCATAAAATGAAGGAAATTACATACAATATGTAGACTTTGGGAGAACAAGTCAAAAAAGCAAGTTTCCCAAAGAAATTGAGTTGGCCACAAATGAACAAGTGATGGACTCGACATGAAGAGCAGTTAAGTCAAGTGAACTCAATTGGAAGATCAAGTGAACTCAACTCGATGTGAAGTGCTCATTATTGCTAAATCTACCTAAGTAAATAAAACTAATTACCTAAGTAAACTTAATATAAAAGATGCAATTAAATCATTACACCAACAAAAATGCATATAGAAAGACTGGAATAAGTAAGAGATGAGGCTTTGGAGAGAGATGAATAACTACCCATGAGCTGTCTATTCACTGCACGTACATATAAGACGTTTGCTGTATGCATGTATATGCATATTTGTCTCTGATGTTTCTATATGGTATCCAACTAGATGGTTATGGTGGAATATTTATGCTTAGATTCTGTACATTTTCAGTCAATTTGCAAATTTGAAAAATATTTCTAATTCAAATTCTGCAGCACAGCAATGGGGTCATACTTTCTAAGTTTTAACAGCAGAGAGTAAAGAGTTACTGTTTCAGGTTTAAATAACTATAAGCATCAGTACCATGGTGTTGTCTCCTATGGGAGAATGGTAAACATAAGACAGTTGGAATGATGTTTGCATGTATCTCAAAAAACATATACCATTCCAAAATTAGAAAAATATTGTTGTTGTCATAATCCCACATTGACAATAATTGAGAGACAAAGCTTCTATGGCATATACTCAGTAAAAGCTTTGCCAATCAATATAAAGGCTAAAGAGTGAAAAACCAAGAACATTAGATTTTCTAAAAATTGCTATTCCTCCCCGTACTAATAATTGCTTAGAGGTGCTTGTATACTTTGTAGGTCCCCTTGCCTCGTGAATATTCCCAAATGTAGCTGAATTAAAGGTCATATAGAAATGGCCAGTCATGGAAAATAATCATTGTAGCAATGACTTGAGTACTAAAAACTCATCCACACAGTGAAAAATTCTACAAAAATAAATACGTCTAAACAATACTACACTAGGAATCCCTCCATTGCTTACGTTGTTAAATTATGTGCTTATGGAGAGAATTGGGAGAAGGTGGAACAAGTGGCATTGGTCACAGTCCTCATGATAGGATGAATTCACTGCTTCAGCAGTGATGGCAGATTTGAAATGGCATACAAATGGAAGTTGCTTTTGGGAGATGGTGGTAATCTTCAAAAATAAGGAATGTGGTTGTGTTCCTCAGATGTGATACACAAATTGCATGAGATAATGGCTTCCAGAGTATGTGTTTGCTGTATTGCAGACTCTTTTCACTTAAACTGAAAAGATCATGTGAAATTCTTTGACCCGAGACATCCACTGAAGAAAAATTCATTGAGAACTACTTTCCTTTTAAGAAGAATAATGCCTCTGAATATTGGTGCTCCACCTCACACAAAGTTCATGATATTTTAATTTTTGCTACCATTTAGTATTTATTATTATATAAAGTTATTTTATCCAAAAATGCTAGCAAAGGGGATTAATCTTAGTTGTGAGTATTTCAGGCCTTTTTCAGACTAAGTGATTGTTACCATTGTTACCAGTTAAGTTGATGTTGCAGCATTTATTGATTTTTGATAAATTGTTTTTACCCAAAAAACAGAAAAATACAAGATAAAAACATAAGAGCCTTAGATAACGATTTTATTATGCAATCCTGCTTGCACCAGATAAGTTGATAACATTGTCACTATCTCAAGGATTCATAAATATTACAAACATGATATATAAGGGGAAATCTGTTCTTTTCAACATTAAATGAACAACAAAATTAAAGGCTATTACTGTAAAATATGCAGTTATGACCTACATCTTCCTTATTTACTAATATAAAGGTCCCTTTATTACTCAATAAAAGAAAAAGGCCAACAAGATGCCCATGTTAATTTCATTTGCAAAAGCAAAGAACTTATCTACCAGAAAAAATATTGATATATTGGTCAATACAGAGAGCATTAGACAAAAATATAGAAAAATTTAAGAAATTAACGAGCTGTGAAACATTGGTTCAAATTTCTGGAGATCATTAACCAGACCCAATCAAAGACTCAAAAGGAGATATAAATTTTACATACTGCCAAATTACAAACATCCCAATATGATAATCTTTCGCAAACATGAAAAACATTTGAACTAAAAAAACTTACTTGGATGCTTATGATTTTTATTTCGTCTTTTCAAGCTTGACTTCTTTTTATCACTATGAGCTTTCCTAGAAGAATCCTCCAGTTGAGGATTACTTACTAAGGTTCCCTTCACTTTGTCTTGATGAAAACCACGTAACAATAGAGTAGATTCCTTTTCAAAATGACTGTCAAGAACTCTTTTTTGCCCATCTTGGAGATCTTTTAAGCTCGTCTTCTTTCCATCTGTGTTCTTATCATTCTCGATTGAATCCTTCTGATCATAATGCCTTGCCTTCTCACTCCGCTTCTCTGCAATCCTTTGAATATCTTGTTCATTGCTGAGAAACTCAGTTTCTTCAGCACGCATATCATCATCATCGAATCCATCATCATACTCGTCATCTAAATCAACCTGTTCTTGGGTTGAATCGCCCTTCATATTTATACTCCCACTATGCCTGTTATCAGCTGATAGGTCCTTTTTGTCTTTCCCTCCATTGACAGGTCCAAATTTGCCAAGCTCCTTGTTTAAGCCATCTGCATCTTTTTCTTTGTCTGTCCTATCAAGACCAAGCTCATGTTTCAGTGCTGCCTCATATTTTTCTTCATACAATTTGAGTTCATCTCGCCCTTTTTCATTGTACAGTCCTCCATCCCCAAAATCTTGATTAATTGATGTTCTAGTAGGATTGGCATGTCCCTCCCGATCCATAAAATGCTTTTCATTTTCTTGTTTATCTTTTCTCCCATAACCTATGTTGTTCCTCTCTTTGTCCTGACTAGTTTCTTTTCGAGAAGTATTAGAATCTGTATTCGAGAAATCAGACTCCTCTTCATCGTACTCTTCATCCCTTCTCCTATCATCTCTATCCCAGTATCTGGAGTCCCGGCCTGAACCAGCAGAGCCCTGACCAAAGTGAAGAGTTTTGGGATTTTTATTGCTGTCAATATCAACAGTGTATTCCTTATGTTTCATCACCTCCTTCTGCTCAGGAATCTCATTGCCTCCTATCATAAATCCAGATATATTTCTTCAGTGGAATCATTGTTCAAATTCATGTGCCATCAATTAACAAGAAGTTATGAACCATATCTCAGGACACAGATAAAACCACTAAAACTATAATCAATATTCAAATTTTAGTATAACAAGCTAATGATGTTGACAGAGAGAAAACCAAAATGACTAATCAGTCTCAACAGTGATAAACCAATCAATTATAGGTCACACCCTATTTTAATACACCCTTAGAAAAGGATAAATGAACCTAACCTGAGCCCACTTTATACTCATTTGTAGATGTCAAAGAACGATCTTGTCCTCTTGAGTTCCAGAATGAAAAGTGAGATGAATGAACCTGCTCAGACAATGAAAATTCTGCATAATTGCATACTTTAAAAACCACCTTTCGAAAGCTATCACAAAGTTATACAATTGATACACCTTTCCATTCTGACTATAAGCTTAAACTATATTCTCTATAGTTCTGACTTCTGAGTACACCCAAGGACTACAGGCTTACAAAGCTAAAACCTCAAAAGAGATAAGCAAGCAAATTTTCAAAGTTGAAATTCATAACAAAACCAAGGTACCTGATTATAAAGGTCTCCGCCATCAGAATCATGCTGCTCACCTGTAGATTGTGCCAACACAGCTCATCAGAAAGGCATATAACTGATTCTTAGAATGCCAAATAAATAGATTAAAAATGTTCACAGATAGGGGTATATGATGCTGAAACTCAGGGCAGGAACCCAGGAGAAACCCCAGAAAAGGCACAGCAAGATGTATTTCTTGGGACAGGAAGAAAAAGGAAGCCTCAGAATTGAAGAAAAAGAAGGTGATAATCAAAGCCCTCAAATAAAAACTTTAGTCTATTGTAGACATGATATTTCCACAGTCCATGATGATAGTGCTAGTGTTTCTGGAAAAACTGTGTTGCTTTTTTTGTCTCAACATTTCTGATCACACTCCGTGATCCATCATCAGGAGGAAAGGAAGAGAATGCAAATGAGTTTGACTTGCAGAGAGATTTCTTAAAAAGAGAGAATAGAGGTAGGATGACGAGAAAAGCTAGAGGAGACACAAAAAGGAGAAGAAAAGAGTAGATAAGTTTCCCAGTAGATAAAAATAAAATAGACAATAAGGAGAAAAATTGAAACAAGAAGATAAATAGAGAGATACTCAAAGAGTAAAAACAAACAAATAAAAATAGATATATCTATAAAACCATAATAAAAATAAGTTTGTAAAAGTAAGTAATTAAGAAATTATATCTATATATTATGTAGCTATAAAAATGTAAAATGATTAGCACATGGATAACCAAGACTATAAATATAAGTAATTATGTAATAATATCCCTAAGAGTAAAAGTGTGAAAATAGTATGCGAGAGAAGAATTGAGAGGAGGGTGCATAAGCCTAAGAGAAAATGCAAAGAGAGATTAAATGTAAATGCACAAGAGGGATCAATGAATACAAGAGACATAAACGAGAAAAAATGGAAAGGCAAGAGAGAGATATGAGTAAAAGAGAATCGAGAATGGAAGAGCAAAGGGATGAGGCAAGAAAAAGTACGGAGCAAATAAATATATATATATGAAAAGAAAAGAAAATTCTAAATATAAATATAAAAATAAGAATATGAAGAAAATTAAATAAAATTCTAAATATAAATATAAATATAAGGATATATAAGGAAGAAAATTATATATAAAAATATAAATAAGAATATATATATGAAAACAATTATTAATAAGAATATATGAGAATGAGAATAATTTAAAATTATAAATAAGAATATAAATAAAAATGTAATTCTATATATATATATATATATATATATATATATATATATAAGAATATATATGAAATAAAATTCAAAATATAAGTATAAAAATAAGAATATGGAAGAAAATTATAATAAATTCTAAATATAAATATAAATATAAGAATATATATGGAAGAAAATTATATATATATATATATAATTTTCTCTCATATCTATTCTTATTATATAATAATAATAATAATAATAATATAATTATATATAAAACCTATATGAATAAAAGAAGAAAAATAGGAAGGGAAACTGCAAAAATGTTCAATGGGAGTAGCATGCATAAGTAACAACCATATCCAAGAAAAGGCAAGCAAAAAAGAGTATAAGCTTATCTAAGCATATGTATATCATCATGTACATACGTATATAAGTATATACCACAGAAAGAAAAGGAGAGGAAGAAAGGAGGAGAGATAGAGACCAACGAAAAAAACCTAAAGAAGAAGAAACTAAACAAGTCAAACAAAGTAAAAAGAGAGAGAGGAAGGTTAGTGACCACGAGCAGAAGAACAATGAGAACACGACCTCAAGGTGAGAAGACGAGACAGAAGAAGAAGAAAAGGAGGAAAAGAAGAGGAAGGATGAGAAGTGAGGGGCAAGGGGAAGGTAGGGACAAGCGGGAAGGGCAAGGGGGAGGCAAGAGGGGAAGAGGAAGGACACGAAAGAGAGTGAGGTTGCAAGGATGGATAAGAGGAGAGGAGGAATGAGAGCGCAAGGCTGGGGAGAAAAGAAGAAAAATAGGGGGAAAAATGAGGCCAAGGCGTGGTCAAAGGGGAGATAGGAGGAGGTCAAAGTTGATCAAGAGGGTGGATGGTGAAGTTTGAGGGAGTTTAGAAGAGGGTTCCAAGTTTGGCTTAAGTTCCACCCCTCATCCCTATTGAGGTTGGTAGGGTGGTTTCTAATGAAGATAGCCTCTTTGAGTTTTCTCTTGAAGAAATTATCTTCCTTGGCAAGGACGAGGGTGTCTTCTAAGCGAATGTGGTTCTTAGTGCTAGAAGAGTGATCAGCAAGGGCCGATTTTGTGACCCTTTCATGTCTAATGTCTACACTATGCTCTTTGATTCTCGTACAAATGGATCTCCCCGTCTCACCAATGTATGGGATGCCACAGGAGCAATCTATTTTATAGACACCTGAGCTTAAGAGACTATTAGTGGGGTCTTTGGTTGAAGGGATAAGGTTTCTAATGGTTATATATATATATTTTTATTTGTTTGTTATTACTCTTTGAGGATCTCTCTATTTATCTTCTTGTTTCAATTTTTCTCCTTATTGTCTATTTTATTTTTATCTACTTGGAAACTTATCTACTCTTTTCTTCTCCTTTTTGTGTCTCCTCTAGCTTTTCTCGTCATCCGTGCCTACCTCTATTCTCTCTTTTTAAGAAACCTCTCTGCAAGTCAAACTTATTTGCATTCTCTTCCTTTCCTCCTGATGATGGATCACGAAGTGTGATCCAAAACGTTGAGACAAAAAAAGCAACACAGTTTTTCCAGAAACACTAGCACTAACTTTAGTCTATGTCCGAAAGAGAGGTTGAAGCATCCTAGAATCCATAGCTGGATCACAGAATCAAAAGAAGCAGTGTTTGAGTTGGATAAATGCAATGCTGAAAAATCAGTAGCTAAAAGCTGTAACAAGACAGACAAGATCGTAGCACACTCATTAATCACCCATTCAGGCCACAACATTCAGTAAATGGCCCAAAGAATTGTGTTTATATTTCTTGTTTTTGAGGGATGAAGTCCTTCAAACTACAGAAGCTGATGCAGGATCACCATAAAGTTCATATGTTTCATTTAGATAAGCACATTAATAGGAATGATGATATAGGATAAACCCAGTTTTTCATGGCAATGCATTTTAGAAATATCTTAATATGCCACTGGCATTGGCAACAATCTTTTGAGTAGCATTGGCAACAATCTTCTGAGTTCTTCTAAGGACCAGTAAACTCCTGGAAGGACACTAAGCCAGCATTGATTGTGGATCTAGTGTAGTGTATTTGAAGGAAGTTTGACTACCTGTGTCATCATTGCTTCTAATTTGATCATCTTGAGAGCTTTAGCTTCGGTCTTGAAAGCTAATTTTGTTTTAGTCTTTTAGACGGTCCTTTTCTCTCTAGTATTCTAAGTTTCACAATTCTACTGGATATTATGGCTTCCATATAACCTTATTAGGCACTTGTTTGGTCAGTTTCAATCTCTCGTCACAGCTGATTTTTTTGGCTTATGTCTCCTTGTCTTAACCATGTCAATCTTAGTTAACAGCTATGGTATAAAGAGCTTAGGGCAGACCCTTTTGCCAGGTATGCAGAGGCAATGAAATTGCACTTGGGGTGTATCTCTTCCCATGCGCCCATCCGGGGTGGGTGGGTGGATATAGTTGCTTCACAGACAGGCAGGTGCAACGATTTTAGCATACAACCCTCAGTTCTTGTCTGGGATTGGAGTATTCCCCTAGTCGGTGGGATCACATTCATTCTAGATGCGACCATTACAGTAGTACACACTGGAGATAGTGAGCTGTGGCGTGAGCAATAAGTCTCCCATTAGCTTCTAGATTTTCAGAATATATAGATTGGAATTTCAGAATTTAAAGATTTTTTTTTAAAAACATTACTTTTAGAATCAAATCATAAAATCATCAAAATCATTCACAATCAATTAGACCATAAAGCCTTCAGAACAAAGAATCTGTAAGGTGCGTAACCTAATTGGATTAGAAGATAAAAAAATATTTTCTTTCAACTTGCACACACTAAATGGCGATATAACACATAATTACACACACATATTTGCAGATCAACTGATTTCAAAAATTGCATTAAAATGAGCTTCAAATCACAGATACAACATCAAAGGGGAAAAAAAAACTAACAGACAATTATACAATAATTTAAACATAAAGATGCATTCAACATAAAGGATGTCTAAAGCATTTAGCCTCGTGGGTGTAGAGGAAAAAAAACACATTTTCTTGTAACTTTTCACACTATATAGTGATATTAGGCACAGTTATAACTCACAAAAACATCAAAAACACTCGTAGACAACTAGATCATATAGATGAAACAAAAGAACAACTCGAAATGAAGAATTTGTAGGTGTGTGAACCCAAATTAAGCAAAGTAGGAAATATATCCTCTTCAACTTGCTCACACTACATGATGAAATTAAACACAATTTCACTGATATTTGCAATTATAACCTATATCTTAAATCGAAACAATAAATGAAACCAAAGGCACCATGGAAACAAAAAATCTGCAAGGTGTATAATCCAATTAAAATAAAGGATAAATCGTAACTTATTTTCACTTGTCAATGTTCTATAGTGATGGTAGGAAAAATTACACAGATATTTGCAAGTATAACCTAAATCTTAAATCAAAACAACCAAACAAAGCTTGAAGAATAAATACATAATACCGTATCAATATTTAAAAGAAAATCTGAAAAACCAAAATAAAATCTTTAAGATGTTCAAATGAAGGATGAATCATATTTTCTTTTGATTTTCTGACAATATACAGTGAAATTAGGCACAACTACACCATATATGCAGTTACAACAAAAACCTTAAATCAGAGCTTGACAAAAATAAATAAATTATAGCATCTTTTGGCATAAAACGAAAATCATTGTTTCTGATCACACTTTGTGATACAATGATAGGACGCAACCTTGATTTTAAGAATGCTTCATAGGCTGTAGAAGCTTAAAGTATTTAATCGGCATTGCTTAACACTTAATTTGTGGAAAACGCTTGAAAAATTAAAACTGGATATAAGTAAATTTAAGAACATCTACACTTTAGATCACACATTGCGAGGCAGTGATGTGAAGCAACCTTGATTTAAGAAAACTTTATGAACCGTGGAAGCTTAATGTCCTTAATTAGCATCGCTTAACACTTAAAAAAACACTGTCAAGAAAATAAAATCTCTGTAAGTAAATTTAAGAAAAGCAGAAGTTTCAGATCGCACTTTATGACACAATGATGGGCCGCAACCTTGGTTTTAAAAAAAATTATGGACTGTGGAAGCTCGAACAATTCGTATCACACCTTGCGACTTAATGATGGGCTGCGACCTTGGGTTAAGAAAAAATGCGTGGACTGTGAAAGCCTGAGCATTTTGGATCACACTTTATGATGCAATGATGAGCCGCAACCTCGAAAAAATTTGGACTGTGGAAGCTTTAAAATTTCGCTTTCTGACAGAATAATGGGCTGCAACCTTGATTTTAGAAAAACGTATGACCAGGGAAGTTTGAAGCGTTTGATTGACATTGCTTAACAAATAAGTAAAAATAAACAAACAAAAAATTAAAAGAAAAAAGCCTTAGTAGAGTGAAAGGGATTCGAACCTCGGTCACCAGACGGATAATTGCCTCCGAGAAGGGTGATGAAAACAAGAGTGCAAATTATGAGCAGAAAAACACCAATGGAACACTGCGAAATCCGCGGCAAGCCAAAGCGGCTGAGCTTCCTGCCGCGATGGTTCAACTTATGCCTCAGCGTATTGTTATTATTGTTTACACTACTGTTGTGATTATTGTTATGATTTCCTCCATTTGCCCTAAATGCAGAAGCAGACCTCTCCTTATCCACCTGCACAGACCCGCTCCCTTGCCTGTACAGAGCCATACATACTCATTTTACTTATTCTCTGCACCGTGCAGCCATTAATGTTTGCTATTTTTTCTCTTTCTTTGATCTAGGGTTTCGGTGTTTTCTGCTCCGCGTTGGAATCCATAGGTCAAGGGATCGACTCACCGCGGGCGTGCTCTGTTAAGCTGTCTGTCTTTGGCCTTGTGTTCTAATTTTTTTTAAAGATATTGGTCTGTTTTTATTTATTTCTGGATGTTGCGATTGTCGCGACTCAAAAAGTGGAAGAAAAAACTTGCAGATTTGTCCGGCTTTCTAGACAGGGTTTGTGTGGGAAGGGGTTTATTTGGTTGTCCACGTCAGCGTAGTGAGAATTGCCAGTGGCCTGACACGTGGTCAGTGTCAGACGCTGACACGTTTGTAAAAATGTAACGTTGTCCACGTCAGCAGGTGTTGCTTTTTCGATTGCAAAAAGACGCGCCTGAAGTCGCTATCATCAGCAACTGTGGCCTTCCCACGTCAGCAACTCGGCTAATTTTTTATTTATCCATTGCGATGGTTTAGAGTTCGTTGGATGTCATCGTCGTTAACATTGACATGTTGTGTCAGTTTGGCAGCGTTCCGTCAATAAATGAGTCTAATTTGAGGTGGCCAAGGACTAGGGAGCATAAATTTCTTCATCCTCCACCAAACAAACCAAACAACCAATTCACCAACAAATTTTTGATTAACTATCTCTCTCATCTTTTTAAGATGTTGAATTATATTATTATTAATTTTACTGATAGATGATAGATGAGTGATTATTTAGATAATTTATAAGAATTGGTTAAATCTTATAATTGTAGGCATGAGTTTTCCACAGTCCATGAAATAAGAGAATGAATGGATTTTAATGACATCCACGAGACCAAGCAGCTTAAGGGACCAAGAGCCGCAGCCCTAAGAAATCTTCAAGATCTTTTCGATGTCACTTCTCCTACTATGAATTTTAACCAAGAAACTTGTTGTTATGTGCAGTCTTTCTTCCTCAAAGATCTCGATAATACTGCCCACCTTCAAGTTGTTTTCATATTGACTCTAACTGTCTTCATAGGCATCACACTCAAAGATGAAGTACCATTCAGTTTCTACCACTTTTTTGCTACAGAAGATGAAGATCTTGTCTTCCCACGCTTCTTTGGGGAGCGTCCATCTACTCGTTTCGCATCTCAAATGATGAGAACCAGTCCTCAACTGCACCATTAGAATTCTAGCCTTACTTTTAAGAGCGGCATGCAAGTAGGCTTGTTCCCCATGTTCCCACGTGGGATTGAACTCTATGATTTTTTTTGGCCGATCTGCTTAGTCCACATGGCAGTCCCGAACTTCTCTAACATGAACTTCTTAATGTCTTCTTTAGTTTTAGGACACTCATGTAGCTTAATATCTCACATGGAGAGTACTTGTGGATTAAACTATGTATGTTTTTGTTTCCACATTTCGGATCATACTCAATGATCCATCATCAGGTAGAGGAGAGTCTATAAAATTATAAAATTGTCAATATTTATGTTTACATATTTAATTACTTGATTGGTAGTTAGATTGATTTTATCCACTCCTATATAAAAGTGTAGAGAGGTGGTTGATAATTTATTAATTTCTTTCAAATTCTTTAGTTTTTTTGGTTTTTTCAATATCTTTAATGGTAATTGAATATGAAAATTTTGTTTGGTGAGATTTGAATGAACTAGTTGTAAACATCACTCAATTCAATGGTCAAAGGAAAATTTTGGGCAATAAAAGAAAGACAACTATTTACCACTTTTTGGTAGGATGAGGTGTAAAATTACAATTGATTGTTTGACTATTTAATTGTTGAAGAGTGATATTTAAGTAGAGTGAACTTGAAGTATATCTTTTTAACATATATGAGATTCAACAATCAAATATAGAAATAAAAAATTATTTGCAACTTATATATATAAAAGATGGTAGGAATGGAAGATTAATAATACTATCTTCCTAAAAATAAGTAGCTTCAAGTCCAAAACTCATTTTATTATTATTTAAAAAATAAAATATAAATAAAAAAATATTATACATTACTGTTTTGACAAGTTTAATTTTAAAAAAAGAAAATTTAAGTCTAGCAAACTTCTAGTACATTAAGAAATGAAATGAGAGTTTTTAATCAAGGCCACGAACCAAATAGCACCAAATAGCATTTATTTCTTTTTGAACTTGGATCTTCTACTGATCAAATAATACATTTAAAATATCAATATACTTCTCCTAATATCCTTGTACGCTGAAATAATACCATTCTATTTCCACTAACCCTAAAATACATCGCATTAGGCAAGACATGGCCTTCAAAGTAAACGTCATATTCAAATTAAACATCATATACTAATACTCCATGAATGTGCTCCATAAATGTGTGTAACATCATTTCCCACGTTGAAACTTTCTTAATTGAAAAAGAATTAAATTCGAAAATTATTGTTTTTATAGTCTGTAAGGAGAGATATCTCTACATACGTAACAAACTGAAGTGTAGATCACTATCGTCTAAAGCCATGTCTCCATCCGTAAAAGTTGGCAATTTGCTATTATTTTAATTGACAAAATTTAAAATTGTTATATTTTAATTTAATAATTTCGTTGACTTTGGAGTGAACTTTAATCGACTAACAAAGATATATTAAATTAATGCCAAGGTTTTATTGGAGCCTCACTAGCAATTCTAAGCCTTTAGAAGGGATGAAATGGATTTGAAATTTATACTTCACATTTTTACATTGTATTGAAGAAGTTCAATAATTAAAATTTATGTGGATGATACACGCTTTGATTGGTGGCCACCCCAATATATAGATTTAGAAAAGACCCTATGAGGTTGCTAGGGTTTAGGTTTGGTATGCAACTTGTGTGTGTCATCTTTTTGTTTTTTCACCTTTTATTTAGAGTGTTATCTAGAGTAGGAGATCTCTACAAGTTAGTGTAATTTTTCTTAATTTCTTTTGCCTTTAAACGATTTTTTTCCTTTTATATGGTTGTTAGTTAAAGTGGCCTAATATTTAATGTTGGGGTTATTGGGTTAGCACCCTCACAAGTTCATTCTGAAAGTAGTTTATAAGGTAACTCTTTTGGTCCTCATGTTGTTTTGCCTATTTAGGATTTTGAAAATGCATGCACATTGCTTGAAAACTACACCCTTGTTGGGTATTTTGTGGGTAGAATTCCATCTAAAAGCATGCTCATAAACTGAGTCAACTCCACCTGGGTCCCTCACGCAATCTACATGGAGGCTATTCAAAACCTCACTAAGGGGTTCTTTTTTTTCTACTTTGTTGAAGTCAAGTTTCTAAGGCCATCTTTGAGCATGGCCTTGGATCATTCGTTCCTCTTTATTAGTCTTTACCGAGTGGACTTGAGACTTTGTTGTTTCTAAGGAACTTTCCCTCGAGTTCTAGTCTAGGTTGAATTCCTTGGTCTCCCCTTGCCACTTTAGCCCTTCTTGGATCATATCATGACTTCATTGGGGTGCATTATCCCTATGGAGAAAGAACATTTTTCTCAGCCTACCCTCAAGAAAGGATTTGTGTTGAGATTAACCTATCCAAGGACCTTAAGGATTCCATAGCACTCTAGATAAGAACTTAGAGCCTTACCCAAAGGGTTTAATGTATCTCAACTTGTCAAACACTTGTTATCGGTGTCAATCCTCAAACCACAAAATTTGAGATTGTCCTCTGGTTACCTAATGCTCTAAGTCTCAACCCAAGCAACCTACTAGCAATTCTTCACCTCAAAAAAGTGAGTAATAAAAGAAATGCTTGTATTTTTTGAGCTAAAAGTGTTGGCCCTCAACTGCCAGCAACTAGGCATCAAGTTTCAAAGCCTAATAAAGCGAAGGATGTGATTGACTCTCAACCTCTAAGGGAATCGTCACAAGTGATGAACAAGCCTTTCTTTAATAGAATGTCACTTCTTGTTAGCATTATTTCATCACAACCAACCTTTCAACCACCCTCTCTTGTCTCTTATCATTCTTGTAGCCCACCTAGCCGTGAGACAAAGGAAGGCGAGTTTGTTCCAAATTGAAAGAAGGCACTAGTGGAGTCTTAATCTTCAAAAATGGCATTGTTCACAAATGAGGGCTTCTTGAAGAATAGTAATGGAGCTCTTGATGATCTTGATGAAGATGACATGCCCCTCAACTCTCCTCTTCCATGAATTTTATTTCATGGAATGTTGGGGGCCTTACTAACCTGACAAGGAAATACATCATGCGGGATGTTCAATAAGGTTTTCCCAAGCTTGATGTCTTTTATTTACAGGAGTTAAAATTGCAAGTTTCATGTTTTATGATATTTGTCATGTCATCTAGCCAAAATGTCACTTTTTTGCTTAATTACCATTAGCCAGGTTATGGAGGATTGCCACATTCATTTTTCCTACATGGCAACAACACATATTACACAATGTTGTCATACATATAAGCCCTAAGCAGCAGGCAACCGACATTATGTCTAATTGGCATCAATTTTTTTTTTTGCTTGGTTCTTCAATTTATTTTTGAGCTTGGATGTTCTATTGTGAATCTTGATCAAATAATACATTTAAAATACCAATGTACTTGATCCAAATATCCTTGTAAGTTGAACACTCTATCATATAATACCATTATATTTCCACTAACCCTAAAATACATCACGTTATGCAACGTCATATTCAAATTAAACATCTTATACTAATACTCTACTAATACTCTTCTTGGTCACATTGTATTCAGCCAAGATCAAAAGGTGGTTTGGGTATTTTGGATCCCAAGACGCAAGGTATGTGTTTTTCTGCTAAATGGATAATCAGAGTTGTTTCGGGGGAAGAACCATGGAAGATATTGGTGCATCATCGCATCAACCTTACTGCAGGTAAGGGAAAATAACACTCAGTCAAATGGTTGGATAAAATCTTTATGGCTCCTTTCTTTCAACTTAAAGTGTCATTCCACTTACAATCTATTTGGAAGGTTTGGAAACAAGTTTGTCAGTTTTTAAGCTGGAATGGCTCTTCCTTGCAGCATGATTTCAATTTTGGCACTTCTTCTATATGGTGGAACAAACTCATTCAATATCATGGCCAACCACTTGTTATTAGTTTCCCCAAGCAAGCTCATTATTTATTTATAAAGGGTGTTCAACAGTTTGGTGATATTTGGGACTTCTCTGTCCTTGGCTGGTCTACTTGGCAAAACATCAAAGACAGATTTAATCTTAATAACAAGTTGAAACACTTTTTTTATTTTTCTGAAATCCTTGGTGCCTGTGGACTTAATGATGAAACTATGTACTCCTATCCATTGTAATTTCTTCAAAGATTGGTTGTGGCTGGAAAAATATTCGTTTCTTTTCTTTCCAGTGAAAAAGATTTATCTAAGCCTTCTTCCAAGACTACCATTGAATCCAAGACTTAATATAAAATGGAAATGCAAATTTCAAGAAAGAACTTGGTGAAAACTGAGTGCTCAAATCTGGAGGTCAAAAGCTAATGCAAATGCTCAAATTTTGGCTTGGAAAATCTTACATAATAAGCTACCTATTGGAGATAGATTGAGATGTATGATTATTCAACTAGTTAAATGTCCCCATTGTAAGCAGAAAGAAGACCTGAAACATATTTTTTGGGAATGCCCATGGACAAGAAAAAAATGGAATGCTATTTTCTGGCACTTACCTGCTATTTTTTTATCATTATTTGAGTTGGAAGGAGGCATTATTCGGTGTGGGCTTTCATAAAAATGTTATAGCTAATTTATGAGATAGTCTATTTTAATGCATGTTTGGAAAAGTAGGTGCCTGACAGTGTTTCCAAATCATAATATTCATTAGGAATCAGAAATGCTAAAGTTTTACTCTGACATTTTGTTTCAAATTGTTTCTCTTTCTTTTCAATTACAGGGGGCTTCTAAGAGGCATTCTCAACTCGGTAACCAACTGGACGAGATTAAACTGCAATGCCTTCAACTCCATGTAGGTGATATCCTATGCTCAAGACGACTGTAATCCCTCTTCAGTTTCAAAGTTTAAACTGTTATAGATGCCAGGGGTACACGGACTTTGCTCCAGCTTCTACATTGCACGAAGACTCTTATTTTTTAGTTATGCGGTTTGTTGTCATGTTTTGGACTGCTAGTCACAGCTTGGGGTTGAATGTTGGGTTCCTAGACGGCATTTTTTGCATTCTGCCTTCTGGTTGCAATGACTTTTTATGGTTGTTGGATAGCGTTATGAAGGTTTTTTATCAAATTTTGTTCAGGAACACTTGCCTCTTGGTACTCTTATAGCCAAAATTGTAATTGAGAGTTTTATTTTGATGGTTGTATGGCTATTTGGTTCAGCTATTTGTATATTCTTCTTGCTGCTCTTCTGAGTAGTGTATAATATCTGTACTTTTTCATGCATTTTTTCAATATAAAAAAAAGGTTTCTAACTATCATTTCATAGGGTAAAACTTTCTTAAATGAAAAAAAATTTGAAAATTATTGTTTTTATAATCTAAAGGAAAAAGGTATCTCTATATACATAGCAAACTAAAGTGTAGATCACTATCGTCTAAAGCCATGTCTCCATCCATAAAATTTGGCAATTTGCTATTATTTTAATGGACAAAATTTAAAATTGTTATATTTTAATTTAATAATTTCGTTGACTTTGGAGTGAACTTTAATCGACAAAGATATATTAAATTAATGTCAAGGTTTTGTTGGAGCCTAACTAGCAATTCCAAGCCTTTAGAAGGGATGGAATGGATTTGAAATTTATACTTCAAATTTGTACATTGTTTTGAAGAAGTTCAATAATTAAAATTTATGTGCATGATACGTGCTTTGATCGGTGGCCACCCCAATATATAGATTTAGAAAAGACTGTGTGAGGTTGCTAGGATTTATGTTGGGTCTGTAAGCTTTTGTTTGTGTCATCTTTCTTTTTCTCTCTTTTTTCTTTTTCTCTTTTTCTTTTTTTTTGGGGGTTCTTCTCACCTTTTCTTTACAATGTTATTTAGAGTAGGAAATCTCCACATTTATTGCAGTTTTTTTAATTTCTCTCACCTCTGAGTGATTTTTTTCTTTTTATATGGCTACTAGTCAAAGTGGCCTAACCATTTAATGTTGGGGTCATTAGGTTAGCAGTCTCACAAGTTCATTCCAAAAGTGGTTTACTAAGTAACTCTTCTGGTCCTTGTGTTGTTTTGCCTATTTAAAATTTTGAAAATGCATGCACATTAATTGAAAACTACACCCTTGTTGGGTATTTTGTGGCTAGAATTCCATTTGAAAGCATGCCTAGAAACTGAGTCAACTCCACCTAGGTCCCTCATGCAATTTGCATGGAGATTATTCAAAACCTTACTAAGGGGTTCTTTTTTTCCTACTTTGTTGAAGTCAAGTTTGCTAAGGCCATCTTTGAGCATGGCCCTGGAACATTTATTCCTCTTTGTTAGTCTTTACCGAGTGGACTTGAGATTTCGTTGTTTCTAAGGAACATTCCCTAGAGATCTAGTCTAGGTTGAATTCCCTAGCCTCCCCTTGCCACTTTAGCCCTTCTTGGATTGTATCATGACTTCATTGGGGTGCATTATCCCTATTAAGGAAGAACATTTTTCTCAACTCACCCTCAAAAAGGGTTTGTGTTGAGATTAATCTATTCAAGGACATTAAGGATTTCATAGCAGGCTAGATAACAATTTAGAGCCTTACCCAAAGGGTCATGTATCTCAACTTGCCAAACACTTGTTATCGGTGTCAATCCTCAAACCACAAAATTTAAGATTGTCCTCTGGTTACCCAATGCTCTAAATCTCAACCCAAGTAGCCTACTAGCAATTCTCCACCTCAAAAAGGTGAGTAATAAAAGAAATGCTTGTATTTTTTGAGCTAAAAGTGTTGGTCCTTAATAGCTAGCAACTGAGCATCATGTTTCAAAGCCTGAAAAAGCAAAGCATGTGACTGACTCTTGACCTCTAAGGGAGTCATCACAAGTGATGAACAAGCCTTGCTTTAATAGAATGTCACTTCTTGCTAGTGTTCTTTCATCACAACCACCCTCTCCTCCTACTTCTTATCATTCTTGTAGCCTTGGTTGTGAGACAAAGGAAGGTGACTTTGTTCCAAATCGAAAGAAGGCACTAGTGGAATCTTGATCTTCAAAAATGGCATTGTTCACAAAGGAGGGCTTCTTGAAGATTAGTTATAGAGCTCTTGATGAGGTTGATGAAGATAACATGCCCCTCAACTCTCCTCTTGAATTTTATTTCATGAAATGTTGGGGTCCTTACTAACCTGATAAGGAAATACATTGTGCAAGCTGTTCAATAAGGATTTCTCAAGCTTGATGTCTTTTATTTATAAGAGTTGAAATTGCAAGTTTCATGTTTTCTGCTATTTGTCATGTCATCTGGCCAATATGTCACTTTTTGCTCAATCACCATTAGCCAAGTTGCGGAGGACTTGCCACTTTCATTTTTCCTATGTGGCAACAACACATAGTGGCTTAGGAATGTGAACCCACTAACCATGCATTATGGATCCTCTTTAATATTAATAACCACTCTCTGAGGGTTATCAATGTTTATGCTTCCAACGATTGTTATTAAAAGATCTCTTCTCTGGCATTGGATTGTGGAGTCCCTTCCCACTACCTCTTGGCTCGTTTGTGGGGATTTCAATATGGTCAAGCTAACATCTGATAAATGTGACCACCACTCTATCAAATGAACAACTAGCAAAAGAGAGGCTTGGTAATACATGCACAATAAATTAGTTCTTTCATATCCAAATGTTAGCTACCATCATTTTGATTGCCCTTGGTATGCGTGGACAAATTTGCATTCAAGTACAAAAATAATTCTTAAACACCTTTATAGAGCCATGTTGTCAAATTAGCCCATCTTTTCTTTTTCCAACTATTTTCAATTACTAACGAGCCTTTGTCGAATATTATCCTTTCAAATCATTTTCTGATCCAATTTTGACGCCCAAAGCTCTCAAAATGTTATTTTATCTCAACACATCATTGTTGAGTCATAGTCCCATGCTAGCCATATTCAATACATCTATAATCTTGATCCATGTCCTTATCATGAGATTGGTTGGATCCAATGATGGAATGACACCATTAAATGGACTAATATTTTGTGAATCTATGGTTGCTAGCTAGCATTGTTCTATTTGTTCTATCATTGCTCATATGAGACCACCACCTCAAAAATCTATCATGCCACTGTTGAGCTAGAGGTGCTTTCATTCTCCCCCCTTTGCAATTGCACATTACTCAGCTTTCCTAGTAGAAGCAAATTGCTAATAACCATACAACTCGGGGAGCTCAAATCAAGGCCTATTTGCACTAGCTCAAAATTGAGGATAAAATTTCCAAAGAATTCTTTCAATCCATTTGAGCTTGTCAAGTTCCTCAATAAATCAATCATATTAGTGAAGGCCATCAAGTCCTCTCTAAGCTTCATGATATTCTTTGGGCTTTCTGTTGCCATTATTATCAATATTTTCAAGCTCGGGTGCCTTCTTCTAAGAATGGGTAAGCACCTCACCAGTGTGATAGTGTGGTCCCTTATAGACTATCTACTACTTAGTGGACCTCTGTAATGTCCCAAAATGGGATATTTTGGACAATTTTGGATTTCCAGGCTTTCCAAACTTCTAAACTTTGGAATTCTTGATTTTCCTTACTTGGAATTCTACCCTAATTTCTGTACTTTAAATTTATGCCCAAAACCCTAATTTCTGATTTGGTTTTCTACTCAAAACATGTATTAATAATGCACAAATATGTATACAAACATAGCACATGATGATGGCAATTGATACTAAGCATTAAGATTCACATCTCCCATGAATTACACCATGAAATACACATTCTAGGGCATTCAAAACAATCAAACAAAATTGATTTTCTAAGTTAGAGTCTGTTGCTACAAAACATAATGTAATGAAATGCAAGGTTCACCAAAATTCTAGGGCTTGAACATGCCCAATACAAAGTTGGATCGTTGCCACTACAATCCTGACCAAAAAGACAATGTTTACATACCAAATGAATGGCAAAGATGCCTCCAAAGTCTTCAAAGATTAGTGCCCAGGTCTACTAATCTACTTAGGGTTTAGAAACCCTAAACCATGTGCCAAACAACCTTCACCAAGCAAATTCACCCTCCACAAGGTGGTTCTCCAAGTCTATGGTTGAAACCCTAATATAATGCAATCTCAACAAGTACTCCTCAACTATGGTGAATTGGACCTGCTATTGTTTCTACTACAAAATCAGAATATTCTTCAAACCCTAACAACCAACAACTGCACAAATCACCTCCAAAATATCACACCAATGGTCCTCCAAGGTGGCGCACAAACCACTACTCCAAAAGATGATAATTCATTGTTCAAGTATGATGATAAGTTGTTGCTCCAATCTGCCCAACAGATCTTCAATTTCTACTCTAAATTTTTGCTCTAAATGTAGACAAATTTTTGCTCTCAAACAAATTCGTTTTCTGCCCTAAATGATGATGAAAATGTTGCTCCAAATGATATAAAATTCTACTCCAACAGATCTTGAAATCTGATTTGCAAAACTGCTCTTCCATTCCACAAATATCTCCAATGAAGTGCAAGTAAACCTCTGTTATGAAGCCTTCCCAAGATGAACTAGGTTTTCATCTAATTCACCAAGTATTCTCAAGGATTTTCGTCCTTGGAATATGCTGCTCTAAAGTGCAGACCTAAAGGAATAAAATGTCAAGTTCAAATGATGATTTAAATGATCAAAATGACTTGCTTTTATACATGTTTTATTTGCCTTTTTCAATCTAGCTAACCTAGGCAATCTTCTATTAATTTTTTTGTTATTTTCCCTCTCAAAGAGGCTGACCTACCTTAATTATCTTTATTTTATCAATTTTCCCATAAAGAGGGCCAAGCCTCCTCAAGGAAAGATTAGTGCTCAAAACAAATTAAAGATTTGTTTTTGTCTAATCTCTTTCTTCCCAAGTCGTCTCCTTCTAGGGCACCACAAAAAGAATTATCTTCATGAAATGGTTGCACCATGAGACCAAAAACATTACACTTAAACATCTTTGAGGCCAATATCAAAATATGATATCAAAATATTATATCAAATCCTTCTTATGCCCCTTCCATAATCATCTTCCCACACTCATACCATCCCAAGAGGGTTCACTCCAATGAAGAACAAATTATTTTATTCAAGATAAATGCACCAAAGGCATCAGAAAAATATGACAAGTCATCTCATGCCCTCAAATTGCCTCCAAAAATCATGAAGTGTGGAAATCTGTCCAATGGTCTCCAAAAGTGATCACTCCAAAAATGGGGACATTATGATCCTCCCTTCTCAGAATTACTTGTCCTCGAGCAATGGCAAGCATGCAACAAGTGATATAGTGTCAAATGACATGTATCTCCATCCATCCAAATGCCCTGTGACCACACAAAAACTCAACATGTGGTTGCATATCCCAAGAATAATGTGAAGAATGCAATGTAAAGTGAGCTCCGGTGGCAAAAGCCATACACACTCGAACTCGACGAGGCCCCATCCTTCAAATTCTACAGATATGCTCACAACCACAAGTACTATAATCTCTAAAACTCCCAAGGCTCCATCCATCACAAACTAATAGCTAATCCAATCCGAAGCCCTAAAGAGAAACATGTATGTCAACAAGTGATGAAGAGTATGCACTTTGAAACACATCCACATGTCTCCAAGCTTCCATGGCTCCCCACTGTTGAAATCATCATCTCTGCTCCAGGAGTTGTGAAGAACTCCTCCAAAATCCAAGTGTTAGGTTTATTACCGCCTAGATCCAAAATCACCACATCCCTACATCCATCAAACATAAAGAAATGAAAGCATCTCAAAACACCAAACCATCCTCCAACTCTTGTAGACCTCCCATGGATGTGAAGTATTCCCAACATAGGTGCAAGAAAGCATATAACATCTCCTCCTAGGTTTCTGATATAAAATAGAACAACAACCTCATGACTAAAAATCAAACCTATGTGGATGTGAAAAGTACCTCCAAGGTCATAGGATGATAGAATATCAACCCTATGCCACTCTTTGATGATAACGAGATATCATCCATCTCTCCTCCAAACTCCTGAACATCTGTTGTCCACCAGAATTTTTATAGGTAAACCATGTATCATAAAATAGAACAACTATCTCCTAACAATGTAGGGAGTAGATCCTCATGAATTAAGGCTAGAAATCCAATGCCCTCTCCAAGTCCAAAGCCATAGTCCCACTGCAATGTACACCTTAGTGCCTTAAAATCACAATTCAAAGCAATGCCTCCACACCTAGACTCATCAACTAACTGCAAATTCCAAGTGTGCCAAACAAATGCAAGTGTCTCCATGCTATGCATCACCAATCTCTGGAATAGAGTAGCCTCCAAAGCCACCAAGGGATCAACAAGATGCATCACATCTCCACCCAACTCTTCATCTTCTCCAAGAGCAACCAAGGGATCACCACACTCTGAATTACTTATGAATCCCTCTTCATGTAAAGATAGGACACTAGTGGCTGATCCACTAAGTGTATGCTCAACTACTCCAACCTCCTCTAAGGCTTGAGCCTTCAAGGGGCTCTGAAACAAAGGCAACTCATGATGCAAATTAGGTACACAAGCAAAATTTAGTGAATCATACCTTTCCACTTGTCCACCCAAATCTGCATACTCTTCTTGCTCAAAAGACTCCTCCTTTGCTTACTCCGCAACTATGCATTCTTCCCTTGGAACAAATAGAGATTGAAGGTGTGATTCCCTTTGCTTCCTTTCTTGATCAAGTTGATGACAATGCTCCTTGACCTCTAACAACTTCACCTCCTTTTCTCTTCATAGCCAATCGATAAAATAATATGATAAAACTTTTGTGACAACAAAGCTGGGCAAATAAGCTTTCCGACACCGCTGGTTTTGCACAAATCTGACCTCGTATGGAAAAGTAATGTAAAAAAGAAAAAAAGCCCCTTGTAGGGCACTTGGAGGGTAAGGGACAGGATGGCAGTCAGGGCTAATTGCTAACAATTAAGGTAGGACTAGTCACATGGCATGGTTACGGGGCTGGTGGTTAAGGTTGACAATTAGTGATCTAATTGGATGGAAAAATGGATCAAATGCAAAACAAAGATAATGAAAACAAACCCAATACCTTTATCTTCAAACCAAGTCCTCCACACATGATAGAACAAAGTAGATGCACCCTAATCTACTAGCTATGTTCTCTATGATGAAAGATGGATAATGAGATGTTGATTGCTCATGATTTCTGCAGTATAACAATAGATAGAAGATAATGGATATGGAGATCTAGAGTCATTTTGACGGCATGATGTTGTATGAAGATGGATGCATAAGAATGGCTTAGTTAAGGCTAGATTTATAGGAGATGAGGGATAAGGATCGATGGCTAGGATTGAAAGGTGAATTGTGTGATGTGGACGACTAAGATTAAAAGGTGAACTGTGTGATGTGGACAGCTAAAATTCAAGTTGATTTCAAAGGAGGGGGATGCCATTTATCTTTATGAATATAAGAACACCTAGATTAACAAAACTAGAAACTTGAATGCTGCTATATTCTTTCTTTTTATCTATTAACCCTTGAATGAGGAGGGATAGTTTAGCAAACTTAAAATCCCATTTTTAACCACAAGTATCTCATAAGAAGATAATTTATCTCACTTTTTGGACAAGATATTTTCTACAAATTATTTGATGAATACCACAATAAAATTGAACACAATCAACACCCAACTTATGATTTTAAAAAATCCTCTAATTACTTTCTAGCCATAACTTGTTAGGATTAAGGTGCCATCAACCTTGTAAATCCTATGTAATTTATTACTCGTAACATTGTTTGTAAATTCCATAAGGGAAGATGTATTCACCAAGTAGCTATCTTGTAAAATATTATAATTTCATAGTCAATCTGGACTGTTCATCATTAGGTCACAAATCTAACGATAGAAGTTATGGTAGGGTTTTTTGCCCTAGATGGTAACACTCTTTTAATGGGGGCATTGTATTATGGTTGGGGTGTGGTAGAGAGTTGAGACTACAAAATAGGTGTTGCTGGATTGAAGATTGAAGAGGAGGTTGTCAGTGATGTATTGTAAACTCTATTGAAGTTAATACAAATGGGTGCATCTCTTCTTGTGTGGAGTTTTTTCCTGAAAGTGTTTCTCCACATAAACATTGTATTATGTGTTCAGTTTTTCTATCCCTTTATTTCTTTGTATCATTGATTTGATTTCCTATAATCTCCATTTGGTTATGCACTGGATTTATAAAAGTTTAAATCAGATTTATATTCTATAGTTGTTCACCTTCATTTCTAACATAGCCCCTAAAGAACATAAAACATTGAAACCTGCCATAGTTTATATAGATTCTTACTACCTTTAGGCCAATAGCATAAGAGAATCTTTATAGGTTTAGGCTAAATCCAAAGTAGATCCAACAAGTGAAGGAGCATAGACTATACTTCTAATGCATATTGACAATACAAAAGTAGATGATCCATAGATTCTCAATCCTTTTCAGAGAAGGGATACCTAGAGGGGCCATAGAAATGTCACCTCATGAGATTATGATATGTTAAAATGTTATTTCTCACTACCAAGCAAGCAAAAGTATTACATTTAGTAGAAACCAATTTACTCCAAATTGTTACAAAAGGCCAGTCACTCAACTCTTGTTCAACCAATTTGAAGATCTTATATCTAGATTTAACATCATAAGATCCTTTAGAATTACCTATCCAACAAAGAGAATTTGCCCTATCCAATGCTAGAATATGAATCTACTTCAAGAATTCAAACAAAGCTATAAACCAATCATTAGGAACATCAAACTCACAAAAATCTTACAAGATCTCTACTTCATCCCATAAACTTTTTTCTCATCCTAATAATCCTTAAATTTGGAGCCTAAATAATGTTGTAATAAGGCACGAATTTCATCAATATTAAGGTAATTAGCTAAAGGGGGATTCCTCACCCATGAGTCTTCCCAAAACTTAACTAACACTCCATCACCTAAATTCTAAGATAGCCTACTAGCTATTATATTGTGTGGAGATACCATCAAATTCCAAATTATCATACCACCATGAATCTCATCCTTAGTAAACATAGATAGTGGGGAAGCATCACTTAAATACATACTCTGAAGAATAGAGCACCATAAAAAGGTTCCATTAAGAACTTTCAATCCAATTTCATCCCCAACATCTAGTTTTGCAATTGTAAATCTTTGAGATCTACCCCTCCATTTTCTATAAGACTAATTACAAATTTCCAATTTATGAGAGGGAATTTCCTCTCCACCCTCAACCCTTGGTACAAGAAACTGTGTTTTTTTATAATACTTCATTTACATTGGTTGGAAAGAAAGAATTGAAAGAAATTAAATATGAATTTCTTGAAGCACATATTTAATCTTGAGCAAGCGACCCGCCATGCTAAGCCAATTACCACTCCCAGATGATAGATTTCATTGAATTTGTTCTACCACTCCTTGCCACAAATTCCTATTTATCCTACCAAAAAATAGGGATCCCCAAATAAATATTCGAGAGAAGAGTTGTGTTTATCCCAAAAATTGCACTTGCACTCCCAAGTCTCTAACTTGATTTGACATGCCTTGTACTCTTGACTTGTGCTTCAAGATTCTAACTTGACTTGACATGACTTGTATTCTTGACTTGTACTCCAAGTATATAACTTTACTTGTACTTCAAGACTCTACCTTGACTTGACATGACTTGTACTTTTGACATGATTTGTACACTAGACATTAATATATTTGTACAATGAAAGCTTGAGGAGCAAGATTACATTTTCTAACACACTCCTTAATCTTGACCCAAGAATTACTATCCATTTAATATTGAATTGGTGACTCCAAGATTTCCTCTCAATCTTTCAAAATCTTCTTTGATAAAGCTTTTGTAACTATGTCTGCAAATTGATCTCCTAGCATGCAAGACTAAATATATTTCACCATTCTTGACCAGTCCTCTAATGAAGTGATATCGTGTATCAATATGTTTACTCCTTTTATGAAAGATGTGATTTTTTGATAAAGCTATTGTTGAATTGTTGTCACAAAAGATTTTTGTTGGTCCTTCTTGCTCTTTCTTCAAATTTTCTAGTATTATTCTTATCCAAACTACTTGACATGTTGTTGATGTAGATGTAACATATTTTGCTTCTATTGTAGAAAGAGTTATAATGGGTTGTTTTTGGAAGCCCATGACATTGCTCCTGAAGTAAGGTGAAATATATATATCCCGAAGTACTCTTTCTACCATCAACGATTCCTACCCAATCACTATTTGTGTAACCACTTAGCTCAAATTCATCAGATACAGAACATAAAATACTATGACTTTAGTGGCATTGACATATCTTAAAATTATTTTTCTAGCTTGCTAGTGAGTATCCTTTGGTGACTTAATACATACATGATATCAAGTCTTGTGACTATTAGGTACATCAAACTACCAACAAGTCTTTTGTACAAAGTTGGATCCAAATTGGTGCCTTTATCTTCTTTGCTCAATTTCAATCCTATGGCGACTAGTGTCATTGCTACCTTGTGATTAATCATTCATAACCTCTTTAAAACATCATTTGTGTATTTTGTTTGACAAATAAAAATTCTGTCATTTGTTTGACTCACTTCAATTCCACAACATATTTCATCCAATCCCAAATTAGTCATCTCAAACTCTTTTTGCTTTGTCGATACGAACAAGTCAATTGACAAGTCTCTTGTAAATATGAAATCATCTACATATAAGTACACAATTAGAATTTGACCTTGATCATTTATTTTGATGTATAATGTCAGTTCACTATTTCTTTTTCTAAGCCATTCTTTAGAAAATAAGAATCAATCCTATTATACCAAGCTCTTGGAGCTTGTTTGAGTCCATACAAGGCTTTTCTTAATCTATAAACTTTATGTTCATGACCTAAAATTTCATATCCTAGAGGTTGTTGCACATAAACTTCTTCTTCTAGTACACCATTCAAAAATATAGATTTGACATCCATTTGATAGACTTTCTATTTATTCTAAGACAATCTAATTTAATCTAGTCTAGCCATTGGGGCAAATGTCTCATTGTAATAAATTCTATGTTGTGGTGAAAAACCCTTTGCAGCCAACCATGCTTTATGATTTTTAACATTTCCATCCGCATTGAATTTAGTTTTATAGACCCACTTCACACCAACTACATCTTTTCCAGCTGACAAATTCACAAGATCCAAAGTATGATTCTTTTCTATAGCATCAATTTCTTCATCCATGGCTTTTAACCGGTTTTTATTCTCAATTGCTTCCTCAAAAGATACTGGATCATCTTTAGCAAATAACACAAAATCATAAATCAAATCCTCATCATGAGTATTTTAGGTTACCTCATAAATTTCCATTAAGATTCTCATCTTCTTCGGTATTGAAGATGACATTGAAGTGGCCCTTATTTTTATACTTGGTAGAGTGGAAGAAGATGGAATAGGGCTACTACTAGAAGTTGAAGGTTGGTTTGAGCTACTGCTTGCTATGAGTGGTTGATTTGATTTGTAACATTTTTATTAAAGTCTTTGATTCAAGTTATTACTACTATTGTAAATCTCCATTCCAAATCTAATCTTCATCTTCAAGAAACTCCACATCTCTACTAATTATGACTTGTTTTGTGATTGGGTTATATAATTTATATGCTTTTGATTGCTCATTGTATCCCACAAAAATACATTTTTCTCCTTTATCATCTAACTTCTTTATCTTTTCATAAAAAATGCATATTTTTTCCTACTCCATATTTCTTTTGGTACTTTATCTTTTACACTCTTTGTAGGGCAATGATTCAAAATATAAACCGCACAAGATACAACTTCAACCCAAAATTCATTTGGTAATTGTTTGGCCTTCAACATGCTCTATCCATCTTGATGATTGTTCTATTCTTCCTTTTAGCAACACCATTCTATTGTAATGTATACCTTGCAATGAATTGTTTCTTGATTCCATGTGTCTTGCAAAAATTTAAAAATTCATTTGACACATATTCTCCTTCTATTTTTGTTCTCAACACTTTTATGAAGTGTCCACTTTACTTCTCAACCAAAGCCTTAAATTGTTAAAAAAATTCAAAGATTTTTTATTTCTGTTTCAAGAAGAATGCCCATGATTTTCTACTAAAGTCATTAATGAAAGTTATTAAAGATTTACTATTCCCAATTGAGGGAGTTTGCATTGGGCCACATATGTTAGAATATACAATTTAAAGAGGAGCTCTTGCTCTATATGACTTGCCAGCAAGGAATGCTTCTCTATGTTGTTCCCAGAAAACAACCCTCACAAGTTTTATTAGGCTTCTCTAAAAAGGGTAAGCCTTTCACCATATTTGTAAGTGGAAAACTCAGATTGAGCATAAGAGAGTTGAACAAAACAACATTCAACAATTCATTATCAAACACAAACTTCCTTGTTGGTGTGGATATGCTCAAGAAAATGTGAATGATATTGTGGATATCTAGTTTCTCTTGAATACTTCAAAATCTTAGTAGTATGTACTTGTCAAGTTCATGGATGCTTTGGTGGAAGCTTAAAGTGTAATTTATAATTTTTTGAATGAGAAAATGAATTATCTAAATGGTTGATGAATCTCTGATTGAGATTGTTGAGAAGATTTTATTGAATGTATGTGGTATTATAAACGATCAAGATTCAATTTATTTTACATGGATGGTGAGGATGCAAATTGTTTTAAAATGATTATGGAAACTACATAATTTATTGCATATGGTAAGGTATTAAATATTTTGTTGAAAAATGGAGGGTGGAGATTAAATGATTCTAGATGGATGGATGAGATTTAAATTATGGATAATGGAGTGTTTTTATTTGAATAAATGGAGGGAAATGAATTTATTTGTGCATTTAATTGAAATGGTGGAGGAAAATTAATTATTTTATTTATTTTAAATGGTGAGATGAAAATTAGACCAATTAATTAAATAATAAAATTATTTAATTAACTAGTGGTGTGGTGAGGTGGTAAATTAAATAAATAAACTATTTAATTGTTTAGCATAGACCTAATTAAATTAGGATGGTGTTAGTATGGTAATGTTATCGAAATTAGTTGATTAACATGGTGATATATATGAGATGTTGTAAAGCGATGTTAAAAGAGGCGTTAGATGATGGTGAATTTTAAGTGTCTATATTTTGTCCCTCTTTGAAATGGCATTGCGACCAACAGTAGTAAAGACATTTCAAAGAAAGTAAATATAGATTCTTGGTAAGATAAAATTGATGGTAGGATGCTCCAAGTGTTAATATTGGACTAGGGACGCCCTCTCGAGAAAGTAGATGGGTTTGAAGAATGCGGTTGGGATCTCGAAAGGTGAACAAGGTCATGAGGGCACAAAGGGAAAGGTAAATAAATAGGAGGAAGGGTAAAAATACAGTCATTTTCACCCTCGACTAAATAGTGATTTGAACTCTGACACTTAAGAGAGTACTAGAGCGATCATGGACTGTATTCTAGCACACGAGTACCAGAGCATGAGCAAGTAAGGGAGTATCGATAATGGGATGGAGGTAGGTAGCCTGTACGTGATGCCTTTCAAATTTGCAAATTAGGTTTTAGGTGCATTTATTAGGGGTAAAGTTGGGCAAAGTATGGAGGATACAAGATGAATTTCATCATGTGGTGTTTTCCTTTAAATTACAAACAATGTCTACACATAACACCTTCATAGAGACAACACTGTCTTCAAACAGTCAACAGCAAAACACTCTTCTGGTAATCCAATCATCATGGAACTTGGAACATACATGCTTCAGGCCATCAGTAACATCAGCATTACATCTGATCATCTTTGTGCTTCTAATTCCCATATTAATATGAACTATATCTTCTCCCTTCTCTTGTTGGATGGGACATGACATCCAACCAAGAACACCATCACACCACCATGATAGTGTTGACATCAATGACAACCTAGTGACAATGTTGACATCAATGAAAACCCTAGGAACCATATGTGTAACACGACCACCTTCCATCTCCTAATAGGGGAGATGGCAATGACTTTGGAGGATGTATCCAATAGATTTTTTGGATCCCCATCCAAGGACATACAATGTATTGATGAGATAGGGAAACTGTGGTGATGATGTAGAGGCTACTCAAAAGACCTGACATACCACTAAGGGGTAGCTTGGTTTGGGTTTGAATACTTGAATGCAAGGGGATTTGGTGGAGGAGCTACCCCTAGTCCTGACGACTCTTGTCAGTGACATAATATTGTCTAACAAGATTGGGAGGTATTTCATGATGGGATCGGTAGATGTAGTAGTAGATATACTAGAGGATAGGGTTGTGTTTGCATGGGGACCATGTGTGCTAGCACACCTATATAGAGATTTGCACATGATAGTGTATAGAGATGGACGCAACATTAGTTCCTCTACATTATTACAATTTTGGGCATGGGAGCACATTGTTATTGACTAACCAGAGGGAGTGTAGGAGGTATGTGAGGATGGGGAACCCATGGTCTATGGTTGGAGGATGGTAGATAGTGGAACTTGGGAGATGTACGATACCATAGGTGAGTATTTGATGAGTTGAGGCTGCAAGATATTGTATGGAGGCCATATAGGGATATAGAGTTATGGGAGGGGGATTTGATTTATCTAGGGTATGCATAGACAAAGTGTTATATCATGGGCCACAAAGACTATATCATTAAGTGATATAGGCCACATAGAGTGCTCAAATAGTTTAGTATTCAGCAAGGCCACATGTGGTTACACATGTCATCAAGGAGATCAGGTAGTGGGGCTAATGTATAGATCAACAGACTACAACTAGTTGGACTAGGTTACAGTCAATTGACTAGGATTATAGGGAGGTTGTAGAGGATGCATGCGTGGTTAATGGATATGATGCTTGATGGGTATAGATGAGGCCCGAGAGGTTGACATGCTAGTGTAGAGGGTGAGGAGTCTTCGAGAGATGACTGGGAAGATTCTATAAGCTCAACCATATGGGAGGTAGTATTTGAAGCTTGGGCAAAGAGGGAGGAGAGGAGATAGAGATGAGGAGGCAACAATGTTAGGAGGTGACAAAGGAGATGACACAAGTCATGGTGGGGGAGGTGGTGTAGGACCATTAAGAGGAGGAGACAGGGGAGGAGGTGGCTCAAGACCGTCGAGGTCACCAAGAGGAGGGGAGGATAGAATGGAAAGTCGATAGGGAGACATAGCAGTGTGAGACGTAGAGATTGTGCGACTGGATGTCGAGAGGGATGGGTTGCGAGTAGAGAGATAGTCTATGAGCATAGTGAGATGGATTGCAAGTGGAGAAATCTAGCTTGCAAGTAAGGATAGATGGCTTGTAGATTCAGTTGGCATAGGCCCAAGTAGAGAGACATGGCATAGAGGGATGTGTAGAGGCTTTTCCAGAAGTGGGACACAACACGAGGGTTACTTGGTCCATAGGGACTGGCTTATGGCTTCTCAAATTTGTCAAAGGTGATGAGGGAGGCCCAAACTATAGGCAATTATATGAGTAGGTGGTACCACTAGATTAAAGGGCACTATTATACATAGAGCAAACTAGTACATAATCAAGAGCCTCTACCTCAAGGTTTGTAGAGATGGGTCCTCCTAGGGGAGGGCCTCCACTACCACCACTAGGTGGCATCAAGAGTAACAACTAACAAAGGGGTTGATTGATGTTGATGATGACATAGATCATTTTGTATGAGACATGATTATGCATATTTTGAGACACATTTGATATATATGATGATTCATTTTGTGTGATTCAACACTTGTGCTTATGTGATGTGATGGATATGGTTTGATTATGATGCATATTTTTATTATGGATGAATATGTGTTTTAGGAATTATGGACTTGTGATTGGCCTTCACTCTTGTCTTATGATGGAGATTGCTTTTGTAGTCATGGAGCCATGGATGAGCATGTTGGTTCTAGATGAATGTTAGTAAATTGAATTAGTAAATATGAATGTTAATGTCTAGATGGTTGTGAAATGTAAGCATAAAGGATGAATGATGATTTGTTGGTGAATGTTTTTTTGCCATAATGTTTTGTGTTTTGTGTTGACAGGTACATGCTAGTGATCATGTAAAGATTTCCAAATGTGTTGAGCAACCTAAATTTGTTGTAGCACATGTCAGGATGCACCAGGGTATGAAGAACCATGTTGACATTGTGCCATATGTGTGAAGGACTAACTCATGATGTATGGTATAAAAAAAACTATGATGTATGGTATAAACATCACTTTTTAAAAATATTGTTAACTATAAAAATAAGTTATTAAAAGTTACATAAAAATTCACAAATTATTTCTTAAATTTAAAAAAAATACATTTAGAATCTACACACAAAATCTCAAAAATACTAGTTCACACCATCTTCAAATTCTTAATGGTTTGGTTGTTATAGGTGTTAAAAAGTGAAAATTTGGTTTAAAATGTTGATTTCAATGTCCCACTTTGGCCAAAAAGTGGGACACAGTATTATGGGCTAACCCGAAACCATGATGACATTGTGCCATATGCGTGAAGGACTAGCTCATGAATGCAAAAAAAATGTAAAAAAGTAACAAAATGCCCCAACAAACACATTGTCAAGATACATCATGATATAATGGACCATGATGACCTTGGTGGAATATGTTGTGGGTTGAAGACACGCGTGTAAAATAAAATCAAACAATCAAGCAACACAACAATCAAACAAGAAAGACACACAAAGATTTACCTCTTGCAAAAGTGGAAAACCAAGTTAATAAGTGTCATGATAGTGATGTTGGATGGGGGAATGATATATCTTGATGGACAATAGGATAACTAATGTGACTCTGAATAAGGATTTTATGTGAGATGATTGGTTGTTCTTAGGATGTTTGATGGTCTTCCTAAGTTTGAAGTAAGTTAAGGTGTGTCTATGTTTTCCAAGTTTTTCTTGCTATTGTGTACTTTGACTTATATGGATTATGTGAAAAAATGAGTACATTACACAATGCCAAAAGTGTGCATAAGAGACGATCAAGAGGATTGCCTAAAGCATGAGCCAATACTTTATTCAAGACCTAGATACAAAGTCAAAACAGGGTGTAGGTGGATGTATGCAACATGATTGTGACACATGATGTCAAAGAAACTATATGGAATGGATGGGAATTATACATTGGATATGCCCCCAAATGTAAAGGGTACATGTAGATAATGGATGCTAGGTGATACACATGATGCTCGTAAGTGTAACATGATCCCCATTAATTAAAATGTAAATCAATAGAATAATGATAGAATACCACATTAAACATCATTCCATCAGTAATTAATTCTTAATGACACCATGTCAAGAAAATAAAATAACATAAATTGTTACATTAGCACCATATCATCTCCATGATTTCATCATATAAATTGTTATATATTGGTATATAATAAACTTTGTTACAATAACTATGATGTATATAATACATATAACACTCATTTCATAGATAACAACCATCTAATACATCAATGTCATACATCACTAATTTATCCATTAGGTTTCACATATCCATCATTTTCCTTTATACATAGGAAACATTACATAGAGAATAAATGAATTACTCAAGTTGACATTTATTCAACTTTGTTACAATAATATGCATTACATTTCAAATACAATTTTCATACATAACTTGTCTTTTAATAAATGAATATAGCTCATTAGGTATCCATAGCATCTCGGTGCAATCTCTTGTCGTATGCTCCTCCTTCGTACCCAAAGTAGAGAGAGCATCATAGTGGTGACTTCCACCCTACCACGAAGTCGAAGACTTCCCCATGCTACCCACACGAGTAGCCCGACCTGTCACAAAGATCCTAGCTCTTTGAGGTCGACATGCATGACCTATGTATTTGAATTTAGCTAAATGCATTCTACCCATTGCTACATGCAAACATATAGATATGCAATACTATAAATTCAATGACGACGAACTCGTTAGAAAATTTTCTCAACCAACGAGTTAAATGCTTAATTATAAGCATTCTAATCCCCCAAAAATAATTCCACTTGGAACATGACACCATCTACACCATATCATGCATACCTTCTAGCAATAAATTTAATTTAAATTATTTCAATAACAATTGAGTTGCATGAATAATTTCTCGACATAATGGTTAGCTATTTAGGTTTTACAATAAAATAGAAAACTCAACTTATTTGAGCTTTCATTATTTAATTTAATTTGTATACTCTAGATATTCAAAATTAATAAGAATAATTACATTTTACCCCAATTTTTATTTTTCACTTCTCATGAATATTATAACACTATTACTTTTGATTTAGAAATGCAAAAGGAAACAGAGAATTAATAATTCATTTAGGGTTTCATATTCTTATAAATGGCTACACTTTCTTAGCGCAGGCACCATTTTCTAGCATGTATTTTCATTGCAGCCAGAGCATTTCATTCTACAATTGGTTCAAGATGTGCAATTCTATTGTTTTATATAGATTTTTTAGTATGCAACAGCATACCCAGCAGCGGAATTCATTTTCGTTTCACATAAAAGACTAAGTTATTGTTATGGCTGCACACAATCGTACTATTTCTCTTTTTGATTGAAACCTTTAATTATATTCCAGGTTGTAGGCTATCACAACCCTCTAGCACCTTGTTTCAAGGCAGAATTTGGTTGCAATTATAAAAAAATAAAAATAAAAAGCTTTGTTGAGATTTAGAGAGCGGCTAGGTAAGAGGGCTCGCCCTCTCGCAAGAGCGGCTAAGTTTGCGCCTCCCTAATTCTTATTCATTTTACTTTGTTTGGTATAAACTTTTGCTTGAGATTCCCAGGTATACACAGGGGCCTATGGTTATACCACTATTTTTTGTGAAAAATCTTTGAATTCATGGCTAGAATAAATAGGTGAGAAGTAGAGCATGTTACTAGCAATACCCAATTTGTCTCTAGTTTCAAATTCATTCTACAAGTTCGGTGGTTTGTAATAATTTCCAGTTTAAATTGAAAGCATGAATCATTCTATTGAAACATTGATTTTATCAAGGAGAAATCAATTTCATTTTGTTGCAGCATTTTTTTTAACTTGCATATATATATATTACTAATAATAGAGAGTACATTAGGTGGCTAAGGAAGCCACATCAAAATACATCTTATATCATATACCCGTCTATAGGAACAACAAGTTAAAGTTTTTAAAAGCAAATTACATCAAAATATACAAGTCTATTATCATTTTATATTGTCTATTCTCTTTCTTCACTATTATATGTCTTTGTTTGTCATTGCAATAGGGTCAGATAACCTTTGTCATTGTAGCATTTCAAATGAACAAAACCACATTATTATTGCAGGATAATTTGAATAATTGCAACTGCAAGTTGCTCATACCTGTCTAAAGCTCCCAGATGATTCTAATTCTTCTTGCAACCTTTTCTCCTTCTCCCTTCTTCCTCCTTGTCCTCTCTCTTTATTTTCTTTCTTTGTCATTTTCCCCACAACATTCATCCCTTTTCCCAATTTCCCTTTCCCTATTTTCCTTACTCGTGTCCCTCCAATAAAATCTAGATGTCAATTAAAATATTTCTCATACAACAGGTGAAAGCACGAAAAGCTTCTAGGTGGCCTTTTATTTTTCAAACATTCCAGCATTTGATAATATAACAGTAAAATTCCATGCATTTTGTGGGACAGATGTCCATGAAGGACAAATACAGCCGCTTCTTCCTCTCCACGATAGCAAGAATAAAAAATGATTTTCCAATTCATTCAATTTCCTAAGTTCCAATGAAAACATTATATTATTAATCACTTCTGCCAATAACTATTGGTCTTTATATATATATATATATATACTTATGTGTGTTTTTAATTATAAAATACACACATACCTATATATAGAAATCAATTTAAATATGATTAATATATATATATATATATATATATATTTATTTAAATCTTATATATATTATATATCATATAATATATGTATATATCCTTCCTGCAATCAAATTAATTTAATAACTCCACAAGATTTAAAAATCTCCAAAGATAAAATCACATAATCATCATGATTAACTACATTACCCTTATTCCCAAAGTAATATGCAACTACGCTATATGCTCTAAGTGTGTGTGCATATCATGCATGTCAACCTCTGAACCGCTAGACCCTTCTCCACTATGATACTCTCCCTTTTGGTGAGAAGTTTCTGAAGATCTTGTCGCACTCAGACAACTAGATTGTAGTTAGACAACATCAAACAATATCAATATATAAACACATGATAATATGTAAATCATATCATACTAATGTAACATAATCAATTAATCAACTACACATATCCAACTATGAATTGAAATTAGTTAACCAGATATAGTTCATAATGTAACATATATCATCATCATAACATCATACAATATATGCAATATCTACAGAATATGTAACACTATTTTAGATACAAAATTTGGGCTATGATAGTAAGTGGGTTTTTATCATGATACTTGGCCAAGGAACCATAGAAATGGTTTTCAAGAGAGGGCAATTTTTCTCGTTACTTTTTATTTTTTGATTAAAAAAATTTAGATTATTACAACTATAAATTCAACCCATTAAAACTTAAATGCCCAAATCTCAAATGCCACAACCATTATTGATCATTTATAGTGGCTTTGAAGGCAACAAACAATTCATTTTGTATCTTTAATGGAAACACTCTATTACTTGTCATTGACACTTTTGCAATCAATTTGTTACTTCCATTTTTGTCTAAAATCACACATGCTCCATTTTAAAAAGAACTCTATAACCCTTTTGTACTAACTGCCCAACACTAATTAGGTTGTGTTTAAGACATAATACACATATGTGATATGCTTCTTCTCTCCTTGCTTTGTTCTAATGCTTATGCTCCTTCTATCCATGACAACTACTTTGTTATTGTTGCCTAGTTTGACTTTAGATTGAACTAATTCATCAATTCTTGAAAACGTAGCTCTATTTTGGTCATATGATTACTACAACCACTATCTAAGTGCCAGACATCATTTTTTCTTGAAATATTTACCCTTTTCTTATTCTAATCATTCATCTTCTTCCTATATTTATAACTATAATGACCATATTTTTTTTGTAATAATGGCATTAGATTCTTGATTTATCATACCTTTGATTGTTTCCTTGTGTATAGTTGTTGCTTCTTCCTCTTCCACTTACTTCATGGTAGTTGTGATTGCTCTTTCCTCCTTCATTATGATTTTTGATCCCACCTTGTCATGCCCACATTTCCCATGCGGTCACGACACACAACACACGTGTCATGTCCACATTTGTCATGTGGTCATGACACGAATTAGCAAAAAAAATTCTACATGTCCCTAGGAACCCCCTTGCACGCATCAACGTGCTCGATGGCAATACGCATAAAGCATAAACATGTCATTCATATTCGGGGAAGTGCGTCTACCTATGCAATCCCCTGCATGATGAAAGTCGTCTAGGGGTATGCGACGCGATGTGCGTCGCTTCTAGAGTTAGAATGGATTTAATCCGAACCCCAAGTTTCCTAAGTGAAAGAGGTGATTTCGACTGATTCGAAACCAAGCCCTAACTCTAATGCATAGATGAAATCGAATAAATAAAATACGAAATCAATGGCATGATGGTCGCATGATAAGATGGAGTGATTAAATGAAAGTCACAAGATGCTGTAAAAATAAACCCCTAAATTCTAGGAAAATTTTGACAGCATAACGCGTTTTCGACAATTGAAATAAATATTTTTTAAAAACATTCCCCCAAGAGATAATAATGCAAAACTTAAAATAGATAAAGCATAAAATAAATTATTTAATCCCAAGGTCAAATAGATTTTACCACTCAACAAAATAAAGAAATCAAAATTAAATAACGACCAAAATAAAATCCACTAACTAAGTCATTTAATAAATACATTTGCAACAATTATATTTATTAAATAACTCAAGTTAAAAAAATAGAAAGGGGAAAAATTAAAACACCTCTCCCCATAAAATAATAAAATCGACCAAATAAAATAATCAAATTAAAAAGGGTTTCCCCAATAAAATTTAATTAAAAAACACTAGACAATAAATCAAGGTGTCCAAAATAAATAACTAGCATAAGGATAAATAATTCCACTTAAATCAAAATCCCAATCCCCGTAAAAAAAATAAATCCACAAGGAAATAAATTAACCCCAAAAAGATATTAAATTCCAAATGACTTAAACCCAAGGGAGGTCAAATAAATCCAAAAAGCCAACAAAAGCAAAAGGGAGGGAAAAGAATTCCCATGCACAAGGGAAAAGTAAAAGAAAAATTAAATAATTTAACAAAACAATTATCCTCACATTTTTCCACTCAACCTAATTCTATTATTTTATTAGTTTTCTAAATGAAAAGCCCTAGTATTATTCTATTCATTTCCTTATGGAGTTTGCCCTAACTTATTCCTATTGTTTTCTTTCATCTCATGTTTTTGTTTTGCCTCCATTGTTTTGCTCCTATTGTTTTCTCTCATCTCATGTTTTTGTTTTGCCTCCATTGTTTTGCTGCAAGTTGAAGGCTTCTTCCACAATGGCATGGCAGCCATGGAAATCCCTCACTGAGGTATATGTTTCATTTATATAAAGGATATATACAATTTCTTTGTGGGTTTATATATATAACCAAAAATAAAAACTGTATACACCTAAAAATGACATGACTCTACTTAAATAAATATTTTAAATATTTATTTCATCTTCACATTCCTCTATCAATAAATAAATAAATTTATTTATTTATTTGATTCACTTTCTCCCATTTAATTGAATAAATTACATTTATTTAATTAATTCCATCTACATCAACTTTATTCTTCTAAATAATTAAATAATTTTAATTATTTAATTAAATCATCCATTCTTCTAAATTTAAATAAAATGTAAATTTATTTAAATTAAATCTACCAAAAAAAATATATTAAATATTTTATTTTTTCTTCCAAAATTATCCACAAGTAATTAAATTTATTTATTTAATTATGCTTTCTTATCTTATAAAAAATCTTCAAATCTTCCAAAAATAAATTTTTCTTGTCATGCAAAAGCAAAAGCTGAGTTAAAGCAACTTTGTTTATAAATTAGAAAAATATATTCTAATTTAAGAAAAACAAAAACTCACCCTCATCAAGAAAGCATTAACTCAACAAAGCTTCTTTTTGAATGACACATGTCCTTCTTCTATTGTTCCTAAACCATTCTCCTCCGTTGATCTTCTTATTTCTTCTCAACCATTGATCTTCTTCTACACAACTCTATAAATACAACCCTCTTCTTCTTCATTTCATCATCCATCATTTGAATAAACTTATGCTATAGGAACTATAGCGCATCATTGGCACCCTATTGCATATCACTTCATCAATCATCCATTCATAGTGTGTTGAAGCTCATCTTTAACACACAAAGTATCATAGCCACTTCTCATTGTCATCTTGAGGAATCGAATCAAGGAAGCAAACTTCATGAGGGCCAATCTTCATCACCACAAGATCAAGAAAGAAAAGGCGAACAATGGAAGACGCAAGGTAAAAGGTTGTAAGTATCTTTCTCTACTTTAAATCTCTTTTTATCTTCATATTTCATTGATGTTTGGCTTTTTAATATTCATTTGATTATCCCATTTTTACCTTTACAAAAACACTTCCGGAATATTAACAACGGTTTAAATATATCTCTGTTTCTTTATTTACATATACATAGAAAACTAATGTACACAGTTATATATATATATATATATATATATATATATATATATATATATATATATATATATATATATATATATATATATATATATATATATATATATCTGTTTCTTTATTTACATATACACAGAAAACTAATGTACACAGTTATATATGTAAATAAAGAAACAGAGATATATTTAAACCATTGTTTATATATATATATATATATATATATATATATCAGTAATTACAATCTACTTTACTCCACTTCAGCAGTTGCAAAAATAATTACATCTATTCTTTTGTCAAGTATTTTTATTCTATATATATATATATATATATATTACTCAAAGGAAATTGTAACCAGATTTGAAGCCTAAAATATCTAGTAGAAAATATATTCTCTTTCCTTACAATAACTTTAAAACAAAATTATCTTTAAAAAAAATAAAATGAAAGAACGGGTTTACTATGAAATTCTCTCTTTTCTTTTCAGATTTAAAATGACAGCAAATACAAGATCATTTATGTTCAAACTTTCCACAAAACCATGTGCACAATAGTGAAGTGGTAAACATGTAATGTCATTTCATACAAGACAAGGAGGTAAATTTTCCTTTCCAGATATTATACACTGAAATTCCAACAGCAACATATACTTCTTTCTCTTTTTTTTTGAAGTAATATGACAGCAAAATACAATTTCCTTGGCATTTCTCCATAGCACATAAACACAACAGCATAATATAATAACAATTTTTTTTTGAATAAACATTAAAGAGTACTCACAATAATTTTTCCCTACAACAACCAACACATAGGATGGTAATAATTTGACAGAATTCACAATGAAGCTTCTAAGGCCATGGCTCAAAAATAACCAACTAAAAGTAGTGCCAAAACACCAAAAATAAACTTCACCAAGCTCCATTTCCTTCAACTAAAAACATGTAATAAACAACACAACAATGGGGAACCAAGCCATGAAGGAAAGCCCTCCTCCCTACCATAGACCCGCTAGTGGGGTCACCCCTGAGCTAGGGAGGTAGGATTCACACGGTTGCACACACACATCACAATAAAAGAAAATTTTCAAACACACAAAAGAATACTCCCAAGGATTTGCACGATACTAAACTCATGAAAATGAGTTTGAAGGGAGGTAGGGGAGTGGACCCCTCAACTCAAGAGGTCACTTCAAGATCTCAAAATCACCAAGTCTCAAGGCCTCAAGCCACAACCACATAATACATATCTCTCAATATCTCAAAAAACTATCATGGCACTCTTGCCATAAAAAAATGCTCTTAACACCATAGAAAAGCCCTCAAGGCTATAAGTAGCACAATAATAAGGAGGTGACCTCGAGGAGGTTCACTCTCCCCCACCCCATACACGTTGAGCCTTACCTCCAAATGGAGGTGCTCTCACCAAACTCCCAACCCACACAAAATGAAAACAACCATCAACATAAAATCACAAACAAACATAAATGAAATATACAAGGGAAAATGGCCATAGCCATGGAGCTTACCTTCAAAAGCCCTAAAAATGGAAGCACGTTTGGTGAAGAGCTCTAAGCTTCTCCAAGTCTCCCAATCTCCAAATTTCTCTAACTCTCCAAAAACAAGGAAATCCAAGAATAGAAGAAAAAATCCCCAGAATGTAAGAACCCCACACTCCTCCTCAAGAGGAGATAATATAGGCCTTCCAATTTGGCCTTGAGGAATGAGAAGGTGACACTTGTCACCTTCTCCTTCCTCATTGCATGCCACTTGCAAAGGAGAAGGAAAGTGAGGGTGACAAGTGTCACCCTCCAATTCCATCCTATCCCTCACCTTATCCACTTGTGCTGTCACACATGTGTGAGAGACCAAGTGGTGAGGTGGCAATTCCCTTCAAGCCTCCATGAGGATAAGGGATGCCATATGGCATCCTCTTATTCTCCAAGAGAGCCATTTCCCTCTAAGATGCTCTCACACGTGTGTGAGAATCTTGGAGGGATATCCCACATACTTGGGAGTCTTGAAGACCTCCCAAGTCTTCTTGGTGAAGGGATCCCCAAACTTTGGGAAGGAAGATGGGTCTTTCCCAAAGCATGACTCATCTCCCACCCTTAGCCATTTCAAAATTCGTCACTTTGACTAAACCCTAGTTTAGAGTGACCAAAAGTGAGTTACCCTAAAGTTTAGTTAGTCAAAATTGACCCTAGACCCAAGGGTAACCACCTAGGGTAAGTTTTGGAACACTAAAGTACACCTAGGGAGGCATAAATTCACTTTTAAATGGCCCAAAATAAAAATAATACCAAGTGGTGTAAAACAATTATAAATATACAACACAAGATATAAATCAACTAAGAAAGAGGTCACTAGGCCAAAATAAATAAATTAAGCATGCATGCAAGCAACATCTGATCACACGTGATCCTCATCCCTCTTGGGAATGGATCGGTTTCACAGAGAATAACATATGTGTGAACACTACCTCTGATTTCTCGTGGCCTGGGAATATAATCCTACACAACTAGATCAAGTGTCAATCACATCATGGATAATCATAGCCGAAGTAGCTGAAATTAAATTCATGTCATTTCATACAACATTAATCATTTTCAACCTAATTTAATATTAAAACTTCATTTTCTATCTAATGTCTCATAATCATTATCAAATAATAGATCCACATAATGAACTTGAAATCACCTCAATAATCATCATCAACTATATCTCATATATCTAACATCATCATAACATCAAAATATGATCAAATCAAATCACCATATGTCTAATCAATGTCAAACCAAAAGTCAGGAGCTATAATCTAATATGCATAATGGAAATAATAGTCTCTCAAAGTCTGATAATGTCATCAACTAAAATGTAAACAATCAAAATAGGGAAGTGAAAATAATCGGCCTCACACACCTCTTGCGAATCCTCTTCTTCCTCTGCCTCTTTCAAAGCTTCGAGATGCTCCAAGTGCTGAATTATTTTCTTTTGCCTTTGTCCTTGAATGATACTTATGATTTGAATGCTTGTTCTAAAGAGGAATTGGATGCTCGATTCAACCTTTGTTCATGCGTTTACATAGAGAACCCATTAATTCATCCAAAGATAATTCTAGCAAATCCTTTGATTCTTCAATAGCAATAACAATGGGGTCAAACCTTGCTAGTAGACTCCTCAATATCTTCTCCACTATTCTTTGATCATCAAGTGTTTCTCCATACATTCTAATTTGATTGACAACACTTGTTGCATGAGTAAAGAAATCATTCATGGATTTAAAATCTCTCATTTGCAAATTGTCAAACTCTCTTCTTAACATTTGCAATCTCACTAACTTCACTTTGGTAGTACCTTGATAAAAAAAAATTAGGGTCTTCCATGTTTTCTTTGAATTATCTACTGTTCTAGTCCTTGGAAAGACATACTCATCAATTGTTTGTGTTATGAAGAATAGGGCTTTTTTACCCTTCTTATGATTTTCTTTCAATAAATCATTTTGAGCTTGAGTGAGCATTATATGCTACTCGATCTTGGGGTTCTGGATATATATTTTTTACAAAGTCCCAAAGCTCTTGTGGTCAAAATATAATCTTCATCCGTATACTCCAATATTCATAATTCTTGCCATTGAAACGTGGAAGTGATGGTTGCATGACACTGTTACTCACATTGGTCATTGCAAATCAACTCTTTTGCTTGACAACCAAATCTGATACCACTTTGATAGAATAAGTAGAGGCCTAAGAGTGTGTGGAAGAACAACAACAAAAGCTAAAATACTACCGTATAAAGATAATAAAGAACACACACCAGAAAATATGTAGAAAACAACAATTCCTATTGATTAAAATGCTACAACATAAAACACTTTTTTTCATCATACTAAATTATGTTACAACGATGTATATATAACATGTGTAATGTGCATGACTTGCAATCCAAGTTTATATTCTTGACTTACACTCCAATTTTCTTACTTGACTTGACTATTTGACGTGACATGTACTCTTGACTTGTACTTCAATCTCCTAACTTGACTTGCACTCCAAGTCTTTAATTTGATTTAACATGACATGTACTCTTGACTTGTGCTTCAAGCTTCTACCTTGACTTGATATGACCTGTACTCCAAGTCTGTAACTCGATTTGCACTTTATGACTCTACCTTGACTTGGCATGACTTGTACTTTTGGCATGATTTGTACACTAGACATTGATACATAAATATACAATTAAAGCCTGAGGAGCAAGATTACATTTTCTAACATATTTCACACACCACAAAAAGAAAGTTAAAAAATACTTAAGCACATGAAATGTGAAGAAATATTATGTGATGAATATGTCGTTTTCATATAGATGAAGCACATGTATATGGAAATGTTGTGCATAAATACAGTCATGCATGCACATTCATGAGGTGGAAACAACACTTTGTATTTGACATGTGTGCAACCATAAGTTATATTTAGAGCACCATAATTTAAAAATGGCTACCTCTTTGTTTCTATTCCAACATCATCATTATAAAAAAGTAGTGCATGAGGGCTTACAAGCTAGTACATAGAATATGCACCACATTTTTTTTACATATGCATAGTAATTTTGAAGTGTTGGTGCAAGCATGAATTGGCATGCACCATAATCTACAAGTGCACTACAATGTATGAAAGGATACGCATAAAAGTTGTGCCATAAAAAACAAGATATGCATGCATGGTTGGACATAGGTGTGCATGACTTCTAGGAAGATGCATGAGAGTTGCACAAATATTTAATTGATATGTGTAATTGATGAAAAATATTGAAAAGGATGCATAAAAAATTAGAAGCATGTATATCAAGGTGTGCACATGACAACATTCAACCCAAAGACAAATACAAAATTTAGTTTATGTGCAAAACTATGTTTGGGTGCATGCAAATCAATATTTGTACTAGGTGTGCATTCTTTTATTAGTTATCAAATAGGTCACAAATATGGATACATTGAGATAAGCTACTTAGAATTTTATCCAAACACATTGGGATATATGGTTATGGTATGCACACATAGAGGATTCCATGTACAAGAGTTACGAGGTTTGCATGCAAGTGCATGATAGAATTTATGGGTTTATTTCTTGTTACTAACATTTTTGAGGTGCTTAATGTTGTTCAAATTTGGATTATTTTGTGATATATGGTTAAGACTGAAAGGTTAGAGGACAATTTGAATGAGAGTGGATGTTTAGTGGTATATTCATGACATATAGAGTTAGTCGATTGATATTGCAAAGTATTCCAAAGATAGAATACATTATTTATGTCAGGAGGATATTAACACCAAAAATAAGATTAACTATGAGATAGCCAACCAAGATCAAGGAGCTTCAATGAAAGCACAAAGAGACCCAAAATGAGAGAATAATACTATTTTATTAAAGGATGCAAATATATAAGGATTTAGATTAGATTGGATTACTCAAATGAGAGCTACAAGTGGGTATATATAGGATGCACCACCAACACATGTGATTGTACAACCAATGTGGGACAATAGGCGATGTAGTCACATGAAACAAGTACAACCTACCAAAGCAAGCTTATCTTATTTTAGGTGCAAATATGGAAATAAAGTAATTGACTAGATATAAAAATAATATAATGCACCAACACTCCCCATAAACGTAGCTTAGGTGGGTAGGAAAAATAGATGAATGGGTCTTGACAATGGTGTAGCCATGTTAGGTACCCATGTACACAATGTGTCCCTCAAGGGAACTAGGAAGAATAAACTAAAACCTCATACAAGGGAAAACTCCCCATAAAAATAAACACCCCCGAAGAAAAGAGAGAAGTCCCCCCAAATAAAGAGACAAGGAAGAGGACTAGATACCCCCTGGAAGAAGTGATCGCCTGTGCTGATGGTAGATGCTCAAGTATGAAAGTTGAAGATGAGCCATAAACGTTGAACAACATTCCTCCCCTTAGGAAGAAACAAACACAAAGGTGTATGCAAGATATCTTCTCATTCCAAAAAATATATGAAAGAAGGAATATTAGAATGTATGTCTTTGAAAATTTCTCAGGTGTCACTATGTCGATGTTGAGAGGCGCCACAATCAAATCAAGAGTCCCAAGCCTAATTAAAGAGAGTAACAATCTAGAACCTTTTGGAAATAGATATAGAGAAAGATCCAAAGATAAAGGTAGTGAGACAACAACTATGATGGAACTATCATCAAAGAGGATATGAATGTTCTCAAGGGTGTCCTCCATCTTTGCAAGAAGGAACTCACAAAACAAACTTGCAAGATTTGTCAAGTACTCATCCTAATAAGTTGTCTCTAGAAAATGATGAATATGAGCTTGCTGCAAAGAATCATTGGAAGCCATGGATGTAAAAACACTAGACTTAGTAGAAGCAACGTGAGATGGGGGAGATGGAATGCCAACACATGTCTCTAGAACCTCAATCGATGAAAGGGCTTGAAGGTTTAAGTGACCAGATTGTATCTCCTCAAAAGTGTCCACACTAAATGCCTAAGTGTGAACATAAAATGTATCTGCCAATGTTGGAATGATAAAATCCTTAGCCTCAAGATGTAGGCTCATAGATAAAGAAAATGAACCCTCTGAATCTGTGATAGGAATCATAGAAGTTAAAGTCTCAACTAGAGTCTCTAAAGAAGTAGTATTAGGAGAAGTCACTAAGTTATCACAATGTTCACGATTTTCACAATAATCAAGCACTATAGTTGTTTTACGATCATATGGTGGATTCTCAAAATTATTTAAGGGAACAAGATAGTCCAATGTAGGATCATATAGGAATGGAGGAATCAATTCAATCTCCACACATCTCCCAAATTTGATCTAATGATTGCGAGGGCACCAATAAATCCAAGGATGTGATTAATCTTGTCTCACCATACAATCTATTGATGTAGAGTACTTAGTTTAGGGACAAGTCCATAGAGATAGGGCAAGAGATTAAGCCATCTAAAATGCTTGAGAATTCCATCTTGGTAGGACTTATAGTTGTCTCTTTCCACGTCAATAGCAATTGAAATTTGTAGTGACAAATATTGCAAAACTAAACCATTATTGCACAAAAGATATCACAGAATAATATGTAAAGTTATTTGAATATTTGTCTGGGATTTCATTCACACAAATACATTGCATTACAATCATGGCTTTATAAAGCCTTTATTTTCTTGTAAAAGCAACTAAACTTTCCTATGGGAAAGTAACTTCCCCAAAATTAATATTCTAACTTATTTATTTATTTACTAACTACCACCTATTATAAACTAGCATTCCATAACTTAACATTTATTTTTTATCTTATATACTAAAGATGTAATAATTCCAACATTCCCCCCTTATTACATCAAGTTGAACAAAAGATGAAACACTGCATGGATTGAACACAACAGCCCATTTGAAAACTTGATGAAGCATCTCAACCAAATCTCCTTGCTTATCTAAGACACACCAAATAGAATCCAACAATGGATGTCTTAACTGTCAAACTTGCAAATCATCTATACCGCCTGAGAACATTATCCCATCCTCTATGCACAATGAGAGAACAACTCTCCTCCAAGAGTCCATCACTCCTCTAAGTGTGTCAAAATCCCTCTAGTGCCTACATATGAGAGAACAACTCTCCTCTGAGAGTCCACTTTCCTCCGAAAGTGTCAACATCCCTCATTCGATGTACAAAAGGAACTAAACCAATATAGATACACTAACGCCACCCTATTTCAGATATTACACTATCCACAAGTACTACCAAAAATTGCCAAGCACCCCCTTGCTTCATGAAAGGACACAAATTGATGGTGCTTCTCAAACATGCTACCATCTCAAAGCGAGAAGCTAGCTCCAAATATGAAAAACCTTCGACCTCCTTTCTCCTCCAACCTCCTCTACGATCCTATACTTAGTCTTAAAAAATATATTCCTCCTCACTGCCATGGTGGGGGGAGTCGTCCTTATCTATTGCAAAACCACAATCTTCTATCTCACTTTTAGTTGCAACGAGAGCTCTTTATTTGTCTTCAACTTCCCATCCATGAGAATCTTGGCACGTTGAATGCACTTTATTTGGACATGTCAATTTTCATGGCAATAGTAGCATTTGAAGTCTTTATTCTTCCTTGTTGAAATGTTTCTTGACAAGCAAAGTAGTTTCTTTAGTAATCAAATGATTTTTATTAACTCTACTTTCTTCATCAATTAAGGAAGAACTCATAGTTTCCAAATTGGGATTAATTTTGTTTAATGTAAATACAACATGATAAAAACTTGAAGGCATACTCTCAATAAAATTGCTTTAGCATCATCATCTTCAATCTTAGAATTTGTACCAGCAAGTTGATTTAGAAGAGATCGAGACATTCTAATGTGTTGCACAACACTTTCCTTTTCATTCATCTTTAGGCCGAAGAGTTTGTTTGATTGACATCTTGGCACTAGAAGCTTGAGAGCCAGATAATGTGCTAAGACCTTCCCAAATTTGTTTTGACATTTTTGAAAGATCAATTGATGCAAATATGCATATGATAATCCAAGACCAATAAATGTTGCTTTTCAATCTTTCGCTGTCCATTTTGTTGCTTCATCTGTATTATGTGGCCTTTTTGTGTTTCCAATCACAATATCCCATAAATCTTTTTCAATTAGAAGCAACTGTGTCTTTATTTGCCATGAATTAAAATTGTGCCCCTCAAATTTAGTAATAGTAATTGATTTTTCCATTCAAATAAAAACAATCTTATCACTTATCACTCCACTTTTCAATATTTCAAAAAACTCAAAAAATCTTCAACGACAATATAAAATATAATGTTTTTACTCGTCACAATAATACATACACTAATTGTGCTACAAACAATTACATACCACTTTTATATTCTTCAACCTTTATATCTTCTTTCAAGGAAGAAAAGAAACATTTGATCACACCGTGTAGTCTCTAGTTATGGTCTTGCAAAGGGAATTCTTTGGTCCACACATGGTCAACATTACAAGTGATTTGTATAGGCTTCTGGCTTCAAACCCGCATCAAAATTAGCGAAAACTATCAACAAATTTTGATTGCACTCACTGTATTTGGTACACCTTTAAACCAACCAATATGACTTTAGGCAAAAATAAAAAATAACTTTGTACACTCTTGCATAATTTTTTGAGTTTAGTAAAAAAAAAAAATATGAACATTTTTAAGGGCAAGACTAAGAAGACCAATAAATAAAATAGTTAACACATCACCAAGAAGACCAACATATAAAATAGTTTACACAACACCAAGAAGACATGCAAATAAAATAGTTAACACAGCGACGAATCCACAACTTTCTATGGGTATATTAACATAGATAATAAATTCTTCCTATTGCACTCAATCTCCCTTTCCAGCTTTCATTGTCTCTGGCTTTCACATGCACAATCAACTTCACATAGGATAAACGATGAGCAAATGGAATTTTAGATCTCTTTGCTCTTAAATGAATTTTCACCTTATACGTTGATAGCCTATGTTGGGAGAATGCCTACACACTTTCTCTAGAACCCATGGCACTAAAGCAATGTTTGGAACAGAAGATGGCTTCTTAAGTAAGTTGTGGGGACTACAAACCTACTCCTTTCATTTCCCTACATATACTCCAAAATGGCCTTCAAGAACATCCCTCGGAAGATCACCAACTCCATTCCCATTAGATTTGATCAATTTACAAGCCAGAATCCATGAGTGCTCTAAATACCAAATTGAAATTTGTAGTGACAAATATTGCAAAAACTAAACCATTATTGCACAAAATATATCACAAAATAATATGTAAAGCTATTTGAATATTTGTTCGGAATTTCATTCCCACAAATATATTGCATTACAATATGGCTTTATAAATCCTTTATTTTCTCGTAAAAGCAACTAAACTTTCCTACATAAAAGTAACTTCCCAAAAACTAACATTCTAACTTATTTATTTATTTACTATCACTTATTATAAATTAACATTCTATAACTTAGCATTTATTTCTAATCTTATATACTAAAGATGTAATAATTCCAACAATAACAAAAGGACAAATTGAAATACCCATGAATAACAATGATAGTCTCAAATTAGTCATACAATAGACTAATCAAGAGATTCAACTAGCAAAAACAAATGAAGCCCTCCCACCCTTCCAAAATTACACAAGCAAGAGGTCCCCCCAAGAAAATATGATGTCACTTTATAATTAGTACAATTATAGTTGCCACTTGCCAAGTCAATGGACTAATCTTGATCCTAGTACATTATAGATGTCAAATTAGGCCACAATGTTGAAAGTACAATTCTCACATAATGGAATAAATCAGACTGCACCAATGAAAAGTACACAAACAAATTATGTACTTTACAAATTGCACCAAAAAATGTTACCATATGACCCCAAATGAAGATCTGAAAGTTCCCAAAATGAGAACCATTCAATATCACCTATGAGAATCTACAATTTTTGAAAAAATTAAACACCAAAATCAGAAACCATCTACACCACTATGAAGCTCTAAAAAAACAACCCAAATAAAAAATTGCTTGAAAAAAGGAGTCAATATGAACAAGAATGAGGCCTCTAAAGATGGACTACAAAACCAAATTGCAAATGGAGGCAAAATTGGGGGATAGGATGGTGACATCACGTTGACGTCAACAAATGCCTAGACAGAATATACCCTAGACTAACAAAATATTCCTCTAAGCACCCAAACCACTATTAGATTGCTAAAATTGTCTACCTATATTAAGATGTTCTTTTATACTTAAAATCTTCTATTTTTAGTTAATGGTCAGTTTCTTGTAACAGTATGTAATTATGACAAGATCGTGTGTCGATCTCTGGCAGTTTCTAAATATAGAAACTTGCTTTCTTTGTAATTACTTGTAACCTATTTAAGAGCCTTTGCTCTATGTGAATATCATCCAGCATTTTGCCATTTACCTGTGTAATATGGTATCAGAGCCAGGCCCAAGCTAGGAGCCCCAAGCACACGAGAGGTGTGGCTTAAGGGGGGGTGTTGGTGTTGGAAATAAGCCACACCCGAACCGACAATGGACTGGTCCAAGAGGGGCCAATAGCTCAGTGGTAGAGCACTCAAGCAGCGAATGGAATGTCCTAGGTTCGAGTCCTAGCTGGTCCATTCGCTGCTGGAGTGCTCTACCACTGAGCTACTGGCCCCTCTTGGACCAATCCATCGTCGGTTCGGGTGTGGCTACACCAACAACCTATACATACAAATCACTCGAGATTATTTGAAAATTGTCATTCAGCCGCAAGAGACAGCTTGTCGAGTAACAAAAACTACTTACAAGGAGGTTTAAGGTTTCACAACTAGTTTAATTACCAAAGAAGGTTTCATGGTCACAGAGGAGTGGTTTTAGGTAGCTATGGGGCTGATTTTTGGGTGTTACCCACTAGTTTATGGGATGTGGTGTGGTCTATGCCACATGGCACCCTTGTAGAGCCTATGGTACCTACAACTTACAACACCCTACATTGGTAGGACTGCATCAACACTAAAAGGTTCTGCCAATCCTATGCAGGTACCACATAATACCCTACATATAGTTCGTAGAAAAAAATAATAATAAAACCTTAGACCTTACGAAGACTCCTTTGTATCACATATCCACCTATGTAGTTTATGATGCCAAAAATATTATACCTACGCCAACACTACATGATCCAATAGAATATTCTACTGAATATGCTTCTTGCACAAAGATTATTCTTTGCACACCATACGACAAGGTAGGAGTTTTTATTAGGGTTCTAGGTCAAGTGCTTTGATTTTGATGATTTGATAGCCAATATGTAAGTTTTTGGGTCTTCTAGATGTGAAAGTTGAGTCAAATTTGACCAAAAATGCTCTAAAAGATCAAATATCTGCTATAGTTGGCAAGCAACCTCCTAAAAGAAACCCATTGCAGATCTCGCCTCCTATGTCTAATTTGGATGCAACCAAAAGTAAAGTTGGCTTTCTCGAATGCTCTATACTCAATGGTGAGCTTAGATTTGCTCCAAGAATCTCCCAAAACAACTTATAAAACAGGGCCATAAAAGAAACCCCTTTAGAATATAATCTTTCTATCAAGTTTTTCTTATTTTCTAGGTTCTCATTCAAAGCACAAAAAAGAAAACATACTTGACTTTTCGAGAAAATACAAGATCTACAACATAGATAACCAAAAGGGCTAACAAGAAGCAATCCCACAAACTATGATACCATCAAGATATGTGAATTTAGAACCAATGTGGAGTAATAGGAGATATAGTCACATGTGTGCACAACATTTCCACCAAAGTAGAAAAGTACAAATCACATGATGCAAATACAACTTATCTAAGTAGATACCAAATTAAGAAAGCTTATCATATCCTAGGTGCAAATATGCAATAAAATTATTAAGTAAATGCAGAAATAATATAATGCACCCAACAAAAAATAGGCCATTTGGGGAAAAAAAATCTATAATTAGAACTTTAAAATAATAATTGTAAATTATGTAAAATAATTATTTAACATTGTCCTATATTTATAAGATGTATTTGGAAGAGGTTACGTCCAAAAGCAATGTAAAGCTCCATGTCTAGTGAGAGCATATGCATGGGCTTGCTTGCACATGAAGTAACATGCATGTGGTTAAATATAGAGTAGTAATTATTGAAAAAATAAAAGGATTCTGCATCTACATAATCATGCCTTTGATGCATAAATAAGGATATAGATAGAGAGTTGAAAGTATTTCATATTTTGTAAGTACGTTTAGAAGAACAAAGGAGGCAAGGACTGGGTTCCAACTATTCCCTTGCCGTTTTTCTTATATATTGAGGAAAGTTTACAAATGTGGTTCATATGAGCATCTCACTAATACTTGCTCCTTTTGAGCATTAACAAGAGACTAATACATAGCTCCTTTTGAACATTAATATTAGACTAATACTTAGCTCGAAAATAATGAGCATCTAACTAATATTTAGCTCCTTTCAAGCATTAACATTAGACTAATACATAGCTCCTTTCAAGCATTAACATGAGACTAATACGTAGCTCCTAATCATTAACACTAGACTAATACTTAGCTCCTTTCCAGCAACTACACTAGAAACCGACAATGAAAGACCACAAGTCACGCCTTAGAATTCCACCTTAGAACTCACATCCACACTAGAAGCCAACAATGGAAGACCAAAAACGTCTTAGAATTCCACATTAGATATTACTTTTGGGATTTGAACTTAGGTCTCCACAGTGATAACCCAATGCTTTAACCAGCTGAGCTCAACCCCTTTGACTATTCCCTTGCCCTTTGGAAAAAGGCAGCCAATGTGTATGCAATTTACGCTATTGTAATGTTAATGAGAACCTTTAGTATTGTGCATATTCATGTGTTAATGAGAACCTTTAGTATTGTGCATATTCATGTGTTTGTGGTCAGGTCTTGTATTTTCACATAAGATGTTATTTGCAAGTTTATAGAGTGTATCTTCATATTAGAAATCATCCTTGGTCTTTCCGATCCATATGCACCTTGGGTGAGACTTCCCTTTGGGGTTGTTTTGGCTCCTCATGAATTGCCAAGATGGTGTACAAATTTTATTGTTTGACCTTTATGAGTGCACACAGGAGTGTAAATAGGGTCAACAAGGTGAATCGATCAACTATCAAGATGAGCCATTTGATCTAACTTGTCCAACTTAGACAATTGTTGACATATAATATATCTTGAAAGACATCACATACCAAACAGTTATCAACCATTGCTGGCAGTCTCAATTTTACGTGTGAGGAAATGACAATATCTAAATTGTACCTTCTTCATAACAAAAAGGGAAGACATGGAAGGCAACCAAACACAGCTCCTGAAGTTAAAGAAACATGTAAATCTTCAAAAATCATGGGAGCATCACCATTTGGCAGCATATCAAGAGTTTCCTTGTAAACCTGATTTGTATGAAGAGAAAGAACAGTGAGAGAAAAGCCAAGTTTACTTCGAGTACATATAGCATATGACATTAGGGACATAAGGTTTGTTCAACAACAATGCAAACATCGACTATTCAAATGTGTTTTATGCAGAACTTATCTCTGATGACAAGAGGTTTAAGGAGAAGGAAAATAAGTGTGACGCAAACACAGCAATTCAGAAACATGCAAATTAGAGGGATATTGAGCATGAAAACAGACTGCATCAAATCATAACAATGAGGCAACGAATACCGAAGTGAGTCGGAACAATGTCTTTAACTCCCGAACAATACCCATCTGTTTGATTCCAAAATGTAATATGATGAGAAGTTAGATGTCAAAATTGAAAAACAATCAATCCCCTTCAATCAACAGCTGTACACCATGCTTCCCCGTTGAGTGCTGAAATGGAAAAGCAAGCAAAATAATTTGTTAAGAGCAGTTGGATGATAAAAAGCAGCTGGCTCATCAAGAAAAAGACAGATCATACTAATATCTAGTGCTATGCATAAAAGCTGATCTGATGAATGGCCACGGCCCACAACCATATTTAAAATGTCAAAGGGAAGCCTCTAGGGTGTCTCCCATCACATCTTAAGTGAAACGGGTTTGGCGTCAACTGTAGCTAGATGGTAATAGCCAGTCATAAAATGGACTAGAAGAAACAGAAACTCCAATAAGGCAATATGACAAGTTAATAATAGTGATATCAAATGTTAATAAACCCGAGATTTCTTTGAAGAAAATCATACTTCCATGAAGGGGGTATATGAGAGGCCGTGAGCTTGAAAGAACCAAAATACTCTCACAAGAATGCCATGAAATAGGAGACCAAAGCACTCCAGATTTAGATTGTCGGAGAAAGAAGAGAAGATAATAATCAATACCGAAGCCAAATATCAGATAGGAAGGAACAAACAATGAGGTAAGGATTCCCATAAGAGAAGACTGTAAAAAGGCTAGTCAGATCACACAAAATGGATTATTATACACTTGATCAATCAGAGGAGTTGTCATCTGATTGTAATTGACCCAATTCAATACATATATTTTCTCTGATCTGGTTAGGCAAACACCAATTTAGTAAATGATTCAATATCCCACATGAGAAGAGACACAGAAACACCTTGAAGTACAACAAAAGCAATTTTCTTTACCTAAGTTTTCTTTATTATAATGCATTCCCCCATGTATACCTTTAAACTTGTGTCACTAATAAACAATCGAAGATATAAAAATATCTTTTTTAGTAATTTTAGGTTGGACAAAGAACTTTGTAAATATACATAGCAAAATAAAATCATGTCAGCTTCTTAAGCTTCACTTATCTTGGACCTGTGTTAGCGAAACTGCTTGTCTAGGTTCCTCCTCCAAAGTACTGAAGTGTGACCATCTCCAAGCCAGTTGTGTGAAGTAAAGTAATCGTTGTCGTTAAACCAAAGGCATTGGCATCAGTATGTGTGGTTGCAAGCCAATGATTTGTTGAGTAGACCAGGAAGAACCAAAGAAATCATAAAACAACTCAGGTTACCCCTTCAATTGCCAAAGCATCAGTTATCCAGGATTTATTACAACAGTTTGAGCAATAGAACAAAACATACATGACTTAAAATAATCTAGTTCAGGTATGTCACACAAAATCTTATAAGACCATTACGTTGCTAATCTAAATTGTTTATCAAATGATGGTGTGATTATCATTAAACTTATTTTGCCGCCTGTTTTGCATAACCTCCTCTCACACACAATAATGAAATCACATATTCAGAACCTTGATACCATAAAATACTGTATTGAGCAATATACAGGCAAATCCTAATAAATAAAGATAAAAATAATAAATGCTTCAAAATTTCTACTCAAACAAAAATCAATATATAAATTATAGACACATTCAGCAATCACTATGAGATTTCAATTATATTTCTTTTATTACTTAAATTCACATACACAGGCATCTGCTTCTCATAAGGACCTCACATAAGCCTGTTGTTATTACAAAGACTACCCTCCAGCTTTAACCTGTACAAGATTTCTACCTAAATTTTTGAGTTCTGCCCTGAAAAAAAATTAAATTCTGGTTTTTATGCAGTACTTGAGTACACAAGGTACAATTCCATAGAAATGTGTCACAAGAATTGTACTTGGCTTGAATATATTCAATGTGTATATAGATTATCATTTTACATATCTTAAGAGATTTATTATTTGAGAAAATATATAATGCGGGTGTTGATTCAAATCTTCTTCTTTTGCCTTTTGGGCAATTGATTGACAATCCGAGTCTGATTTTCTACAAATTGACCTTCCTTGAGACTCTGGAATTCAATTTTGGCCAATGTATGTTTCTCAGATTAATTCATTTCATAGGTTTCATGATATATTCATTGTATTGTATATGTACATTTGGTCTAGATTGGTATTACAAATGAAGCTACTATTTAGTATTTACATTGTTGGAATTCAACTTTTTTTCACATTTTGAAAGTTGGATGTTATACACAATGATTTAATTTATTAATTATTTAAGGCCTGCAACTTAGTTTATTAATGGCTAAAATTATAACTCGCTCTGAAGATCATTTGAAATAGTTATTATTTCTGAGGCGGGCAATATGGTCGTATAGAGTTCATTTTCCCATGCTTCCACAATTTATAAGAGTCTGCCATTGCTATCTGACATTATGTTACAGGGACATATTGATGATTATTGATTTCCGACTGTGGCATGAATGGGATTTGTTTTGCAATGGCTGTGTTAAAATCTTTTGACTTATCTGTTCAGTAAACTAGGGAACCAATAAAAAAGTCATGAAAAAATATTTCAAAAGCTATGTTCACATTGTTACAAACCACGAAGCCTTATGACGGAGATACAAATCATAGAGCAACTCTTGCCATGTTATCTGTAATATCTGTTAAGGGCTGATAGCCTTAAATGGTCTTTTCTCTGTGAGTATTTTGGTTTTGTAATGTACATTTAAGTAGTACAGACAAAGAACCGGGTCTCTGTTCCAGGTGGTTTGCTTGAAGTAATTCCATTTCTACAGTGTTGTGGTGTTTTAGATTGGAAATGGGATCAAATTCCTAGTTTTTAATTTTGAATCTTCTCAATACCCAATCATATAGGGGTTCTTGGCATTCTTCCCTCTAAACAAAATTGCATATCAAATAAGGTTACGTATCCAACTTTTGCAATTATACAGCTTGTCTCATCAACTTTAGAAGTTTGCCATCCTACCTGCCGAATTTGATCCTGAGTACCATACAACATTCAGTATTGAATGAACTCATAGGGAAACATTCCAATTTATTAGTTGGCATGTTTGGAACCCAATCCTAGAGATTGGATGGTGGAATAATGCTTAAATCTATTTATGGCATTGACGGTTAAGTATCTTTTTCTCAAAGTGCTTATTACTGAACAGAAGATAAGTGGAAAAGAGTTGCATTTTGCTTCTTCACTTTTTTGTTTCAGTTGATTCATATAGGATCAGAAAAACAATCACTTAGAATCATCATTTTTCTAACTGAAACAGGGGGACTGTCAATATAGTAACAGGGCTGCCAAGGGAGGTCCTGCTCTGCAAACAAGCAAATGCATAATTGTCATCAGTGGTCCTCCACAAAGCAGAGGCTGCATTATTGTCCACAGTGGTCACTCAATTGTCACTGGCAGTTCCGCAAATGTCAACAGCAATCCTACCTGAATGCAACAACACGCATTGGTAATAATTGCAAAATGTTATCTCTTAAAACTTCTCAACAACCCCGACTCCTTTGGTGTACGAGTGGACACCTCTAAAGACAATAAATAAGAGGCAAAGGGCAGAGGCTAAGCAAGGGAGTGTAAGATTGAGTGGGATGCATGAGTGAGAGATTTAGCAGTAGAGAGTTGAGAGAAATAATCAGCAGTATGATACTGATTTGAATACTTCAATACTCCATTGAACTTGCTGTAGGACGCCAATAAGAAGCAAAAGGAAGAAAAGGAGGCAGAAAAGAGGTGAGAGAATAATTAGCTATTATGGAATTCATGCTCCACTGAGTTGTAAATGCCCCATCATTGAAGGAAGGAGGTGGTGATCAAATGGCACTACCGACTGGTTTTCCCAACATTGAGGTTCCCAAAGTAAAATCCTTTGTGTGGTTTGCTTATTCCCTATCAGTTATTTATTATTTTGTTATTGCTTATTCAACAATTCACAATCGACTACTCTAGACTATTACTTAATTCCATTTAAAGTTAATTCAAGCAGAAACAGCAAGCATTGTTTCAAGATCTGCATTTGGTTTCTGATAATTTTTTAGAGGAAATTATAAATCACTTGCAGAAAATCGTGCCTCATGTTGCATGTCAATCAACATCAGAAGAAAGTAATGGTAGAAATTATCTAGGAGTATAAACTGCCTTCTAGTGCACATCATTGCATTATATCAATGGTGCAAAACTGCACAAGTGAGACTTTCAAGCCGGATTTCATCTTATGCAGCATTTTTGAACATCAATCTAATGCCTAAAGAGACACCTACACAACTAGCTCTAAAAGAACGGTATTAGTTATTCTAGACCTGAACTGTTTTACAATTTATATAACGATATGGAAATAATTCTTACTGTATTTGCATTTTTTAATGTAATACTGGGATTGTGTGCCTTTGGGACGCTTTACCATTAGCAAGAGCCAATATAGGAAATACTCATTAAGGATTTAAATGGGTTCCATTCCTAACTATCATATATGAGAAGCATTTATGAAACTAGAAAGTATTATAAATTTATAACAAACAGAAGTAAGTGAAAGGGAAAGAGAACCCAGTATGCACCTTGCAGCATCCTACATTTTTCTTAAACAGATATTTAATAACTTGATGCAAGCACATACTACTATGCCCTTAAAGTAGAAACAAACATAGTTGATTTTCCATCACATTAACCATTAGAGGAAAGATAATGTAGCTTACAAATCTAAGTAAATTTCGGTAACATAACAACATGTAAATCAACACTTTAAGAACATGAAAGAAGAAGAATAGAAGAAAGATAGACAAAAGAGAAGAGACACCAATATACGTGGGGAAAACCCTTTCGGGTAAAAAAACCCCACACTCCAAAGCATCGAACCAATGTATTAATCTGCAATAACAAACATATTACAATACACTTGCAGGCTCAAAGCCTTAACATTGAGATTTACATCTTGCTTCTCTAGAGGAAAATTGATAGCATAACCCTGCATAGAACTCTCCTCAATGCCTCCATCTCAAGCCCTCAATATATAGACTCATGGGGGCCCAAAAAACAACCATAAGGCATTACCATGGGCCCAAATAAGGTCCAAAAATACCATGGTAAAAATCCATACAACCACATTTCCATGACACAAAATTTGAATGCCTAGGCTAAGTTTGGGCTTCCACATTATTAATAGAATATTCCTTACAGACGTAAGATGCTGTCATAAATTGTCATAGTCAACCCACCAACTTAGGCATCCAAACTATAGCATTTACCTCCTTTAGAAAGATTCCTATGACATACATCATCAATTGTCATAATGCTGGTCAAGGTTCCTAGTCCACAATTAGGAACTCCTTATTATCATGCTCTTACATGTCATAAGAATCTATCATAGAATCTAACATAAAATCTATCATAAGAATCCGCTATAAATAAACCTTCAGATGACACCTTACAACTCACCACAAGATGCTAACACATGGCAAAAAGTGCCACCTTGGAAATCCCACGCCCCATTTTGGTGGAGCACAATTAAAATAAAATACATTATAACAATTTCCAAATAATTACAAGAAAATGATTAATAATAAATTCAGGGACTTGCAAAGGTTGAGACACCTTAATTCCCAACATTCTCTCACTTGTCGAACACCTTGCAAGAGCAAAAGAGAAACACAATCAATCTGTGAAGCACCAAGGTTACCATACTGTCTTAGCTGAACTCTATTGTGCTCATGAGCTTTACGGAAGCACCTGCAACATCTTCCAAGTGATCACCAACATGACAAAAGATTAGGATTCCAAAAAATATGATGAAACACTAAATGTCACATAGACACACCAATGTATCCAACTTCAAACTCGTTACTAGAACACAACTCTAAAGTCCAAACACCTCCAAAACAAGATCGAGCACGAATGCTCGAGAACAATTATTACAACAACCACAGCTAGTTGTTTACATCCAACTAAAAACCCACCATTGATAGACCTTTGCACATGACATATCTAGCACATATTGCAGCTCTTATCCCTATATAATCCACTATCTTGCTCAAAGTTACCATCTCCCATGTTAACAAACACACCAAAGCCATTGATGTGCAAAAAATCTGAGGACCCTTGATACTGTAGTCCAATAAAAAACAATCTACCAAAGACAAACATACATCTTGGAACTCATACTGCATGAGCAATGTCAACCAAATCAACTCAAAGTCTACCAATCAGCACTTACATAAAACATGTAATACAAAGAACAATCACAATGATCTGCAAATTGCAACCAACCTGCTACAAAATAGAGCATACTTCCACAAATAGTTTTCTACTCATCCTCTCACCTTAGATTTCCTTCACTTCTCCCAAGTCCTTCACATCTCAAATGACATACATTAAAAAAACACATACTGTTGTTAAAAAACAATAAAGTACAACAACAATAGATGACCACAAACCCAATGATCATACTTCGATGAATAAGAACCTCTAGGAAGAAACATAAGACCATAAAGAGAATTTGCAAACCATATCACATCCTTCTATCAACACCACCAAGTGCTAAGCTATGCCACGAAAGACCTCCTTCACAAAACCCCAATTGAAAAGCCTTAACAACACCCAAACGTTGAATCTCATTAGATCAAGCAAAACATATTTATCTCATATAACCAAAATGGATGTAAGCTTCTCTAACCAAAGAATATTAAACACAAATCCATTCCATAAATAAGAATTCAGCCCTAATAACATCTCCAAAACTTCTCATAAATCAAACCATATACCCAAGGAGATAATCATGACAAATACTCCTCAAATGAACCCTCCAAATCTAGAAACTATAGCTCAAGATCCATATCCATGAGAAAGCATAAAACAAAATGAATCTGAAACAACATGGGCAATACCTATCAGATCATTTGTTTGCCAAGTGAACTGAGAGCAGGGAAAGAGAATGCTCCATTGAGCTACACCAAGCCTCATAGCCTCTCTCCAAGAACAATCTCCTCTCAAGTTCAAACATGAACTCATGTCCATACCCAGGTGAAGGCTCCTCAGTCTTTCTGCTGAAATTTCACCATTCCAACACATGATCCGCACAACAAGAGATCTCTAGCCTCACCTCAAGTCTCTCTAGTACCTGTTGTGACCACTTTACAACATCAACCCCAATTACTAATTGGGTCCCCCTCTTTCTGACTTGCCTGGATCCTTGAAGCTAATCCCATACTTTGTTCCGGCAATGTCCTCACAATTCAGATAGTGTCAGGAGCTTAGACTGGCCCACCGGGAAGAAAGAGAAGTAAAACACAGGTTTCCTCCTGCATAGGCCCCAAATTTTAATTGACTGTTCCAGACTATCCTTAGGCGAGAGTTTTGTTTTTTCCATCCTTATGGAAGGGTTTTGTCTTTTCACATCTGGGTAATAAACCCACTCCGTTCCCGGCATGAAACCCAATTTCCACTCCTAGTCCAAGACCCCATGTATGGCTTAGAAATTCATTCCTGGACTCCAGTCCAGGAATCCAGCCCGGAGGTCCAAACCGGAGTCCTGTCCGGAAGTACCTATCCCGGAGTCTCGTTCAGGGGATTCTTGCCTGGAATCCCGTTTCAAAGTTTATCTAGATTCTTCTTCCGACCAAGATTGCGGAGTTCAACGGACCGTCACTCCTTGGCATGATCATCCTTCAGTCATGGAACTTAGTCCCGATCTGACAGCTCCAGCCCAGAAGATCAATCTGGGAGACTTCCTTCTGATTCCGATCAGGCACTCAACCTCATTTCATAGCTCGAAGGACTCGCAAATCGAAGACTTAAAGCAATTTCAGGAGACAATTAGCATTTACTGAATATCCCTCCGGTAGGCTGGAATTGCGACAGGAGACTTTTTGTCCTGGTCGCAAAATCCAGTACCTACTGGATTTTGCGCTCAGGACAACTTTTTGTCCTGGTCGCAAAATCCAGCACCTACTGGATTTTGCGCCCTAGGACTGAAGTTGTCCAATTCACCCTCCTGGCCTGTCTGGTCAATGCATTTGACTAAAAATCCTTCCCTGACTCCTCTGAGGATGATTGGATCTTGGAATTTGCAGTCTGGCTTGAGAACTTGGTATTTCACCGTGAAGATGAGAAGCTCCTCGGAGGATGGAACAGACGAACTTCGTGTCTTGCCATCGAAAACAAACTCTCGGAAGACATTCCACCACAATAAAATCCTGCTGCAGGAACTGATTAAGTTTCAGGGCGAAGAATTCCAGACACCGGAGGAAAGTAGAAAGTACCCCCAGGAAATTCCCTGGTCGCACATTCCAGGACCTTCTAGAATATGCGCTCAGGACAACTTTTTGTCCTAGGCGCAAAATCCAATACCTACTGGATTTTGCGCCCACGGACTGGGGTGTCCAGTTTCTCCCTCCTGCTCTGTCAAGTCACTCCTAGCTTGGATTTTTTTCCTCTGACCCCTCTATGGATACCTAACTCCTAGAATTCACAGTCAGGATGGAACAAATGAACATCCATCCTTCAGTCGTGGAGATAACAGATTCCCGGAAGGTAGAAGAAACGAAAGATGGAAGAAATGAAACTCGTGTCTCGCCATCAGACTCCCAGAAGATGGAACAAACGAAAGATGGAAGAAACGAACCTCGTGTCTCGCCATCAGACTCCCGAAGATGGAACAAACGAAGGATGGAAGAAACGAACGAAATCAGACTCTCAGAGGACGGAAGAAACGAGAGATGGAAGAAACGAAGGATGGAAGAAACGAACTTCGTGTCTCGCCATCAAACTCTCGGAGGATGGAAGAAACGAAAGATGGAAGAAATGAAGGATGGAAGAACCGAACCTCGTGTCTCGCCATCAGACTCCCAAAAGATGGAACAAACGAAAGATGGAAGAAACGAACCTCATGTCTCGCCATCAGACTCCCAGAAGATGGAACAAACGAAGGATGGAAGAAACGAATGAAATCAGACTCTCGGAGGATGGAAGAAACGAAAGATGGAAGAAATGAAGGATGGAAGAAACGAACTTCGTGTCTCGCCATCAGACTCTCGGAGGATGGAAGAAACGAAGGATGGAACGAACGAACTTCGCATCCCGCCTTGGAAGTAACAGATTCCGCGAGGATGGAACCAACGAAGGATGGAAGGAACGAGGATGGAAGAAATAAACTCCGTTTTCTGATCCTGTATCAACATCTGAACCTCCATGGAGTAGCCAGGAGAATGAACCTACTGCAAAACCGGAATCCCACTTCGAAACTCAGGGAAATGCAAATCCTTAACTTAAATTCCTGAAAACTGAGTTCCAGTGGCGCAAATTCCTTAACCTTCTGGATTCTGCGCTCCAGGACAAATTTTGTCCTGGGCGCAAATTCCTTAACCTTCTGGATTCTGCGCTCTAGGACAAATTTTGTCCTGGGCGCAAAATCCTTGACCTTATGGATTCTGCACCCTTGGACATTCCTGATCCAGTCTAGAATGGGAGACCTGCGGGGTGAAATTCTGGAACCCAGTTTGCCAGCTCTTGCATGGAAGAATTCCTCGCCTATTGTACCTCGGAGTCCGGAATCCCTAAACATGATGGAAGGTACTTCTGGATTTAAAATGATGGGAGTCTCTGATCCCAGCATAAGAAAATCTATCCCTGCCAAAATAGAGTGATGAAACCCTTAGCAAATATCCAAAAGATTGAACATAGAAGTCCAAGGACACATCCCACCATGTTCCTCCGCAGAAAGCAAAGTGCAACCTTCCATTGGAGTAAGATTCCATAGGATAATGTTCCAGGACTTAACTGGATTTTAGCAAAAGTTCAAAGGTTATGCTAGGGAAGAAAAATCCTAGACCTCAGGAATTCCCCGACATGCCAAATTCCCCGACATCCCAAATTCCCCGACATTCACAAATCCCCGACCACCGACAAAACAGAAAAAGACAAAAAACCAAGTCGGCTAGGGTAAAGTTTGGCGGTTAAGGAATTTCTTCTCCTTTAGCCTAGGTCGGCCAAGTCAAATAAGGTAAAGTTCCCTATATAAAGAGGGCGCTCAAGGCATTTCTAAAGCATTCCAATTCAAATCCAAATTAGAAATATTCATTTTAGGAGCACAAATTCAGTCCAAGGGCAGATTTCAACAAGAGGAGAACAACTTCATCCAAGGAAATTGCAGATTTTATCATTTCCAAAGGACAAATTCGTCATTAGGGCAGAAATTTCTGAAGATTTAGGCAGATTTTTGAACATTCCAAGAGCAGTTCATTCTTCAAGAGCAGAAATTCCTTCTTCAAAGACAAAACTCCTCCATTCCAAGGTAAGTTCTTCACTAAAACTCCATTTCTGAATATTCCTAAGACAGATTTCTTGTTGGAGCATCCATTAAAACTCAGAAATTTCTGCAGAAAAATCAGAAAATCCATTAGTAGGTCAAAAAATCTATTAAAAAAATCAGAAATTCATAGAAGGTCAAAAGTTCCTCGTGCAAGGAGAGGTATGTCACTACATGAAAAAATTCCTTTTACTTAGAAAAATTGTTATTTTTGGTCTTCCATGTGTACTTGAAAATTCTTAATTTTTAGTCCCACATGCATAAAATGACACACCAACTTCCCACGTGTGGGAATAAAATCTCCCGTCTTACCTCTATCCCTACCCCTTTGGAAAACTCATACTGTGCTTTTCTTTTCTTGATTTCATAGGTAAATGGCAAGTGCCAAGGCGGGTTCCTCAAGACAAACCCAAGTGAAGGCCGCCTTCAAAGGAATGATCCCGCAGTCCAAAATCAAGTCGAAATGGGCAAACGTCGGAAACACCAACATCTATCCTTCAGTCATGGAAGAAATTGGGAATCGAATGTATGGAACGGCTGGACATCCTCCATCCCTGCTCACAGCCAAGATCATCCGGAACGGAGTTGCCGCCGCTGCATGCTTCCCACCTGCCATTCCTTGCCCCGAGCTGATAGTGGAATGTTTCATGCACTATGATCCGGAGCGAAGGATGGTCGTCGATCGTAACAACACAGTGGTGGCCTATTTCACCAAAGAGAAGATTGCGGAGGCTTTCAATATCCCTATCTATAATCCCGTCGAGTTCATGAGCAAGGAGGATTCAGCCGAGATGACCCAAGCCGATCCGGCAACCTGTTTTGGAGTCATCAACAGGACATGGATGCAGAAGAAAAGGGCTCACCGTTCCAAGTTGCCAAGGACACTCCTCAAGTCCGACTTCAAGCAGGAGCATGGAGACCTCATCGTCATGCTGAACAGGATTATGGGAAGTCAGCAGTCCTCTACCTTCGAGCCATGGATGTTCTACTACATCGAAGAGGTCCTCGCTGGAACAAAGATGATTGATTGGGCTCGACTCCTCAGTGATAGCATTGATGCACAATTCCAAAACCTGGAGGAATCGAAGACCTTTTACATGAGTTCCTATGTAATATACATGCTGGCGAGGAACAACAAGTATCGAGGACTGTCATGGAAAGGACGTATCGACAATCAGGAAGGACAAGTCATGGTCTACAATTGCTATCCCCAGCTCCATCTCCAGAACATAAACCATTTCCGAAGATTCAATGACGCATTTGCCATGCATATTACCAGGACCCTCCAAGGAGGCATTCACCAGAGACTATCACCCGAGGCCAAGCAGTTGGTCAGGACATATGGCTCCTGGTTCATCCAGTTCCCGAAGTTCACATACATCAGGGTGCAGGGATTTTCCGGCTATCCATACAGACTACCACGGTATCCGTCGGACAAAATTGTCCTGTTGGAGCTAACAAGGCAACTCTCAGCATATGACAAAGTCCAGAAGAAGAAGAAGGCTGGGCTGACTTATCCAATCCAGACAGAAGATGAAGTCGAGTCATGCCCATCTCTCCTAGCCGCCGAAAAGTCCGAGGAAGAGCTGCAGTTCTACAACTTGGTAACTCATTCCTTATGGGAGAACTTTGACCCGTTCAACACCACTAGGATAGCATGCGGAAGGAAACATAGACACAAGATACACCTGGAGGACCATTGGGCAAATGCCGAGGATGACTTCGAGGTACGAAGGAGGATGTGTTCCCGACTTTCAGTGGACATGATCAGAGCCACCGGGATCTTTCCGGTCCTTGACCAGGTCAAGGAGGATGGTAAGCTAGTCCAGCAATTCTTCAAGCAGGAAAAGAATAAGCCTCTTCCACCCATAGTTTGGTCTGATCCAGAGGTCACCCACTTGGATGACCTAATGGCACCCGTGCTAACAGTGACACAGAAATGGATAAGTCAGCAGACGGAGAAAATGCACAAGATGGGTATCCGTCCAACTTACGACCTGATGGGAGACTTGGATTCTCAGTCTTCCGAAGAAGATATCGCTAAAGACACTCCTGTGAAAGCACAAGAGGCGGGAAGACAGGAAGGAAGGAACCAGGATGCGGAAGATCCACCAGCAAAGAGGGTAAAGGCTCGGAAGGAATTTATCAGCAGACCCAATGGTGCAGGAGCACCAAGGGCTTGGAGCCCATGTGTATATATGTTTGCATTTTGTTGTGATGTTTTGAATTTTCAAAATAGGGCAGAGCGGGAAGGAGTTTATACCTATTCACTTTTGAAATTCATCTGGGTGAGAGAGGAAAGAGTTACACCGACGGTTGTGTTCGAAAGTGGCATCGGCATAAGATGCATCTTGGTTCGCCGAGGATATTGTATTTTGGTCTATCGGCAAGAGAGACGTCGTCGGGATAACAAGTATGGAGTCTACCGACGCTATGGTGTCTCACCGATGACCAAGTGAATTAGTCTGGCCGAACAGAGAAGTATACCGGCAGGAAGTTATACTGACGGGATAGAATGGTCGGCAAGACTAATGATATCGGAGACTGATGGAATAGTTTCACCGACGACCAAATGTTTGGCCGACGGAGAGTTGCCATAAGCATATCGGCATGAGATTTATTGTCGGCAGGAGAATGGACGGGGTTGCCGATGGGAGGAGTCTCGACGATGGGGACACATCGGCAAGAGGATGGTGAAGTTACGCCGATAGAACATCGGCAGGAGAACGGTGAAGTTACACCGATAGAAGGAGCATCGGCATGACTGACGATATCGGCGAATAGGTTTTAAGTTATACCGACGGGGGTTAGTCTTGGCGAAAGTAAATTTGATGCAAAACACATCGGCGAGAGAAATAACATCGGCGGAGGAACCGAAGGTTTGGCCTATGCTAAAGTCACACCGATAGTTGGTTTAGAAGGTGCCATCGGCAAGATGGAGTTTATCGGCAAGAGCAGTTTAGAAGCTGCCGATAGTTGACGTCTCGCCGATAGGCGAGAACCAAACCGCAAACAGTTACGTCGGAGAGAAATGGTCCATCGGCGGAAGGGACTTAGGCTAGGCCGATAGTCATCCGTTTTGCCGATACAATGTGTTGGAGAGACATCATGGTAAGTCTGGCCGACTGTCAAGAAAATGCAGAATTCAACCAGCAATTAGAATACGAACCGTCTGGTAACTGAACCGTCCTGTAACGGACATGGAATTCATATAAAATGTAACATTCTTCCTGTAGAGAGGGTAGAGAGGAGAAGAATCGAAGAAGTGAATTTTGGTGTGTGAAGCACTTTAATGTAATCAGAATTTTTGAATAGAAATAAAATACAGCAGTTCGATCATCTGTATATTCTGTTCTGTTTTCACTTATCATTCTGAAATAGATTAGTCATTTCTGTTTCTGAAATTTTGTTTTCTTTTGCAAACCATGACTCTGTTTTGATGATTCTTCAAATCCCAATGTACAGTATGGAGATCATCAAACAGAGCCATGATTTTTGTTTGTTTTTCTTTTGTGGGGTGGTCGGATTGCCGGCTAGAGGCAATGCATGCTTATCTAGGCGAGCTCAGTAAGGAGTCCGGCTAGATAAACAAGTAGGAAAATAGATTTGCAGGGGTGGAAAATAGATAGAAGGAAAGTGAGCACCAAGCAGTCCAGACCCTTGAACAGAGTGAGAAGGGTGGGCAACGGGCTCAGAAAGTTATGTGCCATTTAGGCAGCATCTTGGAAGCAGTGAGGACAAGGTATGTGTCCCACACCAAGCAGTGAAATAGAGTTCTCCATCTCTGCAAAGAGTTGAGGAATTTAGCTGACATTTTTGTGTAGAAAGATGTCTGTTAGCACTTTGAATTGGTAGAGAGGCTAGAGTTGTCAAATGGTCTTGTACACCTACAGGATGCAGAAGCAGGCAGCCTAGAGTCCTCCCTATCACCCAACCAGGAGGAGTGGAATGCATCCAGACCTCACTCTGCCAGCACTTCTTCCATTCGAGAGGTGGATCTTTTTGGAGATGTGCAAACAGTTAAAGGCAAGGAACCCATGCAAGAAGTGGTCCCAAATGAACCGGATGATCAGGCAGATAATGAGTCCATGGATTCCACCCGGGAGTGGACTCCCAGCCTCATAGTGGGAAATCAGCCTAACCCTCTACCTCGGAATCCAGGGGAGGCCCAACTTGAAGACATGCTCCGTCATCCTGATTTGGAATTCCTCAATGAGGAATTCAATTACGGAGAAATACCGGCCTCCACGCCACAAGTTGGTCAAGGACCTCAAGAAGCACAGGAAGAAGCCATTCCATCCACGAAGCCCAACTGGTTACATGACAGATTGGGGAAGAAGACAATCAAGAAGAATAATCCTTCCACCGCACTTGGTGATTTTCTTGCCAGGATAGGAAAGTCTGCAGTTCCAAAGAAGGTGAAGAAGTTTTCCAAGATTACCAGAGATGAGTCCGGATCCCGCCAAGTAGAAGTGGCAATTCCTAGGATAACCGAGGCGAAGGAAGGCATCAGTCCTGATGACTTTGACATCTTGAAGGTCGACCTTGGCCCAACTACGAAGGATCAAGAAATGGCAGAACTAGAGGATTCCGTCGCCGTCATTCGAGAGAGGTTGAGGAAGGAAGAAGAAAAGAAGGACCAGTTGAAACAGGAGAATGAGTAGCTGCGGCAGGACATCCAGCAACTCGTGGGCCCATTATAGTCCGCCCAAGGAGCAACATCCCAACCTCTAAGCATAACTAAGGATTCCTTAGCTGAGGTTGAAGTTCTGAGGACAGTCGGCCACACAACGAAAGGTTAGATAGAGAAGGTCTTGGATAGAGCACATGGATTCATAGAAGACCTCGTCCAGGTGAATGGCAGAGTTACAGCACTTCTAGATAGGATTCATGCGATTCTGGATACATGCCAACAGTTCACAGTTGTCCGGGAGGAAACTATCCCTAGACTAAAGGCACTAATGAACACTCTGCAGCCGGACCTGATCAAGAACAAGGTAATACAGGCAAGTTCAGTATATGACTTCCTCAGATGGTATTCCGCCTTGCTCATGAAGAGGGATAACTTGGAGAAGATTGAAGGTGACACTTCCCGGGCCCACGCCATGTTGAAGGAAATCCAGGACAAAATCCTTGTATCATTGGAGACCTGGTTTGATCTGGATGTAGCACCAGACGGAATCATTGACTTGGAAGAATTGAAAGGCAAGATGCAAAGCATATACTTCAAAGCAGCTTATCCCACTGAGGAATCCCATCTTGAGGATGCATCCTCGTTTCTGATCCTCATCAATAGTATCCAGGAGCTAAGGGCGGATTGGGAAAACATCCTTGTCGCCTGCACCACCACCACATCCGTCATGGAGTTTCGGATTGAGAACCTGCCCAATATTCCTATGGAGGAGTTGGAAGTTGTCCTGACTAGGTTCCTGGAAGCAGAGACAAAAGAACAGGAGGAAGTTCCACACAGACAAGACAGTCCTATCCAGGAGTCCTAGACAGGTGGCGACCAGGACAGTTGGAAAGTCTCCTTACACATTCTGACGACCTAAACAGGTGGCGGTCTCCTGCAGGAACATTCTGACGACCCCACCTGCTTTTCTAGGATTTGTAACCTAGGGCACATGTTTCAAGGAAATCTGATTTCCTTTTGCCCTAAGATATTTTGAGAGCCTATATAAAGGCTAAGAGATGCCTCATTGTAACTCTCTCTCCTTTTCTGATATTTATCATTCTAAAGCTCCTAGAGCTCCTTAGTAGCTAGTTTTCATTTCTGCATAGTTTCTTATGAGCTGGAACTCCAAAATCAGTTGGATTGTTGTGATATAAACTTCTGAAGTAATTATATATGCATTGAAGAATGGTGTTCATATATCCCTTTGGATTTTTGGCATGGTCTTATTGATTTCTTGGAGCAAATCTGAAAGTATTGAAGTTCTTTCTTGTATTTTCATATTTTCATTAGTTAGAAAGATGGAGATTATTACTATTGAATGATTGAATCTGTTTGTTCATACCATTGGTGATCTGTGGCTTGCAAATCATCGTGCATGGTTAGTCTGAACTTAATTCTAACCTAACTTCGACTGTTCCGTATGACCAAATCCATGTCTCTTACTGAAGCAGTCTGAAAATCCTTATTCCCCCTTAGAAGATAGCACCGCCCCTGCCTAGCTGTTGTCTCATGACGAAGCAGAGGACTGGTTCCAATTTCTATCTCCAGCAGCAATCTTCTTCCATCAATTAGTTAAACCCCTGAACCCTTACCTTATCTTTTTTACTTTCTTTTAGATCTTCATTAGGATTAGTTTCCCAGAGCTTCATCGCCAAATCATCCGCCTCTGTAAGAATGGAACTTTAGAATTTCAGCTGTCCACTTGTGAAAGAATTCCATTCACCTACAAATCCCAGTCCGAATCCTAGAAATGAATTCCATGACCCTGAAAGAGCAATCTTACGTAAGTCCCCTTCGTGATTACCAGCAAATCACATCATTCTACTGAGTCTATCCCTATGCACGTCAAGACCTGACATAAAAGGAACCTTGGAGCAGTCTCATTCGATCACATAGTTCAGCGTCTGAGAAGCTTTATTCAAGAGAGGATAGGATACCCAGTATTTTACTCTAATGTTGTTGTAGTCACAAAAACCTCATCAACAGTACCCATGAGCATCCAACAATCAATTCATGCTAACTTCAAATACAACCTACAAAAACATGAAGCTTCAAGAAAATGATTAATACTCACAACCAAAGAGAACTTCACCAAGCCACTGTCAAAACTCCCAATGCACGTCTGCAAAATCCAGGAACACACGACATTGTGATCTAACATTTCCTCCTAGGAGATCACATGCTCCAAAGAACATATCATGTCAAAGGGGCACCATCATGCCAAAACTCCAATCTAGAATCAAGAGTCCATCGTGGCACAATACCAAAATAATCATTGAAAAAGATTTATCTATTAAAACCAACAAGTCACAAAACCATCTCCAATCACATGAAGATAACCATCCCCTCACAATGGAATTCAAGATGTCAAAATCCTTTCAAAGCATACAAGAATCATACTCAAAAAACCTTACCATGACACCTACAACCACTATAGAAGATCATCAATCACCAAGTGATAGATCTGTTGATGATTGTTTTTAGACAAGTCAACAATAGAGTAAAACACTAGAGTGGGATACTCTAGTGTTTTACTCTATTGTTGACTTGTCTAAAAACAATCATCAACATATTTGGCGCTAGAAGGAGGGCATGAGCTTAAATATTCTTCAGTTCAAGTAGAGCACAAGATACTCCGAAGTGGTGGATTGATATTTCAGAAAATACAAAAAAAGTAGAAAAGTTCAAAAATAAAAAAATACAAAAAATCAAAAAATGGATTTCTCAACCATGGATTCTAGTTTGAATATGCGGCAAGTCGTTGGGTATGATCCTGCAAATTCAACTCCAGTTGTTCTCCAACTATGGTCATTGAATGAGCGTCTTGGTGGCAAGAGTTTGAAAGACTTCGAGTGCAAGTATGGATGTCGTATTCATAATACAAATGATCATAGAGAAGCAGATTGTATAACATTCTTATCAAGGATGGATTTAACAGTGCAAAGGAAAATTTCATTCTTACAAGTACATGAGCCAGTAGCGTTTTCAAAGATAGATCCTAATACTCCTATCGATTGTGTAGCATTCAAGAAGTTGAAAGAGAAAATCAAGAAGGAATTGAAGAATGACAAGGATTTAGGTGTAGACGACATATTGCTTTCTAGAAATTGGTGTAGGGTGCATGATACAGATCATTTGGAATACACTTGTGAGAAATGCTGGGAAGCAATTCATCAAGCCATGCAGGAAGTAGAAGTTGGTGTACCTATTGAGAAAGAAATCCTCGTTACAAAAAACTTTGATGAGCAATGTACCAGTGAGAAAGAAGAATACGAATACAAGTTTATCAATCCTGAAGAGATAGAAGCACTCGGACAGAAGTTATCAAAGGCTTTAGAGGATTGTACACAGGGTTTAGAAGATGTTAGAGCACTTGAAGCGGCAATTGAGGAAGAAAGGAGCTCGAGCTTGTGGCAAGAACGTGAATTTGATGAAGACAAGTTTCTTGAGGAGTATGCATCTACATTACATCAAGAGATCCTTGAGAATGAACTGCAAGAAGTACAAAAGACATTGTTAGAAGATCATGAATTAGAAGCTTTGCAAAAGAATTTAGAAGTCATCATTCAAGAGTATGCCGATGAAGAGCCTGTGAGTAGATAAGAGCAATTCGGGTCGACGCTCGATGCTGCCATCATTATACAAGAAGATATCAAGCCGAAGAAGAGATAGACAATTGAAGAACATGCTGTTGTTGTGGATGCTGAGATCAAGAAGCTATTGACACCATTGCTAGAGATCACAAAGGAACTTGACGATGAAATCAGGCAATATGAAGAAGATGAGAAGTTCATCAATCATCAATGGCGACCTCCTGACAGATGCATAGAATATGATCAAGTGCTTGGTAGGCCATGTCTCATTGAAAACGGCGATCATCAGGTTGTATCTTTCCCTTCTATTGATTGGAAGAATTTTGAATTTGAACATCCTAAACTTCTAATTGATAGCACTGATAGTAATAGCATTGATAATAATCTTGAGCATATCGAACATGTTGAATATGAATTAGATTACGGCGAATTAGGTAGAACAACCTGCATTTGGATAAATCATGGTCCTGATGAGAATCCTCAATTGATCATAACACCACCAGAAATTTTTCCTATATTTGAGCTTTGTCGCTTGAAGAGTCAATGGTCTGAGTTCAAAGATGAATTTGCCCGGTTGAGAACTGTCATTGCTGCATTGCTACCTCTGTACATACTGAATAATCATGTTAGGGCATGTATATACTCTGTGTCTTGGGTTGCATCTCTGTTGCTTGTACATAGCTAGGTTAGAGTTAGGGTTTTTTTTTCATTTCATGTCGCGTCTTAGAATAAATTTGCTCCTTGATGTCATTTGACTCAAGTCTTGGTTTGTCCTTAGCTTAGTTTTGTTTTCAAGTCGCTTGTTTGTTGTTGTCTTTTCCTTAGCTTAGTGGTTTGTTGTCATTTGCTTTCGTAGATTAGTTGTTTTTTTTTGTCGGTTTGTTGTGTCGGTTTCCTATTTGGAAGAAGGTTATGTTATCTTAAACACACACACTGGTTTCAGTTCGTGATAACATGTTAGTTCATTTCTTAGACATCCATTTGTGAAAGTCTTGGAGTCCGAAGATGTTTTTTCCATTTATCATCTTGTTAGACCTTGGTACTTGACTTGGAAACTAATCATATATTGTGTCTTGACACTATTATAATGTTCTAAAATGCTAAATCTAATTTTTATGAATTCTTATGTCTTCTTTTGAGAAACTTGGGTCATGATTGATGGATTTCCCGTGGATTCCATCGCTAGTGTCAGATAGCATGACTGCTTGCTCTTGGGAGATGAGTCAGTTGTTCGGTATTGACTGAAGTATTTTGAGGTTTTATATCTTACACATCTTAATGATCCCGAAGTTGCTAGGAAAAGTCTTTGTAAGCCTGGATCAAGTGAACATCGCAAGGTAATTTGTGATTTCCGTTCTGCTCCATAATAAGCATTTTGCATACTTCCATCCATCATTCCGCTTATCACCCACACCTCATAATACAATAAAAGCCTCCATCCATTTCATTTGAAAGCAATAAAGTTTCCATCCACTTTTCCGCTTCCATCCAATAATGAATTCGAGTATGATGTCTGAATCATTTATATGGTCCTGTTGTTCGTTGCATGCTCCAAAAGGATAAGTTGAAGTCTTATGAATAAAGTATTTGGAGTTGTCTATGTCAATATCCTTTTCAAATGACCTTAGCCACTGCATACAAGGCAAGGTCAAGATGTTGGTGTTCCCATTCATTCCGCACGAATCCATTGTATTCCGTTATCCACCTATCATATGTTTATTCCATCTTCGTTATCATGCAAAGTCTAAAAGCATGTAGCTATCCATACATCCCACCATCCATCTTACTTCCACTTATCCCAAATCCCATCGTCATAGCCTTTATCCCTTTCACCCATTTCCCTATCATGGTCAGCGAATGTGAGTGTCGTCTGAATTAGAAGCTTGCAATTCCTTTCACCCATTCCGTAGTTTAATGAAATAAATATTTAGATGTCTTTGCCCATGAAATAAAGAAGTCCATGAAAATTTATAGATCTTTATGCCTCATGGTACAAATACCAGAAATCCTAAGCAAGGCATGTTCAAAAGCTATTTCATTCTATACTTCCAAATAAAGAAATGCTTAAAGAATGAAGCTCTGGGTACTTGTAGCCGAATCCAAAGAGGCTACCGCATCCAATCCATCCATCCATTCCATTCTATTTCCATTCCATCTCTAATTCTAAATTACTTCATCCTGCGAACTATAGTTAAAAAAGGAGATCCTAAGTTCGTAAAGGATATGAAGGTCTCATTACTAGTTATCATTCATCTCGTTCCCTATCATACATCCCTTTCCCACTTGCAAGCTTCGAGGTTTAGGTTGATATGAACAAACATTGATCGCGATTCCATTCCATTTCATTTAGTTGTTCACCATCCATTTTTATTTCCCTCCATTCAGCATATCGCATCATTTATTGGGTTTATGCCTGAATATCCTTTCATTTACCTGTCATCATAATCCACTCTTTCCATATCACTTTGTCCTTTCCTGCCAACATCTGTGAGTACAATAACTTGACATGGTTGTGTTTGGATCCTCAAGTTATCCACAAAATCGGACTCTGGAGTTCCTCCTTTTAGTTATGGTGAAAACCTGGCAAACAAGCGCCATGTGTAATGTGGTGTTTTAAGAAAAAAAGAAAAGGAAAAAAGAGAGAAGAGAAAAAAAAATGAAAATAGTAAAGAGAAAAATTTCGTCTACTGGTGAAAACCGCCTCTGGTGGCGCCTTGGATAAGTACCATGATGAAAACCTGGTAAACAGGTGTCATGGTAGAGACACAATGTCTCATTTCATTTCACACCCTGTTTCATTTCATTGCATTTCCATTTCCATTCCATCATCACTCCATTTATCATTTACATATCATTGCGTATTACCACTGCCCATTTCATCCAAGTATGTATCCATCCATCCGCTTTCATGAATGTACTTAGCTTGAGACAGGTTAGCTTAGATAATCCTGGTTTCTAAAGGATGGGAATTAACAGAAGTGCTTGCACTTTAATCCTCGAATATGGATAGTCGCGCTAGCAACAGGTTTTGATTCTTTGATCAAGTAGTTGTTTTTGTTTGATCTAGTGTGTGGGTGTACATGGAGATGTTGAAACTTGATTTTTGTTTATCTTTGGAACATTTAAGAAGTTGTTTTAATCGAAATCAATCTTTAATCACACATCAGGAGATGTAGTGTCTTGATCCGATCTATGCTTCTTTTCCTTTTTGAGTTCGTCGTCTAGCTAGCTGATAGGTGGAAGAGGAGTGTTTGAAGGTTTTGAGTCTGGATTGAGTCTTTGTCTCTGAAATGTTCAGGAACATTTATTCCGGTTAACACTAGATGTTGTGACCTAATCACACATCGCCCCATTGCAAATGGGGACCCCCCCCCCCTTTTTTTTGAGTTTTGATGCTTTGCATGGAGTCTCAATGATGTCTTAGAGCTATTTCATGATGAAGTGAGTGGTGTTTGAGTCCTGTAGTCCCTTGATGACCTGATCCTGATGTTTGAGATCCTGAAAATGACTTAAGTCTGGTATCCTAATCCTGAAGATCCTAAAAATTGGCTAAGTCTAAAATCTGGTGGATCCTCAAAAATCTAGAATCTGCATGTTAAATCCGGTGGATCTGAGACCTATCTCAAACATCCTGAAAGGTATATTGAAAAATATTTAAAGTATAAACCCTTTGCGACTTCCAAATCTAGGCGCAAATTCACTCTAGGAACTTAGGCGCATCTTGTCCACTTGCAGAAGCCCAAATGTGCACCTAAGGCAAAAATCCAAATGTGCGCCTTGAGCAAGGAGAGAGTAAACTAAGGCGCCTTGATTGAAATGATATAAGAGACCTTAAACATCAAAAAATTTGACAAAGAAGTGAAGGAAGAGTCTAGGCGCCTTTGCATGTTCAGATGATCACCAAAAGTGTGCCTTAGGTTGAAGTGAATGAGTTTAGGCGCCATTTCTTGTCGCCTTTGCCATTTAGGCATCTTGGCAATAGTGTGGATGAACAACTTCAAAACGGGCGCCTAAGGATGATCCAGTCTTACAAGGGTGTAAACAATTTCAAATGTCAAAAATGAGCAAACTTAAGCTAGGCGCCCTTCATGCATTAGACTACCTCATTTTGGTGCCTTAGCATGAAAGAGATGTTTTAACTGACCCCAAGTTGCGCCTTAGGAAGAAAGAGTATGAAATCCCTGATGTATGTTTGAGATCCTGAGAATGATTAAGTCTGGTAGCCTGAAATCCTGGAGTACTGAAAATTGATTAAGTCTGAAATCTGGTGGGTTCTCCAAATTCTATAATCTGCATGTTAAATCCGGTGGATTTGAGACCTATCTCAAACATCCTGAAAGGTATATTGAAAAATATTTAAAGTATAAGAAACTTATACTTATACTTAAATATATTTTTTAATATACCTTTACCTAAGGAACTTCCATTTCTAGGCGCATTTTTCCACTTGCAGTGACTCCAAATGGTGCCTACAACTCAGGGCGCCTCCCATCATTCCAACCAACCTCAAAATTGCACCTTCACATGAGATAAACATAGGAGCAAACAAAGGATGGCGCCTTCTTTGAAAAGTTGTTAAAAGACCTCAGGAAATGAAAATTTGGCAAGGAAAACACATTCTGAGTCTAGGCGCCCTTTCTATGTCCAAATGATCATCAAATTGCGCCTTGAGTTGAAGTGAATGAGTTTAGGCGCCCATTCCTTGTTGCTCTTGCCATCTTTGGGCTACTTGGTGTGGGATGAAGTTTAAATTAGTGATAGATAGCGCCTTAAATGAGGAGTGTGAAGTTGAAGGAGAAGAAGTATCAAGTTACAAGTATGCTAAGCGCCTTTGCTTGTCACTCCCACCTCCATGAAGCGCCTTGGGAAAAGCTACATGAAAAACCTCTTGAAGTTGGCGCCTAGAGGAGGGAAGTCCTCCTACAACCTTCACAACTGTTTAAAACATGAAAATGACAAGTATAAAGCTTCATGAGCTAAGGCGCCCTTTCTAGCTCCTCCATCTCAATTGGCGCCTTGAAGAAAATCACTCAATCCATACTAGATGGTGGGCGCTTGAAGTCTAAATCATTCCAAGACAGGACTGATCATTTGGAATTACAACATATTGCAAGTATAAAGACATTGAAATTGGGCGCTCCTTTCTCCAAAATCACATCATTTTGGCGCCTAAGGAATAATTTGCATTAAAAGACATCTTTGAATGAATCTCATAAGGGAAATTGACTCCTTTAAACTATTACAATTGTTTGAAATCACTTAAAGTTATGAATGTGGGACTCACTTGTGTTAGTCGCCCTTTTACTCTCTTATTACCTATATGTGCGCCTAAGCTTGAGGAAGGGTTATTATATGTTTAAAGTTATTCCTGTCTTATGAAATGATTGATATATTGTTTATCTTGTCTTGTAGGAACATTGACAAAGCTAAGGAGTTGTTCAAGGAGTCACCTTCAAGTGAGAACCTTGGAGTCACCTTCATTCAAGGAGTAAAGTCAAGAAATGATCACTCCAAGATCGTCATCAAGTTGCATCATCAAGAGAAGGAGTGTTGGTGAAGCCAAGGAATTATCTGAAGGACAAGCACCTGAGTCATCTTCAAGTTGCAGAGGGAACACCACTCTAAAGGATCACACCTCAAGTCTCCTACATCAATGACATCATGTTAGATCACATCAAGTTCAAGCATGCTTCATTATCTGCATTATGTTCAAGGACACTTCATCTATTAAGCTTCAAGTTTCATCAAGCTTCAAAGTTTCCTTGAGAGGTCATCTACTACACTTCAAAGGGCCACTTCAAAGATTATCGTGAAGGATTACTTCATCAACTTCTACATTGAAGACATTCATCTATTCAATTTCAAGTCAAGTTTCATTCAACCTTTAAGTCCAAGAGAGATCTCCTACTCCAATTCGTGAATGAAGCATCATCATCTACAAATTGAGAAAAAAAATATCATCATCATCTACTCTTCATAAAGATGCATTGAAAAAGATCAACGTCAACCTACTTACAAGAAGAAGGAACATCACAGTGTTAGTCAAATGAGCTACAAGTATCATACATATCCTACTTACAATGAACAAGGTGAGATCAACAAGATACATTTCAAGTGTTCATCATCAAAATAACCACATCAAAGACATCACATACAGATGACACAATTTGGGAACATGCCCAAAAGTATATTGAATTAATTGTTGAAATCCACAAGACATGCTGAGGTGGCACCTATGTGGCGAGTACACATCACCCTCCAATTATATCAGCCACATTATTTCAACTACATTTAATGTATCATTTAATAAAAGAAGCGAAAGGGACGCTTATGTAGAAGATGTTTTAAATGATTCCATCTTATCTTTATCTTCTTGAAAAACGTGCCGTCATTGCCTCTCTCTTTGTACTAAAAAATAGCAAGTTGTTGTAACTAACTGCTGAGTTGGCATGATCTAAGCCCTTGGCTACATGAAATGATCTTAGCCATTCGTTGTATTCTGGACACTATATAAAGGCCTTGTTGCCTCATTTGTAATTCAGTAGAGAGTAGTTCATTTTGTAGGAGTAGAGTAGAATAGAAGAGACTCGAAATTCTCTGAGAGGACTTGAATTTGTTGTAAATATTTCTCAAGATTAATGCAAAGACATTGGAGCATTGTTTGGTGTTAAGTGTTGTCTTGTGGAGTAACATGATTTCTTGTATCTTAACAAAGTGGAGAGATGTTTCAAATTAGATTAGAAGTAGATTAAAAGCTCATTAATGTAATGTATGTTGTAATTGAATATTTGATCAACTCCTAGCTCATGCTTTTAACATTTATCGCTGGTGAAGTGTAGTGTAAAGCTAGTTTGAGCCTCATTTGCTTAAGTTCGATTGTGGATGCTTGTTTAAGCTGCACCGTTCAATGGGTGCTTGTATAAGCCTTCATGATTTGAAAACCATTCGTTTACCTTAGGAGATTGCACCAACTTCATGTAGTTGTAGGCATCCTTAGCGAAGTGGAGTTAGGTTTATTTAGGAGTTTGTCTATTCAAACATCATCATTGCTTCATTGACCTTAGATTAGTTTTATAAACCGTTATCTTTTTCTATTTCTTTGTTATTGAAGTCTTGTACATACATCATCCACACTGAAGGAGGAATAAGCTAAGGAAGTAATGAAGAAGTCTGTGTAAGTCCCTTTGTGATTATCAGCAAGATCACATGTAATCACTGAGTTAACCCATCATGAATCATAAAAGGAACCTTGGAGTTACTTCACTGGATCACATAGTTCAGCCTTTGAAGAGCTTTATTCAAGAGAGAGTGGGATACTCTAGTATTTTACTCTATTGTTGACCTGTCTAAAAACAATCATCAACAAGATCCACATTACTACCAAAACTCCCACTAAAATTGTGAAACCGAGCTATTCAAGGCATTGTGATAACCATCCTCTCAATGAAGATAATCCATGGCTCTAACACAATCAAATACTTCACTTGCAATACCAACAATAGAAAAGAATAAAGTAGAATCGAGATCTCCAAGCCAAGAAGATAAAACCATCACTATCAAAAGCTCACACTAAATCGTGTAACCAAGCTATCCATGCCATCGTGATAAACATGCTACAAGTCCCAATAACTGACTATCCAGGCACTCTAATCATCCATCCTCTCATCCCAATGCAACATACCAATGAACAAATGACCACAGACAAGGCCAACTAACAAAGTCTGCATCAACATTGAATCAATCTTGTGGATATAGACGGTCCACATCCGAGTCATCCCACTACAATCAAAGAGTTGTGCATACCCAAAAAATTGCACAACTCGTAGATCTCAAACCAATGCAACATGCAAACTCATCATCACATCAGTAACTTACATATTGAGATTACAAAGAAGATACCATGTAGATTTCAAGATTCAAACACTAGATCAACCCCAGACCCAATTTGCCAAAACAAATCCACATATGAGTAACCATAGTCAAGGAACCCATCAAACAAATATTGTGGAAATGACAAGTGACTAATCACATACCAACATCTCCACACTAAGAAAGCTACAAATAACCTCCTCAAAACATGCACAAAGCATACATGCAAACCTGCAACTATCTTGCATCCAGAAATACCCCCAGGGATTCATAATCTGAAAAAATAGTTTATTCGCAAATCTACAAAACCACAAGTCTTGATTAGCCATGTAAAACCTACAAAACCGCCATGTCACTGACAGACATGCAAATCCATATCCACTTATCATCTAGAAGACCCACGAGTCTGAAAACCACCAAAATAATTAAACCAAAATAATAGAATAACATAGATAAGCATAACCATAGATTTTGAATGGAAAATCTTTAAAACCCTCAAATCAAATCAATATGAAACTGAGACATGCAAGTACAACCAACTAAAAGGAAGAAAACGTCCATGAACTCCAAGCCCACTTGTAGGCCAACTCCACAACCACCACCATGTACAAGCATACAAAGAAGCTAGGTTGTTCCAGAAGCTTTCAGATCATCCAATGACCAACTCCACAGCCTACATGCATTCAAGGTTAACAAAACAATGCCTTCTAATGCCAAGGACTAAAATCAAGCACCCAACATAAGCACATCAAATCATAGTCATGACAACCCAAGTTTTTCCATGTGATTAAGGAGCCAAGAACAAACACACAATATGAATACTTTGCTAGAAATGACCATAGAATGAAAGAACACAACCACCATGCATGAGGGTTATTACATACTATCAAATAGGAGCTCTAAATCAATATCATATCAAATGTAACCACATGATCAACTCCAAGATACTCATCTTCTCCATCCTTCAAATGTTTGTTGTACTTTGAAAAACAAGATCAACTACAAAACTTCCACTCAAACAAGGATTAATAATCAAGCAATTCCTTCCTACAGATTCCCTCAAGCTTGCTAGGCTAAGAAATCACAATAGAAGAAATACCCAGAACCTTAAACACCATGGAACCAAAACATAACATGGAACCAACCTGGCTCTAATACCAATTGAAAGGGAAAGAGAACCCAGTATGCACCTTGCAGCATCCTCTATTTTTCTTAAACATATATTCAATAACTTGATGCAAGCACATACTACTACGCCCTTAAAGTGGAAACAGACATAGTTGATGTCCCATCACATTAACCATTAGAGGAAAGATAATGTAGCTTACAGATCTAAGTAAATTTCAGCAACATAAAAGCAGGTAAATCAACACTTTAAGAACATGAAAGAAGAATAGAAGAAAGATAGATAGAAGAGAAGAGACACCAATATACGTGGAGAAAACCCATTCGGGTAAAAAACCCCACACTCCAAAGCATCGAACCAATGTATTAATCTACAACAACAAACATGTTACAATACACTTGCAAGCTCAAAGCCTTAACATGGAGACTTACATCTTGCTTCTTTGGAGGAAAATTGATAGCATAACCCTGCATAAAACTCTCCTCAATGCCTCCATCTCAAACCCTCAATATATAGACTCATGGGGGCCCAAAAAACAACCATAAGGCATTACCATGGGCCCAAACAAAGTCCAAAATACCATGGTAAAAATCCATATGACCCACATTTCCATGACACAAAATTCCAACCCCTGGGCTAAGTTTGGGCTTCCAGACTATTAATAGAATATTCCTTACAGATATAAGATGCTGTCATAAGTTGTCATAGTCAACCCACCAACTTAGGCACCCAAAATATAGCATTTATCTCCTTTAGAAAGATGCCTATGACATACATCATAAACTATCATAATGTTGGTCAAGATTATTGGTCCACAATTAGTAACTCCCTATTATCATGCTCTTACGTATCATAAGAATCTGTCATAGAATCTGACATAAAATCTGTCATAAGAATCTGCTATAAATAAACCTTCTAATGACACCTTACAACTCACCACAAGATGCTAACACATGGCAAAAAGTGCCACCTTGAAAATCCCACGCCCCATTTTGGTGGAGCACAATTAAATAAAATACATTATAACAATTACCAAATAACTACGAGAAAATGATTAATAATAAATACAGGAACTTGCCAAGGTTGAGACACCTTAATTCCCAACAATAAGAATCTACATATAATGCGTCAACTATAAAAGGCTCCAAATTGATGTGACCACTCTATACATGTCAATTTAAAATCTACTTACAAAAATAAGCTATGTTCCATAGAGTTTCTTGACAGGGGGACGAGTTTCGGGGATGGGGGGACCAAGTGCCTAAGTTTGGGGACAACGGGGGGATAGTGATGGGTGGAGGTCTGAGGGTGGAGCCTCTTGTGGGGGTCTAGAGGCAGTCACCCCTAGTGGAGTCAAGGTGCAGCACCTCCACCCCTGCCACCAAGCCCAAATTAAGGCCTTCAATACCACACAAACCTTCATGGTGCACATCATTTTCACAATTTTATCACTATGTTTTTTGCAATGCCAAGTCCTTACTTTTCCTATCCTAACACTCTCAATCTTGCAGCCTTTAGCCTTTCTCATTTTGATTTTTTTACTTTTGTGGCTGCTTAGGGTGTGGATAGGGCCCATAGACCATTAGGGTTAGGGTTAGGGTTACTAGCATGAAGATCCAAAAACAAATCTGATTTAAAAATAGTGAACTTTTTGCCTCAGTCTGGTAGTCTCAAGGACGGTTAGGAGACGTTTGGGAGTCCCGAGGACATCCCAGAGTCTCTAAGAAGACCAAAAATAAAGAGGACGTCCCAGAAACATCCCCTCATTGAAAGTAAGTGAACCCATATGCATGAATTATATATATGTCCAACACTTACCAAGTATAAGAATTATGCTTGATTAGAAAATCATAAAAGCATAACCACTTACAAAGTCTCTAATGATATCACCAAATTCAAACAGCCTGTTGCCAAGTAACCAACCAGTTGTAAAAACTAAAATCCAAAGCAAAGCATTTTTTTCTTCATTTGATCCATCACCACAAACTTTTATTAATGCATCTTTATTGCAGAGGCAGCAAAATAAAATCTGCTATAAGTGACTACGTTTTGAATTAATGTCCTTTGTTCTTGTCTCATCAACATTGAGAAAGCAATGTGAACTTTATTTTCCTGGCAAAAAGAGTCAATTAGCATTACATAAGTTTCAATATCCGTAATGATACCAACCCAGCCATCTACATGTTTTAAAAAAACTCAAAACCTTATCCATTTCACCAGCCTTGCAATGGCCATTAATCAAACATTCATAGATAACCGCATAAGGAGCCAAACCTTCATCTGCCATCTTATTCATCAGTGCATGTGCACAGGAAACGTTGCCAACCTGCAAAAACTACTGATAATTGTGGTGTATGTCAGTTCATCTGGTTTCAAATCCCTTTTCCAAATTTCTTCTACCATTTCCTGTGCCCTATTCAACTTTGCTATTATATGGAATGCATATACTAATATGATGTCACCATATTGAAGAGCCAGCCCTTGTTTTCCATCTCGAACAGAACTGCAAATGCTTCACTTACCCTGTTAATTGGACATAAATCCTGGATCAGAAAGCTTAAGTAAAAGCATTTTGGAAGCAGCCATTTTGCATCCTGTTTTGAAACAACTTTTGTATCCACTCCATGTGTTTGGTATAGATAGCGTATCCAAGAACTATACATAATCATCTCTTGTTGCAAACCCTCTTTCAACATATTCCAATGTTCTTGACCCAGATCCATACACCCTGCTATATTTGCACAGTCCATTGATAATTGCAACAAATGTCACTCCACGAATAAAAGGAGAAAACTATGATAGAATTTTGTTCCACATTAAGGTACCATTCCCATAGAGGGGGAGCTTCCTAAAATATTTCAGCGGGTACTGCTGAGAATTTTTAGGAGCATTCCACAAGCAGGCAGTCCCATGGATTTTATAGCAGTGGGCAAGTTTGAAACTTTAAGCTCAGAAATTTTAGGAAGTTGGTGGTCCCATGCAAATCTACAAATGAATGGGTGAAAAATGGTTAAAAAAGAAAAATTTCCCTCCAAAAATTATCCTAAAATTTATTGGCAGGGATCAAAAAATTGTAGATGCATGAGATGTGGCAAAAAACTCTCCTAAGTTGTTGGGGGAAATTTCCAGCCCCACTGCAAAGACAGCCACTGGAAATCTAAGAACTAAAAAGTAGCGGATCCTATTTTCCTGGATAGGATTCTAATTTATCCTGTAGCAGATTTCTCTTCATCTTATGGGACCTCCCTTCCATTAAAATAGATCCTAAGGCATATAGCTAAGTTACTGGTTCAAGTTCTCTAGTTAGGTTGGATTTGGTCCAAAAAAAGTTTTGGGTTCATCCATACAAAAACATAAAAAAATCATAAATATATATATATATATATATATTTGCAGCCTAAAATCAGAAATATTAGAAGCAATATACATATTTCCTAATATTTTTAATATACAAAAATATTTATAAAACTTGTACAATATTAATGAAGTTAATATATGATATTATAAAAAAATAATAAAATTATAAAAATAAAATTAACATTAATAGACATTATTAATTTTAAAATTTAATTAACATACAAAACCATTATTTTTTATTATTAATATTAATATTAATAATTTATTTAAATTATTTACGTGAATTTTTTATTATTAATATTATTAACATAACAAATATATTAATTTTATAAATATTAATGCACTAGGGAATCCTCAAAAGTTCCCTGTGGGTGTCTGAGTGCTAATCCGACAGGGAACTAGAAGAACATGATTGTTTTTAACGAGCAATTAACAGTTAGATTCTCTTTATTTTTCTTATCTCTTCTCAAAAGTTCCATAAAAATTCTAGTAGTGCTCCAAAGATCCGTAACCACTTGGGTGTGCTAACGCTGATGTACAAAAGAAAGGGCAAACACCTGCACAGGAGGACACATATTGTCTATCCAGAATGCTGAATAGACATTGCCCAGGAGTACATGTCCTGCTTGGCTAATGATGACAGGTTCTTTCAACAGCCAATGAACCGCCCGTACACAGGCCACCCACGCAAACCCAGTCAAAGTTACAAAATAATTAAAAAAAGCAAAACCAGTAACATAGATATATAGGTAACCCCCTATTTGTGGAGTGAGATTTAAAAAATTATATCATAAACTAGTTAGATGGTATCATGGTACCCTCACACTTCCAACATCTACAAGTTCAAGTTTCAATGGTGCATCAAAGGGGAATCCCAGGCTCTAATAACTAAACAGAGGGTTTGAAGATGACCATTGACATGTGCAAAAGGAGATCATGGTGCAAGGAGACTTGCTAATTGCTATTGATTATTAATGCCATGGTAACACCTGGATGAGAAAATTAGAAGACTTGATCCTGAGGTTCACGGAAGTAAGTTTCATTCTTTGCTACAAAGAAGCTAAAAAGCCTGTGGATCTTCTTGTGGAGAAAGGTGTGGCACAGGACCCCATAATTTCAAATTTCAGTATGAAGAAAAAGGATTGGAAAGGTCAAGAAGACACCCTTTCATTGGAGTTGCCAAATTTACACCCGCATAGATTGTAATTATTAAAAGGCGAGGGCTTTAAAAGAGAGATTTTGTGTAAAAGGACCTCCCTTTCATTTGAATTGCCAAACTTACACCCACATAAATTGTAATGATTTAAAAGGTGAGGGCTTAAGAGTGATTTTGTATAAATGATTCAGTACAAAGTACAAATCTTGACATTAAGATAAGTCCTATCATTGGGAGTAGTTTGTTCATGCAATATTGCGGGTCTCAACTTGATTGTATTCATTACTTCAAACTTATGTAGTACTCCTCCACAGTTAAGGTAGAGAACTGTGTCTTAAAAAGGAAGCTTAATTTGGGTCGAGGAGGAAAGCAAAGGAAACAGCAGGATGACTTTGGTGGAGAACTTACAAATCAGCAGTTGAAGAATATATTTCACACTTAATCAGCATGTGATTAAGTGCATACTTGGTCCCAAAGTAATGGGGGCACATCAGGGGTGAGAGAGACCAATTCATAAATAGAGCATTATTTATAGTCTAGGTTTCAGATTTAATTGCTAATGAATAATTGTTCGATCTTAGCAAAGATTCTTTGCAGGGAGGACATCCATCTATATAAGAGTCGAAGAAATTGAAGGACAAAGCTTCTATGGAGGAATGTTCTATCGATTGCCTAGGCAGAAAGGAGATCCCTGTCGTACAGAAGCCTTTGCATACAGTGACAGACCAATTCAAGCAATAAGGAAGCAGTACACCAGTCTGGTGAATATGTTAAAGGTTTAACTATCTGTTAGTAGGGGTTGGCCAAATGGTGTAAAACGCCAACCAATCCTTTGCGATGGCCTACAAAGATTGATGATGTTGAGGGAGATGCTGGCAACAAGGATGTCAAGGACGTCAGTGTGATTTTGAATGTACCTATAAGGCCAAGAGCTGAATTACAAAGGTTGCATAATCTACCTGAAGCAACTCTGGATGAAATCCAAGGTGATTGGAAATATTGGAATAAGAAGCAGAGTGTTCCCTTTTCTGGGGTTGAAAGTAGAAAGAAAGAAATTATATTAATGTCCACAGATAACCAAAAGTAGAACAGCAGGATAACCAAAAGTAGAACAGCAGTATAAAATAGAGAGTTTCAGGAAGAGTTTGGGATGCACATTTGATCGTATTTATTAATTAATTGGAATTCAAATAATTAATAAATATGGTCAATGCTAGATAGACAATGTTATCCCACCAAGGGGAAGAACAACAGGGGACCACCACCAAAACAAGATGTCAGAAAATAGGTACAAATAGTCGAGAAAGGTAAACAAGAACCCAGAAGAGCAAAGAGCAGCCGCTGAGGAAAACTTAAGGGGATCAAGTATCACTGTCTGGACTAGAAATGGTGAAGTCACTAAAGGGACCAAGATCCCATAATGCTCATTGGAGAGTTCCAAGGGCCGGGAGGGGTACTCCCACTAGGATCACACCTAACATCCAAGGCCAAAGCAGCCACTGTGGTAGTAAAAAAGCTCGAGATCTATGTGGACGATAGGAAGCTGGGCTGCACTGTCCGGAAGAAACAGGACCATGATGCTGAGGGGGAACATGTTGAGGCAGAAGCTGTGAGAGACACCGTCTCACAGGTCTATCCGCATCTATGAGAAAAGTAGCAGTATCCAAAGGCCATTTGAGATATGAAACAGGGTTGAGCTACCAGTGCAGGCCATCATCATGAGGCAGGCTCAAATTTTATGGACCTAATGCTGCTGGAGGGAGCCCAAAGGATGGCTGCTGATCAGGAGCCCTCTAAGACAATGTGTTTAGTTTTATTATTTTATACTGCAATTGATATGTTTGAAAATATTTTTATATACTCTACTACTGCTAGCCTCACTTTGTCTATCAGAGGATCTTTTGCATGTCTTTAGGCTTGTTTTTAGTTTTTTAGCTTGTCTGTCAGTACCGTTAGTTTCCAGCTTTAGTATATAGGATGTGGGTAGTTACTATGAGGCCATTTTGTACTCAGATTATATTCCTTAACAGAAAGATATCTATTTTCTGTTTTCTTGCACTATGTGTTGGTTGCTGCAGTGGTTTTTTTAAGAGCAGGGGGACCTTAATCTTCATTTCACCAATTTAAAATTTCCTATATAGATAACAATTGTGAGGAACAGGTGGTTTACGAAGCATTAACCAAACCGAAAGCCTTGCCACTCGGGGAGTTGGCTTTGGGTTGCAAGTCATAGGTTTATGTGTTTATCATCCTCCCTCTTCCTTGGTCGGGAGTAGGTTTTGAGGACCAGGTCCCCAAGTCCCAGATTGATCTCTTAGCATTCCTCCACTCTCCTATATTAACATCATACACACCAAGGCTTTGCCAATCTGCTCTGGCAGCAAGTCAAGTCCCTAGAATAATGTATTAGCATCTTCCCTCCCTCAAAAACTATATGTTGTGATAGCTGTCATACACCTTGCAATATTCTTATTTTGAAAGTATTTATTTAATTGTTTGCACCCACATATTTGGGGAGTCCCACTTGCAGTGACACTTGGTGTCACTTGTAGTTTATATTTTGGCAAGTGTAAGCAGTAAGATCATTTAGTGTCATGGAAGTTGCTAATTGCAACTATGACAACTTGTAAGGTATGTAAAAGTTGTAAAAAAGGAAAGAGCATGATGAGAGGGAGTTAATTGTGGACTCGAAGAAAATCATGTAGCAATCCTGGAAAAGGCAGTATAAGACTACTTGAGCATCCAAGTTTGATAGTGGCAGTTTCTAATTTGCTGTCAGTTAACTAAGCTTGGCTTGGGCATTGGGATTTGTGTATGGATATAAATGCCTAAATTAGCTGGTGGTTTCTAGCACATGGTTTTAGAATCCATTCACGGTTTGTGATTTTGCTCATGCCTATATATTGAATGCTTGGGTTGAAAGTAAAATGATGATATACTTTGCATGTATAACTTAGGTGGTTGGATTACTAGAGAGATAAGCAGATCTTATTGATTCCTTGTTTGAAGATTAATACAAACTTGGGTCTTTTAGGTGGTGTAGTTTATTCCCCCTAAGAGCTTCTCTATATAAATCCTGTGTTATTGCAAAATGTTGTGGTTTGTATTTTCTCTATTGCAATGTTATTATTTCCATTTCCTGCATGATCTATCAATATTAATGAATTTGAATGCACTAAGGAACAATAAGTTTTTACTGTATTTTTCACCCTATTATCAACACTATAATGGTATATGCTTACAATGAAATTTTGTTCCATATTAATACTCTACTCTTCTCTTTGCTGTGAGTACACATCAAGTCACTTGGGCAATGTATGAGCGTCCTCCCTCCCTCATGCACTGTAGTGGCCTATACTTATGATGGTATTCTGTTACACATTGATAATACCCTTGAGAAAACAAAATTTAAAAACAGTGTCAGATTTTGATATTAACTTTCTGATCACACTCCATGATCCATTAGTCCAATGAAAACGTTTTGATACTGGTGCAAGAAAACTCCCTCCCTCAATGTATCAGCAACTTCTCTCCTTCCAATAGTATAGTGACATATTCCTATTATAGAATTTTGATCCACATCAATAGTCTCCCTCCTTTAAGAACAAGAGATTATGGGCTTCATCTATTTAGTTTGGCCTTACTAAGGTCGTTGCAGCCATAGCTAATGAAGAAAAACCATATAATTTTGTAGCTTACATTCATTCCTTAGCCCTTCGAAAACAAGAGATTATGGGCTACATCTATTTAGTTTGGCCTTACAAAAGTCGTTGCAGCTATGGCTAATGAAAAAAAAAAAACATTCATTCCTTAGCCCTTCAAAAACAAGAGATTATGGGCTTCATCTATTTAGTTTGGCCTCACAAAAGTCGTTGCAGCCATGGATAATGAAAAAAAAAAAACATATAATTTTGTAACTTACATTCATTCCTTAGCCCTTCGAAATCCATGGAATGAGGACATGGGTATTGAGAGAACAACCACCTGATATCATTTTCACTGTGACTATGTAAAACTAATTGATGGTCTCTGCAAGGTGGGTAAAGTAAATGAAAGATGGGCGTGTCAGAAGAAATATAACTGAGCTAACCTCCTAACCCAACAGCTTCATGTGCTTTACCCACCTTAGAGAAACCTTCAATTAGAGCTATATGTAGAAAAATACCCGAAAAAGCTTCGGCGCATTAAAAAGGAAAATCCAAATAAGATTGGGTAATTCTTGTTACCTGATTGGAAACCAGCATGACTTATGCAGGACCATTTTCCAAATAAGGTAAGCCAATGTCATCTATACGGATACAGATCAGGATCATATTCGTCGGATATTTTTATTGCTTCCGCACTAAACCAGATCTAGATTTTCTTAGGGTACAAACAGTTACCCCAAAAAAATGTGAGAACTGTGTTTATGGCCGCCTCCTCTAGTAGCTTGCCGGAAAATAAGAAGCGCACTAATCTCTATTTTAATTGCTTTTTCAGTGTTTTAATATTAAACTACCTTTGGCAGGGTCGATAGAGCTTTCACATGCACCACATGCATGCTATTCTAGTCATTCAAAAAATTATACCGGCACTTGCACCATCCCAAGGTGCAATGGGTGGCTTGACAGGGGAAATCATGCAGACTATATTTTTTTAGTTAGTTAATTTGTTTTCTAAAATTTGTTTGATGTTATTTTTTAATCCTTTTTCCTTATGCTTTTTGTGTTTTTCATAGTTTTTTTTTTTTTTTTTTCTCCACTTTTTTTTTCTTTTAACCCATTGCAATTTCTTTTTTCTTTTTTTTTTTTTTCCAATTTTTTTAGTTGCATTTTTTTTTGTGATTTTTTATTTTAAATTTTTTTCAAATGATGATCTCATCATGATATAAAATTAATTAAACATCTAATAAAATAAATATATTTAGATGATAAATATATAGAACTATGGAATTTTTATAAATTCTTTATTTGTTATATATAATTTTATTTCTTTAGTTTTAAATTGTGATGTTTATAAAAAATATGTATCTTTTAGAATGGCTAAAATAGGCTGACTTTGACAATAAATATGATAGTTAGGCAGAAGGTCAAGTAGGAAAGAAGGCTCTAGTGGATTTAGAGGGCGAGGTTTTGAGAGGGGCTATGAACTCTTCATTTCTTTTGGCCTATGAACTCTTTGTTTCTTTTGGCTTCACCATAGGTACTCAGGATGGTAGCAAAAGAGGAGAAGGCATGTCAAGGACAAGGGACTTTTGGATTCAAGGCAAAAGAAGTGTAGAATTCCAGTCCTCAATCCCATGCATCAGCATTATCATATGGTAGATAAGATAAAGAAGATAGTTGTGATTCCCAAATTTATTGGCATTTGGCCTTCGATGAAGTGGATCAAATCATGGATTGGCCAAAAAAGTGGTCAAGTTGTCCCCCCTGAGGTAAGTTTTTTAGTGCTAGAGTTTATTCAAATTGTTTTTCAATCAAAGGTTCAATGCGATACTATTCTCAAGGGAGGGTCATGGTTTATGGGGAATGTGGAGCTCTATATTAGAGCATGGATGTCAAGCTTTGATCCAACCAAAGAATTGATCCAGGATGTACCACTTTGGATTCGAGCTCTTCAGGACTTGTGTGAAGATAGATTTGAGCTAGGACCTAAATTTGACAGTCAACCTTGCTTGTCAAGCAATTTTTTGTGATAGTCATCTATTTGAAGCTGCCTTTCAAATATTAAAGTCTTATCTATTTTAGGAAAAATATATAGACTAAATATATATATAAGAATAGTTATTATATAGAAATTTTGACAATTTGTCTGAAATCCTCCTTTCAAGTGATACAGTCTTCCTTAAATTTTTATGGATTTTATGGCTAAAATGACTAAATACGACCATCAAATTTAGGACTCGATTTGAGCAAACCAATTAAGTAGGCCATCAAATTAAACTCTATTATGGGTGTATGGGACTAAGAATTGGACTATGAATGCTTATTGATAAGGTGTTTTAGATGTTGGAAGGTTGGTCATATTGCTAAGAGGTGTAGTAAATTCAAGGGATGGAAAGTCAGGATTCTGCAAAATAAGGATTTAGTCGATGACCATGTTAGGAACCTTGCTCCCTAGTGGTTCTTGTTGAGAGTTCTCCCCCTTGGAGGTAGTTTTGCCTCTTGTGGAGCGGGACAATAATTTGGCTCCAAAAGCAAGGTAGCAGGAGTCAAGGAGATTGTTGAAGTAATGAAGGATAGGTGCTCTCTGGTGCAGTCATGGTAGTAGGGTTCAAAGAATGAACTGTCCAAACCATGCAGCTAGAGTAAACACAACAGAAACTATGCAAACATAGAATGCAAAGGAAGATTCATATATTCAAAATATTAGAGAATTACAATGTTCATATGCCGGCAACATGCGGGCTATAATCAAGGGCTCACAGACCTACTCTCCGAGTTACAACAAATATGCAAGATATGGCATTGAAGTGCCTTCTCGAAAAGAATCTATCTTATGAGAACTACTAACTGACTTCCTAACGCATCTAAGATATATATATATATATATATATATACCATCTTCAAGCTCATAGAATCCTCCGACAAACTCCAATGAAAGATGTAGCATGTAGAAACAAGGTAGGTCAGCCTGCAACATATGGTATTGCTTCGCAGATGAATGAAACATGGTGCAGACCTCAAGGAAGGTCTATCTTATTCTTATGCACCATGTATGGTGTTTCATTAGGCTCTGCAAGTCATGGAAGTGCTCCGCAAATATTCTCCTTCAACTGAGTTTCTAGATGCTCTGTTATGTGAAAATTGATGATCTTCTAATAGCGATAACTTTCTGGAAACAAACCCAAATCACTTGAAATCTAAATATGATGTAGATGACACTATGTAGATGCTAAGTCCTGCTTCACGAGCTCTAATATGAAGATGTGGTAAAATGCGGTACAAAATGTTGAAACTGCAAATGACTGAAATGAACTGAAAATGCAAGAAAAGAAAGAATGCAAATATTTTTTGTTGATGCAAGATTGCTCTACAACCTGGGATGCTCCACCTGGGATTGTTGAAAAAGTGAGTCCCTCACTTTGTTGGGGCTAGAGAAAAACCAAGGCAGTCTACCTCAACCTGAGAAATCCATGATGAATCTGCTTCTGGTCTTCCTTTCCACTTTACCAAATACTCTTTATACTACTTGGCTCTGGTGCTATGTCCAATTTTGCTATCCAGGATGTCCTCTATCTGCTCTGGTTGTTGCTATGGTAACTGATTCTTTAAACAATATTCAATGATGTCACTTGATTCTCCTTCATGATACTGATATAGGTCTCCAATGTTGAATATAGGCGATATACCCAATGTCTCCGGTAACTCAACTTCATATGCATTCCCTGAATCAAATTTCTTAAGAATCTTACATGGTCCAAAATTCTTCATCTTCAGCTTGTTGTATGTCCCTACTAGAAATCTCCCTTTTCTTAGATATATCATTACTTCATCTCCAACTGAAAATTCTTTGTGTCTCCTCTTCTCATATGCTTGCTCCTTATACTTACTATTCATCTCCTCCAAATGCTTCCTAACCTGATTATGTAGTGTCTCCATGTATCCTACAAATTCTTCTACCTCTGCACTTCTCTTATTCTCCATACTAATGTCTCTCAACTTTGCAAATCCTTTAGGTTTTACTCTGGTCATAATCTTAAATTTTGTCTTCCATGTACTTCTATTCACTGAATTATTGTATGCAAACTCTGCTTGCGGTAGAATTAGATCCCAATTTCCTGCCTTGTCTCCTACTAAACATCTCAACAAGTTACCCAAACTCTTATTTACCACTTCTGTTTGTCCATCTATCTGTGAGTGAAATGCTAAACTAAACTTTAGGTCTGTCTTCATCTTCTTCCACAATGTCCTCCAAAAATATACAATGAACCTTGTATCCTTGTCTGAAACTATACTCTTAGGTAATCCATGCAACCTCACAATCTCCTTGAAAAATAGGTCAGCAACGTGAACTGCATCATTTGTCTTCTTACAAGGAATGAAATGTGACATCTTTGAAAATCTATCCACTACTACAAATATAGAATCATATCCCTCTGTGTTCTTAGCAAACCTAATATGAAATCCATGCTTATATCTTCCCAAGGTCTCTTCGGTACTATCAAAGATTTATACAAACCAGTATTATGACTACTCCCTCTTGCAACTTGATAAACTTTGCAACTCTACACAAACTTCCTTACATCCTTATATATCTGAGGCCAAAAGTAGTGTTCACTTACCAAAGCCATTGTCTTGTCAATTCCAAAATGTCCTGCTAATCCACCACTATGCTTCTCCTTGATCAAATTATCCCTCATTGAACTCCTAGGTATACACAACTAGTTTCTTTTGAACAACATATGCTCCTGAATGAAATAATCTAACCACTTCTATCTGTCACAACAGGTTCCTTACATGCTTTCCATGGTTCTACAAAATCAAGATCCTCTTCATACATGTGCTTGAGTTCTTCAAATCCTAATACTTCTACTCTCATCTCTACCAGCAAATTCCTTCTTCTACTCAATGCATCTACAACTTTGTTTGACTTCCCACTCCTATGTTTCAATACAAATATGTAACTCTGCATGAACTCTACCCATCTCATATGTCTCTGATTCAACTTTCCTTAACTGTTCAAATACTATAAAGCTTGATGATTGGTGTACAATACAAATTCCTTAAGCAATAAGTAATGTCTCCACTTCTTCAAAGCTTAAATTATGGCATAGAACTCCTAATCATAAAATGAACATCTCCTCCTTGCATCATTCAACTTCTCACTGAAATATGCTATTAGTCTCCCTTCTTGACTTAACAGTGCTCCTATTGCATTTCCATTGGCATCACAATCCACTTGAAATACTTTGTTGAAAACTAATAATGCTAACATTGATTGCTCTGACACTTTCTACTTCAATAATTCAAAACTCTTATTTGGTCCTGGTGTCCACTTAAAATCATTTCTGTCACCTTTCATTGTCTCTATCATTGGTATGCATACTGAACTGAAATTTCTGATGAACTTCCAATAGAAACTTGCTAATCCATGAAATAATCTCACTTCTCCAATGTTCTCAAGTGTTGGCCACTCAACAATTGCTCTAAACTTCTTAGGGTCCATCTTCAATCCCTCTGCAGAAATCACAAATCCCAAATATGCCAATTCTTCCTTCATGAAACTACATTTCTTGATGTTTATCAATAATTTCTCTTCCCTCAACCTTTGTAATACTTGTCTAATATGCCACAAATGTTCTTCTTTTGTCTTACTAAAAACCAAAATATCATCCAAGTATACAATAACAAACTTACCTAAGAATTTCTTCAAAACTTCATTCATTAACCTCATGAAAGTACTCGGTGCATTAGTCAATCCAAACGGCATCACTAACCATTCATACAGTCCTTCATTTGTCTTGAATGCAGTCTTCCACTCATCTCCTTCTCTAATCATGATATGATGGTATCCACTCTTCAAGTCTATCTTTGTGAAATACTTTGCTCCACTCAAACAGTCCACGATGTCATCCATCCTTGGTAATGGAAATCTATACTTAACTATGATCTTATTGATTGCTCTAGAGTCTATACACATCTTTTATTCTCTATCTTTCTTAGGTGCTAATATTGTAGGTACAGTACATGGGCTCAAACTTTCTCTGATCAATCCTTTTCTCAACAATTCCTATATCTATCTATTCATCTCTGCATTCTCTATTGGTGTCATCCAGTGTGCTACTTTGTTAGGTAAACTAGCTCTAGGTATTTAAGGTCCATATGATGACTGATACTCCAGATTGGTGGCAATCCTTTAGGTACATTATCTGATATGATGTCTTCAAACTCTGCCAACAATTTAGTTATCTCCTCTGGCAGTGGTTCTTCTTCTTTTCTGATAACAGTCTCTACACTTAGGGCATTGCACTTCTTAGGAATCAAAGAAAAACACATATTCTCATGTCTCAATCCATCCAGGAATTTCCTTCCATGAATCAAACAGATTCTAGTAGTTCCACATACTTCACTTTTAGGTTTATCTTCCAAAGGTATCAAGATATATTTCTTCCCATTTGAGGTTATAGTATAAGTATTCTTTCTTCCGTCATGTATAAATTTTATATCATACTACCATGGTCTACCCAACAATATATGACATACATCCATCGACATAATATCACACAATACTTCATCATTATAAGATCCTATATGAAATTTAACCAAACATTGTTCACTCACCAATACCTTGTGTTCATCCTAAATCCATGCTATCTTGTAGGTCTTAGGGTGTTTCAATCTCTCCAAGTTTAGCTTAGTCACCATCTCCTCTGAAACCAAATTATTAGTACTACCACTATCAATTATAACTTTACAACATTTACCTCTTAATTTGCACCTAGTTTGGAACAAACTTTTCCTTTGCGGTGGTTCCTCAGTTATCTCTGCTTGAAATAGTGCTCTCCTCGTGACTAATGATTCTCCTTTCTTTAGCTTTCCAACTGAACTAGGTGACCCAACAAGTTCTTCCTTTGCATAAGTTGCTCTTGCATTGTTCTCTGTTCTCTTGCTTGTACTTCCTTGACATTCAAATGTTCTATGTCCTTCACCTCCACACTTAAAACAAGTTCCTCTAAATGATCTCTTATCAAACCCTCTTTCATCTCTCATGTACCCTTCACTATGGTAAGAATTATGATTCCCTCTGTTGTTGTGGTGAAAACTTCTGTCATCTCTCCCTTTGTAGTATGAATTATTGTCCTTTTTCTTCCTTTCTGTATGGGATACTTTCTTTGTATTGCTCCGCATAAGGTCTTTCTCCTCTAGAATATGTTCTACCTCTTTTGAAATTTGCCTCCTCTACCTCTCTACCTTTGCTCATGTCTCTTATTCTACTTGTCTTCAACTTTTAATGCAAACTAATATGCTTCTCCTATTGTTGTCATCATCACCAAACTTAATTCCTCTTGAATGTTCATCCTCAATCCATTTATGTATCTTGTCACTTTCTCCTTGCTCACTTCACTGTGTCTAGTCCTTATGATCATCTTATGAAATTCTTTAGTATATTCCTTCACAGATTTCTCCTTTTGCCTTAGGTTTTATAATCTCTTCGACAATTCCAACTCATAGTTAGCAGGTATGAACTGATTCTTCAACTTTGTCACCATCCTATCCCATTTTATGATCTTTTCTTTTCCTCTCCTATTTCTATCCAATTGAACTTCTTTCCACCAAATAGCAGCATGTCCTTTCAGCTTAGTTTTTGCAAATCTTACTCTCTCTAGATCTTCAATTTCTTCATATTCAAAGTATTCTTCCAAGTCATTTATCCAATCAATCAATTACTCAGGATTTAAATTTCCAGTGTAGTTTGTTACATCTACTCTAGGTCTCTTACTAATCTTAGAAATAGCTTTCAACATCTTCACTTAATTTGATTCTTCTTCTAAGGCTTCTTCATTTTGGTCAGTAGATTGAAATTCTTCATCATCACTTTCAGCATCATGTCTAGGGTTTAATCCTCTTCTTCTATCTTCTTCTACAACATCCAATCAAACTTTCATTGTCCTCATCATCTCTATCATTTCTTCCATTCTTCCAACAACATTGGTCATAGCAGGCATCCTCCTTGGCGGCACCTCTTCCTAGAATCCGATCCAACTGCCTCGATTCAACGATCAGACTACAAGGTAGCAACTGCCTCACAATCGATGCTCTATTGACAAACACAAGTAGACTCCTCAGGTCAGTGTTCTGTTCACCACAAGATCTTCCAAAATGTCTTCACTTCTCAAAAATCAAAACTTCACTCTTATACCACTTGGTGTAGTCATGGTGGGAGGGTTCAAAGAATGAACTATCCAAACCATGTAGCTAGAGTAAACACAATAGAAACTACACAAACATAGAATGCAAAGGAAGATTCATATAATCAAAATATTAGAGAATTACAATGTTCATATTTTGGCAACATGCAGGCTACAATCAAGGGCTCGCAAGCCTACTCTTCGAGTTATAACAAATATGCAAGATATGGCATTGAAGTGCCTTCTCGAAAAGAATCTAACTATCTATCTTATGAGAACTACTAACTGAATTCCTAACACATCTAAGAGATCTATATATACCATCTTCAAGCTCATAGAATCCTCTGCGTCAGCCACAATAGGTTACAAACTCCAATGAAAGATGTAGCGTGTAGAAACAAGGTAGGTCAACCTACAACATATGGTATTGCTCCACAAATGAATGAAACATGGTGTAAACCTCAAGGAAGGTCTATCTGATCCTTATGTGTCATGTATGATGTTCCATTAGACTCTACAAGTCACGAAAGTGCTCCACAAACCTTCTCCTTCAACTGACTGTCTAGATGCTCTGTTATGTGAAAATTGATGATCTTCTGATAGCGATAACTTTCTGGAAACAAATGCAAATCACTTGAAATCTAAATATGATGTAGATGACACTATGTAGATGCTAAGTCATGCTCTGCAAGCTCTGATATGAAGATGTGGTAAAATGTGGTGCAAAATGTTGAAACTGCAAATGACTGAACTAAATTGAAAATGCAAGAAAAGAAAGAATACAAATATTTTTGGCTCATGCAAGATTGCTCTGCAACCTGGGATGCTCTTGTATCATCTTCTCTTACAATTGAGGAAAGGATTGAAAATATCAAGAACTCTCCAGATACCAATGAGGAATTGCTTAGGGATGCATTTGAGGATAAGAAGATCAATTCAGATTGGTGTGTTACAACCCACAGGGGTAAAAGAGTTGATGCTAAGAATATTTATAGAAGTCTAGTAGATATAAGGAGTAATAATGCTAGGGTAAGGAAAATTGATGCTAGCAAAGCCAAACTAAAGGTGTTGGAAGACTTAGAGAATGGTACCCAATCTTCCCGCTAGAAATTTTCTAAGTTTGGAGGCAAGCACCTACCTCCCTACTACCAAGACATTATGAAGATAATAAGCTGGAACATTCAGGGAATCAATGCCCTTGAAAAGTAATGTTTGCTTAAATGACTTATTAAGACTAATTCTCTAGAAATTCTTCTCATCCAGGAGACAAAGGTTGAGGGTAAAATTTTTTAAGAGATATTGAAAGCTTGGATTTGGAATAAAGGTGAAGGGATGATGATTGATGTGTTGGGTTCAACTAGAGGTTTGGTTGTGCTTTGGAACAAATCCAGTATGGTGGGTGAGTTGATTTCCTGATCCCAACATAGTATTAACAGGTCATTTATTGATCTTCAGGATAATTCATGTTTGATGGTGTCTAATGTCTATGGTTGAATCTTGTGACTTTTTTTATCTCAAGGTATTCATTTTGGAGGTTTAAATCACTAGCACATTAAGGTTATCAATCTTAATAGTTGGCAATTGAAGGGTTGTCCACTTAAGATGGAGTCCTTTTGGTACGAGTGTCCTGACTTTGGGGAGGCTCTAATAGGTTGGTGGAATACTAAAATAAATGGTTGTTTTCAGATTACATAAGAAGCTTATGGAAGTTAAAAGCAAAACTAGAGAATGGAACAAGCAGTGGATTAGAAATATTTTTCTAAGAAGGAACAAATCAAGGAACTGATTTGTAGAATATCAAGGTCTCTATTGCTCAAGATGGTTTTTCTATAGATCTTAGATTTTCTAAAATCAAGCTAACAAAGGAGATGAATACAATTTGAAGAATGGAAGAGATTTTTTGGCAACGAAAATCTAGAGTGAAGTGGCTGCAAGAAGGGGATTAGAACACACAATTTTTTCATCTTTCCATTAATATCAATGTTGACCAGCAGGATTGCACTCGTTATGTAGAGTTGTGAAGCTCGGCAATCCTATGTAACATGGGATCAAACTCAGGTTGTGGGTGACCTATGGTGAGTTTGAACCTCCAGATTATGGGTTGGTTCCCTTTGATACCTTATGTAAACTATCTCTTTGATAGGGAAAAGGATAGAAGGAAACTTGAAAAGAAAAGCTATTCTAGGAGGTGATGCACCAAACGTTCCTATAATACGTGTTGCCCTATACTCACAATTAGCTTCAAACAAGAAGCCTTTGATTATTCACAACTTAAATCATATCATGAAATACATAAATGTTTCATAAGAAGGCTTTAGTTTCAGCATTTGTATGAAAGAAAGACAAGTTTCACAACTCCAATCACTGTAAACAATCTAGCACGACTCACAACCTGTATTTGACATGATTTCCCTTGCATTAATACCATGTGAATGAGGCATATTCAAAGGATTTGATAGATAAAACATAGTAAATACAGTCAATCATTCATCCACAATACTGACACAAGAGAAATTTAAGAAGGAACTGCTGCTTTTTCATTAAAAATGAAAGGAATTGTTGCTACAAGTATAAAGTCTGAGTTACAAAACAATCTTTTCCTCTCTGCAATGTGTCAGAGAAGAAAGAAAGCTAGAACCTTCCCACCATGAATAAGAGTTTACAATATAAGGTCAAAAAGGCACAAGATGAACCTCAGTTCAACTGAAAAGATCCCTAAGCATGCAGAAAGTATCTTCATCCTAATTCACGAGCAAAAAATAAAAGCCTAAAAAGAAGGCTTCAAAACTGATCCAATTTGGGCAAAATATGCTCCAAAATACCACTCACAACCTGTTTCACCATGCTAAACTCAAACTCGATGTGTTTGATCCTAAAATCAAGAAGAAACTCTCAGGACACCTCAGTTATCTCACTCCTTTGATTTTACATGAGTTGGGGAAATAAATGTGGATAATTAATAAAGTAATCAACATGACTTACTTTATTATTAGTTATGAATCTATTTTAAGTTTCACATTTTCATCACAAATAATAAAGTGATTTAGAAATTATTACTAAATATTAATTGTTTACATTATAAAAGTCCCCTTAACATGCAAAATTTAAGGGAAAATATAAAAATAGGTCATCACCTTATAACTCCCTCTCCTCCATTTGACTTAATGCATGGTGTGAATATATATTCATAAATGAACATTTAATTAGAACCTTATCTCTCCATGCACTATAATATTCTCCTCCTCAAGCTTATCATGCATAGATTAATAACAAAGCAAAAAAAATCACAAAAAGACATCATCACCTTATAACTCCCATGTCATACCTTCTCATGCGTAAGTCAATAGACAAAAGCATTATACACTTATGGCTCCCTCTTTGACTTTAATCACAAACTCCATCACTTAGCGTGATTAATCAATCAACCACTTTGCATTATTTAAGCCCATCATGGTGTTCCTATGTAACACACGGGCCTCTTGGAATCATTAGGACTTTATCAACACTAAAGTGTTGACCTCGGGCTGGGTAATGATTATTTTTGTTTGCAAAACTAAAATACAGTGATAAAAATCACTAGGTCTCGATCTTTCTCCTTGAGACTTGTTCCTGGCTGATGAAAAAGGTAAAAACCCTAACATTCATTTTACCTTTCATTTTCTTGGCTCGCTCTTGAGCATCACCATGAAAGGTTAGGGTTTGAAGCTTTTGAATTGGTCATTTTGCTCTTCTATCTGCTCGAGCCATATTGTGGAGGTGAGTATTCTGCAAATGTATGGTATTTTTATTATTTTATAAGCAAAACCTGGCATATTTGGCTGCATCTTGCGTATTTTCTTGATGCATTTTGTACTACTTTGTTGTATTTGTCTCCTTCTGTCGATGCCTTGGGCTTTCTAAGGCTACCATGAATGAGTTTCAGCTGCTCTATGTGAGGGTTTTCTACAGGTTTCTGGACTGTGTGTGCTTTTGAAGGTTTAGTAATTTCCTCTTGTTACCTTTTGCATATAGCTGAGCATTTTATACAAGGAAAATGGTGAAAACAAAAATCCCTTGTCTGTTGTTTCAGTGGGAAAGTGATAGAAATTGGTAAAAGTTTCTATTTTCTCTGCATTTGGGTACTGAAACTTAGTAGTCTCTCCTGCAAAACTGCTCCAATGGCTTCTTCTTCTACCTTTTCTGGTACTGCCAATTTGCCATTTAGTCTTCCTCTTTAATTTGTTTGTGTACTTATCTAGCTCTATGTCTTCATGAGCAACCTCTCCTTTAATGAATAGAGTAACTTATGCAGCTTTGTTCAAACCCTTACCTAATTATGTAATCATGAATGCAATTTCCCTACCACATAACACCTAGATGGGAACATGCTTGAAGTGCGCAAACCAGAGTCACTATATCTGTTCTTACATTTACTAAGAGTATTTCATTAAAAAAGTAACAATGCTTCCTTCCCCAAGCCATTCTGAGCATACCCAGCTATCATCGCATTCCACGAGACCAAACTTTGCTTAGCAATTTCGTCAAACACTAGCTCCACAAGATCTATCCTCCTATACTTCATATATAGAGACAATAAAGTATTACTCACAGCTACATCCGAGTCAAAACCACTTCTAATTACGATACCATGAATCTACTTAGCATGATGTGTAGCTTCTAACCAAGCACAAGCCCTCATCACATTGACTATGGTTATACTACTGGGGACCATGCCATAGTTTCTCATCTAAGCAAAGATTCGCAATGCTTCATATGCATATTATTCTGGTTATACCCCACAATCATAGAATTCCATGGCACGACATCTCTTTGTGGCATTTTGTCAAACATTTGGCATGCAAAATCTGCACACCCACATTTTGCATACATACCAATAAGTGAATTGGCTACATAAACATCAGATTCATATCCAACTCTCAAGATGTCTTCATGAATGCCATAACCATTTTCAATAGCTGAAAGGCCAAGACCTGCATAGGCTTTGAGAACCAAGGTGTAACTAAAATTGTCTACTTATATTCCTCCTTTTTCATCTGGTAATATAGTGAAAGGGATTCACCAAACAACCCACTCTTTGCATACTCCCCAACATTAACATTCCATAATAAAACATCTGTTTTGTTTGTTATTTCGTCAACAACAAGGCATGAATTCTTCAAACTGCCATAATCAGCATACATGCTCATCAATTTGGTAGCTAGAAAAATGTTTTGACTGTACCCATCTATGAAAATATGGGTATGCACTTGGGTGAGTGTTTTTATGTTGATGCATGCCTGCAATAGATAAGCATATGTGTTGGGATTCGGATTGTAATGTGATGATATATCTTCTACATCCTCTATGCATTGATAGCTTGATATAGTATTAAACCGCTTGCATATATAAAATAAAAAATAAAAAATAAAAAAATTCTTGCAACTCTTGAATTTGTGAATAACCCTTTGAGAATGCCAGTGCAATACCATTATACATTAAACTGATCTATTTCTACTTATCTGGAGTTTTCATTCCTCATTGATGACTGTACTAGATATGTTGTTCCACTTGATTTCTATATTAATCATTTGACTGTTCCACCTTGATTTCTATATTAATCATTTGACTGTTCCACCTTGATCATTTAATAACAATTTTACACCTCATTCACAACAAAAAGTTGTAAATATTTGTTACTAAATGCTTGTTCTATTTGTTGTTACAGACTTCTTTTTTCTGCTCCATTCTTGGGAACTTTGTCCTCTACATGTGTGTAACGAATCCCTTACACATTTTCATGATTGTCTCTTTGATAGTGGCTACAAAACCTACTGGGACTGTAGTCTTGACTATGGGCTGCCCCTCAGACATTCTATTTCTCTTTGGGCCTATACTATTGTCTCTTTGGGCTTGTAATATTGTCTAATGCTTTGGTTGGTTTGTAAGCTACTCCTTCAGATATCACTGTAACTATCCCTTTGAGTGACATGGTAGCTATTTGATATGTCATTAGTGATTACTCTATCAGCACCTGTACCTTTTGCATAGATATGGTTGTCCTTGACTTGTACCTTGAACAATTGTCATTGTTGTTCCATCAATATGATGTACCTCTTGGCATAGATGAATGGTATGACTGTAACAATGTATTTGTTTAATATGTACATTTGTAAAAGGCATAAGTATCTCATGATGTATCATACTAGTCCTTATACCAGTCTTCAGCTGCTCCATTTGTTGATATGTACTTTGACTGTTAGAGTCATCTGTCTTAAATGCTTTGTCTGTACTTCTTGATATAACTGTACCTCTTCTCTTGTACTTGATCATTGATGAAATATGGAACATGGCATAACAGGAATATGATGTAAAACTGTTGTTTGTTTGTTCAATTAAATATCTGTGCACAATGGAATTACTTTGAGAATGCTGGGCTCAACCCTTATGGGAGCCCATTTTTTCCACATGCTTTAATATCTTCAAATCAGCAACATAACTTTTCCTATACCTGCACAGTGAACAAACAAGTTAGCATAAAAACATATCTCTTGGAAGCTGATTAATTTCTCTCATGATGATCTGATTTATTGCACATGTCTGTTTTTGATCCAACTATATTTTAATGCATAATTTTTGCAAGTTAATATGTCTACTGATAAAACATATGATGAATTTGTATATTCAGAGCTTCTAACAAAACTTTTCTCCAACCTTGAAGGTCCACCATCCTGATCAGGAGCAAGAAGATGAAGATCTGAAGACCAAGTTGTCATATAGGAGAATCAACCTTCACGATAAGGCAATGATGGATATCTGCTTTCCTCACGTGTTCTTTTCTTTTTCTTTATCATCAGATGTATAGCTTTCATGCTTAGTTGCATTGGCTCAGTTTATTCATTCCCATGGCTTGTGTGGGACATATTTAAACATTCTCTTAATATAATCAGTTGTTTTACCTTATGTAATGATTTATGTATGTTTGCTTTCTGAATAAAATGCATAGGATAAAACAACTGAATCTGATTTAAAACACATGTTTAAAACATGATGCTGAAATGACAGTTTATAAATACCTTTCTTTGCACTGAACTATGATATTTGAATAATTCAACAACATCATAACTGCAAGATAAAACTAGTTAGATACCTCTCATTCCTCAAATGTTTTCTCTCTTGTCATTAGACCAATTTTCATTTATCAGGATGGTTTGATAGTTCTGATTGGACTGTCACATTATCCTAATAAATGATCCTTTGTTGTTCTCTTGCCAAGATATCAGGCATTTGACTTAGTGATCATACACTTAAAAAAAAATTCTTTTATCTCCTTTTGTGACAACTGCAACCTAGGCCTTGCTAAATTAGGTGTAAACATAATTTAGTAACAATCAAAAGGCAAGTGAATCAAATTGTAAGTATTCAACTCCCTTTTGGGACTTTTGTGAATGATCTAGATGTCATACACAAGGAAGGGCTTGATTTTTGTCAATATCTTTTAGCCAGGAGCCCTCCTGAGGATTTATCTTCCTAAGAGCTTTTGCTTAGCAATACCCACCACTGTCTTTGTTGTCGAAAATGAGGATTTGATGGAGCCCTTTGCATTGGATGAGATTTAGAAAGCCACTTTTTCTCTTGGTTCTAGGAAATCTCCAAGGTCTAATGGGTTTTAGGTTCTTTTTTTCCAAAATATTTGGGATATTGTCGGTGAGGACATTTGGTTAACTATTAAGGAATGTAAATCAAGGAAATCTATGATGAAGGTTTGGAACTTGATGCAGAGGCATCCACACTATAACCTTCGCATATAGCATGGATGTCTGCAGACCAACCTCATCATCATCATCTTCGCCATCATCATCATATTTCCTAAAACCACCAACAGCATCATCATGTTTCGCGTTACACAGTCAGCATCATCATATTTCGGACGATCATAATCATCCTCCTGCCGACTACTGTTCACCTCCTCCGCCAGTTGCCTATCATCATCATGATATTCAGCGGGCGTAAACATCCTCCGGTTGCACTGTTCATCGAGCGCCGAACTCCATCGGCATCATGATATGCAACACTTCCTTCGTCAGCAGGATATCCAAATATCCGGTTGCTCCAAAGATCCTGATGACGATCACCTTCAGCACCTTTCCTTCGATGCTCCACTAGCCGACGACACAAGCAACAGCATCATGATAAGGTTTATCCGGTTCTCTCGAAACCTCCTGATGATGTTAATACAACCTTCTGCCACGGACTCCCGCCGATACCTTAGCACTTAACGACGGCAGGATAAACTCGCATAAGGGGATATCTCAATATCCTGATGACGATGACGTCATATCCTGATGACGATGACGTCACCCAATATCCTGATGACCTCTTCAACACTTGGTCAAAAAAAACAAACTTTCACTCCTGCATCTACTCGCGATACGCGGATGATGGGCTCTCCCGATCGATGATCCTGATGCCGATACGCTCCTCCTCGGCTCCTCCAGATGATGATCACCCCGACGCACTTGCCTTTCATGCAACCGACAACATCATGCTGATCTCCTCCACTTATCAGGATGACGATGCCTAACCCGACTGCAGGATATTTGCAGAAATATCCTGATGATGCCGTCTTCACGAACTTTCAGCTTTTGCGAAGTTTCACTTCGCCGATCCTCCAGGGATGATCCGATCCAGTCTTAGGGTGATCTCCCACCTCGAACTTCTCAACTCGACCTAGCACATGCCCATGCTAGGGTCTTCAACATCTTTCAGCCGCGATCCTGCACACCTGCATGCGAACAAAAAACAAACTACAACCTACCCTACTGTACATTACCATTCCACCGATCAGATGAGTCAACCGGTGGAATGGATCAGTGAATCCATGAAACCACTCAAACCAGCAGATCGATTACACCAGGGAGATCAAACAGAAAATGAAACAGGATCTTTATTGATTTCAAAGATGCAATACAATATACTGCTTCTCACACCGCACAATGGAACTCCTCTGCTTAATGCAACACTAGACTGTCGATCGATGATCTACAATCAACCGATCTCATGCTTAAATAGATTAACCTACGAGTACTACTGACCCGACTCCAAGCGGCTGGGAACTCTCCAGGCGGCTGGGAGATCCAACCGAACATACATCATGACAGCTGTTATAACCAACTAACTAAAAATAGCAAAAGCCTGGTCAGCATGATCTTATCATGATCAGCGTGACCTTATTACATGCAATTGGTCTTAACAGACCTTCTTGGAAACACAAACAAGACCTAAAACTACTAACTGCCTCATGAAGGCCAGCTGTCAGGTAGGTGCCTCTGCACCATACTCCCCAACAGAAAAGAACTCATGTCCCATGAGTTTAGTATGTGGAAGTCCTCCACCTCGACCCTTTGCTTTGTCAATAGTCTGACCTGCTCCAGCTTTATCTGCTGCTGTCTCTTGGCTTCTCCAAGACTTATGAACTGTAACTTGCTTTCTGGCAAGTAAATCCTCATGCCTGTTGATGTAGGCTTTTGTCTCACATACCCTGTGGTTGTCAGGTTGTTTGATCAGAACCTCTGTCTGAACTGCCTCTTGAACTGCTGAAATGTTCAACTCTATCTTCCTGTCAATCTTTATAGGACAAGCAATAGTCCCCACTATGACAACAGCCTTGTCATTCCTCTCAACTGGTTGCTGTTTACAATCCTGTGTCTGAACCTGCTGCTGACCTCTGTCAGTCACAACTGAAACTTTCTTCAGCTTGTTGTCTGTAACAACTCCTTTCCCTGCAGTGTCCTGAACTGCCTTCATGCCTGCTCCTCTAGGCATCTGCACAAACTCCTTCTTTCCCATTAAAATGATTTGAGCTGCCTTCTGTACTGCAGCTTTTGCCTGCAATGGCATCAACTTAATAATCTTCCCATCCTTCTTGATGGTGTAGGTATTAGCATACCCATCATACAGTACCCTTCTGTCAAATTGCCATGGTCTACCCAACAATAGGTGACAACATTCCATAGGCAAAATATCACACAAAATTCTATCCTGATATGGTCCAATCTGGAAATCCACATATGCCTGTTCAGAGACAAAAAGTGATTGACTATCACTCACCCAAGATGTCTTGTAAGGGTGTGGATGTGGAATCCTTTCCAACTTCAGTTTATCCACCATCTCCTGAGATACCATGTTGTCTGTTGAACCAGTATCAATGACAACTTTACATACCTTACCTTTGCTCTTACATGTGGTCTTGAAAAGAGCTCTTCTTTGCATCATATCCTTTGAATCCTGCAAACTAATTCTCCTTAGCATCAATGATTCTCCACTCTCTGGATATCCATAATTATCAGGCTCTCTGTTTGAACTCTGTGCACTTTCTTCTACTTTCTCTTCTTGTACCAGTTGTACTCTCTTGTCACTTGTTCTATCATTTCTGGATGATGAACCTTTGTTTTCTGGACATTTGAAAGATGGATGACCAAACTCACCACAGGTGTAACACTTTCCTGAGAATGTAGTAGAACCTCTACCACCTCCAAATCTTCCTCTATTACCTTTCCATCCACCTCTGAAATCAGACTGTCCCTGTCCTTTACCAGTGTCTTCTTGACCCTCATTGGTTTGCTTTTGTGCAGGGGCTGTTCCTCTTCCCCTATTGTTTCCTCTTCCTCTCATGGACTTATCATGTCCTCTATTCATCTTTTCTTCAATCCTGATTGCCATTTGATAACAATCCTCCACATTCTTAGGGTTAGCTAACACTAACTCATCCTGTATGTTAAACCTCAAACCAGCCAAGTACCTAGCCACCTTTTCTACCTCATTCTCATGATGACCAGATCTCATACTTAACAGATAAAATTCCTCAGTATATGCTTTCACATCCCTGTCTTTATGCTTTAAAAATTGCAGCTTCTTAAACATCTGGATTTCATAATCCCTTGGCAAGAATTTACCCTTGATCCTTGCTACCATCTTATCCCATGAAGTGATCTTAGACTTCCCTTGTTTCCTTCTCTCGGATTGTACATAATCCCACCATACCAAAGCATGACCTCCTAACTTGGTCTTTGCAATCTTTACCTTCAGATCCTCAGCAACATCTTCACATTCAAAGTGATTATCAAGTGCAGCAATCTAATCCAACAACTCATCTTCATTCAAGCTTCCAGTATACTTGGTAACATCAACCTTTACCTTAGGTTTTTCACTCTGTACTGCCTTTAACAGTTTTGCCAATCTCTGGTCTTCAGCATCCAGATCTTCAGCTACCTCTTCATACTCTTCAACAGTATCTTCATCTTCTTCAGACTCACTGTCTTCCACTTCCCTCTTTTTGTTCTTTTCCAGGGCTATCAGCCTGGCCTGAAGTGCTTCAGCAAGCTCCTTCATCTTCCTCATCTCTCTAGCATGTTTCTCCTTCATTTCCTGCAATTCCCTTGCAGTACCACTACCTTTAGGAGGCATTTTGTCAACCTCTCAATCAACACACAACACACAATTCAACTCTACCTCTACCTCTGCCCTTTCGGTGACAGAATCAACACACAACAGCCCAGACCTTTTGCTGAGCTCTGATACCACTATGATGCAGAGGCATCCACACTATAACCTTCGCATATAGCATGGATGTCTGCAGACCAACCTCATCATCATCATCTTCGCCATCATCATCATATTTCCTAAAACCACCAACAGCATCATCATGTTTCGCGTTACACAGTCAGCATCATCATATTTTGGACGATCATAATCATCCTCCTGCCGACTACTGTTCACCTCCTCCGCCAGTCGCCTATCATCATCATGATATTCAGCGGGCGTAAACATCCTCCGGTTGCACTGTTCATCGGGCGCCGAACTCCATCGGCATCATGATATGCAACACTTCCTTCGTCAGCAGGATATCCAAATATCCGGTTGCTCCAAAGATCCTGATGACGATCACCTTCAGCACCTTTCCTTCGATGCTCCGCTAGCCGACGACACAAGCAACAGCATCATGATAAGGTTTATCCGGTTCTCTCGAAACCTCCTGATGATGTTAATACAACCTTCTGCCACGGACTCCCGCCGATACCTTAGCACTTAACGACGGCAGGATAAACTCGCATAAGGGGATATCTCAATATCCTGATGACGATGACGTCATATCCTGATGACGATGACGTCACCCAATATCCTGATGACCTCTTCAACACTTGGTCAAAAAAAACAAACTTTCACTCCTGCATCTACTCGCGATACGCGGATGATGGGCTCTCCCGATCGATGATCCTGATGTCGATACGCTCCTCCTCGGCTCCTCCAGATGATGATCACCCCGACGCACTTGCCTTTCATGCAACCGACAACATCATGCCGATCTCCTCCACTTATCAGGATGACGATGCCTAACCCGACTGCAGGATATTTGCAGAAATATCCTGATGATGTCGTCTTCACGAACTTTCAGCTTTTGCGAAGTTTCACTTCGCCGATCCTCCAGGGATGATCCGATCCAGTCTTAGGGTGATCTCCCACCTCGAACTTCTCAACTCGACCTAGCACATGCCCATGCTAGGGTCTTCAACATCTTTCAGCCGCGATCCTGCACACCTGCATGCGAACAGAAAACAAACTACAACCTACCCTACTGTACATTACCATTCCACCGATCAGATGAGTCAACCGGTGGAATGGATCAGTGAATCCATGAAACCACTCAAACCAGCAGATCGATTACACCAGGGAGATCAAACAGAAAACGAAACAGGATCTTTATTGATTTCAAAGATGCAATACAATATACTGCTTCTCACACCACACAATGGAACTCCTCTGCTTAATGCAACACTAGACTGCCGATCGATGATCTACAATCAACCGATCTCATGCTTAAATAGATTAACCTACGAGTACTACTGACCTGACTCCAAGCGGCTGGGAACTCTCCAGGCGGCTGGGAGATCCAACCGAACATACATCATGACAGCTGTTATAACCAACTAACTAAAAATAGCAAAAGCCTGGTCAGCATGATCTTATCATGATCAGCGTGACCTTATTACATGCAATTGGTCTTAACAGACCTTCTTGGAAACACAAACAAGACCTAAAACTACTAACTGCCTCATGAAGGCCAGCTGTCAGGTAGGTGCCTCTGCACCAGAACTCCACATTTTTGGATCTCATCCCAAAGAAGGAGCTTAAGTATTTTGATGAATTTTGACTGATTGCTTTATGTAATACAATATACAAAATTGTCACCAAGGCGATGACAATTAGATTGAAGAACTGTTTGGCCAGAATCATTTCTGGTGAACAGAGTGGTTTCCTCAAAGGGAGGCAAATTCCTTATGGCATAATCATTGTCCATGAGACTAACCACTCTATCAAACATAAAAAGAGGGAAGGAATGTTTTGATGGGTGTTTTTGCACATAACAACTTAGATAAAATATTAAGTATCTTATCTCTCCTGAAAGGAATCAAATCCCAAGTGAATGGAAAATGACTATCCCAAGATCTGTACAACCAGGTCTTGGCCTTCGCAAGATAACTCAGTTGTATGATGTTTTTTATTGTTCCAATCAAGGGGCCTACATGAATTTGGACAAATTCCAACAAACAAGGTTAAAAGCACATAAATAAATTAGTTTTCAAATTTAGTAATGCATATACAAACTAATATAAACACATATTGCCATAAAATGTATCATTTCAGCCCATAACAAGCAATATATTAACTTGCATTCATAAAATATCAACTCTATAATAGCAACATGCAAGTTTGAAAACCCTATTCTAACTCTACACTAACCAGATCTAATTAAAAAAAGTGCAAAATAAAGGCAAGATAGAGGAAGGTTACTAAGAAAACTAACTAAAATCTAAATCCATTCATTCATTTCAGCTTCAACCATGGATAGACAAGTTTGCAAACACATTTAACCATACTTGATTTGATCATGAAAACCCAACAATCAAGATTCAAGGAGGTGCAAACTTCAATGGTGAAATTAGGTGTCCATGCTAACCACATAAGATTATTTACAATCAACAAATTACTAATGGTATGAACACTTTGCAAACTCATCAAATATCCATGAATCTTTAGTTGAAAATAAAAGAAATGCTCTAGCTTGGTGTTTAGAAACCATTCAAAGCAAACTTTGTATGATGACAAGTTTAACAAATATCAACAATTTTCATTCACAATCTTGATTGGAAACCATGAAAATAAACTTGCAAAAGATTGACAAGAATCAACAATTTTTAAACTTGGTGTGTAGAAAACCATGAAAATATCATGAAAATTTAGAAAATACTATGTATTTGTCCTCAAATCCTTATAGTACAAATGCTTTCCAATGAGTTTCAATGAGTTTTTTCCAATACACCAATAAGAACCAATAGTTCTTCACCAATTCTAACTTCTTCTCCCAAATTTTGTCTTCTTCTAACTAGTTCTATCTCTCTTACAATGAGTTTCAACTGTATATATCTTCAAATTAGTTTTTCCATACTAAGTTTTTTTGCTCTAAAATCTAATGGCTATGATCAATTTCATCCAATGGCTCACATTTGATGCTCCAACACAAAAGTCAATTTTGGTGGCTAGGAATATTCCATTTCATCCCATGTGGCTTCCTCAGCAAGCTTCCCTTAGTATCAAAAAGTAATATTTTAATTTACTTTTTGTTACTAAGTTTTCCAAATACGACAAATATTAATTAAAAATACACAATAGCTGTAGAAAGTCATTTTCTCCATTGTTGGTGGTTGTAGCTATCACTTCTCCATATGCAACTATGAGTATGTAGCTATAGGTGACTAATTTTATCATAAAAATGCATTTCCAACCCTCTATTCTTCATTGTTTTCTTGATTTTCAACCACAAATCTTTAGCTTAAATCTAGAACAGCAATCTGGGCACTTGTGGAAGGTTGCATCGGTCATGAACATGGCTGCAAATCAGGTACAAGGAGGCACAATCCATCTTCCAACAATTGCATGGTATTGTTTCCATCATTTTCCACTATTATGGGCTCCAAATATGCATGTACAACAGTGGCTTAGGTCTAATTTTTGTGTTGCTACAACTCCTAGGGTTTGTGTTCATCATCATTGACATCATCATAGCTTCATTTTTTAGGTGCAACAGTGATTTGGGCATGAAAATGACATTTATCCATGTTGGAACAACAGGGTGTCTCTAGGTTTTCATCTCTCCATGGCGGCTCCAATTGGACACTAAAAGATATCATAGGAACAAGTTTCATTTTTTTTTAAAGAATACAAGGACATCATATCAGATAATATGTTAGAAGGATTACCATTGATAAGGAGTACCGATCACCATATGGATCTAATTCCAAGGGCAAGTTTTCCAAATAAGGTAGTACATAAGATGACACTAGCAAAAAATGAAGAGCTAAATCGACAAGTGTAGGAGTTGTTATGAGAGGGGTTGATCAGAGAGAGTTTAAGTCCGCATGCGGTACTTAGAATGCTAGCACACAAGAAGGATGGAGAGTGGATAATGTGTATAAATTCTAGGGAAATAAATAATATCACTATAAAATATAAGTTCCCGTTGCCAAGAATAAATTACATAATGGAATATTTAAGTGGAGTAAAGTATTTCATTAAGATTAATTTAAAAAGCAACTATCATCATATTATAACCAGAGAAGGGGACGAGTTAAAAACTACAATCAAGATAAATATGTTAGGAATAAAAGGTAAAACCACTAGAAATGGAAATATAAAAACATGTATGTCTGTATATAAATATATGTATATCTATACATAATTATATATATTGTTGCACATTCTCATACACCCACATATAAATATGTATATATTTCTTCTTCCTTACCCCTCTCTTCTCTCTTTTTTCTTTCTTTTTTCCCCTTTTCTCCTTTATCTCTCCTTTTTATATTTATATTTGCTTATATATAATCACACACATATATACTTACTCTTTCTAATTTTTTCTTCTTTGTTTTCATTTACTCATATACATAGTTTCACACATTCTTACACATATACTTTTCTTTTGATCCTAAGATATACATTTATATTTATATCCCCTTGCTTAATTTTACTTTGAGGTACTTTTTTGTTATATATATTTATTATTATTTATTTATTTCTTCTCATTATGCATAGTTAAACTCTTACATATTTATTTTGTAACCTTTAGTTCGGTGGTTTCTTGATTTCTTTTTTGAGTCTATTGTTCTTTCCAACCTTTTTAGCTCTTTTTACTTTCATTATATTTATTTTATTTCTTTTTTGTTTTCCTTTCTTTTCCCCTATTTTAGCTTGTCTTGGTCTTGTCTCCCTACCTCCTTAGACTATTCTTGTAACTCGAACCCCCCTTCTCTATCTTTTTAAGAGGCTAACTCTGCAATTTTATCTCATTTGCATTCTCTTCTTTTCCTCCTGATGATGGATGACGAAGTGTGATTCGAAATGTTTATGAGGCAAAAAAAGTAATATGCGGTTTTTCCAGAAGCACTACAATCATCAACATGGACTGTGGAAATATCATGTCTACAATATAAAAACAAGTCTACAAATATGGAATTGAGACTTAATGTTCATGAAAACCCATTCATCCAAATACTGCTTAACTGTAGAATGCCAAAAGGATATTACGGAAATAAACTAGCAACATGAGAAATCAACAACACCATGAAAAAATCACATAACACAATATATAACACGGAGAAACCCTTTTAGGAAAAAACTCCACCAGGGAGAAGATGACAAGTATGTATTATTCTTCAATGTAGATAATACAATATCAACGCACTACAACTAAAACTCTAACATCATTCTAGAAACACCTCTATACCTATTTAAACAAACTTCATTGAATCCACTATCTCATACTCTCAATATATAGGAAATTAAGATGCCAAAACCATAAATGGTTTTACCAAAACAATAAGTACCAACTGGTGGTGTTCACCTAGGGTTAGGGTTTTGACTTCCAATTTGCAGGTTCCTGTGTGTTTTTCTTCTGACCCTTAGTGCCTTGGTTTAAATTGTTCCCTGGCCCGCATGCACTGTTTAATTGTTTTTCCTGTCGCATTTGAGAAAATTGTTAAATTCTGTGTATGCAAAGGTGAAATGTGTGTTGGCAAACTTGTGAAATCTCCCCTCGGTCCCTCGAAATTGATAAAAAATGGGTCAAATGCATTTCTGAATGCATATCAGGTCACTGTTTCTAGTTTCTAAATGTTTCTATTAGTAGCCAAGAGGGTCTCATATTGCTAGTGCCGCGGGTCTGCCAAGTGTCGAGCCCCAATTTATTGCCGCGCTTTTGTTTCTAACAGGTAACTTCAACGCGAAGTATTCCATGTTGCAGAGGCTGTTTCTCTTTTGTTTCTAAGTTACTTACTGCGGATGGCGCCATGTGTCAGCTTCCGACAGAGTTCTGCCAAAGTTTCAATGAAGTTTCTTTTAAGTTTCTATGTGTGCGTGGGAGGCACCACGTGGAGGCACCTGAGTGACCCTAAAGATTTCACAGTTTTTGCCAAGTTTCAAAGACTCTTAATGTTTCTCAAAGCAACGCGGAGCTTGCCATGTGTCACTGTCCGCTTGAGTTTCAAAAAGTTTCTAAGTTGCAGCAGATCTTGCCAAGTGTCAGTCTCCGCCGGTGTTTCAAAGACTCTTTAAATGTTTCTATTATGTTTCAAGTTCCTCCCCGCGGAAGACTCCACGTGTCGTCAGCCGAGACACTCCCAAGAAGTTTCTAAGCAGGGGCAGAGGGCACCATGTGTCTCTAGTGGTTGTTGCGGAAGCTGACAAGTGTCAGCTTCTGCTTAAGTTTCTTTTTTGTATCCTGCGATGCTAAGTGAAGATGGTGGTGGGTCCCAGTGAGTGTCTCATGTGTCGCGGGTGACGACAAATGTCACCTTCCGCATAAGTTTCAAAGCGGCCCCTTAAAGTTTCTGAGTAGCGCGGAACCCGCCAGGTGTCGGCTTCCGTTGAGGTTTCAAGGTAGACTCTTTTGTGTTTCGAGAGGAGCGCAGAGTTCGACAAGTGTTGACCCCCGCGTGAGTTTCAGAAAGGGTCTCAAAGGTTTCATGTGTTTCTCAAGAGTGGCGCGGAAAGCGACATGTGTCGACTTCCGCAGGAGTTTCACAGAGGGTCCTAATGTTTCATGAGAAGGCCGCGGAGCTTGACAAGTGTCAGCCTCCGCGGACTTGCCCCTGTTTCTCTCTTATGAAGGCTGCCGCGACGGTTTGTGGGCCCTATTTTCAAAGTGCCTCTAGTTTTAAATGTTGCGGGTTGCGACAGTTGTCACTCGCGGGGGCCACTCAGGTAACACGACATAGTTTTAATAGATGTTGCGGAGCCCGACACGTGGCTGCATCCACATAAGTTTCAAAGAATGGGTCTTAGTGTTTCAGAGACACTATGGTTGCCGCCATGTGTCCCTTTCTCAAAGGCAAAACGGAAGGAGCGATGGGCCGGCGATAAAAACTGCAAGTGTCTACGTGGCACAGTATCATTAGCTGGTGACTTTTTAATGTTTTTGGGGCCGTTGATCTCAGCGGCTAGGTTTTTTATCAACGGCCACATTTTGAACCTACAGTAAGGGTTTTTTCTCGTGTATTTGTGACTATTTTTGGGCGGGAGAACTTCAGAGGCTTGCTGCGTTTCCGAAGGACTGTGGGTAGCTGAAACATTAATGGCAGATTGTGGTGGCGGTATGGGTCGAGTTGATAGCTCAACCACCCGAATTGATGGGGAATGTCCCTGAGCGGCGGCGCGTCCCCCAAGTTCACCTGCTCCTTCCTCTTGGTCCCTCTGTCACATTCAATTTTGAGCACCATTTTTCTAATACTGTGTATCTGGCGGGATTTTTGGGCCTCCCTTGTAATCTATTCTTTCGGTACATAGTTTTGATATAAAAAGCAGACTGTGTCACTCATTAAGGTGGTTGAAAAGTTGGACATTTTTCTGGCTCTGTAATACTATACAACTGACCTGGTTGCTCTGTGCAGTGGATTTTGTGAGTTTATGAGTCTCATGTCTTATGTTTTGTGCATAGACTTACTGGTTTCATTGTTGTTTTAGATGAATAATGCTATACTGCATGTGTTTTGTTATCTGTCTCCTGTATTGAATATACTCTTCTTTTGAATCTGGATATCTAAGGGGTGTCTTAGGTTCTAGGATATAGGTTTATTGTATTGAATGCTTGATCTCTTAACTTTTGCTCAAGGGGTAGCTTAAAGTGTTTTTAGATTGAGTGTTGAGAAGAATATATTGCAGTAAGGATATCATAAGTAGAGATAACTTGATACTCTATTCTGGGATGTAGCTGTAAGGTAGATATCACACAAATCCCCTTGAAATCCAGTTTTAATATGTTTATGCTGAACATTTACATGTGTATGTCTATGACTCCAAGCCTTGGATAGGCACCAATCTAGCTCTGTGTTGAGGTTATACACCAGGTCCAGCTCTGCATCCAAACACAAAATCAAAATCAAACTCCAAAACAACCATTAGGACAGTAGAATTAGTTTTAGGATCCCAAGTCCTCTGTCTACAATTGAAAATAGGCCCAAAGCTAGCCCCTTTGCTCTTATCTTGTAGTTTTGGTCTACTTACAGGAGGACTTATCTGCTTCATGTCAACATCCCAGCCTTTGTATGCATATTCTCATGGATGTTGAGTAGGGAATACCCCCTAGGTTTTGCAGAGCCTGAAGAAGAAGAGGAGATAAAAATAGAGTCTATCTCCTATACTATTGGCCCCTGGCCCAGAGACCTGTTGATCATTCATGGCTACCTTGTAGGGAAATCTGGGAGTAAGCATCCAGTCTGGGAAAAAACCAACAGAAATTGGCGACTCTACTGGGGATAAACTTTGAGAAAGAACCTTGATTTAAAATAAACAGTTCCTAGTAATAGGTGGCGACTCCGAACCAATCTCCCAACCGGTAAAGTAAAATTTGTATGCAAGGGAGAAGATGAAGAGTTACCCATAAAAATGATGTATAGAAAAAAGGGGACTATTCAAGCCAGTCAAGATGGTTCTCCTAGCCCCAAGAAAAATGATTTTATTCAGGATAATCCAGGATCCTCAGAGAAGACAGTACCTTATTTTTCAAACACTGAGGCTGAAATCCAGAATGTGTATGAAAGGCAGCAAGGTAATGGTTTGAGAATAAGGTCAGATGTGTTTCAAGAACGTCCTTTTCATGATTCTCCTGACAGATTTGAAGAGGCTAAATCCCTAAGGGATGATGATAATGATGATCAGAAGATGATAAAACCATCCTCTTCTATGCCTAGAGAGGAAGAACTAGCTGATGAAATTAAGAGCTTAAGGGCTGAGTTAGAATATCTGCAAGCAGTAAAAATCAGAGATGATATGAGACAGAAAGTGCAGGCTTTGAGAGTTGCTCAAAATGATTCAATTCCTACCCTCCAAAATGCAAATATGCAGAGAAATCAACAAAAAAATGAGGTACAGTATCATCAGAATAATGATCAAAGACAAAATGTAGACAATGCCAAAGTACCATTAAATAATGTGAGATATCAAAATGTAAATAGAAATGCAAATGCTAATCAGTTTGAAAGGCACCCAATGCAGTTGGACAGATTCAGACAACTTGTTTTTGATGGCATTCCTGGTTATCCAAACCCTGTTGACAAACATGTGAGGCTACAAGTGCCTAAATTTTTTGGAAACAATACTGTCTCAGGAGAAGACCATTTAAAAGCTTTTTAGAATACCATGGACAACTTTGAGGTTGAGCATGAGGATGTTTTCATGAAATCATTTATGCAATCCTTAGTTGATGAAGCCAAGGAATGGTATAAAGGTCTACCTGACAGAAGCATTTCATCATGGGATGATTTCAAAAGGATGTTTAAGGAGCAATATGGTGACAAAACTGACCCTAGCTTTTTTGTAAACGAGTTCACTAGTATCACTAAAGGGTCAAATGAGCAGGTTGCAGATTTTAATGCAAGATTTACTAAAGTGTTGAACAAATTGCCACATCACATGAGGCCAAATGAACCAATGTGCATAATATTATATATTAATGCTTTTGATGCCAAAACAACATATGGGTTAAGAGATAAGGGTCCTGCTACTCTCAGGGATGCTTTCAAGATAGCAATAAATATTGAGAATAATAGGAAGGCATCTGGTAAAACAAACAGAAGGGATGATGTGAAAATTCTGCAGAATCCAAACAAATCTCAAAACACTCAAGGTAGTACATCTGCCCCTGAAGATAAAATAGACAAATTGGCAAATGTTGTTAAGGATCTAAGCTATACGCTGGCTAGGAGTGAAAAAGGAATAGGTCCTGATAAGCAAGCTTACCAAAGATAGGAAAAGAGACCATCATTGCATGATATGCCATATAATACCAATTGGCATAATGGTAGGCCTGTATTGCCACATAACAACACAAATCAAAGAGCTCAACATACCAAGGAAACTCCTGATCCTTTGAAAAAGGCTGTTAATATTGTTAATGATACTCCATGGTGTATAATATGCCAGATGCCTCATTCACAGTCATAATGTATGATTGCTTAGTCTCTATATAACAATGCCATGGCCTGTGATGAGTGCAATGAGCCTCATTACATGGAAGATGATAATGTCAACATGTTGTCTACAAATAGAGAATACTCTTTTTATGATGTTGATACAAATGCAAATGATGAAACTCAGGGCTGCCAACAGTTCCCATATGATGAAGATGATGAAGACAACTATGCCTATGCTCAGGATTCACACAGTTTTCTGAATAACTTGAGGAGGCCTTCTGATGAAGAAATTCGGGCCTTCACAGCTGCAGCAGTTGCTCAAGTCAAAAGCAACTACAACCTAAGAGGTAAAGCTCAAGTAAGCAGCCCACATCAGCCAGAAGGCATTTCTGCAAATCAGCTTGTACATAGTCATAAAGGAATTGAGACACAAAAGAAGCAATGGAACAATAATAGGAAAAATTTTAAGCAGAAAACAGGTTATGATCCTCAAGGACCAGAAAATAGAGTTCCCCAGGTTGAGGATCAAAACAAGAATTTTCAGAACAAGGATGACAGTCAGAAAGCCATAAAAACTAAAGCTGGATCATCTCAGGATAGAGGTAAAACTGTGGATCAGGCTCCAACTGTTATTCAAAATTATGCTCCATTTGACATCACTCAGGTCTTGTCTCAAATAAAAGTCTCTGTTCCACTAATGGAGCTGATGAAAGTTGAAGAATTCAGAAATAAGACTGTATCCTTGATTTCAGGAGTACCATGTCAAGCCAAGCAGAATATTGAGACTCAGGGTAAGAAGCAAGCTAAATGTATTGAAGAGGATGAGATTCCTAAGGTATATCTAGGGATGACCATGACAAAATGCCCTTCACAAGTGGAGCCATTTTATGTATCCTTGGTTATAAGTGGAAAAGTAATTAGAAATTGTATGCTTGATTCTGGAGCATCTACAAATATCATGCCTTTAGCCATTATGTAGCAAGCTGGATTAAAAATAGACAAGGCATGTGGGAAATGCTATGCAATGGATGCTAGGGAGGTACCTGTCATTGGAATCATGAAGAATGTTGATTTTAGATTGGTAGCATATCCTGAAAAAATCTATAAAATGAACATAACAGTTGTTGATATCAAGTCACAGTATGGCATGTTGCTGTTAAGAAGATGGGCATCACTGATTGGTGGAAGTATGCAACTGGACCTGTCATATGCCATGATCCCAATGAATGGCAGGGATGTCAAGCTGATCAAAGAAGAAAGATCATCAGAGACAGTGGAGGATCAAAAATCAGAGGAGCATATATGTTTTGTGGACACTGACTGTGAAAATTTCAAAGTTGTCTCAGATGATAAGGAAGATAAAAGAGAAAAAAATTGCATTCAAGAGTTGGACCAGCAAGGTCTTTGGACCATGTATTTTGATGAAGCTTGTTCAAAAGAAGGCTCTGGTGCTGGAATTGTTTTTTTGTCTCCAACTGGTAAGCCTCTCCAATTTTCTTTCTTGTTGAGGTTTGCCTATACAAATAATATTGCAGAGTATGAGGCTCTGCTATTAGGGTTAAATGTTACTTTGAAGCATGGAATTAAGATGCTCAAAGTGTTTGCTGATTCAGAGCTTATTGTGTCCCAAATTAGAGATAAGTATGCATAAAAAAAAAAGGTTGAAACAATACAAGCATGTTGTTTGGGATACAATTGAATTGTTTGATGCCTTTTCAATAAATTGGATAGAAAGATCAAAAAATGTCAGAGCATATTTTCTAGCCAATGTAGCCATAAGGCCAGATGATATAACTTTGTCAGATGTTACAAATGTTGAAGTCAAGCTTAGGCCTACAGTGCCAGATAATGTGTGTAGCTGGCAAGTGTTTGATGATGATAAGGATTTATTGAGATTTCTGCATTGTATTGATGAATATGAGAACCAAGAATTGGATTTTCAGAACTTTGTGGAAGTTGTAGATGGAAAAGAAACCCTTTTAGGGAAGGAACTAATTCAACTCAAGACAAACAAAATCCCTAGAGGGCTGGTAGCTTTAGAGAGAGCTTTTGACAATAGGGACCAATTTGTTACAAAAGCATCTCCAACAAACAAGAATGACTTGGAGGAGATAAACTTGGGAACATCTCATGCTCCCAAAAAGGTATACATTGGCAAACAGCTCAAACCACATATCAGAAGTATGCTGATTGCATTACTGAAGAGGTATAAGCATGTTTTTGCTTGGTCATATGAGGACTTGAAAGCCTATAGAGAGGATTTATTTTAGCATGAAATCCCTTTGAAGCCTAGAGCTAAACCATTTAGACAAAAATAGAGGCCTATTAACCCAACCTTAGCTCCAAAAATGCAAGAAGAACTTATAAAACTTAGGGAGGCTGGAATAATCATGCCTACCAGACATTCAACTTGGGAGTCTAACCTTGTCCCAGTCAGAAAAAAGAATGGTGATATTAGGTTGTGTGTGGACTTTAGAAACCTAAATGTATCTTCTTTGAAGGATAACTATCCATTGCCAAATATGGAGGCCATGTTGCAAAGAGTGACTGGTTGTGAACTTTTATCTATGATGGATGGTTTTTCAGGGTACAATCAAGTGAAAGTAAAAGAATCAGAACAATTTAAGACTGCTTTCACTACTCCATGGGGAACCTATATATATGTAAGGATGCCATTTGGACTAACAAATGCAGGTGCTACATTTCAAAGGGCAATGGATGTTGCTTTTGCAGGATTGATTGACTCAATCTTGGCTGTTTATCAAGATGACTTGACTGCCTTTTCAAAGAAAGAAGAGCAGCATTGTATGCATTTGGAACAAATTTTTATTAGAGCATTAGAATATGGTATCTCACTCAACCCAAAGAAATGTGCTTTTGGGGTTGTGGAAGGAAAAATGCTTGGACACATTATTTCCAAGGATGGAGTTAGGATTGATCCTGAAAGGGTGGCTGCAATTGACAAAATTCAGATCCCTAAAACAATAAAAGGTGTGCAGTCCTTCTTTGGACAAATTAACTTTGTTAGGAGATTTGTTCCTAACTTTGCAGAGACCACAAAAGAAATTTTCAAGATGTTGAAGAAAGGTGCAACTGTTAATTGGGAGAATGAAGCAATTGAATCATTTTAGAACATCAAGGAAGCAATCAAGATGGCTCCTGTGCTGAAATCTCCTAATTTTTCTAAGACATTTCAATTGTTTTCATTTGCTTCATTCCATACTATTGCTACATGTTTACTTCAGAAAAATAAGGATGGTTTTGAGCAGCCCATTGCTTTCTTCAGTAGGTCATTGCAGGCTGCTGAATTAAAGTATGACATTATGGAGAAACAGGCATATGCACTGGTTAGAGCAGTCAAGAGCTTCAGTCCTTATTTGGTAGGCTCACAAGTAATTGCATATGTACCTCATACAGCAATAAAAGATATCTTCACTCAGCAGGAAGTAACTGGAAGAAGATGCAGATGGATAAATAAGTTGCAGGAGTTCAACATAGAGATACAGATCACAAAATTGGTAAGAGGACAAGGGTTAGCAAAACTAATGACATAGTCAAATCTAGAGGCATGCCAAGTCAATGCAGTCCAGAATGAGAATGTCAATGTATCAAAATCTGAATGGTATAAGAACATCATGTATTACTTGCAAAATCTGAATTGTCCTTCCCATTTCAGTGACAGTCAAAAGAGGACCTTAAAACTACATGCAATCAGGTATGTTATTGTTCAAGGTGAGCTGTACTGGAAGAACCCTGATGGTGTGTTGCTGAGATGTGTGGATGAAGATGAAGCTAACAATGTTTTGAATGACATGCATAAAGGATTGTGTGGTGGACATTATACTGCCCAAACAACAACTCATAAGATCCTTAGGGCAGGATATTGGTGGCCCACTGTCTTTTCAGATGCACAAAAGCTGGTAAGGAAATGTGACCCTTGCCAAAGATTCTCAGGAAAGTTAAGATATGAAGGAGCATTGCCCCTTAGAACTGTAACTGTGGATGCTCCATTTAAGCAATGGGGAATTGATTTTATAGGGGAGATTTCAGAGAAATCTAGTGGAGGACATAGTTGGATTTTGGTTGCCACTGATTAGTTCACTAAATGGATCGAGGCTATCCCTACTAAAAAGGCTACAAGTAAGGTGGTGATGGATTTTATCTTGGAGAATATTATTATCAGGTTTGGGGTACCAGTCAAGTTAATTATAGATAATGCAATGTGCTTTAGATCAGGTGAATTTGTTGATTTTTGCAATAAAAATGGAATTGACTTGTCTCACACATCACCATACCACCCACAAGGAAATGGTCAAGCAGAGTCAAGCAACAAAAGCCTAATGAAAATCATCAAGAGGATAATGGATAAAAATAAGAAATCCTGGGATTCAAAACTGAAGTTGGCATTATGGGCTGATAGGGTGACAGTGAAAAAAGCCACTGGAAGGTCACCTTATGAATTGGTGTATGGTGCAACAGCTAAGTTGCCTGTGAATAATTTCTTGCCAGTTTACAAGTTCATAGAAGAGAATGATGGGGAGGTTAATGATTCAATGACTGAAAGGATCAATTAGCTAGTTGCACTAGATGAGATGAGAAGGGAAGCACAGAAGACAAACATCAAGAGACAGCAAAAGGTGAAATATCTGTTTGATAAGAGAGCTACAGAAAGAAAGTTTCAGAAAGATGATTTGGTCCTTGTATGGAATGCAAGAAACCAGGATAAGGGCAAGCATGGTAAATTTGAGCCCTTATGGATGGGCCCATACCAGGTTTGCAATACTCATGGGGAGGATTCTTATATCCTCTAGGCCCTAGATGGTGAGATGCTGGAATTGCCTGTGCATGGTCAATTCCTCAAATTTTATTTTGCATAAGTGGTTTTCCTCTGTGCACATTTGTAAAAATACATATATATTGTAAATATCTTGTACAGTTGGTGCTTTTTTTTGTTTTGTTTGGTCTGCCCGGAGGTCTGGTTCTCGCTACAATCTTGCGTCTGCACGTCCCCAATCGGAGCCACTGGTGGTGTTCACCTAGGGTTAGGGTTTTGACTTCTAATTTGCAGGTTCCTGTGTGTTTCCCTTCTGACCCTTAGTGCCTTGGTTTAAATTGTTCCTCGGCCCGCATGCACTGTTTAATTGTTTTTCCTGTCGCATTTGAGAAAATTGTTAAATTCTATGTATGCAAAGGTGAAATGTGTGTTGGCAAACTTGTGAAATCTCCCCTCGGTCCCTCAAAATTGATAAAAAATGGGTCAGATGCATTTCTGAATGCATATAGGGTCATTGTTTCCAGTTTCTAAATGTTTCTATCAATAGTTGAGAGGGTCTCATATTGCCAGTGCTGCGGGTCTGCCAAGTGTCGAGCCCCAGTTTATTGCCGCGCTTTTGTTTCTAACAGGTAACTTCAACGCGGAGTATGCCACGTTGCAGAGGCTATTTCTCTTTTGTTTCTAAGTTACTTGCTGCGGATGGCGCCACGTGTCAGCTTCTGACAAAGTTTCGCCAAAGTTTCAATGAAGTTTCTTTTAAGTTTCTATGTGTGCGCGGGAGGCACCACGTGGAGGCACCCGAGTGACCCTAAAGGTTTCACAGTTTCTGCCAAGTTTCAAAGACTCTTAATGTTTCTCAAAGCAACGTGGAGCTTGCCATGTGTCGCTGTCTGCTTGAGTTTCAAAAAGTTTCTAAGTTGCAGCGGATCTTGCCAAGTGTTAGTCTCCGCCGGTGTTTTAAAGACTCTTTAAATGTTTCTATTATGTTTCAAGTTCCTCCCCACAGAAGACTCCACGTGTCGTCAGCCGAGACACTCCCAAGAAGTTTCTAAGTAGGGGCAGAGGGTGCCATGTGTCTCTAGTGGTTGCTGCGGAAGCTAACAAGTGTCAGCTTCCGCGTGAGTTTTTTTTTTGTATCCCGCGATGCTAAGTGAAGATGGTGGTGGGTCCCAGTGAGTGTCTCATGTGTCGCGGGTGACGACAAAAGTCACCTTCTGCATAAGTTTCAAAGCAGCCCCTTAAAGTTTCTGAGTAGCGTGGAACCCGCCAGGTGTTAGCTTCCGTTGAGGTTTCAAGGTAGACTCTTTTGTGTTTCGAGAGGAGTGCGGAGTTCGACAAGTGTCGACCCCTGCGTGAGTTTCAGAAAGGTCTCAAAGGTTTCATGTGTTTCTCAAGAGTGGCATGGAAAGCGACATGTGTCAGCTTCCGCAGGAGTTTCACGGAGGGTCCTAATGTTTCATGAGAAGGCCGCAGAGCTTGACAAGTGTCAGCCTCTGCGGACTTGCCCCTGTTTCTCTCTTATGAAGGCTGCCGCGACGGTTTGTGGGCCCATTTTCAAAGTGCCTCTAGTTTCAAATGTTGCGGGTTACGACAGTTGTCACTCGCAGGGGCCACTCAGGTAACACGACATAGTTTTAATAGATGTTGCAGAGCCCGACACGTGGCTGCCTCCGCATAAGTTTCAAAGAATGGGTCTTAGTGTTTCAGAGACACTGCGGTTTCCGCCATGTGTCCCTTTCTCAAAGGCAAAACAGAAGGAGCGATGGGCCAGTGATAGAAACTGTAAGTGTCTACGTGGCACAGTATCATTCGCTGGTGACTTTTCAATGTTTTTGGGGCCGTTGATCTCAATGGTTGGGTTTTTGATCAACGGCCACATTTTGAACCTACAGCAAGGGTTTTTTCCCGTGTATTTGTGACTATTTTTGGGTGGGAGAACATCAGAGGCTTGTTGCGGCTACGTTTCCGAAGGACTATGGGTAGCTGAAACATTAATGGCAGATTGTGGTGGCGGTATGGGTCGAGTTGATAGCTCAACCACCCGAATTGATGGGGAATGTCCCTGAGCGGCGACGCATCCCCTGAGTTCCCCTGCTCCTTCCTCTTGGTCCCTCTGCCGCATTCAATTTTGAGCGCCATTTTTCTGATACTGTGTATCTGGCGGGATTTTTGGGCCTCCCTTGTAATTAATTCTTTCGGTACATAGTTTTGATATAAAAAGCAGACTGTGTCACTCATTAAGGTGGTTGAAAAGTTGGACATTTTTCTGGCTTTGTAATACAATACAACTGATCTGGTTGCTTTGTGTAGTGCATTTTGTGAGTTTATGAGTCTCATGTCTTATGTTTTGTGCATAGACTTACTGGTTTCATTGTTGTTTTAGATGAATAATGCTATATTGCATGTGTTTTGTTATCTGTCTCCTGTATTGAATATACTCTTCTTTTGAATCTAGATATCTAAGGGGTGTCTTGGGTTCTAGGATATAGGTTTACTGTATCGAATGCTTGATCTCTTAACTTCTGCTCAAGGGGTAGATTAAAGTGTTTTTAGATTGAGTGTTAAGAAGAATATATTGCAGTAAGGATATCATAAGTAGAGATAACTTGATACTCTGTTCTGGGATGTATCTGTAAGGCAGATATCACACAAATCCCCTTGAAATCCAGTTTTAATATGTTTATGCTGAACATTTACATGTGTATGTCTATGACTCCAAGCCCTGGATAGCTACCAATCTAGCTCTGTGTTGAGGTTATACACCAGGTCTAGCTCTGCATCCAAACACAAAATCAAAATCAAACTCCAAAACAACCATTAGGATAGTAGAATTAGTTTTAGGATCCCAAGTCCTCTGTCTACAACTGAAAATAGGCCCAAAGCTAGCCCCTTTGCTCTTATCTTGCAGTTTTGGTCTACTTACAGGAGGACTTATCTACTTCATGTCAGCATCCCAGCCTTTGTATGCATATTCTCATGGATGTTGAGTAGGGAATACCCCCCTAGGTTTTGCAGAGCCTGAAGAAGAAGAGGAGATAAAAATAGAGTCTATCTCCTATACTATTGGCCCCTGGCCCAGAGATCCTGTTGATCATTGATGGCTACCTTGTAGGGAAATCTGGGAGTAAGCATCCAGTCTGGGAAAAAACCAACACCAACCATAGTATGCTACACAAAACCCCATGCCCAACTCATAGAGTATATTCTGAGAATAGAAAATAATATAACTTCACATTGACTTCACACAAACTCAATCAATGAGTCTCCAAATAGAAATTTAACCATTATAGCATCTATGACAAAATAATTCATTCATCCTCAAATGTAGTGCTCCAAGATGGAGTTGCCAACTCATGCTTCATAACAAGTTTACATTCCTCAATCCTAGCACCAAGAATTGCGAAAAGTTCCATAAATGAGTCCAAAGTCATAAAATAGTAACTACCACCATTATGCTTCACTTCCTTCATGAATGCATATGGAAACTAATGCCAAGAATTTGGGGAACCTAAAATTACAAATTTATTATTCCAATTACATCCTAGGTGCCCAAAGGCACTTTTCAAGAATGTTGGAGACACATAAAAATTATACATATGATTTGCAAGGTAAATAACACCTTTATCCTAACAAAATGAAGGTTGTATGAATTGTTGGTCATGCCCTTTGGGTTAACTAATGCACCAAGTACATTTATGAGGCTATTGAATGAGGCCCTTGAATGAGGCCCTAAAGTAAATTTTGGGTAAGTTTGTCATTTTTACTTGAATGATATTTTATTTTTTTGTAAGACTAAGAATGCCTAGGACACATCATGCTAGTATTGCATAGGTTGAGGTAAGAGAAGTTGATGATTAATGTAAAGAAGTGTGGTTTTATGAAGAAGGAATTGGTTTACTTGGGATTTGTGATATTAGCTGAAGGATTGAAGATAGATTTAGAGAAAGTTAGAACAATTGTGGAGCAACCTACACCAACAAATGTTGGAGAGGTAAGATCCTTCCATGGTTTAGGAAGTTTCTATAGAAAGTTCATAAAAAATATAATGGTCTTGTGCATCACTAACTAAAACAATGAGGGGAGATAAGGAGTTCAAGTGAACACTAGAAGTATAGGAGTTTTAGGTTTCTAAAGAAGAAGATGATATAATAACTAGTACTAACATTAACCTAATTTTAACAAGGTATTTCAGGTGGATTGTGATGCAAACAGAACCAAGAATACAAACTAGTAGCTTATTTAAATAGTGAGAAATTGAATGATTCTAGAAGAAGATATTCAGTCTATGATCAATAATTTTATACCATAATTCAAACATTAGAGAAGTGGAGGCATTACTTGTTGCCAAAGGAGTATGTGTTGTACATTGATCATCAAGCATTAGAATAGTCTAGGAAATTTGAACCAAAGACAAATGAGATGGGTTGAGTTCATGCAAAGTTATACCTTTGTGTTGAAGCATAGGAGTGGAAAATCAAACAAGGTTGCAGATGTGTTGAGTAGGAGGCAAAGTTTTCTAATAGAGATGAGAGTAGAGGTAATTGAATTTGAAGAATTGGAGCATTTGTATGAGGTTGATCTTAATTCTACAGAGGCATGGAAAGCATGAAATGAAATGGTAACCATGGATATAAGTAAGTGTTTAGATTAGGTAATTAAAAATGAGATGTTTTTAAGGGTAATCAGTCATGCATTCCAAGACGTTCCATGAGAGAAAATTTGATTAAGGAAAAGCACAGTGGTAGTTTAGTAAGGCATTTTGGTATAGATAAGATAGCATCATTTATGAATGAGAACTATTTTTAGCCACAAATATATAAGGACGTTAAGAAATTTGTTCAAGGTTGCAGGACTTGTCAAGTTCCAAAGGGATTCAGTCAAAATGTTGGTTTGCATCAATCACCGTCAGTTCTAGAGAGACCTTGGGAGGATATAAGTGTGGATTTTGTTCTGGGATTATCTAGAACTCAAAGAAGGAATGTTTTAATATTTGTAGTTGTGGACAAATTCTCTCATATGGCACATTTCATTCCTCGTAATAGAAGTAATGATGTGGCACATGTAGTTGGTTTATGTTTTAGATAAGTTGTGAGGTTGCATGGGTTACCAAGGAGTATATTCGTAGATAGGGATACTAAATTTTTTGGGTACTTTTGGAGGACATTATAGAAGATTGGTGCAGTCACGGTCGGAGGGTCCACAAAGTGAACTATCCAGGTCGTACATCAAGAGTAAACACAATGGAAATAACTCAAATATAGAATGCAAAGAATGATTAAAAATTCTCAATATATCATGGACTCAAAATACTTATATGTCGGCAACATACGGCCTACAAAACAAGGGCTCACGGGCTTGAATTCAGTTACAATAGATATGGCTTTGAAACACCTTTCTGAAACAAACTACTTAATCTAATGTGCCATAATTGCTAACTAACCTCCTAATATATATATATCATCTCCAAGCTCAAGGAATCCTCTGCGTTGGCCAAGAAAGGAGTTACAATCTCTAATGAAGGTGTAACATGTGAAAACAGATAGGTTGACCTTAAGCAATTGGTACTCCTCCACAAATGATGGAAACTTGATGCAGATCTTAGGGAAGGTTGGTTATGTCCCAAGACAACTTGAAAGATGTTTCATTTAGCTCCGCAAGTCACAGAAGTGCTCCAGAATCCCTCTCCTTTAGCTGGTTGTCTAAATGCTCTATTTTGTGAAACAAGGTGAACTTCTGATAGTGATAACTTTTTGGAAGCTGATCCAAATGATTTGAATTTTGGATATGATGTGCATGATGATGTCTAGATGCAAAGTCCTACTCTGTAAGAGCTGATATGATAATGCGGCAAAATGTAGAACAAAATACTGAAACTACTACTGACTGAACTAAAATGTACTAGAAAATGAAAGAAACAAAAGAAATGTAAATATTTTTGGTTGATGCAAGATTGCTCTGCAACCTAGGATGCTCCTACATCAGACACTCTAGTTTGTTTAAAAAGTGAGTCCCTCACTTTGCTGGGGCTAGAGGAAAACTGATATGGTCCACCTCAGCCTAAGAAATCCATGATGAATCTTCTTCTAATCTATATTTTCACTTTGCCAAATATTCCTTGTATTGCTTTCCTCGAGTACTACATCCAACTTTGTTGTCCAAAATGTCTTCTATCTACTCCGATAGTTGTTGTGGTAACTGAGTCTTCAATCTATCTATAATGCTATCACTGGTTTCTCCTTCAAGATACTGATATAGGTCTATAATGTTGAATATTGGTGATATACCCAATATCTCTGGTAGCTCCACTTCATAGGCATTCCCTGAATCAATTTTTCTGAGTATCTTGCATGGTCCAAACTTCTTCATCTTCAACTTGTTATATATTCCTACTAGAAATCTCTCTTTTATCAAATATACCATTACCTAATCTCCAACTGAAAATTCTTTGTCTTTTCTTCTCATCTACTTTTTCCTTATACTTACTATTCATCACTTCCAAATGCTTCTCTTGATTATGCACTATCTCCATGTGTTCTGCAAATTCTTCTGCCTCGACACTTCTCTTGTTCTCCATACTGATATTTCTCAATTCTGTAACTCCTCTAGGGTTTACTTTGGTTACAATCTCAAAAGGTGTCCTTCTAGTACTCCTATTGACTAAATTATTGTATGCAAACTCTACTTGTGCTAGAATTAAATCCTAATTTCCTATCTTCTCTCCTACTAAACATCTCAACAAATTTCCCAAACTCGTGTTTACCACTTTGTCTATCCATCTGTCTATGGATGAAATGTTGAACTAGACTTTAGGTTTGTCTTCATCTTCATCCACAATGTTCTCCAAAAGTATCCAATGAATCTTGTATCTCTATCTAAAACTATACTCTTAGGTAACCCATGCAATCTCAAAATCTCTTTGAAAAATAGGTCAACCACATGCACTGCATCATTTGTCTTCTTACAAGGTATGAAATGTGCCATCTTTGAAAATTTGTCCACCACTACAAATATAGAATCATGTCCTCTCTGTGTCTTCAATAATCCTAATATGAAATCCATGCTTATGTCTTCCCAAGGTCTCTTTGATATTGTCAAAGACTTGTACAATCCAATATTCTGACTACTTCCCTTTGCAACTTGACATACTCTACAACTCTGCACAAACTTCCTGACATCCTTATATATCTGAGGCCAAAAGTAATGTTCACTTACCAAAGGCCATTGTCTTGTCAATTCCAAAATATCCTGCTAATCCAACACTGTGTTTCTCCTTGATCAAATTATCTCTCATTGAACTCCTGGGTATACATAACTGATTTCCTTTGAACAACATATCCTCCTGAATGAAATAATCCAACCACTTACTTCTATATGTCACAATAGGTTCCTTACAAGCTTTCCAAGGTTCTACAAAATCAAGATATTCTTTATACACATGTGCTTCAGTTCTTCAAAACCTAATACTTCAATTCACATCTCTATCAGCAAATTTCTTCTTCTACTCAACACATCTACAACTTTATTTGACTTCCCACTCCTATGCTTCAGTACAAATGTGTAACTCTGCATGAACTCTACCCATCACATATGTCTCTGATTTAACTTTCCTTGACTGTTCAGATATTGTAAAGCTTGATGATCCATATACAACACAATTTCCTTAGGCAACAAGTAATGTCTCTACTTCTTCAAAGCTTGAATTATGGCATAGAACTCCTAATCATAAACTAAATATCTTCTTCTTGCATCATTCAACTTCTCACTAAAATATGCTACAGGTCTACCTTCTTGACTTAACACTATTCCTATTGCATTTCCACTTGCATCACAATCTACTTGAAATACCTTATTAAAATCTGGTAATGCTAACACTTGTTGCTCTGTCACTTTCTACTTCAATAGTTCAAAACTCTTCTTTGCTCATGATGTCCACTTAAAGTCCTTTCTATCACCTCTCATTGTCTCTGTCATAGGTGTGCATACTTAACTAAATTTTCTAATGAACTTCTAGTAGAAACTAGCTACTCCATGAAATGATCTAACTTCTCCAATGCTCTTTGGTGTCAGCCATTCAACAATTGCTCTAACTTTCTCAGGGTCCATCTTTAATCCTTCTACAAAAATAAAAAATCCCAAATATACCAATTCTTCCTTCATGAAACTACATTTCTTAATATTTATCAACAACTTATCTTCTCTCAGTCTCTACAATACTTGTCTTAGGTGCCACAAATGTTCTTCCTTTGTTTTATTGAAAATCAGAATATCATCCAAGTATGCAATAACAAACTTACCCAAGAATTTCTTCAAAATTTCATTCATCAACCTCATGAAAGTACTCGGTGCATTAGTCAATCCAAAAGGCATCACTAACCACTCATACAATCCTTCATTTGTCTTAAAAGTAGCCTTCCACTCATCTCCTTCTCTGATTCTGATATGATAGTATCCACTCTTCAAGTGTATCTTTGTAAAATATTTTACTCCACTCAAATAGTCCATAATGTCATCCATCCTAGGCAATGGGAATCTATACTTAATTGTGATCTTGTTGATTGGTCTAGAGTCTGTACACATTCTCCATTCTCCATCTTTCTTTGGTGCTAGCACTGTAGGTACTGCATAAGGGATCAAACTTTCTTTGATCAAACCCTTCCTTAACATTGTATCTATCTGTTCAATTCGACATTCTTTGTTGGTGTCATCTGGAGTGCTACTTTGTTAGGCAAACTAGATCCAAGTATAAGATCCATATGATGACTGATACTCCTGATTGGTGGAAATCCTTCAGGGACATTATCTGATATGATGTCTTCATACTCTATCAATAATTCAATTACCTCCTCTAACTGTGATTCTTTAGTCTACGTACTTAGGGTTCTGGGTTTCTTAGGAATCAAAGCATAACACAGATTTTCATGTCTCAAACCATCCAAAATTTCCTTCCATCTACCAAATAGATTATAGCATTTCCACATACTTTACTTTTAGGTTCATCTTCCAAAGGTATCAAGGTGATTTTCTTTCCATTAGATACTACATTATAGGTATTCTTTCTCCCATCATGTATATCTTTTCTATCATACTGCCATGGTCTACCCAACAATATATGACATACATCCATAGGCATAATATCACACAATAATTCATCATGATAAGATCTAATATGAAATTTCACCAAACATTGTTCACTCACCAGTACCTTGTGTTCATCCTGAATCCATGTTATCTGATAGGGCTTAGGGTGTTTCAATCTTTTCAGGTTCAGCTTAGTCACCATCTCCTTTGAAACTAAATTATCAATACTGCCACTATCAATGATTACCTTACAACATTTTTCTCCTGATTTGCATCTAGTCCAAAACAAACTTTTCCTCTATAGTGGTTCCTCATTTGTCTTTGCTTGAAATAGTGCCCTCCTCATGACTAATGATTCTCTTTTCTCTGGTTTGCCAATTGAATTAGGCGATCCAACAGGTTCTTCTACATAAGCTGCTCTTGCACTGTTCTCTGTCTTCTTGCTTGTACTTCCTTGATGACATTCAAATGCTTTGTGTCCTTTACCTCCACACTTAAAATAGGTTCCTCTAAATGTTCTCTTATCAGATCCTCTTCCTTCTCCTCTGTATCCTTCACTCTGGTAAGAATTAGGGTTTTCTCTGTGGTAGAAAGTTTTGTCATCTCTTCGGTATGAATTGTTATCTTTGTCTTCCTTCTTGTATGGACTTTCTAGTTTTTTCTACTCTGCATATGATCTTTCTCCTCCAGAATATGTTCTAGCTCTCTGAAATTTACCTCATCTTCCTCTCTATCTCTTCTCATGCTTCTTATTCAACTTTTCTTCAACTTTCAAGGCAAACTAATATGCTTCTTCAATTGTTGTCATCCTTACTAAACTTGATTCTTCTTGAATATTCAATCTCAGTCCATTGGTGTAGCTTGTCACTTTCTCCTTGCTTGCTTCACTATGTCATGTCCTTATGATCATCTTTTGAAATTCTTTAGTATACGCCTTCACAGATTTCTCCTTTTGTCTTAGGTTCTATGATCTCTTCAATAGTTCCAACTCATAGTTAGTAGGTATAAAATGATTCTTCAATTTTGTCACCATTCTATCCCATTTTATGATCTTTTCTTTTCCTCTTCTATTTCTATCCAACTATACTTCTTTCCACCAAATAGCAGCATGTCCTTTCAACTTAGTCTTCGCAAATCTCACCTTCTCTGGATCTTCAATTTCTTCATATTCAAAGTATTCTTCCAAGTCATTTATCCAATCAATCAACTCCTCTGAATTCAAATTTCTAATGTAATTCGGTACTTCCACTCTAGGTCTTTTTCCAATCTTTGAAATAGCTCTCAACATCTTCACTTGATCTGATTCTTCTTCTTCTTCTAGGGTTTCCTCATTTTGATTGGTTGATTGAAATCCTTCATCATCATCACTTTCAACATTAGGTTGAAGTGTTAGTCCTCTTCTTCGATCTTCTTCAACATAATCTAATTGAACTTTCATTGTTTTCATCATCTTGATCATCTCATCCACTCTTCCATCCATAGTACCAACAATAGGTATTCTCCTTGGTAACATCTCTTCCTAGGATCAAGTGTAACTACCTCAAATTCGGCGATCGGGCTAGAAGGTGACAACTACCTCACAATCAGTGATCAGTTGACAATATAGGTAGACTGCCTCGAGTTTGACAATCTGTTCATAGAAAGATATTACGAAATGCCTTCACAAACTTCACTCCCAAAGGATTCAAAACTTTACTCTGACACCACTTGGTGCATTCACGGTTGGAGGGTCCACAGAGTGAACTATCCAGGCCATGCAACAAGAGTAAACACAATGAAGACATGAAATATAGAATGCAAAGAATGACTTAAAATGCTCAATATATCATGGACTCAAAATACTTATATGCTGGCAATATGCAGGCTACAAAACAAGGGCTCACAGGCCTAAATTCAGTTACAACAAATATGGCTTTGAAGCACCTTTCCGAAACAAAGTGCTTAATCTAATCTATCATTATTAGTGGAAAATGTGAATAATAGTCTAAAACAACTATGTATCCAATAACTCAATGGAAAGTGATGCAAACACAAGTAAACAAAGATTATACCTTCGAAGACCATTTTACCTCTATGCTTCCATTGTTGCCTATCTTCTCTTGATCTTGATGGTAATAGATCTCTCAGAAGTTATACTTCCTCACTGTTTGAAGATGACAAGAGTAGAATGACTATAGGTGGATAAATGCAATGGAGATCACACTACAATGCAATACTAATGGAGATGAAATGATGGAGACATGATTGAATGATGATTACGTTAATGAGGTTGTGTAAATGAAAATGGAGATAACTTTGCCAAAGGCACGATGGTACGATTCCCTCAGAGTAAGATTGCTAAATCTCTGATCGATACAAATGGGTGTGAAGACAAGTGTCAATAGATCCATGACTGAAGGAATTACTTGTGATGTGTACAGTTGAGAAAGTTTGAGAGAATGTGCACAAATCAGAAGAGGACAAGTGTCTAAGCTTCTTTCATGAGTCATGGGAGTTAACAAAATAGATTGAGGAGTTAACTGAATAGACTAACTAGTTAAGTGAATTGATTGATTAGATAATTGATTTGACTAATGAGTTAACTGATCTTGATTGTAGGAGGAATAGGACATGTGGGTGAGGGAATATTAGCTAATTAAATATTTAAAATATTTAATTATGTGTGCAACATGGTGAGGTGGAACGCTGAGGTGGAAAAGGTGACATGGATGAGATGATGTGGAACTATGGAATTTTGGACTTTGGAGTAGAGGAATTTGGGTTTAATTAAATAATTTAGGATTATCTAATTATATGAGACATTAGAGGAAATAGGATATTTAATTAAATAAATTCATTTTTATTTAATTTTGGGATGATGAACCAATCAAATAAATTAGAATATTTATTTGATTGATAGAAGAATAAGAGTTAAAATAAATATTTAAAATATTTATTTAGTTCGACATGAGCCAATTTTAGGTATATACATTTTGCCCCTCTTTGATGCAATGTGTTTTATCATGTTTCAAAGAATAATTTTTTTTCTGCGATTGATACATGCCCTAGTTTGCCCTTGGTATAGGTTTAGTTATGATAGGATGCCCCCTTAGGAGATTGGACGAGAAGATGGGACGACAGGATGACAGACAACCTCACGATGAGATAGGTTGACAGGATAGCCAGGAGAAGAAATTGGGTAACGTGGAAGAAAATTGGGACAATAACCATGCCCCAACATGCACAAGGTTAAATTCCTCTGATAAGGGCTCATTTTTCTATATATAGGTATGTGGGGTCATAATCCTAGTCATTTGTACACTTGTCTTTTGTGGAGAGAATTTTAGGAGCTCTTGTGTGGTAGCAGTGCAAAGCAATCAATAGAGATAGACTAGATTCCGATAGCCAATCACTAATTTGAGAGGATCCGACGATTCGGGTGGCCAATAGAGTACAAACCCTCAGTATGTACCCTTTCAAACTTGGTCCTATGTGTATTTATGGCAGTCAAATCATAGGTCAAAGTTTGTGTTTATCAATGCGCTAGTTTAGGGTTTCTACGTAAATAAGTCAAGAAACTGCGCAAATGACGCGATTCTGCGCAATTAAGCAGGAATCGGTACAAATGCGAAAAGTTCACAGATGATAGATATTTTTGCATAAATAAAAAGGGTTTCTGTGCATTTAATTGTTTAGGCGCATGTAAATAGCATTCCTACGCATGCAAAATAAAGTGGCGCAATCATGGCAAAAGCGCGCAAGTGAATAGGGATTAGGCACATCTATTAGGAATCGACACATTCATGATAAATCAGTGGAAACAATGACTAAAACTACACATTTGAAAAAAAATGTGCAAATGATTGGGGGTGCTGCGCTTTTGACTGAAAGTTGTGCATCTGGTAAACAGAGTTGCGCATCTGATAAATAGAGTTGTGCATCTAATAGGTTTGGTAAAATACTTAGCTGGTTTGACAAATTTGGCATCGTGATCAATGTTGGCCAACTAATGGGTCATCTTCAAGAGTGATTGAATCTTAGAAGAGAGGATAAGATAGGTTTCCTGATAGGTTAGCTAAGTATTGTACTTGATTTGACAGATTTGTAGCTTAGTTTGATTTGGTTTGGTAACACACTTTGTTTGATTTTACAGGAGATCCTAGATCATGTTCTGATGTCGCGGGAGAGATTCCTAGTTATGCAGCTGTTGAGGCCTTACTTGACTGAGATTGACCATTTAGTGCTTGGGTCGACTAGCTTATGGTATGTTTGCTTCATGCCCGAGATGTGGGCTAACCTTAGATTGCTGACTGCTTTGGGTGAGAGGTATCAAAGTGAGACGGGCACGTTCCACCTGCCTACTGGAGAGATGATGGTGACGCTGGAGGATGTTCACCAGATTCTATGAATTTGTATCCAAGGTGAGCTTGTTGAGTACGAGTCTGCCATTGGAGCTGGGTTGGTTCAGTGCAGACGTGTGTTCGATGACCTTGACTTGGAGGGTGTTGGTAATTTTCTTGGGTCTGCAGAAGGTTTGCCAGTTCCTATGCACAGGCTGATCCGGCCAATAGAAACAGGAGGTTGTGTGAGCTACCTCCTCTTCACTTCTGGTTCTACCACACCAAGGGGGTGTCCCTATTTGATAAAGATGTAACATTTACTCTCCAAATGACAGAAAGATTTAACTTTATAATAACAGGCAAAATACTCTCATGTGTGGACGAAGATTTGTGTGATAAATCACAAGGTTGGCAATGTTCTTGAAAATATTTGTCTGGTCAGGTATGAGAGTATGCAGGGGTTCCTAATCCTATTCCTACAACTAACAGGTTTTGGATGGTTTAAATTTGATGGTTTGGATACAAGACAGGGGCTTTGGATCATAACTACTAACCCAGGTGCAGACCGGTGCCTATCTCAGGGCAAGGAGTCAACTAGACGTATACATAAGAATGGCTTGCAACTGTCATTCGAGTTTCAAGGGGTTTGAACTGATGCTTGCCTTACAAACATCACCCAAGAATGGGTATCTAACTGCCTCTACTTACAGATATGCCCGCTGACATACAATCTTCTCCATGCTTAACCGAAAATAGTTTAATCCACTCCTTGAATGGAAGTCACAGATCAAGCATGTGATACAACAAAACTATACCCTAGAATCTGAGAAACCCTTAGCAACCAAATTCAAAAGAAGAAAATGCATGCAACAAATGGAGAGTGACAGCTAGACACATGCAATAAGCATTTTTCATATACAATGACAAGAAACTGAACATATGTGCAAGATACACTCAGATGCAACTCATAAACTCCAAAGAAATAGAACAACCAGGATCATGCCCTGTTCTTCGTTATTCACACAAAAATGCCCAAGTCTTCAACAACAACAATGAGTAACACAGTTTGGCTTTTATACCAAGACTGTGTACTCATCAAATTAATTACAAGGCAAGTCAAAACTTTGCCAGATACAATGCATGATCAGATTGGCGCTCAAAATAGTTAATGCAGCAGAGGGACAAGGAGAAAGGAGCAGATGGAATCAAGATTTGGGCCGCCGCCTGAAGGTTCTCTTCATAAGCCGGGTAGTTCACCTGTCACCTCACCCATACTTCCCTGCACAATCTGCCATTAAAGCCCCATCCACTCGCGGGATGCAACAGCAGGTACATTTGGAGATTTTCCCGCTCAAAAAATGGCTATACACGCTCAGGAAAAACCACCGCTGAAGGTTCAAAACATGGCCGTCGATCTACTTCCCGTTGCTGAGATCCATGACACCAAAATACCTTGAAAAGTCACCAACCAGTGAAAACATGCCATGTAGGCACTTCATGCTCCTATCGCTGACTTTTCCTTTCTTCATTTTGCCATTTTTGCCCTTGTATATGCACAAACAAATGCATATACAACTGCCTTCCTTTTGCCTCTCAAATCCTTGTATATGCAAAGCATATACATTTGTTTGATATACAAGGCAGACCTGAAACTTTTATGCATCAGAATGTACCTCCTTTTGAAGTCCGGCTTGTATCACTTTCATTTACATCTCGCATTGTATATCGGCATGTATACAAGCATCCAAACATACAAGCCGCAAACGCCAGCCATTGAATTAGTTGAATTTGATCTTCGCATTGGATCGGGCTTGTACATTGCTCCCTTGTATATTTGCTTGTATGTCGTATATACAATGCGAACATACAAGCCAAATATACAAACAATGGACCTCAAATTTTATACACTGGAATTGATTTCTCTGTTGGGCCTGAATTGTATCTCAGGAATGTATATTTGGTTGTATATCGAAATATACAACCGCAAACATACAAGTGGTGGGCCCCTGCCTCGCAACTGTAGCAAATGCATCTACGCCAACTCTTGTATATTTTCCTTGTATCTTTCAAATGCATGTCAACTTGTATATCAGAGATACATTCACATTTATACATTTTTCTTTGCACATTTCGCTTGCATGTTCAACATACAAGCCCGATATACAAGCAGGGTTGATGTACATACAGTGAATATTCTTGAGAATCTGTAAAAGATTCCACCCTTGTATATGCACATCCCAAGCCTGATATACATTCAAAAATGCATATAACTCATTTTTCACCATTTTTTGAAGGCCGATGGAGACTTTTGCAAGCCCGCTAATGCATATTTTGACCTGCATGTATATACAAACACCCTTGTATATACAAAAACACCTGCACCTTAACTAATTTTTTGCATTTTTTACAACTGCAGATGTCGAAAGTGTTAGAATTTTTTGGACTTTTGGGAAGGAGCCTAGCTTAAAACCCTAAACATAAATGATTACTAACATAGGCTCCATCTGGGGACGCATGCCTCTTGCAGGCATGGCGAGAACCTCAGAATCTCTGGTGTCGCAAATTAGGCCTTATCCATTGGGCACAGAGTCAAAACTGTACTAACCTGCATCACAAAACACATTTATTAAAATTACTTGGTGGCCCAGAGCCACCAAAAAGGAAAAACCAATATTTTCCTCTATCAAACACTTGATTTTCTTTTGCATTCACTGGATCAAGTCTGGAGATACTGTCATGACCTACCCACAAACAAATCTTGTCATCTGCATATTCAACCCTATGATTTAGCTTGTCACTGTCACCCCTATGCAAACAACCCTTAGCATCATGTGACATGTGGGTGTCATATTTATCAAATAATGCATATTCAAATGAAATATAACACATGTTATCATTTGTATCAGCATTATGCATTGTAAAATGGTCTCCCAGCTGGACTAAAAACTGAAAACATTCATAGTCCACCATATAGCTAGGAACATCAGATATCATTCTATCATAAGCTGGTATATCAAAGGAGAAGCTCTCAAATCCATATTTGTGCATTTCATGCACACAACTTTCAGCTGCACCGAATAGAAAAAACTCAGATTCTGGCACCTTCTTGCAATAATCTTCATGATATATGTTGGTTGCTCTTTCATCAGGATGAAAAATAGAATCCATATCAATTGCATTGCTTAGATACTCACCATACTCAAACAGATCCTCCTCACTATATGTGTCAGAAAAATTTGATCCAAGTGTTGCAATTTCATTATAGTATGCTAATGGTTCATGGGCAACAAAACATGCATTTTCATTATCAGCGAATTCTCTTTGTGGAGGAGTATCAGCCTGTATGTTATAAACAAAACTATAATCAAACAAAGAACAATCATGCTCATCATTAGCACTTGTTTCAATTTCTGACTGCTCTTCATCATCTCCATGTGTCTGAAAAGAAGGCATTGATTCACACATGGAAGTGCTGCTCTGTTTGCTTATTTCTTCTCTATCCTGAGCACAATACTCACAATCATCTCCATAAATCCATTCAAATAGATGTTCATTTCTGTCCATAACTTCATCATTATTTTCAGAACCAGACACCTCAACCTTGCAATGGGGGTTATCATTGATCCTTCTACTGGCATGCTCAACTGATGTATTTTCATTCTCATTTTTATCTTCACATGATGCCATAATCACTTGGTCATTTGCAGCTACACAACTGTTATTCATACCAAAGCCTGTCGACAGAGAATTCCGCATATGCTCATTTCTCATTTTTTCTATATTTTCTACAAACTTGTATGCCATCTGCATACTTGTTATCTTGAATTCCCTCAACAATGCACTAGAGCCCTTCTCAAAAGCTTCAAAATATATGCCAATGCAGGCTGAAATATCAGGTCTAAAGACTTCAAGGATTTGTGAAAGGGCTACTGCAAATCTATGACTGAAATCAATACAGGGCTCTTTATCTTGTTTTCTGATTTCCATTAATCTTGCAACAAGATCAGCAGGTTCTCTTGCAAATTCTTCTTTGAAACAGTCAGCAAGTTCACTCCAACAGGCAAAGGATCTCTTTGGAAAGCTCAAATACCAATCTCTAGCTTTTGCATCAAAGGATCTAACAAAAAACCTCATCCACATATCCTCATCTCTAAATGAGTGTCTCTCCATGAACCTATGAAAATTTTGGATATGTGCACCCCCATCACATACACTGTGACCACTAAATCCAAGCATCTGATTGTAAATTTTAGCAGGCATACTTTCAACTTGATAATCAACCCATGACAAATCTAATTGGTCATACAAAGGATCAAAAGGGCTGACAAGAGGGTTATCATTCTGACTAGCAGACACAACAGGGTTACTACCATTTAACTGAGCCTGCCGGGCTTCTAAGGATATCAACCTATTCTTTATCTCTTCAATTTTTTTACTCAATACATCATCCCCCTCTTGACTAAGTATGGGTGAATACATACTTGGATTCATATAAACTTCACTCTTAGACATCTTAATTTGCCTAAAACCTAAGGCTTCCCCTCGGCATCTAACTTATGCAATAAAACAACAAATATAAATGGGAAGGAGCTAGGTACCTTTTCTCATCCAGATGCTGAAGCGTTGAACAGAATATTTTTAGATCACAATAACATACATCAGTCTTTCATGTGTACTGAAATTTTTTACAGAGTCGCCACCTCTTCAAAGAGGACACAATTTTCAAATAACTGAAAGCTCATCAAAGAACAAATATTCTTTTGAGTTCCTTCCACCAGCAGAGCACCATCATTCACATGAAAGAACCGGATATGCAGCAATGATTTCACATTATTTGACTCTCTTCATCCCCAGCAGAGTCACCAATTCTATTGGTGACTCGGATGGGCACACATATACTATTCTTTTTCATTAACTCCCCAGTAGAGTCACCAATTCTGTTGGTGACTCGGATGGATAAAATATAACAATTCTTTTTTCATCAATTCTTCCCCAACAGAGTCACCATTTCTGTTGGTTACTCAGATGGATAAAAAATAACAATTCTTTTTTCATCAATTCTTCCCCAACAAAGTCGCCATTTCTGTTGGTAATTTTCCCAGGTTTGTAGAGGGTTTGCCAGTTCCTATGCACAGGCTGATCCGGCCAACAGAAACGGGAGGTTGCGTGAGCTGCCTCCCCTTCACTTCTGGTTCTGCCACACCAAAGGGGGTGTCCCTATTTGATAAAGATGTAACATTTACTCTCCAAATGACAGAAAGATTTAACTTTGTAATAACATGCAGAATACTCTCATGTGTGGACCAAGATTTGTGTGATAAATCACAAGGTTGGCAACGTTCTTGGACATATTTGTCTGGTCAGGTATGAGAGTATGCAGGGGTTCCTAATCCTATTCCTATAACTAATGGGTTTTGGATGGTTTAAATTTGATGGTTTGGATGCAAGACAGAGGCTTTGGATCATAACTACTAACCCAGGTGCAGACCGGTGCCTATCTCAGGGCAAGGAGTCAACTAGACGTATACATAAGAATGGCTTGCAACTGTCATTCGAGTTTCAAGGGGTTTGAACTGATGCTTGCCTTACAAACATCACCCAAGAATGGGTTTCTAATTGCCTCTACTTACAGATATCCCTGCTGACATACAATCTTCTCCATGCTTAACCGAAAATAGTTTAATCCACTCCTTGAATGGAAGTCACAAATCAAGCATGTGATACAGCAAAACTATACCCTAGAATCTGAGAAACCCTTAGCAACCATATTCAAAAGAAGAAAATGCATGCAACAAATGGAGAGTGACAGCTAGACACATGCAATAAGCATTTTTCATATACAATGACAAGAAATTGAACATATGTTCAAGATACACTCAGATGCAACTCATAAACTCCAAAGAAATAGAACAATCAGGATCATGCCCTGTTCTTCGTTAGTCACACAAAAATGCCCAAGTCTTCAACAACAACAATGGGTAACACAGTTTGGCTTTTATACCAAGACTGTGTACTCATCAAATTAATTACAAGGCAAGTCAAAACTTCACCAGATACAATGCATGATTAGATTGGCGCTCAAAATAGTTAATGCAGCAGAGGGACAAGGAGAAAGGATCAGATGGAATTAGGATCTGGGCCACCGCCTGAAGGTTCTCTTCGTAAGCCTGGTAGTTTACCTGTCGCCTCACCCATACTTCCCTGCACAATCTACCATTAAAGCCCCATCCACTCGCGGGATGCAACAACAGGTACATTTGGAGATTTTTACGCTCAAAAAATGGCTGTACACGCTCAGGAAAAACCACTGCTGAAGGTCCAAAACATGGCCGTCGATCTACTTCCCGTCGCTGAGATCCATGACACCAAAATACCTTGAAAAGTCACCAACCAGTGAAAACATGCCATGTAGGCACTTCATGCTCCTATCGCTGACTTTTCCTTTCTTCATTTTGCCATTTTCGCCCTTGTATATGCACAAACAAATGCATATACAACTGCCTTCCTTTTGCCTCTCAAATCCTTGTATATGCAAAGCATATACATCTGTTTAATATACAAGGCAGACCTGAAACTTTTATGCATCAAAATGTACCTCCTTGTGAAGTCCGGCTTGTATCACTTTCATTTACATCTCGCATTGTATATCGGCATGTATACAAGCATCCAAACATACAAGTTGCGGACGCCATCCATTGAATTAGTTGAATTTGATCTTCGCATCGGATCCGGCTTGTACATTGCTCCCTTGTATATTTGCTTGTATGTCATATATACAATGCGAACATACAAGACAAATATACAAACAACGAACCTCAAATTTTATACACTGGAATTGATTTCTCTGTCGGGCCCGAATTGTATCTCAGGAATGTATATTTGGTTGTATATCAAAATATACAACCGCAAACATACAAGTGGTGGGCCCCTGCCTCGCAACTATAGCAAATGCATATGCACCAACTCTTGTATATTTTCCTTGTATCTTTCAAATGCATGTCAACTTGTATATCAGAGATACATTCACCTTTATACATTTTTCTTTGCACATTTCGCTTGTATGTTCAACATACAAGCTCGATATACAAGTAGGGCCGATGTACATACAACGAATATTCTTGAGAATCTACGAAAGATTCCCCCTTGTATATGCACATCCCAAGCCCGATATACATTCAAAAATGCATATAACTCATTTTTTACCATTTTTTTAAGGCCGATGGAGACTTTTGCAAGCCCGCCAATGCATATTTCGACCTGCATGTATATACAAACACCCTTGTATATACAAAAACACCTGCACCTTAACTAATTTTTTGCATTTTTTACAACTGCAGAGGCCAAAAGTGTCAGAATTTTTTGGACTTTTGGGAAGGAGCCTGACTTAAAACCCTAAACATAAATGATTACTAACAGAGGGCACAGAGATCAGCTGAATAAATATTGTAGAGTACTATGAGCTTGTGCCAACCATACTAGCAGGTTTGATTGGAGGAGTTGTATGCCTTGACAGGAGATCCTGTGGTTTCCAGGTTGGATGGGGATAGACCCTAGAGAGGATGGTTTAGGAGGCGATATGGTTTGCTTTGGGTCCCTGCATCTTGGCCCATTTGTACCATAATTTGCATCAATTCGTATACGACGGAGCTATGAGTCTTTCTGCTGGCGTGTCGTTGCTTTAGATTTGGGCCTGGATGCATATAGCTATGAAATGGTCGATTGGCATTGGACTAAGGTGACATGACTGACCTTACTCTTACATGTTTCAGGAGACTCTTTCCCAACCTAAGCTGGGGAAGTTAGAGTATTGGCATCACACATTGGATAATGTGGACGAGGTGATATGTTTACCATACCTAGATTGCAAGGTGTGGGACGAGGACACAGTAGAGTTGCCTTTTTGCTTTTAGACTTGATGGCTGATAGGGAGGACTCCCTAGATACTAGAGCATCACCTTGTTAATTGTGTGCATCGATAATTTGTCATGATTCAGGGCATGCCCCAGGGTACTACTATTTTTGCTCGGACGCACAAGGAGAGTCCACTATGGGGTCCTCTGGCATCATACGAGACAACTAGGATAGATTTTCTATAGCTTCCTTACCAGACATGGGATCTGAGGTGGGATATAGTGGACACTGGCATGACAACAAATTTTGACACACATTTTACTGCTCATCTGGTTCCCAGATATTTAGGTCCTAGAGAGTTGGTGCCACGTCTAGAGGACGATGATGAGGATGAGAATGATGCCCCTCAACAAAGGAGGGGACAACGGCAAGGCAGGAGGGGTGGTAGGGGAGGAGGAGATGATGGAGGTGGGGGTGGCAGAGGTGGGGGGTGGCGGAGGTGATGATGGAGGTGGGGGAGGAGATGATGGAGGTGATGGTAGGCAGAGGAGAGTCAGACAGAGGAGAGTGGTTCATATACAGGCACGGACACAGGGACAGGTAGAGGTGCAGCCCTAGGTATAGGCACAGGGACAGGCAGAGGTGCAGCCCCAGGTATAGGCACAGGGACAGGCAAAGGTGCAGCCCCAGGTACAGGCACAGGGACAGGTAGAGGTGCAGCCACAGGTACATCCCCAGGTACATGCACAGGTACAGGGTGGGCACGGTGATGGTGAGATGGAGGATTTGCAAGCCCAGGTGGCTCAATTACAGGCACATGTGGTATAGTTGCAGGGGCAGGTGACATAGGTACAGGGTGATGTCTGTATTGTGATTCTTGAGCAGGATATGACCATACAGAGGTACACTAGGGTAGAGGGCCTATTACAACAAGTTCAGCAGACGGCAGCTTAGGGTCTACATAGCTAGATTGTGGTGGATATGGTCAGGGCGAGACAGAAGATATCCTACTAGAGAGGGCTATATGAGCAAGTTGTGCCTGTAGAGCAGAGGGTCAATAGTTTTCACCCTCGCTCACGCAGCAGGTCGAGGCGGACACAGACAGAGAGAGTAGGGATGAGGTCACCACTTCCTCATGGGCCACCAGGGACTAGTCCTACAGGTTTGATAGGTTCTACAGGGCCTTAGCCTCCTCCGTAGCAACCACAAAATCTAGCACCTTCTAGTGTAGCTCCACCTAGCTACTTGTTTGAGACATGTATCATGTTTATGCCAGTTTTTGTATACATCATTTTTGACCGGTTGAGATAGATACTTTTATGATATCATTGTATACTTGGACTTTATTTACTTTGATATATGATGATAATCTATATGAGTTTGATGCACTACTTGCATATGTTCTTATGGATGGAATTATTTATTATGCTTATGTTGTGATGACATTACTATGTTGATGCTTATGATGCACTTGATATCTATGTGACATGATGTTTTTATGCGATACATGACGGACATGATGACTTATATGTATGCATATGATCCTATATGTTTTATGATGACTGAATGCACACACTGTGGTGATTTGGATGTAAAATATGATGTTTTAATGGGTTTATGTATGGATGATTGATCTAATATGCAAATGTAATGATATCTATGTTTTTGTGGTTATTTTTGATATATGAAATGTTATGGTAACTCATGCATCTAAATGACAACATTATATGCAATACAAACATGATCTTAATGTTTATATCGTTAATGCATTTTATGTGATGATACTATATGATGACACACCTATTTATAACATGCAAATGAATTATTTTTGTTGTCCCAAGTATACTCAATCATAATATAAAAGAATACTTTAGAAGAAAATTGAATTAATAACTGGGATAAATGGACGACTTAGAAGAAATAACCTGGGAAATGGATAACCGAGATCTTTAGACACTTGGATTTTTGGCAGCGATAAAATGATTACAATTAAATAATATGCAACTTGATATGTATGGATGTGGAGGGTGTCATCTTCATATATGCAACTATTTGAAGTACTTTGTTTCATCATTGAGCTTTTTAAAAGGTTGTAAGAAAATACAAGCATCTAGGTATAATTGAACCTAGATGACCTGAGTATCTCTTACATGGATTTTGATATAGCAAGTTAATACAAACATCTAGTCAAAATTGAATCTAGATGACCTAAGTATTTCTTGCATGTGTCAACAGACAAGGATTGCCCTCTTTCATGCTTAGACCTAGAACGTCCTCAATAATCTTTTGCCGATCATGTCTTTAGACAAAGTCATCACATTACTAAAGATTGATCCACAAACAACAAACATATTAGAAAATTATGCCCCTATCATAGCTCCTCTAGTTTTTAGACATCCTTGAGTAGCAAAAAAAGACATAATAACAAAAATCAAGACTCGGTGACTTAAACATTTTAATAAGCACAAATGTTCTTGCCATAGTTATGTTTTCTTGCAACAAAAATAGATACAATCATCATGGTAGTTGAGGCTCATTGCGCCTTGTTTATAGGTCTAGTTATTGCGTCAAGCATTTTGCTGAAAAAGTGTGTTTGTATTGTTGCTTGTTGGCTGGCAATAGTATCATGATGCTTATTGTTATCCTCTGAGGTGCGTGACATTCAAGAATCCAATTCTCCAACTAGGTTGAGGAGTTGCCCCCAGTCAAGTAAAATGATCTAGTTTATTACGGATGAACTGATAGTAGATACGAAGAAACGGGCCCTAAGGGACTACCTAGTGTCTCGGGGGCTCATCGATGATGGCCTTGTCTACGTGACAACGCAGAGGCAACGTAGTTCAGGGTGTGGACCATGTGGACCTAAGACCTAGGCGATGGGAAAAGTGGATTTGGACAGACCAAAGGATGGGTGAGATGGGATGGGATGGATGGGAAGCCTAGGGGGCTCATCAATGATGGCCTTGCCTATGTGACAGCTCAGAGGCAACGTAGTTCGACAACGGTTAAATGGATTAGTTTAGGATGGATGACAAGATGGATGCAAGTTTGGATTGACAGCCTGGTGGGAGAAGGCGGTAAGGATGAGCAAATAACAAGCCATGGTAAGTATCTCGGTGTGTTGGGATTGTTTGCGGTAAGAAGATATGGACGAGAAATAGGGTCTCAATAGATAGAGGAAGCGGTTTATCACAAATAGCGCATGTTTCCAGGTTTTCACCACTTTCTCTTATTTGCATGATAGCCAAAATACACATGATGCCTGTTTGCCAGGTTTTCATCATGGTATCTATTCAAGGCACCTGTTTACCATGTTTTCACCAGAGGATAATTTTTTTGTTATTTTTCTATTTTTATATGTATATTTTTTTTGCTGTTTTTGATACTTTTTTGGTGTTTTTTTTGTTGTTGTTTTAGGTGTAGAACTTGCGAAGATGCATGTTGTTGATGGGGTCATTGAACAATTCAACTTCTGATGTGGCCAATTGGTAAGCACCTGATCCATAGGTAGCAATGATGACATAAGGACCCAGCCAGTTGGATTTGAACTTTCCTTTCTTCTCTCTGTCTTGTTGATTCCTAGGATTCTCTCTGAGGACTAGGTCACCAACTTGAAATACCTGAGGTTTGACTTTGTGATTGTAACTCCTAGACATCCTTTGTTGATAAGCCTTTAGATGGTTAAAGGCATGTTGTCTTCTTTCTTCCAGTGGTTTTAACTCTTGAAGTCTGGAAACTCTATACTCTTCATCAGATATGAGACCTTTTAATGATACTCACAAGGATGGAATCTCGACTTCAATGGGCAAGATAGCTTCAGAGCCATAGACTAGGGAGTATGGCATTGCACCTGTGGGTGTGCAAATACTTGTGCAGTAGGCCTGCAATGTGGGATTCAATTAGATGTGCCAATCGTGGTCAGCATCGTTGACAATCTTCTTTAGGATTTTCATGATAGTTTTATTAGATCCCTCTATCTGGTCATTTCCTTGGGGCTAATATGGAGTGGAAAAGTGGTGTTGGATGTGAAATTTGTCACATAGATCTTTGACATCTTGGTTTTTAAATGGTCTTCCATTATCAGTGATAATGGATACCGGGATGCCATAGTAGCAAATGATGTAATTCAGGATGAAAGAAGCAACTTGTTTGCCTGTGACATTGGAAAGGGGTACGGCTTCAATCCACTTCATAAAGTACTCAGTAGCGTTGATTATGAATTTATAGCCACTGGATGATGGAGGGTGTATCTTGACCACTAAGTCAAGTCTCCATTGATAGAAAGGCCAAGGAGTCATTAAAGGCTGTAGCTCCTGTGTTGGTGCATGTATCAAGAACCTGTGGATTTGGCATTTCTTGCACCTCTTTACAAAATGAGAGGAGTCTTTTTCCATAGTTGGACAGTAGTATCCCATACGTATGAGTTTCTTAGCCAAGGTAGGACCACTAGAGCGGGTCCCGCATATACCTTCGTGAACTTACATTAGGGCCGTTTGATATTCCTCACTATCGAGACATCTTAGGAGAGTACCATCTAGTCCTCGTCAATATAGGGTGTTGGCGATTATAGTAAAACATGAGTCTTGATGGATGAAGGTTCTCTTTTGGTTACTATATAGGTCTGGTGGTAGGGTGTTCTCTTTCAGATAAGTATACACGTTGTTGTATAAGGGAGAATCTGATCCTACGATATGGCAAATGATGTTGGATTCAGGGGTTTCATATGCAGGATTTGATACTGGCTCTACCAAGAACTCATAACGTGACTAGTTTTCTGGGATATCAAGAAGAGATGCAATGGTTTCCATGGCATCTGCTACTTTATTCTCTAGCCTTGGTATCTACTCAAAACAGATCACAACAAAGTATTCTTTGGATTCGTCTACCATACGTTTGTATGGTATTAATTTCTCATCCTTTGTTTGACAGTAATCATTCACTTGGTTGATGACAAGTTGTGAGTTGCCATACACATGAAGTTCTATGATTTTCCATTCTACTATTTGCTTGATGCCAATGACCAGGGCTTCGTACTCCACCACATTGTTGGTGCATGGAAAGAGTAGTCTGTATGACTTTGGAATTGTGTCTCCATTAGGTGTGACCAACAAGATACTTACTCTGGACCCATGCTGAGTATATGATCCATCAAAGTAGAGTTTCCAAGTTGTTGTTATGTTAAAGATATACTCATCTGGAAATTCAAATCTTAATGGGTTGTCATCTGTTAAAGGGGCATCTGCCAGCTGATCTACAATCACTTGCCCCTTTATTGCTCATCTATCTACATGCTCGATGTCAAATTCACTGAGTATTATGACCCATTTTGATATTCTACCTATTAGGGTAGCTTTATTGAGCAAGTACTTCAATGGATCGATCTTAGCTACTAGCTTGATGGAATGCGAGAGCATGTAATGTCTCCATTTTTGTGAAGCAAAGACAACAACGAGACATGCTCTTTCAATTGGTGTATATTGTAGCTCGTAGCCTACTAGTGTTCTACTAATGTAGTAGATTGCTTGCTCCTTTCCTTCGTGGTTCTGTTGTGTGAGGAGAGATCCAAGAGCTGTTGGTGTGGCTGAAATGTAGAGTAACAATGGCTTGCCTCAGATTGGCGGCATTAAGACAGGTAGATTCATTAGATACTCCTTTAGATGTTGAAAAGTTTGTTCACACATGTCATCCCATTTGAAAGGAATGTTTTTGTGTAGGAGATGTGTGAATGGATGGCACTTGTCTGCCAGTTGAGAGATGAACCTTTTGATGGACTGTATCTTTCCTTGTAGAGACCACAACTGACTAAGATTCTTAGGTCGCAACATTTCCATGATTGCTTTGACCTTAGCCGGATCTACCTCTATTCCATTAGATGATACGATATATCTAAGGAGTTTACTGGATGTTACTCTGAAAACACACTTTTTGGATTTAATTGTACATTAAATTGCTCTAGTCTTGTGAAGATTTCATCCAAGACTTGTAGATGTTCCTCTCTGGTAATTGACTTGGATAGAATGCTGTCAACATAATCTTCCATGATGGTGTGCATCATGTCATGAAAGATTGTAGTCATGGCTCTCTGATATGTTGCCCCTACATTTTTTAGTCCAAATGATATGATGCACCAACAATAGGTACCCCATGGACAGGTGAATATGGTCTTGTGTTGATCCTTTGGCGTGATCTTGATTTGGTTATAGCTGAAGAACCTGTCCATTAATGACAACATGGTGTGCCCTACTATGAGATCTACAATGATGTTGATATTGGGTAGTGGGAAGTCATCTTTGGGACAAGCCTTGTTCAGATCCCTGAATTCATTACATAGTCTAACCTATCCATCTAGTTTGGAGATGGGTACTATGTTTGAAATCCATTTTGGATAGTCTATTGGTTTGATAAACCCCACATCGAGCAGTTTCTTCAATTCTTCCTTTACCATGAGTGCGATATGCAGGTGCATCTTCCTTAGTTTTTGTTTTACTGGCTTAGCTCCTGGAGGTAGTGACAAGTGATGCATTATAAGGTTTGGATCTAAACCTGACATATCTGCATAAGACCAAGCAAAGTTGATCTGCTTCCATTTGAAGAATTCGATGAACTCTGACTTCTCTTGTGCAGTTAAAGACTTTGCCATATGGATTATCCTTGGATTTTCACTTGTGCTGATGTTGATCTGTTCTGCTGGTTCCATCAAGATTGAGGACCTCTCCTGATGTGTGAGATTGGGAAGAGTGTCAAGCCTTTCATCCGTTGGTGCCTTAGAGAGGTTTTCACCGTTGGATACGTCTTTTATATTTTTACTATTTCCACGATCTAACACTGCCGCAGAGAAGTTTTCACCGTTAGATTTGTCTTTCATTTTTACATTTTTACGACTAAAAGGCTTGGCACTCTCTCCAAAATAAGCCTCGTCATTGAGTTCTATGGCACAGCCAACTCTGTGATCCCCTGCGGGTATATGGTCTCTAAGGTCTAGATAATCTATGATGGCTTCATCATTCTGGAAAGTATCTAGCTCAGGGGCAGTGTCTTGTAAATCCCAATCTATGAGTTCAAGATGTAATAGCGGGAATGGTTCATCGGATTGGTCTGGTTCGAGACTAGTGATGGTCAATATGGAGGAGTTAGTGTGGTTATTGTAAGCATTGACAATGCCTGCAATGGTACTCTCCACAATTTGATCTATCAAGTGTAGCATCATTCTTTCCTCACGATCCTCACGATTGTTATTATGCAGATCAAACTCTAGAGATCTAGACCTTGAGCCTTGTCCCTCATGAGTTTCATGTATAGGATCATAATCATGGACCACATCAACATCTTTTTCATCACAAGATAGTTTAGAGAGACTATCCCATTCATACTCATTGGATTCTATCTCACTCCATTCTTGTAGTTGGTGAATCTGCTCTACTAGGTTAGTAGTAGATGTTTTTGTTTACTTTCCTTTATGCTTGTCTTTTCCCTTGGTCTTTGCTTTTCCTTTGTAACCTAGCTTTGTAGTGTCTCAGGCTGTTAATGAAGGAGGTTGGACAGGTTTGATGATACCTTCTTTCCTCAATCCTATGGGCCCATGACCTTCATATCCCATTCTTTGCAGTATTGAGAATCCTTGACCATACTGTTTGGTTTGCAATGTGGATTGACGGTCTTGTGGCTTGGATAGACTCTCTTCATCCTTATATGGCCATTGTAGGATGTCCTTCTCATCGCTCTCATCTTCGAGGCTTCCCCATTTAACAAACAAACCTTTTGGAGTTTCTAATGACTTGGGTTTGCTCTTGGATGGATTTCCATAGGATCTGGGGGATATAGGCAGTTGTGCTAAGTAAAAGGATTGTATGATTGTATATTCACTGACACCCTTTTCTTTGAGCTTGAGGTTGAGTTCGAATGCCTTGGATGTAGAAGGGAGTGAAGCTGGGTCAACATGAGATGAAGATGAAGCAGAGGCATGGTTATTGGGAATCACAATGTCAAGTTTGGATTGTATGGAATTACAATATTGAAAAGGATTGGAATCACCTTGGATGGTGATCTCTTGGCCATCATGGGGGAACTTGATACATTGGTGATAGGTGGATGGCACCTCCTTCATTGCGTGTATCCAAGGTCTTCCAAGGAGAATATTATACTCAAGTTCCATGTCAAGCACTTGACACATCACATCCTTCACAATAGGTCCCACTCTAATTGGCAAAACAACGGTACCCTTTGATGTTCTTTCCTCTTCATCGTAAGCTTTGATTGTGATTTTATTTTTAGGATCGATACCATTCTCTGAAAACCCCAATGCAAGGATTAGCTTTAAGGTGCAAATATTTAAACCCGCTCCTCCATCTATTAGAACCCTTTTTATTTTATGCTTGTGGATGAAGGTTTCGATGTGGAGAGAAGCATTATGTGGTTGGGTGATTGACATATCATCCTTTTCTGTAAATGATAGGAAATGAGGTGTTGTTAGATGACCTACCATGGTCTGAAACTGCTCTTCGACTAAATTGGTTGGGACGGTGGTTTCTGAAAGAGCTTGTTCGAGGATAACTTTGTGGGACGGGGATAGGCGCAAAAGTTCCAAAATAGAATTGTGTGCGGGTGTCTTGTGGAGTTGGTCCAAGACATTGTACTGGTTGGATGTAGAGGATGGTTTGGATGGAGCTCCCTTAAGAGTAACCTTTCCACCATGAGTGGTAACATTACAATCAGGGGTTTTATTTATAGTGATCACATTGATATGTGAATCACTTTCAAAAATGCGGTTAATAACATAGTCATATGACACATTTGTGTAGTTGGCGTTGTTAACCCCACCTTTTTTTTATTTGAAGAACCTTCCTTCTCATAGTTGGAGAGTAGATTCTTGAATGCTAAATGATCATCATTAGAGGCATGTCCATCAAGTGATATCCATTTTTTATCCAACAAGTCTTGAATGGTGTGCTTTAGCTTTTGGCAATCATTGGTCTTGTGGCCTTTGCTTCCATGGTATTCGCAGAAGTCTGTATCTTTCCACCAAGGAGGTTTAACTTTTGGTTCATACTCTCATGCCATTGGAAGTGTTATGAGATTTTTTGATATTAGCTTCTGTAGGGTGGATTCTAGTGTTTCCCCTAGAGGTGTGAACTTTCTGCAAGGAGGAAAGTTTGTAGCCCATGATTTAGTGTTTTGGGGTTTGTTTTGTGGGGGGTTGTTTTGTGGGTTTGATAAGTTGAAAATTAGTTTCTTTGGCATCACATTTTTAGCATCAACCACCCCATCATTCACGATGTTCTTATTTTTGGTCCAAAATCGCGGCTTATCTGTGTTGACAATTGCGCTAGGGGTGTCCCTATAAAGTTTTATTTGCCCCTTTGCTATGAAAGCTTTTCAACGAGTAAACCTATTTCAATGACCTTACTAAAGGAAGTAGGACATTGGATTTGTATTTGATAGCTTAGATCAATGTTTAGGTTGTGGACAAACATTTCAAGAATTTGTTTTTCTAGCATATGATATGGACACTTGCTGGCTAGTTGTCTCCATCTTTGTAAGGAGGCAAAGGATTTGCCACCTTTTTTTTTAGTGTTACAAAGGTCTAACATTGAGATTTCATGCTCAATGATGTAGGAGAAATGAGTGACAAACTTATCCACTAGTTTGTTGAAGGTTCGTATGCTGGGAGGTAGGCGAGAGAACCATTCCATAGCTTGTCCTCCCAAACTCCTTGGGAATAGTCGCATGAGATATGTTTTGTTGTGTGCAACTTCAAGACATGCTGCACTAAATTCTCTGATATGATCCCTCGGATCACCATTTCCTCGATATTTATCAAATTTTGGTACCTCAAATTTTGAGGGGAAAGGTATCATGATCAAGGTCTTGTCAAAAGGATATGGTGAAATATCCTTTAGAGAGTAGTGCTTTGTGGATGCTACGGTTTGAATGTTTGTGAGCTATTGTTGTAAGGCTTGGATTTGTGTTGTCAATATATCCAATGGATTGATTGTATCCTTAGCCTTCTCCGAATTGGAAGCATTTTTATCAATTTTTGGAGTATCCTTGTCTATTTTGGAGCCATATTTTGATGACTCAACTTCATTGGAGGCATTGTTCTCTATTAGATTGGAGAGATCAAAATCAGAGGGTAATTTAGCTCCTTGTTAGGCTAACATGAGAAAATACTTATGAGGATCCATGGCAACTACCCTATCCATTACTTTTTGGAATTTTGGATCTTTAAGTTGTCGAAGGATTTCCTCTTGACTAATCTCCTCATCATCAGAATTATGCCCACTATTGTGAAGGGAAACCATATTTTGCTTTTGTTTAGATTGAGATCTAGTTGCAACCATAAAAACCTTTAGATGCGGGTGAATGTTGGATGAAGATGCTTGTGAATATAAATGGATGTTCTTGGTATGGTTGAGATGACAAGATTTTCCTAAGGTTCAGATTTTGATTTTCCACTGTTCAAACAAATGTGCTCTTGAGTTAAAAGGTAGTCAAAGTAGGGAGAGTTGATCACCGCTATTGATATAGACTACTTCTTTTTATCAAGATCACAGTAGTGTAGTTCTGAGGTGAAGGATGATTTATCTTGTTATGAAACCAACTAGATTTTTGCTTTGAAATTGGAGGATCTTAATGACACCTTAGTGGGAATTTCATTTTGTTTGTTTGATATCTTTGGTTTGGATGACTAGGTATGTTATGGCAAGGTGAAATGTTTTTTGGGAAAATGCGTACGAAAATGGATTCTTATGGTTATCCTGAGTTCTTAAATGAAATCTATGCAATAATGGGTATCCTGAAATGAATTTGTTTTCTCCTTAAAATGTGTGGAAGTACTCATTATTTTGGATGCACAGTGTCAGATGTACAGGAATATTCAGCAAATGTGCAGTTTTGTGCTGTGGATGTGCAGCTCTGTATGCGCAGGACTGCGTTGCTAATGCGTAGAAAGAGTATATGCACAACAAGATTTTATAAATCTGCAGCAAGACTGTGTGAAAGTGTAGCAGGAGCAAATGCGTAGCAATATTTGACAATTGCGCAACAAAATGGGGTGAATGCGCAACATGAGCAAATGTGCAGCAAAATGGGGTGAATGCACAGATCTGCAGAAGGTTTGCCTTTTTGTTTTAGTTTTTTTGATATTGACTTGTTTTCAAAATGTTTCTCGAAGCAAGTCTGGTATTTTTGCTGATGATTTGTGTCAATTGGTTGCAAGAAAATAGAGCAAACAAGAAGATTCCATGTTGTTATTACAAATTTTTGACCAAAAGCAAGCACAATCCTAAGGTTGGCAAGGACAATATTTGATGAGTTCCAACTTGAATTTTACTCCAACCACTTGCATAAAGGTGTGACAGATAGTAACTTGATAGCACCGGCTCCCCTCCACGACACTCACTTCTCACGCATATCAAGTATAGTTCCTCCAAAGAGTTGAACTTTCTGTCTCCACACTAGATGAGTGTATGACGTTGGACAGTTTCAAAGGTCTAACCTCCTGCATCAACAAATAGGGGATTTTGGCTTTTCTACAACAAGTAGGTTCTTAGTATGGACATCCATTCGGGTGGTTACACGTGCGGCAATTCGCTTCGATATGGAGGCTTCCTAACCTGCTGAGGTTACACTCCACAAGGTTTTGGGGGAAACTTTTGTCGGTGTAACACAACAACACCTGTTGTTTGCAACTTTCATCATAAACATAATTTATTTATAGTGACTTGGAAGTGGCTTGGCTTTAGCCTGTTATCGCTTAAGGTAGTTCCACTTGGAAGGAAGGAATTCCAAGGGCAGGCCTCTTCTAAAGGTGACAAAGATAAAATGATAAGTTTGGCATTTTGGTCACCCAGTTAAGGGGAGAGCATAGACCTATTATCATTTTCAAGCACGGAAAACAATGGTTCTTTATCCTCTTAGTTAAAAGAAAAATAACTAAATGTGTTAACCCTATCAAGCACATAAGTTTTTAACAAGATAGCAATAACTTGGAAAAGATTTTATTTATTTTAACCTTCTAACAAGTCTAGGTGTAGATTGTTGCTTGAAGAAATGAAATAAGTGTTACTTTCCCCTATTAAGCTATGTGATAGATTGTAGTGCAGGATAGTAAAAACATAAAGAAATTGTTCAGTTTTAACCCCTAGGTTGGGACTAGATGCAAGTTGTGATGCAACAAAAAGATTTACTTTCCTTGTAGTTATGTCTATGTGGTGATTTGCATGAACATATTAAGTTACTCTTCCCTAATTAGTTCTAGGTGGCTTAATAATGCAACTAAAATGACTAAGTCCATCTCCTAACACCTACAAATGAGAGTTAGTATGGAAAATCTTTGTGAAACATTATAAATTTTTTGACAGCATTTAAATGCACAGAAACAAAAGGTGGATGCACAAGACTGTTAAGTATTTGCACAGAAATACATATGCACAAAAAATAATAATGAATGTACAGGTCTACTTAGTGTATGTACAAAAAGAGTAGATGCGTTGAAAGAGAACTCAGATGCGTAGGAAGACTCTTTGTATGTGCTGACAAAATGGATGCGTTGAAACAGAACTAAGATGCACAAGAAGAATCTTTACATGTGTCGGACTGTCATTTTCTTCATGGATGCGTAGAACTAGAACTCAAATGCATTGGAATGACCTGTCACAGTTGCAACTCGACCAAAAACTAAAATGGAGGTTAAAATGGGGTAGTGGCCCCACGGTGGGCGCCAAAAATGTTAGTGGAAAATGTGAATAACAATCTAAAACAACTACATATCAAATAACTTAATGGAAAGTGATGCAAATACAAGTAAACAAAGATTATATCTTCAAAGACCATTTTACCTCTATCCTTGCATTGTCACCTATCTTCTCTTGATCTTGATGGTAATGGAGCTCTCAAAAGTTATACTTCCTTGCTGTTTGAAGATGACAAGAGTAGAACGGTTGTAGGTGGATAAATGCAATGGAGATCACACTACAATGCAATACTAATGGAGATGGAATGATGGAGATGTTAGGATAGTAAAAATTTAAAATTTTTACTATCTTCTCACTTCACAGTATTTGAGCAAATCCTAAAAAAACATCCCAAGACCATAGTAGAAAATTGACATATCTCACAAGATATCCATAGCTAAGCAATACAAAATTTCTTAAATATCAATCTATCGGCAAGATGTCATGTTGCTTATACCGATACATAAGAAATTAGTTGAAAATGACCATCGGCGTAAGAATAGAGGTCGGAAAGAGATTTATAGAAGTCGCCGATAGAAGAAGTAATACCGATGGCCTTTCATCGGTAAGAGAACTCAAGTAGTCATACCGATTGGTATGACTAATAATAGTTGGATGGTCTTTTAAAAGCTACCCCGATGGTATATATCATACCAATGAAGCATATCGGCAAGAGTCTCACCGAACATCCTGCGGGGGCAACGAAACAATAACCATCGGCAAGAAATGAACCATCAGGATGAAAAGCAAATAAGTCTCCGATACTCCAATGTCTTGGCAAAACAATAAAAGGAACTTTCGGTGAGAGTCACAGCGATGCACATATCTATTGGAGTAACTTAACATATCAGGACGAAGGAATTATGTCTTGCCGACTCACAAGTCACGGCGATTAAAAGGTGTCGGTGACACTTTGATAGACTCTCTCCGATAAGGAATGTACAATGGCCATTGGGGAGATAATTGTGATCGGGTTATCTTTTAAAAACTACCCCGATGGTATATCTCATTCCGATGGAAGTAAAGTCATACCCGTTGATAAGAAATTTTGACTATATCGGTAAGATATTAACATAAGTCATTCCGATCCAAGGTAAAGATGATTATCGGTAAGATGACGAAGCTCAGGGAAACATAAATATGTTATCCTGATACTACTGATCCCCCCGATAACAGATTGTTGTTGGTGAGACTCTCACTGATAATCATATCGGTAAGACTCACTATATCGGAGGGAAATCTAAACCACACGGCGATGAAACAAGTCCTGCCGATGGTCGCGCCCACTTAGATATGATTCAACATAACATTGGAAATACTATTGAGGGGTCACGCCGATTGATTGTTCGCGCCATAAGAAGTATTAAGGTCGCCCAGACATTTTAAAAAATCACGTCGATGATAGGAGTTATGGCGATGTGACATTTCACAGCGATGAACGACATTGAATTGATCAGACAATTAAATACAAATGGCTATGAAATCTTTTACGATCATTGTAATTACAATTGACAGGGTTGTTTTGAGAAGAGAATACAGAGGAACTCTTGAAGCAAAAGCAGAGGATTTCGATTACAGCCACCGAACAACAGGTACATACATACAATCCATTGTATAACCTGTGTTTGAATTTTCTGCCAAAGTTTGAATATGGAGACTCCGGGAAAGGGAAAAGGGAGAAAATCACAAGGGGAAACCAGTAAATCTAAAAAACAAAAAACTGAACAAACCCCTGAAGAAAAAGTAAAAGATAGAAAACTCAATCAGGACTTAATTGACCAATTGCCTGGGTCAACTCCCAAGGCCAGAAGGTCTGCTCAACTCAGGGCAGAAGTTGAGAAATTAGAAGATAAATATAAGCGCCTGGGAGATATCTGGACCCCAATCAGGGGATATGAGCTTTTTAGATTCCATTATAATAGAAGGTTTAGGAATGCTCCTGTGTCAAACCCATGGCACTTGAATTTAGGAAAATTGGTTGTGCCTAACATATTCTTGAATGTAGAACTACTCCAACTACTTGCCAAACATTACAATTCAAGCCTGAAAGCCCTATGCAACCCACAAGGGGAACCAATTGTACATCTGTCAAAGAATGCTATTTGTGAAGTGTTTAATCTAGATGATTTGTGCACTGTCCCTATTATTTATGAAGATCTAGATAAAGAATATTGGAGAATGGACACAACCTACAATGGATGGAGGTTGCCCATTCATAAGCCCAGGGTTGAAGGAGAAGTGATGCCCCTAACTGAAAATGATGGTCCTCCCTTTCATGTGGCTATATTTGAACCATATATACAGCATATTTATTATTCTGTGGGCCAAGTTCTTGGTTCAAAGGTCCCTGAGTTCATGACTATCCCTCTAATGGTTATAGCCTCTGACATTCAGTGTCATAATGCGAGGCAGTTTGACTATGCTGCCTATATTGTTAATAGAGTGGATTCTGGCTTATCTATAATAAGAAATAGTGCCCCAGCATGCTCTTTTGAGCATTACTCACTGCTTATGCATATGGTTTTATATTTCGGCCAGGAAGTAGGGTTATGGCCAAGTGAGCTTAAAGTTGTTGCTGCAGATAAGAAGGGGAAAAAGATACCCATATAAATGTGGACCAGAATATGGGACAGTAGATATGCCCATTCTAGCTATGCCCAATTTGAAGAACACTTTGTAAAAGTGTTGTACAGGTATTTCAATCACCCCTGTGAATATTCAATTTCAACTGAAATAAAAAGGTTCCTCAGGCCAAAGGATTTTGGTGGCCCCCCTACTGTCACTCATAATTGGGGAGACTGGTATTGTTTTGAGGATGCTACCATGATCAGAATCTATGGTTTAGAAGATACTCCATTTATATTTCCCAAGACTGTCCCTGACAGACTTGCATATTTAGAGATAATCAGGCAAATGCATTGCTCAAATGTAATGCATTTGAGTTCATATGATAAACAATCATTTATACCCAGCGCTTTATGTTTTGGAGATTTTACTGTGGTTTCAAAAGAAGGTTACAATCTCATTGTGGATAAATTAATGCATTATAATATGAGGAGTGCTGAGGCAAGGAAAGGGTTTGACCCTGAAGGTTTCATTGACTCCGCACGAAGAAAACAAAACCTCAGTGGATACATGCACATACATTATCCACATGATGATGTTATTAGGAACCTGGAAGAAGATGAAGTTGAATTAGTGATAGAAAAGTATAAAAGGGATTTAAGCGAGAAGAAAAGGCAAATAGCAGAGATTGAGGTTATATCTGAAGGTGAAGAACAGGGTGAGCAAGAAGAGCCACAGGACAAAATAGTAGAAATGCCCAAAAGGAAAATGTTACGATATCAGCCTCCTGTTGTAATACATGATGAGGAGGGGTCTGCTGATGAGGATCCACGCCAGATAGCCTATGATTCTTTCATTTCTGATGACAAATTTATTTATTCAAAAGAATTTAAGTCATTTTTGTACAAGTGCAAAGGAAAAGAAATTAGAGAATCAGTGGATGATGTCTCCACTGATAATGAAAAATAATTGTTGGATATGCTGAGAGTAACAGTAGAGAAGGAGATATAGGATATGACTCCTAGCAGGGGAAGACAATTGCTCAAAGATGCAAGAGTTATGATTTTTCTTGGTCTCGATTTGAATTCTACTTTGGTTTTTGACAGTTTTCTAAATAGTACAGATGATAAGTATAGACTCACTCCAGAGGGAGTTAATGAAGTTTACATGGGTACAAAATACAACAATGATGAAAACTCCTTGATGATATGGGTGCTATATCCTCCCCATAAGAAGACAACCATCATAGATACTGAAAAGACTTTCGGCCATGTCATGACTTTAAAAGCAGGGGAAACTGACCCTCTGATTACAGCAGGCATCAGTATCAATGTTGCAAAATTAAACAAGGCACAAGCTCAAATATTGATCAAAGAGAGAGATGCATATAGATTGAGCTGTGAAAGATTGACAAAAGAAAATGACCACTTGAAGGATGTTGTTAAGAGTACTTTTGGCCAATCAACAAAGAGAATAACCCAGGGTGAGAGTTCAGAAGGCACTCAAGCATTATCCCCTAACCAGGCCACACAAATTCAAATAGATGCATTTGTCACAATGCTGCAGAGCAGATATGCAAACATGGTACAGTGGTTAACCCTATTTTGGGACAACTACTCTTAGAATTACAAAGCAGTTAAAGAACATGAAAGACTTGAACAAAGAATGCAGGAAAAATTGATTGAGATGCAAAGCAAAGGTGTTTCTGATAGTGCAGATATCTCCAATACAGGAACATTATTCGAACAACACCAGAAATTCTATGACAGACTCAAAGCTGATGCTAAGGAAGGTACTAAAGCTTCAAATGCAGGAGTGCCCATGTTATTTAAAGACAATGGAGAGGTAAAGAGCAAAGAAGAATGGATTGTTGATTGTCGAGTTATCTTACATGAGGCTACAGGAGCTCTGAAAGACAAAGTCTCTGTATCTGGAGAAGCTTGCAAACACCTGGAAAGGATGGTCACACTTGATGTAATTACCAGAAGTGCTATTGAACTTACTGATTCTCATCATGATCAGGAGTACTTGGATCACTTGGCTAAAGTTTACTTATGGCTGAATAGAGCCTAATCATGATTATGTAATAGTTGTTAATGCTTGTTAAGTTCTCAAAAGACTTATCGAAGAGTTATGTCTCTTCATAGAAATATCTATATAAGTTCAAACAATTGGTGCTGAAAGATCATCAGCAGTAGAATAGATACATATATATAATATACAATGTTTCATAATGACCAGGTTGCATATTTTATTTGAAGAAGAAGTTTGAAGTTCTTTGATTCAGTGGTTCTACTTTGGTATCAGTTGTTTGTTAAAATTATTCAATTGTGTGGCTGTCTCCATTTCTGCATTTCCTTGTTATTGAGATTAATGTATCAAATATATATTTAGTCTGTCAATACACATTTGCTGTATCTGTGTGATTAAGTAGGTTGGTGTCCTTTTGAGGAATTAAACCCTTCTGATTCAATCACAGTAGCCTGGAAGTATTAAGTTTGGATTACTAAGTAGAGCCATATAATTAGGATTGCCATTCTGTCTCCAAGACAATATTATCTCTTAATCTTCCTCCTTCGTTTCATTTGGTTCCTTCAAGTAAGGATTAAAAACCTTCTGGTGAATTATAAGATATCTGATTATATTGGTTGGATTATCAAGAAGAGTTTGTCAATCATTCCCTCGCACATTTATACAAGTTATAAACTAGAATCGTGCCAAACAATTAGAATTATTACCATTAGAAAACCACTAGTCCTAGTCCTTAAATTGACTCTGTTACCCAACAAGGCACTGGTCCTATTTAAACTCATTATTTAAATCCTTTTTACCTTGATATTGCTTATAGAATTTCTATCAATCACTCATTAGGCATTAGATACAGAATTAGTTAGCAAGCTTTTCATCTATCCTACATCCTTTGCCATTGTAGATAGATTTAATTAGTCCATACATTCACATTCAGTCTGCTTTAATTTTCCAAGGTTCACCCGCCTAGGCGTAGCAGGACCTGAAGTGTAGGAAATCATCAAACTTTGAAGGTTGATTTCGTCAAGTTAGTTCAAAAACGTTGCAAATCTAATCATAGAGCTTGGCATCCTCTTAGGATTGGCAACCTGCATTTTTGAGACCTAACAAATTGGTGACTCTACTGGGGCCTTAAATAAAAGACCTTAGAAACTAATCATTCCTTTTATAGAGTCATTTTAGAAGCTTTGATTTGGTAACTCTGCTGGAAATAAGAACCCCTAAAGATAAAACATAAACTTTTCCTATTTAATAAATAGGTGGCGACTCTAGTTACAGTTATAACAAAGAAATTAATATCAAATGGATGGTAGGAGATCTAAGATGGAAGGCAAGAAATTGCAGTCATCTCCACCACTTAGCAATACTTCCAAAAGAAATGGAACTTCAAATTATTCTCACCAAGATAATAATCTGGATACACAAGAGAATAATGCAGACCAAAATATTTCAATTCACAACAAGTTCACACCTCTACATAATTCAAATGAGAATCTCGGTGGAGCAACTGATGATATTTTGGCAAGATACAAATTGGATCCTCAAGAACAACGTGAGTATGAAGCAAAGGTCATGAGGGATATTGATCAAAACCAAGCTGAACATGATTTCAAGATGTCATTACATCAGGGAGAAGAGATAGGATATGGATTTTCAAATCAAGGAATGAATGATAATCCAGAACATCAGGAAATAAATAACAATACAGAGAATTTAAAAGGTATGAGTGAAGAGCAATAGGAAATGCTCATGCTCCGGGAAGAACTCAAAAGGTACAAGATATTGGAAGAGAAAGGGTTGTTGCAGCAAGAAAATCAATAGAACAGAAATAAAACTGAAACAGTCCCCCCAAAATATGTACCTCCATATAGAGGAAACAATTCAAGAATTCCACAGCAAAATACAGGTGGAATTTCAAATTCACATGCATCTAGAAATCATCAAAATACCATACCCTGAAACCCTAGACCACCTCCCATAAATAATGCATCTCAACATATGGCAAATACTTACCCACCCCCTGGTTAACAATACTATAGACCACAAAATCCCTACATAAATCCTCACATGAACCAACAACAACAATATGCATATCATCAGCCACCAGGTGGATATAATTACTATCCCAATCCACCACCCTTGAACTTTCCACCTCAAAACCTTGCAAATATATGTAGTCAATTTAATTTAACTTGATATCAGTTGTATCCATATCCTATGGATGGTACTTGAAGAAATATGGTTCCCAAGTTTACTGGAAACAATGCAATATCTACAGAAGATCATACTAGAAGTTTCAATGCTTTCGTGCAGGATATTGGTATGGACTGGGAAGATATTAGAATGAGGTTATTCATGATGTCCCTCATTGAAGATGCCAGAGATTGGTTTAACAGCCTGCCTAATGCCTCAATCAATTCAATAACTGATTTCCATAACCAGTTTAAGGACCAGTATGGTAACCAATATGCCCCTAAATTTGCATTACATGAGTTGATAAGTATACAGAAGTATCAAAATGAATCAGTATATGATTTCAACCTAAAATTTTCCAAATTACATAATAAGGTACCACATGGAGCCAAGTTATCTGATCCTACAGCATTGAGTATTTATATGAAAGCATTTGACCCCAAAACAGGGTACAAGCTTAGAAATCAGTGTCCTGCAACCCTGGCAGAAGCACAGAAAGTGGCCCTAACCATTGAAAACAATAGGAAGGCTGCGGGAATGGTTAGTAAGAGAGACAACCATAGAAATCCTCAGAACCCAAATATTCAACAAACTAAACCAGAGGGTCAACATAGGCATGAAAGGCCCAGGTTGCACGATATGCCTTACAATACAAATTGGAAGGATGGGAGACCCATTGACAATAGCAGAAAGCAACCGTATGGAAAGGATACTCCTGATCCCCTAAAAAGAAACATGGCACATATGGCAGAAAATAAACCTTGGTGTTTGGTGTGTAATTTACCACATTTACCTGAATACTGTGAGGTAGCTAAATCAGTACAACAAGAGGAAATGCTATACAATTATAATAGAGATAATCACACCATAAATATGATGCAGGATACGCCATGTGTGGTGATTGAAGATTACTCTTCTTCAGAAGAAGAAGGATATGAATATGATGTAGGAAACCAGAGGCATCATATCAACATGGGAGAACAAGAAGTGTTCTCAGACCAGGAAGATAGTTGTGAGCAACCTGTTTGTTATAACAATCAGTCATATGGTCAATGGAGAAAGCCTACTGAGGATGAAAGAGAAGCTCTCACAGTGGCTGCAGTGGCTCAAGCTTGAAACACTTACAACTTAAGGAATAGAACAACAAATGTTGAGCAAGGAACTCCTGAGAGTGTGTTTATAAAAGACCAGAATAACAAAAAGAATAATATAAAATCATCATCCAAAGAACCAGAAAAGGGTGATACAGGTAAAATGAAAGAAAATCAAGAAAAAGAGAACACAAAAACAGAAAAGAATGACCAGACCATGGCCCATTCTTTTGACATTGCTCATGCAGTGTCTCAGGTGAAAATATCAGTGCCACTCCTAGAGATGATGAAAATAGATAAATATAGGAATACAGTTGTCAAGCTGATTTCTGATACACCAAATCCAAAACATAAAGGGTTTGAAAAAACAACAAATAATGTGCATCAAGAAACATTCAAAATGCCTGAGGTATACCTTGGTGACACACTTACAAAAAATCCCTCACAGGTAGACCCATTCTATACTACACTAGTAATCAAGAACAGGATAGTCAGGAATTGCATGATTGATTCAGGTGCTGCCATGAACATCATGCCTATAGCAGTTATGAAAGAATTGGGAATGTGGGTCGATACTACATTTGGCCAGTGTTATGCAATGGATAATAGATCTATTCCAGTAGTTGGTATTATGAAGGATGTAGAGATAAAGCTTGCCTCACACCCTGAAGCAACTTATAACATTGACATTACTGTGGTTGACATCCCACCGTATTATGGAATGCTTCTATCAAGGCAATGGGCTGCAATGGCAGGAGGCAATGTTCAGTTAGATTTATCTTATGCCACCATACCAGTGGGAGGCAAGGAAATCAAGCTGTGCAGAGAGCCAAGGTATGACAATATTATAGAAAGAATGGATCGGCATCAGATAAATTTCTTTTGTGATACAGATTTAGGAGTCTTCACAGTTGGAGAAACTACACCAGAATTGCATAACACTGATCCAATACACACTGAATCTATGAAAGAAGAAAATGATGTGTGGAAGATGTATTTTGATGGTGCATGTAGCAAAATAGGAAATGGGGCTGGAGTAATTTTCATTTCACCATTAGGTAAAACTTTCAAATACTCTTTCCTATTGACATTTGAATGCACAAATAATGTAGCTGAGTATGAAGCTTTGCTCATTGGTCTATACATAGCCACTAAACACCAAATAAAAAAGTTAGCTGTCTATGGTGATTCTGAATTGGTCATCTCCCAAGTAAGAGAAAAATACCTATCAAAAAACAAAAGGTTAAGACAGTACAGAAATGCAGTTTGGGATAATATTGAATTGTTTGATGCCTTTTCAATCAACTGGGTTGATAGGTCTAAAAATATTATGGCAGACTTTTTAGCAAACATCGCATTAAAGAGAGATGATGTCACATTAGGAGGGATTACAGAAGTTGAATTCAAAACTAGACCTACCATCCCTGATAATATACAGAACTGGCAAGTGTTTGACAACGATGCTGATATAATCAACTTCTTACATTGTGCTGATTATTATGAAAATCAAGAAATTGATTTCAATGCATTTGTGGAGGAACATGATGGGAAGGAAACCCTTTTTGGCCAAGAGATAGTTCAGTTGAAAACGAATAAGATACCCAAGGGACTTGTTGCATTAGAAAAGATATTTGATGGACATGACAGATATAAAAAGAAAGACACACTAGTGATACCTAATGACCTTGAAGAAATCAATTTGGGGACACAAACAACCCTAAAGAATGTGTATATTGGAAGAAATCTTGACCCAAAAATTAGGAGTAGAATCATCAACTTACTTAGGAAGTTTAGGCATGTATTTGCTTGGTCATATGATGATTTAAAGGCATATAGAGAGGATCTATTTCAACATGAGATACCACTGAAACCAGATGCTAAACCATTCAGGCAAAAACAGAGGCCGATCAATCCTACATTAGCCCCTAAGATGCTAGAGGAACTTACAAAGTTAAGGGATGGAGCTATAATCAAACCTATTAGACATTCTTCCTGGGTTTCAAATTTAGTACCTGTCAGGAAAAAGAATGGTGATATTAGACTGTGTGTGGATTTTAGAAACTTGAATAAATCTTCTCTCAAAGATAATTATCCTCTCCCCAATATGGAGGCAATACTACAGAAGGTCACTGGATGTGAATTGTTATCAATGATGGATGGCTTTTCGGGTTACAATCAGGTAAAAGTCAAGGAGTCAGAACAATTTAAGACTACATTCACCACTCCGTGGGGAACATATGTATATTTGAGAATGCCATTCGGATTAACTAATGCTGGAGCAACATTCCAAAGAGCAATGGATGTGGCTTTTGCTGAGTTGATCAATAAGATTATGATATTATATCAGGATGACTTGACAACATATTCAAAAAGGGCTGAAGATCATTGCACACACTTAGAACAAATATTTATCAAAGCCCTAGAATATGGGATATCATTGAACCCTAAAAAATGCCATTTTGCAGTAACAGAAGGAAAATTGCTTGGCCATATAGTCTCGAAGGAAGGAGTTAAAATAGATCCTAAAAGGGTAAAGGCAATTGATCAAGTGCCTATTCCAAAAAATGTAAAAGCTATACAATCATTTTTTGGTCAGATAAATTTTGTCAAAAGATTTATACCAAATTTTGTAGAAATTGTTTGTCCTATATCAAAGATGCTTAAGAAGAACTCAGAAGTAAAATGGACAACAGAAATAGTAGAAGCATTTGCCAATATTAAGAGGGCAATCAAGCAGGCCCCAGTCTTAATATCCCCTGACTTCAGTAAATCATTCCAACTGTTTTCATTTGCTTCCTATCATACAGTTGCAGCAGTGCTATTGCAGAAAAACAATGATGGATATGAACAGCCTATCTCTTTTTTTAGCAAATCCCTTTAGAATGCAGAGTTAAAGTATGATATTATTGAAAAGTAGGCATATGCATTAGTAAAAGCAGTTAAAACTTTTAGACCATATTTGGTGGGGGCTAAAATCACAGCATATGTTCCTAATGCTGCAGTGAAGGATGTATTGGTCCAAACTGAAGTCACCGGTAGGAGATGTAGGTGGATCAATAGGATTCAGGAATTCAATATTGAGATCCAAATCACTAAATTAGTGAGGGGATAGGGTCTTGCCAAATTGATGGCTGAAAGTAATCTTGAAGCCTCTCAGATATGTAATGCTGATGCAAGTAACAGTATTGAGCATACTCCATGGTATGCTGATATACTATATTATCTAAAACATATGAAGTGTCTTGAAGGGTATGATGATAACAAAAGGAGGACACTCAAACTGCAAGCTTCAAAATATGTATTCATCAGTGGGGATCTTTACTGGAAAAATAGAGATGGGGTTTTACTATTATGCTTGGATGAATATCAGTCAAAACATATTATGAAGGAGTTGCATGAAGGCATGTGTGGAGGTCATTTCTTAGCAAAGACTACAACCCACAAAATCCTGAGGGCAGGATACTATTGGCCTAAAGTTTTTAATGATTCATACCATTACACTAGAAAGTGTGAAGCATGCCAAAAGTTCTCAGGGAAGTTAAAATATCAGGGAGCACTACCCTTAAAACCTATGCAGGTTGAGGCTCCATTTTATCAGTGGGGTATTGATTTTATAGGTGAAATTTCAGAGAAATCAAGTGGGGGGCACAAATGGATTTTAGTGGCTACTGATTACTTTACAAAATGGGTAGAAGTGATCCCAACTAAACAGACAACAAGTAAGGTTGTGATTAATTTTCTAATGGAGAATATTATATGTAGATTTGGTACTCCAGTAAGATTGATTACAGATAATGGGATGTGTTTTAGATCTGATGAATTCAAAGGATTTTGCAGTACACTTGGTATCACTGTCTCCTATGCTGCCCCCTACCATCCATAGACAAATGGACAAGCAGAATCAAGTAACAAAAGCCTCCTGAAAATCATAAAAAGAATGTTGGATAGAAACAAGAAGGCTTGGGATTCAAAATTAAGAATGGCAGTGTGGGCTGATAGGATTACTATAAAAAGAGCAATTGGGAGATCTCCTTATGAGTTGGTATATGGAACACAAGCGAGATTACCATTGGAAAATCTTATACCAGTATACAAATTCATTCTCCAGGAAGACTTGAATATTCCTGAACCAATGGAGGAAAGGTTGGAACATCTAGCAGAACTTGATGAAACAAGAAGAATAGCTCAGAGGCAGAATGTTAAGTTACAATCACAAGTAAAATATCTCTTCGACAAGAAGGCCAAAGACAGAAAGTTTAAAATAAATGATCTGGTACTGATGTGGAATGTGAGGTGTCAGGACAAAGGAAAGCATGGAAAATTTGAAGCCCTATGGTTGGGTCCTTTCGTTATCACTAGTAAGGGAGGTGATGACTCTTACTATTTACATAATATGTTAGGAGAAGAGCAGGAATTGCCTGTACATGGGCAATACTTGAAGCAGTTCTTTTCATAAACATGTACAACGAGGATTGAGCGTTGCCAGTGCATGGACAACCCTCAAATAATTCTCAAAAATATTTTATTCCATGCACAGTAGTTTAGGAATCATTCCCGTTCCCCATCATTTGTTACTTTCCTTTTCCCATTTTCATAAAAACATCACCCCAAATAAAAAAATAAACATATGGTCTACTTCCCCAGGAGATCTGGATCCTTGTCATACTCACAAGGAGTATACATCCCAGACAGAGCCACTGTTAGGATAGTAAAAATTTAAAATTTTTACTATCTTCTCACTTCATAGTATTTGAGCAAATCCTAAAAAAACATCCCAAGACCATAGGAGAAAATTGATATATCTCACAAGATATCCATAGCTAAACAATACAAAATTTCTTAAATATCAATCTATCGGCAAGATGTCGTGTTGCTTATACCGATACATAAGAAATCAGTTGAAAATGACCATCAGCGTAAGAATAGAGGTCGGAAAGAGATTTATAGAAGTCACCGATAGAAGAAGTAATACCGATGGCCTTTCATCGGTAAGAGAACTCAAGTAGTCATATCGATCAGTATGACTAACAATCGTTGGATGGTCTTTTAAAAGCTACCTCGACGGTATATATCATATCAATGAAGCATATCAGCAAGAGTCTCACCGAACATCCTGCGGGGGCAACAAAACTATAACCATCGGCAATAAATGAACCATCGGGATGAAAAGCAAATAAGTCTCTGATACTCCAATGTCTTGGCGAAACAATAAAAGGAACTTTCGGTGAGAGTCATAGTGATGCACATATCTATTGGAGTAACTTAACATATCAGGACGAAGGAATTATGTCTTGTCGACTCACAAGTCACGGCGATTAAAAGGTGTCGGTGACACTTTGATAGACTCTCTCTGATAAGGAATGTACAATGGCCATCGGAAAGATAATTGTGATCGGGTTATCTTTTAAAAACTACCCCGATAGTATATCTCATTCCAATGGAAGTAAAGTCATACCCGTTGATAAGAAATTTTGACTATATCGATAAGATATTAACATAAGTCATTTTGATCCAAGGTAAAGATGATTATCGGTAAGATGACGAAGCTTGGGGAAACATAAATATATTATCCCAATAGTACTGATCCCCCCGATAATAGATTGTTGTTGGTGAGACTCTCACCGATAATCATATCGGTAAGACTCACTATATCGGAGGGAAATCTAAACCACACGACGATGAAACAAGTCCTGCCGATGGTCGCGCCCACTTAGATATGATTCAACATAACATCAAAAAATACTATTGAGGGGTCACGCTGATTGATTGTTCGCGCCATAAGAAGTATTAAGGTCGCCCAGACATTTTAAAAAATCACGCCGATGAAAGGAGTTATGGCGATGTGACATTTCACAGCGATGAACGACATTGAATTGATTAGACAATTAAATGCAAACGGCTACGAAATCTTTTACAATCATTGTAATTACAATTGACAGGGTTGTTTTGAGAAGAGAATACAGAGGAACTCTTGAAGCAAAAGCAAAGGATTTTGATTACAGTGACCGAACGACAAGTACATACATACAATCCATTGTATAACTTGTGTTTGAATTTTCTACCAAAGTTTGAATATGGAGACTCCGGGAAAGGGAAAAGGGAGAAAATCACAAGGGGAAACCAGTAAATCTAAAAAACAAACAACTGAACAAACCCCTGAAGAAAAAGTAAAAGACAAAAAACTCAATCAGGACTTAATTGACCAATTCCCTGGGTCAACTCCCAAGGCCAGAAGGTCTGCTCAACTCAGGGCAGAAGTTGAGAAATTAGAAGATAAATATAAGCGCCTGGGAGATATCTGGACCCCAATCAGGGGATATGAGCTTTTCAGATTCCATTATAATAGAAGGTTTAGGAATGCTCCTGTGTCAAACCCATGGCACTTGAATTTAGGAAAACTGGTTGTGCCTAACGTATTCCTGAATGTAGAACTACTCCAATTGCTTGCCAAACATTACAATTCAAGCTTGAAAGCCCTATGCAACCCACAAGGGGAACCAATTGTACATCTGTCAAAGAATGCTGTTTGTGAAGTGTTTAATCTAGATGATTTGTGCACTGTCCCTATTATTTATGAAGATCTGGAGAAAGAATATTGGAGAATGGATATAACCTACAATGGATGGAGGTTGCCCATTCATAAACCCAGGGTTGAAGGAGAAGTGATGCCCCTAACTGAAAATGATGGTCCTCCCTTTCATGTGGCTATATTTGAACCATATATACAACATACTTATTATTCTGTGGGCCAAGTTCTTGGTTCAGAGGTCCCTGATTTCATGACTATCCCTCTAATGGTTATAGCCTCTGACATTCAGTGTCATAATGCGAGGCAGTTTGACTATGCTGCCTATATTGTTAATAGAGTGGATTCTAGATTATCTGTAATAAGAAACAATGCCCCAGCATGCTCTTTTGAGCATTACTCACTGCTTATGCATATGGTTTTATATTTCAGCCAGGAAGTAGGGTTATGGCCAAGTGAGCTTAAAGTTGTTGCTGCAGATAAGAAGGGGGAAAAGATACCCATACAAATGTGGACCAGAATATGGGACAGTAGATATGCCCATTCCAGCTATGCCCAATTTGAATAACACTGTGTAAAAGTGCTGTACAGGTATTTCAATTACCCCTGTGAATATTCAATTTCAACTGAAACAAAAAGGTTCCTCAGGCCAAAGGATTTTGGTGGCCCCCCTACTGTCACTCATAATTGGGGAGACTGGTATTGTTTTGAGGATACTACCATGATCAAAATCTATGGTTTTGAAGATACTCCATTTATATTTCCCAAGACTGTCCCTGACAGACTTGCATATTTAGAGATAATCAGGCAAATGCATTGCTCAAATGTAATGCATTTGAGTTCACATGATAAACAATCATTTATGCCCAACACTTTATGTTTTAGAGATTTTATTGTGGTTTCAAAAGAAGGTTACAATCTCATTGTGGATAAATTAATGCATTATAATATGAGGAGTGCTGAGGCAAGGAAAGGGTTTGACCCTGAAGGTTTCATTGACTCCGCACGAAGAAAACAAAACCTCAGTGGATACATGCACATACATTATCCACATGATGATGTTATTAGGAACCTGGAAGAAGATGAAGTTGAATTAGTGATAGAAAAGTATAAAAGGGATTTAAGCAAGAAGAAAAGGCAAATAGCAGAGATTGAGGTTATATCTGAAGGTGAAGAACAGGGTGAGCAAGAAGAGCCACAGGACAAAACAGTAGAAATGTCCAAAAGGAAAATGTTACAATATCAGCCTCCTGTTGTAATACATGATGAGGAGGGGTCTGCTGGTGAGGATCCACGCCAGATAGCCTATGATTCTTTCATTTCTAGTGACAAATTTATTTATTCAAAAGAATTTAAGTCATTTTTGTACAAGTGCAAAGGAAAAGAAATTAGAGAATCAGTGGATGATGTCTCCACTGATAATGAAAAATAATTGTTGGATATGCTGAGAGTAACAGTAGAGAAGGAGATACAGGATATGACTCCTAGCAGGGGAAGACAATTGCTCAAAGATGTAGGAGTTATGATTTTTCCTAGTCTCGGTTTGAATTCTGCTTTGGTTTTTGACATTTGTCTAAATAGTACAGATGATAAGTATAGACTCACTCCAGAGGGAGTTAATGAAGTTTACATGGGTACAAAATACAACAATGACGAAAACTCCTTGATGATATGGGCGCTATATCCTCCCCATAAGAAGACAGCCATCATAGATACTGAAAAGACTTTCAGCCATGTCATGACTTTAAAAGCAGGGGAAACTGACCCTCTGATTACAGCAGACATCGGTATCAATGTTGCAAAATTAAACAAGGCACAAGCTCAAATATTGATCAAAGAGAGAGATGCATATAGATTGAGCTGTGAAAGATTGACAAAAGAAAATGACCACTTGAAGGATGTTGTTAAGAGTACTTTTGGCCAATCAACAAAGAGAATAACCCAGGGTGAGAGTTCACAAGACACTCAAGCATTATCCCTTGACCAGGCCACACAAATTCAAATAGATGCATTTGTCACAATGCTGCAGAGCAGATATGCAAACATGGTACAGTGGTTAAACCTGTTTTGGGACAACTACTCTTAGAATTACAAAGCAGTTAAAGAACATGAAAGACTTGAACAAAGAATGCAGGAAAAATTGATTGAGATGCAAAGCAAAGGTGTTTCTGATAGTGCAGATATCTCCAATATAGGAACATTGCTCGAACAGCATCAGAAATTCTATGACAGACTCAAAGCTGATGCTAAGGAAGGTACTGAAGCTTCAAATGCAGGAGTGCCCGTGTTATTTAAAGACAATGGAGAGGTAAAGAGCAAAGAAGAATGGATTGTTGATTGTCGAGTTATCTTACACGAGGCTACAGGAGCTCTAAAAGACAAAGTCTCTGCATCTGGAGAAGCTTGCAAACACCTGGAAAGGATGGTCACACTTGATGTAATTACCAGAAGTGCTATTGAACTTACTGATTCTCATCGTGATTAGGAGTACTTGGATCACTTGGCTAAAGTTTACTTATGGCTGAATAGAGCCTAATCATGATTATGTAATAGTTGTTAATGCTTGTTAAGTTCTCAAAAGACTTATCGAAGAGTTATGTCTCTTCATAGAAATATCTATATAAGTTCAAACAATTGGTGCTGAAAGATCATCAGTAGTAGAATAGATAAATATATATAATACACAATGTTTCATAATGACCAGGTTGCATATTTTATTTGAAGAAGAAGTTTGAAGTTCTCTGATTCAGTGGTTCTACTTTGGTATCAGTTGTTTGTTAAAATTATTCAATTGTGTGGCTGTCTCCATTTCTGCATTTCCTTGTTATTGAGATTAATGTATCAAGTATATATTTAGTCTGTCAATACACATTTGCTGTATCTGTGTGATTAAGTAGGTTGGTGTCCATTTGAGGAATTAAACCCTTCTAATTCAATCACAGTAGCCTAGAAGTATTAATTTTGGATTACTAAGTAGAGCCATATAATTAGGATTGCCATTCTGTCTCTAAGACAATATTATCTATTATTCTTCCTCATTCATTTCATTTGGTTCCTTTAAGTAAGGATTAAAATACCTTCTGGTGAATTATAAGATATCTGATTATATTGGTTGGATTATCAAGAATAGTTTGTCAGTCATTCCCTCGCACGTTTATACAAGTTATAAACTAGAATCGTGCCAAACAATTAGAATTATTACCATTAGAAAACCACTAGTCCTAGTCCTTAAATTGACTCTGTTACCCAACAAGGCACTGGTCCTATTTAAACTCATTATTTAAATCCTTTTTATCTTGATATTGCTTATAGAATTTCTATCAATCACTCATTAGGCATTAGATACAGAATTAGTTAGCAAGCTTTTCATCTATCCTACATCCTTTGCCATTGTAGATAGATTTAATTAGTCCATATATTCACATTCAGTCTGCTTTAATTTTCCAAGGTTCACCCGCCTAGGCATAGTAGGACCTGAAGCGTAGGAAATCATCAAACCTTGAAGGTTGATTTCGTCAAGTTAGTTCAAAAACGTTGCAAATCTAAACATAGAGCTTGACATCCTCTTAGGATTGGCAACCTGCATTTTTGAGACCTAATAGGAGATATGATTGAATGATGATTATGATAATGAGGTTGTGTAAATGCAAATGGAGATAACTTTTCCAAAGGCACGCTGGTATGATTCTTGCAGAGTAAGATTGCTAAAGCTTAGATCGATGCAAATGGGTGTGAAGACCTTGCTTATATAGGCTGAGGGAAGACCAAATCCAAGTGTCAATAGATCTACGACTAAAGTAATTACCTGTGATGTGTACGGTTGAGAAATTTTGAGAGAATGTACACGAATCAGAAGAGGACAAGTATCCAAGCTTCTTTCATGAGTTATGGGAATTAACATAATAGATTGAGGAGTTAACTGAATAGACCAACTAGTTAAGTGAGTTGATTGATTAGATAACTGATTTGACTAATGAGTTAACTGATCTTGATTGGAGGAGGAATAGGACATGTGGGTGAGGGAATATTAGCTAATTAAATATTTACAATATTTAATTATGTAACATGGTGAGGTGGAAAAGGTGACATGGATGAGATGATGTGGAACTATGAAATTTTGGACTTTGGAATAGAGGAATTTGGGTTTAATTAAATAATTTAGGATTATTTAATTATATGAGACATTAGAGGAAATAAGATATTTAATTAAATAAATTCATTTTTTATTTAATTTTGGGATGATGAACTGATCAAATAAATTAGAATATTTATTTGATTGATAGAAGAATAAGAGTTAAAATAAATATTTAAAATCTTTATTTAATTCGACAGTAGCCAATTTTAGGTGTATACAATGATAATTGCTAACTGACTTCCTAATACATCCTAAAGATCTATATATATCATCTCCAAGATCAAGGAATCCTTCGCGTCGACCAAGAAAGGAGTTATAATCTCCAATGAAGGTGTAACGTTTGAAAATAGATAGGTTAGCCTTAAGCAGCTGGTACTCCTTCGTAAATGATGGAAACTTGATGTGGATCTTAGGAAAGGTCGGCTACGTCCCAAGCTAACTTGAAAAATGTTTCATTTAGCAACACAAGTCACAGAAGTGCTCCAAAATCCTTCTCCTTTAGCTGGTTGTCTGAATGCTTTGTTCTATGAAACCAGACAAACTTCTAATAGTGATAACTTTCCAGAAACTAATCCAAATGACCTGAATTTTGGATATGATGTGCATGATGATGTCTAGTTGCTAAGTCCTACTTCGCAAGAGCTAATATGATAATGGGCAAAATGCAGAACAAAATATTGAAACTGATACTGACTGAACTAAACTGAAATGTACTAGAAAATGAAAGAAACAAAAGAAATGCGAATATTTTTGGTTGATGTAAGATTGCTATGCAACTTAGGATACTCCTGCATCAAAGATGATGAAGATAATTTTAAAATTTAGTTTAACATATAACCCATAGACTAATGGGAAAATGGAGGTTGTGAATACAAGTTTGAGATTTTTTTTGAGATGCCTAGTTGGAGATAAGATAGGGAATTGAGCTGTGATTCTACCTTAGACAATGTTTGCATATAATTGTTGATGAGTAGGATTGCACCCATTATGCATAGTTGTGAAGCTCAGCAATTCTGTGTAATATGGGATCAAACTCAGGTTGTGGGTGACCTATGTCGAGTTTGAACCTCTAGATTATGGGTTGGTTCCTTAAAATATTCTATTGGATCTATGACTTTGATGTGGAAAAGGGTTTAAAAGGATCTTCTAAAAGCAATAAAACTGTAAAAGGTATGGTGATGCACCTAAAAATGATGGAAAACTTGACAATCTAACTCACAATAGATCTTAGAAAATCTATCCACACAAACCACTTTCAGCAAATTGATCACAAAAATGATTCTAAGGCTGGAAATGATTTCTTTTTGAAGGAAAAGGGGTTTTTCACAACATAAAAAGAAACTTCTCCAATTGCACAACCTAAGACCTATGATTTTTAATACTTTCTAACACATGAAAGTACAAATGAGACAATGATTTTAAAGGTTTAGATGTTAAAACACAATAAAATCTCATCAAATCATTCACAAAAGCTGTATTTAATAGAAAGGTAGACACTTGATCAAGCTAAAAAATAAAGGAAATAATTGCATAAAAGACAAAGCATAGAACCTGTAACCTTTTGTAATCTCTATAAATCTGCAATAATGAGTTACAAAACCTTCTTTCTCTCTCAAAGTGTAAAGAGCAAAAAAGGCAAGAACCAGAAAAACATAAGTTTTTCATACAATATATCATCTGCTCTCTCCAAGAGACCTAGAAAGGTCAATTGCAGTCAACTGCCTCTAAAAATAAGCTCTCCAAATTGAACCACGAGCAAACAATGAAATCCCTAAAAATACAGGCAAAAATTGTCCCAAATTGAGCAAAAATAGCTCCAAACTGCTCTCCTCCATGTGTTTGACCAAAAAGTTGACCAAACTCTCCAAAATTCACTCCAAAAGCCATACAAAAGCCCCAAAAAGTCTTCAGTTAACTATATCTCTCAATTCTGCATGATTTTGGGATGTGTGAACAAGTAATAAAGTAATTTTTTACATGATTACTTTACTACGAGTTTCAATTTGTCTAATCTCCTTGATTTTACAACTTGTGACAAAATAAAAAAGTAATTAATAATGATATTACTTTTCTATTTGTTTACATTAATTAGTGTGCAAAATCATGCACAATTGGATATATTTGTCTCTTTTAGAAGAAAAAGATAAAAATAATCCCTTATGTCTCCCATGCATCAAATAGATCTCCTCATGCAAAAATTACATTATGCATTTTCCATGCATATTAACTCATACATCATGCACTAAGCTTCATACAATATTTATGCCTTATCACTTCATACAAAATATACTAGTCTCACCATGTATTATTTCCATTACATGCATTATCTCTCTCAACATATAAAACCCTCATAACTCCATATAGATTGAGGTCTCCATGTAGATTAAGGCATCATTATTCATCATATAAAGCTCCTTATAACTCCATGCAACATATCACATCATATCTTTACCTTAGAATCATCCTCTTGTTTGACTTCCATCCTCATGCCTTTGCAAAAAAAAAAACTACTATAAGGCATAAGGCCTTATCTCTACATCATTTGTTTTGACTTCTAAGAAAAATCAAAAGGTAATAATAACCTTGCCCTCACGGCCCTTGTGGCATGAGTTATTCGAATCATTAGGATATTTGTCTTGTCAAGACTTGACCACGAGGAGTTTGCAATTTTCTCCCATGTTTTAACACTTAAACAAACCTTGGCCACAGGGTAAGGCATCATTTTAATGACTTATCTACAGTCATAAAAGACTTAAGAGAAAACCCTTTCGCATTGGGTTAAAAAGAATTAGGGCAATCTCTTCGTGTAAAGATGGCTTTCAAAACCCTAAGGGCATTTGTCTTTTGTTCATTTTACTTCATCCTACTGCTATTCCTATCCTGAGCGCCGCCAAGGAGGGTTTCGAAGCTTATATGATTGAAGGCTTCACTGGCTAGGAATCTTCCTACTTTTCTATCTTATAAGAACTCTTCTGTTGTATGCTTTGTTTTTCTGTAAGAAATGACAATGAAAGTTCACTCATTGTTGCTCCTATAGCTATTTCCTTTCGCTGGTAAGAACTATGAAAATTGCAAAAACCTTGTCTTCTTTTGATGTTTTATGTTATGGGAAAAACAATGAAAAAATGCCCTGCCTTTCTAAAACCTTTGCTCAAATTTTACTTTCTATATATCCATTTTGCAAATGGCAAGTCTTTCTTTTTGGTGGAGATTGTGGAAAGTGATTGTTCTATATGTCTGGCTCTCTTGAAGAATACCCTCACTATGGTTTAAGTTTCTGTCTTGAAAGGCTCTCTTTGGTTCTTGTTTCATCCTTCTATATGGTCGTGGGAGAGAAACAGGAAAAATGTGACTTCTTTCAATTGTTTCTACTGTTACAGTGCTAGGGTTTTGAAAACCCTCACTCTTTTACAAATATTTCCTTCACTGACCTATAATACCGTATACACATGACTTGCTCTTTTCATGATGCTATCTGAGCTTTTCACAATGTTGGCCGACCTTTTCACTTGGACTGACTATCCATTCACCTCTATTGTGGATTTAACTGGATGGAGTTGTTCCCCTGTACCTTATGAAACTCTTCTATCTCAGTAGACTTTTCATTGAATTGTTTAGCAGAAATGCCATTTTTCTCTATGTTGTGCATATATAGTGTCCTTGATTCATTCCTCCACACTACATTAAAACTTTTCAGATGTGTAATTTAGCTAATGAGAAGAAAATACTTCCAGAAGATGAGTAGTGTATAAATACCAAATAAATCTTTTTTATACTCTGCTATCATACTTCTGAAGATTGTCATGTGGGGCTTTGTTAATGAATATCTTGAAGATTTATATGAAAACTCATTAGTCTATATTTTGGATATCTTGCAGTATCACAAAAACCTCAAAGTTACATTGTCATTCCCTATCCTAGGCTTACTGCTCCATGCATGTTGAACTGCTCTCTTTTTCTCTTTATGAGATATCCTTCTGATAAGATCCATTATTTCCTAAACCTCATAATAGTCATATAGGACCATCCTATGCATTTGCTGATGGTTGTTCTAGTACAGTCATGCATGACTGTTCCTCCATTTCAATGGTCAAAATGGGTTCCTTATGACTGTTCCATGATCTTAGGGTTGATGTTCATACTATCCTTTAAAAACCTTTGTGACAGCTATGACTGTTGAACACTATTCTTTCTGATTGTACCCCCTCCTTGGCAGTTGGTTGTCATCAACAATGTTCTTAGATACTTGGACATACAAGAATACCTCTTGCTCACTATGATATAACACTCATTTTCTTGGTGACAGTCCTTTTATTGATAGTGGATGGATTCATCTTGTTGAGTCTCCAAACACCTTAATAATGCTTTCAAATACTTCTCAGCTAATGCAAAGACTGTCAAGGTTGTCTTTGTCTGATAGTAACCTCTCCTCTCATGCATTGTATTCACTCTTCTTTGATAGTTGATGATGCTTGCAAGATCTAAGCTATTTGCAAAAGACTTCTTTTTCAAGACTCGCCTTTTTTTCTTTTTGTTTGATCTGTCAAGAAAGAGATGGTAAGATGGAAGTGTGCCAGAGGTATATTATGCACTGTCATTGTTTCTTTATTCTGTCAGAGGCCTTTATTTTTGTTACTACTGAGGATAATGAATTCCGTTATGCAATGTTTCATACTTGCATCTTTAGCTGTCACCTCCTGTAATGCATTTCCTTGGCTGACCTGTCTGGCTGATCTCTCTATGACTATATGTTGCCCTTCTTGTAATGATTGCTCAATGAATTCAATAGCGATTTTACATCTTATTCATAACAAAATGATAAGTACATGTTCTATTTTCTATTCCATTGATGATAAACTGCTATTTCATCAATCATTATGGTTGTTATCAAAGTTAAGAAATTTTACAAAAATAGTTAGCATTAATTTTGTGGCAACCATCATAGACTATTGCTCTTAGGCATGATGATTGTCTCTTCTCTTACTTTGGCGTGCCATTAGATGATTTCTTGGTGTTGTTTAGGGCATGAGCTTACTCCATTAACTGCTCCTATTATATTTGTTGCTCCTCTTTGACTTGGACTATCTTTTGTGATGGTTGTCTACCTTTTATGCCTATGCATGACTGCTACTCAACTTTATCTCATTGTCCACACAGTTTCCTTTTTGTGGTATTTGGATGGAACAGGTACTTCATCACTGTCCCACATGCTCTTCTTAGATGTTATGGTAGCACTTCATATTTGTACTTTGTGATCATGCTATGGTTTCCATATATCACTTTAATTGTCTAAATGTTGTCCATTTGATTATACTGTGACTGTGGCAGCTACCTAGAAATATATGTTCCTCATTGATGACTTAGTCATATGGCATTTAGACTTTGGTTGTTCTTCATACTATGATATGGTGTGACTGTTCCACATGCTAAGACTGTCCTACAGTATGAATGTTCTTTCACCTTGACAGTCCTTTTACATGATGGTAGACTACTCTTTGACATCAGATTGGTGCTCCTTGTGATCTTTGTCATGATGTTGTACACTCTCTATTATCTCTTCTATGTAAGCATTGTTTGTCATTACCTGTTGATCTTTGATGGTTGTAGCTTCAACAAAGCTAGGTATCTTAAATAAGCTCATTTACTTATTTGTGACTCCCATTTCAAAGTGGAAGGCTACTTCATATGCATGTTGGGCCCAGTCCTTGTGGGAGCCCATTTTCTCCACATGCTTTAATGTCTTCAAATCAACAACATTACTTTTCCTATACCTGCACAGTGAACAAACAAGTTAGCATAAAAACATACCTCTTAAAGTTGATTGATCTTTCTCATGATGATCTGATTTATTGCACATGTCTGATTTTGATCCATTCACATTAATGCATAATGTTTGCAAGTTTTATATGTTTGTTGATAAAGCATATGATGAATTTGCATATCCGGAGCTTCTAACAGGGCTTTTCTCCAATTTTGCAGGTCCACTATCCTGATCAGGAGCATAAGATGAAGACATGAAGATCAAGCAGCTAGTCAAGAGGATCAAACTTTGATAAGGCAATGATGGATATCCATTTTCCTCATGTGTTCTTTTCTTTTCCTTTTATCCACAGATGTATAGCTTGCACAATGTTTGCATTGGCTCAGTTTAGTTATTCCCACGGCTTGTGTGGGACACTTTGAAACATTTTCTTAAATATGATCAGTTACTTTACCTTATGCAAATGATTTATGTAAATTTGCTTTCTGAATCAAGTGCATAGGATAGAACAACTGAATATGATTTGAAACATATGTTTAAAACATGATGATGAAATGACATTTTGTAGAATACCTTTCCTTCACACTGAATTGTGATATTTGAATAATTCAACCAAATCATAATTGAAAGATAAAATCAATTAGATACATATCTTTCATTGAATGTCTGATCTATTGTCACTTGATAAACTTTACTTGTCAGGATGGTTTGACAGTTCAGATTGGACTATCACATTATCTTGACAAATGATCTTTGCTGCTCTCTTTCCAAGATATCATATATTCAACTGATTGATCATATACTTAAATTTTTTTCTTTTATTCCTTTTGCGACAACTGCAACTTAGGCCCTGCTAAATTAGGTGTGAACATAATTTAGTAACATTTCTGGTGACCTCTCAGGGGTGTTTTCCTGCTAAACAAAATAGAACCAGTAGCCTTGCAATTCCATTGGGCATACGAGTCTTTTTCTGCCTGAAACTTTGAAAAACCTCTTGCAACTCAAACTGATAGAAAACTACAACAGCAAAACAAAACTGAAATTGAAACTATTTTGACCTTTTTAGGGTATGGACAACAAAATGTGCATGTGCACTTCTTAGAAAATGATAAACTGAAATGAAATTCTACTCTGCCCTACACTAACCAACCACAGAAGTTGGTCAAAGAAATCCATTTCAAACTAGTTTTGTAAAATAACTTCCCTTTCTAATTAAGAAAGGATGTTTTGCAAGGTGATTTTCTACTGTTAAGATATGATTCACAAGGACATACCTTATAGAATGCTGCAAAACTCTATGAAGAACAAAAATAACCTCTCTCACTATCTGAATATAATCATAGGCAATGTTGTTATAAGGTGAGTGGATGATTTGATTCTACTGTTCTAAGCCTGCAATCTCATCTTTGGGTAGAACAACAATATGTACCTCTCTATTAAGCTCTTTTTCAGATAAATCCTTGATTGGACACCCTCTTGTAATGATGTATCTTTGGTCAATACTCCTGGTGTCCTGATTTGAAAGAGTTAGTCCAATTGAATGAAATGAATGAAATCTTGCCTCTTTGACTTGATCCTGTTGATCACATACTACTGATTCACATGGTATTAGATCATTATCAATTTTAGAACAAAAATCCTCTATAATACCTGATAACATGCTCTCTTCTAACAGATAATCCTGCACTGAAAATATATGAATTTCATCCCTTTGTTGCTCAAAACTAGGCATACTTTCCTTGCTGTCCTTGAACTGATTAGCCTTACATTGTTCAAATGAAAAAGGCACAAATTTAGAAACCCAATTTACCTTGTTATACTCATCATTTACTGACTTAGGCTTTCGATCGCTACAAGAATCCAATAGATTGGCAAGCTCCTTACAAGATGAACAATCAGGATCTTGACAATCAGATATAGAGTTATCTTGAAAAGATCGACTATCTTCTATTAGTTCACTTGGCTACTCTGAAAATAAATCAGATGTTTTATTTTCACAAAGAATGTCATTAGATTTAGTTTCATATTCAGCCTGGTAATCAATCCTATATTCATGTAAAACAAGATTGTTGGCCTAAAAAATGGGTCTGTCCTTTTGCTCTTCTAGCTGAGCTAAAGTCTCAACCTCATTCTTATCCTTATGGACCAGTAGTACATCATGTTCTGCAATACCATATGGCTGTCTCAAATCAACTAGTAATTTGGGTACTTGTATGATGTCTTCATCTTGATCAACAAAAGAAGGCAGTTGATCAAACAAAGAAACCACATCTTCTAATTTTTTTGATTTGGTGGGACAAGAAGAACTGCAAGGACCTTCAGCTGCTAGATTGAAACTTGGAATTTTAATTGATTCAGATTTTTCTAATTCTTCCCCTTCCTGATTTTGGATTGGTATGGGAGAGGTAGCTTTAACAAGATTTGGCATTTTATAATTATGACACTTGGTCCAAGAAGGTTCCCATGTTTGTTCAAAAGCTTGATGACTTGGTTCAGGCACTTGATGTGATTGATACTGAGGATTAATGGATTGATTTTGAATGAAAATAGGCTTCTAAGAAAAATTAGAACTTCTAAAACTTGAGATTTGATACCTACTAACCTCATTTTGAACAGGCTGATCTAGAATGAATGCAACTGTCTGGATCTCTTGCCCTTGTAGTTGTGCAAGCAAGTGTTTTATTTGTGCTTCTTTGGCTGCAACCTCCCTTGCGAGATCTTCTTCATCTTGTCTTCTCTGCATCAGTAAGTCTTGTTCATAGAGATAGGCCTGATAATCCATCTCTTCTTGTTGTTGCTCATACTCCCGCTGTTTCTTGATCTCTTCTATCTGCTTATTGATTTCTATCAATGTGTTATTGAGATCAAGTGACATACTCTTTATGCTTGCAATATCCTCCTTTGCATACTCTTGAAGCTAATTTGGTTTATGTATAGGCTGCCAACAAGACTAAATTGGGGTGGGTGGGAGGTAAATATATTGTGCATGCTGGTTTCCTTGTAAATCAAAGGGATTTGGGCTAAAACCAGCAACATGGCTGATCTGTTAGGGCTGGTAAGATGGTGGATTAGAAGCATTTTCATGATATGATGGATGGTATGACATGTTTCCATGAAGGATAAACATGTTTACTCATTCAAAAGCTGGAAAAGCTGAAACCTGAATTACTTGAAATAAAACAACACTTGATCTCATGAATCCTTTTATAGGCTAAAAAATATGATCTATTAAAACTAGAAAGATAGAGTCACCAAGTATTTTGAAAATAACACCTCTAAAATAATTGCTCTCTTTTTCTATTTATGAGATATCCTTCTGATAAGATCCATTATTTCTTAAACCTCATAAAAGTCATACAGGACCATCCTATGCATTTGCCGATGGCTGATCTAGTACAGTCATACATGACTGTTCCTCCATTTCGATGGTCAAAATGGGTTCCTTATGACTGTTCCATGATCTTAGGGTTGATGTTCATACTATCCTTTAAAAACCTTTGTGACAGCTATGACTGTTGAACACTATTCTTGCTGATTGTACCCCCTACTTGGCAGTTGGTTGTCATTAGCAGTGTTCTTAGATACTTGGATATACAAGAATACCTCTTGCTCACTGCGATATAAAACTCATTTTCTTGGTGACAGTCCTTTTATTGACAATGGATGGATTCATCTTGTTGAGTCTCCAAACACATTAATAATGCTTTCAAATACTTCTCAGCTAATGCAAAGATTGTCAAGGTTGTCTTTGTCTGATAGTAACCTCTCCTCTCATGCATTGTATTCACTCTTCTTTGATAGTTGATGACGCTTACAAGATCTAAGCTATTTGCAAAAGACTTCTTTTTCAAGACTCACCTTTTTTCTTTTTGTTTGTTCTGTCAAGAAAGAGATGGTAAGATGGAAGTGTGCCAGAGGTATATTATGAACTATCATTGCTTCTTTATTCTATCAGAGGCCTTTATTTTTGTTACCACTGAGGATAATGAATTCTATTATGCAATGTTTCATATTTACATCTTTGGCTGTCACCTCCTGTAATGCATTTCCTTGGCTGACCTGTCTGGCTGATCTCTTTATGACTGTATGTTGCCATTCTTCTAATGATTGCTTAATGAATTCAATAGCAATTTTACATCTCATTCATAACAAAATGATAAGTACTTGTTCTATTTTCTATTCCATAGATGATAAATTGCTATTTCATCAATCATTATGGCTGTTATCAAAGTTAAGGCATTTTATAAAAAATAGTTAGCATTGATTTTGTGGCAGCCATCATAGACTGTTGCTCTTAGGCATGATAACTATCTCCTCTTACTTTGGCATGCCATTAGATGATTTCTTGGTGTTGTTCAGGGAATGAGCTTACTCCATTAACTGCTCCTATTGTATTTCCTGCTCCTCTTTGACTTGGACTATCTTTTGTGATGGTTGTCTACCTTTTATGCCTATGCATGACTGCTACTCAACTTTATCTCATTGTCCACACAGTTTCCTTTTTGTGGTATTTGGATGGAACAGGTACTTCATCACTGTCCCACATGCTCTTCTTAGATGTTATGGTAGCACTTCATATTTGTACTTTGTGATCATGCTATGGTCTCCATATATCACTTTAACTATCTAAATGTTGTCCATTTGATTATACTATGACTGTGGCAGCTACTTGGAAATATGTGTTCTTCATACTATGATATGGTGTGGTTGTTCCACATGCTAAGACTGTCCTTTATGATGGTACATGTCTTCTTCTAAGACTGTCCTACAGTATGAATGTTATTCCACCTTGACAGTCCTTTTACATGATGGTAGACTACTCTTTGACATCAGATTGGTGCTCCTTGAGATCTTTGTCATGATGTTGTACATTCTCTACTGTCTCTTCTATGTAAGCATTGTTTGTCATTACCTGTTGATCTTTGATGGTTGTACCTTCAACAAAGCTAGGCATCTTAAATAAGCTCATTTACTTATTTGCGACTCCCATTTCAAAGTGGAAGGCTACTTCATATGCATGCTGAGCTCAACCCTTGTGGGAGCCAATTTTCTCCACATGCTTTAATTTCTTCAAATTAACAACATTACTTTTCCTATACCTGCACAGTGAACAAACAAGTTAGCATAAAAACATGCCTCTTGAAGTTGATTGATCTTTCTCATGATTATCTGATTTATTGTACATGTCTGATTTTGATCCATTCACATTAATGCATAATGTTTGCAAGTTTTATATGTCTGTTGATAAAGCATATGATGAATTTGCATATCCGGAGCTTCTAACAGGGCTTTTCTCTGATTTTATAGGTCCACTATCCTGATCAGGAGCATAAGATGAAGACATGAAGATCAAGCAGCCAGTCAAGAGGATCAACCTTTGATAAGGCAATGATGGATATCCATTTTCCTCATGTGTTCTTTTCTTTTCCTTTTATCCACAGATGTATTGCTTGCACAATTTATGCATTGGCTCAGTTTAGTCACTCCCACGGCTTGTGTGGACACTTTTAAACATTTTCTTAAATATGATCAGTTACTTTACCTTATGCAAATGATATATGTATGTTTTCTTTCTGAATCAAGTGGATAGGATAGAACAACTAAATCTGATTTGAAACATATGTTTAAAACATGATGATGAAATGACAGTTTGTAGAATACCTTTCCTTCACACTGAATTGTGATATTTGAATAATTCAACCATATCATAACTGAAAGATAAAACCAGTTAGATACCTGTCTTTCATTGAATGTCTGATCTCTTGTCACTTGATAAACTTCACTTGTCAGGACGGTTTGACAGTTCAGATTGGACTGTCACATTATCTTGACAAATGATCTTTGCTGCTCTCTTTCCAAGATATCATATATTCAACTGATTGATCATATACTTAAAAAAATTTCTTTTATTCCTTTTGCAACAACTGTAACTCAGGCCTTGCTAAATTAGGTGTGAACATAATTTAGTAACAATAATAATTTAGTAAATTGGACTACAGGGAAGAGAAGATTCATAGCTGCATATAGTAGTAATCTAAGAAATGTTTCAAAGCTGAGAGATTTCAGCAATAAAGAGATTTGAGAATAGAAGTAGAAGAATAAACAAAACATATGAAGAGAATGCATGAAAAAGTAAGAATTCTTTTGGAGAAGATTAATGGAAGGTATAAGGAGAAATTTGATGAGAAAAAGAAGACATAAGGAGTTTGTAGATGGAGAAGAAGTGATGTTATATCTCATAAAGAAAAGATTTTTAGTTGGAACATTGGCCCTTATAGAATTGTGAAAAGGTTAGATTTAGGAAATGCATATGGAGTGGAGTTACTGGAAGGATTGGGCATATCACCTATATTAAATGTTGCATACCTATAGTAGTACCATGAAGGAGAGTTAGGAGATGTTGTTAGAGACATACAATGGCAAAATCATCTATACCGCAATAGCCAAAGAAGAGATTAAGGGGATTCTATATAGTAGGATTAGGAGAAGCACAAGTAAGTAATATAAGCAATACTTAGTAAAGTGGAGAGGAAGGCCTGAAGAAGACTCATCATGGATTTCAAAGGCTGAGGTAGACCATCTTAGTTTCCCTCTAGCCACTAGAAAGTGAGGGACTCACTTTTGAATCAACCATGGGTCTCTAATGTAGGAGCATCCTAGGGTGTAAGAGTAATCTTGCATCACCCAAAATCTTTTCTTTTACTTGTTTGTTTTGTTTGTAGCTTTTCATTTGCTTTTGTATCATCAGTCAGTCACTGTAGATTCCACCACATTTCATTGTACTTGATGATCTCACCTCATGATTCAAGATACATGATCGATACCAATCCATCAACTTAATTTTGAATTTATAGAAGACTTTGATCATCATAAAGGCATAATTTGGTTCCTAAACTATTACTAGGCTTAACAAGCTTACACTCAATTTCACTATTCATGGCTTATAGTAGCTTCCCAGAGTTTGTAGCAACAAAGGAACACACATCAAGGTATAATAGACCCAAGAGTTCTTATGGTGTGAACTTCATCAAGATTTATCAATCCATATTCACCGCATTCAATTTAGGAGATTCATCTACACATTTGGCTAACTACACATTTCATTTGGCATCAAGCTTGGTGCCACCTTGTAACTAATTAAGATCACTCTAAAATCTAGTAAATAATATATAAACATTCTAGAAGATCATTAGAAGTTAGTGAAGAAAGTAGAAGATAGCTTGGCATGGTGTTGTATTGCACAATCTTTCAAATGTTGTGATTTTATTCATTTGTAATCAAATCGTGGGGCCTAGCATGTTGGAAGCCCATTGTTGAGATTGTGAATGAATAAAGCATACATGATTGTTCTACTATTTCAGTAATTTTTTTGTGTGTTTGTTCACTTGGCTACATGGTTGGATAATCCTTCATTGGAGCCTTTGACCATGACTTCATCATTCATGCATGGTTACAATACTATCAAATGGAGGGAAACCAACACCATGCATGACCTCTTACAACATCATGTCCAAACCACCAAGGTACCACTTCTTGATGAGCTACGACACCATCACCCTGATGATTTCTTTTTCTTCACCTCAATCCAAAAGAACCCCAACAAACATTGAGACAACATCCAAGTTTATTCTATATCTATGATATGTCACTATAAAATCAACTCCTAACATCCACTACATTAGATGGATGACAATACTAGAGCCTTCATATTGAAGATGGTTTTGAGACACACCTCCAAAAATCCACCCAAAAAATCCATTTGTCATTGAAACCAAATGGACATTGGTATCTATTTTCACATAGAGAGAGCTCTAAAAGTAAGTAAAGAGAAGAACACATGATTTATGATATGTTTCATCTTTCATATAAGTTGAATTCACATGCTCACCCAGCTTGGATTCATTAAACCAAAGTCCTTCTACATTCATTGTCATAATTTCCTTTAATCTTTCCTTCCATGAAATCATTAGAATATTAATGATTCCCTACACTTTTGTAACAAATTGTTAGAGTAATGGTTATTCATTTTCCATCTATAACCCCAATGTCATAATCATGAAAGTTTCAACATTGTTTCAAATGCTTCATATGCTTCTACCTTCAAATGTATTAAGTACTTTGAATTATGTCCGATGACATAATTGACAAGGAATTATGCTTCCTTGTTTGCTTCTCTATACATATGATGTATGGTGTAATCTATGAATGTATTAGGAATGGGCCATACAATTTTTAACATATTTGTAACTTTTCAATTTGGCAATTCCTTTTTTGTAATGCATTGATGGTTATTTGTGAATAACCTTCAATCCAAATGAGATTTATTCCATATTGTTTAATACAAACTTGGAGACCAAAGAGGAGGGTTTGAACTTTGGCTTCGTTATTGGAGCCATTTTTCAACTTCTTTGATCCATCATAAATTAGCTTTCCATGTTCATTTTGGACAATACACCTTGTTCCTGACACTCCCATATTCCCCTTGTTGCATTGTCAAAATTTAATTTCATCCATCCTATAATGGGAGGTGTCCATCTAGCATTTTCTCAGAGAGAGGAAGTGGTGTTTGAATTGTAGGCCCCATGAATGGGGTATTTTTGTCTGTTACCAATGATGTTCTAGTCTTTCTTTTTATTTTGAGTTAAAAGTCAAATTTACATTTTGTAGATTTTCTATCCAAAGTTGAGAAGTTTGGTGTCAACTAAATAATGAATTGAAGGAGGAGGTTGAGAATCAATAACTAGGGACAAACTACTTAAATTTTGTATTTCTTTTCTAATAAATTGAACAATGAATTGATGAGTGAAGTTAAGAATTAAAAACCAGGGATAAACTACTTAAATTTTATGACTTGTATGATTTGATTTGTTTGGAATTATTCTTCAAGCTTGCTTTATTGAGTAATATGCCATAAATCACTTCCAAGATTGAAAATAATAGCTTTAAAATACATTCTAAATGCATAATGAAAAGTAGTCAACAAGAAGGCAGTTTGAATTTGGTGTCTGACAACTTATACCTATTTTACATTAAACAAGTTCGTGTACTAAGACTTAGAATCAAATGAGATTAGGAGGCATTTGATATTCTCATGCAATTTGGGCAAGCCTAAGGGTTTGGTAAGATATGGGTCTCTACAAACAATTGACACTTCATATACATCATTTTTTATTGGAATGTATCTACTACACATGTTTCAAATGTGTTCTTTAAAGAGTCTATTCTCTCCTAATTCATGGGAAATCAATACTATCATCTTTCTTGACATGATTTAATATTACTTCTTAAAAGTTTTGACAAAGAGAAAAGCTTCCATAAAACTTTGATTCTAGAGGAGCAACTTCAATTCTCTTTTGCACTAATTATGAGTAAGAGCCATGTAAAATAAGAAGCTTGGTTCCTGATCAATCTAATTGATACCAAGCCTTTGAACCTTCAATATTTATTCTCATTTTCTAAGAAATCTAATTTGTTCAAACTTTGGTTAGTGAAATGAAGATTCTAAAACCTTTACATATCTTTTTTCAAGCCATCATAAAGTTGTTTAATACAAATTATCTTCAAAAAGCAAAATGGCTAGCAATGGTCACATGACATTAGGCTATACTATTGGAGTGTGTCAAGTGAATAAAATTTACTCTATATAATGGTTGTCAATTGTGCAATCAACAATAATAAAAATTTCTTAGCAATAAAAATTATGTGCAATGCTTGGTCAAAAAGACTATTTATTATTCATAAAAAAGAAGACTACTCATATAGGTGCCTATGAGCCATCCAATAGCTTTAATGGAGGTTGATATTGTTAAGAAAAAGTCTTTCTATATCTTGTTATTTTGAAACAATTTTGTTTAGTGTTTTTGATATTTAAAGATTGCTTACTTTCAAACAACCAAAATTTAAGTTAATTTATTTTTGTATTTATCTTCAATAAATTATATTGAGAACTAATTGCTTGCATGAGCATGCAAAAAATAAATCAATTGCCATGCAAAATATAAAAACTAATCAATTGCATAAGCATGCAAATTTTTGTAGACATTTATATTATTACGCCAAAGGCGTTCCCTTTATGAACAAGATGGGCTGACTTCAGGAATCGACTATCTGCATTACTTGAGAGACATGCAAGACGATTGCAGAGTCTTCAGCCGTTGATTTCGCTCATCGCCGTGTTCCGCCCTTCATCTGCAATTTTTTTGAGTTTCTATTCACGTATGTGGGGAAGGTGAATAGGTTTAATGTTTTTCAATTTCTATTATGTTTTCGGACAATGTATACATTTATTCTTATTTACAGAGAGGAAAGCCCTGGATAATGCAAATTGATGGTCTAAGTTTGAAACGCTCATTTTTCGTTGCCTTCATTTGACAAAAATCACGCTGGGAAATTTTCTAAACTCGTTAGTTGTTCTCACGTTGGGAAAAAAACTGTGTTAGAATAAGTCTCATGTTGTTTAAATATCCTCTGCCATGAATTTTGTTTGCCATTTGTGCGTTTTACACCGTTTTTATTCTAAGTTTTCCGTAGTGTGTCCAGTAGAATTTTTTTTGGCGTGGCTCTTAAAAACCCTTTTTAAAATTTTAAACACTTTGAAATTCACCGTTGAACGATGCTAAATCAATTTTTTGAGGAGATTTTTGGGAGATAATTTCCAGATTGCCTTAGAATCTGATGTATTGATACGGGTCTAATGCAAGCTGCAATATAAAACTAATAATAATAACAATAAATAGAATAAAATTACACAAGACATGACCTCTTACGTCTGTAGTTGATTATATGGTGAAGGGCATATATGTGTTCTTGGTGCTTTTATCGCTCACATCGCCTTTTACTTCTACTAATATGTATTCTTTTTCTCTTTAATCAATATTTCCTAGCTTAGAAAATAGGGTTTTTTCCCCACTCTTCATTTTTCACTGCCTTCGTTTGACAAAAATCACGTCAGGAAATTTTCTAAACTTGTTGGTTGTTCTCATTCGAGTTTTCTGTAGTGTGTCTCGTAGAATGTTTTTTGGTGTGGCTCTTAAAAACCCTTTTAAAAATCTTAAACGGTTTGAAATCCGCCATTGGACGACGCTAAGTCAGTTTTTTTAGGAGATTACCCGGATATAATTTCCAGATTGCCTTGGAATCTGACGTATTGATACAGGTCTAATGCAAGCTACAATATAAAACTAACAATAATAACAATAAGTAGAATAAAATTACACAAGACATTACCTGACGTCTGTAGTTGATTATATGGTGAAGGGCATATATGTGTATTTGGTGCTTTTATTGCTCATAGCACCTTTTACTTCTACTAATATGTATTCTTTTTCTCTTTAATCAATATTTGCTAGCTTAGAAAATAGGTTTTATTTAATACATTAAAAATATATTGTTTGTGGTTGAATTTTTTTTAAAATTCAGAAATACTCACTGATTTCTAATATATTCATAATTACTTTACAAATGTATATGTTTATTTCTAAAGAACAATATAATTTAGAAACAAAATTTAAGTGTCCTAAGATTTTCCTTTTTTTACATTTAAATAATATTTAGGGATCCTCGTTCTTAATATTAAATTTTTAAAGCTCTTTCTTTCCAATGATAGCCATATTTTATGAAATTATGAATATAAAATTTTTAAATGTGGACAACATTAGCACTTTGTATGAAAATATTTGATTCATAAATATTATTTACGATTTTAAATTTTTAAATACACATTCATATTTTAATTTTATACATGAATAGTTGGATTATATGTATAAAAGTTTTATGTATATTTTTCAAGTTATTAATAATTTAATTTTATATAATATGAGCTTTTAGTTATATATTATTTATTTAAAATTTCTAATATAGTTATATAATATATTTAAATTGTTATGAGTATTTAAATTAAATATAAGTAATTATATTTTAAAGAATTAATAAATAGTAAATTCTTACATTGTACTAATAAATATATTTATTAACCATTTATAAAAAATAAAAGAGAGAAAAAAAGGAGAGAAGAGAGAGGGAGATTTAGAGATTATATAAAATACATAACATAATATATTATAAAATGATATATCTTATTTTGTTTTATTTCATGTATATTTTTATACAATATTATAAAATAATACTATGTATCATATATTTTATATAATATAACATTGTATATTTAAAAATAAAATAAAAAATAACATTATATATTTAAAAAGCCAGAGCCAAACTTTGTATCTGTAACTTGACTCCAAGCACAATACTACTACTACACTAACAAAAACAATCTACAACAACCCCATTCTCAGGGGAGAAAAAACAAATCCTATCCACTCCCAAAAAGACACAAGTGAAGTTGCCAAGAGCCAGGGCACCATTATTTGTGATGGGAGTGTAGCTACATACTATGAGCTGTCATAATCCCTTTTTTATTTCTTTACCTCAATCCAAATCTCTTTAGTATTCCCTACCTTTGAGGCCACAACACCCAGCCTGGGAGTGTAGCATCAATGTTTGGTACATCAGAAATATGAGCGTTCAAAGATCCACCAGACTCATGTGACTTCAAATCTAACTCTGAACCACTACCAGCCCCAGCATCACACACATCATGAGTGGAAGAAGAATTCCTCAGCCTCGGAGAGGAATCCCTATTCATATATTCTGAACCAAGCTCCGACAAACTCGAATTAGAAGAGGGATTATTGCTATTTTCCTCCTGTGTGGGATCATGAGCCACTTTTCCATAGAGTAATGTTAGGTGTCAGCATCTTTCTACCAAGAGTCTTGACCAACCATCTTATCCTTGGAGCAATTAGCCACCATATGACCAATCTCAAAACACCTGCAGCAGTGGAAGGGGAATCCTTCATAATCCAAACATTGCTTCCAACTGCGATGAGAGGTTAACATAGTAATTTCAGCTGGGAAACTTTTTGAAATATCTATCTCCACCAAAATTCATGCAAAGGTGGTGTGTAGGAAGGTAGAGGAGCCTTCATCCATTGCCAAGAATTTCCTGAGTTGATTTCCAATTGCAGCAAAATAAGATTCCAACTAGAATTGGAGTGGGAGGTTTGGGAGTCTTACCAAAGTTGGAATAACCAAGAAAGAATCTAAAATAGGGTTGAAATATGGGTGCCAGGGTTTAAGCATGAGCATATGCCCTTTAAGACACCATTGATAATCGCAGAGAATAATATTCTTATCCTGAGTACTGTCAAAAGCCATAATAAAAAATCCTCAGGCGTAAGGATAAATTTCAACATCACCTTTCAAAATGGGACTTCACATCTCCTTGATCCATTTGTGTAGATCAACTAGGCTTGGCCAGAACTTGACAAATCTACCGATCGGACCTTTCTCAGCGAAAAAACTTCATTGTCTATAATTTCTTTTTCAACTTCTTCACCAAAATCTACAACTGGAGACTCAAAGGAGCTTTGCATAGGTTTAATCCTTTGAAATTTATGAGACTCGGATGAACCTGATAGGCCAGTGGCAGATCCGTCCACCAGGGTAGGCTGAACCCTACCTTCGACATGGTGACGGGTGCCAGGCTTTCCATCCGACTGTGACCACGCCCTTTCACCAACCAAGCAGGGAGGAGAGGCTTTCCTACGCTGGAGAGGAGAAGTTGCCCTTACTATGCCTTCAATATCACCAACGTGTGCATGAAAATTCCTTTCGAGGCAAGCAAACACATTAGAAACCCTAACATTCCTTACTTTCAGCAGCAACATTTCAGAGCTTTTTTTTAATATTTAAAAAAAGCTCTGGAATGTCGCTACCGAAAGTAAGGAATGTTAGGGTTTCTAATGCGTTTGCTTGCCTCAAAAGGAATTCTCACGCAGACGATGGTGATATTGAAGGCATAATAAGATATATAAAAAAAGCTCTAGAATATCGCTGCTGAAAGTAAGGAATGTTAGGGTTTCTAATGCATTTTCTTGCCTCGAAAGGAATTCTCACGTAGGTGATGGTGATATTGAAGGCATAGTAAGGGCGACTTCTCCTCTGCAGCACAAGAAAGCCTTTCCTCCCCACTCGGTTGGTGAAAGGGCACGGTCACAGTTGGATGGAAAGCCTGGCGCCCATCGCCATGCTTAATTATATTTGTTTTATATATAATATATAATATCTAATATAATTATGTTTATTTTATATAGTATATTTAATATTATGTCAATTATTTAATATATTTTTAAAATAATATTATATTGTAAATCATATATTTATATTAAATATTTAATTGTAATTTAATTATATTTATTTTATATATAATATATATTATAGTAATATGTATACTATATATTATTTAATGTATTTTAAAATAATAATATATTGTAACATCCTATATTTATATATTTAATATTACAAAAATATTTGTTATTTTATTATATATTAATTTTATATAAAAAATATATTATACTAATATTTATAATTAAATAAAAGATTATATATAATATAAATATTACATATATAATATATTTAATATAGATATACAATTTTATACTATAATATTATATTAGCAAAATAATTTACATTTTGTAAAATATAATAATAAATATAATTAAATATAGATTTTATATAAGATAGACCTACTTAAATAATAAATATACATAATATTCATCATAAGGAATGAGCATGGGGAGATCATATTGTCTCTGTCAAAAAACTCCCTATAGGCACAAACAATGAAGTGAAATTTGCAGCTTTACTCCATGGGCTATGCCTCTGCAAAGAATATCATTTAACAGACCTCAACATTGAGGGAGATTCACTCATTTGCATCAACACCATAAACTCTAGACAGATTCATAAGTGGAAACTTAAGTATATGGCAGAGGCAATTTGGGATACCATGTCTGAACTAGGCAACACCACCTTAGCACACATTTACCGAGAAGGAAATTCGGTGGCGGAGTATCTGGCGAACAAGGCATGCAAACAGGAGGAGGATGCCATAATTGTAGAGACATGTGAACCATGGCTAAACATCCCTCTATAATGACAGCAAGGGCAGTGCAGGACAGTCTGATAGATTTTGAAAGATCTCCTAGTCCTTTACCTGTATTGTCGGCATACCCGAGAATCGACACAAGGTTAAAACAAGTCCAAAAGTCAGTTGGTTTCTCATTCACAGATATGGAGGTAGAATGTAAGTGCATATGCCAGCATCAGAACGATCCCAGCTCTGAATGTTTAGAAGACTCAGAGAGCGAGGAAGAGCAAGATCAAGTAGGTAATGACCAAGGAGATCACGAGAACAACCGAGGCCCTCCAGAAGAAACCAAGATGGAGCAGGTCAAGCACCTATTTAATGCCGAAGCTGACTATGTGGTAGAGGCAATTCTGAAGGTCATTGGAGAAAGCAACCTGCCCGACGGTCATGTCCATGATGGCTTCTTCTACAAAGAGTTCCTTTCCAACTTGATGCAGGAGCATTTCTGGTTCAAGAGCAATCTTGCATCAACCAAAAACATTTGCATTTCAGTTCTTTCATTTTCCAGTTTAGTCTAGGTACTTCAGTCAGAAGTAATTTTTGGTTCAATTTTGGCATTTCACCCCTTGTAGATCTGGACTTAGCATCTACATTCATTCATCTACATCATATCAATAATTCAAAGCATTTGGATCAGTTACCAGAAAGATATCGCTATCAGAAGAACAACTATTTTCTCAAAGCAGAGCATTCTAACAATTCCTGATAATTAGCTAAAGGAGAAGGCTTGCGGATCATTCCTTGACTTGCGGATCTCAATGACACATCATTCAATGTCCTGTGGTTCATGACCGACCTTCCCCAAAGGTCCGCACTTTGTTCCATTCATCTGAGAGAGAGAGAGAGAGAGAGAGAGAGAGAGAGAGAGAGAGAGAGAGAGAGAGAGAGAGAGAGAGAGAGAGAGAGAGAGAGAGAGAGAGAGAGAGAGAGAGAGAGAGAGAGAGAGAGAGAGAGAGAGAGAGAGAGAGAGAGAGAGAGAGAGAGAGAGAGAGAGAGAGAGAGAGAGAGAGAGAGAGAGAGAGAGAGAGAGAGAGAGAGAGAGAGAGAGAGAGAGAGAGAGAGAGAGAGAGAGAGAGAGGTAAACCAATGGGATACTACCATTATTGTTGATGAAAGATAACAAAACTTATTTAACTGGCCTTTGACATTAGCATGCATGTGCCATAATCATGATCCCACTACATGGCCATGACGTTCTTAGAATATAAAATCTAACTTATAACCAATCTAATTTGTTTAGTTTTAAATGAGGCATCAAGCACTAACTTTGGAATCCATGACTTTCAGTCCACCAACCATAGATCCTATCTAATATGCTCACTCAAATATATCTTTAACTACGCGCATATGCCCTTCCTTCACCCAAAAGTGTTAATGATTACCTATACACAACCATTGATAGAATGCCTCAAACAAACTATAGTTAATGCAATTTTCAATGTAACATATTTTGTTGCAACTCAAGATTACATATGTGTCAAAGGAATCCATCATATGGTATCAATAAAATACTAATCAAAGTAATGTACAAATACCTAGCAACGATGCAAGATAACTGAACAAACATAAAGGATGCATTTTTAATGTCACATCGAGCAATGAGTCATGGGTGATTTAAATCGAAAAATCAGTGTCTCAATACACAAACTCGAACAATGAGTCATGGGTGATTTAAATCAAAAAATTAGTGTCTCAACACACAAACTCGAAGAAGCCCACTCATGGTTTACTAGCATTACAATCCATTTTCATTTTTACAAAAAAAAATACATCAATAATTAGCTTATGAATATTGCAACAATGGATAGCTATGGAGTTTTATAATTTTATTACTTTGTAATGGAAGGTTTAACTCTACTATTATGTGTGAGCAATTTGATTATAATTAAGAGAGCTTGACTCTTATGAGATCAACTTAGTTGAACCTATTATGAGTAGAGATAAGGGATTCAAAAAATATGTTGGCTCTTTGCAACTAGGTTCAAGAGCAAATGTATTGGCCCTTTTCTTTCCATTTTGAACATTTGGCCTCTTAAATGTGGTACCCATATATAAATCTTTTGTTCTTCTACATGTACTATGTGATACATGAATTTTATGAATGACAAAACAATAAAAAATAAAATGTGACATCTGCAATAAACATGCATCTTCTCCTCAACAGAATAACTTGGAGCTATTTTCATGACCACTACTTGCTTAAGATTTTCTTTGACATCAATAATTTGTGATTTGTGCAAATTATGTATATCCTGATTAGATAATAATTCTTCTAATACATATCTATCAAGACACCAATGGACTAGAACATAGCTTAACAACAAATATGCTTTGGAAAATTCAAGTCAACATAATGCCTTGCAATATTCTATGAAGATTGGCATTTCTCTCTTCCTTGTTGCATGTACTTCATCCATTAATGCATGCCTCCTTTTCCACTAATTGGATGTATTGAACATCATTTATAATAAAAATGAGTCAATATTGTTTGCATAAATGTTTTTCCTACACGCTAAAATTACTTAGAGGCTATCAATTACATTTTAAGACACTCTCAAAACAATGGAAGCAACTAGACAAATACAATATAAATCAAGCATGGTCAACCATATAATGCAATGTGTTCTCAAGCTTTAATGGTCAACCATATAATGCAATGTGTTCTCAAGCTTTCTAACACTTTTAAAAATGGTACTATTTAGAGAAGAATAATGATTTCACTATACAGTTAAAGCTTCATCAACGCTTTCTACTCTTTGACAAACATGGGGCTAATAATCTACTCCAAAATGTATGAATCCAAAGGAAATGTACAAATGCCCTCCTCTTAGACTTATAAGCTTGATAAAAATGCAAAATGACTTCAAGTAAACACAAGGATAGGTATAAATGAATCATAGTAACAAAACATTGAACAAAAGAAATACTTAAAAGTACTAAGAAGCCATAGTGAAAAACCAACAGTTATGCTCACATTTCATTAATCTATGTCGTAGTTGATACTACTAATATTTATAAATAATAAACCTCAATTCAAAATGGATCTCACTAAAGCCCATCAACCTACTTTATGCTAAAAGGAAATTACACTCAACAAAGAAATAATAGAGAAAAGTGATATTATTGGACAATAGTGCCATTCTCAGTTCCATCTTTTCAATTGGTAATGTAAACTTTCCTTTGAAAAATGCAAATGTACATCTCCAGATTAAACATCCCTTTGTTTTATGATTTGATCTCTCAGATGTCTTCTATCTTGAGAAGGATAAGGGAATTGAAGGATAGTGCATATCTGCCTCTAAAAAATCAAGAAAAGGACATGCATGTTGATTACAAATAATTCAATATTTTATTAAAACTATTAGCATTGGTTCAATATTTATCAAAGGTATAGCCACCATACCTAGGTGTCGACCTACATTAACATCCTTATTAATGCATTGACTAAAATTTTGGACCATGTATCTCCACATGGATAGACAGAGAGAAATAAAGAGAGATAGTAAGACAAATTGAGAGAGAGAGATAGGTAGAGAAAGAGAGATGGTAAGAAATAAGAAAGAAGAGAGATCAAGAGAGAGAGTGAGAGAAAGAGGAGAGAGGAAGAAACAAATGGAGATAGAGACATGGACATATAGATAGGAAGACAAAGAGATGTAAGCCATGTTTAGCATGACTAATTAAACTAATATCTTCCCTACTCTCTCTCTCTCTCTCTCTCTCTCTCTCTTCCTTTCTCTCTCTCTTCTCTTTCTCTCTATCTTTCTCTATCTCTCTCTTACCATCTCTCTTTCTCTCTTCCACTTTATCTCTCTATATCTCTACCTCTCTATCTCTCTTTCTTTAGCTCTCCATCTTTGTTTGTCTCCTCTCTCCATCTATCTATCTTTCTATATGTCCCTCTCTTACCATCTCTCTATCCCTCTCTATCTAATTCTCTCCTTAGTGTACAATGGGTACACCACGATAGCATGTAGAAAAGAAGTAATTAGTGGTATAGCACATCATGATTGTTTATTATACTTGGGAAGAGAACATACACTTTTGTCAAGGGCAAGGGTGAAATGGAGGAGATTAAATATGTTGACATCATGCATGCATATATGCCTCTTTATCTCTTTATATCTCTACCTCTGTCTCTATGCACTTTTGTTGTTTGGCAACATTCTCCACCTCTTGGGCCCACATGAAATTCAAATGTGATATTTATACTCTAACTTGTCTTTTCAACTTGCCTATTTCTCAATTATTATGAAGCAACGGTTCCAAGCACATCAAAACCTTGCTGAACAAGTGTACAACTTGCAAATCCAATCAAATCATATCAAATGAGAAACCATGGGCACCAACATACCACCTTGGCAACCAATTCTCAATGAATCAATGGCATAATCTACCCTCATGTATCAAATTCTCTATTATATCACTATTGTATTCAGTCTACATATTATTTTTTATCCATTGGTATATAGTTTCAACATATGCTTTCGATTCTCATTTTCATACAACAATGTTATGAAATAAAGCGAGATGGTAAGAGAGATTGAGAAAAAATAGAGAGATAAAGAGAGGAGACAACAGAGAGAGAGAGAGAGAGAGAGAGAGAGAGAGAGAGAGAGAGAGAGAGAGAGAGAGAGAGAGAGAGAGCATGGTTAGCATGATGGATCAAACTAATAACCCTAGGATTGCAATTGGCAACATCCAAGCCTAAAATTAGTCCCATGTTGATTGTGCAAATAAATTTTCTCCATATAATCAAAATAATGTTCATATGGGTCTACAGTTGGCAACATCCATACTTGCAATTAGTCCCATGTTGATTGTGCAAACAAATTTTCTACCTAGAATCAAAATAATAATAATGTCCATAATTTTATTCACATTTTTTTGCAAATACAACATAATTGAGTGGTATACCCAGATGATGTAAAGCAACGTTTGCACCGGCTAATTCTAGAGAATAAAGAAAGTATATTGATCCCCTTTAGATAGATAGGCTTCAAAATAGAAAGATGGTATCCTATAATGAACAAATCAAACTGATATGTATTTTTCTTCTTCAATTTTTACATACATGGAAGCCAATTGACTCACTACTAGATGAAAATATTAAAGAATACAAATTTCTTTTCAAAAATAATTAGAAAGACACAACCTAATAGTAAATCTTAAAATAATTATTCCTACAAAGGTTATGCATGTACCCATGTTTTTACTTGGAACTGAAAAGTACTTTCAATCCATACATTTTAGTTACCCTAAATGGCATTCTATACACATATTCAAGGTAAAAGTTTGGTGGGCCTTGCTTAAACTCTTTATACTTCCACTACCGATCCACTAGGTGATCTAGAACTCCAGTTCCAACCAAATTCTTTAACATGCTATGGTAAATGCAAATTTATATATTTATTTTCTATAGACAAACATTTGGAATACACACGTTCTTTAAGCTTTATCTTCTGAAATGGTTTCTTGTGATAGGTTTCACAATAATCATTTTCTAAATCTAAGTGCTTTCTTTTATGAAATTTGATTCTTACAATCCTCTAGGCTTTCATTCAATCCTTGCAAAAGGAAACCATGGTTAGCACGACTAATCAAACTAATAACCCTAGGATTATAATTAACAACATCTAAGCCTACAATTAGTCCCATGCTAATTGTGCAAACAAATTTGTTCCATATAATCAACATAATATCCATATGGGCATATAATTGGAAACATCCATTAATTGTGCAAAACAAATTGCTACACATAATCAAAATAATAATTATGTCCATAATTTTCAATACTTATTTTTGGTAGCCTCTTCAATTTGGGCATGAACTTGGCTATGAAAAATAAGGAATTTATAATCTATTGAAGTGTAGATTAGTACAAAATGAAGGTTTCATTATTCTATTAAGTTACACTTGGATGCATTGCATCTATCCCTTATGTTCTTGTTCTTGCTTGTTAGACTATTGTAGGGGTTTCCCCCTATTATCACATCAAAACCTCCAATTGAATTAATAATTTCATCAAGTCTTTCTTTTGTCAAATTTTCCATATTTTCCACCTCAATCAATTTACCCTTTTTATGTGTTTTTTCTACCCAACTTTTGAGGATAAGATTGTTTTCTTTACATTTTTTTTTGCATATACAACATAATTGAGTGGTATACCCAAACAATGCAAAGCAACTTATGCACCCCCAATTCTAGCAAACAAGGAAAGGATATTGATCCCCTTTAGATATATAGCCTTCCAAATAGAAAGATGATATCCATTAATGAACAAATCAAAATGATACATTTTTCCTCTTCTTCCATTTTTACATCTATGGAAGGCAGTTGACTCACTACTGGATGAAAATTTATTAAATCTTTGGTTACAATGTCTCCTGCATGCATCTTTAAAGAACACAAATTTCTTTTCAAAAATAACTTTTTTACAAGACACTTATAGCTAAAATACCATTCAAGCGTCTTAGATGATTTCATGTAGATTTGACTTGTTCTTCAATTTAAATTTTTTAAGGACAGGTAAAGTGGTGGCATTTTGTTTCATAGGATAGTAGCACCCCCACAATCGAAAAAGTTGATAAACTCTCAGAGTCACTTTAAAACATTATAAATGAGTTAGTTACAATTATTTGATTATTCTCAATGCATAACAATTTAAATATGACATTAAAATTAAAATTATATATTTTACTAAATTAAGTTGATCTAAGGAGGTTTAGGGATGACTTTTCACAATTTATCTTACAAAACTTCTTAAAGGCATTTGATACATACCATTGAACACACAAATACTTACAATGTTTAGGCTCTTAAAAGAGTCATAAACTCATTACAAAGACAATTTTGAAAATTAGGACAAAATAATAATAATCAAATTATAATATCATAATACAAAGTTATAATGACATGATTTTAAATATTATTTTTAGTAAATACACATTATTAAAAAATATACATTTTATCCCTAATTTAAATTATTATATAATTGTATGTACTATTATCATTAGAGGGTTGTGACAAATATATGACTTTTAGCTTGCCATGCTAATGGCTGTTTAAGATTTATATATGGTTGCTTTATATCATATATAAATTGTTGTTATTAGTCTATAAGAAAAAAAATTCACTAAAAGGTCATAACTTAATTAGTTGAGCAGCTAGTAGGGATGATGGTATGTTCCTTTATTACACCATACACCAAGTCTCAAATCCCCTGAAAGTATGATTATTAGATGACTTTGCTAGACTAAATATCGTACACCCCTAAAAGCAATTAACTTAGTGGTTTCCCATTAATATAAGAAAGAAGAAACCTTTTTCTAATATCCAAAAGCATTCTTGACATCCATCTTTGTACTTCCATCCACAAGAACACCATCATCCGTAAGTTGTTCTTATTTTAGGTCATCCTTATGTTCATCTTGAAAGAGTGCAATTCATAGAACTAAATCCCCCATAATTCTAGAGCTTTTTCCATCATAATATTACACTGGAGAATCCATTAGCAGAGAAAATATAACTAACATCAAGGGAAACAATTACAAAATGATTAGTATGAAACCTATCACAAGAAACCATTTCAAAAGAGAGATAGAGAGGTAGAGATATAGAGAGATAAAGTGGAAGGAGAAAAGGAAAGATAGAGAGACAGAGAGAGGAAACAAATAAAGGAAGAGAGAAAGAGAGAGGCAAACAATAGGGAAGATGGAGAGAGACACGAGTTTTAGTTCATGGCATTTAATAAATACAACAAAGATCTTTCAATTCTAGATAATGACATGGGCCATGTAGGGATTTAATTCACTTAAAGCCATGGAAAATGAACCTCCACAGATCTTTGGCATATCCATTGGAGAGAGAGAGAGAGAGAGAGAGAGAGAGAGAGAGAGAGAGAGAGATTGTTTTTAAAAAGGATATGCATGTAAATAGAGACTATACACCAAACATGAAAGCTCACACATTTGAAGTACCTACTAAGAAAAACACAAGGATCTTAAAATCAATTAAGATTATGCAATTGATTCATGACAATTGAGAAAATAAAAAAAACATATACCATAGAGATACAAGACAATCATCATTCACTTAAATACATGGCAAGTTGAACTTCCACAACTCCTTGGCATACCCATTGCACACCAAGGTGCGATTACTAGTTAGATAGTAATTTTCTGCTATTGCAATGACCACTCTTTGATTTTAGCACATGCGGTGACTAGGTCGTAGTAGAGGATATATACCGAGCTAGGCGATTCGCCCACGTTTTTGTGCCAAACATGTCAAAATTTAGGTTTTTATATAGAAGTCATTTCTTCAATGCCATTTCTCTTTGCATGAACGGATTGTGTTTCTTTTAATTCTCTTTGAAATCCTCCCACCGATAATTTTCTGTAGATTTTATGGAACTCTGTGTATACTACTGAAAAATGTTTAGTTCTCTACCAGTTTTCAGAAGGTTTTTTATCAGTTTGAATGCTTAGATGCTTGGATGATGGAATACTTTGCGTGGAAATAAGAGATAAAGGTTTGAATGATGTATTTGTAATATGTTCGTTCTAAACAACCACGCAGTTTATTCCATGCATTGCGCAATTGTTTTCTTCAAATTGGCGCTATGTTGATTGGATTTTCAAGTTGATTCCTTTTTCCCGTCACATTTCTCGCCACTGGTATTTCTTTATTTGGACAAGTGTTTTAATGATAAAGGAGTCAACGTCAAAGGACTGACATCTCCAATCTTTCCTCCCAAAAGTCTTGCGTCTTAAATTTGGCTTAGTTATGTTCCAATCGATGGATCACATTTGTCTATTAACTCTTGGGAAGGGTGTTGGAATTGAGGGCAGAATAGGGAAGATTGGTGGGATTGGAGGGCGAACTTGATGGTGGAATTGGTAGGGGTAAAGGGATTGGAGGCAGACATGGTGCTAGAATTTGGAAGGGTAGAAGGATTGGAGTTGGACATGGTAGTGGCATTGGAATTGGAAAAGGTTGATATAGTTATGGCATTGGAAAAGGTGGAGGAGTTGGAGGTGGTCATGGTAGTGGAGGAGTAGGGGTGGATGTGGTGGTGGAATTGACAAGGGCAGAGGAATTGGAGGTAAATATGGGGGTGGAAGGGGTGGAGGGTCCAAGAAGGGAAGAGGTGTTGGTGGTGGGATTGCATGGGGCCATGGGGTAGAATTGGAGGAGGGGTTGGCAAGGGTGGAATAATTGGAGTAGGATTGGAAAAGGAGGAGGATTTGGACAAGGTTATGGAGGAGGTGGCTTCAACAATAGTGGAGGGTTTGGTGGAGGGGGAGGAGGAGGAGGTGGTGGTGGTGGTGGAGGCAAATTTGGCAAACAAGGAGGATTTAGCAGTGGGGAGATTAGCGAAGAGATTGGCGCGCATCTTTTTGGAACTCTCACAAGTGTAGGGCACATTTGGCATAACTAGTATAAGGATATATAGATATATATTCCCTATTGTGTCTAGGAAAATGTTTGTTAAGTATTGATTGTTATTAGTGAGTTATGAGTTTTTACATTGATGGCTCATTACATTATTATCTATGTTAAGAGTTGATTGTTATCAGCCAATTGTAAGTCTTTACATTGATGACTCATTATATTATTTGTCTATTCTAAGAAAAGTTTTGTAATGTTGTCTTCAGTTTTTTGATCTATTTGTTAAATAAACTTATATTTAAGTTATTTTTAGTGTTTAAAAAACAAAACTCTTGATGAGGACTAGACTTGGAATTTAATGATCTTATACAATTTTTTAATTTTAGGTTGTGTTTTACAATTTTAAATTTTATTAGGCCATCTAATGTGAGTTGTTATATTTTTATATAACTGTATATATGACACTTTTTTGATAAAGTTAAAAAAAATTATTATCAAAAGAAGGAATGGGTCCTAAAATTACAAGTGACATGTGACAAAAGTCAAACATGTGGAGAAGAATGTAACTACATTATAAAACAACTATCTAAAATAATAGACCTACATGTAGGAATTATAGTTATACAATTCATGTTATAGACAAAGACAACTTTCTTAAAAAGTCAACTTTTTACCTTGCATGTAGTGACATGTAAGGGCATGCGTGCTCTTCTAGATGCATGCAATATGTCTAAATGCAATGCATGCAAATGGAATACACACATAAATCTATTGATCATAGCAACAATAATATTCTTCCTTTATCTTATGTTAGACCAAGTAAACTAGCTGCATTGTGGTTTAACATCCCATCAATGAGGGTCATATACAAGCCAACCACGAGTCTAAGTAGTAAATTTCTTGGAGAGAGACCTATCAATGGAGCCAGCTAATAATTAATCTTCATTGACTCACCATAGATCCCCTAATGTCTTCCAAGATATCATCAAACTGAGATTGATATCCTATGGCCCATCTACAAAGGATGTCTTTTGTAAGGCATCAAATCTTTTGCATTTGTGAAATAGAATTCTTTTATTGCCTTTTTTAGAGCTTGATACTCCTAATTTTTCCCACTCCTTATGAGGACTTATAGGTATTTGGGTTTCTGTCTGATACTCCAAGATATTTTTCATGTCTCCTTTGAAATGGTAGTCTTCAAGCATTCCATCATTATTCTTCTCTCCTTCGAATTGAAACTAGGTTTCCTTTCTTTCTTTCTTTTCTTGGTAAGAAACCCTTTCATCCATACTTTTATTACTTTTTATCTCTAGATTTTTATTCCTAGAAGTTTATTTTTGTGTGAATAGGGTATATTACCTAATTTTTTTCCAATTTGGTCCTATTCACACTTGTCTAGTTAAGTTTACTTTAGGCATGCTTAGGGTACACTAAGTATACTTATCACTTTGTGCCTTAAGTCATAAGATTAAGACACTTGTCATAATCTTATGTTGTCCTATGTTACATCTTGGTCTATATAACCAAAGGCTTCTCATTGTAATCTTATTCATTTATATCATGTACATTGTGTGTATTTGCGTCCTTTGATAGAATAAAATTATTCTTTCATGTTGGGTCTCTCTTGTGCTTTCATTGAAGCTCTTAGATCTTGGGTGGCTACCTCCATAGCCAAATCTTGCATGGTATAGAGCATTCTATACCACCTCTTACATGGTGGTATCAAAGCTTGTAAGATTGCTTTATGTTAGTCTTTTTTGGAGAGATCTAGGATAGAAATCATGGTAGATCTTGAAAAGTTGAGTATGCTCTTTTCTTGCATCATATGATGACCTGGAGAATCAGAAAAACTTGATAGAAATACCTTATTTGGGAGGATTTCTTCTTTGTGGCTTTGTATTGCAGGTTTATTTTGGAGCATGTTGGTATAAATCTAAGCTCACCATTGAGTTCAAGGTGTCCAAAAAAGTTAGTTTAGCCTTTTGATTTGTCCAAATTGAACATTGGAGAGAAGATCTACAAGGGTTTGAAGTTAGAAGGTGGTTACTAGATTTGGGAGGTAGCTGCATTTTTAGAGCATTTTAGGTCAAATTTGACCCTACCATCACATCTAGAAGGCCCAATAATGTAAAGATCAACTGTCAATTCATTAGATTTGGACACTTTTACCCCAAGCCATCAGAAACAAATTTCTTTCCTCTATCTATGGATTGCAAGGAACATTCCTTTAGCAATTAGAATCTCAATGGAATAACTTTGCCTGCATCAATAAGCATTGATAGAAGCTGAGCATTGGTTATTAACCACTAGGTAATTAATTTGACCATTGGTTTTATTTTTTATTTTGCAGTTTAACTATTTTTGTAGGGGACATACCTCGCTATCATAGGGTACCCTCCTGCATAGGGGGACCTTGTACTCATATGGATAATTCAAGGACACCATGTGGCACAGGCCCTCGCCACTACCGAATCCATTATCGGTGGTAATAAAAAAATTGCCCACAAACTTTGAAATGACCAACAACCATATAAAACCTCTAGCAATATCACAAATCCATGTGATAAATGTTACCTAAATTTCACTACAGTTCATTCAGGTAGAGTTTTTATTTCAAAGTCTAAAAGGTACATTTTATCTGATCCTTATCACATTACATTCAAGTGCATAAATGGAATAATTTTAAAGATTATGATTATCAAATTACTGCATTTATTCAAGTGCATGTAACATAAGAAAGATTTATACAAATTCTTTCTGAATTAAATGAATAATCTTTATTGAATGTAAAATGGATATTATCTCACACAAGCCGTGAGATTAACTTTCTTATTCAATGAAATTGAAGAAACAATTCATACATGAATAAGTAAATGAAAGTAAAAGTGCATGTAAGGATAAAGGCCAGTCATTGCCTAAGAATGACTAGTTCTGGTTCAGGTGTGTTGTCCTGTTGCCCCGAGTTGTCTTTGCCCCTCCTAGTTTCATGTTGTCTCTAGTCCCTGCATCTGGCAAAAGAATGATGTTAGAGTAATACTCTAAGCAATGAATGGTCCCTAACCTGACATGAACAAGTACCTATGCATGTATAAACTGATCCTCAAATGCATTAAACAAGAAATGCATACTTTGGATGTCCTAGAAAACAAGTAAGTCATCAAACACATCTAGAGTATGCATTTATTTTCTAACAAGTTTGCTTCATGTGCAGATACAGGTGAAATTGTCCCTGAGTGATTTATCAAATTAAATTATGAGTGGAGGAAAATGTGGCTCCCCCAAGGGTTGAGCCCAGCTCATAGCCATTATAGAAGATTTCATGTATATTCATCAAGTACAACAAGGACAATTTGCTTAGGAACAATTTGCAATCTCAAAAGGACAAATGCAAGTAGAAGGAGAAAAGACAGTCTATAGAGTTCATGTAGGAAAAAGTGAGTAAACTTTTGTTGCAATGATGGAACAGTAGTCAATGTTCTAGAGCAATAATCAATGCACTATAAGGAAACAGTCTCATATGACTATTTTAATGCTATGAGATAAGTCAGAGAGACTGAGATGAGTAGATAGTCATGGAACAGGTTAGGTCTACCATCAAAATTGTCAAGTAACAACTGTCATGTAGGATTTCAAAAAAGAAACAACAATCTTTGTCAGGCAGCAAGACACAGTCATATCAAACAATGCACATAACAATAGAGACTATCAAATAGGTACAAGAATGGAGAGAAGTTATTTATTATTGTCCTTTGCAGTTTCAAAGAGTATGACAATGTACAGTCAAAGGACAACCATCAAGACAATTAAACCCAGATGAACAGTATTTAGCTACAGACAGGGATCCGTGATGATGACTGTAACAAATAAAGAAGAATAGCATAAGTAAAGACAATCTTTGGAGCTTGACAGTGACCCTATCTTAGAGCACAATAATCAATGAAAAGCCAGATACAGGTTGATTATAATAATAGTCATATGTAGTGACTCCAAATTGCATTAAAGGCTAACAAAGGTTGCAAGACTTTGTGGTGTGAAGATAGTCTTAAACAGTCCAGGATGACTGTAGTAGCATGGCAGGTCTAATAGTCATATAGTCAGGCTAGTTCAACCAACATACAACTTACCAGACAACAGTGATAAAAGATGCAAACCAGTCAAGAAGATGGCCATCTATCAAGGAGAAGAGAGATGAAGCACAGTCACAACAAGAAAATTATCAGAGGAGGAGTAAAATGCAAAGCCACAGTCAGCTCATGATGAGGTATTACACAACTAGAAATGAAGCTAGGTATACATTGTTAACAAAATCCAAGAGGACCTGTAGCTTATACTTTTGAAATCTAGTTCACAACAATGAAGAATGCAAAACATATAGTTAGGGTTTGTTTTTCTCGTCAAAGCCCTATATGTGAAAAGCCAAAATGCTATTCTTTTCCCAGGTTGAAGTTTAAAACACAGTAGGGTTTTTCAACTTTTGAAACCCTAGTTCTTAACTGAAAATATGATTTATTTTCACTTCATGGCTGCTCAAAGCACGAGTTAGGGTTTTCATAGCCCTAATATTTATAAAAATGGAAATAATAGTGAAGTTGCTACTGAAAAATGATAAGTCTACAGAGAAAAGTAAAAATGCTGTTATTTTTCCAAGAAAAGTCAACAAAGCTTGTATTTCTTCACAGCCAGAACTAAAGACACAATATACAGTATTCACAGAGGCCACTGTCGCTATAGAGAGTCTTGAATTTTTGCATTTTGTTCCAGAAATGATGAGTTTTACAATATAATTCCAGAGAAATGAGTTCATTGAACTTACCTCAGCTATTGGTGCAGAAAATGGTGAAAGACATAGTGACATGCTTTCGAATCACCTATGGGAAACCCTTGTATTTCATTTACAAAATGTCTTTTCCTTGCAGGAAGAAACTAGAATAAGTAGTTTTATCCATGGCCGTTCAGTATAAGGGCGAGGGTTTTGTTTTCCTGAAACCCTAAGAGAAGAAACAAAAAAGAACTTATGTGTTGCATTATTTTCAGAAAAATGAAAAGCCATACTCAAAAGAAAGAAATATAAATAGAGGAATGTTTCTGAGTATAGGAAACATAGATCTTGCTACTTTCTATAGCTATATACCTGAAGGACAGTCATATCCACATAAAGTTTGATCTTTTCTAATCATAGTCACAGCCATGGTAAAGGCAGAAATATGTATATATAGCATAGACAGTGAAGAAAGTTACAAAAATCATAGAAATTTGCAAGTTTTGTTTCAGAAATTTCTTTTTGTTCAGCTTACCTGTATTGTTGAAGCTGTGTGTGAAGCTACAGACTAAGAGCCTTGCAAAAATGCCCTCGAATGCATCTACAGAAACTTCTAAAACATCAAACCCCCCTCATGGCGGTAGGAGGAGTACAGAGCAAGATTGCATAAAGTGGAAAAATGCAAAATGAGGGTGAAAAGTGTCATTTTGTCATTTAGGGTTTCATAACCCTAGAATGCCGATGGGCCTTATTTCCTTTTTTGCATTTTATTTTTTGCATATTATTTAAAGACTGCCTGTGGTCAAAACTCTTATGTTATGAAGTGCCTAGGCAGTGCCACGAAGGGGGCCATAAGACATATGAAGGCTTTGTTAAGCCTTTTGTTTTTCCTTTGTATTATGTCAAGCACTTCGGTGCCTTTTTCTTTTCATTTATTTTTCCTTGCAAATATGATATAATGTAAAACAATAAACTCTAAATGATGATCATATAAATCATTTAAGATTTATTGTTGCCTTTTAATGCAAGGGAGAATCAAGGAGAGTAATAAATAGTGACTGTGAGGCTTTATTGTCTATGAGAGAATATAGAGGGAGTGAAGAAGATGTGGCATACACATGCAAAGGAAACAGGTGTTATTTTTGCCTTGGAGGATAGGAGATTGACTTAGTCAGGAGGCAGTTCTAGGAGTGTTTTATTGCTCTTAGAGTCCTTTTGGACTTATTTTCATGACCCTTCATGTTTGACTAAGTCCTGATGGACTTTTCCTTGCATTTTGGACTTTTTTGGATGAGATCTAGTGGCTAGATTTTAGGCTTTTTCTGGGCATCCGACCCAAATCAGTTTGGTTTTCCTTCTTTTGTGGAACCACTTGGATGGTTATAGTCACTTTTGTGACTCTATTGTACTCAGTTCTTATTATGCAAAATATTTTCTGGAGATTGTGACTGATATAATCCTTTGTTACAGTATTGAGCATCTTTTGTAACTCATCATTTTTGGAGTATGGAATACATATTTTATCTGGGAGATTATTGAAGAATCTTGTTACCTTCTTGTTCTTGCAAGCATTGTGCATTACCAGGTGATTGACTAAGCTATTTGTGAGATTACTTTTTCTCCTTTAGTTTTGTCTCATTTTATGCCTTTTTTGCAAAAGTAGGAATTTGCAGGTTATAAATTGTGTCTTAGGATTGCATAGAAACCTCTAGTTTGTGAAAGTTTTATCTTCCTTCTTGAAAGTATGTGCAGGACAGACCTATTTATGAAACATTTATGCAGAAACTTACAGTAACATGTTGTGTATTTTCAGTGTTTGTCATAAATAACCAAGTGTATGTCAGTCTTAGTATCTCATAGCTCTTGTTAGCTTGGTGTATCACCCATTTTCAATTCATTTTTATCACTTTTGTTTAAAACAAGCATATTCTTCCCCTTTTCTCCATCAAAGTAGTAGTTTAGGTGATATCCATAGGAAGCTGGCCTTCTCCGAAGGTTGACCTCTGCTCATAGAGTAACCCACGACTTTAGAGGTCCTCCCATGTTTCATCAAATAGACTAATTTCTGCAAATTAGTCTGGGTGCATATTTAGGTGATAACAATAAAATTACTGAATATTCCATAGTAAACCACCTTTTTATGCCTGTAAGTAGTTTGCTACAATAAAACAGGTGGTTTCAAAAGTTGTACAGGCAGTTTGTCGATAAGAAGGCGGGTTTGGCAAAAATCGTTGGTGTTTTAGAAATAGGGTGGAATATTTCTGATGGCAAACTATTTCACTACACTCAAAACACACAGTCCTTTCCCCACTCTGTTTGAGTGGACAGTCAAAACAGAGAACATTGTCCTCTTAGGATAGTCAGAAAACTCAAATCAAGACTCAATACATAGACTCCTGAGGATAACTAGTCCTATTTCCAACAAAAAATTCTCTTCTCAGTATCCTCTCACGACATGCTAGGCTTCTTTCTACCTTAATAAACCATGTACCAATTCTATGTTGGGAAAAGCGAGGATCGACAAGCAAGAATAAAACCACAAAGCTATTTTCCACATAATAGGCCAAATTGCATTGCCAAAAGATGAATGAAATGTACATAGGAGACTTGCTTAAGTAGGCAAGCATGAGGGAGTGAGAAGCTTGTACACAACAACTGAACAGCTCTCCAAAGGTGCAACACATGTCTACTCAAATGACACATGTTTGAGCAAGTGGCAAGTTTGCATGAAGTAGTTGTCTCACAAAGGTGAGAACACAAGTATTCACCACATGAGGTGAGACAAAAAGGTAAGAAGCCCAAAGTTGGACTTAATCAAGTGTGAATATTAATCTCCTAGACATGCTAAAAGCTAACTAAATAGATAATGCAACTTTTCACACTAACATTCTATACAGTGCCAAACAAGACAAACACTAATCTTACTGTAATAAGACGTTCATCTCTCTGTTATGTATAAACAATGCCAAAACAACACACAGATTCTTTACTTCCATAATCCACAATTTATATTGTTTTAAAACAACATACAAATTGATTGCTTGTAAATGAAAATAGAATAGTTCTCATAAAAATAACTAATTTTAGATAGAAATATAAGGCAAGAATAGAAAGCATCGCAATATATATATCATGTCAACTATCAACAATGCCCAAAGGAGTTTTGGAACGCAATGCTATAGGCATTGATTCAAATCATTTTCCTTTCTTCCTGCCCAAACCACTTGACTTCATGGTGTTCATCTAATGCCCAACACGTTCTTGTATTGGAACTTTGGACTGTCAAATGCTATTGACCTTCACAGGAATCCTTAGATGCATTCTATGTTTGCTTGCTTTATCTGTCAGAAACCTTCACTCTCCATGATCTTTGTTCCTATTTTTTTAACTTCCCTAGCCTGTGCTAAGTGTTTTTCTTTCCTTGTTTTTACTTCTCACTATTTTTGTTTGTCCTTCCCAATGGGAAAACACAATTTCACCAAATTGTCACGCTCAGAAAACAACCTATGGAAATTATCTATTCACACTTTCTTATTTTCTATGCCAAGGTCGCCACTCCAAGACTATTCTTCAACAACCAGTATCATCTTTTGATTACAAAGGCACTAATACAATCGACATTCTTACTCAACTGAGAGTGGCCATATCTATACATCGTGATAGGTATCAAAACTATTGAGAGACCGATGTAATTGTCCAAGACCGTGGGAGAAAAACTAATAAAAAATGTAACAAAACCTAACTAAATCTTCCTCCTTGCTCAAGGATAGCACTCATGAATAATGAGTTGTCTCTTATTTTATTTTTATGTCATGGAAGTAGAATTGCAATGAAAACAATAGACTCAAGACCCACTTTCTTGACATTCAAATGTTCTAAAAAGACTTTGGTGGGAAAAACTGAGCTACAAGCCTCCAAGGCTTCAAGTTCCACAATATGAAACCAAACCTCAAAACCAACTCAACACCAAATCAAAATTGGTCTAATAACCCAACAAACATGACAAAATGAAAGCATGAAAAACTCAAAATTGCAAGGAAGAGTGATGCTCTTGCATCAATTTCATCCATAGGAAAATATCCAATCGCTAACCTTGTTGATATCAACATGATGTCATAGTGACATTAGTAGGGCCTTTTCAAATTTGGCTCCCCTTCCAATTTGCATTTTAGTTTTGATGTTGACCTTTGGAGCCTTGTTTCTCAGTCATACTGGGTCCTTTGTTGAAGTATTTTTTTTAAGGTAGAACTTTATAGGCTTCATAGTGGTGCAATCAATTTTTTATTTTGGTATCTAATTTTTCTAGAAATGACAAATTTTCATACCTATTGCTAAACAGCTCTTGTTTCAAGAACTTCTAGGTCTTCATTTGAGCTATATGGTAACATTTTTGGGTGATTTTTTAAAAGTGCATAATTTTTTGTGTACTTTATAATGGTTTAATCAGATTGATTCAATTCTATATCAAATTGTACTTTTAATTTTTGGCCTAATTTACCATTTGTATGTACTAATCTTCAAGACCATTTTGCAAGTGACATCTATAATTGCACTAAGCATAGAGTGTCAATATAATAATTTGTTAGGGGGATCTTTTGTAGTTGTGTTTGCATTCTTCTTGATTTGTTTTCCTTCTTACTTCATCATGGAGCAATCTTTGGTTCCATTTCTAACACCTTACAACTATCCTAAATGGAAATATGAAATGAACAAATTGTTAAGAGTTAAGAGGTTGTATAGAATAGTTCATGGGCTTGATGGTGAACCAACTAATGATGAAGTTAAAAATAATAAGTGGTCAAATAGTTGTAAAGAAGCTATTGGATATTTGTGCTTGTACATGTCTATCTTGAGTTGTCGTTTCACATTGAGCACCTAGATACACCTATTGCTATGTGGACTACATTGTCAAAATTGTTTGGGAAAATAGATGAAATCCAAGGAAATTTGTTGGAAAATAAACTAATAAATCTCAATCCATGCATTAATAATGTGATATGGTAAAAGGTAGTTATTGGTACTTGTAAAATGGTATTTATGTTTGAATTTGAAAATTCAAAATAATTTTATAATGTATTAAGTAATACGATTCAGATTGAGGTTGGAATGCTATTATGTAACTTATGTTTCATGATAATTTGTAAAAAAAGAATGCATTGTGGCTATAAAATATAATAGATCCATGGCAAGTTTCTCACCCAGCTTCTAGTCTAGGAGTGAATTCATATACTTATTTATTAAGTCTTGAAATTTTGTGATAGTAGGCAATGTTAATGCTTTGAATGTATAAATATTTTAAAGATTCAATCATTATTTTAGGTTTTACCAAATTTAGGTGGAGAAAAAAAAGATAGGTGTATAGGCAGGTTTAGCAACATATCACCTCCCTAAGTAAGCATCTAGTGTAGTGAATTTTCTAGTCCACACAATAAATCTAATATTTTGAGCCTTGTTCCATATGCTAAGATGGGACACATGGTCTAGGAGTGAATGAAGTACAAATGTGTATGTGTATTACATCCCTAATTTTGGCTTTGTTTTTACTTTTTACTTTTACATAGAAAGAAGTGAATCTATGGATAAATATTTTGACGTTGGGTTAAATGTCATTGGAAAATATCAATTTTATTGAATATCATTTATGTGATTAAATGCAATGCATATGATGTAATGATTTAGCAATTTATGTTATGAGAAATTGATTTGTTATTCGTAGGGTTTATGAAAGGACTAACGATGCATTGATCATTAATCTGGTGATTGCAAGATATATGTAGGAAAATAGGTTGTTGATGACTCTCTGAGAAAGAGAGAGAGAGAGAGTATCTTCTGAGGAGAGAAGAATACACCTTGGGTTATAAACAATCATTTGCCAAATGAGTATAGTGTTCAACAGTTAAATAACTCTAGTCGATTGAGGTAAGTCATGTTTTAATGGTTAATTTGTGGATTGACTCGATAGGTTATTGATGTCTTTTAGATTCCTTTTTGAGTTAATTTTGTGTCGATCTTGTCATTTGGTGAAAACGACATTGTTGAGAAAGAACGTTAGTTGTCTACAACTAATGCAACCTTTTGTCGATCATGTTGTAAATAGTTTTTTGTTTGTCTTTAAGGCATAGTTGGTTAAATTGTTGGCATGATTATAGTTTTTAACATCGTATGTTTCGTTCATGTCAAAACAAATTTGATGAGATTTAGCATGTGTTCGTGAAGGGGAGATGAACTCAACCCTATCACGTTTTACGTAAGTCATTCATCACATTATTATATTACTTTCTATTGAAGTTATTTATATAACCTAAGACTATAATTTTTTTGATTATTATTTTGGAAATTGTTTGTGGTTTAATATAGTTAACCACCTTTTCTTCAAAGTGATGTTGTCATCATTGTAGTCATTTTATTTAAGTATCGATTACCCTTTTGAGAGTCACAGGTGGTGTGCTGAGTGGTAATTAATATACCATGATATCTCTTTAAACCACTTGCTCAAACAAAGAGTAGTCATAGGCATGAATAGTGGAGTAGTGGTCTTTTTAACTCATGAGATAACTTAATTATTAAGAGTCATGATTTTATAGAGTGTCGGCCTTTATGAGAGAGAGAGTGGTGTTTTATACCACGTATCCTCTCTTGTTTGCTAGCTCAAACTTCTTAAGTTTAACAAGTGTTATTGTCTGCAGTTTAAAAAGATCTGTTATCAACTTTGTAGTGGTCATTATGATAGTTAAGAAAGGTTTAACAAACTTTTAGTCGTGACTTAATTACCTAAAGTTGTGGATTTACTTTGGGGTATCAATCCTTAAGAGAGTAGTTAGTCATGGTTATGGAAAAGGACTCATTATTGAGTCATGTGGTGTGCTTTAAAAAAATGGCTATCTTTGAGTCGAGGGGGAAAAAAAATACTCCAATAGAAAGGAAGAGTATTGAAGTCCTTAGTAAACAGTTAATAGAACAAAGTGTAGCAGAGGATAATGAACCACAACGTAGGCTAGAGCTCATGGTGGTCAATTGTGTAACATCCCTCCTCATACTACTTGAGTAAACTCAATAATTTACAAGAAAGTAAGTAAACATGATAAACATGAGAGAGAAGAGTTTTTTTTTATAACATTTAAATATCATTTGCATAATCTCAAGAAATAAGGTACAACTTTCTATATAATTTCAACCTTGAAATCATAACTTAATCAAAACCATAATCATATTGAAATCCTTTCACTTTACATTTACATTTACATTACATAAAAATGCACTTGGCAAAAGAATAGTTTTACCTCACAAGTTGACTATCATAAACCATAACATGGAGTACACTATATCTGGAATATTGACATCTGTCTTCACAAGCTTTGGCAAGTCTTCTTCTTCAGAGGGAGAGCATCATCTGAGTGCTTTATCTCCAACCACAGACTAGCGGTCCCCCACACACCTTCCGTTCTGGAAGTGGCCCTACCCTTCACGAAGGGTATAGATATAAGGAATCAACAAGTGCTTGCCATCTGAGTCCTAGTGTTGTGTCCTTCATAACTTCAATCGACCATACAATTCTAGATCCCTTCTAGCTAAGTATGATCATACTGATTGGTCATGACATCTAGACACACACCTCTGACTTGACTTGGAACTATCTCATCTTACAACAACTCTAGACATAAATTGTCTAAACTATATTCAAATTCTAGTCAATTTAACTTAGGACAAATCCTCAAACTAGGGTATACTTGCAATATATAGATTTAGGTAATTCTAACCTTTTAGAGAGTCCCTCCTTGCATACTTGCTATGCACTAGGGGCTATGACCTCCTGTCACTCTACTTACTAATTCTAATATTAAATACTCTTGTGTTGTATATAATAAGTTTTGACACTGTCTGAAAGCACAAAACATTTACATTCAACAAGTGCTTCTTAGACTCTTTGTGTCTTGCTTTATAGTTATCTTGACCATTCACTGTCGACCATAATATATAAAAACAATGTCATATTTGACTTAGGAGTTCTAAGTTTTCTAAACCCTTCTGGTTTTGATTCTAGGGTTTAACTTCTCTAACCTGATACATAGAATTATCAAATATCCTTGTTATCCAAAAAATAATAGTTATAATATTACAAAAGCCTCTAATCTTCCTAGACCACATAACATTGTTTGACTTCATATTTCACATAAAATTAATAAACATAGTATATGAGGTATATCCTCATCCATATAATATGTTTAATGGATACTTTCATTTTCCTAACTAGTCTTTTGACTAAGTTCAATCTTTCAACCTAATTAGGTTGAGTCATAAAAGATAACAATATACTTTCAACCTCTTGGTCTTCTTAAGTCTATTAAAATTCAAAATAAACTAGGTTATGATCTCATATAAAACATCCTTTGCACATATTCTATATAAACCTTATTAACCATCTTAAGTGCAACAATTGTGAAGGGTTGAGTTTCAAATTTCCCAACATGTCCCAACTTGGAATAATTCATCTCAGGGACACCCAACATTGGGTTAACTTTGTCTTCTGTGCACTTAGCACTAAAATAAGTTATGTTTATGAGAACTATAAATATCCATCTCCTTGTATGCTTATGCCCTTGAGTTGGTTTAATGGTTTCAATCTTGAAACAAAGGAGAAGTTTAATTATATCTCCTAACATACTCTTTCTCGAGATGATTGACATAACAATAGTTGCTAAACAAAAGGCTATTTAGGTTACCATAATCTTGGTTCACCCATTTCCTTTATTTTATATTACATTATGACAATAGGAACTCTATTTCACACAAGGAAATCTATACCTTGGATGCATCCTTGTCACTTCAATATCGTAATGATATTCACTTAAGACTAATAATGCCATCATTTAAGAAGATTTGAGGAAGGTTATCCTATGTCAATTTATTTCTCAAAAATGTAGCATCGAATGCATTCTTAAAAGAATAAGACTTGAGGAATTTATTAGCAAACATTTTCTATTGCTTCCCCTATCTTGAACTTAAGTATATCATCCTATCACGATAATACTTATCATTACAATATGATACATAGGTGATATTATATCACTCCATTAAGTATTTACACTGATGCCAAAATCATTTCTTTAAACTCTAGATTAAGTGAATACCTTTCAATAAATCTTTCTATTGAAACCACTAAACTCATACATATAAATCATTAAGAGGTTTAAACTCTCTCTGGATGAAACTTTGAATAGTTTCCTACTCATAAATCTAATGTTTGAATCCGAATTTCTATAGGGTTCATACGTAATGTTGCTCATATATACATCCAAAACCTATGTCTAGTTAAGCAACATAACGCTCTATAGGTTCAAGATTATAAAATAAAGGCATTAAATAAAGTCTTCTAAAGCTTCTCAGTTATAATCTGATTCATCTTGCGATTTACTCATTGCAGTTTATGTTATTGTCTAAGAGCATTCTTTCTATCATACTTTTGAGCTATTGATGCATACACCTTAAATGGCGTAAGAAAATTGGATAAGATAGTTTATCTATTTCCTATGAACTATGATTGTATAGTTGCTATGATAGCAAGTTTGATGTTTGCATTAGTAAAAGCACTTTACTCTACATAAGAGTGTCTCTACAATCTTATACTAAACATTTAGTCATAGTTTTGAGAATAAAATAATAGTTAAAACGAGATATCTACCTCTTATACAATACTTTTGTATGCTATCCTACACGAATGAGTCACCTTTCATGCATACTTGGTGATCACTACCTTCTTACTCTCTAGAGTTTGGATAACAAAGACTTCCCTCAGTACGATTCCGTAGGTTTAGAAGGCCATAGAACTCTTCATTCTATATATATGAACAGTAATCTGCCGGATAACAGAGTTTCTCTCTGTGGATAACAAAAGTTAACAGAGCTATTCTCTGTAAATATTAAATCCTATTCGAGTCTCTAAATGAATCTCTGTATGGAAGACAGTAGAACCTCCCAATGAACTTCATTCTCCACGCCCCTTGTTCATGCCCTCTTCAGCACTATGTTGCTCTCTACAAAATCCTATCTATTCTGAATGAGTAACCGAGTCCTCCACTATGCTAGATACCTCCACTCTTCTCGACCACTCCAACATTCATCTTGATGTGACAATCATAAAGGAACTCTCTACCTCTCCGTTATGCCGATGACATAGCCTCTTTTAAAGGCTTTCTCACCCATATTCCACACACATAGGCAAAAAGTTTTCCTGACCACATGCTTTGAAAGCATGCATACATTAAGGAGTAGTGGGTCTTAATAACCACTCTCCTAACAAACTTCTATCTTACCCATTCGATAACAAAGTTTTTTTTTTTTCAATATTTAAGTCTCCACTAAAAAGTTATTATAAAGACACCCACTAAGTCATGGTATCTCCACTTATTTAGCCTATGAAGGCTCTTATTCTTTACGTTAACTATAAAGATATTAATCTCCATAACAATGTTATTCTATTAAATAAGTAAACCATGCTACGAATCCACTAAGGGTCGTTAGGAAATTATCCACGAGCCATGATTATCTCCACGTAATAAGCCTTCAAATGCTTATTATGTCGATCATGCAATGGTAAAGGAAAATGTGGTCATTAAATACCACTCCTCTTTGTCTTAATCATGCCCTTAATGTTATCCTATAATGTAGAAAAGGTCATAAGATGATGCCTCTTCATTAAAGAAGGTGATTATATAAGACTACTAGAAATCTTGAATTAACCACTCAAGGTATTTACGTAAGATAATTTAAAAACATAAATAATATTAATCAATAAAGAACTTACGTACTAAATGTGACTGGGTCGAGATATTCTCCCTTTCACGTAAAGAGAAAAATGAGTTGTGTTGACTTGACAACATACGAAAATTTTGACGTTAAAACCTTAACCGAGAAACATACTTTATTTTCTTTCCCAACAACATCATTGTGGTCGTAAACGTATTCTTGTTTACGACGCAAGGGACGTCATTTTCGTCAAAAAGTCACGTTAGTCAAAAATGACCAATGCTCAATGTTAACAATGTTATTTACACTATAAATGACTAAACTGTCGTTAAAAGACTCTAAATGACATCGACAACTTGTCGAGTCGAGAAATAAACTTAATCCAAAAGGGGGTTGAGTACCACATACCCGACTCAACTAGGTTCACTAATTTGTACCAACAATACTTAAGATGGCGATAAACTTTACTTTTCCTTATATCTATTCCCTTCTCTCCAATGACGCTCTCCCTCCCTTTCTCGAAGAGGCGGAAACCTGTTTTCCTAAAAGTAACTTGCAATCATGTAAATGGAATTAGCGTATCGTTAGTTCATTCATAACCTCACGAATAACCAATTCAAAAGTACATTATGAAATCATTACATCTCATGCATTTATTCACATGACTAGAATCTAGGAAACTAATGATTTATCCTGACATTATACCTTAATGCCAAATCATTTGTCCATAGAATTCACTCCTATTTACATAAAAGTATAAAGTACTTTCAAGTCAAAATTAGGGATGTGACAAATCGCAACCAATCAAAGGACTATCTGAAGTATCTAGAATAGGTCCTTACCCTATTCAATGATTTTGCATAGTCTTTGATACTCATTTTTATTCTAGTTCATTTAGAGCTGTGAATCAATGCTCTATCCTGTATGGCCGACATCCTTGGTTGTCAATGGCCAAAGCTTTTAAATGTATAGCATGTTCTGTTAGCTCTAAATAAAGAATTTTAACTAAGTTAAGAGTCGTAATTGACTAATAGGAAAACATTGTTTCAAGTTTCATTTTAAAAGAGATTTAGTCTGGTCTCTTTGTACTCGGTTCTTATATATATTTATATATTAAAACGTCTCCTTTCCCATTACTATATTTATTACCTTCTGTGGAGCAGTGAAATCAAAATAGGTTTAAGTTTGTATAGAAATCTCTTTATTCAGAATTCGTAAGATCTAGTTATCCTATCCAAGACTTCCTTTTTAACAGCATAATCAGTGCGGATTACGCTATTTATAGGGCTCTTTTCATGATGAATTCTTTTGATATAGTTATTTAAGTGGTTATTATATTCATGTATATGATTGAGTCACCTAGTGTTTAGATGAAAACATGCAAATATAACAACTAATGAAATAATAGGTTAAGTTGTGCAAATAGACACCAGTTTTATTATTGTGTTTATGATTACTTGGGTTAAATATATATTTCCTCATGTGTTTTATGTCATGGTAACTATCTGATTTTAGTCTTGTTTAAGATTTGGATGTTACATATGGTATCAGAGAAACCAGGTTTGGCACTAGGGCTTATGAGTCCACTATGCTAACCTATAATCAACATTAAGCAATTAGCTAATGTTTGGATTTCTTGTGCCAGGATGGTGCATCTTAAGATGACTGCTAGGAAGTCAGCTATCGAGAATGAGCATTACCTAAAAGCCAAGAGAGAGCATGAAGCCATAATTAAAACCTTTGAGGGAACCAATAATGATAGTGATATATGGTTGAGTGATATTGAAACCCTCGAGAATGCCTTAACTTGAATCAAGTGAGTGAGAAAGGAAAACTTAGAGGCAACTAAGATCATAGGTAGGATCATAGCATATATGTCTGAAGATGATGCACCTATGGTTAGGAGAGACCCTCGCATACCTCCATCTTCTAAGATCATTGTACTTAGGTCTGATAGTGAGTCAGAAGGTTATCACCTCTTGATTATGTGTCTGATAGTGAATCAGAGGGATATACTCCCCTTGAATATGACATATGAGTCATTCTATGTATCAATAAAGGATGTAGTTACTCTTGAATAATTTATAATAAAGATGAGTTTATTTTGTACCAAATTATTATTTGTTTTGAGTTTATTATGTTTTGATTTAATGAGACGCATTAAAAATCAAGAAACTAATAGATAACTAAATATTCTCAGGTGTGAGAAAAATGACAAACATGGTTCAGACAAGAACTAACCAGGGTGAGAGTCAAGAGGAAAACAACCCACTAGATAATTCCAAGGACGAGTTCGGTCAAATTTTAATCATGCTTGTAGAAACCAAGGAAAGACTTGGTAACTTGGAAAAGAAGGTAATGGATCAAGGAAACTCTGAGGGAGAAAATGAAAATTCTCATGAGAGCGGAGAAAATCACCAAGATCATAGTACGAGTAGTGAGATCCTTGAAAACAGTGAACCCTAGAAGGAAGCAAAGGATAGGCTTGCCTTAGAACTTTCCAAGGATATGAAAATGGTCACTCCACCGAAGTTTGATGGAATAGTGACTGGTGATGCAATTGAAGCTTGGTTGTTGGAAATGGAGAAGTACTTCAAGATAAGAAATTACTTAGAAGTAACCAAAGCGGTTTGGGGAGCCTTTCAATTGGTAGGAGAAGCATCCACATGGTGGATGAATAATATGGAACTAAATTTAGGTTCCTTACGAGTAATTTGGGATGAGTTTATGGAACTCTTTCACAAAAGGTGGCTGCCACAACTTTATTTTGACCAAAAATTGATTGATTTTCAGAATCTTCATCAAGGAGACATGTCAGTGGTTGAATATGGGGAGAAATTTACCCGCCTTCTGAAATATGTGCCCCAGTATCATAGGGATGAAAGATTCTGAATCAAGAAGTTTATCATGGGTTTAAATGCTCAAATTGGTGGAGAGGTGGATGTACATGGTCCCACAACAATGGATCAAGTGTACGAGAAGGCAATCAAGCAAGAAAAAAAGTTGAAATCCATCTCGGCTTATTGAGATAGGAATCACAAGAGACTCAATAGAACTCCAATTTCCCAATCATCCAAAAGAAGAAATGACAGGAGCTATGAGAATAAAATAAATGGTAAGGGAACTCAGAAGAATAAGAATGGGACTGGTAATGAGAAAAGGAGTGGTAATTTTAAAAGAAATAAGGATAATACTGGAAAGTCTACAGAAAAGAGAGGACCACTTGGAGGATGCTTTACATGTGGGGATGACCATTATGCTAATCATTGTCCAGCCAAGAACCAAAATGGTCAGTAAGGAGGTATTGCATTACCTACTCAACAAGCAGCTTTCCAGCAAAGGATTCATGCAACCCTTGACAATTGTCAGGCACAGTACCAAATCACACCCATTGAGATGATAGGTACCTTGTTTGGAGCCCCTATTTCTATTTTGATTGATACGAGAGCTACTAAAAATTTTGTTTCTCTTAGAGTTTTGAATAAGTTTCCTATAAAATGGGTACATGTCTAAAACTTGGTCACTAGAATATGCTAATCAATCCAAGGCTCAGGTAGAGCAATGTTTGTTTGAGGCCAAGATTGATCTCGTTAGTTTTTCAACAGAGGTAAACTTGTATGTAGCCCCATTAGGTTCCTATGATGTTATCTTAGGGATGAACTAGTTATGGAGGCAAAGAGCCAAAGTTGACTATTTTTCAAAAACAATTGAGTGCTTCGATGACTTGGGAAATAAAGTCACTGTCCAGGGTATTCAAAGAGAAGTCAAGATTAGACCTATCTCTTCTAAGCAATTAAAAAGAGTTAGACAAAAGGGGTGTCAACTCTTTGTAGTAAAAATGGAACAAATTGAGGAAAATCTTGAAAAGCAAAGTATGTCTTTTGAAGAAAGGTATCCTTTTCTTTGAGATTTTCAAGATGTTTTTCCTGAAGAAATTCCAGGACTACCTCCCAAAAGGGTTTTTGATTTTGCAATTGATATTAAACTAGGATATGAGCCTATATCAAAGGCACCTTACCATATGACAACTATGGAATTAAAATCCCAATTACAAGAATTGTTGGCTAAAGGTTTGATTAGACCTAGTGTTTCACCATGGGGTGCACCAGTTATCTTTGTCAAGAAAAAGGATGGAACTCTACGATTATGTATTAATTATCATATGCTCAATAAAGCAATGATAAAGAACAAATATCCTTTACCATGTATTGATGATGTTTTCGATAAGATTAGTGGAGCTACAGTGTTTTCAAAGATCAATTTGTGATTAGGATATCATCAGTTAAGATTGAAAGATGAGGATATCCACAAAATAACTTTTAGGACAAGATATGGACACTATGAGTTCACAGTTTGCCATTTGGACTTACGAATGCCCTTGTCGCATTCATGAATCTCATGAACAAAGTGTTTAGAGATTATTTAGACAAGTTTGTTCTAGTCTTTTTGGATGATATTCTTATTTATTCTAAGAATGAGGAAGAACATTTACAACATTTGCAAGTGGTTCTGCAACGATTAAGGGAACATAAGTTATATGGAAAACTTTCTAAGTGTTCTTTCTTCTAGAAGGAGATTCAATATCTAGGAAATATAATATTTGCAGAAGGAATATTTGTTGATCCAGCAATGATCAATGCTATTCTAGATTGGCCTATACCCACGAATGTGCTTGAAGTACGTAATTTTATGGGTTTGGCTTGGTTATTATAGAAAGTTTGTTCTAAATTTCTCTAGTATTGCAAGTCTAACTAGTTCCTTGCAAAGAAAGGGGAAACAATTTGAATGGATAGATAAATGTCAGGAGGCATTTGACCTGTTAAAGAAAAATTGACAACACCAATTTTGAAAGTTCCTGATCCCGAAGGGCAGTTTGAGGTAATAAATGATGTCTCAGGAGAAGGATTAGGGGGTGTGCTTATGCAAGATGGGTGAGTGATAGCCTATGAGTCAAGGAAGCTGAAAGATTATGAGAAAAAATATGCACCACCTGATCTGGAATTAGCAGCGGTTATGCATGCTTTGCAAATGTGGCATCACTATTTGTTAGGGAAAACCTTTGTACTTAAGTCAGATCATCAAAGTATTAAGTATATATTTTCTCAACCTCATCTAAATGTTCGACAAAGGAGATGGGTAGAGTTGATATTTAACTGACTTTGAGATAAACTATATCAAAGGAAAAGGGAACAAAGTAGCTGATGCTTTGAGTCGGAGGAGACATATTTCTTCAATTGTCTCTATACATGCATACTTTAAAGATTTAGTGTTGCAAAATTTATTTGGTGATGACTATTATAAGTAGGTCAAACAAGCTCTTATGGTAAATCCTAAAGATTCAAGGTATGATGGGTTTCATTTTGAGCCTGATGGACTATTGAGATATAGAGGAAGAAATATGTATGTTCCCAATTCAGCTGAATTAAGAAATCTTGTGTGGAAATAAGTTCATACTGCACCATACTCGGGACATCTAGGAGTAACCAAACTTCTAGTGGATGTAAAACCTCTTTCTTTTTGGAAAGGAATGAAGAATGGTGCTACACGATTTGTAGCAAGTTGTATAGAGTGCCAGAGGGTAAAAGTAGAACATCAACATCCCACAGGACTGTTATATCCGCATGATATACTAGAATGGAAGTGGCAAGTCATAAGTATGGACTTTTTTCAAGGTCTTCCAATGTCTAGGAACAAACATGATGCCATTTTAGTTGTGGTTGATAAACTCACAAAGGTAGCACATTTCATACCCAGGAATTTAACTGATGGAGCACCAGTGTTAGCTCGCAAATTTGTTTAGGAAGTGTTTAGATTACACAGCGTTCCTAAAAAGATTATGTCGGATAGAGATGCGCGTGTAACATCAAGGTTTTGGCAAACCTTGTTCTCAGTGCTAGGGACTAAACTTAATGTGAGTACAACTTATCATCCTGAAACATATGGTCAAACTGAGAGAGTTAACCAGGTTTTGGAGGATTTGTTATGAATGTATTGCATGGATCAGCAATATAAGTGGGAAGAGTACTTAGCACTTGTGGAATTTTCTTATAACAATTCCTATCATTATGCTATTAAGATGGCACCATTTGAATCATTGTATGGAAGAAGATGCTAAACTCCTATAAGTTGGGTTAAGCTAGAAGATAGGATTAGCATTTATCCAAAAATGCTGGCAGAAATGAAAGAAAAAGTTAAGTGATCAGGAAAAGATTGGCATCTAAGCAAATGATAGACAGAAAATTTATGCTGACACCAAGCGAATACCAAGACAATTCTCTATTGGAGAGAGAGTTCTTTTGAGGGTCAAACCTCAAAAAAGTTCTATAAAATTTAGGAAGTTTTCCAATTTAGCTCCTTGCTACGTAGAACCCTTTGAAGCTCTTGAAGTAATCAATCTGGTTGCTTACAAGATTGCTCTACCACCAACCTTGTCTAGAATGCAAAATATTTTTCATGTTTCTTATTTAAAGAAGTATATTGTAGGAGGTAACCATATTCTAAATTGGAATGCATTACAGATGCATGATCCAGGGGTGGTCACGATTGAGCCTCTCAAGGTGCTCGAAACACGCAAGCTCCACTTGTGTAATAGAGAGGTTATGCAGTGTAAGGTCCAGTGGGACCAATATGTAGAGGATAGTGCTACATGGGAGGACTACCATGAATTTTACTAAATTTCCTCATTTATTTCATGCTTTTAGCAGTTAAACAAAAACTTGTTTTAAATTATATTTTGATACATTGAATCATCGAGGACGATGAATCCTTAGGGGAGAGATATGTTACATCCCTAATTTTGGCTTTGTTTTTACTTTTTACTTTTACGTAGAAAGAAGTGAATCTATGGATAAATATTTTGATGCTGGGTTAAATGTCATTGGAAAATATCAATTTTATTGAATATCAGTTATGTGATTAAATGCAATGTGTTGGGACAGGAAAATTTTGAAATTTTTCTATATTCCTATCCACACCCTTGTCCAACCAAATCAGAACATTATACCCCCAAAATCATAATAACAATCGATAAAATTCTGCAAAACATAAAGATCCCTACCATAACTATTTGTCTCACCTCCCAAACCGTAATCTGAAAAAACCCTTAGTTCTTTGATTTCGGCAAGACCTCAGTTTTTCGTATCGACCCATGTTCCATTGGAAGCAAGCTAGAAGTGTATTGGCATGAGGAGTATGATCGGAATGAAAGTTTCAAGAATCTCTGATAACAGAATCAGGACGAGACAACATTGTCAGAGAGTATTCTAAAAATTTCCCTGACAGCGTAGATCACACCAATGGGAAAATTCGATAAGAGTCTTGCTGAACAACTCAGGGAGCGGATAGAACTATCAACTCATCAAGAAGAAATACACATCAGAAGAAGAGATTAATGTGTCTCTGACCTTATGATGTCTCAGTGACCATAAGGCATTTTTGGCCAAAGTCACATCGATATATATGAAGGATATGACTCATTGGCAAAAGGAAACAGATTGGAGTAGGATTTATAAGTCCTACCGAATCTATAGTCACAACAACAAAGAATTTTAGTGACATGTGATTGTGATCATTCTGATGAATAATAAAAAGAAAGGCATTAGGGAAACAACTAGGATCGGATAAATCGAATGAAGTCATCCCGATAGCATATATTGTTTCGATGAAGCTAGTGACCACACACATCGATGAGACTCTTTTCAATAGGTCATAAAGACAAGCAATATCGGTATCAATTTCTTGGGTCTTACTGATTTCACTAACCTGCCCTGTAAAGAGAAGTCGATAAACATTTTGACAAGACTCATGCCGATATAAATATCAAAGATATTTGAAATATCAGAGTAGGATGTTGTTCTCACAATGATAATGTAAGTTAGGCCGACGACATCTCCTGTGCTCATTATTATATCAGATAAACCTTGAAATGTCTTACCGATACAAACATATATATGTTTTCATAAAAAGTGACATCGAGGAGACAAAATGAAGGGTCATAGCGATTGAGTCATCTGTAAATATTCGTGCCATAAGAAGCGATTAGATCGCCCTAACATTACAAAAGTCCTACCGATGAAGGATGTTATGACGATGTGACATCTCACAACGATTATGGACATTAATGCATTGGAAGTATTAATTACAGGCTGAGAAGAAATCCCCTGAAGAGTCATTCTAAATCATTGCAATTGGGTTCAAAAGAATTATCTGAGAAGAGCACGTAAGTGAGAATTTGGAGGAGAGAACAAAGGAATTTGGTGATCGTCTCAGACAACAGGTACACACATAAAACGTCTGTGTGGTGAATTACAATTTGAATTTTCTATTCAGACTTATAACAAATGGAGACATCAGTAAAGGGCAAGGGTAGAAAATAGCAAGGTGAAACTAGTAAACCTAAGAAATAGAAAATTGATAAAAGCCATGACGAAAAGATGAAAGAGAGAAAACTAAATCAAGAATTGATAGACCAATTGCCTGGGTCTACCCCTAAAGCCCAAAGGTCTGCACAACTCAGCGTGGAGGTAGAGAAGTTAGAAGACAAATGCAAATACCTAGGAAATGTATAGACACCAATTAGAGGCTATGAGTTGTTTAAATTCCATTATGATAGAAGGTTTAGAAATGTCCCAGGGTCAAATCCATGGCACTTGAATTTGGGAAAATTGGTCGTCCCTGATGTGTTTGTGAATGTGGAACTCATAAAACTTTTGGCTAAATATTACAATCCCAACCTGAAAGCCATATGCAATCCATAAGGAGAACCTGTTATACACTTATCCAAAAATGTCATTTGTAAAGTATTTGATTTGGATGACTTGTGCACACTTCCCATAGTATATGAGGATTTAGACAAAGAATACTGGAGGATGGACATCACATACAATGGATGGAGATTGCTTCTCCACAGGCCTAGGGCAGAGGGAAAAATAGTACATTTTGATGACAATGATGGACCTCCATTCCACATGTCCTTGTTTGAACCGTATATGCAATACACGTATTATTCCATTAGCCAAGTCCTAGGGTCAGATGTTCTTTATTTCATGACAATTCCATTAATGGTGATAGCAATAGATATCTAGTGTCATAACGCTAGGCAGTTTGACTATGTTGTGTATATTTTCAGAAAGATTGATTCTAGTGTAATTGCAATTAAGAACAACGCCCCAATAGTCTGTTTTGAGCATTATTCGCTCCTCATGCACATGGTATTATAGTATGGCCAGGAAATGGGAATATGGCCAAGTGAACTCATAATTGCTCAAGTAGACAAGGGGGGACAAAAGTCACCTGTGCAAATGTGGACAAGGGTATGGGATAGTAGGTTTGCCCACTCCAGTTACATTCATTTTGAAGAATATTTTGTAAAAGTGTTGTATAGATACTTTAACCATCCTTCTGAATATTCACTATCAGATGAAATAAAAAGTTTTCTCAGACTAAAAGATTTTGGTGGTCCCCAAACTGTCACCCACAACTGGGGAGATTGGTATTGCTTTGAGGATTCAACCATGGTCAGAATTTATGGTTTTTGAAGATACCCCATTTATATTTCCCAAGATAGTTCCTGATAGGATTGCTTACTTGGAGATAGTCAGGCAAATGAACTATTCTAATGTGATGAACTTAAGTGCCTATGACAAATAATCCTTCATGCCTAGCACTCTGTGCTTCAAGGATTTTACTGTGGTGTCTAAGGAAGGTTATGGTCTCATCAGGGACAAATTAATGCATTACAACATGAGGTGTGCAGAGGCAAGAAAAGGATTTGATCCCGAGGGTTTCATTGATTTTGCTACCGAGGGTTTCATTGATTTTGCTAGAAGAAAACAAAATCTCAGTGGATATACACATATTTTGTATCCACATGATGATATTATTAGGAATATGGAAGAAGCCAAAGTTGAATTGGTAATTGAAAAATATAATAGAGAACTAGATGAGAAGAGAAAACAACTTTCAGAAATAGAGTTGTTGTCTTCTGGTGATGAGGAATTTGCAAGAGAAGAGGAGCTACATGAATAGACAACTAGAATCTCTAAATGAAAAATGGAATGTTATCAATTTCCTAATAGAGAGCAAGATGAAGAGGGGCCTGGTGATGAGGATCCTAGACAGCTAGCATATGATTCTTTCATTGCAGATGATCAATTTATTCATTCTTAGGAATTTAAATAATTTTTATATAAATGCAAAGGAAAAGAACTCAGAGAATCAATTGATGATGTCACAGTTGATAATGAAAAACAATTGATGGATGTGTTAAAAACAATAGTAGACAATGAATTGAGAGCTATGACTCCTAACAGAGGCAGATAGTTTCTTAGAGAAGCGGGTGTCATGATATTTCCTGGACTTGACATAAATTTTGCCTTGGTGTTTGATAATTTTTTGCACAATATTGATGACAAATACAAACTCACTCCTGAAGGTGTCACAGATGTATACGTGGGTACCAAGTAAAGCAATGATGAAAACTCACTCATGATATGGGCCTTATACCCTCCTCATAAGAAGACTACCATTATAGATACTAAAAAAACCTTTGGGCATGTTATGACTTTTAAAGTAGGAGAAACTAATCCTTTGATTACTGTAGACATTGGTATAAATGTTGCAAAACTAAATAAAGAACAGGCTCAAATGCTGATCAAGGAATGAGATGCATATAAGCTGAGTTGTGAAAGATTGACAAAGGAAAATGATTTCCTAAAAGATACTGTCAAGAATGCCTTCGGAGGATCAGTTAAAAGATTAACCCAAGGAAGAGTTCACAAAGTGCCCAGTCACCATCTGTTGATCAAATAGCCCAGGTTCAAATTGATATACTTGTAGCAGTACTACAGAATAGGCATATCAATATGATGCATTGGATGAATAAATTCTGGGATGTCTACTCTGAGATCCACAAGGTGATCCAAGAACATGAAAGGTTAAATAACAGGCTTGAAGAGAAACTCCACGAGATACAAAGTAGGGATATTTCTGACACTACAGGTATCTCTAGTGCCAAAGACTTGATCGAACAACATAAAAAATATCATGACCATCTTTAAAATGATGCCAAGGAATGTGTTGAGGCTTCAAAGGCAGGTATACCCATGTTGTTTAGAAATGATAAGGAGTTGAAGAGCAAAGATGAATGGATTAAAGAATGCCAGGGTATATTACATGAGGCTTTAGAATATCTCAAGGATAAAGACTCAGCATCTGGGGAGGCTTGCAAGCATTTGGAAAAGATGGTGACAATGGATGTGATTACAAGAAATGCCATTGAATTTGCTGATACACATCAGAGACAAGAGTACCTGGATCATGTTGCTCAGATATACCTATGGCTTAGTAGAGCTTACGGTCATTATCTTTATTTTTTGTATGTTAATCCTTTTAATTCTCAAAAGACATTTTGAAGAGTTATGTCTCTTCATAAATATTTCTATATAAGTTGGACATATGATGATCAATTATCATTAGCAGTAGTAGATAATAGAAGAAGTTCATAGTATTTTAAGACCATGTTGCAAGTATTATATTAAAGAAGTTAATAGAAGATCTCTGATTTTGTGGTTTTATACTGGCATCAATTGTTTGTTGAAGTTATTCAGTTATTTGGTTGTCTCTTGTTCATTATTTCTTTATTACTCAAATTGATATATCAAATATATATTTAATTTGTCAATTCACATTTGTTGTATTTGTGTGATTTGATTAATTGGTTTCCTTAAAAAGGAATAAAAATCCCTCTGGTCAGTCACAATAATCTGGAAGTATTGATTTAGATCACCAAGGAGAAACACATAATTAGGATTGGCATTCTGTCTCCAAGTTGATATTATCTATTGTTCTTGCATAGTTCATTCAATTGGTTCCTTCAAGAAAGGATTAAAATTCCTTCTGGTGAATAACAAGAAATCTGATTATGTTAGTTGGATATTAAGAAGAGTCTGTCAGTCATTCCCTTGCATGTTTATATAAGTTATAAACTAAAGTATTGTGCCAAACAGTTAGAGTTATTGCCCCATATAAGCCACTGGTCCTAGATTTTCACTTAACTCCATTTACCCAACAAGGCTCTGGTCTTACTCATTTCAATAGTTAAATTCATTTATTAGTTCTTACCTTGATATTGCTTATACAATTTATACCAAAACATCTTTTAGAAGTAGAATTATTAAGCAAGATTTCATCTATTCCACACTATTTGCCACTGTGGGTAGATCCATTAACTTAGTCAAAACACTTACACTTAATCTGCTTTAACTTTCAAGGTCTAACTGCCTAGGTATAGCAGTGTCTAAAGTGCAGGGAGTCATTAACCTTATAGGTTAACTCTGTCGTGTTAGTTCAAAAATGTTGCCAATCTGATCATAGAGTCTAGCATCCTCTGAGGATTTGCAACTTGTATTTTTGAGACCTAACAAATTGGCAACTCTACTGGGGAAGCAAATACAAAGGACCTTGGTACGAGACCATTCTTTTATAGAGTCAGAAATTTCAAGAATACAAATTGGTAACTCTGCTGGCAAGAAGAATCCGGAAAGATAAATTATAACCTTTTCCTATTTACAAAAATAGGTGGCGACTCTAGAATTTGTTATAATGGAAAGTTTGTACTAGATGGATGGTAGAAGATCCAAGATAGAAGGGAAGAAGTTACAATCATCCCCACCAGTTAGGGCCATTCCCAAGAAAAATATAGCATCAAATTATTTTCATCAAAATAACAATCAGGAGGCTCAAGAGGATAATACAGAACAAACTATCATAACTCACAATAGTTTTACCCCTCTGCATGAATCAAATGAGAATTTGTCTCAAATCAACGGAGTAACTGATGATATATTGGCAAAGTACAGACCTGATCCTCAAGAACAACTTGAGTCCGAAGCACGGGCCATGAAGGAAATTGATCAGAGGTAGGCTGAATATGATTATCAAATATCACTACAACAGGGAGAGGGGGTAAAATATGGACTCACAAATCAAGATGTGAATAAAAGTCCAAAGAATATAAGGAATATAAATGAAGTGCAACAGAATGCGCTTAAGCTCCAAGAAGAACTTGAAATGATCAAGATAGAGGAAACTGAGATGCTATTAAAATAGGAGATTCAATAGATAAAGAATAGGAGTAAAATAGCTGCCCCAAAATATATACCTCCACATAGAGGAAATACTTTGAGAAACCCACAACAAAACTTGCACCAAAATACAAGTGGTGCTTCCAATCTACAAGCATCCGGAAGTCATGTTCATCAAAATACCCTCCCAAATAATCCTAGACCACCTCTCATACATAACACCTCTCAACATATGGCTAATCGATACCCACCCCCTAGCCAACAGTATTGTAGACCACAATATCCTCATATAAACCCCCACATGAACCCACAATAGCAACATGCTTATCATTAGCCTCCATGCAGATATAATTACTACCCTTATCCACCATCCATGAATGTTCCTCCCTAAAACCTCACAAACATATGCGGGTAATTTGATATGACTAGATATCAATTGTATCCATACCCCATTGATAGTAGTTGGAGGAATATAGTTCCCAAGTTAACTGGAAACAATGCAATATCAACTGAGGATCATATCAGAAGCTTCAATGCCTGCGTACAAGATATTAGTATGGAATATGAAGATGTTAAAACGAGATTATTCATGATGTCTCTTAATGAAGAGGCAAGAGACTAGTTCAACAACTTACCAGATGCCTCAATTAGTTCCCTAACAGATTTCCATAGTTAGTTTAAGGAGCAGTATGACAATTAGTATGCCCCTGAGTTTGCGTTGCATGAATTGATAAGTATCCAAAAGTACCAAAATGAGTTAGTATATGATTTCAATATGAGATTCTCCAAACTGCACAACAAAATACCACATGGATCTAAATTGACTGACCCAGCAACATTAAGTATTTATCTGAAGCATTTAATCCTAAGACAGGGTATGAACTTAGAAACTAGTGCCCTATGACCCTAGCTGAAGCACAGAAAGTTGTGTTGACTATTGAAAACAATAGAAAAGCTGCAGGCATGATCAACAAAAGAGATAATCCCAGAATTCCTCAAAGCCCAATTATTCAACAGAATAAACAAGAAGGTCAACATAGAAATGAAAGACCTAGATTGCATGATATGCCATATAATACAAATTGGAAGGATGGGAGACCTATTGAAAGCAACAAAAAGCAACATTATGGAAAAGATACTCCTGATCCTCTAAAGAGAAATGGGGCACATATGGTAGAAGATAAACCCTGGTGTTTGGTGTGTAATTTACCACACTCACCTGAATATTGTGTAGTGGCTAAAACAATACAATAGGAAGAAGCATTGTATGATTATAACAGAGATAATCACACAATAAACATGATGCAAGATGCACCATACTTGCTGAATGAAGATTATTCTTCTACAGAAGAAGAGGGATATGAATATGATGTGGGGAACCAGAAACATCATATCAACATGGGAAAACAAGAAGTATTCTTAGATCAGGAGGACAACTACAAGGGACCTACTTGTTATCATAACAAATCACCATATGATCAATGGAGAAAACCCACTGAAAAGGAAATAGAAGTTCTTACAATAGCTGCAGTGGCCCAAGCTAAAAATGCCTATAATCTAGGCAACAAGATAGTGAATTCAGAACAAGGAACACCTAGGAGTGTCTTTATAAAAGATCAAAATTACAAAAGGAATAACACAAAGTCCTCATTTAGAGAACTAGAAAAAACTGAGCAAAATAAAACAAAAGATAAATCACTAATTCAAGAAAAAGAACATATAAAGACAGAAAGGAATGATCAAACTATAGCCTAGTCATTTGACATTGCTCATGCAATATCCCTGGTGAAGATATTAGTACAACTTTTGGAAATGATGAAGATAGATAAATATAGAAATACAGTGGTTAAATTGATTTCAAATATTACCAAATAAAAAATATAGGGAATCAGAGAATAGAACAAACAATGTTCAGCAAGAAACAATCCAAATTCCTGAAGTATATCTAGGTGAAACCCTAACAAAGAACCCCTCACAAGTGGACCCTTTCTACACCACCTTATTAATCAGAAACAGGCTAGTGAGGAACTACATGATTGATTTAGGCGTAGCCATGAATATCATGCCAATAGCAATCATGAAAGAACTGGGAATATGGGTTGACACTACATTTGGTAAGTGTTATGTGATCGACAATAGGTCTATCCCAGTTGTGGGGATTATGAAGGATGTGGAAATAAAATTAGCTTCCTACCTGGAAGCAACCTACAATATTGATATCACTGTGGTTGATATTCCACCATATTATGGAATGCTCTTATCAAGACAATGGGTTGCAATGGCAGGAGGGAATGTCTAATTAGATTTATCACATGCCACAATACTAGTGGGAGGCAAATAGATCAAGCTGTGTAGGGAGCCAAGATATGATAACATCATATAACGCTTAGATCAAAATCAAATAAATCTATTCTGTGATACAGATTTGGGAACCTTCAAGATTGAAACAAGTCAGCCAGAATTGCAAAATACTGATCCAATGTATATAGAATCTAAGAAAGCGGAGAATGATGTGTGGAAAATGTATTTTGATGGTGCATGTAGCAAAATGGGAAATGGGGCAGGAGTATTATTTATTTCACCAATAGGTAAAACTTTCAAATACTCGTTCTTATTGACATTTGAATGCACAAACAATGTAGCAGAATATGAGGCTTTGCTCATTGGTTTAAATATTTCCATCAAACATAAAATAAGAAAGCTGGCTATATATAGGGATTCAGAATTAGTTACTTCTCAAGTAAGAGGGAAATATTTATCCAAAAACAAGAGGTTGAAGCAATATAGAAATGTTGTCTGGGATGATGTTGAGTTATTTGATGCCTTCTCAATCAACTGGATTGACAGATTAAAAAATATTATGGCAGATTTTCTAGCAAATATTGCATTAAAAAGGGATGATATCATAGTTGGGGGTATTACAGAAATTAAATTCAAAACCAAACCCGCTATTCCGGATAATGTCCAAAACTAGCAAGTGTTTAATAATGATACCGATATAATCAAATTATTACATTGTGTTGATCACTATGAAGACCAAGAGATTGATTTCAATGCGTTTGTGGAGGAACATGATGGAAAAGAAACTCTCTTTGGTCAAGAGATAGTTCAACTAAAAAAAAACAAAATACCTAAAGGATTCATAGAGTTAGAGAAAGTGTTTGATGGATGTGACAGATTTAAAATGAAAGACACACCCATAATATAGAATGATCTTGAAGAAATTAATTTGGGGACGCAGGCGGCCCCAAAATATGTATACATTGGAAAGAAGTTGAATCCCAAAATCAGGAGCATGCTCATCAGCTTACTCAGGAAGTATAGACATGTATTTGCATGGTCATATGATGACTTGAAAGCATATAGGATGGTCTTTTTCAGCATGAAATACCATTAAAGTCGGATGCTAAACCATTCAGGCAAAAGCAGAGGCCTATTAATCCCACACTGGCCCTTAAAATGCTTGAAGAACTCACAAAACTAAGAGATGGAGCTATTATCAAACCCATTAGACATTCTTCTTGGGTTTCTAATTTGGTGCCTGTCAGAAAGAAAAATGGTGATATTAGATTATGTGTGGATTTCAGGAATCTAAATAAATCCTCTCTTAAGGACAACTATCCCCTTCCTAACATGGAAGCAGTACTGCAAAAAGTTACAGGGTCTAAACTATTGTCAATGATGGATGGTTTCTCAGGATATAATCAGGTGAAAGTCAAAGAATCAGAACAATATAAGACTATATTCACCACACCATGGGGAACATATGTGTATTTAAGAATGCCATTTGGACTCACAAACGCTGGAGCAACATTCCAAAGAGCGATGGATGTGGCCTTTGCATAACTAGTTAACAAAATCATGGTAGTATATCAGGATGACATGATGACATATTCCAAAAAGGCTGAAGATCATTGTACACATTTAGAGCAAATTTTTTTTAAAGCCTTAGAATATGGAATTTCGTTGAATCCTAAGAAGTGCCATTTTGCAGTAACAGAGGGCAAGCTACTTGGTCACATAGTCTCAAAAGATGGAGTAAGAATATATCTTGAAAGAGTAAGAGCCATTGACCAAATTCCCATTCCTAAGAATGTAAAAGCTATACAATCATTCTTTGGCCAAATCAACTTTGTCAGGAGATTCATATCAAATTTTACAGAGATTGTTAGTCCCGTATCAAGAATGTTAAAGAAGAATTCAGAAGTGAACTGGATAGCAGAAACATTAGAGGCATTTACCACTATTAAGAAGGCAATCAAGGAAGCCCCAGTTTTGGTATCTCCTAATTTCATTAAGCCATTTTAGTTGTTCTCGTTTGCCTCATATCATACAGTTGCAGCAGTAATGTTGCAGAAAAATGATGAGGGACATGAACAACCCATTTCATTTTTTAGCAAGTCTCTTCAAAATGCAGAGTTAAAATATGACATAGTTGAGAAATAGGCGTATGCATTGGTGAAAGCAGTCAAAGATTTTAGGCCATACTTGGTGGGAGCTAAAATAATAGGATACGTGCCTAATGCTGTAGTGAAAGATGTATTAGTCCAAATTGAGGTCATGGGCAGAAGATGCAGAAGGATTAATAAAATTCAGGAGTTTAATATTGAAATCCAAATCACCAAACTAGTGAGAGGACAGGGTCTTGCTAGACTAATGGCCGAAAACAATCTTGAGGCTTCTCAGATATGTAATACTGATGATGTTAATAACATGAGTTCTAGCATTGAGCATACTCCATGGTATACTGACATCATATATTATCAGAAACATATGAAATGTCCTGAAGGATATGATGATAACAAGAAAAGGACACGGAAATTACAGGCTTCAAAGTATGTATTTATCGATGGAGATCTTTATTGGAAGAATAGGGATGGTATTTTGCTACTATGCCTAGATGAACATAAGTCAAAACATGTCATGAAAGAGTTACATGAAGGAGTATGTGGAGGGCACTTCTTAGCAAAAACTACAGCTCACAAAATCCTGAGGGCTGGATACTATTGGCCTAGAGTTTTCAATGATTCATATCATTATACAAGAAAATGTGAGGCATGCCAGAAATTTTTAGGAAAATTAAAATATCAGGGAGCACTACCGTTGAAACCAATGCAAGTGGAAGCTCCATTCTATCAATGGGGAATTGACTTCATAGGAGAGATTGGAGAAAAGTCAAGCGGAGGACACAAATGGATTTTAGTGGCAACAGATTACTTCACAAAATGGGTGGAAGCAATCCCAACTAAACAAGCAACAAACAAAGTGGTGATCAAATTTTTAATGGAAAACATTATATTTAGATTTGGCACACCAGTGAGGTTGATTATAGACAACAGAATGTGCTTTAGGTCTGATGAGTTCAAAATTTCTGTAATATATATGGCATCACTGTGTCTTATGCTGCCCCTTATCACCCACAAGCAAATGGGCAGGAAAAATCTAGTAATAAAAATCTTTTGAAAATTATAAAAAGAATGTTGGAGGGAAATAAAAAGGCATGGGATTCAAAGTTGAGAATGGTTGTGTGGGCTAATAGGATTACTATGAAGAGAGCAATTGGAAGATCCCCTTTTGAATTGGTGTATGGAGTACAAGCAAGGATGCCATTAGAAAATCTTCTACCAGTTTACAAATTTGTTCTTCAAGAGGATTTAAATATTCCTGAACCAATGGAGGAAAGAATAGAACATCTTGCAGAACTTGATGAGACGAGGAGAATGGCTCAGAAGCAGAACATCAAAATGCAGTCACAAGTAAAATACCTTTTTGACAAAAAGGCCAAGGATAGAAAATTTGAGATAGGTGACTTGGTATTGATGTGGAATGCCAGCTGCCAAGAGAAAGGAAAGCATGGAAAGTTTGAAGCCTTGTGGTTGGGTCCTTTTGTTGTCATTGGAAAAGGAGGAGATGACTCCTACTATCTACAAAATATTTCTGGAGAAGAGTAGGAACTACCAGTGCATGGACAGTTTCTGAAACCTTTCTTTTCATGAAAGCATCAAAATCTTGCACAAAGAGAAATAAGTGTTGCCAGTGCATGGACAACTCTTAAATAATTCTCAAAGTACTCTTATTCCATGCACATTAGTTTAGGGTAATCAAGAGAGATTAGGATCTGCCAGTACATCGACAGTCCTACGAATCCCTAAAAAAAAATCTTTTCCATGTATAGTAGTATAGGATCATCCTCATTTTACATCATTGTCACTTCCAGCACCCATTCTCATTTCATCCACATATATTCCTAAAATGTTGTAAAATTGTCATCCCTGATGAATAAAATACCTACTCTACTCTCCCAAGAGCTCTGAATTCTTGTTATACCCGCAAAGGGTATACATCCCAGATAGAGCCACTGTTGGGACAGGAAAATTTTGAAATTTTTCTATATTCCTATCCACACCCTTGTCCAACCAAATCAGAACATTATACCCCCAAAATCATAATAAAAATTGCGAAAATTCCACAAAACATAAAGATCCCTACCATAACTATTTGTCTCACCTCCCAAACTATAATTTGAAAAAAACCCTCAGTTCTTTGATTTTGGCAAGACCTCAGTTTTTCATACTGACCCATGTTCCATTGGAAGCAAGCTAGAAGTGTATCGGCATGAGGAGTATGATCGGAATGAAAGTTTCAAGGATCTCTGATAACAGAATCTACTTTGATGACCCCTTATCGGAAGGAGAACCCCCAGTCACACTGAATTAATCAGATGCAAGGACCATCAGGATGAGACAACATTGTAGGAGAGTATTCCAAAAATTTCCCTGACAACTAGATCACACCGATGGGAAAATTCGATAAGAGTCCTGCCAAACAACTCAGGGAGCGGATGGAACTATCAACTCATCGGGAAGAAATGCACATCAGAATAAGAGATTAATGTGTCTCTGACCTTATGATGTCTTAGCGACCATAAGGCATTTTCGGCCAAAGTCACACCGATATATATGAAGGATATGACTCACTGGCAAAAGGAAATAGATCAGAGTAGGATTTATAAATCCTGCCGAATCTATAGTCACAATGACAAAGGATTTCAGTGACATGTGATTGTGATCATTCCGATGAAGAATAAAAAGGAAGGCATCGGGGAAACAACTAGGATCAGATAAATTGAATGAAGTCGTCCTAATAACATATATTGTTCCGATGAAGATAGTGACCACACACATTGATGAGACTCTTTCCGACAGGTCATAAAGACAAGCGATATCGGTATCAATTTCTTGGGTCTTACCAATTTCACTAACCTTCCCTGTAAAGAGAAGTCGATAAACATTTTGACAAGACTCATGCTGATATAAATATCAGAGATATTTGAAATATTGGAGTAGGATGTTGTTCTCACAATGACAATGTAAGTCAGGCTGATGACAGCACCGGTGCTCATTATTATATCAGATAAACCTTGAAATGTCTTGCCGATACAAATATATATATGTTTTCATAAAAAGTGACATTGAGGAGATAAAATGAAGGGTCACAGCGATTGAGTCATCTGTAAATATTCACGCCATAAGAAGTGATTAGATCGCCCTAACATTACAAAAGTCCTACCGATGAAGGACGTTATGACGATGTGACATCTCACAACGATTATGGACATTAATGCACTGGAAGTATTAATTACAGGACAAGAAGAAATCCCCTGAAGAGTCATTCTAAATCATTGCAATTGGGTTCAAAAGAATTGTCTAAGAAGAGCACGTAAGCGAGAATTTGGAGGAGAGAATAAAGGAATTTGGTGATCGTCTCAGACAACAGGTACACACATAAAACCTCTGTGTGGTGAATTACAATTTGGATTTGCTATTCAGAATTATAACAAATGGAGACACCAGTAAAGGGCAAGGGTAGAAAACAACAAGGTGAAACTAGTAAACCTAAGAAATAGAAAATTGATAAAAGCCCTGATGAAAAGATGAAAGAGAGAAAACTAAAGCACGATTTGATAGACCAATTTCTTGGGTCTACCCCTAAAGCCCGAAGGTCTGCACAACTCAGGGTGGAGGTAGAGAAGTTAGAAGACAAATGCAAATACCTAGGAAATGTATGGACACCAATAAGAGGCTATGAGTTGTTTAAATTCCATTATGATAGAAGAAATATAAATTTCCTAGTGTCTAATCCATGGCACTTGAATTTGGGCAAATTGGTCATCCCTAATGTGTTTGTGAATGTGGAACTCATAAAACGTTTGGCTAAATATTACAATCCCAGCCTGAAAGCCATATGCAATCCACAAGGAGAACCTGTTATACACTTATCCAAAAATGCCATTTTTGAAGTATTTGATTTGGATGACTTGTGCACACTTCCCATAGTGTATGAGGATTTAGACAAAGAATACTGGAGGATGGACACCACATACAATGGATGGAGATTGCTTCTCCACAGGCCTAGGGCAGAGGGAAAAATAGTACCTTTTGATGACAATGATGGACCTCCATTCCATGTGTCCTTGTTTGAACCGTATATGCAATACACGTATTATTCCATTGGCCAAGTCCTAGGGTCAAAGGTTCCTGATTTCATGACAATTCCATTAATGGTGATAGCAACAAATATCTAGTGTCATAACGCTAGGCAGTTTGACTATGTTGCTTATATTTTCAAAAAGATCGATTCTAGTTTAATTGCAATTAAGAACAACACCCCAACAGTCTCTTTTGAGCATTATTCGCTCCTCATGCACATGGTATTATACTATGGCCAGGAAATGGGAATATGGCCAAGTGAACTCAAAATTGCTCAAGTAGACAAGAGGGGACAAAAGTCGCCTATACAAATGTGGACAAGGGTACGGGACAGTAGGTTTGCCCACTCCAGTTACATTCATTTTGAAGAATATTTTGTAAAAGTGTTGTATAGATACTTTAACCATCCTTTTGAGTATTCACTATCAGAGGAAATAAAAAGGTTTCTCAGACCAAAAGATTTTGGTGGTCCCCCAACTGTCACCTACAATTGGGGAGATTGGTATTGCATTGAGGATTCAACCATGGTCAGAATTTATGGTTTTGAAGATACCTCATTTATATTGCCCAAGATAGTTCTTGATAGGATTGCTTACTTAGAGATAGTCAGGAAAATGAACTGTTCTAATGTGATGAACTTAAGTGCCTATGACAAACAATCATTCATGCCTAGTACTCTGTGCTTCAGGGATTTTACTGTGGTGTCTAAGGAAGGTTATGGTCTCATCAGGGACAAATTAATGCATTACAACATGAGGTGTGAAAAGGCAAGAAAATGATTTGATACCGAGGGTTTCATTGATTTTGCTAGAATAAAACAAAATATCAGTGGATATACACATATTTCATATCCACATGATGATATTATTAGGAACATGGAAGAAGCCGAAGTTGAATTGGTAATTGAAAAATATAATAGAGAACTAGATGAGAAGAGAAAACAACTTTCAGAAATAGAGTTGTTGTCTTCTGGTGATGAGGAATCTGTAGGAGAAGAGGAGCTACATGAACAGACAACTAGAATCTCTAAATAAAAAATGGAATGTTATCAATTTCCTAATAGAGAGCAGGATGAAGAGGACCCTGGTGATGAGGATCCTAGACAGTTAGGATATGATTCTTTCATTGCAGATGATCAATTTATTCCTTCTCAAGAATTTAAATCATTTTTATATAAATGCAAAGGAAAAGAACTCAGAGAATTAGTTGATGATGTCAAAGTTGATAATGAAAAACAATTGATGGATGTGTTAAAAACAACAGTAGACAATGAATTGAGAGCTATGACTCCTAATAGAGGCAAACAGTTGCTTAGAGAAGCGGGTGTCATGATATTTCCTGGACTTGACATAAATTCTGCATTGGTGTTTAATAGTTTTTTGCACAATACTGATGACTAATACAAACTCACTCCTGAAGGTGTCACAGAGGTATACATGGGTACCAAGTATAACAATGATGAAAACTCACTCATGATATGGGCATTATACCCTCCTCATAAGAAGACTGCCATTATAGATACTGAAAAAACCTTTGGGCATGTTATGACTTTGAAAGCAGGAGAAACTAATCCTTTGATTACTGCAGACATTGGTATAAATGTTGCAAAACTAAATAAAGCACAAGCTCAAATGCTAATCAAGGAACGAGATGCATATAAGTTGAGTTGTGAAAGATTGACAAAGGAAAATGATTTCCTAAAAGATACTGTCAAGAATGCCTTTGGAGGATCAGTTAAAAGATTAACCCAAGGAGAGAGTTCACAAAGTGCCCAATCACCATCTGTTGATCAAATAGCCCAGGTTCAAATTGATACACTTGTAGCAGTACTACAGAATAGGCATATCAATATGATGCATTGGATGAATAAATTCTGGGATGTCTACTCTGAGAACCATAAGGTGATCCAAGAACATGAAAGGTTAAATAATAGGCTTCAAGAGAAACTCCACGAGATATAGAGTAGGGATAATCCTAACACTACAGGTATCTCTAGTGCCAAAGACTTGATCAAACAACATAAAAAATATCATGATTAGCTTCAAAATGATGCCAAGGAATGTGTTGAGGCTTCAAAGGCAGGTATACCCATGTTGTTCAAAAATGATAAGGAGTTGAAGAGCAAAGATGAATGGATTAAAGAATGCCAGGTGATATTACATGAGGCTTTAGAAGCTCTCAAGGATAAAGACTCGGCATCTGGGGAGGCCTACAAGCATTTGGAAAAGATGGTGACAATGGATGTGATTACAAGAAATGCTATTGAATTTGCTGATACACATTGGAGCCAAGAGTACCTGGATCATGTTGATCAGATATACGTGTGGCTTAGCAGATCTTAGGGTCATTATCTTTGTTTGTTTATATGTTAATCCTTTTAATTCTCAAAAGAAATTTTGAAGAGTTATGTCTCTTCATAAATATTTCTATATAAGTTGGACATATGATGATCAATTATCATCAGCAATAGTAGATAATCGAAGAAGTTCATAGTATTTTAAGACCATGTTGCAAGTATTATATTAAAGAAGTTAATAGAATATCTCTGATTCTGTGGTTTTATATTGGCATCAATTGTTTGTTGAAGTTATTCAGTTAGTTGGTTGTCTCTAGTTCATTATTTCTTTATTACTCAAATTGATATATCAAATATATATTTAATTTGTCAATGCACATTTGTTGTATTTGTGTGATTTGATTAATTGGTTTCCTTAAAAAGGAATAAAAATCCCTCTGGTCAGTCATAGTAATCTGGAATTTTTGATTTGGATCACTAAGGAGAACCACATAATTAGGATTGACATTATGTCTCCAAGTTGATATAATTTGTTGTTCTTGCATAGTTCATTCAATTGGTTCCTTCAAGAAAGGATTAAAATTCCTTCTGGTGAATAACAAGAAATCTGATTATGTCAGTTGGATATTAAGAAGAGTCTGTCAATCATTCCCTTGCACGTTTATACAAGTTATAAACCAAAGTATTGTGCTGAACAATTAGAGTTATTGTCCCATATAAGCCACTCGTCCTAGATTTTCACTTAACTCCATTTACCCAAAAAGACACTGGTCTTACTCATTTCAATGGTTAAATTCATTTATTAGTTCTTACCTTGATATTTCTTATACAATTTATACCAAAACATCTTTTAGAAGTAGAATTATTAAGCAAGATTTCATCTATTCCACACTATTTGCCACTGTGGGTAGATCCATTAACTTAGTCAAAACACTTACACTTAATCTACTTTAACTTTCAAGGTCTACCTGCCTAGGTATAGCAGTGCCTAAAGTGCAGGGAGTCATTAACCTTATAGGTTAACTCTATCGTGTTAGTTCAAAAATGTTGCCAATCTGATCATAGAGTCTGGCATCCTCTTAAGATTTACAACCTGCATTTTTGAGACCTAACACAATGCATATGATGTAATGATTTAGCAATTTATGTTATGAGAAATTGATTTGTTATTCATAGGTTTTATGAATGGACTAACGATGCACTAATCATTAATCTGGTGATTGCAAGATGTATGTAGGAAAATAGGTTGTTGATGACTCTTCAAGAAAGAGAGAGAGAGTATCTTATGAGGAGAGGAGAATAAACATTGGGTTATAAATGATCATTTACCAAATGAGTATAGTGTTCAATAGTTAAATAACTCTAGTCGATTGAGGTAAGTCATGTTTTAATGGCTAATTTGTGGATCGACTCGACAGGTTGTCGATGTCTTTTAAATTCCTTTTTGAGTTAGTTTTGCGTCGATCTTGTCATTTGGTGAAAATGACATTGTTGAGAAAGAACATTAGGTGTCTGCAACTAATGTGACCTTTCATCGATCATGTCATAAGTAGTTTTTCATTTGTGTCTTTAAGGCATAGTTGGTTAAATTGTTGGCATGATTTTATATTTTTTAATGTCGTATGTTTCGTTCATGGCAAAATGAAATCGACGAGATTTAGTGTGTGCTCCTGAAGGGGAGATGAACTTGACCCTATCATGTTTTACATAAGTCATTCATCACATTATTATATTACTTTCTATTAAAGTTATTTATATAACCTAAGACTATAATTCTTTTGATTATTATTTTGGAAATTGTTTGTGGTTTAATATAGTTAACCACCTTTTCTTCGAAGTGATGTTGTCATCATTGTAGTCATTTTCTTTAAGTATCGATTACCCTTTTGAGAGTTGTGGGTGGTGTGTCGAGTGGTAATTAATATACCATGATATCTCTCTAAACCACTTGCTCAAACAAAGAGTAGCCATAGACATGAATAGTGGAGTAGTGGTCTTTTTAACTCATGAGATAACTTAGTTATTAAGAGTCGTAATTCTATAGAGTGTCAGCCTTTATGAGAGAGAGAGTGGTGTTTTATACCACATATCCTCTCTTATTTGCTAGCTTGAACTTCTTAATTTTAACAAGTGTTGTTGTCCGTGGTTTAAAAAGATCTGTTATCAACTTTATAGTGGGTCATTATGATGGTTAAGAAAGGTTTAACAAACTTTTATTGGCAACTTAATAACCTAAATTCATGGATTTACTTTGGGGTATCGATCATTAAGAGAGTAGTTAGTCATGGTTATGGAAAAGGACTCATTATTGAGTCATGTGATGTCCTTTAAAAAAATGACTGTCTTTGAGTTGAGGGGGAAAAAAATACTGCAACAGAAAGGAAGAGTATTAAAGTAATTAGTAAACGGTGAAGAGAACAAAGCGTAGCAGAGGATAACGAACCACAACATAAGCTAGAGCTGACGGTGGTCAATCATAGCAAATCAAAGGACTATCTGAAGTATCTAGAATAGGTTCTTACACTATTCAATGATTTTGCATAGTCTTTGATACTCGTTTTTATTCTAGTTCCTTTAGAGTAGTGAATCGATGCTCTATCCTGTATGGTTGCTATCCTTGGTTGTCAATGGCCGAAGCTTTTAAATGTCTAACATGTTTTGTTAGCTCTGAATAAAGAATTTTAAATGTGTTAAGAGTCGTAGTTGATTGATAGGAAAACATTGTTTTGAGTTTCATTTGAAAAGAGATTTAGTCTGGTATCTCTGCAGTATTATTGGATAACGTAGACAATGATATATGAAGGAATGTATAAGTCGAGAGTATCATTTGCACATATTCTTATATTAGTTTGTGTTTTAACTCAAAGACTCTGTTCTTATATATATTTATATATTAAAACGTCTCCTTTCCCATTACTATATCGATTACCTTCCGTGGAGCAGTGAAATCAAAACAAGTTTAAGTTTGTATAGAAATCTCTTTATTCAAAACTCATAAGATCTAGTTATCTTATCCAAGACTTCCTTTTTAACAGCATAATCAGTACGGATTATGCTAGTTATAGGGATCTTTTCATGATGAATTCTTTTGATGTAGTTATTTCAATGGTTATTATATTCGTGTATATGATTGAGTCACCTAGTGTTTAGATGAAAACATGCAGTTAGTGGTGTATAAAAACTAGTGAAATAATAGGTTAAGTTGTGCAGATAGACACCAGTTTTATTATTGTGTTTATGATTACTTGGGTTAAATATATATTTCCTTATGTGTTATATCTCATGGTAAATATCTTATTTTAGTCTTGTTTAAGATTTTGGATGTTACAATGTGGTGTGTGATTTTACTTGGAACTATAGGCATGACATAAGTTTTTATCATGTGTGATAGCCATACAACAAATTGATATATATATATATATATATATATATATATATATATATATATATATATATATATATATATATATATATATATATATATATATATATATATATATATATATATATCCTTATGTTGGTGTATAATGGTTGCAACCCATACTATGGTCACGACCCATACAAGCAATTTTCACAAGTCTTTTCTAATACATACATTAGTGTATGGTACTTGAAATGATTGCAACCTATACATACTTATGTCACAAGGTATAAAAATATGTGACTTAAAAGGATACAACCCCTCTCTTAAAAATAACCCTTAACTTTTTTCTAAAGAATGATAAGATAGTATTTGAGGGTTTTTATAAAAGCATAATACATATATAGTTAATAAGATTGATTAATAGCATTCATGATAATTTTAAACAATTTGATGTATAATGAATTAAAAAGTGATTAGCATTTCTTGACCTGCTCTTGATTTATTGATTTCAAAATAATAGAAAAAAAAACAAACCAAATGTATTGTACAAATGGCCTTGCACATGTGCTTATTGAACAAAAAGAGGTTTCCCAACAAGTTCTACATGTCTCCTAGTATAACCTATAAAAATGATTAGCATAGCCTAGCCTGCTTTGATACCATGTTAGAAATTAGGATATTAGGATACTAATAATTATAAACAAATTATAAAATAAATAGAATGAGCATTATACAAGCATAGATTTAACACATTACACAAGATATATATAGGGAAAACCCTTTCAGGTAAAAAACCTCATAAAACATCATTTTATTAAAACACTTACAAAATATAGTCTATTAAAGAATAGACTAAACTTGGGGATATAATCCTTTACATACTTCCACATGGCCAATAATACCTCATGTGTATAGTGATATAATTCACTATAAAACTCCAAATTCACATACCTCTCAAATGAGAGAGAAACTCCTTAAATATAGGAGAAGGGGTGGCTAAATACCTGAAAGGGTATTAGTCACACCTATTTAAAGCAACCATTTGTAAATAATTAATAATCTAATAGTTATTAGATTATTAATTATTAAATGGTATATGTTTTATAACATAAAGTTTTATAACCTTATATTAGAACATTATATAAGTGTTATAAGGGTATGACCCCTAATAAAATTATGTTCTAACACTCCCCCTTAATGTTAATAGGGTCATCACATGTCAATTTCTATAAAAGAAAAAATGAAGTACCCTAGTAACGTAGGTCATCTTTGACAGTGATAAACAGGGACACAAATATATGTCAAAATGAAGAGCATGTATTCTGGACTACATGAAATTCATCTTGTCACAATTTAAGTCTTACATAGAGTTGCCATTGTTAGACATACTCTTTCCCCCCAATGGAAATTCCTTACATCTCGAGGCATTAAAATGCCTAAGGTCTTTTTTTTGCCTCGAGTCTGACATCGAGAGGTGTTATTGGCATGCACACTCCCCCTCGATGGCCAAGCATTGATTTGAATTTGGAGAATCTGGGACTGCACAAAAGTTTGATGCTGTATTGCATATATAATTTTTTATGATTAGTAGAAGCCTAGCCCAGATCTTCTTGACATAGTATATCTGCCATCTGATCATCAGTCTTATAGAACTGAAGAATAATATTAGGATGGAAGGACTTTCCTTTGGAGGGAGTGCCCATGAACTTCAAATGTGCTTTATTTCTAGAAATAGGAGTCTTGAGTAAGATTAAATAGTTTTATCATATAATAAAGTGGGACTTGTAATAGCACCCAGATGAAAAACACTTCCAATAATCTCCTAAGCACATTGATTCTTTTGTAGCAACTTGTAGTCAACTTTTGATTAAAGAGCTATAGAAGATAGCTATTTAAATATAAATCCATCCATGTGATAGTAGTTGTACCATATTTTAAAGACAGATTGAGGTATATGTCCTATCAATAAGGTTACCAACATAGTTAGTAATATAATAATCAATAAAAAATATTTTTTGGTGCAAAAATAATAAAATCCCATAATTAGATAAGTAAGTCAACATATAATATGTTATGACAATACTTAAAAATGATCTAACATTTTTACTGTCGAGATCATATGGATTTTCATTAAGTATAAGAACTTATAACTTGTCATGTTTCTACAAGGAAAAGAAATAGTCATTATACATATAATAATGATCCATAAAAAATTAAAGCAATAGGTGAGCTATCCTTTCTAGGCTTGCTCCCTGAACAATGTATTAGGGTGACAACTATGAGCATTACAAGTAGGTGTTTTATACCTAAGAATTTTATAGTTTTTAGATAAAATATTGATCTCATTAGATAGTTATGAAAAATATTATATATTGTATCAAAATGTCATCTTGGATGTCTTTATCCATTTTGACATACCTTTTTAGCTTGTAGTATTGCCCCCTATAAACCTCTCTTCTCTGTGACATATAGGGTAAAATTGCTTCTTGATTATAACAATATTTAATTAACTAATATCAAATTTTATCAATTCCCTAGCCATGCAAACTCATCCAAGGTTTTTATCAAGTTATTTCATATACAAAATAATTATCTAAAATTAGATCCTTTACATATGACAATATCTTATATGCATGATAATGCAAATTACATGACATTCTTATCTTTAGTGGTGATGATTCTCTTTAACTTCCAAGACAAAACATCCTCTAGAGTTATAACAGAAACAATAACAAAGTTATATTTTTTTAGTGTTACTTGCAACACATCTTTCGATGAATGTCCAACTTGCACATACCAACCAAGTTGATGAGGTAGGTGGCTACACAATTTGGTGGTCATTCTCTCCTCATTTCTTTCCAATATCATATATGTAATTGTTTTATGTATTATGTATGATGCAACAATTTTTATTGTTGTAATTAGACAACGAGGGAAACTCTAGAGACATTCACAATAGGATATCTAAACATTTTTTACTTGAAGACTTGAGTCGGTACTACTTGTTTTATGGCCATTATTTAGAGATATGACAAGTTAGATGTAGCCATGAAGTAGTGAGTTTAATAACTATGTGAATGTTGTTGTGTAAGAGCATCATATCTATGACAAGTTTAGAAATGAATTTGATGATTATGCTCCAAATCTCTTTTGGAGTGTTTAATAGGATAGTTATATGTATCTTTGAACTTTATAGATCTTACCATATTGTGTTGTCAAGATAATGGGATATATTTGCATATGTATTTCTTTGTATTTATCTTGTGTTCCATTTTAGAAAATTGTACATAACACACACCACCAAAATGTTATTAGATGATGATACATGTGAAGCCTATAAATAAAAGTAAATAAAGTCAAAACCTTGTAAAAATTTATTAAGGACACAATGATCACATGCCACATGATTAAAGAGTAGGTCACTCGAAGATGGAACTAGTCTAAATGAACATCATTGTATCAATAATTATGCCATCAACCAACTTCACATCATAGCAAGATAAATTATAAATGACTATTTAAAACTAAGTAATTTGTAACAAGAACAACTCTATGAATTAGTAATGTAATATCTATAAATGAGTTTCTAATCCATTGAAAGGTTTAGTTGAAGGGAGACTTAGTGATAAACATATGTCAGTTTCTAAAATATTGCAAGCTGAAGGGCCTTGATGAGAAGTATTTGACTCATGAAGTAGAGCTAATCATAGGTGTGAATGCATTAAGTTGTGAATAGATTAAGAATGTAGTTGTAAATGCATTAAGAATGGATCTTGATAAAATGGTCTAGGACCAAATAATAGAATTCAATGTTGATTACATGAAGATAATCACAAATAGAAATGAAAGGCTTTGATCTTTCATTTTTTGTTCTAGTAATGGGTAAATACATAGCAAGGAGTGTGAGCACATTGATCAACAGGAGGGAAGCTATTTGGGAGGTGGTGGAAGGGATTGAGATTTCCCATTTCCATTGAGAAAAACCCATGCCATCTTCAATCTGTAGCTCAGGTGGACCTCCAAATGACAGTGCATGAACTACACTCCTGTATTATCACTAGTAAAGCAAAGAGCCACCCAACCTCTACTAGGAACCCTTACTGTATTTTTCTCAAGAGGGTCCACCATATTGAAATTAGAGGGGTCAAAGGAGGCATTGTAGTTGTATATAGCATGGAATGTATTTATTGCATATGTCAACCTGTAAGAGAATGGAAAACCATGCATGGAAACATGCATCTTCATCTCTAGAAGAGATGCAGAGGAATATCATGGGATAACAGAGGGTGGAGGAAGATCCGATTCTCTAATGGAGAAGAAACTTGTTTGAAAAACAAGGTAAAATCCATATGGGGCTTGCCCTTATATAAATTCAAACATACTCTATTTAAAAAGAAGTATATATCTTAAGGTCACGACTTTCCCATTGTTTGTGAATTTTCTTTATGTAAAAAGATAGGTCATGTGATTTTATAAATAAACTTTTGAACTATTAGAAAAGAGTGACTTGAACCTTGATTCATCAACTTGGTGATATGAGTAAAAAAGTTTTAAATCAATCTTGAAAGTCGATATATATACTAATTGTTGAAGGTTAATTATTGTACCAATCTCTTGTGAAATTCATATTATGGATCTTTTGAGTACATTAATAATGTGATATGGTAAAAGGTAGTTATTGGCACTTGTAAAATGGTATTTATGTTTGAAGTTGAAAATTCAAAATAATATTATTACATTGAGAGGCGTAACTACAGTGGCAACATGGAGTGAAGTGTAATGGTGTGAGTGTGTTAACAAAAACTATTAAAGAGCCAACATGAAAAAATAAAAGTAAAAACTAAAACATAGCCAATTTATAAAATAAAATAAAATAAAATAAAATAATTCTAAAAAACTTTTAAGTAAATAAAAATTCTTCTTTCCTCTTCCATAAAATAAAAATAAAATAAACATTGTTTAAGATACATATTAAAAATGATATTCACATAACACATGAAATCAAAATTAAAGTAGTTATTTATTTATTTATCTATTTACTATTGAAAGTATACCTATCTTTAGAAAAATCTATGTAAAAGATGCCTGATCTATGATTTAAATGAAATAGGCACCTCCAGAATGATATCTCTCGACATCTTTTACATAGATTTTTCTACAGATAGGTATACTAGTAATGTATTAGGCAATACAATTTCGATTGAGGTTAGAATGCTAATATGTGATTTATGTTTCATGGTAATTTGTAAAAAAAGAATGTATTGAGGCTATAAAACATAACATACCCATGGAAAGGGTCTACAACTTTCCCGCTCTGTAACTTTCCCGCCTTTACATTGTTCGAACCTACTTCGCTCATGGTGTTCGTTAGACCTGGGGGGACCCTGCCCCCCCTATGGGCCCTTAGGAGGTTCCTTTTGATGATGGTACAGCTCCGGTCAATACTCTCAAGCTCAAATCTCCGGACTCGGGGTTGGATCCCAAGGCTTGGAAACAAGCACTGCTAGGGGAGACTAGTAGGCTTGTTGAAGATTCTATTGTCCTAGTGCAGTCAGAGCATGTGAACGGAACAGATTTCAAGATCCCAGATTTCATGATGGATAAAATAACCTCAGCCTTGGAATTATCTTTGGTAGGTAAGTTCCAAGCCTTTAGGCCCAACATTGACATGGTTTGACACTGGGTGGCCTCGAGATGGCACCTTAAAAGAAGCATGGTTACAAGCACCATGACAAGTGGTCTCTTCCTCTTTAAGTTCACCACCAGAGAGGACTTGGTAGTGACTTTGGCAGGCGGACCCTGGATGTATGGCAAACACAACCTCTGCCTAGGGCACTGGAAAATGAGGTTTCATGCAGCTATGGAACTCAGTAGGTCAGCTTCGGTCTGGGTTAGGTTCCCTAGACTTTTGCTGGAGTTCTGGGATGAGGAGATATTCACTTGGATTGGGAACTCTTTTGGGCATTTCATTGCTCTGGACAACACCACTAAGCATAAAACCAGGGTAGTGTTTGCTAGATTCTATGTTAGTGTAGATATTCATAAATCTCTACCAAATACCATTAACTTAAAGTCTTAATATGGTTTCTAGGAGCAACACCTGGAGTATGAGAATGCTACCACTTTTTGCCAAAATTGTTCCAAAAAAGGGCACTTTATCAATGAATGTAAAAAATTAAGGACACAAAAAGGCAAAGAGGTCTCGGAGGAGGAGAATATTGTGGAGGAATACCCATTCACAGAGGACTTGCTTGATATCATCAAGTCCCCTCTCATGACAAAGCAACTAGAAAAGGCCCAGGCACAAGGAGACCCTGATGATGAACTTCCAACTTCAACCAATGAGACCCCACCTCTACCTCTACCTCAGATTCAGAGGGATTCCGAAGTTGAACAACCGACTTAGCAGAAGGGCACTTCCTTAGGTTCAGTTGAGACAGAAGATGGGGAAATCCTAACCCCCAATGAAAAGACACCTTTGGCTCGGAATATGGTTCTGGTACTTTGGCATCTGTTGGAGGGTAGTCGGTTGGTTTAGGTATTGTGGTGGCTGAAGGAGCACATACAACAGTTCTAGCAAGCACAGAGAAATCTATTCTATCACTCACATGGATTCTTTCTCCTGGGGCTGGTCTTAGTAACCAGGAGGGGTGGATTACTCCCAAAAAGAAGGGGCAAGGCCATAATAAGAAGTCAGCATATGTGGGGATAGAAGGAAAGGCAGGTAGATTGTCCCAAAGAGAAACCAAAAATAGAGAAGCAACCAAGGAAATAGCCATTGGGAGACAAAGCACAATGGAGGCTATCTCTAGAAGACCTCGTAAGTGAAGATCATTGTTGGTCTCTTACAATGATTTAACAACTGAGGTCTTAAAACTGTAACTCAGAGATTTGACATCTGAACTGAGTAGCTGTCTTAATCACTATGGAGATGCATTTCACTTGTCAACCCAGGGATGTGAACTTGAAATGGGTCAGCACAGTATGTGCACTAAGAACTTCCAAAGTAGCCATGTTCATTCTATAGCTAAGAAAGACATAATGCTGAAGATAACTGCTAGAAAGGAAATAACAGGAATGCTGAACATTAAACAACACCTATTCTAGGATCAAGTACATGATAGAAAGTAAAAGTGTAGACAAACAAACAGGAAACTACTCTGACTACTTTGGCTACAGGAACAGACACAGAATAGAATTCTAGTGGTTGTAGGAACATTCAATGCCAGATTTAACTAAATGCTTAACAGAAAATGCAACTAAACTAGAGGGTGGAATTCTCACCAAGTGGGCCCCCTTGGATGAGTATTCCCTAAGACAAATGTAAACTCAGAAATGTGAACTCACAACTTCATTTTGTTCATTTGAAAAGATGAGTACAACTGAACATTATAACTGTATTACCAAAAACTGGATAATACAAGTACAATCTCTAAATAATCAACAACCCCTCAGAAGGAGTATCAGAGTCTTATTTATAGAAGAAGAACTACAAAACTGACTACCTAGCAGGGCGGTCAACTCCAACAAAATAGGAGGACGCCTCATTATGGAAAACATAGAAAGTGGAAAGGAGGTTACACATGCAGAGGAATATGGTCAAGTGAGTTGCTTTAATGCAGATCTAGCATAACAATAACTCCTAAATTTGCTCAATAAGTATTTAAGATCAGTTACAAAGCAGTTGCCTTCCCTCCATTTGACATTTGAATGATCACCATGTTTGACTTTTATGGTAAGCGACCAACCAGCAGGATCTTCCTCTTCTTTATGAATGTCGATTATATCTGCATAACAATATTAGTACACACAAATAATTGCACATTCGTAACTACCTTGGAGTAATATTCATTAACCATATGTAAAATTAACATAGATAGTTCATATAGCATGTCTTTGTCATAAAAGGATATAAGAAATGACTTATGCTCAACAAGTTATAGCTTTGGGGTAATGACATAGAAAGATCAGGATTAAAGTATCAAAGTCCAAGATAACTATAGCAAGTGGATAATAAAGTTTAACAAAATTGAGTATTAGCCTATGTAACACCATTTATAAGATTATTACAAAGACTCTGGTCCTCAGACTTCAACCGCTTGTGGATAGTATTATATCAGATTGCTAGAAAGGCTTTGTCCCTAGTAGACAGATTATGGATGCTGCTATATCCACCATGAGATCATTCACTTGATGGACAGAAGCAAGAATCCAAGCATGGCTCTCAAGCTGGATATATCTAAAGCCTATGACAGAGTCTCCTAGGATTTCCTGTTCAAAGTCCTAAGGAAGTTCAGGTTCAAAGCCATAATGCTTACTTTGATAAAAGAATGTGTCACCACTGTCAAGTACTCGGTCCTGGTCAATGGCACTCCTCAGGGGTTCTTTGATGCTAGTAGAGGTATCAGATAGGGGGATCCCCTTTCTCCCTACCTATTTATAATTTTAGCTAAGGTCCTGGGTAGAAACATCCTATCCCATCTAGATAGTCATACCCTCAGGGGTGTCAAAGCTGCATCCACCTTGGGACCGTCTGCTGTCCAACAGTTTGTTGATGATACTATGCTCTTTGGGGCAGCTTCAGTGGTTGAGGCCAGAAGATGGAAAAATTTGCTGAACTCCTATGCAGAGGTTTTTGGTCAGTGCATTAATTATGAAAAGAGTAATGTGTTCTTCTTCAACATTGACTTGGAGCTACAAGATAGGGTGAGAAACATCCTTGAATGCAACATGGCTAATCTTCCGGCTACCTACCTGGGTCTGCCCCTCACGATTAAGGAGATGACCCCATCTTTTTGGAATACTGTTATGGAAAGAATCCAAAATAAAATGGAGGGATGGAAAGGTAAACTTCTTAGCCAAGCAGGTAAGCATCAACTATTGAAGGCCTCGTTGTAGGGTATCCCCACTTATTTTCTATCCCTCTTTAAAATTCCCAGATACATGGTGGAGAAATTGGAGAGGATCTAGAGAACCTTCCTCTAGATAGGAGTTGAGGAAAAGAAGAGGATCTTGCTAGTTGGATGGGACAAAGTCTACCTGCCCAAAATTTAAGAGGGATTAGGAATCAGAAAAATCCATGTGATGAATAAACCTTTACTTGCCAAAATTGGGTGGACCTTCCTTAAGGAGGAGAAAGATTGGGTGTAGATTATGAAAGCCAAATACCTACAAAATAGGGATAAATTAGGGGTTATTGATAGAGAGAGCCTTCCCAAAGGCTCTATTATCTAGAATAAAATGATCAAAACCATAAGCACTCTATCCCAAGGCATCAAATGGAAGCTGGGTAAGGGAGACAAAATCAGGTTCTAGGAGGACAATTGGCTTGGGGAGGGACCCTTGGCTAACAAGAAGAACAACAACACCAAAGAAAGAGTTGTTGACCATTTTGGGAGCTTGGTCAGCAATTTCATTACTACCTAATCCCACAACCAAAGATGGTGGAAGAACCTCTCTGAATGCTGGAGCAATATGCAACCTAAGAATCTAGAGTGTCAGGCTCTGCAAGTGGAGTTGAACAAGTACAGAATTATGATATTTCCTAAGGAAGATGAAATGCTCTGGGGACAGGAACAAAAGGGGAACTTCTCGGTTAAATCAACTTACATCCCGCTGACCAATGACAGACAGGGGAGTTGGTTTTGGAAGAGTGTCTGGAACAACAAGTTGATCCCTAAAATAAACTTCTTCTGGTGGTCTATAGCACATAATAAAATCCTTACTACTGATAACCTCAATAAAAGGGGGTTCCATTTGGTCAATAGATGTGTTCTTTGCCTAAAAGAAGAAGAGTCCATTCAACACCTTCTATTCAATTACGATTTTTCTAAAGAGCTATGGGGAAAAACTATAGAGAAAGTTAACTTGGAGTGGGTCTTCCTGGAAAACCTAATGGATTTCACCCAAAGCTAGATTTTTCCTTTCTTGCACCCCAAGATTAGAGAGCTTTGGAGACAAATTCCCCCACACCTGGGGTGGAGTGTGTGGAAGGAAAGGAACAATAGAATCTTCAAAGAAAAAGTTTAATCTGCTAATGAGGTCTTTTACTCCTTTAGCAGGTTGGTCTCTAAGAACACGTCCTCCAACACTCTTCATGTGGCTGAGAAACCCCCTACTTTGGTGGAAGTGCTGATTGCCAAGAATTGGGGTTTGATGGCAGACATGACCAAGATTGACAATTCAAAAAAGATGGCCAGACAAAACAACCTTTGGAGACCCCCTCCCAGGGATTGGATCAAACTTAATTTCAATGGAGCTAAAAAAAGAATATTGGGTTGGCTAGTGGTGGCGAGATTTTTAGAGATAGTCATGGTGTGTTCATTGCTGCTTATGCAGGGTGCATCGGTATCCAGTCTGATGCAGGGGCATCAGCTAAATTTTCAAATTTTCTTAACAGTCGATTGTGGGTTTGATGTGTTTGGAAAAATGACGGGATACAGGTAGTTAGATCTCCTATGACCCAGCGATAGGAACATCAGTAATTAATTAATAATTTACCAGAATTGGTTAAAAATGGATAAGCTTGGAAAACCAACAGTTAAGGGAGGTATTCGAGCAGTTGTGGAAGGGAATTCGAACAGTTGGAAATTAGTTGAATGCCGATGGAAGTTTTAAAAGGACATCGAACGAAAGATTTAGAAGTTTTGTTAGGAAAGGGAAGATGAATGGTTGAAGGGAACCCAAACACCCCGTGACAATTATGGGCAGTAAGAAGATAAAGCGACAACATCTTGGATGTGAACGGTTGGCAGAAGGAAGATGAAACATTTAAAGATGAAGAGACTCTCTAACGGTTGCAGAAGAGTTAGAGGAATGATAATAAAAGATTCTTTCAGAAAGAGGCAAGTGGCGGTTATGGAAGACGAGGGAGGCAGTTGTTAAAATGGACAGGATGATCAGACTATCAAGCAAGCTGAACATATGGTAGGGGTGATGATATAAAGAAGCCCAACAATCAAATTGTGAGCAGGTAGAAAAAGAAGAGAGGCTGATAGTGAGAAGAAGAGAGGCCGAAAAAAAAAGGAGAGACAGGTCGAATAGATTGGAGGTGAATAGGAGCAGCCGAAAAGAAGAAAGAAAGGTCGTAGCTGATAAGAAGAGGGTTGATTTGTCAGAAGGGAGGTCAATAGTCGAAGGAAGGCCGATTCAGAAAAAAAAGCCGTTCTGTAAGAGGTTGAATGTATTTGAGAAGGGAGACGACAGAGAAAAGGCTCAACAATAGAATTGTGGAGAGGCCGATCTGTAGAGGCCGCATAGGAGAAATAGAGCAGGTCGTGAAGTAAAGAAGAGAGAGAGGTAGAATGAAGAAGGCAGAAGATTAATGTTAAAGGCGTAGGCTCGTTTGGTGTGTAGTTGCATAATTTGTAGTGTTGTTGAGCAAACGGCTTTGTTTTGTATTTTGTAACTGAAGCTATGTTATGTAAAGTTAAATAAAGAGTAATGTTTGCATTTTGATTCCTGTCATTATATTAGTTTCAGTTAGGTCACTATCACTGATGCTGTGGAAGAATTGTATTGAACTTTAAGTTCCTGTCGCATATCTGATTATTTATGATCTTCCTTATAGTGTGTAATCTTTATTGTTCTACTTGGTTCCTGTCACTTAATGATAGAAGGTCTATAGAAGTTTGTTTAATATGCAAAGACAAGGTCCTCAGCTGATGGATTGTGTGGGAATATGAACATGCTTATGGATGCATGCTATCATAGTCTAATAATGTGGCGGAGCGATTGGCCTTGTTGTGGGGGCTCAAAATTGCTCACTCTATGGGAATGGACAAATTGCAAGTGGAAGGAGATTTGAAAATCATCATTGAGGCAACTCTTGGAAGGTCTAACAATGATTGGAAGCTAAAGGATATTATGGATGACATCGTCTACTTACTGTCTAGGTTCAAGCAGATAGAAATTGGGCACGTGTACCATGAAGGTAATAAAGTGGCCGATGGGTTGTCAAACCTTGGGCAGAGCTTGGACACTTGGAGATGTTGGAAAAGGAAGAATAATTTTCCTATTCAGATTCAAAACCTTCTCAAAAAGGAGCAAAGCCCCGCTCTAGATCTCTCATGTTTGAATTAATAAACCCATATACCTCCTAGCCTAGGGAGTACATTAGGTGCCATATGGGATCTAGTATCGATTGCCATCTAGATTTGAGGACTAGTGTTTTGGGGGGTGTGACGTTTGCTAGCCAACTCAGACTTGTTAGAGTTTGGGTCCGTCACCGTATGAAGGGTTGCTCGCACATCAGTCGGATGTGGAGGCCTAAGGAGGGGTTTCACATGACCAGGCACGTGATCAACTCAACGTCTCTCTGCAGGGCCTCTAGTTATGACCAATTAATGAATTTTAATCATGGAAGGAAAGGGAATGATCATTCACACATTGCGAATATAAGAAAGTACGCCACCCCCAGTGGCCAAAGCGACACTATACTCATTAACTTGAGCATGAATATTGGTGTTTGGGATATTTTATGTAGATTGAAAGTTTCTAAGTTTTTCGTTGTTTCTTTCATTGCTAGCTTGGTTGTGAGATATTGGTTCAAACTTAGAATGGGAGGAGAAAGGTCTCGTATTGAGCCTAAATCTTGTGAAGAGTTTAAACACAATGAGACCCTATGGCACATTTTTTAGGAGGGAGGGGTGGCTTCCTATCTTGAATGCTTGCAAGGTCACGATGAAAACCTCTCAATGCAGTTCTTGCATTCTTGGGAGGGTAGATGGGTCAAGGTGGGTGGTGTGGGGTTTGAAATCTCAGAGGAAGTGATTGGGATGGTGATGGGGATGCCTACAGATGGCATCAAACACTCCAAAAAGAGCAAAGTATCTAACTTAGAGGGAATGACTTGTTTTCTTAAGAAAGGGGAGGTCTTACATAGTCTGTAGGGGGTTTGATCGAGAAATGCTGCTGAAACCTTGGGATGAGGTGTGCCAGATGATTATAAAATACTTCACTCTTGAATGTAGATTCTGATGCTTTCTCCACTATCATTTTTCTCTGCTTAATCATTTTTGTCATAGCAAGTTGATTAGTTTCCCTTTTTATTTGTTGTCATCTCTGGAAGCCTCGATAGTGTCTGCCATTGAATAGCATGCCATCGACCCTAACAAGCCCCTCATCCCACTCCATCAGGGGCTCATCTTTAGACTTTATAAATTCTATTTATCCCTCTGCCCCCTAAAGTCCTCATGGCTACTAGGGTTGACCCTCCCCTACCGCCCTGCTCCAACCCTGAGAAGATTAGCTCAGTGATAATTACAAAAATCACTCCGGAGAAGTATGCCAAATCCCTCAAGTCTGGAAAGAAAAAAAACTACTGCAGGTAAAAGCCCTAATCCCAAGGCTAGTGACCAGACTCCCAAGACCTCTACGAAGACTTCTGTTAAAAGAAAGATTTTACCCAGTGATTCTACCCAGGTGACCCCACAAATGAAGAAAAGGGGAAGCTTGGAGGAAGGAAGTGGTACAGATAGAAGGAATAAGGCTAAAAATGTTTCTGTGGTGGTGGAGGAGGTTAGCTCTGAGGAAGGTATCAGAGGTAGTGACAGAACTGCTAATGAGGAGTTTACCATGACTGCAAGTAAACCCCGGGTGTCATCGACTAGAAGATCGACAAGGCTTGCCGCTAAGCCTAGTCTTGTTCCCCAAAAGAAGGTGGTCACTAAGATGGAGGAGGATGTTGCGGACTTGGAGGGTGTTGATATTTCTAATCACACAAACAACAAAGTGGATACTATGGTGGCTAAGACTGAACAGGGGAAATTTCTATCAACAAGGAGAACAAAAATGATAAAGTGGAGGTCAAAGCAGATGATGGCACCAGTAATTTTCCTGAGTTTAATGTCTAGGGGTCTAACTCTGTGAGCTCAGAGAAAGTGGTGAAGGAAGCTGGCAAGAAGAAAAGGGGGACAAGTCTTCAGTCAAAGACAACAAGATAGAAACCCTCTCTGCTAGGCTCACTGAGCTAGAGAGGAAGTTCAAGATTCTGGCCAAGTTCTCTGCAAAAGTCATGCACCAGTCAGTGACCACTCTTGCGGTCCTCTAGGATGTCGATCTTACTAGTGAGGGAATGAAGGATAAATAACTCAAGGAGTACCAAGATTTCTACCAGTTCCTAGCTGAAGATTGGGACCATTTTTTCAATTAGCCATTGAGGACTTTTTTCTGTGCTTTTGGTTTTGGTTTGATGTCGGTCAGCTATTGGTCAATAGTCGGTCTGATGTGTCTTGGTTTGGGGTTTCTTTTTGGTTGTTTCTTATTGGTTGGGTCTGTTTCTCTCTCATGGATATTTGATGTACTTTGGTGCGCCTTTTTGGCTGATGTGTAATGGGATCGGTACCCTTTTTTGCCACTTACTTTATCAAAATCATACCCATGAAAGCTTCTCACCTAGCTTCTAGTCTAGGAGTGAAGTCATATGCTTAATTATTAAGTCTTGAAATTTTGTGATAGTAGGCAATGTTAATGCTTTGAGCATATAAATATTTTAAAGAGTCAGTCATAACTTTTAGGTTTTTCCAAATAGGTGGAGAAAAAAAGGTAAGTGTATAGGTGGATTTAGCAACATATCACCTCCCTAAGTAAGCATCTAGTGTAGTAAATTTTCTAGTCCACACAATAAATCTAATATTTTGAGCCTTGTTCCATATGCTAAGATGGGACACATGGTCTAGGAGTGAATGAAGTACAAATGTGGATGTGGTGTATGATTTTAATTGGAACTATAGGCATGACATAAGTTTGTATCATGTGTGATAGCCATACAACAAATCAAATGTATATAAAATCCTTATAATGGTGTATAATGGTGGCAACCCATACTATGGTCATGACCCATACAAGCAACTTTTGCAAGTCTTTTCTAATACATACATTAGTTTCTAGTACTTTTAATGGTCACAACCTATACATACTTGTGTCACAAGGTATAAAAATATGTGACTTAAAAGGATATTTAACCCTCTCTTAAAAATAACCTTTATCTTTTTTCTAAAGAATGACAAGATAGTATTTGATGGTTTTTATAAAAGCATAATATATAGTTAATAAGATTTTTAATAACATCCATGATAATTCTAAACCATTTGATGTATAATGAATTAAAAAATGACTAGCATTTCCTGACTTGCTCTTGATGGATTGATTTTAAAATAATACAAAAAACACACACTAGATGTATTGTACAAATGGCCTTGCACGTGTTTATTGAACATAAAGAGGTTTCCCAACAAGTTCTACATGTCTCCTAGTATGACCTATAAAAATGATTAGTATTGCCTATGATACCATGTTAGAAATTAGGATCTTAGGATACTGGTCATTATAAACAAAATATAAAATAAATAGAATAAGCATTATACAAGCATAGATTTAACACATTACACAAGATATACATGGGAAAAACCCTTTTGGGTAAAAAAAACCCCATAAAGCATCATTTTATTAAAACACTTACAAAATATAGTTTATTAAAGAATAGACTGAACCTGGGGATATACTCCTCTACATACTTCCACATGGCCAATAATACCTCATGTGCATAGTGATATAATTCACTATAAAACTCCAAATTTACATACCTCTCAACTGAGAGAGAACCTCCTTAAATATAGGAGAAGGGGTGGCTAAATACCTCAAAGGGTATTAGTCACACCCATTCAAAGAAACCATTTATAAATAATTAATAATCTAATAGTTATTAGATTATTAATTATTAAATGGTATATGCATTATAACATAAGGTTCTATAACCTTATATTAGAATGTTATATAAATGTTATAAGGGTATGACCCTAATAACATTATGTTCTAACAATACAGGACTTGATCACTGAATTCAAGTCACTAAGACACAATTGAAGGATTGTAAAATTGAAAAATCAGATACACGGTTCATATTAAGTGTTCTTTCTAAGCTAGGACCTGAGTATTTAGTGTTTGTGTCTACTTTCTATGCTAAAAAGAGTGCTTTGGGAAGTGAATTTAAGATGTCTTCCTTTGAGGATTTTGTAATTGTTATGTCGAAAAATGTCCCCTTGGGGGCTTTTCCCTCTTAAGGTTTAGCTCCTGGGTCATTAGAATGCATTTAGAGCATCTTGTGTGTTAATTTTGAATCCTGATGAGAAAACCTTGAAGTCTTGTGGCAAATAGGACCTAGGGGGTGCTATTGTGATGACTCCTACCTAAAATAGGAGGGAGGACTTGGGGGCTCGTGTAGTGCCCACCCTAGTTTGTGCCTTGTGTGCCTTTTGATTCATGTGTTATATGTTGTTCTGAGTGTTTATCAGTGTATTATGTGATTATTATGCTTTGATGCATTTTACCGAACTTGCTGATGGGGTCTATGCTGCCATCGATGGGTTCTGAGGGTGTATTCTGCATGACCATTGAGGTGTTCTGATGGGTTTGTGCTTTGTTATTTGGCTTTCCAACTATGCATTATGGGATGCATATGTTGTGTTCATGTGTGTTAGATTATTGCAGTGCTTTAGCTTTATTATTTTCATTTGCGTAATATGTTGGATGGATTTGATGTCTTCAGTATGATTATGTTAGATGATTTATGCATATATGATTTTATCATGTCGATTGATTGTCGACTCAAGTTTATGATGCTTATGCGATATTATGCCACATTAGGTATTATGATGTGCTTCGGCTATTTTATGTATGGAGCAGGTACGCCTGATGGTTGACTTGAGTGTGTAGGTAATTAAAGGTGTTAACTAATGTGGGAAATGTGGAGAAGGTTGACATGGGAGCTAAGCCATCTTACCCTTATCCTTGTGTTGTGGAAACCTGTGATGTGTGTTTGGAATCATTTGCATATGTTTCCTTAGCATTTTTGCAATTTATTTTAAAATGGTTTGAAAAACATGTTTTCTATGTTTTTGGATTAAATTAATGATTTTAATTTGGAAATTGCTATTTCTGCTTTAGTGAAAATGTTTGTTGCATCATTATATGCTTATGGAACAAATTTGAGTGATTTTGGTTAAATTTCAAAATTTGATATTTTTCCGTAATTAGCCGATAGGCTTTATATGTGAGCATTATAGTGCTCGGAATTGTCTCACACCGTAAAATTAAACGTCAGAAAATTTTCTAAAAGTGGTCGGTTGTGAGTATTTGATGTTCAAGAAATTTTCTCACACCCGAAAAATCTAAAAACGATTGAAAGCAAATAACTCAGGCTGAGTTGAAGGGCCAAGACATGCCAGATAGATTTTTTTACTGCCAAAATAATTTTTGATTTGATTGCAATGGGTCACACTTGTAAAGATTAATTTGAAATAAAAAATCTTCCCCATCTAATCTGATTTGATTCTGAATAGGCTCACACCAGAAAATTTTCTTAACTCTCCAGTTGTTAGGCTTTTTATATGTGAGCATTTGAGCTCAAAAAATTGTCACTCGGTTGTTTTTACTTACCCGCATTCTGAAAACCCTCTCACGTTGTAATCCAATATCTTTGCACTAAATGCATAAAATCTGGGTCCATTTAATTCATTGCCGTGGTAGATAGGATTGATGTCTTTGCAGTAAATGCATATGCTAGCCGCCATTTACCATACTGCTTTTGATCACCGCCAAGGTTGTGTATAAATACCCTGCAATAGAATGACAAAAATAACAAGCATTCAGACTGTTTGGATCTGCAATATCACACTAAACATCTAAGAAATTTCATATCTGGATAATGGAACCATGCATTTTCATTTCCCCTGAATAAATATTTTTTGGAATCCTCCCTCCGCCATTTTATCTGCAAAAAATTGTGTTGCTGTGAACATCGGCTTCTACATTTTACTCTGCAAAATCTTCGCTCTTTCATACTGCGGGTATGGAACATCTTTTTATATTCATTTACACTCATAAATCCCTTGTCCTCACTTACGTTTTAGATAATATCTATTATTTTAGTTGTGCATATGTTTGTGTTAAGATTGTTTTTAATAAGAAATTTGATTTAGTTAGGCAATGGAGATATGTGTTTATTTTATTTATTTTAATTTATTTGAAGCTATGATTTAGCTTATGTACATATTGATTGAGTGCCATGAAACTTAGGGCTTCACAATGACTTCTTCTTATGAACTCATTAAAAACTTGTATTGTTTGCGCAATCAAGCAATTTGGTTTTAAAAAAAATTCTTCTCGAAAAGTTATGATTTAGTTATTGCACAGGTGATTCAACACCATAAACCCTACTGCTTCAAAATGGCTTATTCTGAACTAAATGAAAACCTGTGATGTTTGCTCAAGGAGTGCTCTATGTTAAAACTAGACCGCAACTCGACAAACGATCAGGATTGAAGACAACAGTGGAGTGGCCTTGGGTTATATCTTTATATCGTGTGTAAATGCATTACCATATGTTCTACCCTGTATCCCTATGGTACAAGCAATTCAAGTGATGGGGTGTGTTGTTTAAGACTGATGGCTCATGCAAGTATGAGCTTGCGTTTTATACAGATAGGACTGCTTTATTGCAGCACCACCGATAGCCTTATTACCCTTCAAAACTACAGGTATTGTGGATATATATGTATTGTGTATATAGGTACACATATATAGGTACACACAGCTTGTGGACATAGACACATTATACATGTTACGCCAAAATTCATCTGTCTGTGTTTGTCTAAAAAGGATTGCCATTGTGTATGGTGAGAGGAGAAAGCGTGAACAATACTGGCATGGGATGGGCAGTTATGGTACTGCTGTACAAGGATCAAGGTTTTGCTTCATATCATCTCAGTGGCAGGAGCTTGAACACTAGGCTTTGATTTTCAAGTACATGACGGTTGGTATACCAGTGACCTTTGACCTGCTTATGCTCCCATTCAGAAGAGCCTCACTAAATTTCCTTCTTTCCTTGAAAGTTCAAAATTATATGCCCTGTGGCGCATTAGAGCACAGAAAGAAAGCATCAGAAAACACATTCAAGGAAAGAAGCAATGGAATATCTTGCATTGAAATAAATTTTGGCATATCTTTTAAAAAATGCAGTAATGGCATTTCAGTTTGTCTGTGGTTATTAGTTTTTTTTGATAAATAAACAAATAACTGATGCAAATATCTTTAAATAAAACAAAGATTTCCTCCACGGCTTTGGATCGATTCCTCCGAAGGCGATTCTTTTGTTTTCTGTTCGCACTCCCCTTCAGGTCACACAGCACACCTCAAATCTTGCAATTTGATATGCTCGCTTGAGTTATTTGTTTTCAACCATATTCCCTTTCCTTTTCCTTTGAAGAAATGTAACTAGAAAATGGTAGGCGCAGATAAAAGCAATGGAGGGTAAATAGCCATCATGTTATAATGAAAGGGTTGGCATTAAAATAGTGCACAGTCAAGCAACTTGAAACATGAAATAGAAATCCCCTTGCACTGTTTTTGCTTGTCATTACCAATCTTATCCAAAAGAAGGGCGCTTGATAAAGCTATGGAAATGGATAAACAGAGTATACATAGACATGGGCCACTTCAACTGGCATGCAAGAAAGCCCAGGTATAATTCATTAAACCTGCAATCCATAGCCACATGCCTAATTTCTATAATACTTTCTTACAAATTTCAAGAGACCAATATACTGATACAATAAAGTTTAATTCCTATATATTATAAAGATTTACATGCATATGGACATTTAAATGTTTCTTGTATGAGGAATGTATATGTGTATGTATTTTTATGATAATATATTGTAATGTGAGATACCACTTTTTTAATAAAAAATAGTAAGAAAATTGTATTAATAATAATAATATGTAAGTTTAAGACAAATTTTGAGTAAGATTGTATTAAAAATAATATATAGATTAAGAGTTAAAATAAATTTATATGATTTTTAAAAAAAAAATTAGAAAACAAAGCATTATATATATAATATAATGTCTTATTACTATTTTATATAGTTTACACTCAAAAGATATTGAAACTACTAATATACATAATATATAACCATCTCAATTACATGTGATTAATATTATATAACCATCCCAATTAAACACACATATAAAATAATAATCACTCAATTTTTAAATAGAAATACCAATTCTTTTAGTTTTTACTCAAGTTCTCCAAGCCTCATGTTACTTAATTGTAGTTTAAATTCTTCAAAACTCAATGTTCCAAATGTTTTCCACTAAAAATAGTACCACTTGGGGGTTTGATTAAATATATAAATAAAATATGAAAAAGTGTTTAGTAGTGACAGTGACTTATAAACAACATTTGAATCTCTAATTACATCAACCAATCAAAAATATACATCTATTCTTATTTTGTGAATGGGTGACATTATAAGTGGAAAATAATATCATATATATTTTATTTATTCTTTATATTTTTATAATAGAACATAGAGTGTGATTTGAAATATTGATGTAATTTTTTTGACATAGTTAACATTTATAAGTATTCTTGATTATTTATATAGACCATGGAATATTATGTCTATAAACATTCTATCGTCTTGTGCTATGATAATAAGCTATAAAAAAATTTATAATTTTAATGGTTAAATTTGCCCATACCATTTCTCATTTATATTTACTAAAACATTAATTCTTACCTCAAATTTTCTATCGGCTTATCCCTTGAACCTCCAAAGGGTGTAAGTGCTAGTAAGGTAGAAATTGCATTAAACGAGAAATCTAAATGCCTAGTATGGCGTGTTTGTACTTTTCAGAATGAGATTGAGTTAAATGGCAATAACCTATTTGGAATAGTTGAGTTCATTCGACTAACTATTTACCTATCTATTTGAGTGAATTATTTGGGTGTTTTAAGTGAAAAAGGGTTTATTAATGTGTTATTTGAAATGCCTATTTGATTTGCAAAAGAGACATTCAATTATTTAATTGTTGGATTAAATGATTTAGTTGCGCAAAGGCTATAATTTTGAATTGATTGATTAAATCACTTAAAGGATTAATTTATTACCAAAAAAAGAATAGTGTCATTGGAGGAATAAAAGGAAAAAGACATGTATTTTTCATTATTCTTTTTCTCTCCAAAATTTGCTCTCCTTTGTTTGAAACCCTCTTGCTTGAAAAATGGATATCTGATTGCTTGGAAGGGAGTTTTTCTTGGAATTGCTTGGAGTTTGGATTGGATTCAAGAGCTTAGTGTTTGCTTGTTGTGTGTGGATTGTGTTGACACTCATTTTGACCAGGGGTTGATTTGTCATGATCAGGAGGTTTCTTCATTTGAAGCCTTTATCTTCTTGCCCATTTTTTCTAAGTGTTGGACCTCCTCAGCATTTTTCAACTGCAGCATCATATTTTCCTGAGGAGGAGGTCATCATCATCATCTTGTCTTCGATGATGATCTGCATCATCATGTTCCTCGTCGACTTGTTTTTCAACGTCATCATCATATTTCAACTGTCGGGTGATGTTTGCTTATTATCCTGATGATACTGATGAGCTACAGTGCGCCCTCATCTGCTTGCGAGGGTGATTTTTCAAAGTATCCGGTGATCTTTCATTTATCACCTTGCTCAAACATGATGATGTTGCCCCGGTATCCTGAAGGGGTTATTCTCTAAGTGCTCGACACAACTTGTTTTTTCTTAAGGGTCGTCATCATCATGATATTTCCAGTTTTCATCCTGCTGCTTGCGGAGGTCATCATATTTTCTGCCTTCATGATATTTCGCCGGGGTGATATTTTTATCATCGGGTGATCTTGGTTATGATCATCCTGATGATGTTGTTGAAGAGTTCTAAGTGCGACCCGATATTCACTAGGGTCATCATATTTTGAACGTCAGGATGATCTTAGTCAATATCATCCTGATGATGTTGTATCACTTCTTGTTCGTTGTTTCTTCATCCTGATGATGCTGACGTCATCCTTATCTCAGGGTGATATCTTTTTCTCTGCCTATCTGCATCATGATATTCCGAAGGAGGGGGTGATATTTTCATATCACCCGGATATATGTTTGTTTGTTCGAGCATCATGATGATGCTAATATTAAGGAGATATCCGCCTGCTAGCTTCGCGCATTATCTACTGGGGGTGATCTTTTCAAGCAGCATCATCATATTCAGTTATCGCCCCGATCTTATAGAGGAGCTACAGTGCAACCTGATATTTGAACATCAGGAGGATATTTCCAAATATCCGGTTGTCTTCCGAATATCATGATGATGTTAATATGATGATGACGTCATCAAGGTCCCGCGGGGGTCATATTTCTAACACTGATCATCTTGAAGAGACTTCCTGATATTTGCAAACATGATGATGACGTCATCAGGATGATCATCGGCCAGACTTTTGGTATAAGCTCAGCAGGAGGATGTTCCTCCGATGGATCAGGTTGTGCCGATTATCATGCAGGTTATATTTCAAATATCATGATGACGTCAGGGTGATATTTCGAACAACGGGATATCATGCTGCTGAGGGATGATGATGATGAGGTTATATACTAATGTCGTCAGGAGCAAAAGCACCGACATGATATATGCTCATGACCTAGTATATAAAGTGTTATTGAGGTCATCGCGGGGTGCATGTGGGATATTGTTATCCTGCATTTTCAAATATCATGATGATGAATCTCGGCGGGAAATGCTTGCGATAGTCTGTATGATGTTCTTCCCGAGGCCGCGGGTTGGTGCGCCATTAATGGCGAAGGTTGCAGAGGTATGGACGATGGCGTGGGTCGATCTGGTACCCGACTGAAGGTGTCAATCAGCGGATGATGGCGCTGGGCTCGAGAAATCTTCCTGTCTCCTCCCCTACCTGCTGCATTCAAGTTTGGGCGCCAATTTGGTTGTGTTTGAGCGCCATTTTCATGATACCGTGTATCTGGCGAGATTTTGGTCAACATTGTAATTAATTGCTGAGCACCTACCTGGCTGTTATAAGCAGGTTGTGTTGTTTATTTGTGGTTGTTGAAAGTTGTAGATTTTTGGCTCTGTAATCCAAAACCAGCTGATCTGGTTGCTCTGTACAGTTTTTCTTGTGAGTTTATGTATCTCCTGTTGTAGGACTTGGCATGAATCCACTGGTTTCATGGTTGATCTTATATGAGTAATGCTGTTTAGCATGTGTTGTGTTAATTCTGTCTCCAGTATTGCATGTATCCTTCTTCTGGATCTGGATGTTTGCTTATGTTTAGATTCTAGAGCATAGAATTCCTATGTTGAATGTCTGATCTTTTAACCTCTGCTCAAGGGGCAGATTAAACTGTTTTCAGGTTGAACATTGGGAAGGGTATACTGCAGTAGGGATACCATAAGTAGAGATAGCTCAACACTCTATATTGGGAGATATCTGTAAGGCAGATATCATGTGTATCCCCCTGAAATCCAGTTTTAGCTATTCATGCTGATCATTCACAGGTGTATGTCTACCGACTCCAAGCCCTGGATAGGCACCAATCATGCTGTGTTCTTGTGTTATACACCATGTCCAGCTTTGCATCCAAATTCATATCAAACCACTTCATACCTCCACCTGTTAGTTGTAGGAGTAGGATTAGGAACCCCCTGCATACTCTCATACCCAACCAGACATCATGTCCAAGAATGTTGCCAGCCTTGTGATCTATCATGCAGATCTTGGTCCATACATGAGAGTATTCTGCCTGTTGTTGTCAAGTTAGATCTTTCTATCTTTGAGCTAGTCAAGGTTACATCTTAAGTTATAGGGATACCCCCCTTGGTGCGGCAGAACCAGAAGTGAAGGGGAGGAGCTCACGCAACCTCCTGTATTCAGTTGGCCTGAATCTGCCTGTGCATTAGAAGTGGCAAACCCTAATGCTGATTCAGAAGAAATGTCAACAGATTGAATCTGACATTCAACCTCATTCTTTTCCTTGGATTTTCCTTGTATTGGAAGATAAGTTTCTCCAATCTTCTCATTTAAATTGTTTTATTTTGTTTCCTTTATGCCACACCATCTAGAATGGTTGAAGATGGCTTTGCTAAGTTGTAGGAAGCTTAGAAAATACATTTTAGCTGTGTATGCTTTTATTTTTATGTATTTTCATTTTTAAAAACATGAAAATACAGGCAGAACCCTTGCAAAATTTACATGGAAATCCCCAACTTATTTTTATTATATATATTAGTTGTTGGTCATGTTATCTATGATGGGTAGTTGTTAGATCATCCATAGCTATTGAAAAATAAAAGTTAGAAAATTGGTCAAACTTTGGTCAAGGTGCCAAAGAGAGCTCTAATCGATTTTTTTGGGCCCTATGGTTATTTTGGCATTTTAGAAAATCTGGAAATTCACTTTTAAGCAATTGTGTATTGAATTTTGATATTTTGTAAAGTGTATCCCTAATATTATGTGATTTTGCATCTTATGAGACTATGTCGTGTTTTGGGACATTTTGGTGCATTGAAATCTTTGCCACTTATTTCTCTATTTTTTAAAAACTTGAAAATTGCTTTGTATGCATTTCCTTGATGTTTTAGTTTGTGGGATGAGTTGTCTCCCAATTAGAATGGTATTTTGTATCTTTTGAGAATATGTTGTGTTTTTGTCAAAATTGTGATTTTGCCACTTCGAAATACATGCCATGACCAATTGGTCAAATTGGTGCTATGGGTGTTTAGGAAGAGGTCTAGGGGTAGGAAAGGAGTGGCTTCCATTATGCGCCATGACCCAAAGAGGTCATTGGAATTGATCGAATGGAAGTTTTAATCAAGAATAACATTTAAACACATTGGTTAATAAAAATTAATAATAAGATCATCTACACCAAACTGCATGTGTTGGTGAAGTGTCCACCTTGCTTGGGTTTGGGTGTAAAGAGCAATCTTTAGTGTAGTGTCTGGCTACTATGAGGAGGTTATGCCCTCATGTTCTGTCGCAAGGTGAGTATTGCCCTCGTTTGACACTCCTTGTCCTAACTACCTTGGTCTCTCTTCCTTCTTCCACCGTCAGAGTTTGACTCAACGTGTGATGTTTAGCATGTGATTGTATGTGCATTGTGATGCCTGATTCATGCTTGTATGTGTCTATGATGGATTATGATTTATGCCTCATTTGGTGTACATTGAAAGTGTGATTATTTCCCTTATGCTTGAATGTTGTTATGTCATTCTATTATGTTTTGGAAAGTGTGCCATATGTTACTTGAATGCAATTGGATGGTAGTTGTACCATGTGTTGTTTATATGCATTGTATTGGCAGTTGTGTCATGTGTGTTGTGTGCATTGATTGGCGTGTATGTCATATGTTATTTGTATACCCTAGATGTGTGAGATTCTCTTAGCGGGTTTGCCATGATCACCTTCTTTGTAGCTCGGGGGTTGCCTAGAGTTGCGTAGACATCTATTGCACTCGACGATGCCAATATGGTTGAGAGGTGAGAAATATTTCCCCATTGGTCCTTCATGATGATCTTTAGCTGTTGGATGGTTTCCTTATCTTCTTTTAGGTTGCTTATGTTGTGCTTCATGTCTTGTTGCACCTTGGAGAACGTGTTGGTTTTTGGGTGGTTTATGCACTTGTATATTATCATTATTGATTATTGTAACTTTGTTATATATGTCTTTTGAGACGCTTGTAATAAGATGTAATTAATGCTTTGAGTTGATTTATGATGTTGGCATAATGATTCATCTATGTTTAGGGTGAAGCCCTTTAAATATTGTAATTATTGGATATCATCTTGTATTTTTCCATGCCTCGGTTTGTGAGGATGTTGGCATGTTTTGATAGATTTTACATGTTAGAATCTATCTATGTTAGCATGTTTAGACTCAGTTATTTGATTTTGTATTTGATGTTTATGGATATGTTTGTGTTGGATTATATTCATCCCACATAGGTGGTGATGATCCTATCTTTGATTTTGGCATGTGTCAACATTGGTGTCAAACATGTGTAGCCTTTTGTATCGTTTTTGTCCTTTTTGACATGTGGACATAATTGGTTCAACACCTTAATGTTTTTGGCTAAAATGAATCCTCTTTGGTGTTGATTACTATTTTTAGCCTCGTAGGTGTTTTGGTGTCATTTCCATGATGTGATATGCACTCTTGTATTATTCCCTTCTTTACATTGGGAAGCATGCCTTTACACGAGTTTGACTAGTGACCATTCCAGTTGGTTGAGGAATCATACCTCCTAGTTGGACTTGTTGCAAGTATGGGCCCAACCAGTGTTGTCATTGATGTCAACATACTCCTATTGCATTGATGTCAAGGATTGGATGAGTTGTGTGCTAAGGATATTGAGAAAATTAGTCCTATCAGGAACAGAGAAGAACAATGAAGACAGTGAAGCTCTATGAAGTGAAGATCCCAGCTAAGATGAAGATCAGAGGATGGCCATCAAAGGGTTTGTCGATATGTGTCTAAAGATCATCCAGTCAAGATTTGAGAGGTCCGCGTGAATATTCAAAGAAGTTATGGCCATATGAGTAAAACTAATTCTGGCAAATGTTCAGAGGTGACAGAGTGACACAAATAGGTTCGGTGAGATCCAGAAATACAATATCTTGTTCTGTAGATTTGGTGGAGTGTTTAGGAAGTCAATGTGAATTGAAAACTCAATTGGTTCATGGTCTGAAGGTCTGCAAGAATTTATTCCAATATGATAGTGATGATAGACTCTGTTAGTTTTTGCTTCTGAATCAGCATTAGGGTTTGCCAGTTCTAATGCACAGGTAGATTCAGCCAACTGAATATAGGAGGTTGCGGGAGCTCCTCCCCTTCACTTCTGGTTCTGCTGCACCAAGGGGGGTGTCCCTATTTGATAAAAGTATAACCTTGACTAGCTCAATGACAGAAGGATTTAACTTGACAGCAACAGGCAGAATACTCTCATGTATGGACCAAGATTTGTGTAACAAATCACAAGGTTGGCAACATTCTTGGACATAATGTCTGGTTAGGTATGAGAGAATGCAGGGGTTCCTAATCCTAATCCTACAACTAACAGGTGGAAGTGATGAGATGGGTTGAAATGGTGTTTGGAGTGATGGGACTTTCCTAGACCCATTGAACAGACAAATTCCCAAACCAGTGCCTTATCTGGGTAGCAGAGTCATATCTAAGACTGTAAATGTCTCCCCATGACAACATATATTCATTCCAGAGGACCTAAGAATAATGCTACTGCTTAACAACAACATGTCCAAGAAAGAGTATCATTAATGATCATACTTAACAGATCCTATGATGCAATCTATTTCCCTTTGTATCTGATCAAAAGCCTATTTAACCACTCCTTGAGCAGACGCAATAAATCAGACACACAGTATACACATACTGAAAAACTTGGAAGCCCTTGACAACCTTGTTTGAAAGGAAAACAAATGACATACAGGAGACAATCAGAAACAATACACACACAAGTGTTTTTCATTTAAAATCAATCTGCATAGAAGGCCATCACAGAGAAAATCATCATTTACAAGCCAAGATAGACTAGTATACCAGACTAAGGACCAAGTCTGTAGCAAAAAATGCCTTTCAAAATGTGAACACCTTATGTTCAGAGCCAGAGCAGAAAGCCCAAAAACATCCAACCCCTAAAATGTAACACAGCCAGACCATTTATACAGAACCGTGTACATTCAGCAATTAATTACATGGCCAGAAGTAAAAAATTTGCCAGATACATTCCTTCCATTTGAAAATGGCCTTCACAGATTAAATGCAACAGAAAGGGGGGATCTCGAGCTTTGCACCGCCATCTGAAAGTCTTCATCCACGATCAGGCAGCTTCACCATTTGTACCATCACCCATACCCCTGCACGACCATCATTAATGGCTCAACCACCCGCATTTCACTTGGAAACTGTCGCAGTGCTCAAATGGGAAGTTCCCGCCAAAAAGCGCTTCGCTTCAAAGTTTGAATTATGCAGGAAAATTAGTCCCACATGCACGGTGCCGAGACCACTCTATCACTTTATAAACATAGCTGCATGCATAATAGGTGTCGAGCGTTTTTGCCACGCTCGACACACGCTCCTTCGCCCAAAGCCCCATCGCCCAGACCTAAGCCATCGGCCAACCCCGCAGATCTCTTGCCGACCTCACTAGTCTCACCGATGCGAACTACATTCCCCACCTCCGTCGGCGTGACCCCCTCCATCGGAGCATCCAAAAATCCTCTGGCCGACCTCATGTGTTACACCGATGAAGCCCATCACAATCCTCTGTCGGCCAGACAACTACCATCGGTGGACCCAAAAGCCTCCCCGCCGATGAACAAAGTCTCACTGATGACCACTCCATACATGCCCATCGCCAAGATAAAAACCATCGGCCAAGCAATCCACAGTTCACCCGATACACAAAGTCACGCCAATAACATACCACATCTGGGTCTTCGGTGAGACACACGCCGATGACATCTCATCAGCCAAACCTACACCATCGGCACAACTTAGAAATCCTTCATCGATCGCACATGTTACGCCGATGAACACAACGCCTAAATCATCATCGGCCAGACTTAGACTGTCGGTCTAGCATGAAATTCCTCTGCCGATGAAGAGTGCTACACCGGTAACCTTCAAAACCCTCGTCGGCGAGACACACGCTGATGACTCCTCATCGGCCAAACATACGCCGTCGGCCCAACACTTGCCCGCTCACCTGATATTCAATGTCGTGCCGATGGCACATCAAAACCCTCGCTCCCATCAGTTAGACACATATCGTCGGAGCAACAAAAGGAACCCTGGTCGATAGCACTAGTCACAGCGATGACCAACAAGCCTCACTCTGCCCCCCCGTCGACTAGACACATGCCCATCGGGAAACCAGAAAGAAGATACGCCGATGATAGAAGTCATCCCGATGGCAGAGCACCACCACATCAGTGGAACCAAAAATACTCCAGCCGATAGATCAAGCTCCTGCCGATGGACAGGAATACCTAGGGTTTGAATGAAGAAACCCTCCAACAAGAAAGCTCAGCCTCCAGGTCAAAATGAGCACCAACACTGGCTCCGTCTGGGGATGTGCAGGTGCAAAACTGCAGCGAGAACCAGATCTTTGGGATGCAAACCAGTCTTTATCCAATGGGCACAGAATCATAAAACTACATTGACCTGCATCATAGATCACATTTTCAAACATCACTTTGGAGGCCCCGGGCAGCCAAAAAGGAAGAACCATAATTTTTTCAAGTCAAATGCCTGATTCCAAATTGAATAATCCCAACCACAGCTGAAAAGATTGGCATAATCTGCCCATAATGTCATCTGCTCAATTAGATATTCCACCACTTTTGAAAGCCTACCACTATCATTTTTATCTCTATCATTCTGGATTTCAAAATTAGACATATAACCACACACATAATATTCTTCAACATTAGGCAACACATGCATGTTATATCCCTCAGACAGTACATCATACTGCCCTTGGCAGTCTTCATCACTGACCTGGCTGCTGGACATCATCAGGCACCTATCCAGCTGATCCAAAAATTGAAAGTACTCAGAAAAAATGAGACCCCCAATACTTAATGATATTGAAAACAAATCCTGATCCACACACCCAATGTTGCACATGTCTGGATCAAGTGATGATGAACATCCATTATTCACAGTTTGCAAACCCATAGTATCTTCACAAGAACTGAAGATATCTGATTCATATGTCCCCTCCTCACAAACTGATGTAACACCAAGGTCAACAGTCTCTTTATATTCATCATCATCCTCAAAAAGAGGATTAATCCTGCACCACTGAAAGTCAAGATTCACAGCATCAAAGGCATCTGTAGACTCATCATAAAGGGGATTAACACTCACCGCAAAGGCCTCTGCTTCTTCTTCATGATACTCCAATTCTTCTTTAGTACTATCAGATCCAGAGTCATAAGAAGAACAAACCTGATCCATGAATTGATCATGGATATCATTTCTATCAACTGATTGCCCCATATACAAGATTTTCGCTGTTTCAATGCATTCTAAAGTTGAGCTATCTGCATCATTCTCCATCCCTCTAATACTTCCTGATGAAACTAATACTGACTGTTGATCCACATGATCACAACCTTGCACAACTGGATCATTTAAACATGATGGCTCTTTGATAAGGGCTGGTATGTAAATATTACTTGAAAAACCATTGTTTTCAACTTCATTTGTTGGGCAAAACAAGACATCCTCCTTTATAACAGAAACATCATCAACTTGAAATGATGCAAAAACTAGGACAACAGGGGTGTGAATACTTTGACATTCATTGTCAACTCTTGAATTAAATCTTTCATTAACATCAAGGGCTGCAGGACAACAAAATTTTTTAGAAAAATAACCCTTTTGTATTCCATACCTCCAATTGTTTTCAATATCTATTGCAAACTGATGTGCCAGATGCAATGTGGTGGGCTCCTTGTCTCTTAATCTGTAACTCATTTTCTTATCAAAAGCTCCCAAATAGACAACTAAGCACAGTGCATCATTAGGTCTCATGCATTCTGGAATTCTATTCAATGCCCTCATAAATCTGAGGTTAAAGGCTAGGATCAACTCACCTTCTTCAATATGGATGTACATAAAATTACTAATAACTGCATATTCAGATATTCTTTCACCATATTGTACTAGAAATGCAGATTTAAAACCATGCCAAGAGCTAACAGAGTGAGCTGGAAGGTAGGAAAACCAGTCCCTTGCATCTTCATCTAGAGATTGAACAAATAATCTCATAACCACATCCTCATGGTCAATCTCAAAGTCATCTATCACATTTATAAACTGCTGCAAGTGTCTCTCAGCTGATTCATCCTTTATACCATTAAATTTAGGCAAAAAAATTCTGATTTTAGGTGGAAGAGCATTTGGATAGCCACAAATGCCACTGAAATTTATGGGCTTATATCTGTCTATGTTGAAACTTCTTTTATTACATTGTTGGGACTGACTACTATACATTTTTGCACTTGACACTTCACAAGGGTGCATAGGCTGATAATACATCCTTTATGTTTTTGCAACCCTCCTCTCTACTCAGATTTTCTACAAACAATGACTTTAGGCACTCAAAATTTAGACTGTTTTTTCAAGCTTTCCTAAAGTCCTTTAAATGAGTCTTTTTAGCAACATTGCATGCCCTTTGAAATACAGAATAAGTTCTAATAAAAGCATGCAAGCTCTGCTTTCACCAATGTTTCCCTTTTAACCAGTGCTATCTCACCAAATAGGGAGTCTGTCACAATATGAAATACCTAGATATGTTGCAGGAGCTGCAAATTCTTCTCTAACTGATTTTGTTCTTTTATCAGGTTCTTTGATGCAGAGTCGCCACCTCCTTGAAGAGGAATGAGCTTCAAACAAGCTGAAGCTGCAAATTGATTTCTTTCTTTCTGGGTCATCCACCAGCAGAGTCACATATACAACCTTTTTCTCTGCTGCAACAAACACATCCAGGCCTAATTCTTCAATCTCGTAGACTCAAACTTTCATGGATATGACATTGATCTCCCTAGTAGAGTCGCCATTTTGTTGGTTTTTCTTCTGAATCAGCATTAGGGGTTGCCAGTTCTAATGCACAGGCAGATTCAGCCAACAGAATACAGGAGGTTGCGTGAGCTCCTCCCCTTCACTTCTGGTTCTGCCGCACCAAGGGGGGTGTCCCTATTTGATAAAGGTATAACCTTGACTAGCTCAATGACAGAAGGATTTAACTTGACAGCAACAGGCAGAATACTCTCATGTAAGGACCAAGATTTGTATAACAAATCACAAGGTTGGCAACATTCTTGGACATAATGTCTGGTTAGGGATGAGAGCATGCAAGGGTTTCCTACTCCTAATCCTACAACTAACAGATGGAAGGATGAGATGGTTTGAAATGAAGGTTGGAGGTTTTTTGGGCTTTCTGCTCTGATTTTGGACATAAGGTGTTCACATTTTGAAAGGCATTTTTTGCTACAGACTCGGTCCTTAGTCTGGTGTACTAATCTATCTTGGATTGTAAATGATGATTTTCTCTGTGATGACCTTCTATGCAGATTGATTTTAAATGAATAACACCTGTGTGTGTATTGTTTCTGATTGTCTCCTGTATGTCATTTGTTTTCCTTTCAAACAAGGTTGTCAAGGACTTCCAAGTTTTTCAGTGTATGCATACTGTGTGTCTGATTTATTGCGTCTGCTCAAGGAGTGGTTAAATAGGCTTTTGATCAGATACAAAGGGAAATAGATTGCATCATAGGATCAGTTAAGCATGATCATTAATGATACTCTTTCTTGGACATGTTACTGTCAGGCAGTAGCATTATTCTCAGGTCCTCTGGATATGAATTTATGTTGTCATGGGGAGACATTTACAGTCTTATATATGACTCTGCTGCCCAGATAAGGCACTGGTTTGGGAATTTGTCTGTTCAATGGGTCTAGGAAAGTCCCATCACTCCAAACACCATTTCAAACCATCTCATCCTTCCATCTGTTAGTTGTAGGATTAGGAGTAGGAAACCCTTGCATGCTCTCATCCCTAACCAGACATTATGTCTAAGAATGTTACCAACCTTGTGATTTGTTATACAAATCTTGGTCCTTACATGAGAGTATTCTACCTGTTACTGTCAAGTTAAATCCTTCTGTCATTGAGCTAGTCAAGGTTATACCTTTATCAAATAGGGACACCCCCCTTGGTGCGGCAGAACCAGAAGTGAAGGGGAGGAGCTCATGCAACCTCCTGTATTCTGTTGGCTGAATCTGCCTGTGCATTAGAACTGGCAACCCCTAATGCTGATTTAGAAGAAAAACCAACAGACTCTGTTCTTGATGTTTCAGATGAAGAAGAGAATGATTTCAGTAGACAGAAGTAGTGTGGATGTTCTTGGTGATTCAGGCAAGCTTGTGGGGGTCTCTAGATTGTGTCTAGTTCATGTTGGTGGTTCGCATTAAATATTGCGCTCGTAATTGAAGAATTACTTCCGGATGATGATGTTCTTCCTAAACTTGGTCAACCGGATGATTTACACATCTTGCAGATGATCTTAAAGATGTTCTGTGAAGGATGGCGTGTTCCTCAAAGAAGATTGAAGTCCCAGATATATGTGGCCAATAGAGTGGTGATTCACATGAAGTCTCTTGAAATAAGTCAAGTTATATTTGTGTATTTTCTCTATAATAAATTAAAGTATTCCAACTTTGATGATTATCCCAAAGTCGATGTCTTGAATAAATAAGGGTTGTGAAGTCATTTCAAAGTATCTTGGCGAAGATGAGAGTGTGGTAGAGAGGTGAAGAGCGAAAGGCAGAGCAGAAGTGTTGAGCTTAAATGGAACTGACTCAAGCATGGTGAAGATGCTATTCTTCAGTTCAAGTATCTAATATTTATTATTTTGTAGACAGTGTGTCTCCTGTAGGCAGTGGGCCTCTTGTGAGCAGTGTGCTCAGGCAATGAGCCCTAATTGGCATGTACCATTTTGTTCCTCTTATTCTTTTAACAAAGAATACAATCTTGGGTTAGTCACCCCGTGGTTTTTCCCTTAATCAGGTTTTCCACGTTAAAATCTTGGTGTCATATGTGTTAATGTGTTTATGCTCTTGAATTGTTGCATTGTGTTTCCATGATTGATTTATTATTATGCTGCTGAATTACAAGAAGGATTTAAGTGGTTAATAAAAGGAAAGTTTTGGGACAACTGATTCACCCCCCCTCTCAGTTGTCTGTCTTGAATCTAACAATTGGTATCAAAGCTAAGTTCCTCTAAAAGAGCTTAACCGCTTGAGGAGATCCAGGATGTCTTCCTACAAGAAGGATAGTCCGAAGTTTGATGGAAACAATTACACTCTTTGGAAAAGCCACATGGAATGTCACTTGCAATGTATGGGAATGCAATATTGGACCATAACTTCAAAGAAGTATGTTCCTCCAAAGAATGGTCTGACAACTGTAGATGAAATCAAAGATGTTGAAGATAATCTTCAGGCTAAAGAAGCTCTATTAAGTGCCTTATCTGATTTAGAGCTGACAAATGTTATAGATCTAAAAACTGCATATGAGATTTGGGAAAAACTGCAACTTCTGCATGAAGGAGACAAATATGTTAAATGTGCCAAGCTACAGAGTCTGAAAGGAAAATTTGAAAACCTGAAGATGAATGAAGATGAGAATATCACTACATTTATGCCAAAAGTAAATGACCTTGTTTGTGGCATTAGGTGTGCTAGTGGAATCTTGGATGAAGATGAGATTGTTGCCAAAGTTCTCAGATCCCTACCTTCTGCTTACAAATACAAGGTTGCTGCTATTGAAGAATTCAGATCTTTTTCAAATATCACAAGAGATCAATTAGTTGGAAAATTAGCTGCATTTGAATTGGCCGAGTTTGGAGATGCACCCCCCAAGACTGAATCTGCATTCAAAGCTAGTGCCTCTGTAAAAGGTAAACAAAAGTTTGATCCAGGAGAGAACTCCTCAAAGAAACTATCATGGTATGAAAAAGTAAGAAAAGATATGGAAGAAAATGAAGTAGAAGCTACTCAACTTGAAGCCTTTATTGTAAAAAGACTGCCACGAGGATCTGGTAAGTATGAAGGAAAATTGCCCTTCAAATGTTTCAACTGCAATAAGATCTGTCATTTTGCCTCAAGGTGTCCTAAAAGATTTTCAAGGGCAAATCCAAACAGATCAAGATTCCAAAAGAAATGTTACTATGTTCATGAAGATGATGATGATGAAGGAGTAACAGATGATGAATCAGAGACATGAAACAAATCCGGAAGTGACTGGGTGTTTATTGTCATCAAGGAAGAAGATCCAATGCCCTCTAAATCTGTCAATCATAAAATGATAGAAAGAGCTCTGGCTGCCCAAGTTGAAGAAAAGGATGACGGGGTCATTGACAGTGTAAGGAAATGAAGGCATCTCAGAACATATTTCTAAGAACAGTGGTGTCTTTGACAGATTTAAATTCTTTCCAAATGCTTCAAAAACACGCACAACTATGCCTTTAAAGCAGAAACAGACATAGAACATTTCCTACATTGACCCTTAGAGGAAAGCACAAGCGAACAATATCTAGTTTCAACAGCAGAGACATTAAACATGAAAGACAGAACAAGAACACAGATTTACGTGGGGAAAACCCTTACGGGTAAAAAACCCCACACTCCAAAAGCCCAGATCACCAAAGTATTATTCAGCAACAGAAAGACGGTTACAATACAAAACTGGCAATAAGCCTTTCATGAAGATTTACATCTTGTTCCTTCTGAAGAATAGCTGACAGTAACCTTGCACAAAGTTCTTCAGCACTTGGTTGGTTCTTCATACTGTGATCATGCCACAAACAACACACAATACAGAACTTCATCTTCTCGGCCAGGACACTTTCATTTGAACTCTGTTTTCATTCTCTTCTCAGTCCCTTAACATGCTGTTCACATGCTGCATACAGCATACAGCAAAAGACTTCACAAAAGGAGAAAACCAGAGCTCTCTCTTGAGAAGAACTCTCTCTCTCTCTCTACACTCGCTCCGACCCCATTGATCCCAAATTGCTTTTGCAATCTAATCGATTCTCATGCAAACGACCGTTCATTCCAACTGCCCAGCATCGCTGACATCCAACTGTCCAAACCGTTTCGCATTCTCATAGGAGACTTTAGTCCCACATGCACAAGTTCGAGTTGGAAATCTGGGTTTAAAAGCCTGAACACATGTAAGATAACTGTCGGTGCTTTTGTCGCCGACAACTCCAGTCAAAGTCTCATCGGAGTAACCAACATCATCGGCAAAAATTCTCTTCATTGGACTGACAGTTGTTCTCACACCGACGACCAAGCCAATGACATCCATCGGAGTGACCACAAGTAGTCGGAGTAACATTTCAAAGCTGGGCCAACAGTGATCCTTACGCCGATCAACCGGGACTCCACCATCGGTGAGACCGTTCCCATCGGGAAGACTTCACAAGGCTCGACCGATAGATGTCCTCTCACCGATGTCCAACTCCATTGGAGTAACACATAGCTATCGAAGTGACTTTCACAACCTTTGCCGATAGCAAGCCTCGGCAACACTTCATCAAACAGACAATTAATATCAGAGTGACACCCACATCCTTCACCGATAGTGATTCTCATGCCGATGGACTTCACCAACCTTTACCACTCCATCGGGGTAACACCAAGCGATCAGAGACACAACCACAGGCTCCGCCGATGACCACCCTTATGCCAATGGACATCACACATCGGTAAGACCTTGGAGATCGGCATAAGACACCGAACTCCTACCGATAGTAATCCTCATGCCAATAGCTAGCCCTTGGTCGGTGAGACTTCGCAGATCAGTCAAGTGCTCATCACTTCTGCCGATACACAGAGTCTGGCCGATGGCCACTACCATCGGTAAGACCAAAGAGATCGGAGTAACAATTCAAAACTGGGCCGACAGAGATCTTCATACCGATGACCATTCCATCGGAGAGACACCTCACATCTTACACCGATGGGCCAATGTCATCGCGACGCCAATGAACCTCTGAACCGAACCATTGAACTGAACCGAAGAACCATTGAACCAATTGGTTGAACCAATGAACCGATGAACAGTTCAACGAAACAGTTCAACGAACCATTGAACCAACAAAGAAACATTGAACCTGTAATCTGAGTCACTAGTACTCAACAGACAGTGGATGCTCCCACCATATGACTGGTGACAAAAATAAGTTCATAGATTTGGAAAGATATGAAGGAGTTGTAAAACTTGGTGATAATTCTGCTGGCAGAATTAGAGGTAGAGGAACTATTTCTTTTGATGGAAAGAATAAAACTAATGATGTAGTATATGTTGAAGTTCTGAAGCACAATCTTCTCAGTGTTGGATAGTTGGTGGACAAAGGCTATGATCTCTGATTCAAAAATGGAAAATGTAAGATCTTTGAAAGTTCTGGAACAGAGATTGCATCCGGTACTCAAACAAAAGGTAACATCTTCCACTTGGTTGGTACTGGCAAAAATTGTTTATTTGTTCAAATTGGTTAGAGTTGGTTGTGGCATAGGAGAATGTGCCATGTGAATTTTGATAATATCATCAAGATAAGCAACACTCAGGCTGTAAGAGATCTTCTAAGACTGGTGAAACCTACTAATAATTTGTGCAAAGGATGTCAGTTGGGTAAGCAGGGAAGAGTCACATTCAAAAGTAAGGAACAATCTTCTACCAGATTGTTAGACTTAGTACATACTGATCTATGTGGACCGGCAAGAATCAGGAGTTTGCAAGGTGATAGATAGTTCATGTTATTAATTGATGACCACTCCTGGATGATGTGGGTGACCTTTCTGAAAGAAAAATCTGAGGCTCTTGAGAAATTCAAAATATTCAAGGCTATGGTGGAGAATGAAACTGGATTAAACATAAAATGTTTCAGGTCTGATAGAGGTGGAGAATTCACATCCGGAGAGTTCATATAATTCTGTGAGAAACATGGGATAAAAATATAGTTATCTGCTCCAAGGACTCCACAGCAGAATGGAGTAGTGGAGAGAAAGAACCGGACCATCCAGGAAGCATCTAGACCCATGATGATGGAAGCAAATGTTCTTTAGATCTACTAGAGAGAAGTTGTAAGCACTGCTGTCTATACTCTTAATCGAGTACAAATCAAAAGCAATACTGGTAAGACCCCTTATGAACTCTGGTTTGGCATCACTCCCACTGTGAAGTATTTCAGAGTCTTTGGTAGCAAATGTTACATTAAAAGAGATGAAGACCTTGGCAAATTTGATGCTAGAAGTGATGAAGGAATATTCTTGGGTTATTCTACTCAAAGCAAAGCATACCGGTGTTATAACAAGAGATTGAGAAATATTATAGAAAGTACAAATGTGAAGGTTGATGAAGGTATTGAAAAACCCTCAAGGTTTTATGAATATGAAGAAGATGATCAGAATGATGTTTTGGTCCAAGAAGTCCAAGCCCCTTCTGAAATTCAGATCCAAATTGATCTGGAGAATCCTGAAATACAGGAAGAAGGGATAAATTTGAATGAACCTGTCCAAGAAATAGAAGTGCAAGAAATTCCCAAAACTCCCAGGTATGTAAGACTGAGTTATTCTAAAGATCAAATCATAGGTGATAAAAGCAAAGGTGTATAAACAAGATGAAAGATTGCTCAAGACTCAGAAAAGTATTGTTTGATTTCAAAAATTGAATCAAAAATAGTAAGTGAAGCATGCAATGATGAAAGTTGGACTAAAGCAATGAAGGAAGAGTTGATGTAGATTGAGAAAAATCACACTTGGCATCTTGTTCCCAGACCTAGAAATAAAAAATGTGATTGGAACCAAATGGGTCTTTCGGAATAAATTGAATGAAGATGTTGAAGTAGTCAGAAACAAAGCCAGATTAGTCTGTAAGGGTTATTCTCAAGTAGGAGTTGATTTTGAAGAAACTTTTGCTCCGGTGGCAAGAATTGAAGCAGTCCAATTATTTCTTGCCTTTGCTACCTTCAAGGATTTCAAAGTATATCAGATGGATGTCAAGTCTGCCTTCTTGAATGGTGACTTGGAAGAAGAAGTATACATTGAGCAACCGGATGGATTTCAATTGTCTAATCATGGTGATATTTTCTGCAAGTTGAAGAAAGCATTGTATGGACTCAAACAAGCCCCAAAAGCCTGGTATGAAAGACTGGATAAGCATCTTTTAAAGATTGGTTTCAACAAAGATACCGTTGCTAGTAACTTGTACTTCAAAATTGATCATGAAAATATCTTGAATGTTGAAGTATTTGTTGATGATATCATTTTTGGAGGAAGAGATAGTATGTGCAAAACTTTTACAAATTAAATGAAAAGTGAATTTGAGATGTCCATATTTGGGGAAATGAATTTCTGCTTGGGTCTGCAAATCACTCAAACAAAGAAAGGAATCTTCATTTCACAAACCAAATATGTGAACGAATTGTTGAAGAAATTTGGGATGGAAGACTGAAAACCAATGAATACTCCCATGGCAACCGGATGTAAACTGAGCAAAGATGATGACTCTCCTAAGGTTGATCAGAAAAAGTACAAGTCAATGATTGGAGGACTACTGTATCTTACTTAAACTAGACCTAACATTATGAATGTTGTTGGTCTTGTTTCCAGATTCCAAGCTGATCCTAGAGAATCTCATGTCATGGCAATCAAGAGGATTCTCAGATATCTAAAAGGAAAAGTTGAGTATGGTTTATGGTATCCTAGAGATCATGATTTCTCTCTTCATGCATATATAGATGCGGATTGGGCAGGAGATGTGGATGACCGGAAGAGTACCAGTGGTGGAGCATTTTTTTTAGGGAAAAGATTGATTTCTTGGCTAAGAAAGAAACAAGAGGCAATATCTCTATCCACTACAAAAGCAGAATATATTGCAGCAGCAGGCAGTTGCACTCAAGTATTATGGATGAAGCAAATGCTAAGAGACATCAGAGTGGAATATGAGGAACCTATCACAACCTTCTGTGATAACTCAAGTGCAATAAATATATCAAAAAATCTGGTGTTGCATTCAAAGACAAAACATATATCCATCAAGTTTCACTTTTTGAGAGAGCAGGTGAACAAGAATGAAGACAGATTGGAATTTGTGCCCTCTAAGGATCAGATTGCAGACATCTTTACTAAACCTCTACCTAAGGACTCTTTTGAGTATCTCAGGGAGAAGTTAGGGGTTATTACCCCTCCAGTTCTGAATTAAGGTGCAATGATGTGCATCAGTCCGGTGGATATCATAGTCATATCTTGTGGTCCGGATTGATGATAGGAAGCTGCTACTCAGGGGGAGAAGATTGTATGATTCTGAGTGATGCAAGTATGTGCCCTTTGCCATTGATATCAAAGGGGGAGAGAAGACATGTGAAAAATAAAAAGTGGTTGCAGTAAAGGAAGAGAAGACATGTGAATGGTTGTTGTTGATGGGGGGAGCTATGTCAGTCAGTGAGGAAAAGTTCTTGTCTTGATGGTTAAAATAATTTTTCACATCATATGTTGCCATCAATGACAAAGGGGGAGATTGTTGCAAGTATGGGCCCAACCGGCGTTATCATTTATGTCAACATACTCCTATTGCATTGATGTCAAGGATTAGATGAGCTGTGTACTGAGGATATTGAGAAAATTAGTCCAATCAGGAACAGAGAAGAACAGTGAAGATAGTGAAGCTCTATGAAGTGAAGATCCTAGCTAAGATGAAGATCAAATGATGTGCATCAAAGGGTTTGTAGATATGTGTCTAAAGATCATCCAGTCAAGATTTGAGAGGTCCGCATGAAGATTCAAAGAAGTTATGGCCATATGAGTAAAACTGGTTCTAGTAAATGTTCAGAGGTGATAGAGTGACACAAATAGGTCTGGTGAGATCCGGAAATGCAATATCTTATTCTGTGGATTTGGTGGAGTGTTTAGGAAGTCAATGTGAATTGAAAACTCAATTGGTTCATGGTCTGGACATCCGCAAGAATTTATTCCAATATGACAGTGATGACAGACTCTGTTCTTGAGGTTCCCGATGAAGAAGAGAATGATTTCAGTAGGCAGAAGTAGTGTGGATGTTCTTGGTGATTCAGGCAAGCTTGTGGGGGTCTCTAGATTGTGTCCAGTTCATGTTAGTGGTCTGCATTGAAGATTGAGCTCATAATTGAAGAATTACTTCCAGATGATGATGTTCTTCCTAAACTTGGCTGACCGAATGATTTACACATCTTGTAGATGATCTTAAAGATGTTCTGCGAAGGATGGCGTGTTCCTCAAAGAAGATTGAAGTCCCAGATATGTGTGGCTGACAGAGTGGTGATTCACATGAAGTCTCTTGAAATAAGTCAAGTTATATTTGTGTATTTGTTCTATAATAAAATAAAGTATGCCGACTTTGATGATTATCCCAAAGTCGATGTCTTGTATAAATAAGAGTTGTGAAGTCATTTCAAAGTATCTTAGCGAAGATGAGAGTGTGGTAGAGAGGTGAAGAGTGCAAGGTAGAGCAGAAGTGTTGAGCTTAAATGGAACTAACTCAAGCATGGTGAAGATGCTATTCTTCAGTTCAAGTATGTAATATTTATTATTCTGTAGACATTGTGTCTCTTGTAGGCAGTGGGCCTCTTGTGAGCAGTGTGCTCGGGCAGTGAGCCCTAATTGGCACATGCCATTTTTTTTCGCTTATTCTTTTAACAGAGAATACAATCTTGGGTTAGTCACCCCATGGTTTTTCCCTTAACTGGGTTTTCCACATTAAAATCTTAGTGCCATATGTGTTAATGTGTTTCTGCTCTTGAATTGTTGCATTATGTTTTTGATTTATTATTATGCTGCTGAATTACAAGAAGGATTTAAGTGGTTAATAAAAGGAAAGTTTTGGGACAACTGATTCACTCCCCCCCTCTCAGTTGTTTGTCTTGAATCTAATAGGACTATCTCGTGGGTGAGTGTAACCCTTGTGTTTGGAATATCTTGTGTTGTCATGGAATGGACTGAGGTGGATGTCACCCTCATCCTACTCCATGTATTCGTGAGGGTTTGAGGTTGTGGAAGTGTATCTGATCCTCATCATGGAGTGAGCTCCACCTCTCACTTGGTCATCGTGGCGAGTTGTCACATGATGGATGAAGTCTTCGACTGGTGCCACCTTGCATTGTGCAATGGTGATGTCATTTGAGGTGTTGTTGTGTTTGTTGCAACACCTTGTGTGTGCGTGAGTGCAATGTGACATGTAAATGTTGCACTTGCAAACACAAAAAAATTTGTTGGTTCAGTGTTTGTTCGGCTAATGTCCTGGGTGAAAGCTTGGGGCATTATAGCTCGCGCCCTAGTCCTGCCCTATTTTGGGTCAGGCCCTAATTTGAAGTGTCGGTTATATGACCGTTGTTAGGTCCTATGCCGACACCAAAAGTTTGAATTATGAAATTCTTAGTGAAAATGTTTGTAGTTGCATATATAAGTATGTTTAGGTTTTCATTTGTAAACTAGAAGATGATTGCAAACTTTAGGCATACTTGTGATTTTAGAGCATCCATGATATTCATTGTTGTAGAGCAAAGCATTGTTATTGTGTTTGTGATTGCAGATTTGACTTCATATTCTCATGTGATTGAAGAGCCTTCATTTATGTGAGATCTACACTTAAAGGTGACATTTATTTGTGTTTGAATCATTTATCATTTGGATTTTGCCTCTATCTCGTAGGGATATGCAATCTTATTTGACAACGGTGTTTGAAAGACTTGAATATCTCTCCAGGGCTTGACTGAGGCAAGCCTTTAAACACCACAACCCCCAACCACACTCCTTTGTGATTGTAGGTTATAGGTATTGAGTTTCACGGAGTGGAGTTGCAAAGGAAGGTTGCAGACGACAAGGATTTAGGATCCGAAAGAAAGAAGTGAAACGAAGCATTTCCGGGACATGGGCTCCTAGGGTAATGTTCTCTAAGGGTACAGAGATAGGAATTAGGATTATAGAGACATTTTGGATCTATAGGAGCTTTTGTATCCTAAGAATCAGCCTATCTTGGACTAGGGTTCCCGGGGCAGTGTCCTCCGCATTTTGGGTGACGAAAATAGATGGAACAATGATTATCAAGGCCGAAAGGAGTTTTACATTTCGTGAAGAAAACAATGCCTTGGACTTGGGCACCCAGGGCATTGTCCTCAATTATTCTAAATTCTAAACTTAAAAAAATAGTCCGTTATTAATCTTTGTCCTTTTCCTTAATTTGCAAGCATTTATCTGAATTTACAAGTTTATTCATTGTTTTGCATAATTAGGGTTTCTTTCATATTTGAGGATTACATAAGGCATTAATTAGAAATTTCTGAGTTTCCACATCGTTCCAAGTGACAACCCAACTTGTTAGGTGAATGCTCTCACTTAGTAGAGATTTAACTCGGTTGATATGTCCTTGAATGTTTGTTGTGAAAGGAGGATCTAAACCCATCAACACTAAAACATCTAATCAATCCCATCCCTCCTTTTACCAACTAAACAACAATGTCACTCATTAGGGAGCAAGATAAACTTATTCAAATGGGCACCTTGAAGTCTTCAAAATCACAAGCCTTGATTGCAAAGGATGAGAAGGCTTCTAGTGGCAAAGAAAAGAAAAAGAACACGCCTAAGAAGAACACACAACAACAATCCACATCCACTTCCATAGAAGAACATTAAAATTCCTCTTCTAAAGGGAAATCATTTAAGAAGGAGAAGCCCAACTGTACATATTGCAAGAAATGAAGCCATAATGAACATCAATGTTATTTAAAACAAATTGATGAGTTGAAGCATCTTGTAAAAAAGGATCAAATCAATTTACCTTCAACTATGTCAGGAGGTTCATCTTCTTCTTCTTTATTTTCAAAGTCAGAGAAGCAAAAGGGGCAATAACTTGTTGTATTTGTAGATTCTAAGTCATGGAGATGGATTATTAATTCTAGAGTTTCACATCATATGGTTTCATCACAGAGTATGTTCTCTTCATTTGAAACTTGTTCATCACCACAGATCTTGATGGCCAGATACAACACATATATGTGTGTTTGTGGGAAAGGATAGATATTGACATGGATGAAGGATCATTCAATGATATCCTTTGTGTGCCTTCATTGTCAGCCAATATCCTTTCTATCAATTAGATCACACATGGTGGAGCAAAGAAAAGTGGAGTTCACACCATATTTTGTGGTTATTCAGGTTTTGCATAGAAGAGATATTGTTGCAATTAGGGAGGTAGATCATTGATCTCGAGTGTACACCTTCTCACATTTTGCTCTTATTATTCCTTTGGTTGATGTACACACACAAGCATCTAGTGTGGACACTTTTGAGGAGATATAGTACGGTCAATTGAATCTTGGTGTTCTTTCATCAACTAAGGTTGTAGAGACATGTGTTGACATTCCATCTCCTCCATGATCTCTTATTGCATCTACAAAGTTTAGTGTTACTACATCCATGTTTCTAGTGATTTAGCATAGTAGGACTATCATCATTTTCCAGATACAACTATGTGGGATGAGTATTTCATAGACATTGCAGGTTTGTTTTGTGAGTCCTATCTTACAAATTTGGAGGAAACTATTGAGAACATTCATCTCCTCTTTGGTGTTATCTCTTATGGAGTTGCATCATCTTCTTTGGATGTGATAAGGGTACATTCAGACCCTTTTGTTCTTTCTCCACATATTCATTTTTCATAGTTTAGCATTGGATTGGAGATTCTTGAGTAGCATTTGAAGGACTCGTCTTTGTCTTTTGATCATGTTCTACATCTGTTTCCATTAGGTTATGGATTGTCACTTTATTCAGTTTGGCCCAAGACTTCTAATTTGATTGTGGCATCTTTCGACATCGACATGGAAACACTTGAGTATCTTCCAAAGACATCATACATCTTGAGTTTTCTTCCTTCATATTCCTTTCAAGAATGGGAAGACATCCTACATACATCCTTGGCTTTGTTTCTTCCCAAGGGGAGGAACGTTGTTCGACGTTCTTGGATCATCTTTAGCATTCATTGTTAGGCATCTACCATTAGTTTCCAGGAGATTCTATATTAAGGGGGGTTACATGGTCTCTCTTCTCTCTTATGGGGGACTTTTTCCTCATATGGGGTTTTTCATTCTCATACATCGGAGAGCATCTTTCTTGTGTTTTCTCTCTTTTGGAGAGGGTTTTTTCCTACAGGTTTTTCTCCTTTTCTTTGTTTGTGAGAGATTGTTTGTATATGAGTACCTAATATGGCCTTGCAAATAGGACCCATCTTTGCATCTTTGCATTTGTTTATTCTCCCTAAGTTGCACTTAAGGAGGTGTGGTGTGAACGGGTTATATTACTTAACTAGTTTCAAATTAGGTCCTATTCACACTTGTCTAGTTAAGTTTACTTAGGGAATACTTAGGGTACACTAAGGATACTTATCACTTTGTGTGTCAAGTCATAAGATTAAGACACTTTTCATAATCTTATGTTGTCCTATGTTTCACCTTGGTCTATATAACCAAGGGCTTCTCATTGTAATCTTATTCATTCATATCATGTACATATTGTGTATTTGCATCCTTTGATAGAATAGAATTATTCTTTCATGTTGGGTCTCTCATATTATTTCATTGAAGCTCTTAGATCTTAGGTGACTACCTTCATAGCCAAATCTTACATGGTATAGAGCACTCTATACCAAATCTTACAGTTTGCTTCTGCTTGGATTTCATGAAACCCTCGTTGTCTTTATTATTTCCTTCTTCCTTCTTTTCTTTCTCAAATGTTTCCTAGAGAGTGGGGCTTTCCTAAATCAGATGACCATATTCATGATATCATCTACATCTAAAAGGTAGGTTGTCATAATCTAAAGCTTGAACCCATTCAAACTCTCCATCCTTCAAGGAAAATCTTTTGGCAAGGAGAAGTAAGATCTAGTTCCACACAAATCCATGCATACACCTTTTCCATGATGTGGTCTTGATATATCCACTATAGTTCCCAAATATTTTAGAAGAATCTCAAAGATATGGAGACCAAAACTATTGGGGAAGAGCATACATGAGGATCCAAATAAGGGTCATAACTTTGATATTTCTTTTGAAGAGTTGAATCACACATACCAGTGCTTCATAAAAAAACCTGCATTTCTAAAGAAATAAAGACTTTTAAAAAAAACACCCTATCAAATTAATTAGCAAAACAACTATAAAATAACCCTTAACACATGATCAAATTTTAAAAAACATCATTTCTTTCCTTAAGACTTCATTGTAAAAGATACTAGTTATTAAAGTTTCTAGCTAAGAACTTTGTGCTAGAGTTCAGATTGTTGACGAAACTTCCAAATTTTTTTAGAAGGTAGGAAAATCTCACATGTTTAATCTATTTCATTCAATCGAACAAAATCAATAGTCTATAAATATTTTGTGGTTGTCAACAAGTTATCAATCACTGCACGAATGTGGCCCCTTTAATTTTTTGTTCATTTATTACTTTAATTGCTAAGGTTGTGAACCTCAGAAATATTGGTATTCATCTAATACTAGATTAGGTATATGGGATTTTTCTTTTGGTTGGAGTACGAGCCTTAGGCTTCTTTGGTTAAGAGCCAAGGACTAAGGGGTATTCATTCTACTAAAGTTGTTTGGGGCACAATTATGACCTCATCCCTTATGGTGTTAGAGCCTTGCACTCAATAAGTCTTGATCCTTGGTGATCTCATTAAGAACCATTCAACTTCACCAATAGACCAAGGGCCCATTGACATTTATGGGAATTTGATAAATGTATTTCATTTCAATGCATTTCTAGGGTTTCTATAGTGAATGCATGAAATACTAAGAATAAATATCTTACATATAGAAGTAACATGGGGTTTATGGTTTATATAAGGTTTGAAATATGAGGGTTTTATTAATTATTTTCAAATGATATAGTTTACTAGTCTTAAATATTTTAGTTGACATCAATGTGATTTATCAAAAAAATGTGCTTAAAAAGCCTATGATCTTATCTATTAAAGATATGTGTTAAAAAAATATTAGAAGAATTGAACTATTAAAAAATCATTACTTGTTGACCAAATAATGTCATTGAGAGGTTTTCAAACATTTTAATTAGAATAGGTATTGTTGTGACCTCATCACACATTGCTCCATTGCAAATGGGGACCCCCTACCTTTCACCAAGTTTTCATTTGGTTATCGACTCTTAGCTCAAGTTTTAGTTCAAAACACATGGAAAAGGGACATAGGACAAGACAGACACATTTTATGCCTTCAAATTTTTCACAGGACACTTTGAATGATCGAGACTGAGGTTTATGAGGTATAATCCAAACCCTGCCTCCAAACCCGCCCTACCTGGGCGGCCTGGGCATGGAGTCATGGATTATTCTCCTGCAGCTACATCTCTCCAGTCAGAGTCTCCAGATGCACCAAAGAAGGATTGATATGAAAGTTTGTAAGGTTTTTGGACTTAGAATTGATAAACTTTGAGGTAAATTTCATTAGTTAAAGTGATTATGAGGTATCACAAGGCCTAATCCATGCAAGCCTTCCCAGCCCGCCCATGCTGGACAGCCTCATAGAGTTCTTCTAGACAGTGTCATCACTTTCAGGAGACTTTGTCCACACAACACCCTCAACCCCGCCCAAGGAGAAAAATAGTTAAGTTTTAAGGTTTTGATGCACATAGCACTGAGATATGATGAATTGTAAGTAAAGTTTATGAGTTTGAGGGAAGCTAAGTGGATTCTAAGCAACATTCCATGAGTCATCTCCAAACCAGCCCTACCTGGGTGGCCTCAAGAGATCCTTATGGATTGTATCTCTTGCAACAAAAAATACTCCATACATTGCCTCCAGGACTGCCCAGGGATGAAGGTGGCATAAGTTGCAAGTTTGTTTGATGAGAATGATGAAGATGGCACCAAGTAGTACTTAAACTCTCAACAATGATGAAAAATCACTAAGTCTTGCAAATGGAGAAGAGGAGTGTCAAGGTCAAGAAGTAAAAGGGTTCACATTGCAAAATCCTTACAACCCCTTTAAATCTACCCTTCCTAGGTGGGTTTCATCAGGACATGTGGACAAGATCACCTAACATTCAAGATGAGCCTATCAACTTCACAAATATCTCAAAATTTCACTAAGTCTGGAGGTTGGAGAGAAAGGTCTTCATAAGGAAGGAAATGAGCATCAAGTGAAGTTTAAGTGAAAAAAATCCAAGCCTCACCTTCCAAGCCGCCCTTCCTAGGCGGCCTTCAACACCTTACTTGGACTACACCTCCTCCACAACACATTCTCCATACACAACCTTTAGAACTGCCTTGTCAAAGTACCTTCCACCATCATGCATGTTCTTCACATCATACACTCCATACCCTCTCTTCAAATCTGCCCATCCTTCTAAGGTTTTCCATCTCATTCAAGGAGATCAGGTCATCATTGAAACAAGTGAAGAGGGCTTAGATTATCAAAGTAAAGCCAAAAAATGCCTAAGTCTTGCAAAATCCTCACATCTCCTTCAATCCCGCCCATGCTAGGCGGCCTTGAGCTCCACATCCGAACAATGTCATGTCCATCACAACACACTCTCCACCTGTCACCTCCAAACCCACCCAAGAAGGGCACTCCTAGCACATGCACATGGAAAACTTCACAAAAACATTAATTTACTCTTCCTAGGTTGACCACATCCTCCTAGGCCGACCTGCCTTGAAGTATGGCAGCGACTAGTATATATAGAGGTTCATTCTTGCAAATTTCATCAAAAACAAATCAAATTTAATTCTAATTTGCAACAGAGCAGACTTACTTCACCAAGGAGCAGCAGATTTTTCAAGAGAAGTAAAAAATTCAAGTGTCTTTAGGAGTTAATTCTTCCCAAGTTCTAATTTTATTCATAAATTATAATTTTTTCTAAGGTATGTTATTTTAAAATTCATAGTTTTTGTCCCACATGCATGGGGGGATGAGTTAGATGTTAGGAGAATCCTTATATCAAGTGTCACATCAGCCTTCTAACATGTGTTGTCTTCTCTTGTAGGAGGAGGTAGATGATGAATGCCAAGGAAAGACAATCTTTGATCAAGAGTGATAAGCAAGGAGTCATGCCAGAGACGAAGATCATGTCCAAGTGGAGGAATGTGAGTGACACTAACTTGGGCCACATCAACATGGAGGAGATCAAGAGAGAGCTCTACAATCCAACCCATTCAAAGGTCATTCATGAGATGCTTCACAATAGAATCGTCCAAGCAACATGCTTTACACCCGCTTTGACGAGTGTCGAGCTTATGTGGGAATGTGCTAGTCATTACAACCAAAAGACTAGATGTATTGAAACATCCAATGGAGAAGTCTTAGCTCACTTGAGGAGCGAGGCCATCACCGAAACATTCAACATCCTGAAGCATAGGAAGGTCACCATCTACACTCGAGAGCAGGCTCAAAGAGTATTTAAAGGAGCTATAAGTGATTATAAGCAGGAGATAAACACCAATTGGGTAAAGAAACCAAGAAGTCATCACAGTAAGTTGCCAAAGAAGCTTCACAAATTAGATTTCATCCTGGAGTTTGGCTACATGGTGGTCTTCTTGAATAGAATCATGGGTTGTCAATAGTCATCAACATTCGATGCGTGGATGTTCCTATTCATGCAAGAGATCGTCAAGGGTGAGGTGATGATTGATTGGGCTAGCATCATAAGCAACAATATTCATGAGTAGATGATCAAGCTATAGGAGACAAAGACTTTCTACATGATCTCAGATGTTATCTATATCCTTGTGATGTGTGGAAGATATGATGGATTGAATTTCGGAGGTGATGTAGGATATGGCCCCGGACAACTCAGTGTGTATGATTGCTATCGGTAGTTATAGCTAAAGTCCATAGCCCATTACAAGCGCATGAATGATGCATTCTTCATGTTCATCATGAGGAAGCTTCAAGGAGATATGCATGAGACGTTATCAAAGGATGCAAAGAGATTGACTGGAAAATATGGATGATGGTACATCTAATTTCTGAAGTTCACCTACCTGAGGATCCAAGGATTTTCATCTTATCCTTACCACTTGTCGAGGTATCCTACCGACAAGATGGTACTACTAGAGGTGACGAGGCAACTGCTAGCTTGGGATAAAATTTAGAAAGATAAGAAGAAAGCTAGAGTTAGCTTCCCAAACGGAGTTGGAAAGTTGGAGACTTGTCCAACGTTGCAAGTTGCACATCATTTGGAGTATGAACTCTAGGCTTACAATCTAGTGCTTCATAATACGAGCAAGACCACTTTGATCCATTCAACACAATTTGGAAAGCATTTGGGAAGAGGTTTAGACACCAATAGCATCAAGAGGATCATTGGGCAGATGCAGCTGATGATGAGGACATTAGAGAAAAGAGATGTTCAAGGATGGCTCGGGACTTGGTGAGGTCATGTAACATAATGCCTATTCTTGATCAGCTAGAAGAGACTGAAAAGTTCCTCATGCAAAGAATGTTTGACAAGGAAGGACCTATCACTAACAATTGGGCTGAAAGAGAAGTTGGTCATGATGATTGGATACATCGAGTCATGAACATTACAAAGAAGTATACAGACCGTCAAGTTCAAAAACTCAACGATGCAAATTAGAATCTTACAAATAACTTGATGGGGGGAGCCGACTCGCAACAATCACAGGATGTAGATGATAGTGGATGTAGCATCAAACACCATAGTGAGTCTAATGGATATAGTGCAAGCTCCAAAGAAGAAGCTCAGCCTGGCAAGAGGAAACATTTGGATGACTCACGTGGAGAAAGTAGTCAGAAGAAGATAAAGGTGAGTTCATGACCTAAAACTAGTACTTCTTCTAGACAAGAGGAAGGTCCTTCTCAAGATATGAATGTAACATTAGTAGTGGAGAATGAAGAAAGAGAAAACCAAGGAGTTCCAGAGACATTAGATCAAGCAAACATGCATGAGGTTCTAGCTGAAGAAGTCTGATCAAGTCCCTCCAAGGATCAAGAAGCTGTCACACATGAAATATATATGCACATTGAAGTGTCTAATGAGGAAGCATCGTCTTCAGAGTCAGAAGCTAGAGCTCAAGAACAAGGTGTTCAAGAAGATTTATCTGCCTTGCCAGATTGGTTGAGGAAGAGAGTAAAGGAGACTTCAGTCATGGAAGTAGTGCCAGAAGTTAACATACAAGAGTTGTTGGGTAGAACCAAGCGAGATAAAGGAAAAGAGAAGGCCACTAGACTCTCCAAGATTACAAGGGATAGTTTTGGGTTGAGAAAAGTGTTGGCACTCATTTTGGTCTGGAGGTTGTTTCTGCATGTTGGAGGGTTTTTTTCTTTTTAAGCCCTAAGTCTTCTTGTTCATCGGAGTACTTGTCATCGGCGAAAGTTCTGTTTGAGTGCTCCGATTGTGTCTTTGAACTCTCGGTTTGAACCTCCCGCTTGAACCCTTTTCTTCAAGGTTCAACGGTTCACCGGTTCAATGGTTCAATGCTTTATGATTTTGGGCCTTATCAGAGTGAGTGGTGCTATCGGCGAGCGTCATTTTTGTTATGCTAATGGTCTATGTCTTGCTGAGGAAGGTGAGGTTGTCGAGGGACCATCGGGGTGACTTGTGTGATCGGCGTAGGTGTTTTGTGGCTTGCCGACAGTCTGGGTCTCGCCGATGAGGATTTTGGAGTGCTATCTCCAAGACTTTGGCTATCGGATGAGCAGACAAGTGTTGGCCCGACGGTTTGCCTCTGGCCGATGGAAGGTTAGCGATTTGCAGGGTTGGTTTCGGTGTGACATGGGCTATCGGGCTAACCATTGGAGGGTTCACCGATATGGTTGGTCTGGCCGACGAGAGCTTGGAAGGTTTGTGTGGTCTTTGGTGTGACTTGTGTTGTCGGCGAGGATGGATTGCGTTGGGCCGACAGTGGAGGGTCTGGCCGACGAAGGGGCATGGCCTAGCTTGTTGTTCATCGGTGAGAGTTGTTATATCGGCGAAGTAGCTTTTGGCTAGGCCGATGGTTTTTCTCTGGCCGATGGGGATGTTGGAGGCTTTCAGGAGTTGTTCATCGGCGTGATTGGCTGTGTCGGCCGAGGGGTTTTTTGCTTGGCCAACAGTATTGGTCTGGCCGATGGTGGTAGGGTGGTATCCGCTAATGGGGTGCGGGTTGGTCATTGGAGAGACTCACACTATCAGCGAAGGTCTGGATAGTTGGCCCGATGGTTCATCTCTGGCCGATGATGGGGAATGTGATGGTGCGATCGGCTAGACTATGGAGGTCGGCAGGAGGATTTGGGAGTGAGCCGATGGCTTGGGTTTAGCCGATGGGCTTTAGAGAAGGAGCGTGTGTCGAGCATGGCAAAAGCGCTCGACACCTATTCTGCAAGTGACTATGCTTTTAAACTACTAAAGTGGTCTCCGCACCGTGCATGTGGGATTAATCTCCTTGCATATTTTGAACCTTCAGTAAAACACGTTTTGGCGGGAAGTTTTTTTTTGAGTGCTGCGACTATTTTCTCGGTGGCTGTGGGTGGTTGAGCCATAAATCGCAACTGTAGCAAGGGTATGGATGATGGTACAAGCAATTAAACTGCCCGATTGTGAATGAAGACTTCCAGATGGTGGCACAAGGCTCGAGGCCTCTCTTGTCTGTTGCAGCAATAACTTTTGAGCGCCATTCCTTCTGAGGACTGTATCTGGTAGTTTTTTGTCAAAAACATGTAATTAATTGCTAGAGGTACACTTTATGGCCAATATAGGTAGACTGTGTTACCATTTTTGAGGTTGTTGAAAGTTGAACATTTGGCTCTGTAATACAATACAGTTGGTTTTGGTTGCTCTGTGCAGCAAAACTTGTGAGTTTATGTATCTCCTGTTGTATGTTTTTTGCATGAATCCGCTGATTTCATGGTTAATCTTACATGAATAATGCTATGTTTGCATGTGTTGTGCTAATTCTGTCTCCAGTGTTGCATGTATCTTTCTTATGAGTCTAGGTATTCAAGGAATGTCTAAGATTCTAGAACACAAAATTCCTGTGTTGAATGTTTAATCTCTTAACTTCTGCTCAAGGGGTAGATTAAATTGTTCTCAGATTGAATATTGGGAAGGATATACTGCAGTAGGGATGCCATAAGTATAGATAGCTTAACACTCTGTATTGGGAGATATCTGTAAGGCAGATATCACATGTGTCCCCCTGAAATCTAGTTTTAGTTGTTCATGCTGATCATTCACAGGTGTATGTCTACTGACTCCAAGCCCTGGATAGGCACCGATCTAGCTTTGTGTTTATGTTATATACCATGTCCAGCTTTGCATCCAAATATAAAATCAAAATCAAACTCCAAAACAACCATTAGGACAATAGAATTAGTTTTAGGATCCAAGTCCTCTGTCTACAACTGCAAATAGGCCCAAAGCTAGCCCCTTTGCTCTTATCTTACAGTTTTGGTCTACTTACAGGAGGACTTATCTGCTTTCTTTCAGCATCCCAGCCTTTATATGCATATCCTCATGGATGTTGAGTAGGTAATACCCCCCTAGGTTTTGCAGAGCCTGAAGAAGAAGAGGAGATAAAATATAGAGTCTATCTCCTACACTGTTGGCCCCTGGCCCAGAGATCCTGTTGATCATTGATGGCTACCTTGTAGGGAAATCTGGGAGTAAGCATCTAGTCTGGGAAAAAACCAACAGAAAGTACACATTACAGTGCCAAGGGTAGATAAAGTAGTTGATGATATTGTTCTTCAAAACTATGATATAACCATTGTGGATTTGGGACCAACAATAGAGGAGCAAGAGTTTGAAGAATTGGAGGATTCAGTTTTAGTTGTCAAAGAAAGATGGAGGAGCGAAAAGGAAAGAGGAAATCGATTGGAGAAAGAAAACCTCACCTTCAAGCAATATATATTCAACAATTGATGAATCTAATTCGGCAACATGAGGGGACGTCTACTCCACCTCCCATGCTTTCACACGAATCCGTTGCTCATCTAGAAGGTATGAAATCATAGTCTCAAGAACTAAAAAGTTGGGTAGGCAGAGTTAGAAACAAAACATATGCATTCATTGAAGAACTTGTCCAGAAGTATGAGAGCGTTGCTTAGCTGTTAGAAAGGCTTCAAGCAGTTTTAGCAGCATGTTCTATATTTGATAATGTCAAGAGAGATTACATGCCACATTTGCAAGATTTGATGAATACCCCATTGTTAGTTTTGATAGAGGAAAGAGTGGTTGAGGAAGGTTCATCATACAATTTCTCTGCTTGGTACTTCAGTATACATATAAGGGAGCAGATTCTTGACAAGGTTAAGATGGATTGTGTTCGGGTAGATAGTGTACTCCAGAGAGCTCATAATAAGATAGTTGGTGTGATGGATGATATGTGTGATCTCTCAGGAGAGGTTGCGATTCAAGATGTGAAGAATTACATACATTCACATTACTTTGACACTTCCCACTTCATCTCTGGTGAGCAGTTGAACAACATCTACTCCTTGATCTCATTCGTTGGTGGAAAGCAGGTTGGTTTAGATGAGTGGGAGAAGACAATTGATGAGCATACAGAATATGTGATGATGGCAGAAGGAACCATTCAGAACATGCCAAGTGTACTGATGCAGAGGCATCCACACTAAAACCTTGACATACAGCATGTATGTCCGCAACCCTTCATCATCATCATCATATTTCCCTTAACACTGTCAGCATCATCATATTTTCTCTGCCGACCGATATCCTCCTGCAGACAAACCTTCAACTCTTCGTCTATCAGCAGCATCATCATATTCGGCTATCGGCAGCATCATCACATTCGGCAAGCGCAAACATCCTTCTGATGTTCACTGTTCATCTTACCGCCAACCTCTATCTTCATCATCATGATGTCCAACATCATGTTCATCAGCAGGATATAGAACATCCGGTTCCTCCCATATATCCTGATGACGACAACCTCATGCACCTTTCCTTCGATGCTTACGTCACCCCGATATCCTAATGACGATTATCCTGATGACGATGACGTCACATGCAGCTCCTTCAATATCCTGCTGCCCTGATATCCTGATGACGATTATCCTGATGACGATGACATCACATGCAGTTCCTTCAATATCCTGATGTCGGCCAAACTTAACATTATCGGCCCGCGATGGTTTTATCAACCTGATCTTCTACCTTGTGCCGATACGCTCCTCCTCGGCAACACCTGATGATGATCACCCCAATGCACATTCACTTTATGTAATCGACTGCATCATGCTCATCTCCACTTACTCGGATGACGCCTGAAGTAACTGCAGGATATACACAGAAATATCCTGATGATGCCGTTGCGATGGATTTTCCAACCTTAGCGAATTTCGATCCGCCGAACCTCCCGAGGTGACCCGATCCGTTTCCTGGACAACTTTCCAGACTCTAACAACCAGCACGACCTAGCACATACCCATGCTAGGGTCCTCAACACCTTTCGACGACGATCCTGCACACCTGCATGCAAACGAACACAAAATGCAGACTAAACCCTAAACTACTGTACATAGCCATTCCACCGATTCGACGAATCAACCGGTGGAATGGATCAGCGAATCCATGCAACCACCAAAACAGCAAATCGATCACACAATGGAATCCAAAACAGAGAATGGACAAAACAGGATCTCTTTATTGATTTCAAAAGATGCAAATACAATACTCAGTCTCTCTCTGCAATCTAACTCCTCTGCTCAATGTCTAAAACCAACCGATCCTCATGCATAAATAGGATCTCCTGCGAGTACTACCACTCGATTCCCAGCGGCTAGGAGCTTCCAAGCGGCTGGGAGGATCCAACCGAACACATAGCATAACAGCTGTCATAACAAACTATCTAAAAATAGTAAAGTATGGTCAACATGACCTTATTACATGCATTGGTCTTATCAGACCTTCTTGGAAACATTAACAAGACTCAAAACAAACTAACTGCCTCATGGAGGCCAGCTGTCAGGTAGGTGCTCCTGCACCATGTACCAGTTGCTGACATGGCGCAGGTTGTTCCAAAGTTCACGACATTGGTCAAAAAGAATAAACATAAGAAAGAAATACCACGTGGGTAGTCCACATAGGCACCGAGGTGTCACCTTGGAAAATGTGCCTTTATTGCTTCTTGTATATTTCTAAAAATAGAAAGTTGTTGTAACCACCTTGATGTGGCATGATCTTGGCCATTGAATCCAAATTGATCTTGGTCGTTCCTTGTATTTTAAGGTTTATAAAAACCTCATTTCCTCCTCATTTTATATATGAGTTTTGAGCTAATTAGAGTTGTTGCTAAGACTTTGCTGAGATTAATACAAGTTCATTTTGAGCCATTCATGGTGATATTGTGTTCTCTTTGCAAGTTGCATGGTTGCTAAGTGCTCACTTGCATTAGATGTTTTAACTTAGTCTATTTCTTTAAAGTTTGTTAGCTTTAGTTCGTGGAAGTCATTGTCTTTCAATTTATTGGTGAAATCTCTTTATGTTCATACCTTTTATGATTTGTTGTTGGCAAGTTGTAGTGTAAGGTTAGACTGAACACATTACAAGCCTCACTTCGATTGCCCATAAAGCAATTTGAAAACCTTTCGCTTACCCTTAGAAGATTACATCACCTTTGTGGAGTTGTTGTCTCATGGCGAAGCAAAGCATGGTTGAGATTTCCATGAATTGATGATGATAGCTTACACCTAGATTAGATATTCTCTCTAAACCCTTATCTTTTGTACTTTTTTTGAAACACATTGTTAGAAGTAGGATTAAGAGTTGTATTGTCATATCATAAGTTTATCATAGCATGTATAGCCTTGAAGCAAGCGTAATGATTTGTGCGAGTGTAAACGGTATTTTCCAGCCATTGAATAGTGAGTGTAAGTCCCTTTGTTGAAACAACAAAATACATCTTTATCGCGAGGTATCCTCATTTGTCAAGTAAAAGAAGATATTTTTGTACCTTGGAGTATACTCAATTGATCATTTTGGAGTGACTTTTCAAGAGATGATAAAATACGTAATTATTTTATGCTGCGTTGTTCATGCAAGGAAAACACATCAACAGAATTGGTGCTAGAAGGAGGGCCTGCACTCTACGGGATGTCATAATGTCAGGAAAAGAAAGAAAGTTCATGGTGGATCGAATTGGTTCATTTTCACCGGATAAGCACCAGAGGATTTTGAGGTCTACACCAGGAGCATCCAAAGATTTGGTTGAGTTGGGGTTTCCAACCAAGTCCAAGAAAGGTAAGAAAGTAGGTTCATCAAGCCAAGGATCTCCAAGCGGAGGAGAGTTCCAAATGCCTCCACTACAAAGCCCATCTGTAGGAATTGTTCAACAAAGCACTACGCAAGGAGTACCTCAAGCAACTCCAACACAACAAGGAGTCATCTGAGTAACTCCGCTTCAGCAAGGAGCTACACAAGCAGTCCAAGTTCAACAGCCTAATGTTCCAATGGCTTGGCTCCCAGCAAATGCTTCACCTCTCGCTGCATTCACGAATTATGATGAGATGCCCAAGAATCCTGAGCAGTTCTACTCAAAATTTTAGCTCAATGATGTAAATAGGACAACAGAGGAGCACATCAAGATTTTCAAAGATACTCTTCAGAATAGAAGAGTCAAACACCAAGATGTAGCATGTTGACTGTTTCCTTATTCTTTGGGTGACGACACATACTTTTGGTATATTTATTTACCTGCAGGTTCCATCACTAATTGGCAAACATTGAAAGATGCTTTCCTGGAAAAGTTTAGAGTCCCCATTACTCCATCCGAGTTCTAAAAATAGTTTGTGGATGTCAAGAGGCAAGAACATGAACCCATCAGCTCTTTTAACAACTGATTTCACAAGGCTTATACAAGGTTGAGAGATCCTTACAATGTGGATGATATAATGGCAAGGGAACTTTACTATGTAGCGTTAGATCGCCTGACGTCCATGTTCATGAAGAAAGCAAGAGTGCCTCTGACAACTCTAATAGAAGCATATGTAGAGGCCATCAAAGTAAACATAGATTTGGGGATGAATGTTCAAGGACCATTAAACCATTTGGGACATCCTGTCATGCCCAACCAAATCCAAGGAATCAATCAAGCTTTAGCACAACATACTCCAATGATGAATCCAGTCCCAGCACCCATCTCACAAGCATCACTTGCACAACTAGTGTATTTGCAGGGATCATCATCATCTTCCACAAGGACTCAAGAAGAAAAGGAAGAAATGAAAGATTTGTTCAATCAGGTTAGGAAGCTGTCAATGGAAGTTACACATTTGAGGAATCAAAATAACAATTTGCAAAATATGCAGAGAAACTTCCAAGTAAATCAAGCAAATCAAGGAAATCTAGGCGAATATCAAGGAAATCAAGGATATAATTAAGGATTCTGAGTAAACCAGGGATATCAAAGAAAAATAGAATGTGGAATACATCTCCCAATAATGGCAATGTTCCTTCTCCGTTGGAGAACACTCCAGGTTCTAACAAAAAACCATCCGACAAGGTGTTCCTAGCGGAAGCAGCCCTATCAACCTGGTGTCGTCTGCACAATACTAATCAAGATTCTGAGATGTAATGTCCTAAGTTTAAGATTGCTGCTGACATTTTCCAAAAATAAATGCAAAGTACGTAGGCACAAGAAGCGTCGCAGCCGACTACATGATATGAACTCATCCCGACAACTCAATATGATCATGCACTAATGATTGAAGATTTCATATTTCCCCCAATGATGGAATATGTCCTAAGCAGCTATAGTGGGAAGTTTCCACTAGCTTCAGCAAATGGACCAGTGGAGGATTTCAGTAATTGTCATCTGTTCGAAGGCGAGTATCAAATTGAAGAAATAGGCAAAGTACAAGCTTTCCAGCATTCGACAAGAAATATGCCACCAAGAGTATATCAGAGAAATTTGCGAATGCGGAATCCTCTTACCACCTCAATGCCTCCAAACAATTTTAATACACTACCGGATCCAAACACAAGTAACAATCCAGGCTATCCAAGGGATTCACCTGAGTATAGGCAGAGGGATGTTCCACAAAGAACAAGTCCACATTATAGTGTTCCGCAGTAGAAAGAGATGCAGAGGGCTAGTTCTTCTTTGATTTTAGATGCCAAAGATGATCTCAAGAGACTAGGACAGTGTGTTGTTGAAGAACTCAAGAAGGTAAAGATTAGTTTGTTGTTGATGGAATTAATGAAGGTTCAAGAGGTGAGAGATATCTTTCTGGGAAGTCTAGGTGACAACAAAATTAGAAGTAGCAATCAAAACACACCAGAGGCTTCGAATTCAACTTCTCCACCCATATCAAGTCAACCTCATGTTAACATGGCATAGAACACCAATGTAGCCCAATTAGGGCTATCTCAATCGCAAGAACAGTCAAACATGGTGTATGTAGCACAAAAAGTGTCTGAGCTAGCGAAGCAAGTACAAGAGAAAGCCTCAAAGAAGAAGGAAGAATTAGCGGTTACTACTAGCATGGAAAAAGGTCAAGACGCCAAGGTGCAAACACATACATTGAAAGAATCAAGCTTCACAACTCTGAATAAGAATTCAATGGTGTTTTATCAAGGAAGAGATGAGCTAGCACCATTCCTTCTATCAGTAAGACTTTTTGAAAAACTATTGCATAATTGTTTGATAGATTCAGGAGCTTCGAGCAACGTCATGCCACTTGCCATATGTAAGAAGTTAGGCATAGTTCCAACTCAGACCACCAAGAAGGTTATGCAGTTAGACAAAATAGAAGTTCCAGTCATTGGGGAATTACACAATATCCACATGCAGCTGGCAGCTAACCCCAGGATTCAACATTATATTGATATATCAGTTGTAGACATTCCAGAAAGTTATGGGATGCTGCTAAGTAGGGATTGGTTGCGCTAACTCAATGGATATGTATCAAAAAATTTCTCGCACATGTGGTTATCATGGAAAGGATTGCCAAATCAGATCAAGATAGACAATACTCCTCGACTGAAGCTCACTATCACGGAATATGGCGAGGACAATGAATTTTTGTTTGTAGAATCTGATCTTGGCGTATATAAACCTAAGGTTCAAGAGGTGCTCATGCTACAAAATTCAACTGAGGTGTTAGTAGAGAGTGATCACAATATTCCTTCGGATGAAGAGAGTGAAGGTATGTTCAAAAATTTCAAAAAATTCATTTTGAGAAATGTTAAGCAGAATTTAGAGCTCAAAGGATATGCCAGAATTCATGATTTGTTGCTACTGAATTGGTGCTGAGTACATAATGCCTTCCACTCAGAGTTCACATGTGAAATGTGCAAAGTAGCCCTTGAGCAGGTTAGGAAAAGAATTCTGGAGGTACTAAAACTGGAAGCAGAACAAGAGAAGCCAGAAGTTGAGAAGCTTTCCACCAGTGAGTCTTCCACAGAAGACGATAGTTCCACTTCAGGAGAAGAAGACATATAGGAAATAGTTTCAGGAAAATGTCAAGAGAAGAGTGAAGAAAAGAAAAGTGAAGATAGAGAAGATCAAAGTTTGGAGTAGGGAATAGATCAAGTACGGACATTGAGATTTGATGGATCTAAATACAAACAAGGATCTGGAGCTAGCTTTGAATTAATCAGTCCAGTTGGAGAGATGTACTTATCAGCATTGAGATTACAATTTCCATGTACAAATAATGTTGCAGAACCTGAATCTCTAGTACATGGATTAATCTTAGCCATCAAGAAGAAAGCTAGAAATCTTGCATGTTTTTGGAGACTCAGAAGTTGTCATTAGACAGGTTAGAAAGCAATATGTATGTCATGATAAATGTTTAAAGAGGTATAGAAACAAAGTATGGGATCTCATAGAGGACTTTGACGCTTTCGACATTAAATCCATATACAGGTCAAAAAATCAAGTCGCAAATGCATTGGCTCAAGCAGCAGGGTTTTTGGCACCCTTATCAATGTAGGGGTTAAAGAAGTTTATTGTTGAAATGACATCAGTTCCTTCAGTTCCAGGTAATGTCACAAATTTTCAAGTATTTGAGGATGACAAGCATATACTAGACTTTTTAACAAACTCTGGGATATTTACAGCACATATTATTGATGAAGAAGAGATTGAAGAAGCAGAGATTGATCCTGATGGGATAATGAATTTGAAGAATAATACAATCCCAAGAGGAATGATAGAGCTTGAGCTAATTTTTAACACTGACAGGTTAAATTCTCCTCAATCTCAGAAAGAAGGGGGAAGTAAGTGTGACACAGTCAACTTGGGAACAAACAAAGATGTGAAGAATGTTTTCCTCTGCAAAGTTTGTACACCAAAAGAAAGAGAGAACTACAAAGGTCTCAAAACATATGATACTTCCATCATCACTCACATGATTCCCCTCGAGTCTAGAAGCAAGCCTTTTCGACAAAGGTAGAGGCCTGTCAATCCTCTGTTGGAACCACTTATCTACGAAGAAGTCAAGAAGCTTCTGTGAGCCCAGATTATTTTTCCAGTAAGGCACTCCACGTGGGTCGCCAATTTAGTACCTGTTCGCAAAAAGAATGGTGAGATCAGGTTATGTGTTGATTTTTGAAATCTCAATAGAGCCTCAGAGAAGGATAATTACCCATTGCCTTCACTCGATGAAGTCCTTCAAATCGTAAATGGATCGCAAATGATGTCCTTTCTAGATGGATATTCAGGCTACAACCAAGTCATGGTTGAAGAAGAAGATAGGTTGAAAACAAATTTCACCACCAAATGGGGAATTTTTGCATACAGGAGGATGCCATTTGGGTTAATCAATGAAAGAGCTACATTCCAGAGGGCCATGGACATCGCATTCAGGGACATAGTCGGGAAATGCATTGTAATTTATATGGATGACTTAACAATGTTTTTAAAGATAAGAGATCATGTGATGCATTTAAGGAAAGTGTTTGAAAGATGTCGACAATATGATATTTCTCTTAATCTGAAAAAATGCATTTTTTGAGTTATCGAAGGCAAATTGTTGGGGCATGTAATCTCAGCAAAGGGGATTTCAATTGATCCTGATAGAGTGGAAGCAATATAGAATATAAGTATGCCAGCTAGTAAAAAGGAGTTAAAATCTTTCTTTGGAAAGATCAATTTTGTCAGAAAGTTCATCACTGGATTCGCAAAAATAGTGAAACCACTCAATGAGATGTTGAAGAAAGATGCCAAGATGGATTGGACTCCACAATCAGGGAAATCATTTGAAGAGATCAAGAGGGCTATTTCTATGGCTCCGGTTCTTATCAGTCTAGACTACACAAAACCATTCTATTTGTACGTATTTGCATCTGATCACACATGTGTAGGCATCTTGACGCAAAGAACAAAAGAAAGGGATGAACATCCCATTGCTTTCATGAGTGCTCCATTCAAAGAGGCAGAACTAAGATACCCGTGTGTTGAAAAGCATGCTTATGCGCTAGTAAGAGCCATCAAGAACTTTAGACATTACATTCTTAGAAGCAAGGTGTGTGCTATAGTGCCAAATACCGTGATAAAAACCTTGTTAATACAAAATGAGCTAGGAGAGAGAAGAGGCAAGTGGGTCACCATCATACAAGAATATGACATAGAGATTCAACCCATGAAGTTAGTTCGAGGTCAGGCACTTACAGAAACAATAGTTGTTGAAGGGCCCAGGTTGGTTAATCAAGCATATGTGCTAGAAGAAGTGTCACCTGATAAGTGGTATGACGACATTGTTTACTTTCTGCTCACTCAAAGGTGTTTGCCACACATGAACCCATTGCAGATAAGAGCATTGAAATACAAGAGTCAGAGATTTATGCTACAAGGAGCGGTTCTATTTTGATTGAATCATGAAGGGGTTTACCTAAGGTGTGTTGGTAAGCAGGAAGCACGATAGATAATGGATCAATTTCAAGATAAATTTGGTACTTTTCATGGTGGTGGACTGGTGATAACTCACCAAATCTTGAGGGCAGGATATTACTCACCTACTCTGTTCAACTATGCCCATCAACATGTCAAAACTTGCCACACATGCCTCGTAGCCGCTTCGAGAGAAAGGAATCCTGTGATGCCTCTGCAACCTATTTTTGAAGTAAGGCCTTTTGCTCAATGGGGCCTCAATTTTATTGGTATGATTAATCCACCTTCCTCAGCAGAACACAGGGATATTCTAACTGCTACTGATTATTGCACTAGATGGTCAAAAGCTCATGCATTAAAATTGTGCACTTCAGATGTTGTCATAAAATTTCTTGAAGAGAACATTATCACCAAGTTTGGATGTCCACATGCATTAGTTTGTGATAATAAGCCTGCCTTCACTTCAATTAAGTTTTCTAACTGGTCTTTTGAATATGGGATTACATTGAAATTCTCTTCCAATTATTATCCATAAGGGAATGGCCTAGCTGAATCAACTAATAAGAATTTACTGAATGCAATCAAGTGATTACTGGATAAGAACCCAAGGGATTGGCATACCTAGTTAAAGTTTGCTCTTTGGGTAGACAAAACTTGGGTGAAATCCTCCCTAGGTACTTCTCCATACCACTTAGTCTATGGCCAGGATCTGATCTTTCCTATACAACTAAGGATCCCAACACTTTAATTTATGCAAGACTACATGGATCAAGATGAAAGAGCTCAAACTAGGCTTTCACAACTATTACACCTAGAAGAAAAATGAGACACAACCTTGGAAAAATGAGAACACTTTTAAGTTGAAAACTTTGACTGGAGAAAACATACCATTGCCCGTCAATGGGCAATACCTAAAACATTATTTCCAAACCTAAGTTCCTGGAGGAAAATTTTCTTGTATATAGTTAGATTAGGTGTTTCCTATTTTCCGTAGGTTAGTTTTCCTTACCTTTTAAATGCTTTAGCTTGCTTTAGATTTAGTTGTTTTAGTTTAGTTTGCTTTGTTTTAGGTTTAGAGTTTTAGGTGTTTGCTTTGCTTTAGGTTTGGTCGTTCGGGGGGGGGGGAGTTTCATTACACATAGGGGTGATTAACTTTTGAACACATTTTGGTTGACTTCATGAAGTTATGTTAAGTTCATTTCTTGCATAAATGTCCATGAAATTCTTCAGGATCAGAAGGTAACTTTCTTTAGTTTATCTTTTTACTAAGATCTGTACTTGACTCAAGAATGGAATCATACTTTACATTTGGACATGGATATCTTTGCTTATTTGTTTAAAATGTTTAATCTTAAAATGAACGCTTCATTGTTTTCCTTTGATAAATTTGCGTCAGATGGATGGATCCATTGTGGATTCCATTGCTAGTGTCAGATAGCATGAGTGTTTGTTCTTAGGAGAGGAGTCAATTGTTTAGTATGACTTGAAGTATTTCGAGATCTTATTCCTTACATACTTAAATCCTGAAGTCGCTAAGTGAGTCTGGGTGAGCTTGAATTAAGTGAGATAGTTCATGGTTCCACTGCACTCCATAATAAGCATTCCCTGCACTCCTCCACTCCATCCATTGCTTCATATACACAATAAAGCTTCCATCTGCATTATCTTTTCTATTCAATAATGAACTCAAGTCTAATGTCTAAGTTATTCATGTAAACCAGTTGTTCGTCATATACTCCAAGAGATGAGCTATCAGGGTAAAGGTTTAAGTCCTTTATGAACGATGCATTTGGAGTTTATCCATGTCAATACCTGCTCAAATGACCTTAGCCACTGCATAGAAATCAAGGTCAAGATGTTGGTATTCCCATTCGTTCAGCCTAAAATCCATCATTTTCCATTATCCACCCATTATATGTGTATCCATTCCGTCTTCGTTACTATGCAAATTCCAAAAGCATATGACCACACACCTTTTGCACACACCTTCCACCATCCGTCTTACCTCCATTTGCCTAACTCATATATTCATATCCCTTCATCCATTTCCCCATTTCCTAATCATGGTCAATGAGTGTAAGTGTTGTTTGAACAAGAAGCTTGCAATCCATCCACCTATTCCATTATCTCACAAAATAAATATTCGAATGCCTTTACCCATGAAAATTCCTGAAAATCCTATAGATTTTTATGCCTTAGAGTACAAATGCAAGAAATCAAAGCAAAGCATGTTCAAAAGGCTATTTCATTCCATATGTCCAAAAGAAAAGAGCCAAAGTAAAAGTCTGGATATTTAAGTCTTAAGAAGCCAAATTTAAAGTGGCTTCTGCATCCAAAGAATCCATTTCCATTCACCTCATCCCATTCCATTCCTATTCCATCCCATTTCCATTCCATCTATTACTTCATACCACGAAATTAAATCAAAAGAAAATTTTAAGTCTGTGTGGGTTATGAAGTCACTATGAAGTTACATTCACTAGCCATCACTCCCGTTCCTAAATATACCTCCCTTCCCTTTGCAAGCTTCAAATTTTAGTTTGGTACGTATAGACGTTGATTGTGATTTCATTCCATTCTGTCCATCCCAATACATACCATCCGTTTTCACTATATTTCCTGCCATCCAATACACTCCACCACTACCTGGTCTATATTTGGATATGCCCATCTATCTGTTTTGCATAATCCACATCATAGTCCACTATTTTCCCTCACCGCTATATCATTCGTATCATATCCGTCATTCATCGCCAACATCGGTGAACATTCTGACTCGACGTGGTTTTTGTATGGACTATCTATTCACAGAATTAGACATGTGAGTCCCTCTCATCTATTACCATGGTGAAAACCTGGCAAATAGGCGTTATGTGTAATTGTCACCCTATTTGAAAAAAAACGTAGTAAAAAGAGATCCCTTCATCCACAAGTGAAAACCACCTCTGGTGGCGCCTTGGATAAGTACCATGGCGAAAACCTAGAAAACAGGCGTCATGCGTAGAGACACTCTGTCTCATTTTGTTCCACTTCATTCCATACCATTTCCAACCATTTTATTTTCTTCACTCATGTGCTCACATACATTCATTCGCCTTCCATGAACTTGCAAGCTTAAGATAGGTGAGATCCTTAGAATATGGATGGTCATGCTAGCAGTTGGTTTTGATTCTGTGATCAAGTAGTTGTGTCTATGCGGCCTAGTTTCTGGGTGTACTCAGGGATTTTGAAGTTATGATTCCTGATTATCTTTGGAATGCATGAAGAATTTTAAATGAAATGCTTATCTTATGAAACCACAGAGATGAAATGTCGATACAATTTATGTTTCTGTTCTTCTTTTGAGTATGTTTTTTAGTCATTGGATGAACTTGAAGAAGTTATGTTGAAGATTTTTGGGTGTTGAATGGGCCTTTATTCTTGAGATGTTTAGGAACATTTCTCTCGTGGAGTCACCAGATGTTGTGACCTCATCACACATCGCCCCATTGCAAATGGGGACCCCCTACTTTTTGCCTAGTTTTCATTTGGTTTTCAACTATTAGCTCAAGTTTTAGTTCAAAACACATGAAAAAGGGACATAGGACAAGACAGACACATTTTATGCCTTAGAATTTTTCACAAGGCACTTTGAATGATCGAGATTGAGATTTATGAGGTATAATCCAAACCCTGCCTCCAAACCCTCCCTACCTAGGTAGCCTGGGCATGGAGTCATGGATTTAGTCTCCTGCAGGTACATCTCTCCAGTCAGAGTCTCCAGATGCACCAAAGAAGGATTGATATGAAAGTTTGTAAGGTTTTTGGACTTAGAATGGATAAACTTTGAGGTAAATTTCATAAGTTAAAGTGATTATGAGGTATCACAAGGCCTAATCCATGCAATCCTTCCTAGCTCGCCCATGCTGGGCAGCCTCACAGAGTTCTTCTGGATAGTGTCATCACTTTCAGGAGACTTTGTCCACACAACACCCTCAACCCCGCCCAAGGAGAAAAATAGTTAAGTTTTAAGGTTTTGATGCATAGAGCACTGAGATATGATGATTTGTAAGTAAAGTTTACAAGTTTGAGGGAAGTTAAGTGGATTCTAAGCAACATTCCATGAGTCATCTCCAAACTAGCCCTACCTGGGTGGCCTCAAGAGATCCTTATGGATTGTATCTCTTGCAACATGAAACACTCCATACATTGCCTCCAGGACTACCCAGGGATGAAGGTGGCATAAGTTGTAAGTTTGTTTGATGAGAATGATGAAGATGACACCAAGTAGTACTTAAACTCTCAACAATGATGAAAAATCACTAAGTCTTGCAAATGGAGAAGAGAAGAGTGTCAAGGTCAAGAAGTAAAAGGTTCACATTGCAAAATCCTTACAACCCCTCTAAATCCACCCCTCCTAGGCAGTTTTCATCAGGACATGTGGACAAGATCACCTAACATTCAAGATGAGCCTTTCAACTTCACAAATATCTCAAAATTTCACTAAGTCTAGAGGTTAGAGAGAAAGGTCTTCATAAGAAAGGAAATGAGCATCAAGTGAAGTTTAAGTGAAAAAAATCCAAGCCTCACCTTCCAAGCCGCTTCCTAGGCTGCCTTCAACACCTTACTTGGACTACACCTCCTCCACAACACATTCTCCATACACAACCTTTAGAACTGCCTTACCAAAGTGCCTTCCACCATCATGCATGTTCTTCACATCATACACTTCATACCCTCTCTTCAAATCTGCCCATCCTTCTAAGGTTTTCCATCTCATTCAATGAGGTTAGATCATCATTGAAATAAGTGAAGAGGGCTTAGATTATCAAAGTAAAGCCAAAAAATGCCTAAGTCTTGCAAAATCCTCACATCTCCTTCAATCTCACCCATGCTAGGTGGCCTTGAGCTCCTCATCCGGACAATGTCATGTCCATCACAACACACCCTCCACCTGTCACCTCCAAACCCGCCCAAGAAGGGTGCTCCTAGCACATGCACATGGAAAACTTCACAAAAACATTAATTTACTCTTCCTAGGCCAACCTACCTTGAAGTATGGCAGTGACTAGTATATATAGAGGTTCATTCTTGCAAATTTCATCAAAAACAAATCAAATTTAATTCTGATTTGCAGCAGAGCAGACTTACTTCACCAAGGAGCAACAAATTTTTCAAGAGGAGAAGTAAAAAATTCAAGTGTCTTTAGTAGTTAATTCTTCCTAATTTCTAATTTTATTCATAAATTCTAATTTTTTCTAAGGTATGTTGTTTTAAAATTCATTGTTTTTGTCCCACATGCATGGGGGGATGAGTTAGATGTTAGGAGAATCCTTATATCAAGTGTCACATCAGCCTTCTAACATGTGTTGTCTTCTCTTGTAGGAGGAGGTAGATGATGAATGCCAAGGAAAGACAAGCTTTGATCAAGAGTGATAAGCAAGGAGTCATGTCAGAGATGAAGATCATGTCCAAGTGGAGGAACATGAGTGACACTAACTTGGGCCACATCAACATGGAGGAGATCAAGAGAGAGATATACACACCAACCCATTCAAAGGTCATTGATGAGATGCTTCGCAATGGAATCGTCCAAGCCACATGCTTTCTTCCCGCTTTGCCAAGTGCCAAGCTTATGTGGGAATGTGCTAGTCATTACAACCAAGAGACTAGATGTATTGAAACATCCAATGGAGAAGTCTTAGCTCACTTGAGGAGGGAGGCCATCATCGAAATGTTCAACATCCCGAAGCATAGGAAGGTCACCATCTACACTTGAGAGGAGGCTCAAAGAGTATTTGAAGGAGCGGCAAGTGATTGTAAGCAAGAGATAAACGCCAATTGGGTAAAGCAACCAAGAATTCATCATAGTAAGTTGTCGAAGAAGCTTCACAAATCAGATTTCATCATGGTGCTTGGCTACATGGTTGTCTTCTTGAACAGAATCATGGGTTGTCAACAATCATCAACATTTGATGTTTGGATGTTCCTATTCATGCAAGAGATCGTTAAGGGTAAGGTGATGATTGATTGGGCCGGCATCATAAGAAACAACATTCATGAGTAGATGATCAAGCTATAGGAGACAAAGACTTTCTACATGAGCTATATGTTATCTATATCCTCGCGATGTGTGGAAGATATGATGGATTGAATTGGGGAGGTGATGTAGGATATGGCCTGGGACAACTCAATGTGTATGATTGCTACCCGCAGTTACAACTAAAGTCCATAGCCCATTACAAGCACATGAATGATGCATTCTTCATGTTCATCGTGAGGAAGCTTCAAGGAGATATGCATGATAGGTTATCAAAGGATGCAAAGAGATTGATTGGTAAATTTTGACGATGGTACATCCAATTTTTGAAGTTCACCTACCTAAGGATCCAAGGATTTTCATCTTATCCTTACCGCTTATCAAGGTATCCTACCGACAAGATGGTACTACTAGAGGTGACGAGACAACTATTGGCTTGGGATAAAATTTAGAAAGATAAGAAGAAAGCTGGAGTTAGCTTCCCAATCAGAGTTGGAAAGTTGGAGACTTGTCCAACATTGCAAGCTGCACAACATTCAAAGTATGAACTCCAGGCTTACAATCTGGTGCTTTATGATATGAGTCGAGACCACTTTGATGCATTCAACACAATTCAGAAATCATTTGGAAAGAGGTTTAGACATCAAGAGCATCAAGAGGATCATTGGGTAGATGCAGCTGATGATGAGGACATTAGAGAAAAGAGATGTTCAAGGATGGCTTGGGACTTGGTGAGGTCATGTAACATAATGCCTATTCCTGATCAGCTAGAAGAGACTGAAAAGTTCCTCGTGAAAAGAATGTTTGACAAGGAAGGACCTATCACTATCAATTGGGCTGAAAGAGAAGTTGGTCATGATGATTGGATACAGCGAGTCATGAACATTACAAAGAAGTATACAGACCGTCAAGTTCAGAAACTCAAGGATGCAAATCAAAATCTTACATATAACTTGATGGGTGAAGCCGACTCGCAACAATCACAGGATGTAGATGATAGTGAATCTAGCAAGAAACACCACAATGAGTCTAGTGGATATAGTGCAAGCTCCAAAGAAGAAGCTCAAACTGGTAAGAGGAAACATTTGGATGACTCACGTGGAGAAAGTAGTTAGAAGAAGATAAAGTTGAGTTCACAACCTGAAACCAATACTTCTTCCAGACAAGAGGAAGGTTCTCAAGATATGAATGTAACATCAGTAGTGGAGAATGAAGAAAGAGAAAACCAAGGAGTTCCAGAGACATTAGATCAAGCAAACATGCATGAGGTTCTAGCTGAAGAAGTCTGATCAAGTCCCTCCAAGGATCAAGAAGCTGTCACACATGAAATATATATGCACATTGAAGTGTCTGATGAGGAAGCATCATCTTCAGATTCAGAAGCTAGAGCTCAAGAACAAGGTGTTCAAGAAGATCTGTCTACCTTGCCAAATTGGTTGAGGAAGAGAGTAAAGGAGACTTCAGTCGTGGAAGTAGCACCAAAAGTTAACATACAAGATTTGTTGGGAAGAACCAAGTAGGATAAAGGAAAAGAGAAGGCCACTAGACTCTGCAAGATTACAAGGGATAGTTCTGGGTCTAGGAAAGTACACATTGCAATGCCAAGGGTAGATAAAGCAGTTGATGATATTGTTCCTCAAGACTATGATATAACCACTATGGATTTGGGACCGGCAATAAAGGAGCAAGAGTTTGAAGAATTGGAGGAATCATTTTCAGTGGTCAAAGAAAGATGGAGGCATGAAAAGGAAAGAGGAAATCGATTGGAGAAAGAAAACCTCGCCTTCAAGCAATATATTCAGCAATTGATGAATCCAATTCGGTAGCGTGAGGGGATGTCTACTCCACCTCCCATTCTTTCACATGAATCTATTGCTCATCTAGAAGGTATGAAATCACAGTCTCAAGAACTGAAAAGCTGGGTAGGCAGAATTAGAAACAAAACAGATGCATTCATTGAAGAACTTGTCTAGAAGTATGAGAGTGTTGCTCAGCTGTTAGAAAGGCTTCAAGCAGTTTCAGTAGCATGTTCCAAATTTGATAATGTCAAGAGAGATTACATACCACATTTGTAAGATTTGATGAATACCCCATTGTCAGTGTTGATAGAGGAAGGAGTGGTTGAGGAAGGTTCATCATACAATTTCTCTCCTTGGTACTTCAGTATGCATATAAGGGAGCAAATTCCTGACAAGGTTAAGATGGATTGTGTTTGAGTAGATAGTGTACTCCAGAGAGCTCATAATAAGATAGTTGGTGTGATGGATGATATGTGTGATCTCTTAGGAGAGGTTGCGATTCAAGATGTGAAGAATTACATACATTCACACTACTTTGACACTTCCCACTTCATCTCTGGTGAGCAGTTGAACATCATCTACTCCTTGATCTCATTCGTTGGTGGAAAGCAGGTTGGTTTAGTTGAGTGGGAGAAGATAATTAATGAGCATACACAAGATGTGATGATGGCAGAAGGAACCAATTAGAACGTGCCAAGTGTACCAGTTGCTGACATGGCAAAGGTTGTTCCAAAGTTCATGACATTGGTCGAAAAGAATAAGCATAAGAAAGAAATTCCACGTGGGTAGTCCACATAGGCCCCAAGGTTTCACCTTGGAAAACGTGCCTTTATTGCTTCTTGTATATTTCTAAAAATAGAAAGTTGTTGTAACCACCTTTGATGTGGCATGATCTCGGCCATTGAATCCAAATTGATCTTGGTCATTCCTTGTATTTTGAGGTCTATATAAACCTCATTTCCTCCTCATTTTATATATGAGTTTTGAGCTAATTAGAGCTGTTGCTAAGACTTTGCTGAGATTAATACAAGTTCCTTATTGAGCCATTCATGGTGATATTGTGTTCTCTTTGCAAGTTGCATGGTTTCTAAGTGCTCACTTGCATTAGATGTTTTAACTTAGTTTATTTCTTTAAAGTTTGTTAGCTTTAGTTCGTGGAAGTCATTGTCTTTCAATTTATTGGTGAAATCTCTTTATGTTCATACTTTTATGATTTGTCACTGGCAAGTTGTAGTGTAAGGTTAGACTAAACACATTACAAGCCTCATTTCAATTTCTCATAAAGCAATTTGAAAACCTTTCGCTTACCCTTAGAAGATTGCATCACCTTTGTGGAGTTGTTGTCTCATGGCGAAGTAAAGCGTGGTTGAGATTTCCATGAATTGATGATGATAGCTTACACCTAGATTAGATATTCTCTCTAAACCCTTATCTTTTGTACTTTTTTTGAAACAAATTGTTAGAAGTAGGATCAAGAGCTGTATTGTCATATCATAAGTTTATCATAGCATGTGTAGCCTTGAACAAGCGTTATCACCTGTGCAAGTGTAAACGGTATTTTCCTATTGTTGAACAGTGAGTGTAAGTCCCTTTGTTGAAACAACAAAACACATCTTTGCCGTGAGTTATCCTCATTTGTCAAGTAAAAGAAGATATTTTTGAACCTTGAAGTATACTCAGTTGATCATTTTGGAGCGACTTTTCAAGAGAGGATAAAATACGTAAGTATTTTATGCTACATTGTTCGTGCAAAGAAAGCACATCAACAGGTACTTCTTGAGTAGGTTTGAATAGAGAAAATTTGTTATATTAATATTTAAGTAAAGTTATTTAAAGTCACTAAAATTTTATTTTTTTACCATTAAGTTTATTTATGCAAAAAATAATCCAACTTTAAGGTTTAGGATTTAGAAGTTTAGAAAAACCTAGTTTTATAGGTCACTATTTATATAGGATTGTGATGTAGTATCGGTGATGGGTTAAATGAGCATCTAATTAATGGACTCACATAGTACACAAAAAAAGATAAAATATTTTCAAAGAATTTCAAATTATCATCATCAACATTTTCTTAGTACACAATTCTACTCATTTATAGGAGATTACAATAAGATGTGTAAGGAATCTCTATAATATGGACCCAACTCTACACTTTCAAAAAAGTCATCGATGATTATCATTTGACCATGCCTAGTAGTTAAATTTTACACCTCGAATTATCAACCTCACATCTGAAGATTCTCATCAAATTCAACCTGTCGTTCCTCTAATGTCAATCTCAATGTAACCAATATATTTATGGACCATCTTCTTGATACATAAACTATTGGTGCCAAACTCTAGTACTAATTTGTGCTAGTCTCCAATGCCAACCCTTTGTCTTTGTTAACCATAATATACTTGTGTGCTAAAGACTAATGGTTGAGCACTTAAACTACATACATGTTGGCATAATCATATGTCTCACCCGAAGCAAATTGAATCATGTACCTTTTGTGTGCTTTGTGTGCTACCTATTATAGATCCTACTCATGCATATTATAGAATCATACACATGTATGGATAATACTCAAAGCATCAATCATGTATATTACTACATCATTCTTGTATATCTTGTGTGTGTCTCAATTTATTATAGTATCAGGGACCTATATATAGGCACCTATCCCCTAGAACTACCTACACTAATTATAGGTGCATGTGTAGTTAGCCTTTAAAGCATACTTTCTTTAAAGCCACATGTGACTTGCATGAGTCCCAAAATACAATTTGTTTATATATGTTCAATATATACATGCTTTATCTATATCTACACTTATGCATGTTATACAAAACCATGTACAAGCTATCTGTATGTAGGCATTATAACTGACACTAATTCAAAATGCTACAATCAAGTTCTAGCATCCTCTTGACACAATTATGCATTCTATCCTCAAAACACCAAAATGCTTAGACAAAAAATTTAACCATAACGAAATGAAACACAACTACACACCACACTACATCCAATCACCATGCGCAATATCATTGTGTGTATCCTTCACTTGTGTAAGCTCAAAGGAAACCACTATAGTTTGTTGCACAAACTCCTCCCAATGTGTAGTGTCATTTGAAATGCAGGTCCCCATCCTTGAAATACCTATAATAATATCTTCCAACTAGTTTGCCTCTCTAACACTAAGCTTTGGCAACATTTTATTTCTAATCCTTTATGAAAATCCGTACATCCTCCAACTTCTAAATCCAACTAATATACTTTATTGCACATGATATAACTTGGCTTCAACCTTTTTGTGTCCTTACTATAATTCTATGTAATTTTTTGAATTGACTCCTCATACATGTAACAATCCATTTAAGATCAACATCTATAATGCCCTCTGGTAGGACTTGTTGATGTGGGTTTTGACACGCCAACTTTCTTGTGAACTGTGAAGCATTGCAGGTTGGAACAACAAAGGTTCCGCTACTTGGAAGGTGGCTAGCTTCAAGAGTCTTCATGAATTAGTTAAAAGGTTTGCAAAAATAACTCAACTGAAGAGTGCTTTAGTTGGTTTGTTCAAGGGTCTACATTGAGTATTAAGTATCATTCAATTGAAAGAGAGGCTCACTTAGTACAATTTGCAACTATTATCCATGCAAACAATCCATTTCATTTTAGACTAAATTAATGATTTTGATTTTAACTCTATTCGACTTCCTACAAACGATTTATAACATTAAAATTTTCTTTGTAACTAATTAAAACACTAAAAATAATAGCATGTCCATTAAAATTAGAATTTAATTTCATTAAATTTGAAGGGTTGTGCATTAAATTTTTTTCATTTCTCAAATAATTAAATTCTAAAATAATAGGATAGTGAAGAATGCATTGATAATTTTGTTTGAAAGTGATTAATTGATTTTGTAACATCTATTCTCATAATACTCGAATAAACTCAAGAATTTTACTAGAAAGTAAATAAACATGGTAAACATGAGAGAATTTTTTTCTTTTTTTAAAAATAACATTTAAATAAACACAAGTAATAAAGTACAGCTTTCTATATAATTTCATCCTTGAAATCTTAGCATAATCGAAGATAGAATCATAGTGAAATCCTTTCACTTAATATTTACAATACATAAAATACATTTGGCATAAGAATAGTTTTACCTCATACATTTGACTGTCATAAACCACAACATGAAGTACACTGCATTTGAAATATTGATATCCATCTTCACAAGCCTCAGCGAGTCTTCTGGTTTAGAGGTAGAGCATCATCTGAGTGCTTTACCTCCAACCACAGACCGGTGGTCCCCCGCTCACCTTCCTTTTTGAAAGTGGCCCTACCCTTCACAAAGGGTATAGATATAAGGAATTATCAAGTTTTTCCATTTGAGTCCCAGTGAGTTGTGTCCTACATAACTTCAATCAACCATACAACTCTAGATTCCTTCTAGCTAAGTATGATCATACTGATTGGTCATGCCATCTAGACACACACCTCTGACTTGACTTGGAACTATCTCATCCTACAATTTGACTTACTTCATTTAGTAACTCTAGACACAAACTTGTCTGTACTACAAACTCATTCTAGTCAATCTGACTTAGAAATAATCCTTAATCTAGGATATACATGCATTATATATATGTTTAAGTAATTCTAACCTTTCAGAGATTCTCTCTTTGCATAATTATAATTTCAAGGGTCTATGACCTTTTGTCACTCTTCTCTCTGATTCAATTATCAAACATCTTTGGTGCATAAAAACAAGTTACGACTCTACCTTAGAAACACATAAATTTGATATAGTACTACTAAGACTCTTATTGTCTTGCTTTATAGTTCTCTTAACCTCTCATTGTTGACCATTATGGTTTTCTTTACCAATATATATAAACAATGTCACATCTGGCATAAGAGTTGTATGTTACTCAAATCCTTCTGCTTTTAATACTAGGGCTTAACTTTTCTAACCCAATACGTGGAAAAATTAAACATCCTTGTTTTCCATAGATAATAACATAAGTATATCAAATCATGAGAACTCATTTCTCTAGTCTTTTCTAGACTAGTTGGCATTGTTCGAACTCACAATTCACACAACATGAATAAGCATAGTATACGAGGTATGACCTCATCCATATAGTATCTTGATGGATACCTACACTTTTCGAAACTAGTCTTTTGACTGAGATCATTATATCAACCCAAATAGGTTTGAGTCATAAAGATAACAAAATACCTTCAATCTTCTAATCTACTTAAGTCTATTGAATTTCCATTATTACAGGTTATAAGCTCGTATATGTATTCAATCTTCAAAACATGACAATAAACTTGTTTCAACCATCTATAGTTCAATAATCCTGTGGGCTTGTGTTATGAAATCTCCCATCATGCCCAACCTAGAACAAATCACTTCCATTGATGCCCATCCTTGGGCTAACTTTGTCTTCTGTGCAATTAACTCTAGCATAAGTTCTATTGAACAAAAACTATGAGGTCAATATCACTGCATTTCTTGGTTTACTCTCTCACTCAAGATAACTTAACATAAGTATTAGATGCTAATAAAATCTACCTAGGTTTCCATATTCTTGGATCACCTAGTACCCTAGATATGTATTACAAATTGACAAGAGGAATTCTATTTCCCTCAAAGCAATCTCTATTCAAGTTACCTCCTCCTTGCTTCCATGTCATAATGATAATATCTCACCTAAAGTTTATTGATAAAACTAGTAAGATTTCATCTATGAACCACCATAGTCGTAATGATTATCCTCTAGATGCAATGAGTACTAAGTGGACCATTCATTAATATGAGAGATGGGTTCATGTGAACCACTACTCATGAAATATGGGTCATGTGTTTGACTCAAAAACTACGCAGTTAAACCCTAAAATAAAATATCATAATTTAACATGCTGCGAAAAATACCTCCTAGTTATCTATCCTATGTTCACTATCCTTCATTATAGAATAGGGTATGTACTCTTGCATGATACCAATCATTTCTAATAGTTTTAAAAATACAAAAGTTGTAATATACGATTGACCTTGGATAATCTAAATGAGATCATCATCTTTCTATTACTCCTAGAGAGAGGATTCCTATCACAAGTCTTAAGATCACAATAAATAATAACACTGAGATATATATAATCTCTTTCTAGACTCATAGGACTTATAATGGTATTAGAATTTATACCCTCCATTGGATACCTAAAACTTTTTGGTCTCAAAAATACATACTTACTCAAAGTTAACAAAACTAATTGTTTTCATGTTTATACAAGATGTTAGAGCCTTTTAGCCTCTTATATCTCCACAGAGCCCACAAAATCAATACATATAAAGACTTATCAAGTCTCTCGGCCATAGAATCTATCTTGAACTCTAATCCTATCGACTTAATGTTCACATCATTTTATCCCAAAAAGGGTGGCCTATAATACTTCAACTCTTAATGCTACTCGCACCTTGAGTGCCAAAACATGGTTAAGTAAGATACTTTAACTATATCTTAAGGAACCATGATTAGACAAATGTTATGAAAGTGAGATTAATGATTTGCATGAGTTCAATACTAAACTCAACATGAGAACATCTCTACAAGCTCATATTTATTCGTAGTAAATAAAATAGAATAACAGTTAAAGTTCAATAAACATACCTCTTGTATGTCATACTATAGATATAATAACAATAGTACTCCTTACTATAGAGCTCTCTCTCTCTCTCTATGGATGATAAATGCCAATAGTGCTTCTCTCGGTGGATGGTATTCCTTTTCCCTTATGATAACAATGCTTCTATACTCTACGGTGCATTGTAGAATCTCCATTTTATGATAAAAACCCTTATCTCCTCTTGATAACGATGCTATGCTATCTATTTTCCGTGGCAACTGTTTGTTATCTCTTTCTTGCAGAGTTCAATCGTGATGAAATATAAGTTGTGCTTTTCTTTTTCCCTTAACAGATCTATTCCACACGTCTGAGATCCTTCTCTACCCAATTTCCTCTCTATAGTTAGAGAAACTTTGAGAGTTTTCTCTTTCTCCCAAAATGTATGTCATCCGTCACTATATCTCCCTTCGGTAATCACCTGATATCTCAGCGATACCTCTCCCTTTTAACACAGCCACCTTCCATTGCTAGAAACTCACTCAAAGGTCGTTATCTTCTTCCCTGACAACCCACGCATCAAGAGCATTGAATACTCCACTAAAAAGGTTGTAAATCTATATGGGTAACTTGAATGCCAACATGTATTTCTATATCTTAAGTTCTATTCTATTGTCTCCCCTTCCAGAAGCGTACCAACTGAAGATAATATATATCCCCTCAAAGAAAACCAATTATTCGTTACAAGAAAAGAACTATCATACAGCCATAGAAACATAGGTGGAATATTTCCCTAACTTTTGCTACGTTAGCATGCACTAGAAGTGGAGTGATGAGTCTTTTAAGATCACTTCTTTGCTTATCAGTTATGAAGGTTGTCCCCCCCCCCCACGATAACTAACTCCTTCTAACTAGCATACTTTCTTATCTGACAAAGTCGTCCCTATACAAAATGGTTTCCCCTAAAGTTCAAAAGACTCCACTACTCTCTTAACTACAGAAACTAAGGTAGATTTAGTGCCTTTTAATTGTGCTACAACAACATGCAAGAAGCGGAGTATGACCACTCTCTCACGACAGGTTAAAGAGAGTTAAGTGCTCCGTAATTATATGGGTAGGTATTAATTGCACAAAGACTATCATTCCATTGGAAAAGAAACTCTGGTATAATAAATATAAGTTATAAATGATAATTAAATAAATAATAAAACATCATTATAGTGTAGGAATACATACGACGAATCCACTAGATGTTCTAAACTCTTGACCACATAGCCTCCTTAAAAGTTAAGAATGAAAACTTTTTAATAAAGGAGGTGGTTATCATTTAACCAAATAACAACTACTACTCTCAACTTGAGAATATTCACATATAATATTAGTCTAAAAACAAGCTTAGATATTAATATCAATAGGGTTTATAATAATGGGACGTAAACTTACGCACAATTCGTGATTGGGTCGAGTTCATCTCCCCTTCATGTATAAAAGAAAATCACATCCATTTTGATTAGACAAAATATGAAATTCGACGTCAAAACTACTAACAAGAAACATATTATTAATTCTACCAACTACATCATTAAACATGCAACAAAATAACATTTACGATGCAAAGAACAGCGTTTCCAATATAAAGTCGCCTTATTTGCAAAAGGACTAATGTACAACCTTAATGATGTCGCTTTCCCAAAATGACTAGGTTGACGTTAAACGACACTAAAAAGACTCTAAACGACATCGACAACTTGTCGAGTCGAGCAATAAACTTAGACCAAAAGGGTTGAGTATCACTTACTTGACTTAATTAGGTTCACCAATTGCACCAACAATACTTAAGATGGCGACAAACTATACTTTTCCTTATATTTATTCCCTTCTCTCCGATTATGCTCTCCCTCCCTTTCTTGGAGAGGTGGAAACCTGTTTTCCTGAAAGTAACTTGCAATCATGTAAATGGGATTAGCGTATCGTTAGTCCATTCATAACCTCATGAATAACAAATTCAAAAATACATTCTGAAATCATTACATCACATGCATTTATTCACATGACTAGAATCTAGGAAACTAACGATTTATCCCGACATTATACCTTAATGCCAAATCATTTATCCATAGAATTCACTTCTATTTACGTAAAAGTAAAAAAAGTAATTTCAAGTCAAAATTAGGGATGTGACATACCTTCCCCCTTAATATTCATCATCCTTGATGATTCAACATATCATAACATAAATAAGAAAAAAAAATTGTTTAACCTTTCCATGAGTAACCTCTTTGTTTCGCAAGCAACGCTTGGAATCCTCAAACTTTTAAAAAGCTCGATCATGACCACTCTTGGGTCCTGTTCCTGTAAAACATTCTAAGAATATAATGGTCATTTGTTATATACTTTTAAAATATAATCATAAAGAGCATATGCCTCCTGGCAATAGAATGATTATGTAATCGATCAAATTGATAACTTTGAAAACTTCAAAGAGTCCTTCATATCTAGGTACTGATTTGGAATACATTCCATACTTTATGAAACTTTTTTTCTCTATTATTAGCTTCCACAAATCTTTCCCAATCAGTTTGATTTGTTTATCCTTTTTTGACAACATTTCTGGACTAATGCTAATCCTATCTTTTAGCTTACCCAGCTTATAGGAGTTTGGCATCTTCTTCTGTCTAATGTTTCAGATGGAGTCATCATGTTAGCATAATTATAGGAGGTTGTTATAACAAGCTCCATAAGAGGTGGATACTTTTTTTTTCATGTGTAGCAACCATCCACTTCAATCACAAGTTTACCAAGAAAATTTTACCAAAGTTTAATAACATTATTTAAGTATGGTACCGCCATAAGATACAAAGAGTAACATCAACTTTCACTCTTCTAGCTAAAAAGGTTATTTAACAACTACAAATTTAATTCATTTCATGCATCATTTAAATAAGCTGATAAGTAATTACAAGAGAAAGGATCATAATTCCTTATCTAGTTCAACTGTCCTCCAAGACTCGACATGCCACTGATGAGAGGGGAAGTGTCACTTGGCTATTTTTACCTCCAACCATGGACTTAAGCGGTTTTCCCGCATACTTCCTACCCGGAAGAAGTTTGACCCTTCAATGAAAGGTTGTGTTGGAAACCTTCTTAGTTGTCATTTGAGCTCTAGTGTGTACCCCCACTTAACTAACTCTGTCGCACTACCATGGATACCCTCCAACCAAGTACAAATCTAGTTAGCTAAATGTTTGGAGTACTGTGAACTGACGAGTGGATGTGGTGGCAACATCACTCACTATGGCCATAGTTTTTATAAATATACGTTTCGCAATGAACGTAGTCATGGTTCACCACCCTGCTCAACTTGGAGAGACTATTAACTTGGGCTTACTGGACTACCCGTCTGCCCGCATACAATAACACATGATTCAAAAGGTGATATCAACGTAAGACCTCCTTCTGGTAGCTTACATATTAATTATATAACCCTAAAAGGGTTTGGAACAAATTTCCTTCCACACAAGGTTTCTTTCTTCTGTAACGTTAAGGACATACTAGGTGCATTTTCTATAATTTACTCCCTTACACAATCCATTAGAGGCCCATCCAGGACATGATAGAGATGAACATTACATCAAACATAGAGAGCAACCAAAATGTTCTGGTATAGCCACCATAATAATTTAAATCCGTAATCAAAGTATCATAAATTTCATCTTCAATAATAAGTCAAAAGAATGAGCTTGATTTTTAACAATAAATTGAATTTTGACCAACTGGTCATAAAATGGACAATCTTCAAAATTTGGTGGCTAGACCATTCCAAAAAAAAGGAATACAATAGTGACAATCCTAGCAAATATTAAAAGGAATTTTACCAAAAATGCAAAGAAGTGTCAAAGTTCAGAGGAACACTTATTATGCACTACGTGACTAACTGAGTCACTGACAAGGGAGTAGATTGCTACACTGCACTCAGGTTTTCCAAAAACTTACAGTGGGTTAGTGATCATGTTATAAGCACAACAAATAAATAAACTTCTTAAGACTTTCATCATGCTCAAAAGATTTTACAACTCAAAAAGTTATATCACACTCACTCCTATTTCCTGGAATATCTATCGTTCATCACTCAGATTATAAGATTGCACTATATCAACACACAGAGATTACAGATAGAACACAAGCTTCTTCTCTTTGCAACTATTATGAATTATCTTGCAAAACAAATACATTTCTAAATCTTGTACCATTTTTCTTAGTATTCTATGCCAATATATCACTACTTGACCTTTAATGACCCTTTTATTCCACTTGGCTCATTCCAAGCCTTCTAGGAGTTAAACTAGAACCTATCTTATCTATGTATCTTTGATATAATTTCTAGGATCTTCAACTCTCAGTTGCTCTTGCACCTGGTGGATTACTTTTGGATCTTCCCATCCTTAAGTTCTTGAGAAATAAGAGTGATCTTGAATTCATACAGACACCGCTCTACTCGAGCTCTTAGTCTGATTAGAAACTGACCAAGGTTTTACCTTTCTAGTCAAAGTCTCAAAATCTTTCCACTATACAACGTTAGCAAAATTGTTTTGCTCTTGGAGTTTTAATTCCTTAATTGGTTCTTTCTTAACTACTGACTTGGGTAAGTACTGGGAAATAGTCTTCCTAACAATTTTATTAGTTATTCTCTTATGCCACTCTAACATAAAACAAGTTTCAAACCTTATCCAATCTACTAAATGTTTAACAAGTTTTCTCGTCATGGGCTCATAGGTCCATGTGTTGAACCCGGTTTGCTCTGATACAATATGTAACATCCATTCTTATAATACTCGAATAAACTCAAGAATTTTACTAGAAAGTAAATAAACATGGTAAACATGAGAGAATTTTTTTTCTTTTTTTAAAAATAACATTTGCATAAACACAAGTAATAAAGTACAGCTTTCTATATAATTTCATCCTTGAAATCTTAGCATAATCGAAGATAGAATCATAGTGAAATCCTTTCACTTAATTTTTACAATACATAAAATACATTTGGCATAAGAATAGTTTTACCTCATACATTTGACTGTCATAAACCACAACATGAAGTACACTGCATCTGGAATATTGATATCTGTCTTCACAAGCCTCAGTGAGTCTTCTGCTTTAGAGGGAGAGCATCATCTGAGTGCTTTACCTCCAACCACAGACCAATGGTCCCCCGCTCACCTTCCTTTCTGGAAGTGGCCCTACCCTTCACGAAGGGTATAGATATAAGGAATTATCAAGTTTTTCCATTTGAGTCCTAGTGAGTTGTGTCCTATGTAACTTCAATTGACCATACAACTCTAGATTCCTTCTAGATAAGTATAATCATATTGATTGGTCATGCCATCTAGACACACACCTCTGACTCGACTTGGAACTATCTCATCCTACAGTTTGACTTACTTCATTTAGTGACTCTAGACACAAACTTGTCTGTACTACAAACTCATTCTAGTCAATCTGACTTAGAAATAATCCTTAATCTAGGATATACATGCATTATATATATGTTTAAGTAATTCTAACCTTTCAGAGATTCTCTCTTTGCATAATTATAATGTCAAGGGTCTATGACCTTCTGTCACTCTTCTCTCTGATTCAATTATCAAACATATTTGGTGCATAAAAACAAGTTATGACTCTACCTTAGAAATACATAAATTTGATATAGTACTCCTAAAACTCTTATTGTCTTGCTTTATAGTTCTCATAACCTCTCAATGTCAACCGTTATGGTTTTCTCTACCAATATATATATATAAACAATGTCGCATCCGGCATAAGAGTTGTATGTTACTCAAATTCTTCTGCTTTTAATACTAGGGTTTAACTTTTCTAACCCAATACATGGAAAAATTAAACATCCTTGTTTTCCATAGATAATAACATAAGTATATCAACTCATGAGAACTCATTTCTCTAGTCTTTTCTAGACCAGTTGGCATTGTTCGAACTCACAATTCACACAACATGAATAAGCATAGTATACGAGGTATGACCTCATCCATATAGTATCTTGATGGATACTTACACTTTTCAAAACTAGTCTTTTGACTGAGATCATTATATCAACCCAAATAGGTTTGAGTCATAAAGATATCAAAATACCTTCAATCTTCTGATCTACTTAAGTCTACTGACTTTCCATTATTACAAGTTATAAGCTCGTATGTGTATTCAATCTTCAAAACATGACAATAAACTTGTTTCAACCATCTATAGTTCAATAATCCTGTGGGCTTGTGTTATGAAATCTCCCATCATGCCCAACCTAGAACAAATCACTTCCATTGATGCCCATCCTTGGGCTAACTTTGTCTTCTATGCATTTAACTCTAGCATAAGTTCTATTGAACAAAAACTATGAGGTCAATATCATTGCATTTCTTGGTTTACTCTCTCACTCGAGATAACTTAACATAAGTATTAGATGCTGATAAAAGCTACCTAGGTTTCCATATTCTTGGATCATCTATTACCCTGGATATGTATTACAAATTGACAAGAGGAATTCTATTTCCCTCAAAGCAATCTCTATTCAAGTTACCTCCTCCTTGCTTCCATGTCATAATGATAATATCTCACCTGAAGTTTATTGAGAAAACTAGTAAGATTTCATCTATGGAACCATCATAGCCATAATGACTATCCTATGTTCACTATCCTTCATTATAGAATAGGGTATGAACTCTTGCATGATACCAATCATGTCTAATAGTTTTAAAAATACAAAAGTTGTAATATATGATCGACCTTGGATAATCTAAATGAGATCAACATCTTTCTATTACTCCTGGAGAGATGATTCCTATCACAAGTCTTAACATCACAATAAATAAAAACATTGAGATATAGATAATCTCTTTCTAGACTCATAGGACTTATAATGGTATTAGGATTTATACCCTCCATTGGATACCTAAAACTTTTTGGTCTCAAACATATATACTTACTCAAAGTCAACAAAACTAATTGTTTTCATGTTTATACAAGATGTTAGAGCCTTTCGGCCTCTTATATCTCCATGGAGTCCACAAAATCAATACATATAAAGATTTATCAATTCTCTCAGCCATATAATCTATCTTGAACTCTAAGCCTATCGACTTAACGTTCACATCATTTTATCCGAAAAAGGGTGGCCTATAATACTTCAACTCTTAATGCTACTCGCACCTTGAGTGCCAAAACATGGTTAAGTAAGATACTTTAACTATATCCTAAGGAACCATGATTACACAAATGTTATGAAAGCAAGATTAATGATTTGCATGAGTTTAATACTAAACTCAACGTGAGAACATCTCTACAAGCTCTTATTTATTCGCACTAAATAAAATAGAATAATAGTTAAAAGTTTAATGAACATGCCTCTTGTATGTCATACTATAGATATAATAACAATAGTACTCCTTACTATAGAGCTTTCTCTATCTATGGATGATAAATGCCAATAATGCTTCTCTCGGAGGATGGTATTCCTTTTCCCTTATGATAACAATGCTGCTATACTCTATGGTGCGTTGTAGAATCTCCATTTTATGATAACAACCCTTATCTCCTCTTGATAATGATGCTATGCTATCTATTTTCTGTGGTAACTGTCTGTTATCTCTTTCTTGCAGAGTTCAACTACGGTGAAATATAAGTTGTGCTTTTCTTTTTCCCCAAAACAGAGACATCTTGACACAGTTTTTATAGATCTATTCCACACGTTTGAGATCCTTCTCTACCCAATTTCCTCTCTATAGTATGAGAAACTTTGAGAATTTTCTCTTTCTCCCAAAATGTATGTCATCTGTCACTATATCTCCCTTGGGTAATTGCCTGATATCTCAACGATACCTCTCCCTTTTAACACAATCACCATCCATTGCTAAAAACCCACTCAAAGGCCATTATCTTCTTCCCTGACGACCCACACATCAAGAGCATTGAATACTCCACTTAAAAGGTTGTAAATCTATATGGGTAACTTGAATTCCAACATGTATTTCTATAGCTTAAGTTCTATTCTATTGTCCCCCCTTCCAAAAGCATACCAACTGAAGATAATATATATCCCCTCAAATAAAACCAATTGTTCGTTATAAGAAAAGAACTATCATACAGCCACAAAAACATTGGCGGAATCTTTGCCTAACTTTTGCTACATTAGCATGCACTAGAAGTGGAGTGATGAGTCTTTTAGACCACTTCTTTGCTTATTAGTTATGAAGGTTGTCCCCCCCCACGATAACTAACTCTTAACTAGCATACTTTCTTATCTGACAAAATCGTCCCTATACAAAATGGTTTCCCCTAAAGTTCAAAAAGACTCCACTACTCTCTTAACTATAGAAACTAAGGAAGATTTAGTGCCTTTTAATTGTGCTACAACAACATGCAAGAAGCGGAGTATGACCACTCTCTCACGACAAGTTAAAGAGAGTTAAGTGCTCCATAATTATATGGGTAGGTATTAATTGCACAAAGACTATCATTCCATTGGAAAAGAAACTCTGGTATAATAAATATAAGTTATAAATGATAATTAAATAAATAATAAAACATCATTATAGTGTAGGAATACATACGGCGAATCCACTAGATGTTCTAAACTCTTGACCACATAGCCTCCTTAAAAGTTAAGAATGAAAACTTTTTAATAAAGGAGGTCGTTATCATTTAACCAAATAACAACTACTACTCTCAACTTGAGAATATTCACATATAATATTAGTTTGAAAACAAGCTTAGATATTAATATCAAAGGGTTTATAATAATGGGACATAAACTTACGCACAATTTGTGATTGGGTCGAGTTCATCTCCCCTTCACGTATAAAAGAAAATCACATCCATTTTGATTAGACAAAATATGAAATTTGACATCAAAACTACTAACAAGAAACATATTATCAATTCTATCAACTACATCATTGAACATGCAACACAATAACATTTACGCCGCAAAGAACGACGTTTCCAATATAAATTCGCCTTAGTCGCAAAAGGACTAATGTACAACCTTAATAACGTCACTTTCCCAAAATGACTAGGTTGACGTTAAATGACACTAAAAAGACTCTAAATGACATCGACAACTTGTCGAGTCGAGCAATAAACTTAGACCAAAAGGGTCGAGTATCACTTACCTGACCTAATTAGGTTCGCCAATTGCACCAACAATAGTTAAGATGACGACAAACTATACTTTTCCTTATATCTATTCCCTTCTCTCTGATGATGCTCTCCATCCCTTTCTTGGAGAGGTGGAAACCTATTTTCCTGAAAGTAACTTGAAATCATGTAAATGGGATTAGCGTATCGTTAGTCAATTCATAACCTCATGAATAACAAATTCAAAAATACATTCTAAAATCATTACATCACATGCATTTATTCACATGACTAGAATCTAGGAAACTAATGATTTATCTCGACATTATACCTTAATGCCAAATCGTTTATCCATAGAATTCACTTCTATTACGTAAAAGTAAAAAAGTAATTTCAAGTCAAAATTAGGGATGTGACAAATTTGCATTGGAATAATTAAAACATCAAAACAACAATCTATTCCTTCAAAATCATTGTTTAAGAACATGGAATTTGAAAAGTCATGAACGAAAATTTATCCCAATTTATAGGAATTCAATTATGATTTTTGAGACAATGAGATTGCATTAAAATCTACAAAATTTAAATATGTAGAAGTCATAAAATCACCTCAAATTTCTACCTTGTAAAATTGAAATCTATCACTAATTTCCTAATCTATCTCCAATGTAAAAAATGCAAAAAAAGGGGGGGGGGGGAGAAAAGGGTAAAAAATAAATCCAAACCTGCTTCCCATCCTTCCTATGCACCATTTGACAAATAGATGAACTTAACTTGAAACCAATATTTATTGGACCCATTGCCACAATCCCAATGTGAGACAGTGTGATCTTCTAAGGAAAGTCTTGTGCATGAGTATTGGTAAATCATAGTATGTGCAAATGTGTTCATTCAACCACACAAAATTCCCTACCATCAGTGGGGTATCAGTGGTTTAAACTGTGCTAAGATTCATCAACATTTATTGAATTAAATGCATAAGATTGGACATAAAGAAAAAAAAAACTTAGAATTTGGAAAATCCCATTAAACAAGAAAAAATGCAGAAAAAATGGGGTAAAATTGATATGTTGTATTTAATTCAATGTTCTCAAACCTCAATGGGTTTTCCAATCCCTTAAAATGAGTTGCAAGTGTGTATAAATAAGCACATTTGGATGAGAAGACAAACAATCATTCCCTCCAAAATCACAAAATGACAAATTACTTTAGAATGTGAAGGGTCACTTTGACTTGTTCTTTCACATTCTATTCCTTCATTACATGTCATCTAAAATTTGACGTATAGATGTATGTCACATAACTTGTACACACTTCTAAAGCATTTCACTCTCTAAAGATCCTCCTTCGTCATGTATCGATGCATTTGAATCAAAGCAACCTCATCCCGGTTCCTTCTTTTCTTTAGCAATTTACATTCCTTTTTTATACCCATATCTTGCATTTAATAACAACAAAGCATCAAATTCATTTAAAATAAAGGTAAACAATCAATCTTAATCGATATTTTTGTAGAGTTTTCGTAAGATTAAAATTTGATTATTATAAAGATTTTGACTTTTAAAATGCATTTGTAGGATACACAATCAATTTTGCATAATTGACTCTTTGTAAAACCAAATGCACAATTCTAAATGAAAAATTAGACTAAAATTCCAAGTTGCAAAAGCTTAAATGATCAAAACAAGTAATTTATTACTTTTTTGCAAATTGAAGTTTGGGCCCATTTGCAAGTTGCAAACTTAGATTCAAACCCAATTTGTACTTTGAAACTATTATTGCATTTTGCAAATTACAAAAGGAATTGGTTTTCTAGACTACAATTAAAGTTTGGGCTCCAATTATTCTTTATAATAAAACACAAATTGCAAAAAAAAAAGAATTCTGGATTGCTCGTCAGATTTTAGACCTAGTGTGTATCTTGCAAAAGTTTTGCAAACTGTAAAGATTTTTAGATTTTTAAATTGCAATTGGGGTTTAGACTCTAGTTGCAGTTTGCATTAGAATTGCAAATTGCAAATCTTTTGGGAATCTGAATTGCAACCAGAGTTCAGACTCTATTTGTAGCTCACAAAAAAAATTGTAAAATTGAAACTCTTTTGGGTTTCCAGATTGAAGGGCACTAAGGTTTTATACTAAGATTGAAATTTTATTTTTCATTGCAACAGAGGGTCAAAACTAGAGCTAGCTAAGTTTTAGGGTTTAAATTTGAAATTGGCATTTTTGGTAAAAGCTCAAAACTAAAACTTTAAGTTTTAAAACGTAGCCGATAGTAAAAACCAAAAAAAAAATGCAAAGGAAAAACCTAGAAAATGTAAAGCAACGCCTTTAAATAGGTCAAAATCTATGAAGTCAAAGAGTTGGAAAGTTGCAAGGGAGTTGGATCACCAAGAGGTTGTGGAGAACTAGTGGCTTAGGATTTCAATATGCTTTGCATAAAACCATCTCGATCTCCCGGGTTTCAAGGCAATTTTACAATTTGTAGCCTAGGGTTTCAAAATGAAATTGTAACTTTATCATTATAGTTTTAATATGATACATTACTTTAACCCCTTTATTTTGAATGTCCATATCACACCCTAGGACCTAAAACATATTATTTTTCTAAACCCTAATTGTAAAATTGACTCAAACCACTACAAAATCAATTGTGTAAAATAAAAAGAATAGGATAATCAAGACATTCTTAAAATGCAATCCATAAAATCCACCAGTAGGGTCACCAAATTTGAAAAAAAATTAGGGGCATGTTGTGAGTGGTCTCGACATGACTCCTTTCTAAAGTGTGTGTAGTTTAGCTTAGAAAGGCACAAGTTGAAGGTTGACTCAATATGACCAACCAATGGATGTCGCAAACCACTTACATGTGAGGTAAAGGGCTTGAACATATGGTTCTATCAACATATCCAATTTTGTAAGGTCATCCTTCACTTGATCTCTGTTCTCTTCAAATATCTAAATCTTCTACCCATCTTACATAATAACATCTTCATCTTCTTGATGCTACTCTATCTTGATTATATCATTTCTTTATTCTTTTCCTCTATTGCAACATCCTTTTGTATTAGGTTTGATATTATGCACAATTGATTCTAGACGCTAATAATTGGTCAACCAATGCTTCAATAGCATCAAGTTTATTTTCTAGTAAAAAATGAACTCCTATGCACACGTGTCTTCAATACCGCCTAACTGAGATAGTGAAACTTTATCTACAACCTTTCCTTTGTCCATTAGAGATGAGTTAACACATCATTGACTATTTTGAGCATATCCAAGATAGTATCCTAATCCTTGGATTTCTTGTTTTCCCTTGTGATCTAGCACATCAAATCTTCTAAAACCTCTTGGTTAGTAGTAAGCTCTTCTCTCAACTTCTTCAAAAGAATCTCACTTTTCCCAAATGTTCTTGGTACTTCTCCATATTAGTGGTAAGGTGGTAGTTACTTTTGACCAATACTATTAAAGCATAACTACAATAACAAAACATCTCTACCACTGGTTTCCAATATAACGGACTCAAACCATGAGTCGAGTCAAGTAATCAACATGCAAAAGAGACCTCGTGACATGTGTTTGGGAGTTACAAGCATCTTTCTATAAGCTTCAAGACCTTTCTTATGAACTTGGTTATCCAACTTCACTAGAGGACAAAAACAACCCACTAGAAGACAAAAAATAACCACTTAAGTTAAAAAAGACAACCAACTTCTTACACATTGTCATAGATGCTTTCTTATACCTCTTACAATTTCATAGATACTTCTTACACATCTTACAACATCATAAATTGTTATAGATTCCCTTCCACTTCATGCCAAGTGTTCAATGATGTCTTACACACATATTCCAAGTCACATAAAGAATAATAATTAATTATAAACATCCTGTAACCTCATGTGAATGTCCAAGTTGGTCCTCTCCATGATCCTTGGAGATGCACACATGATTAACTGACTATTAAATAAATAAATTACCAGCTTGAAAGGATTGCAAGGTGAATATCACCCCTAGTCCTAACTAGAAAAAATATAACCTCTAAGCCATTTTGTCATTTAGAAAAATGCCTAGCCATCGGTTATCCTCTAGAATCACTTCTCACCCCATAATCACTTAGTACTCCATAATGATGAAACTTATTCCCTAATCACTCTTTTCTCTTGATTAACACATTTTGAAACCCTAGTTTCATGCTAGGTCTTTGTATTGCCCTTTTGCATTGTTGTTCCAAGTTCCAAAATCACCCTCATTTAGGATAGTGCCTAATGCATTTATAGCATGTTGACTGCATCTCTTTTATCAACTACTATTAAATTATATACAAGGGCTTGTCAAAAGGAGAAGATCCTTGCTTAACAAGTTCCTCAAAGGTGTTTATAAACACTGTTAGTTATTTATTATAGGTTTAAAGTCAATGATCACTTCTAAATGCTAGTTTCAGATTTGCACCCATGGAGATTAGTTTTATAATAACAGGGGTGACCTAGGTTCTCAAATAGTTCCAATCAATTGTATTAGTCTGCTCATGCCAAATTTGACATCAAATATTAGGTATTAGTTGTTTGTCACAACTCTTTTTCCTTATCAAGGTGAGCACTTATTGTTTAATATTTTATTCTATATATTAAATAAAGCTTCTAATAGAAAATTGTGTAGAATTTTTTGTATCAAATTGTATTATAATATTTTATTCTATTTTAGATTTGCTCAAATATATATTTATAAGCCTTACTCTTATATTTAAACTTATTATTTTATTGACAACTTTATTTAGTTGACTTTTTTTTTTTAAGGTATGATTATTTCCTTACAAATATTTTGAAGTTCAACTAAGTGAGATTTTAGATTTTATCTTCAAAATTTAATAATGATAAAAAATTATAATTTAATAACTAAATGGAAAAAAAGGTTAGACCATGAGCTCTGAGAAACCTCTTAAAGATTGTTAGGAATAATTGCATGTTAGGAATAACTACATGGAGCACCCCTGTAAAGGGGAAAAGTGCATAGAGGAGCTCTCAACTCTGATCTTCTACTTGGCAATGCTCTATAATCCAAAGAGTCCAGATACTAAGTGGAATTTTCAGACCTTTAAGCATCTTAAGATACAAATTTGTGAATAGAACTTGGGAGAAAGTGAGGGCCACACAATCGTAAATTATGTTGTATTCCATGGAATATTAGGAGACTCCTTGGCATTACAAGGACCTCGATAAACACCCTTCTTAAGGAAGTGTATATATTTATGCAAACCGTATATAAATCCTCTATCATTTGTGTATGTCCTCTAGTCAACAACAGAGTGAACAGCCGATTTCCTGCAGATCAGGTAAGCAAAATCTCTAATTCACATTAATGGGCATCTTTAGCTTTTTCTTTGTTCTGCATCACTTTCCAGGCTTAGTTTTACATTTTCTGCGGGTGGTTATCCTGAATTAATTAATCTTACTGTGTATTGATCAATGGTATTGCATTTTTTCCATTGTTAAATCATGAGTAATTGGAATTTTATATCACTTAAAATTGTTTAAGGCTATTGTTTTCTTTCCCTCCTTTCCCTCCAATGCGAGCGAACAAATTTAAAAAAAACATAAATTGTTTGCCCACAAAATCAGATTTCTCGCCAAATATATCTTACCGTATATGAATGGTGAATTGGTATTTTATTTCAATGTGTATGTATCTTCAAGAGATTTGCCACCCAAGTATTCTTATGGTATACTTGTTAGGTTTTCCTGAAGTTTTTCTTCAATTTTGACGAAGTTGTATGCTAATCTTATGGAGAAGCTGGCCCTGATTAATGTTTTTTAAAAAATATTCTCTAATTTTGGTTTAGCGGCATGATAGTCTTATTGTCAAATACCAAATAGTCCCTCATTTGCGAGTAACCTTTCAAGGAACTTATGAAAGTCTGTTATGGTAATTTTGAGGTACCATATCTATTATACTTCTCTACATATTCTCTGTTCTTTTGTAAGTTGGACTCTTTCTTCAATTTATTTTGAGCTAGTGAGGTTTAGGGCTTAAATGCTAGTCCATTTATTAGGATGCCTGAATCCAAAAGTTTGGATGGGTTGAAATTCTGCTGCAGAGGATACACACTGGTTGGTGGAGGCAGGAAATCATGGGACCCAGGTATTAAACATAATTGCAGGAGGAATTGCCCCGATCCTCAGGATGGTTAAAGATCAATAGTCTCATGTCTGGAGTCGTTACAAGAGGATTTGGGCTACCTGATTGGATGTCAGTTCCAATTAGTCTATTATGAACAGCATAGCATAAATATTTGATTCCAGATTTTGATTAGCAATAAGTAGGCTGGAGTCGTTACATCATGACAATGCTTTATTTTGATTTATAATTGCAATGCCGAGAAACTGGCCATGTGATTGAACGGCAAGTTATCCAATCAACAGATGCAAGCTCAAAATTCCACTGTTTCCAAAATCAGGTTGACCTCTTTAGTGTCTGGGGTTCTGTATCTTTCTCTTTGTCTCTGCTATTATAATTTAGTTATTGCATGTTATTCAAATTATCGAATTTTAAGGTCTCAATTCTATAGTGGACCCATCCATTAACATACCACCAAGTGATCATACCCCCAATATTTTTCCTTAGTGGCCAAGTACTCCCAAGTTTGACACAAATCTGTGGAAAACCAGTAAAATTGGTTCTTTGTGAGTAATTTCTGAAATTTTCACTGAGGGCCAAGTCTACAGTTACTCACTATACTTCATTGTCTTTATATTGATGCTGTGCATCCAATCACAATATTTTTTTCCTATTTGATACATGTTTTTATGCTTATTTTGATGTCGAGTGAGTGGAGTTTTAGTGAATGAAAATTATGGCTTTTTATCAAATTTTAAATTTAAATTTGTATATTTTCTATTCCAAGTTTTTCCAGAGTATGGGTCCAGGTGATATGACCTTAAAGGTGGGCTTTCATTTGCATAATGTAAAACAACTCTTATAGCAACTGATTCTGTAAACTTGTGTTGGTACCAACTATCACAATTTTCTTCACCTCCTGAATGAAAAGATAAATATGGTTTTCTGATCATAAAAACAGTTTGCACTAGCTGTCTAGTATGAATATCTAAAATGAAAAAAAATCACAGTTGTACCAAATTAATCAACAAAATTACATTTTCGACGAATCAAACTAATGATTGCAACAGCATATCCAGTTATCTAGAAAATCTTTAATGCGTTGCTTGGAATGTAGAAAGTTATTCAGTTTTATTTTCTCTGACTTTTCAACTAGTGAGGATTGTATATTTTATGATTTAGATTTTAAATTTAGACTGATGCTTCCTCAGAGTTAAACTGTTGACTAACTGATTCAATTATCTATGATTTTTGAGAAAAGGTGAAGTCAACTTGAATTTAACAACGCATAGTATCAACCAGGAACCTTTCTCTTCTGTTGCTACTGCAGTTTTTCTTATTTGGAGTGTTGCATGGTGACATACCTGGCATTTTTTCAGATCAGATTCAGGACACATCTGGATATGATGACTCACCCCGTGCATTTGAGCAATTCACTCCAATATTGGGCTGCATGTGCTGGAGGCACTTCTGACATGCACCCTAGCCTCTCTGTGGACCCTACACAGGGTTTTGACATATAAAAACAGCTGAAAATGGGAGAAACCAATCCATAATCCAGGGAAGGTATCCCGCACTATGACACATCAGCATATGCATTCAATTGAGATGCTCTCAAACTACCTCTGTATGCACCAATACTAGGTTTATAATTATAATGTCTGTCAATTGCTACGACATATGCAATCAAGGGCTAAAATAGAGAACAACTCAACATGCAGAAATAAACAACCTTGAAATCGCACACACAAAATGCAAAGATAAGGTTAACTCTAGAGAAACCCTCAAATAGATAGAAAACTCCAAGAAAAGTGAGCAATGCTCCTCATGCCACTAATCCATAGTCGTACAAGTGTTACATTGCCTTTATGGGATTATAAATATATCCACACACTGTCCCAAACAGAACATGACCTGTACGTACACTTGCAGCAATGGCAATCTGTCATGTCGTCAAAATTGTAACACTAAAAATATAAAGCATCGAAATACAGACAAATAAATCAAATGAACGACAAAGTACATATTAGCAATCTAATATTATTATAATTGTAATTATCATAGGATAACATTATAATTATAATTAGCAAATATAAATATTGATGTTAAACAACTTAGTATCATTGAAATTATAACTACATAATGTTACATAATATAAACATATTAACATAAAAACATAATATATATATATATATATATATTAAAAGCAGATTGTTAAAAATGAATGTTTAAAGACAACAATCAGGCCTTAAGAAAGACAGCGATTATAGTTACACTGGAGCATATGAAACAAAGCAACGATGAGTATATAAATTGCAACGATGAGTATATAAATTGCAGCAATTATAATTAAATTGATATCGTAAAATACAGCAGCAGCTATATTGATTTTATGAGGAAGCGATTAAGTAAAGATAATTAAAAGTAGCAACTTTAATGAATAAAGACAAACGTAAAAAGCCAAGAGAATAAGACGAAATAGAATAAGGCAAAATTGCTAATAAGACAAATATGTCTTAGGAAAAGGTGGTGGTCCAATAAAAAACAACGATTCATGAAAGGGTGTAATCTAAAACAAGGCATCCACTCCCAAAAGGCACCATGATCAAAAGTATATAGAGCCATTCGGTGAGGGGAGAAAAGGCATCGAATGTGAAAAGGAATATTGACAGAACTGAATCTGCAGCAGGGAATAATAGCAGTCAGCATTCAGTTTAGTAGGTGGATTAAGATATAGTATAGTATGTAGTTAGTAATTGGGTTATCAATAATATGTTCATTAATAAGTATATATATTAGGATTTAGGAATAAATAAAAAGGCAGATCAGAATAATCTGAATAAGATATATTTCCAAAGTTAAGAGTATATATTTATTAATTCAAAAGATAACAGCAGCAAGATAGATAGAATACATACAGATTTGATAAGGGATGTATGCAGAGTTGAAGGTAATACATGCAGATCTAGGAGAGTAATGTGTGTTGAATGGTAAAGATAAACCATATACACCAGCAAAGATATCATATGCAGATTTGAAATAGGAGCATGCAGAGTTGAAGGAGGAAGAGAGAGAGATCAACAAGCAAACCATAGAATTTCTGTTTGCATAAGTTATCTTGTGATTGTAGATAAATATGTGTGGTAGGATCTATGTGTGTTTAGATATGATCATGCATATTGTGATATCATCTTCGTAATTCATTTGTATGGCTGATAGAATTGTTTGCAATTATGAGTTGATGAGTTTATCATGCATTAATGTGGATTCTTGTATGAATGCCATGGTTACTATGATGAGGGAATTAAGGGCCTACAAGGAGGGGAAATGACGTTGGGATCATCCTCTAAGTACGCCACCCCATGGTGGATGGCTGAGGCTTGCCACATGTGGGCCAAGGGGGCAAGAGAGGCTGCCCTTGGGCTTAGAAGGAATGATTTCCGGGACACCCTACTGTAGTTGCACCCCCCAAACCTTGCATCATGGAAATTAATTGAATCTTAAGAGGAAGCAAAATGGATTTTGATAAGGGGAACGGTGATAGGACGCCTCACTAGGTCCCCCACCCCATATGGATGGCAAGAGGCCACATGGGGCCAAGAGGGGTGAAGCACCCGCTCTTGGGCTTGGGCACCCTATCGAGCCATTTTGTTCTAGGAATTAGAAACCCTAACCCTAAACTTGTGGGATTTAAATTTTTAGGGTAAAATTAGTATTGTTCCAATTGGGGACATTACACAATGAAGGACCACAAACTTTGTAACAAGAGAAGATGGACTTCTAGCTCTGCATGAAGGACCTCTACCATGGAACTTCTTGAAATGTATTTTTTGTCCACACTTGCAGCAGCCTAGAAATTTGTTGCATTAGCCTCATTGGCTCAATATGCAACTTCTACTGAAAATGAGTTGTTACCATTGCCCAACAGGACAACAATGGCCACTCAATGGGATGCCTGAAGGGAGTTGCTCCACACTTGTGGCAGCAACTTTCTACCTTCCATCAGCACCCTCTCAACTAAGCAGTCTCAGCTAACCAGTCAGCTATAGCCAAGCCTATAGCATGGTTCCAAGCTTTGCCCTAAAAATCAACCATGGCTTCGACAGTCTCTGCCAGCCAGGTCAAGTAAAGCTCAGCCAAGCCCCTTTAGCACTGTTAGTATGCATGGCTTCGGCTTATACAACCAGCCAGCTCACTAACTCTGCCATTGGCCAAGGGTCCAAACAATGGCCTTGTTGTGATGTAATCACACATTGCCCCATTGTAAATGGGGACCCACCTTTTTTTGCAATTTTGAGCTTGTAGGATCCTTAGGAAGTGTTGTCAGACCTAGTCTCTTCCATGAAATGAAGAATGAGCCTCTCCGGAGCAGCGTGAAATGAATCAAGTGAGTTTAACAAGGTGCAATTGAGAATACTTAAGCATGTCCCTGAGATATTGAAAATTGACTAAGTCTGATGTCCTGAAATCTTGAAAACTGACTAAGTTTGAAATCTGGTGGATCCTCAAAAATCTAGAATCTGCATGTTAAATCTCATGGATCCGAGACCTATCTCAAACATCCTGAAAGTATATTTCAAAATATTTAAAGTTTATGTTAAACATATACTTAAATATATTTTGAAATATACTGGATTTCAAGTGCTGAAAAATGGCTAAGTATGGGAAATTTCTTCTCCATGAGCGGAATGCGCCCTCCTTGGAGAAATTTCTTCAACACTCAAGGAATGCGCCCAACATGGAGAAATTTCTTTAACACGTCTCATATGTGCTCCAACTGTGGAAAATTTCTCCAACCTCTAGGATAGGCGCTCTGCCTTGTGAAATTTCTTCATGTTTTATGAAATGCGCTCAACGAAACAAGAAATTTCTTCACCCTACCTCAGATGCGCCCTTCATGAGAAAATTTCTTTAGCACTCAAGGAACCTGCCCAACTTGAAGAAAATTTCTTCAGCACTCAATGAATGTGCCCTTCATAAGGAAATTTCTCCAACCTTCATGGAATGCGCCCAACTTGAGGAAATTTCTCCAACCTTCATGATACGCGCTCCAACTTATGAAATCTCTTCAACGTCTCTCAAATGCACCCTCAATCAAGAATTTCCTCATCCATTGCCAAATGCGCCCTCCTTAGTGAAAATTTCTTCAACATCACCCATATGCGCTCAGCCTCAGGAAATTTCTCTAACATTGGTGAAATGCGCTCTAGCTTAGGAAATTTCTACAACATGCCTCAAGGGCGCTCAAACCTTGTCAAACTACCAGGTCGGCCAGAAGGGGATAAATGTCAAGTTTTAAAACATGAGAACAACACCTTCGTTGTGTAAAACAAGTAAGATCTAACCCAAGACCTTTGCAAGGTGTCTGAAAGTGAAATGTTAGGAGATCTATGATGAAATATTGTTAATGATTATCATCTTCGCAATTGAAAGTTGTTTCTCTTTTGCAGGAACTGGAGGCAAGAAGTGCTTGTTCGAGGAAGATCCGATGTCAAGAGCAATCAAGGGAAGATTTCATAACACAAAGAACTCCAGTAGCAAGCCCTCCTCAACTCAAACAAGGAAGAGAAGGCATCTAGTTTCATCATCCAAAGATGGAGGTCACTTCAAGTAAGGAGAATGGCGAAAGCTTGCACCGGAAACATTCAGAGCGTGGAAGAAGTGTTGCTTGAGGTCAACAAGACACGGAGGAATCCAACACCAAGGTCATCATCGGAGGAGGTCCATTACACGACACCACTTCATCATCCAGAAGCTCACGTCCAGGAATCCAAGAGTCTAGTTTCACATTCAAGCTCCGGAGCCATCCACTTCAACCATGAAGTCTACTCCAACAATTCACACCCAAGGTCTACTTCCTGCACCATTCAAAGATATAATCCTGCACAAGAACAAGCACAAGAACATGATGAGAAGAGAAATGAGTCAATCTTCAAGCAATCCATCAATTACATGAAGAACTTCTAAGTTTCCCAAGTTTTCAAGTTCGAAAGATGCCAAGTTCCATAGGTGAAAATCCAACAATTTGGGAAAATATTCCGAACAGTATGAACGTGTTGAAAATCAAACCAGTTTGCTCAAAGATGCTGAGGTGGCATGGGCACATCATCAAGCCAATCACAGTCTGCCACATCACTTGTCCAAGTTCAATGTACCTACAACAAGCAAGAGGCCAAAGAGGACGTCCAAGTGGAAGATGCTCCAAGGATTCTATTTCATGCTTATCACATTGAAAAACGTGCCTTCATTGCCTCTCTTTTGGGTGGTTATGCCTTGTCTCAATCTTGGTCATTGGTTTGCAAATCAATGCTGGCCGTTCATGTAATTTTGGAGCCTATATAAGGCCCATTTCTCTCATTTGAAAAGTTAGAAGTTATTAGCTCGCGCATGAGTAGGAGTAGATTAGAGGAGACTCTTCGAAGTCATTGAAGAGACATGTGAAATTGTTGTTAAAAGACTTCCAAAATCAATACAAGCTCATTGTTGTTCTCATGGTGATTTGTGTGATTGTGGAACATTAGCATGGTTTCAAGTCCCTGATTATGATGGAAACGTGTTTCCAATTAGCTTAGTTGATAGATTAGAAGTTCATTGATGTAATGTTAATATGTTAAGATATTGGACTTCTTGGTTCATACTTTTCGTGGATTGTCGAAGGCAACTCACTTTGTAAAGTTAGCCTAAACCATCACGTGCTTTACTTCGATTGTGAAGATTGTTCAAGCTGCGCCAGCTGTGGGTGTTTGGACGAATGTTTCACAATATGAAAATCCTTGAATTACCTTAGAAGATTGCACCAACTTCGTGTAATTTTTGGTTTTCATGGTGAAGCAGAGTTTGATTTTGTGAGGAATTTGTCTATCCTAGCATGTTTCATTATCACATTGTCCTTAGAGTAGCTTTCTCAACCCTTATCCTTTTTCATTTTCTTTCATAGTTGGTTTTAGAGTTCCATTTCATAAGCAGGAAGTAACATATTTGAGTGGAGTAAGGAGTAAATTTAGCGTAAGTCACTTTGTGATTACCAACAAAATTACATCCACTACTGAGTCTATCCATTGCAATACATGAATCAGGAACCTTGGAGTTGTCTCATTGGATCACTTTGTTTAGCCTTTGAGAGACTTTGTTCAAGAGAGGATAGAATACTTGGTATTTTATTCTGAGTTTGCATGTGCATAAAAAACACATCAACAGGCCTCCCATACCTTTAAAACTGGGAGCTTCTCTTCCCTTCAACTCTTTGCTTTCTTCTTCTATCCCTTCAATAACCACGCTGGCCAGGAAATCTGATGTAGGAGCATCCTTGGTTAAAGAGCAATCTTGCATCAACCAAAAACATTTGCATTTCAGTTTGTTTGCATTTCAATTTGTTTCTTTTCATTTTCCAGTTCAGTTAGTAGCAGTTTTTGTATTTTGGTCCGCATTCTACCGCAGTTGCATTTCAGACCTTGCGGAGTTGGACTTGGCATCTACATTCATTCATGCACAACATATCCGAAATTCAGAGCATTTGGTCAAGTATTGGAAGGTTATCGCTATTAGAAAATCAACTATTTTCTCAGAGCAGAGCATCCTAACAGTCTCAGATAATTAGCTAAAGGAGAAGACCTGCGGAGCATTTCACAACCTTCGAAGCTTAATGACACATCATTCAATGTTGTTTGGTTCGCAGCTGACCTTCCTTGAGATCTGCACATCATTCCATTCATTTGTGGAGGAGTTCCGTTCATTTAGGTCCGACCTATCCGTGTACACACGTTACAACTCTTCATTGGAGTTTGTGATCTTCCTTGGCCGACGCAGAGGAATCTTTTGTACAGGAGATGATATATATTGATGTAATAGATTCTTAGGAAAGTAGTTCTCATGATTTAGAAGATAGATAGTTTGAATTTGCGCGAAAGAGCTTCAAAGTTATATCTTGTGTATTCTGATATCAGGCCTGTGAGCCCTAACTGTAAGCCCGCATGTTGCCGGCCAATTTATATTTGAATTCTATGATATACTAAATGACTGAATCTGCATTTGCTTCATATCTTTGAGTTGTTTCCGTTGTGTTTACTCTAGCTGCACGACCTGGATAGTTCTCTTTGAGGACTCTCCTAACCATGACTGCACCAAAATCAATGGATGCTTCCCAATGGGATAACTGATGCTTAACTTGCAAGAAATCAGCATGTGGCCTCCAATCATTGCTGCCCAAAGGGATAACAGTCGTGGCTAGGGCAGAGGGAAACCCTGTTGCCCAGAACAGGGGAACATAACTGCCCGACAGATGATACATATGCCTCACCAACAAAGGAGAATAGACACATGTGGCAAGGTGAAGGGATGGTCGCCCAGCATAGGAAAACTAAGTCCTTGCGAATCTGAATAGTCATGAGTCATGGCCACCCAAAGGGTAAACAACTCATTGTCAGAGAACCCCAACAGTCATGCACCCAAAGGGAATAACCGACCACTTGTAAGGAATGTGAACAGATGCTCACCAAGAAGGAAAATAGATAACTGCCATAGAAATAGTCACTGCCAAAGAAGGATTGCAGATTGCTGTCAGGGACAATGAACAACTGTGCCCAATTAGGAAAAACGTTGCCACTATCAGGAATAATGGTCACCGCCATAATAGGAAAACAGCAGCGGCCCTTTAACTACCCTTTCTACTTCCTCTCTGCCACTTCATCCTCTCTATTGCTGCCATCTACACCCATGTAACATTTTGTCCCTTGTGCAACTGCTAGACAATGCCACATTTGCTTGATCAATTGACTGAACCATTTGGCTAGACTTGTAGCACTACTGCAAGCAATAATAGTGTCCCAATGGAACGATTCAAACTGCTACAGGTGTTCTGGCAGATAACTAGAGCAAAGATGACACTGGAAACAGTCAATCGATTGTTAGAGTCAAGCCTATCACTCACAATGCTGTTGCAGGTGAACTTGCAGTAGACTTGAACAATTGTGGCATTTATTTTAGGTGAACTTGCAGCACCACCAAGTCTTTGCAAGTTGCTGCAGGTGACTTGCAGTCTTGTTGTGGGTGTCCTGCAACTTGCTGCAGGTGTTGTATAGCTTGATCCCACTTGTCCACCTAAAATTGATCCATTTACAGATCAGAATCTCAAAAAAGAAAAGCTAAAAATTAAAAACAAATCTATAAAGATAATGATTAGTATTCATATCTTGATTCTAAAGTTCTTTTTTCGAAATGCATGGATATGTGACACGTATAAATTTCTTAATTGTTTTATTTATGATATACAGCTGCATCCATGTAACCAAGTTTTGGGGTCCACACTGGGTAGTCCATGCACACACCCTACATACACTTGCACCCATGTAACCCTATATATTTTCCATTTTGTAATTAAATCCACGGCGAAAATGTATTTGGAGCCCATCTTAACAAAAAAATTGTCCAAACTATGCATTCTTGTATTGTAGTTTTCCTTTTCTTGTCTTTTGGTCTTAAAAGTAGCTTCGGGTGAAAAAAACATCTGCTGGCCATGGTTGGTCCATAAGGATTTTGTAATTCAATAATCAATTATAAATTGCACCTAAAACACTATTTTGAGTCTGATGAAGCAGCAATGTGGCTATATTTCAAAATTCCATGTTGGTGTGCAATTTGGTTGTTTGAAATCGGCTGGTGACCAAGTGGAGATCTTAGTGCTTGCTATCAATAATAAGATGAGTCATAAAAGTTTGTTTCCTTCAAAAGAGAAATGATCAATTCTCATGGAAAGTGTGATGATCCAAGCATCCAATAAGCAAAATATGCTGAAATATAACAGAAATACACACGTCAAGAGATATATGGAGGGTGCCATTGTTCTCAAGTATTAACAGAATCCAGAAAACGTCCTTGACATATGGTTACACCATATAGTAATCCTTAAGGAAACACTCCATGAAATCTTCCAATATGAGAGTTGAACCAATGATATGAGTATTACATTTATTATAATCTCTAATTTAATAACATTGACAAGGATAAACCCTTAAGCCACAATTTACACATTTGATTGACTAGTTATCCCGTATGACTTACAAAGTTACACATAATCAATTTGACCCGGTATAAGTTATAACTAAGCAATGGTTATGCACACATATCAGCCAGTCTGTAACTCCCATTTGCATCAGAATATTGTTAAGGCCTAGGTACAAAACACATCGCTTCCTCACCAATGCTTTATCCTCAAAGCACGTGAACCAACAAATTAATATGATCTTTTGATGGTGCCATGCTTACTTATAATGGGTCGATTCATTCATGTGGGGTTAAGTTATACTAACTTGTCTGTCACTCCATAACCCCCATCTACACCATAACATCACGGGCCTAGGTATATAGACAAATACAAGTTTACACATTAACTATGTTCTCTCTCTCATGGCAAAGATGACAACTTTATATTTTCTTTTTTTTCTATTGAGATGGCTTTTGCATTATCAATTGCGTAGATATGCTCCTATTAAATGATTAGATAAAAGAAGCTTTGGTTACCGTTAGCTTTCTAAGTAGGTTTTGTTGTATATGGACAAACCTTTCCTTAAATCTTGCTGGCTCTTCAATAAGGGTACTCAACTAAGTGATCGTGATGCTATATTCACTAGTAATTTTTGTATAGATCTACTCTCTTGTTTGGGTACTCAACTAACTTGCAACTCTTGATATCATCCTTACTTAGATGGGCAAACTAAGGTAGTCAACTAATGCTTGGAGGGGTATCTACGTTGTTTTACTTCAGATGAGTAGTCTCAATGGGTGGCTTGGCTACCACTAGCAAGATGGTGGCATCACTTCTATAGTGCTTCAAAAATGTCCCCATTTATGGCATTATATGGATACCACCCCCCATCCATCACATCCTCATTGAAGGCTACACCAAGAGTTCAAGCTGCGGATAACAGGTGCTTTCTAGTCTTAAGGAGAATTTGGCCATAGCATAAAATAGAATGAAACAATAGGCTGACCAACGCTGTAGTGAAAGGAATTTTGAAGTAGATAATCGGATTTTTCTGAGGTTGCAACTGTAACATCCATATCTGATTTAACTTGAAAACTAGGTTTTAACATAGGTATATATATATTTTTTTGTGTTCAAACATAAAAGATGTCACTACTAACAAGTAAAACATTCTTCGATTTAACAATAAACATGATTTCGTTATTCGTAAAGCTGAAAGAAATGATAAACCATAAACATTTAGTTATCTTACTAATTTGAAAATTCTTAAAGCAAATTCAATATTAGAAACATACCATTATCACCGCATCTCGATTGTCGACCATTCACATTCAAGTCTCGGCTTCAAGGAGCTTAACCTCCAACCACAGACCGTCGGTCTCCCACACTCCTTCCTAACCGGAAGTGGCCCTACCCTTCACGAAGAGTATAGACATAGGGTGACCCACAGTATTTGCCATCTGAGTACTAGTGTTTGTATCCTATGCAACAGTATAGATCACACACCCCTAGATACCCTCTAGTCAAGTATGATCATACCCATAGGTTACGTAATCCCGGATATGGAGAACCGACAATGCACTTAGAGGCATGTGCATTATTTTGGCCAAAGTTTCATTATAAATAGCGATTGCAATAAACGCAGTCGCAAGTTCACCCACCCCAACTCGATTTGGATAACATCGCAATCCTACAGTTGGCTTGTTCAATTGTGTTTGAGTATATAGTTTTTATCAATTATAACTCAATCTTCCCAACTTCGATAGGTTTTCAAACTCTGTCTAGGTTCTATAAACCTTATAAATTAACTTTCTAAACAAGGATACTCATTGCAACTTTGCAATACCCAAGATCCAAAACTTTTTGACTCTTAAGGAACTTTAAGTCGATTTATAAACAACTAAGATGGTTACCTTACCCAGGTTAAGCATCATAGTCTAGGAAATTATTTTCTTTCTTACAATTAAATATAGATTAACATAGTTAGGGTACTTACCCCTTCATTTAATAACTCTAGACACAGCTTGTCTATACTATAATCCATTCTAGACAATCTGACTTAGAACAACTCCTTGATCTAGGATATATATACGCAATATATATATATATATATATATATATATACAAAGTTATATCTGACATAAGAATTATAGGTTTACTAAAACCTCCCTGGTTTAATACTAGGGTTTAGCTTCTCTAACCCAATACATGGAAATATCATTTCCCTTGTTTTCCAAGATAATAACAAAACATGGTCCACGAATACCTCTAGTTTTAGTTTCTTGGACCACCTGGCATTTCTCGAATCACTTTTCCCAAAAATCAAGAACAAGCATCATTTACGAGCTATTTCCTCTATAATATCTAGATGCATACTATCATCCAGTCATTTGATTAAGTTCAATTATTCAACCTAAATATATTTGAGTATTAAAAGATGTAAAATACTTTTGACCCTCCGGTCTACTTAAAGTGTTCTGACATTTGATTTAAAATAGGTTACGAAAACATACAAAACATCCCTTGCACATATTCTACATAAACCTTATCTATTCAGAGAAAAATAGAGATTATATGTTTCAAAAAGCAAGAATAAATCTATAGATTATACATATGTTCTCTTTTCTTACTAAGAATCCAATATTAATGATATAATGATGCACTTGAGTGTAGTACCCTCCAACCTACTCTAGACCATTTAGGTCCTATAAGAATTCCTCGTTACTCATATTACGTAGTATACGAGTACACTAGAAGTATTATAAGCACTATTGACTCATTTAGTCTCTCCCTTAAATAAGATTGAGTCTATAATATAATCATCAACCTTCTTGGTCACCGCAAGTCAACTAACTTTTCTAAAATGAGATAAGGACTTGTTGATGATTGTTTTTGGACAAGTCAACAATTAGAGTGAAATACAAAGTATCTGACTCCCTCTTGAGCAAAGCCTCTCGAATGCTGAACTATGTGATCAAACAAGATGACTCCAAGGTTCCTTTCTTATGATTTTGTAAGAGATAGGTCAGTGACTAAGTATGATTTTGCTGGTAAACACAAAGGGACTTACGCAGACTTCTCTTCATTCACGTTTAGCTTGTTCCTCCTTTCAGTGTGGATGATGTATGTACAAGGTTCCAATGATAAAGAAATAGAAAAAGATAAAGGTTTAGGAATCTAACCTAAGGTCAATTAAGTAATGATGACGATTGAATAGACAAACTCCCTGAGTAACCTAACTTCACTTCGCCAAGGGTGCCTACAACTACATGAAGCTGGTGTAATCTCCTAAGGTTACGCGAATGGTTTTCAAATCATGAAGACTTATGCAAGCACCCATCAAATGGCGCAGCTCAAACAAGCATCCACAATCGAACTTAAGCAAATAAGGCTTAGATTAGCTTTACACAACACTTCACCAGCGGTGAATGTTAAAAGCACGAGCTAGGAGTTGATCGATATTCAGTACGACATACATTATTTCAATGAGCTTCTAATCTACTTCTAATCTAATTGAAACATCTCTTAATTCCATCAAGATTCATGAAACCATGTTACTCCACAAGATAATACTTAACACCAAACAAGTAGCTCCAATGTCTTTTGCATTAATCTTGAAAATATTTACAACAGCTTCAAATCCTCTCAGAGAATTTTCGAGAGTCTCTCCTATTCTACTCCTACTTGCCTACAATCTAAATCTATATATCTTACAAATGAGGCAACAAGGCCTTTATATAGTGCTCCAGAATACAATGAATGGCTAAGATCAATTCGATAGCCAAGGGTCTAGATCGTGCCACCTCAGAGGTAGTTACAACAAACTTGCTATTTTTAGCACAAGAGAGGGAGGCAATGAAGGCACGTTTTCCAATGTGATAAGGTAAGGCGAAAGCATTTAAAATATTCCTCCACATAGGAATCCCTTTGACTTCTTTTATTAAATGATACATTTAATGTATTTAATAATGCGGCTAATCAAAATTGAATGATGTGTACTCGCCACATAGATGCCAACTCAGCATACTTTGAAAATTGTATCATCTTTGTATGATGTATTCAATGTAATTGCTTGAACTTGTATGTTTAGGAATATAACTTGTAGATCTTTGCCTTATTCATTCTTCTTGTAGATTGGATGTCTGATACTTGTAGCTCATTTGATTGACTTTGTAATGTTTCTTCTTCTTGCAGGTAAGATATATGATGATCTTCTTTGTAGCTTCTTGATGTAGATGATGATGACCTCATTCTTGAATGGGAGTAGATGATGATGAAGCTTGAAGTAGAGTAAATGATGATCTTCATTCATGAAGAGTAGGAGAATCTCTTGGACTTGAAGGTTGAATGGAGCTTGAAGTATGATGGATGAATATCTTTACTTGATGTAGAAGACTTGATGAAGTAATCCTTCATGATGACCTTTGAATTGACCCTTTGGAGTGTAGATAATAACACCTTCTTTGGATGTGAAATAGATGACCTCTCAAGGAGACTTTGAAGATTGTAAGAATTTGACTTGAAGCTTGTAGAACTTGAAGTGGAATAGATGATGCAACTTGCAGATGAAGTAGTGGGATAATCTTGAAATTCCTCCAAATGTGAATAACATGATGACATCTTCTTTGAATGACCTCTCGGGGAGACTTGAAGATTGTAAGAACATGATGCCTTTGAACATGACACCATTGAAGTGATCCTTTAGAGTGGTGTTCCCCTTTGCAACTTGAAAGTGAATTAGGTATTTGCTCTTGATGACTCCTTGACTTCACGAACACTCCTCTCAATGATGCGACTTGAAAATCTTCAAAGGCGGCTAGCATGATGCTCCTTACTCCTCGCTTGAAGATGATTCCTTGGATAACTCCTTCGCATTATCGATGATCCTACAAGACAAGGTAAAAAGATATATCAATGACTTCATAAAAAAACATGTAATAATGCCACTTCAAGCTTAGGCGCTACTATAGGTGAAAATAGGAACAAAGTGCGCCTAACTTAATTAGTCCCACATTCATGAATTTAAATGATTTCCTAGCAATTGTAATGTTTAAAAGAAGTCAATCCCCTATAAGGTTCACCCAAAAGGTATCTTTTAATGCAAACTCCTCCCTTAGGCGCCAAAATGATGTGCTTTTGGTGAAAGTGGTGCCCAACCCTTTGAAGCTTCATACTTGCAATTTTATACTTCTAAGTGATCAATCATGTCTTAGAATGATTTTATACTCCAAGCGCCCAATTCAATGTCTTGATTGAGCAATTCCTTCAAGGCGCCTATTGAGTTGGCAGAGGTAAAAATGGGCGCCTAACACAATTTGGGTTCTATTTGTTACTTTTCAAGGCTTTGAATGATCAAACAGGCTTTGAGGTGATCCTCTCTCTCTCTAGGCGCCCACTCAACAATAGAAATTGATGCATTTTCCTTAAGCGCCAAGATGAGGTGAGTTTAGAAGCAAAAGGCGCCTAAGTTCCTATTTCCTTGAATTCTTGGTGACTTTAACACTTATAGGACCTCCAATTTCATGTCCTCTCTTTCTCCTTATAAGGCGCCTACTTAATGATGCTCTAAAGCACACTTGATTGATACTCAAGGTGTGAATCAGCGCCTTTATTCCAACTTGCTTCCTAAAACTTCAAATGATCTCTTTTCATGTTTAAACTTCACCAAGCCTTCATTCTCACCTCCTAGGCGCTTCTTAAGGTATATTCAACTCCTTGGAAGCTCATATTCATCTCCTTATACCCTTAGGCGGCCAGAATTGATCTTCCTAACTTAGGGCGCTAATTTAGGTCCTCCATCTCAAGGCGTTGATTTCTAGTTACTTAAGGCACCAAGATGAGGTGATTAGAACTCGTTTGATTGCTAGGGGCCCTCTAAGGTCTTTTAGGCGCTTAATTTCTTCGAGGCGCTCATTCTTGATGATTCTAACTTAATGAATGAGCATTTAGAGGAGTTTGTACCTCAGAATAACATCAGGCGCATATTGAGCTGCCTTCCCATGAAGGGCGCCAAATGATGTGATTTTTTGAAGTTTCTTTTCCTAGGCGCTTGAAGACAATCATCCAGATAAAAATAGGCGCCTAGACTCTTTAGAAAATTGTGAGGTGTCTTTGAAAAACATCCTACTCCAATCTAGGGCGCCAAAAGGTAAGCAGTTGTTTATATGCGTAAGTCAAACAAGCCACCTCCTTGAAGGCGCCCAAACTCACTAGTTCAAACTTCTCCTCACAACAAGGTGCCAATCTTGCTTAATCTCCAACACCTCATTGAATGTCCTTGGATGTTAGGCGCTCATTCCATCACCAATCTACTTCAAACTTACCTTCATCATCAATCTATTTCAGGGCGCCAAAATCCTCGTCTTTAGGCGCTTTTAGATGTCCATTCTCATTCTTCAAAACAAGGGAGTTCAACATGAGTTCTCTATGATTTGAGGTGCCAGAATCATGAGGGTGCCACTACCATTCCATTCAACCTTAAAACATACTAAAGCATCACTTTCAAGGCGCAAAAAGTCTAGTTAGGTGTTCTATTGCATTCACTTAGGCACTCAAACTACCTTCTTCATCAATCCATTCCTCTAGGCGCATTTTCTTGAACTAATCCTTGGTTTTCTAGGCTCCAATGATGATCAACTAAAGGCGCTAATTTGGAGATGTAGAGACAACGAAAGCACTCACTCCTAGATGAATTTCTTGCTTTAAGGCTTTTGACACTAGCATGATTTTTCTTATCTAGGCGCTAAAGGGATACCCTTAGATGCAACTTCTACCTTGGCGCTCACTGAGGTCACTCAACTGCAAATTGGCGCCCTGATCTTTCATGATGTTGAATAAAGGCAAAAATGTGCTTAACCTTATTGAACACGCTTCATGACTTCCATCAATAGAAGGTATGCTATTGTGCCTATCACCTAGGATAACTTTAAGGCGCCCATTTCAAGTGTGAGTTGATGTGATTTTCCAGAGTTCTCCTTAGGTTGTCTTGATGATGAATTTGCGCCTTGAACCATGGGATGAAGGCGCCAATTTTGTGTAGGAAATGCACTCATTATTGCTTGCATTCTTGAATTTGTCACCTGGGCGCCCAAAACTTATAGTTTCCTTCCCTTCACCTAAGGCGCTATTCATGCTCTCTTCTACTTCAAAGCGCCCTAGTGGATTCACCTTTAAACTTAGGCGCATATTTAGGCATGACCTGAACTTACCCCCTACCAAGGCGCAATTTGGAGCTTCATATACCTTAAGGCGCCACCTGTCACTGTCTTAAACTCCATCCTCACATCAAGGCGCCTAAAACTGGTAGGAGCAACAAGGAATGGCGCCTAAGTCTTCTGCTTCACCTCTAGGCGCAATCTTGAGGTTGTCTAGATGATGGAAGGCGCCCTAAATTCTAGGCGGAGTTTTGAGGTGATCCTGGAGCAATTTCGCGCCCAGAACTGACAATGCCCGAGGTAAGGTATATTGAAAAATATATTTAAGTATAAGTTTAGAGATTGAATTTCTTATACTTAAAATATTTTTCAATATACCTTTCAGGATGTTTGAGATAGGTCTCAGATCCACCAGATTTAACATGCAGATTCTAGATTTTTGAGGATCCACCAGATTTCAGACTTAGCCAATTTTCAGGATCTTCAGGATCAAGATACCAGACTTAGTCATTTTCAGGATCTCAAACATCAAGATCAGGTCATCAAGGGGCTCTAAGATTCATCACGAAGCTAAGGACTCAAGTAACACTGACTTCATCATGCAAAAGACATCATCTTGGACTTAGCAAAGCACTGGATTTCAAAAAAAAGGGGGGTCCCCATTTGCAATGGGGCGATGTGTGATTTGGTCACAACAGGACTAATGTTCACCATCTTTTGATTAACTGGATTATACTTATATCCTTGTGATTGAATAAGTGAGTGACATTTATCACCATTCAAAGTTGTTCATAATGATAACAATATCATTCTTGTCATAATAGAATATCAATACCAAAATCTTAGCTCTTAAGATATTTTACTTATACCTTTATTTCATTTATGTCTATGCAACACGATTTTATCATCTTTAAGTTTTAATGGATGATATCATCATCAAGACTAAAACTTACAATCTTTCAATCCTAGAGCGATTGAATTCACAATAGCAGTAATATAATAATTATTTTGACCTCTTGGTCTCCTTGGGTCCATCGACTCTTTAATATAAAATAGGGTATGAACTCACACTCATTGACAAATATACATATCAAAGTTGATGAAAACATATAACTAAATATATATATATATATATATATATATATCATCCTTAAGCGTTCAAAGATTTTTTTAATCATTTCAATATCCTCGAGAGTGAGTAATACCTCTAAGTAATGCTAATACATTGTACCAATTATGCATAAATCTAGTATTTTGATATACCACTGAGATCATAAACCTCAAATGCTTATTCACAATCTTCTAGTTCATACCACCGAGGAGTTACTGAGTCAGTCAATCAGGTATCCTCTTAAATACAGGTAAGGTGACTAAAGAAATGAATAGAACTCACATCCAACATACTAGTTTAGTTCCCGTGGTTTGAATGAGAGCAAATACTTTTTATTTTTTTTATCATATACAAGTATCATTGGTCTCAAACCTACGTGATTTGTATATATATATATTGGCCTCGTATTACACATTTTGACCATAAATTTAAAGGTTTATAGATAAAGAATGGCCTCATAAATAGTTCGGCCATATACTCAAATATATAAAAAAAAACACCCTACATTGCAATGGCCACCAAAAACACAGTTATGTTATGAGTTTAACAACTCTAAAAAAAAATAGAGACTTGGACTAAGCTTTCATAACCACAACACAGCTAAACCCTCTGTCGGCATACTACTCAAAAGGAACTACAAAGATCTTCCATGCAATTAAATGAGGGTTAATCTTATTACAAGAATCAATGAAATAAAAGCTTTACAACTAGGTCTTCCTACCTTATACGTTGACTCCGCACACTCATTATAAAGGAAGCTCATGGTTGTACTTACCGTTTCTTCCCTGAACACAAGAATCTATCTTCCTCTGTGTATTATACTATTACTCTACCATCATATCCGCAGATTTGCACCTTAAACTCTATAATGCTCCAATATAACTTTGCTAACAAGTTTCTCTTGCAGAGTTGAGAACGATGGCTCCAGTTCAGTGGCTCAGCTCCAGACCTCTACAAACTTTTTCTATCTCCTCTGTAACAACGCTGTTGTCTCTCCATCTTAACTCTAAAAAGATCAACTCTCCCCCGACTGTTTTCTGAGACTCTCCACTCCTATTCTTATCCACTCGGGATTCCATTTTCTTTTATTAAAAATCTCCCCATGCCGTGGGTTTCTCCGTACTTAAATAGCCTACGAATGCTCTTAAGTTGAGCATGCACGGGTTGAAAAGGATATGTGGGGAATGTGGTCATTAAAGTGCCACTTCCCCATGCATGACTTAGCGAAGATAGTGGTCTTATAGACCATTCCTCTTTTTCATAAAAGAGCTCCAAGAGCAATGCCTCCTTAACTTCCACAAAGGCGTGCAAAGACAAAGGTGTTACTCCTCATAAAGACCACTCTTCATCCTCAATAACGAGATCCTCTTTGCCACGGTGGAGAGAATGGAGTGGAGCTCCCACTACTACAAGAAATGATGGTATTAAATTGCTAAACCACCCCATAAGGCCGCAGCAAAATAGGCAGAATCTTTGCCTCATAATGCGCTTGCAAACCAACAAAACTGGGAAAGAGGGTCTTAATGACCACTACTTTGTTTGATAGAAAGCTCCTTCAAAAATAAAAAGGAATTGTGCAACCATAAAAGTGGTTTGCACTAAAATTAAACATCCCACAATCTCTTGAGCGTTAACATCAATATAGTATAAGTTAAACTTGTACATCATAATAATATAAATTAAGTATGAACTTATATCCATAAAATATTGCAAATATGACGTTTACTAACGTTGTCATAAGCCATTCGACAAGAAGTGTGGATGGGGTCGAGGTAGTTTTCCCCGACACGTTTAAAAAGGAAAAACATGTCGATTTCGTCTGACAAGGAACAAGATTTTTGACGTTAAAACAATAAATAAGAAATACGTTAATAATTCTACCAACTACGCCCTTGAAGAGGTAATCGAAAACTCGTTTACGACGTCATAGATGACATGCTTGACAGGAAGTCGTCTTAGTCATAGAACGACTATCATTTGACCTCAATGACGCAAACGCCACTATTTGCGACATGATCGGCGAAAGGTCATGTTAGTTATAGATGACTAACGCCCTTTCTCGACCACGTCATTTGTCACAAAAAGATAAGGTCGACACATGACTAACCCAAAATGAATCTAAAAGACATCGACAACCTGTCGAGTCAATCAAGAGTTAACCAATAAAATGTGACTTACCTCAAGGCTAAAGTCCACTGTCTATTGTTCATCATACTCAATTAGCAAATATCTGTCGGTAACCCAAGGTCTATATCGTTCTTCCCTGAAGATACTTTCTCTCTCTTTGTTTCTCAGAGAGTCACAACAACATGTTTCCCTATCCAAAACTTTCATATACCATTCATGATCAGTGTACTGATGTACTGGTCATAAAACATAAGAATACAATTCAATTTCCTCATCGTACAAATTGCTATAACTCTAATCAATTGGAATAAACATTGATTACATAACCATTTTCCATAAATTAATGTCTCCAAAACATAGCATCATATCTCATGCACAAATATCTGTTCATAGATTTACTTCTATCCATGTAAAAAGTGAAAAGTAAAAACAAGCCAAAATTAGGGATGTAACAGCAACCATATAAGCAAATGTCCTTGAGGCAACAGAAGAATAACAAGCTATCACCTAAATATTATGGTCCATATCAGATTTCGCAAAAGATTGGTAGCGTAGCTTATAAGATCGTGTTACCTACAACAACAAAAATACATCTAGTTTTTCATGTCTCTTGTTTAAAGAAGGTTATTGGACGACATATTCCAACACAAATAGTGTTACTTGAGCTTGATGAAGAGGGAAGAATCGTTTTGGCTCCAGAATTAATTCCCTGGACGCACACAAAGAAGCTGAGGACCAGGACAATCATAGAGTGCCTCATTAAGTGGAAAAATTTGCCTATCAAAGATGCTACATGGGAAGATGAAGATTTTTTTTTTGCAGAAGCATCTGCAATTGACTAGTGTTGAGGACAATGCTTGTGTAAAGGGGCATTGGGGCAGAAGGGAGGGCATGCTACGCCCTTAACCTATTTATTGTATTGGGATATGTGATAACCTCCTATGGGCCACATAATCTTTAATGAAGTCTATTATGAGTCCCTAAATATAATTTTGGTATGCTAAGTCGGCCTTATTGGGATTAAAGTACTAATGTTACCAAATGATGCCTATATACAGGAGGTAGTAAGTAGTAGTTAAGCATCATATTGTGAATTCTGTTCTTGTTGAAGACTTTTGGAGGTTTGCCCCCTCGAAGTGGCCTATTATTATCAAGAATTTGCAGCTTATTTCCTATTATATTCTTCTCTTGTGCAAGTCATTTCATTACACATTGCAAGAGCTTTGTTTTACATAGAAAACAATCTGTTTGTAGGTGTAGCTCATGATAGAATTTGGTATGCAATGTTCTAATACTGATGGTCACATCTTAGCTATGAGACATTATAGGATCGATGTTGAGAAAGCTATGAGACACTATAGCAAAGCTGTTTGGCCTATGAGATCATGCAGGTGCAAACCTGCATGAACTAATGTGATATCATAAATTAAAGATTTGAAGGTGCTTGTTCCCGAGAGATAGCAGCAATATGACTGTATTTCAAAGTTATCTGTGAGTCTGTTATCATTTAGGTATTTATAGAATTGGACTTTCAAATTTTGTGTATTTATTCACATGGGAATTCTTGTCTACTTCTACTGTCTTAAGTTCTCTCTTAGTGAGTTTTTGGTTTAATTTCTCTCTTTTGCATTCTGGAATGTTGGGAACTATACATTTGATACCTCATACTCCTTTGCCTTGATATTCAAAGCTAAATGTTTCCACTTTCTCACAAAAATGCAGAAGCAGGGATGCAAGCAATCATATCACCTTGGTCCTGGTCCAAATACAAGCATTTATCACATTCGCACAATAATTTGGTATTGTAATGCAATATTGAGTTGCTGAACTTCGATTATTTCCATCTATGTTTCTTTCCTGTGCAATTTAACGTCTCAATTCTTAGATACTAGGCACTTATTTTTCACTGGACCTTTGTTCTCAGGTAGACTCTGGAACAAATTTTGTATCATCAGATTTGTACACCGCTCATGGAAAATGCAGGGTGGAATTTTGTAAAAGTATGCAGGAAAAAGCAGTAAGGCATGGCAATTACTTTTTGTCAAAACATTTATTAGAAACTAAGAAAGTATCAGTCCAATGTAGTGTCGGCAGTGCACAAAATAACTTAAGTACACTTCAGCAAGCTTTTAAAGAAGAGGAGCAGAAGGAATGGGAGGAATCCCGAGAACCTTTGTCAGCTCTAAATTTGAGCATTCAAGAGGTGGATGCAATTCTAGGGAAGGCTTTTGGTTGGGTTCATTCTCCTTACTGGGGGGAAGAGAAAAGAAAAACTGTGCCTAAAAAAGTTCTAGTATCTGCATCCCTGAGCTATTTAAGGAACCTAGGCCTCTTGGATGATGATCTTCACAAACTGTTAAAAAAATTCCCAGAAGTACTTGGATGCAGTCTTGAGGATGACCTAAAGAATAATATTGCTATTCTAGAGAGGGATTGGGGCATCAAAGGAAACACACTTCGGAACCTTCTCCTTCGCAATCCTAAGGTGTTAGGTTACAATGTTGACTGTAAAGGGGACTGTATGGCTCAGTGTACACGCTGCTGGGTTCGATTCTAGTTTGCATGGTTTCATATGTAAACCTTTGTAGAGGGAGTGTCTGTTTCAACTCCCATTAGAAAGTCATATTGAAAAGCATCAATAGCAAGCCAGCAACCTATATTATGAAGTTTTATATTTGTTTCAGTGATGCCTTCAGGTGTTCATTTGATTGTATACTTGTTGCAATGTATAGTTGTGTTAAGCTTCACAAATTCTGTTATCATGACAGGTTCAACATGAATTATTCTTATCTCTATAAAGATGCAATATTTCTTGCTGAATTTTGAAGCAGGGATATGGCAGAAATGGAGAATTGGTTTTAGGTAGTGTTTTTGCAAGCTGTAGATGCTTACATCCATTCTCTACAAGATGCATTGATTATGGTGAGGATTTAGTCTCAAATAAAATTTTCAAGAAAGAGTATTTCAACTATCAAATAACTTGTCACTCAACCAATTAGGTTTCTTAGACATTAGTTTCTTCTGAAAATATTTGCTTGCACTGATCAAAATTGGTTAAAGACAAGGTGTTGCCTGCGAAAGGCTTGGGTTCAAGCATTGATGCAGGGGCATCATCGTTTCCTCATTAAGTTTGTTTTCTTAGTATTGTTTAAGTTTTGTTTGCTGAACTCCCTAATTTCATGTAATCTCGGCCTGTTAGTTAACTACCTAAATGCAATGTAATTGGTCTCCTCTTGATCATTGGAGAAGGGAAGTTACTTCGTTCCTGTTCCTGTCGCCACAGGAATCAGTTAACAAACTAAACTGAAGTAAATTTGTTCCACACGAAGAAGTTTAAGAAACTGCCAAAACGGGCCATGAAAGGAGAGGAAATGGAAACTGCCAGGACGACAGAACAAGAGAGATCGGGCCTGTTTGAATAGGGGTTGACGTCTCAGCAGAACATGGAGACAAAAAGTTTGGAAGGCATAGTGTGAAAGGTGACCCGTAGCAGAGGTAGAACGGGTTAGAGGATTGGGCTGTGAGGTTGAGAGCCCCCAGAAAGTATTATGTTGTATAAGAATAGAAAATGCCTCATAACTATGTATTTGTGGTAAATAGCTGAGCAGAGAATAAAGCCTTCTGTCGAATAAATTTGCTGTGAAATCAAGTTCTTGTCATTTGATTGCTTTTGTTTGCTGTATTAATTTCCTTGAATCACATTAGTTTCAGATTGAAGATTTCCTGTCACTAAAGAATAACCTAGTTGGTGCATCTGTCATCGTTTGTTCTGTCAAGGATATGCCATCAAGCATTGATGGGCTTAGAGCCCCAATGTGTGTGAACGGAGGCAGATGCTTGTTCTCCAAATTTCTCACAAGTGACCCAATTGAAGTCTCAAAGTGTCATTATAATAATCAAGAGTGTTTATTTAAACTGAAAAATAACAATTGGTTAAAATACACAAGCATCAATCCAAAACAAGTTAAACAACTGGACACTTTGAAAATATAGGAAGGAGTAGAATGAAAGAGCCATTAAACTGGACACTTTCAAAATATAGAAAGGGATAGAATGAATGAGCCCTCACATAACTCTCAAATCCAGAAGAAGAGTTGTCAATCAGTTAAGGATTATAAGAATATGGCTATATTTGTGGCCTTCAGAGATGGAAGTAGAACGTTTTAAAGCAATTTTTTCTGTCAAAATAGGTCTTCGAGATCCCCTCTCCGAGAACAGTTAATTCTGGTTGATGCTGCACAGCATGCACCTAAAATATCAGCTACTATTCAAGCCTATGAAAAGGCCCAAAGTCAGAACTCACTGGATAGCAAGAACCCACAAAATGAAATGTTAATACCAAGCTCAATTAAGGAAATTAGAAAGGAAGATAATAAACAGGAAACTACAAAGCAGAAATCCCCCTTGAATATAAATAAACCAATGGTAAAAAGAGCAAATCAGACATATTACAGAAGCTGAAGTTGTTGGAAAAGGAGCAACACACAACCAATAAAGATAACAATAGTGCAGGGTGAGAATAGGAACTCTGTATCTCATGTTTCATCATGAAGATTGTCACATGGAAAGCAAGGGGTTTAGGGAGCAAGCCCTAACGGAATGTTGTCAGAAGGACAATTCATAACAATGACTTGGATATATTAAATTCTTCATGAAACAAAATTGGAAATAGAGGAAATGGCCGATAGACCCTGGAAGAGCTGTGAAGTAGCCAATCTGGCTACCACAGGTAAGTTTTGGGCGGTTGTAATATTATGAAATCCTAAATCAATTTGGGCAGTCAATATAATAGGGGTACTTTGGGTCCTTTATGCATGGAATGTTTGGGAAAGAAAATGGTTCCTTTTCTCTTTCCATAGGAGTTTGCATCCAATGAAATTGGAGGGTAATGGCACAATGGGAAGCCTTGATATCCCTAAGAAATAAAATGTAGAATATTCCATGGATAATGGCAATGAATTGCCATCTTGTCTTTGACTGAGAAAGGGATGATAAAGAGCTTAGAACAACCCAAACATTTATTTCATCAGTTTTAACTTCTTAGATGATCAAGCTTTGTTGGATATCCCCTTTATAACTGGATGTTATACATAGATTAACAGGGGAATGGGGATGCATTTATTGCAAAACAGATTTATCACTAGCGAGAATTGCGTTATTCAAGGATGCATCTGCTATGCCCTAAATCCTATAGTGTGCATAGGGATATGAGTTGTCAACTTGTGGCTACCATAACTTCTAATTAAGTTATATAATCATTAATATAATCTTATATAGGTAGTTAAGTCAGCCTATGTGGAATCCATGGCGTAAGTATGGTATATATAGAAGGTAGTGATTAGTTTATTATCATCATATTGTGTATGGTCTTATTGAAGACTATTGGAGGTAGCCACCTCGAAGAGGCTTAGGAGGTTGCCCCCTTAAAGTGGCTCATTATTCTTAAGTATTTGTAGCATATTTCCTATTACATTCTTCTCTTGTGCAAGCTATTTCATTACAAGTGGTATCAGAGCATGATCTTGACATTCGAAAGGCAAGAAACAAGACATTTTTTTTCAATAAAGAGGTTAAATTGTGAGTGCATCTCTCTCTTAATTTGGCAATTTTTTTTTTTAATTTTGATTTTTGGAGGGTTGATCAAGGATATATTGAAGCTGCTATAGTCCATATTTGATGTAATTTGGGGCAAATTTGAGGGAGTTATTGCAAAATTAGGACCAAATTCACTCAAGGCTGCAAAATAGTGATTTTTTTTTTTTTTTGGAATTCTATAGGGTTGAACAAGGGCACATTGATGTACATACAATCTTAATTTGAAGTCATTTGGAGTCATTTTGAGTATATTGTAGTTTTAGGATTTTTCATAAGTTCACTCTATAGGCTGCAATTTTTGGAATTTTAATATTTGTTTACATTTTTGAAAAGCTTGGAAAAAATAATTAGAGCCTACTCTATGAAATTTTAATTTTGTGGCTGACAAAATTTTGAAATCATTCGTTCAAGGTTTAGTTAGCAAAAAAAAATAAATTTTACATTGTCAAGCCTTCACATGGTAGGACCACATACTAGAGGTAGGGCAAAGAATTCCTACACTCTTGGAAAGACTCCTGACAAAGGTGATTCATCAGTAGAGGAGGTGGATACCATATCCACAAAAGATGTAAGGGAATAAACCAATAGGATGAAGAAGGAAATCTTGTCAAAGGTGGTTGAGCAAGTGAAATGAGAAGTCACTAGTATGAAAGAAGACATGACTTACATCAAGTACATAATGTTCTAACTCCAAGGATCTATATCTAAATCAAAGGAGCAACATGATGTAAGGAATCAAGGTGGATCATCCATAGCCAACCAATCTGGATCTAAATGCAAGCATTCATACAAGATCTCAAAACCTGTTGCCAATGATGGATATGCAAGAAGAAGAAGAAGAAGAAGAAGAAGAAGGAGGAGAAGGAGGAGGTTCCTACACTAGCAAATCTACAAGCAATTATAGATGTGTATTCAGTAGTTGTTAGGGATGTGCCACAAGGATTTCCTGCCAAAGTAGATCATGATCATGCCATTGAAATAGTAACATGGCACTATCCACCATCCATCACCTCTTCCTTGAGGGTATCCAAAGGTTAGAGCAATAGAAGAACACATTCAACACTAACAAGAGGTACCCTTTAGTCTCAAAGAGAACAAGACAACGGCACATAACGGAATGAAGAGGAAAGTGGATTAATGCAAAATCTTGACACAACCAGTGCTACCTGAGTTAGATAAAAACGAAAAAAACCCATCTTGGAGCCTGAGTTAATTTTCCAGACACACATGAAGATGCTGAGGACTAGGGCAATCATAGACTACCTCATTAAATGGAAGTATTTGCCTATTGAAGTTGCCACATGGGAAGATGAAGATTTTGTGTAGAAGCATCCATAATTAATTAGTGTCGAGGACAACACTTGTGTGAAGACGCGGTGGGGGGGGGGGGGGGGTGGTGTGGGGGCATGCTACACTGTAACATGTCTTCTCATATTACCCGGATTTACACACTTCATTTACTAGAAAGTAAATGAACATAATTATCATAATCATTTGTTTGCTAACATATTAATCATTTGCATAATCAAATAAATAAAAAGCATATCTTTTTTGAATATTTTACTGAAAATTACGACATATTCAAAGATATCATTTTAGTGAAATCTTTCACTTTTACAAATACAATATCTTGCTCATGGCAATAAGAATAAGTATACATAAAATTTGACTTTCAAAGTCATATAAATGAATATACTGCATCTGGAGTTTCGATATCTATCTTCATAAGTCTTGGCTTGTCATCTGCTTGGGAAGGAGAGCATCACCCGAGTGTTTTTCCTCCAACCACAGACCGGTGGTCCCCCGCACACCTTCCTTCCTGGAAGTGGCCCTACCCTTCACGAAGGGAATAGATATAAGGAACCAACAGGTTTCTGCTATCTGAGTTTCTAGTGTTGTGTCCTACACAACCAACACGGTCATACAACTATAGATTCCTTTTAACTGAGTATGACACTCTTGGTTGGTCATGCAATTTGGAGCACAGTGAACCGACTAATGCATGCAGAGACGAATGCATCATTTTGGCCAAAGATTTAATATAAATAGACGTTTCGCAATGAATGTAGTCGAGAGTTCACCCACTTCTAACTCAACTTAGAGACTATCTCATCCTACAGTGATTTTTTAGTTTGACCTATTTTGGTCATGAGGTGACTTAATTAAACTTCCCTCGTAGTCCATCTGACTTGGATTTCTAACTTCGGCTTCTAAAGTACATTACCAAAGATGGTTCATTTTGAAATCTTAATCCCTCGAAAAGTTTTCTTGTTGCATCTGCAACATGGAATCTGTGACTCCCTGTTACTCTATTCCTTATTTCAAAAGTTATATGTTCTTGGTTTTCAATATCAAGATCAATTTTGGTCTATAACTTCATGAGTTCGGTTAAGGTATTTAACTTGGTTCAAGGATTTTCATCTAATCCTTGTCGACTATAAACATATCCCAATAAAGTCGACAGTAAGAAGGATTTTACATTTACTCAACATGTCTCGGATACACTTAGAGATCTATCTCCTCTAATCCCATCGTAAAAATAACATTTAAAGTCTAGTTGCATGTAGGTAAAGGAATACCTCAACATACCTTTAAATAATCTCATGTCTAAGTTAGACTATTTAATCCTTATCAACTTTCTTTTCCACGTAAAATGAAAAACATGTGTTTCTATCTCCTTATAGAAAAACTATCACTAAATTATTAGCACGGTTTGATCTCAATAATAGAAGAGAAATAATGTAATAGTTTCGAGCTAATAACTTTCTTTCGATCACCAACTCTAGTCAAAGATAAGTTAAACACCTGTGCACACTTTCTTGCACTCGAGTATCACATATGCTCGATAATTATAGAACAGTAAGGTTATAACACGGTGCCCAGTGATGGATATTATCAATCAGGCTATCACAAAATAATAAGATGTATCTTTAAATCTTAATGCTAGTCACAGATTGGACTGCATAAAAAAAAACATCTTTTAATCATTAATCTTATGTCTCAACGACATGCTCTAAAGGCTTAAGATACAGTTTGACAAAGGCTCCGCAATTTCTCTTTCGACTATTTAAGAAGCACCTCTCGGCCGGCTCAAACAATCACGGTTTGGTCTGCCTATTTTGGTCTCGGCATGCATTGAGAAAAGATCACACTAGTGGCATGCGTGTTGACATTTTCATCCCTAACGCTAATACATTACATAGAATAATTACCAGTTTGTTCCAAGGGTCGACTAGGTCTTTAACTAGACAGTCCACTAATACTCATAGAAGAGGATAAGTCACCGTCTATATCAAATCTTAAAATAGTTTAGGGTAATGAACACCTTAGGTGCCTTGAGCACGATGACCATGTGGCCATGATAACAGTTGTAGGCACCTAAAAATGTCTTAACCCTTCAACCATCCTTCGGCATCATCCACATCACTAATCTCTCATCCAATTAATTAAACAAATTCCTATTTAATTAATTAACCTACCTCATCCCTGATCATTCATCCATTTTTCATCAATTTACCCTTAACCCTGAATTAATTAAATTAATTCAACACTATACCTTACTAACATCATTCCAAATAATTAATTAAATATGCAAATATTTATTTGGTTAATTTGTTCGCTTTCTTAAACCTAATTAATTAAGTAAATCTTACTTATTTAATTAATCTACCCTACTAATCAACCTAAACCTAGCCTAGTTGATTAAATAGTTATTATTTAATTAATTCTAAACTCTGATTAGCCCATTCACTAATTTTCTCCAACGATATTAATTAAATTAATCACTCTGATTAACTTGGTCAAAGCATCATTAACACCTTCTCCCATACCCATAAATAAAAAATTTTAAAAATCACATGACTCTTCCAACTCACCCTTTTTATTTTCATGTTAAAACATCATCCATGAAATTAGCTCATTAACTTGGTCAAAACATCATTAACACCTTCTCCCACACCCATAAATAAATTTTTTTAAAAATCACATGACTCTTCCAACTCACCCTTTCTATTTTCATGTTAAAACATCTTCCATGAAATTAGCTTACAAATGTAAGGCCCCAAAAATGTGCATGTGTCACATGTCTCTCAAATTTCCACATAAATTGGAATTTTAAATTCCACATTCTCCCAAGGAAATACTTTTTTATTTCTTCACACATCTAAATCACATTAAATGCAAAGTCCTCCCCAAAATGAATATAAAATTCATTTTTATTCTCCACTCTCCAAATTTGTTGATCAAATCTCAACCCTCTATCTCTCATCCAATCTCATCCATTGATTCTAACTTTCAATCTCCATCGTTGGATCAATCTCCCCCCAAATTTGCCTATAAATAAGACCCTCTCCAAACCATTTTTACAACACATCTTGAGGTTAATCTATTATGCTAAAATCCCTTTGAGTTCATTGTATTGTGTTGAGAATTTGAGCAATTCCACATTTTTATAAGCTAGTTGGGTAAAACTAGAGAGTAAGGGTGCACTCTCTCCACCTTATCTAGGAGTGAGGAGATTGCAAGGCTTCTTGAAGGTATAATTTGATTTTGTGCTTTCATTTGTTTGTGTTTTGAAATCTTTGCGCGTCTTCCTCATCTTCATTTGGCACGCCCGGTGGAATCCCCTGTCTAAACTAACTCTTTTTTTTAGTGTTTTGTGAAGTTCTTAGGCAGACATGTCTGTTCAACGCTAAAACTTCTCGCAGTCCCGCTATCTTCCCGCGAAGTAGCGCCAATCCCGCCTATTGTAGTGCCATTCGGCTCTAGAATAATGCTATCCCTATCTGAAATAGCGCTACTTTAGCACGACAAAACTAACTTTGTTAGGCTTCAAAAAAATTTATGGTGTATTTTTGCTTTTCACCACTATTTGCAACACTTTGGTCTTTGTTTTTTGATAGGGTTCACTAACTTTAAGGGGTGATAATGCTAAAATTTTTCTAGAAGGAACTAGGTTTTGATTCTTTCCATTTCCTAACACAAAATGACTCTGTTTTCCTATTGATCACTGGTGCATTTTGATCTTGGACTGACCTTGAAGAGTTTTAACAACTCACATCCTCATTTTGCTCAAGTGAAGTATCTGTTTTGTGCATGTTTATGATTTTTCTGTGGTTTAGCGCCATATCTTCCCAGAACGACGCCATATAATTCGTTGGCAGAAAGGTAAAAGAGGTAATATCTACTTTAGTGCTATTTTTGCTGGTTTAGCGCTATGTTCTATTGTAGCGCCATTTTACTGTTGTTTAGCACTATTTCAATTTGTATTTCTGCTGTCTGTATCTGTTTGAATATAGAAACTAATTATCTTAGCGCCATTTGCTCATTGATCGATGCCATTTCTCTGTTCTGTAGCATTATTTAGGTTTGTCTTGGCGTGATTAATCACTGTTTTAACACTATTTACTGCTGTTTTAGCGCTATTTTCTAACAACTTTGAGTTTTGTGTAGGTGATTAACAAGTTCTTTGTAGGTATCATAACGTTTGTCCAAAATCATTTTTAGACTACCGACATACTTATTGCAGGATTCGTTAGTCCAAGATTTGTTTTTATACTAGTTTAGTGGCACTAAATTAGTGTAGTGGGAATTTACATTTGTATGTTGTGTTTGGTTTGCTTGTAGACGTATGCTCTCCCCTCGCGCCTTAGGGTGATCTTGGGGATTAAAATTCTACATTCAAACATTTTACTTGCTTTTTAGTGTTTTTCCCGAGGGGGCTATCTTTTTGCGTATGCTCTCCCCTCGCGTCTAGTGCGATCTTGGGTGATCAAAAGCAAGGGATAGTTTCTTATTAGGAGGCCTGCTTGGGGATTTTATCACCACAAGGGACGACCTCAATCACATGTACCGACGGGGTATATTAAAGGGAGGAGAAGGAAACTTGTACCCCAATCTAGTTACGTTGTCATTGGGACAACCTTGGGGCCCCAGGTGATTCCGGAGACAAGGTGAAGTGGCTTACTGCATCCCTTCAACGAACTAGTGTTCACGGTCTTGTGCCTCATGTATCTTGTGTATGAAGAGGACTCCCTAGAAGCCCGTACTATCCTAGCTTAAGACCTTTCGTCCATCATACCTTGTAGTGCACCACTGCAGAAGAGGGGAAGATGCTCACTGTACTATTATACTTGAGACAGACATTACCTTGGGCAAGACGAAAGTCTCCTTGGTAAGGGGGGTAAGGTGGTCCATGACCTTGCTTTCCCTATCTATCCAAGCTATAGCACCAAATGTATTAGTGGGGGTGGGAATCTCGGTTCACTTTGAGTTGAGATTGACCCACAGCCACTTCGTGAGATCTACAAGGTATGATACTCCCAATTGACTAATGTTAGGATTGTTCATGTGCTTGGTGTGTCTTGTTGTCGAAACCCGTACAAGCCAATTTATCCAAAGTCCACATTGCGTATGTTGGGTTTTCTCCCAAATTGGATGTTTTCTAATTATCCCTACAAGGTAGCCATCACTCATTAACAAGATTCTCGGGCTAGGGGCCAACAATATAGGAGACAGACTCTATAAATGTCTCCTCTCCTTCAGGCTCTGCAAAACCTAGGGGGTATTCCCTATTCAACATCTATGAAATATATTTGTAAACTCACTGAGATGCTGATACAAAGCAGATAAATCCTCTCTAATGAAGACCAAAACTATGAAATAAGTGCAAGGGGCTAGTTTTGGGCCTCATATTCAGTCGTGAATAAGAGGATTTGAAACCTAAAACTACTTCTATATCCTAAAAGTTTATGATCAAGATTTGATTATATTTTGTGATTGGATGCAAGATTAGGGCTTTGAATCATAACCTCAATACAAGAACAGACTGTGCCTTTCTCAAGGCATGGAGTCAAATAGATATATAATATGTGAATGTTTACCATAAACTTAAAACAACAATCAAGTTTCAAGGGGGTTTTCTAGCATCTGCCTTACAAACACTACCCAAGATTGAGTATTCAGTTATCTCTGCTTACAAATATCCTCACTGCAATGTATTCATCTCAACACTTAACCCAAACATTTAATGTGTTCCTTAAACAAAAGTAGAAGATTAAGTATTCAATATAGGAGACCCATATTCTAGAACCTTGAATAACCCTTAGTTATTTAGATTCAAGAGAAGAACACACACAACTTGGAGACAGATAACAGAACACATGCAATGAAACATTACTCATTTAAAACAATATGAAACTGATGAATTCTATGCATAAAACATTCAACATATAACTCATAAACTTACAAGACAAGAGATAGAGCAACCCAATAGACTTGTATTTTATTTATTCTCTGAAATTCCCAAATCTTCAACAACCACAGAAATGAGTAACACAACTCTTTTATATATCAAGATTGTGTACTCAGCATTGATTACATTGCATTTCAAATTGGTTCGTGATACGTTGCACCGCCAACATGGCATTGAAAATATTAATTCTCTGGAGGAAAGAAGAAAGAAGTAGTTGAACTTGGGAGATGTGCAACCGCTTGAAGATTTGCCTCTTTAACACTAGGAAGATGGTAGTTGGCTTGTCAATCCTTCTGTCCATATCTATCCTTCCACTCACCGTATGTCTCTTCAGCTAACCAAGGGAATGAAATCACTTCTGCAATCTTGCCATTATGGCTGACATACTTGGCATTTAAAATAGTCCTAGCATTTTTGCAAAATATTTCAAAATTTACTTCAACTACGTGCAGCTTGTCAAGTGATAAGCTCAATACCTGCATGGTTGGGTCACTTTCATCACAGCAAGTGGGAATCAATTGGTAACTATTATCTATTATCTCTTTTCTCCACTTGTCCAAATCCTTAGCTTTACCATCACCCTCCAAAATATGTGGCAACCACTTAGTGTCCATTCTTTCTAATGCTTGCATCTTCTCCTTCAAAATTGTGTCCAACTTCAATTGGAAGTTTGCCACATCCTCAAAATATTTCAATATGTCCGACATTGGTTTCAACTCAGGAGGTGCATTTGCATAATACCTAGCACACCTAAGAAAATCTCTGACTTCTCCAGCTCTATGCAGCCACTTAGTTTTTATGCTCAATAGCCTCTTCTTATCAGACTCGTGCTTCTCATAAGCTATCCTTAGCTGTGAGTAAGATTTCCAAGTATCCTCCACTTTTGCAATTTTAAACATGGGCCATCGATCTCTTCCTTACATTTCGCAATCAACGACTCTAATTGGTTGACTAGATTTGACAATCTTCATCACCCTCTTTGAATAGTCTTCATCCAATCAGGACGGGCCAAATCATTTGTACTTTTCTAGTAGATTATGTCATTTTTTGTCCGGGCCGGACACGTGGCACCATTTCGTGGCATCATAGCCGGAGATGGCCCACCACATACCTACCGTGCGCGGGTGCGATAAAGCCTCCACATGTCCACTTCTCATTTGACTTTCACTTCTTAAAAAGAGAATGCCACGTGTCGCCATCTCGCGACTGCACAGCACAAATTCCATCTTGTGAGATACCCTTGGGATGAAGTGCAGCCGTCGGATTAAGTCCTATGCAGACCAGCTTTATACTGACAGTTGGCAACATGGGGTTGGTTAATGCAGGATTCTTAGAGGAATAGGACGTCAACACAGAATCTTGAACAGGTGTCACCTTGTCGCAGCCGCGCAGCGGGGTGATGATGTCACTGATGACGCACTGCGATGTTGCGCTATTTACTTTATTAAGTCCTAAAGCTTAAGGAAAGACTTAGAACATTTGATCAATATTTTCTCGGCTACAAGCGGTAAGACCTAGAACGCGGGCCAGTCACTTGACAGACACAAAGGCTCGAGGTTATAACCTAAAGGACCAGTAATCGACTGCAAGCAGTCAACCTAAAATTAGAACATAAAGTGCATGACCTAGGGGATGATGGCAAGCAAGATTTTAAAGGCAAACACTTATATTGCAGACTTGAAACCCTAAACCCTAAGGGGTACCACCATTGGCTCCGACTGGGGACATGCAAGCATGAGATTGCATCGAGAACCACACAACTTTGGGGCAGATCGGAACAAAACACAGACATAACCGACTGTACAAAAATATACAACACTTACAAATTATATACACTTATTTTACACTGTGCACAGAGACAAACTTACTCATGAGAAGTAGGGTTTAAGGAATTGATCGTGCACTGGCAATTCCTGCAGTTCACCATTTAGGGCCTGGAGAAAATATGAATCCTCTCCACGAGTATTGCTTATTTGATACAGGCCCATCCATAGGGGCTCAAATTTACCATGCTTGCCCTTATCTTGACTTCTTGCATTCCAAACAAGGACTAAATCATTAACCTAAAATTTTCTTTCTGTAGTCCTTTTATCAAACAGATACTTAACCTTTTGTTGTCTCTTGAGATTTGTCTTCTGTGCTTCTCTTCTTGTCTCATCTAATGCAATCAGTTGATTTGTCCTTTCATTCATTGGGCTTTCTATTTCCTCATCATTCTCCTCTTATTGGCAATTTGGCTTCTGTTCCATATACTAATTCAAAAGGTGACTTCCCAATTGCCTTTTTCATTGTCACTCTATCAGCCCATAATGCTAATTTCAAATTTGAATCCCATGCCCTTTTGTTCTTATCAATTATCCTTTTGATGATCTTCATAAGACTTTTGTTACTTGATTCTGCTTGACTATTCCCCTGTGAATGATATGGTGATGCATAGGATAAACTGATTCCATAATTATTGCAAAAGTCAACGAACTCACTAGATCTGAAGCACATAGCATTGTCTGTGACCAATTTCATTGGCACTTCAAATCTGACAATAATGTATTCTAAAATGAAGTTAATCACCACTTTGCTCATAGCTTTCTTAGTCGGAATGACTTCAATCCATTTAGTGAAATAGTCAGTAGCAACCAGAATTCAACTATGTCCTCCACTTGATTTTTCTGAGATTTCCCCTATAAAATCAATTCCCCATTGCTGAAATGGAGCTTCAACTGTTATTGTCCTAAGGGGCAATGCACCTTCACACTTGAGCTTCCCAGAAAACTTCTGACAAGGATCACATTTTCTTACCATCTTTTGTGCATTAGAGAAGAGTGTTGGCCACCAATATCCTACCCTAAGAATTTATGAGCCATTGTCTTAGCAATATAATGTCCACCACATACTCCCTTATGCATATCACTTCAAATGTTCTTAGCTTGGTGTTCATCCACACATTTGAGTAGCACACCATCATGATTCTTCCAGTACAATTCTCCCTAGACAACAACATATTTGATAGCATGTATCCGCAAGGTTCTTTTTTGATTATCACTTAGATGGGAGGGACAGTTTAAATTTTGCAAGTAATGCACAATATCCCTATACCACTCAGATTCAGACATGCTTACAGTTCCATCATGGGCCATATTGACTTGACATGCTTCCAAATTTGACTGTGCCATCAATTGAGCTAAACCTTGTCCCCTTACCAATTTAGTAATCTATATTTCAATGTTGAATTCCTGTAACTTGTTTATCCACCTGCATCTTCTTCCTGTCACTTCCTACTGAGTAAATATATCTTTAGCTGTTGCATGGGGTACATATGTAATAATATGAGATTCTACCAAATAGGGCCTGAAACTTTTAACTGCTCTGACTAATGCATAAGCCTGCTTCTCCATGATGTCATACTTCAACTCTGCTGCCTGCAATGACCTACTAAAGAAAGCAATGGGCTGTTCAAAACCATCTTTATTTTTCTGTAATAGGAAAAGAAAACAACTGAAATGGCTTGAAAAAAAAATAGGAGATTTCAATAGCCTCTTTGATATTTTGAAATGATTTGGTTGCTTCACTTCCCCATTCTATAGTTTCACCTTTCTTCAACATTTTAGAAATATCCTTTGTAATCTCTGTAAAGTTGGGAATGAACCTTCTAACAAAGTTAATCTGTCCAAAGAAAGATTGGATGCCTTTCACTGTCTTGGGAATTTGAATTCTATCAATTGCAGTGACCCTTTCAGGATCAATTCTGACTCCATCTTTGGAAACTATGTGCCCCAATAATTTTCCCTCCACTACTTCAAAAGCACACTTCTTTGGGTTGAGTGAGATGTCGTATTCTAATGCTCTAACAAAAATATGCTCCAAGTGCATGCAATGCTATTCTTCCTTCTTTGAATAAGATGTCAAATCATCCTGATATACTACCAAGATTGAATCAATCAATCCTGCAAAGGCAACATCCATAGCCCTCTGGAATGTAGCACTTGCATTTGTCAGTCCAAATGGCATTCTTACATAAACATAGGTCCCCCATGGAGTTGTGAAGGCAATCTTGTATTGTTCTGATTCTTTCACCCTCACTTGATTATATTCTAAAAATCCATCCATCATGGATAGGAGCTCACAGCCTGTTACTCTCAGTAGCATAGCCTCCATGTTAGGCAGTGGATAATTATCCTTTAAAGAAGACACATTCAAGTTCCTGAAATCTACACAGAGTCTTATATCTCCATTCTTCTTTTTGACTGGGACAAGATTGGACACCCAAGTTGAGCGTCTGATAGGCATTATTATTCCAACTTCTCTAAGCTTCACAAGTTCTTCCTGCATCTTTGTTTCTGTCCGAATGGCTTAGCCCCAGGCTTTAAAGGGATCTCATGTTGGAATAAATCTTCCCTATAGGCCTTTAGATTCTCATATGACCATGCAAAAATATGTTTGTATTTCCTTAACAATGATATCAACATATTCCTGATGTGTGGCTTAAGTTGCTTACCAATATATACCTTTTTAGGGGCATGATGTGTTCCCAGATTTACTTCTTCTAAATCATCCTTGTTTGTAGGAGATGTCTTGGTAACAAGTTGATCCCTACTATCAAAGGCCCTTTCTAAAGCTACCAACCCTCTGGGAATTTTGTTTGTTTTAAGCTATATTACTTCTTTCCCCAAAAGAGTCTCTTTTTCATCTACGACTTCCACAAAGTTTTGGAAATCAATCTCTTGACTCTCATACTCATCTATACAATGCAGGAACCTTAACAAGTCTTTATCATCATCAAATACTTGCCAATTGCATATGTTGTTTGGCACTACAGGTCTGATTTTGACTTCAACATTTGTTATGTTTGACAAAGTTATGTCATCTGGTCTAATTGCTACGTTTGCTAAGAAATCAGCCATGACATTTTTTGACCTTTTTATCCAATTTATTGAGAATGCATCAAATAATTCAATAGCATCCCAGACAGCATGCTTATATTGTTTCAACCTCTTATTTTTTGAAGCATATTTATCTCTTACCTGGGAAACTATCAGTTCTGAATCTCCAAATACTCTTTAACATCTTAATTTCATGCTTTAATGCAACATTCAATCCTAGCAACAAAACTTCATATTCTGCAATGTTATTTGTGCAAACAAACTTCAATAGAAAATAGAATTTAAGGAGCCTACCTATTGGAGACAAAAACACCACTCCAGCACCAGAACCTTCTTTTGAACAGGCACCATCAAAATACATAGTCCAAAGACCATGCTGATCAAGTTCCTCAATGCAAAGATCTTTCTTCCTATTTTCTTGGTCATCTAAGATAATTCTGAAATTTCCATAGTCGGTATCCACAAAACAAACATGTTCTTCTGTTTCCTGATCTTCAACTGTTTCTGGTGCCCTTTCTTCTCTAACCAACTTAACATCCTTACCATTCATAGGGATCATGGCATATGACAAGTCTAATTGCATACTTCCTCCAATTAGTGTAGCCCATCTTCTTGACAACAACATACCATACTGTGGCTTTATATCAACTACTGTTACGTTCATTTTGTAGGTCTTTTCTGGAAATGCTGCTAGCATAAAATCCACATCCTTCATGATTCCTATAACTGGTACCTCCCTAACATCCATTGCATAACATTTTCCACAAGCCTTATTGATATTTAATCCAACTTTTTGCATAATAGCTAGAGGCATAATATTTGTTGATGCTCCTGAGTCAAGCATACAATTCCTAATCACCTTTCCATTGATAACAAGGGAAACATAGAATGGTTCCACTTGTGAAGGGCATTTGGTCATTGTCACTCCCAGATAAACCTTGGGAACTTCTTTCTCATCAATCCACAACTCTTGTTTTTTGTTGTGATCCTCAACACTCTGTTCTGCGTGATGAGCTACCCCTAAAATTAGAGACAAAGCCTTGTTTCTATATTCTTCAATTTTCATCATTTCCATTAATGGGACATAGACTTTCATCTGGGATAAAGCCTGAGTTATGTCAAAGGGGGCATAATTTTGTATAACAGTTGTAGCTTAAGTCTGGCTTTTACTCTTATCTTGGGTTGATCCAGTCTTGGCTTTAATGATTTTCTGGTCATCATCCTTAACAAGTGAACTCTTAATCTTACCCTCACCTTGGGGAATTTTACCTTCTGTGTTTTGGGGATCTTGACATGGTTTTTGATTGAAACTTTTCTTGTTATTATTCCATTGTTTCTTATGTGGTTCAGTCTCTTTATGATTATGCATAGGTTGGTTTACAAAGATACCCCCTGGCTGACCTGAATCACCAACTTGAGCTTTACTTCTGAGGTTATAGTTACTCTTGACCTAAGCCACTGTTGCAGCTGTAAAAGCTCTAATTTCTTCATCAGAAGGTCTCCTTAAATTATTTAGAGGGTTATGTGAATTTTGAGCATATACATGGATATCCTCATTATCTTCATCAGAAAAGACCTGTTGGCAAACCTAATTCATATAATTCCTTCTTTTATCAACATCTATTTCATCAGAAGAGTACTCTCCATTTGTAAAGAGCATATTGACACTATCATCTTCCATATAATGTGGCTCATTACACTCATCACAGGCAACGACATCGTTATACAATGACTGAGCAATCATACATTGTGACTGTGAGTGAGGCATCTGACATATTATGCACCATGGAGTGTCATCTACAATATTGACAGCCTTTTTCAAGGGATTAGGGGTCTCCTTAACATTTTGAGCTCTTTGATCAGTCTTGTTATTTGGGAGGATGGGTTTACCATTGTGCCAGTTTGTGTTATATGGCATGTCATGTAATTGTGGTCTCTTTTCTTGTCTCTGATAAACTTGTTTCTTAGGACCCAATCCTTTCTCATTTTTGGCAAGTCTATAACTTAAGTCCTTAACAACAGATGTCAACTTATCCAGTTTATCTTCAGAAGTGGATGTATTACCTTGAGTACTTTGAGACCTATTATTTGGATTCTATAGAATTCTAATATCATCTCTTCTATTTGTCTTACCGGATGCTTTCCTATTATTTTCAATGTTAGTTGCAATTTTGAAAGCATCCATGAGGCTAGCAGGATCCTTATCTCTTAACTCATAAGATGTTTTGGCATCAAAGACATTTATGTACAACACCATGCACATTGGTTCATTTGGCCTCATATGAGGTGGCATCTTATTCAACACTCTAGTGAACCTAGCTTTAACATCAGCAACAGGCTCATTTGATCCCTTAGCAATACTAGTGAATTCATTAATAATAAAACTAGGGTCAGTCCTATCTCCATATTGCTCTCTAAAAATCCTCCTGAAGTCATCCCATGATGTGACACTCTGATCAGGCAAATTTCTGTACCATTCTCTAGCTTCATCAATTAGGGATTGCATAAATAGTTTCATAAAGACATCCTCATGTTCGAATTCAAAGTTATCCATAACATTTTGAAAAGCCTTCAAATGATCTTTCCTTGACACAATATTATTTCCTAAAAACTTTAGTATTTCAGACCTTGTGTTTGTCAATAGGATTGGGATAACCAGGAATGGCATTAAAATCTAACTGTATGAATCTATCGAACTGCATAGGCTGTCTACCAAACTAATTAACATTTGCAATCCTATTAGCATTTTGATTTCTCATTTTGTTTAATGGCATCCTATTGCTATTCATATTTTGTCTTTGATTATTTTTTGGATTTTGATTCATGTGCTAATTAAATCCCTGATCATCTCTGAGGATATGTTGATTATTTTGTTGATTTTGAACTTCATTTGTATGCTGATTTCTGAGCACATTCACATTATCAAGGGTGGGAATTGAGTCTTGTTGAACCATTTTCAGAGCTTGTACCTTTTGTTTCATATCATATCTTATTCTTAAAGCCTGCAAATATTCTAGTTTAGCTCTAAAATTTCTAATTTTCTCTTCTAACTCGTCATCTTTTGGCATGGAAGTAGATGGTCTTTTTCCATTAGGGTCATCATTTTCCCTAGGGGACTTTGTATCTTTGAACCTATCAAGGGGATCCAAGAAAGGACATTCCTGAAACACCTCTAATCTCATTCTTAACCTATCACCTTGCTGTCTTTCATACATTTCTTGGATTCCAACCTCAGTGTTTGAAAAATAGGGTGGTTGCTGTCCTGAGGATCTAGGATTATCTTGGGTATCATCATTATTTCTAGGACTGGGTGAGCCTTCATGTCTGGCTTGAGAAGTTCCTTTTTTCCTATACATCATTTTTCTGGGTAGTTCTTCAAATAAAAGGTTATGTAGGGACCTTCTCCCCTGCATACAAATTTTATCTTACCAGCTAGGAGATTTGTTCAGAGTTGCCACCCACCACTAGGAAATAGATTTCAGACTGGGGTTCTTACACAGAGGTACCCCCAGTGGAGTCACCAGATCTATTGGGTTTTCTCCCAAACTAGATATTTCCCAATTATCCCTACAAGGTAGCCATCACTCATCAACAAGATTCTCAGGCTAGGGGCCAACAGTACAAGAGACAAACTCTATAAATGTCTCCTCTCCTTCTTCAGGCTCTACAAAACCTTGGGGGGTATTCCCTTTTCAACATCTATGAAATATATCTGCAAACTCACTGAGATGCTGATACAAAGCAGATAAATCCTCTCTAATGAAGACCAAAACTATGAAATAAGTGCAAAGGGGCTAGTTTTGGGCCTTATATTCAGTTGTGAATAAGAGGATTTGAAACCTAAAACTACTTCTAAATCCCAAAAGTTTATGATCAAGATTTGATTATATTTTGTGATTGGATGCAAGATTAGGGATTTAAATCATAACCTCAATACAAGAACAGATCGGTGCCTTTCTCAGGGCATGGAGTCAAATAGATATATAATATGTGAATGTTTACCATAAACTTAAAACAACAATCAAGTTTCAAGGGGCTTTTCTAGCATCTGCCTTACAAACACTACCCAAGACCGAGTATTCAGTTATCTCTACTTACAAATATCCTCACTACAACATATTCATCCCAACACTTAACCCAAACATTTAATGTGTTCCTTAAACAAAATTAGAAGATTAAACATTCAATATAGGAGACCCATATTCCAGAACCTTGAATAACCCTTAGTTATTTAGATTCAAGAGAAGAACACACACAACTTGGAGACAGATAATAGAACACATGCAATGAAGCATTACTCATTTAAAACAACATGAAACTGATGAATTCTATGCATAAAACATTCAACATATAACTCATAAACTTACAAGACAAGAGATAGAGCAACCCAACAGACTTGTATTTTATTTATTCTCCAAAATTCCCAAATCTTCAACAACCACAGAAATGAGTAACACAACTCTTTTATATATCAAGAGTGTGTACTCAGCATTGATTACACTACATTTCAAATTGGTTCATGATACATTGCACTGCCAACATGGCATTGAAAACATTAATTCACTTGAGGAAAGAAGAAAGAAGGAAGTAGTTGAACTTGGGAGATGTGCAACCACTTGAAGATTTGCCTCTTTAACACTAGGAAGATGATAGTTGGCTTGTCAATCCTTCTGTCCATATTTATCCTTCCAGTCACTGTATGTCTCTTCAGCCGGCCAAGGGAATGAAATCACTTCTTCAATCTTGCCATTATGGCTGACATACTTGGCATTCAAAATAGTCCTAGCATTTTTGCAAAATATTTTAAAATTTACTTCAACTACATGCATCTTGTCAAGTGATAAGCTCAATACCTGCATGGTTGGGTCACTTTCATCACAACAAGTGGGAATCAACTGGTAACTATTATCTATTATCTCTTTTCTCCACTTGTCCAAATCCTTAGCTTTACCATCACCCTCCAAAATATGTGGCAACCACTTCGGGACAATTCTTTCTAATGCTTGCATCTTCTCGTTCAAAATTGTTTCCAACTTCAATTGGAAGTTTGCCACATCCTCAAAATGTTTCAATATGTTTGATACCAGTTTCAACTCAGGAGGTGCATTTGCATCATACCTAGCACACCTAAGAAAATCTTTGACTTCTCCAGTTCTATGTAGCCACTTAGTTTTTATGTTCAACAGCCTCTGCTTATTAGACTCGTGCTTCTCATAGACTATCCTTATCTGTGAGTAAGATTTCCAAGTATCCTCCACTTTTGCAATTTAAACATGGGCCATCGATCTCTTCCTTACATTTCACAATCAACTCTGATTGGTTGACTAGATTTGACAATCTTTGTCATCCTCTTTGAATAGTCTTCATCCAATCAGGATGGGCCAAATCATCTGTACTTTTCCATCAGATTATGTCATCTTTTGTCCTCACCAGACACATGGCACCATTTCGCGGCATTGTAGCTGGAGATGGCCCACCACATACCTACCGTGCGCGAGCGCAATAAAGCCTCCAAGCGTCCACTTCTCATTTGACTTTCACTTCTTAAAAAGAGAATGCCACGTGTCACCATCTCGTGACTGCACAGTGTAGATTCCATCTTGTGAGACCCTTGCGATGAAGCGTAGCTGTCATATTAAGTCCTTCTCTGCGGGCCACCTTTATACTGACAGTTGGCAACATGGGGTTGGTTAATGCAGCATTCTTAGTGGAATAGGACGTTAGCATAGAATCTTGGACAGGTGTCACCCTGTCGCAACTGCGCAACAGGGTGATGATGTCATTGATGACACACTGCGATGTTGCGCTATTTACTATATTAAGCCCTAAATCTTAAGGAAAGACTTAGAACATTTGATCAATATTTTCTTCGCTACAAGCGGTAAGACCTAGAGCACGGGGTCAGTCACTTGACAGACACAAAGGCTCAAGGTTATAACCTAAAGGATTGGTAACTGACTACAAGTGGTCAACCTAAAATTAGAACATAAAGCGCATGACCTAGGGGATGAGGGCAAGCAAGATTTTAAAGGCAAACACTTATATTGTAGACTTGAAACCCTAAACCCTAAGGGCGTACCACCAGAGTCAAAAAGCCATTGTGTTCTCTTGTTTGATTTTTGTGGTTGCCAAGAAACCTTTGACATTATCCAAGTCCAACTTTAAAACCATTTGAAATAAAAAATTGGAACCTTTGAAATCCAAGATTTGACCTTTTGAAATCCAAAGTTTGAGCCAAGAATCCAAAAATCTAAGTTTAATAAAAAAACCTATTAAAGTCCAAGCAGTGCCTACCATTTAGTGCTATAAATTCGCCTGTTAGTGCGATTTGTGTAGCACCATCTGCCAACTAATCAGTGCCTTTTTAATCTGTGTCAGTGCCATTCCCCTCTTTCTTAGCACCATATTACTCTGAATTAGCGCTATTTGAGGACCATATCCAAAACATATCCGTTGGTTTGTTCTTGAATCCTTGAACTTCATTTGACCTTAGGATCAAGATACCTTGTTAGAATCATCAAAAAACATAATCATCCCTTTTTTAGTCCAACCCTTGTCCATATTTCCATTGTCTTAATCCATCCACATCATCCCATTGGACCTTATAGAAGCATCACTTTAATATTGGACCCTTGACCATATTCCATCCATTAATCAATTACCCTATCCCAATCTTTCACTTCATTTCCACAAGGGTTTTCACAAAACCCTAATCCAAATTCATTACCCCCCATTTAACCTTAGAGAAATACTTTGACTTTTTGGACCTTTGCCTTCCCTCAATTCCATCCAAATTTGCCATTTTTCATTCACATCAAAATCCCAAAATCATTCCAACCTTAGTCTTAGTCTAATTGCCCTCATCCTCATCAACCAACATTATTCATACCTTATCAACCTTATCCAAGATCCAACATCAACATCCAAAATCAAATTTATCCAAACCCATTGACAATGTCAATCATCAACATCCAAAATCAAACCAACATCTTTCAAATTAAGTTTGTACAAGAATTAAGTCTAGATCTCATCATCCTCTAATTTATAGGGTGCTTAAGACTTTGTCTACCTTAAGTTCTCTTGTAAATTAGCCCTTTTATCAACCCTTAGATAAATTGATTTAGGAGCCTAGACAATTCCTAAGTTGATAAACTCTAAGGTATCCCCATTTTTGCTTGGAGGTCATTAGTCTACCTTCAAGTGAAATAATCCTTTTCTCCTTTTGCTTAAGGTCATTAGTCTACCTTAGGTAAGAAGAGAATATCCTTTTGAAGTCCAAAGATCTAGACTTATTTGAGCTCTCCCTTGATTTGATCATCCTTTTAAAACATCATCAAATTTACCCCACATCCTTTTCATCAAAAGGTATCCTTGGCCAATTTTCAATTGTCCCAATTATACTTTAATCATCCATCAAAACCATTGTCCTTATATTTGTCCTATGTCCCCTGTTCTAATCATCCATCATCCCTAAACCTATTTACCTTTAATCATCCATCCATCCATTTTCCCTTGGTCCAAAAATCCTTCGAAGTCCAACCTCTAAGGTCTATCATCCAAGAAATCATCCTCATATCCCATCATTTATCCATTTCATCCTTGGGTCTAATACTTTGAGATTCATTCTCTAAGGTTAAGCCCCCATCACCAATTCAAACCTATCCATATCTCCTTCACTACAACTTATCCTTGGGTCCAATATTTTGAAAAACAATTCTCTAACATCATAACCCTTATTGACCTTTCCAAAACCACATCAATTTACACCCAATCCATTGCATGCCCTTGACAAGGTCCCAATCTAGGAAAAACCAGGAGATGGAACATTTTAGAATCACATTTGGGATGCCTAACACCGACCAAAATAACGTCCCTATAATCCAACAACAATCATCCCTTGATGCTAATGCTATGATAAATCCATTTGGAATCCAATCACAAAACCCCCCAACCAACATCACTAATGTGGATCAAAATGTCTTAGACTTCATGCAAGATGCCGATTCCATGGACATACTAGATAGAGTCCTAAAGTCAGATCCGAATACATATCTTGAATTCCTCATCCAAAATGGTACCGCCATACCCACATCTTCACAACCATCCTCATCCAACACCATCCCTAACATATCCCAAATTTCAAACACTACCACAAATCCCACTTCCTCGTCAACCATATCAATCCCTATATCCACATCAACATCAACCATAACCACATCCACACCCCAAATCACCCTCAACATCCCCAACAATGCCACGTACACAAGTACTTCCACAAGTGTACCCCAAATATGACGCCGACACCATAGCCTTCATAACACATTTATTCTCCCAACCACCTTATAACACATCCAATACCAATCCATGCAACAACCTGTCATCTAAATTCACCTACATACAACCCCCCATCTCCCAACCACATATCTCCCAACCACATATCTCCCAACCCCCTGTTGTGTCATCTTCTGTCCAAAATCCTAACCAACAACAAATTCCACCACACGTCATACAACAACTCCTTGCCTATCAACAACACCAAGCCCAACAAAATCAAAACCAAAACCCACCTCAACATCAGCAAATCGCCCATTTCCTCAAACAATTAATCCATCAACAACAATCACATGTACCACAACCTCCACCAACCCAAGATTTATCTAGCATTATGCAAACATTGATTCAAAAGGTTAACGACACGCAACATGGGCATACGAGAAAACAATATTCCTTCGAGGATATTTTCCCATACCCATTTGATAGAACCATTCTGATGCCACCCTTCCCTAAAAATTTTGAAACACCAAAATTTGATAAATACAAAGGTAAAGGGGACCCTAGGGAACACCTTAGGGAGTTTTACATTGCTTGCCTAGAGGTCTCATACGATGACACATATTTGATGAGACTCTTTCCTAGGATCCTAGGTGGTCAAGCCACCGAATGGTTTTCTTATCATCCCCCTGACATCAAAACATTCCATGAGCTTGCGGAGAAAATTGTAAATCATTTCTCCTATAACTTTGAACATGAAATATCTATGACAAACCTTTGCAACACAAAACAAAAGAATGGGGAATCCTTCGTTGCCTTTTTACAAAGGTGGATAAGCTTAGCAAGTAAACTCCCTTGGCCTATTCCCAAAAGACAATTAGTCACTATGTTTGTGACTAATTTAAATCAAGAAATAAGATTCCATTTGCAAATTCAATGTGCATCAACCTTTGAGGAGGTTATAGATAAAGGAACAACCATAGAGAGAGCCCTTATTGTGAAAGGGGCTATCAAACTCTACAACAATGAAAACAAGAACAATAACAACAACAACACCTCCAACACCAACAACAACAATTCATCCCACAATAAACCTTGCTTTTGGGGCAAAAACAAAGACACTCTTAATGATGGTGTTACCAATGTTAAGAGTGTCCAAAACATACAAACCACCGCACCGTCAAATCCATCCACAAGCAACAACATAAATATACCCAATGTACCACACAAACAAAACAACACACCCAAGAGGAGATTCACACCCTTGGGTGAACCTATCAAGGATGTTTTAAGAAATCTCATCAAGGCGGATCTAATCACATTGCCACCCATTCGCCTCTACGACGATAACCAATTTAAACCCTCTTGGTTTGATGAAAATGCGTATTGTAAATACCATCGTGTGAAAGGGCATAAAACATCTAACTATATGAGGTTGAAACATTGTATCCAAGATCTTGTAGATAGAGGTGATATAACTATTGACGAACCTCTAAAAAAATCACCTAATGCCAACTTTAGAGCATACAAGGATCTACTTTCAGATCATAACAAGGGAAAAGCCTCATCTTCCAATCAAACCTACAATGTTATGCCGCCACCCTCTTCCTTCGACTTCGTTGTGGATCAAATAGAAGATTATTCCAACCATAACAATACCATCACCATTAGAGCGAAGCCACCCAATTGTGCCATTACCACTCGTTGAGGCCACATCTCCATTCAGGGAGCCCCCACCAATGATCAACCTTCTACATCCATACCTACCAATCCACCATCCACTCACAAGTATAACCTCCTTGATCACCTCGGAAAGACCCCCGCTCAAATCTCCATCCTTGAATTGCTTCGTACATCCCCCCTTCACAAGGATGTCCTCGACAAAGCCTTGATGGAAACCCAAGTCCCTACCAACTTGGATGTTGATCAATTCCAAGCCATGGTGGGACATATCACCTCTCCTCATCATCTCACCTTCTCTAAGAAAGACCTACCCACATCCAATGCCTCACATAATGAAGCCCTTCACATTGAAGTCCTAATCCACAAACATACTATCAAACAAGTCTTAATAGATGGTGGTTCCGGTCTAAATCATTGCACTCAAACTATTAGAACACTTGGGATACTCTGATGTGCTTGTGGACTCTAGTGAGTGTATAACTATCAAAGGATATGATGATATCGAAATATTGTTCGAGGGCACCATTAGACTTCACATTCAAGTGGGACAAAAGATTTAAGAAACCAAATGTCAAGTTCTTGATCTTGACCTCCCATACAACATTATCCTCAACTAACCATGGATCCATGCCATGCAAGCCATTCCATCCACTTTTCATCAATGTCTAAAATTCCCATATAATGGCACAAAAGTTACTATCTATGCCGATCCCCGTCCTTCCAATACTACAGCTTTTTGGAAGGACATGATCAAACTTTCTGCCCTTACAACAATGCCACCAAAGCATCCACCGCTAACACCAATCCAAAATCTTCCATCTCATACATTGATCCTTCCAACATAGCATCCACTTCACAAACATCCACCCCTCCCAAGGTCAAGATAAAAATAAGCGACATGGGATGCAGAGAATATGATCTACATGGGACATTTTGCATAGGCTTACTCCCACCATCCCCAAGACATTTGGTGCCCCTAATGAAGTCTTAACGGTAATCATCAAATTCAAACCATCTCCCATCTTTGAGCATAAACACTTCATGGAACAAGATGTCCTTGAAGATACATCTTCGTGGTTATACAAAGATGAAAATGAACAATAATAAGCTCCTATCCTCCCAACCAAGATCTATGGAAAGGGTCTCGAGATTGTCAAATACATGGGTTACAAAGGACAAGGCGGCATAGGACTTCATGAGAAAGGGATTGTTGAACCTATTCAAGCAACAAGGAATCCTTATCACCGTGGGCTAGGATACAGAAAATAAGAGTCTCCCCCCACCGAACTTGAGTGTATCTTGAGTGAGGATGCTAGGTCTTTCTCTATGATAGATAATATTAATGAAGAGGACCATCAAGACTCTTTCACTGATTCAACTAAACTTTTAGAATCATCCATATGCACCATCTGCACCCTAACAACCATGACATCAACATCTAACAACCTCCCGCTTGTCTATCCCTAGCTCATAGATTGGGACCAACAAGGACCCACCGTCCTTGATGTCGCACAAAATGATGAAGCAATAGCCGAAATGATGGGGGTTAGAGACCACTTTCCCCTGGGAGATCACAAAGCCAGCTACATCATGGAATTAAACTGGTGCAGTCATGGTTAGGAGGGTCCACAAGGTGAACAGTCCATATCGTGCAGGAAGAGTAAACACAACAAAAGCAACTCAATTATAGAATGCAAATGAAGATTCAGTCATTCAGTATATCATAGGTTCAAAATACAAACATGTTGACAACATGTGGGCTTACAAATTAGGGCTCATAGGCTTGATTCTCCAATTGCAATGTATGCACAAGATATAGCTTTGAAGCACCTGATACCAAAAGAATTCAAACTATCTAACTTGTGAATTATGCTAACTATCACTAAATGACTTCCTATGCATCTATTACATGAGTATATATCATCTCCAGATCACAAGATTCCTCCGCGTCAGCCAAACAAATTACAAACTCCAATGAAAGAGATGTAATGTGTGTACATGGATAGGTTGGCCCAAAACATATGGGAATCCTTTGCAAGTGAATGAATCAATTTGCGGACCTCAGGGAAGGTCAATCACGTCCCAAAGTACCTTGAATGATGTGTCATTTAGCTCTGCAAGTCGTGAAAGTGCTCCGCAAGTCTTCTCCTTTAGTTGATAATCTGAGACTGTCAGGATGCTCTGCTATGAGAAAACAATCGATCTTCTGATAGCAATATCTTTCCGAAAACTGATCCAAATGATCTAAAATTTGGATATGATGTGCATGAAGATGTCTAGATGCTAAGTCCATCTCTACAAGGTCTGAAATGAAACTGTGGTAGAATGTGGACCAATCTACTGAAATTGCTATTGACTGAATTAATTGTACTGAATTGGGAAAATAAAAGAAACAAAATGAAATGCAAATATTTTTGGCTGATGCAAGATTGCTCTTGAACCAAGGATGCTCCTGCATCATAAACACATCTGCATACTTTGGGGAGACAATCCAATCTCTTAGTCGCAAAAGTATGAAAATAAAGATAACATCCCCTAGTGAAAACGACCTTATGGAACTTTTGGATGATGAAAAAATCAAAATAAAGGACGTATCCCCTAGTGAAAACCTTCTTGAGGTGCTAGGGAATGAGAGAATGGATCTCCCCAAGGTACCAGAGCTATATCAAGAAAGGTCACAATCCTTGTAGAAGCATCACATGAAATGAACCTTGGAATTGAGGAAGCACCTAAGATCACATTCCAAGCAGAATCCCTCACAGAAGTAGAACAAGAGGCTTTCTTGGCCTTCTTCAAACAAAGAAGTCATAACTTTGCATGGACATATGCTAATATCTTGGGATTGGACCCCGCGCTAGTAGTTCATAATCTTGTCGTTCCTCTTGATGCAAAACCAGTAAAGCAGAAGCTTAGAAAAATGAATCCTCAAGTTGCGTTATTGGTGAAAGCAGAGCTCAAAAATTTCTTGGATGTAGGATTCATTTGACCTATTGACTATCCTGAATGGATATAAAACATTATACTCATAGCAAAAGTCACTAGGGGCATATGTTATTGCATAGACTTTAGAGATCTTAACAAGGCATGCCCTAAAGATGACTTTCTACTACCCAACATAGATATCATTGTTGATCTCACTGTCGGACATGAGATGTTTTCCCTTATGGATGGATTTTCCGGCTACAATCAAATCAGGTTAGAAAAAGAGGATCAACATAAAACAACCTTCATATGTCCATGGGCAACCTACTGCTGGATTGTGATGCCCTTTGGGTTGAAAAATGCAGGAGCCACATATCAGAGAGCAATAACAGTCATCTTCCATGACCTTTTCCACAACATAATGGAAGATTACGTAGATGATTTGCTGGGAAAATCCAAGACTAGAGAAGATCATTTGAATGTGTTGGCAAAGATCTTTGATAGACTAGAACAATATAAGGTGCGGCTAAACCCTAAGAAATGTGTCTTTGGGGTCACCTCCAAAAATCTCCTAGGGTACATTGTATCAAGGAGAGGAATTGAAGTCGACCCTGCCAAGGTTAAGGCGATGGTGGACATGCCTCCACCTAAAACACTCAAACAATTCCGTAGCCTTCAAGGGAAGCTTCAATCTATCCACCGCTTCATAGCACAATTCACATATAAGTGTCAGCCATTCCAACATCTTCTTTGAAAAAATACAACATTTGTATGAGATGAAAAGTGTCAGAAAGCCTTTGAACAACTAAAGGAATATCTTGCTACGCCACCCATCCTTATTCCACTGAAATAAGGACAACCCCTCCTATACATCTCTATGATAGAAACAACAATAGGGGCCTTGCTAGCACAACATGATGAATATGGAAAAGAGAGAGCCATATTTATATCAGCCACACTTTGGTGACTTATGAGCTGAATTACACTCCTATTGAACGAGCACGCCTTGCAGTCGTCTTCACCTCACAAAAGTTAAGACACTATATGCTCAATCACAAGACAAAGCTCATTACCAAAATTGATCCACTGAAATGTCTGTTGACCAGAGCAACTCTCACTGGATGAATGGTTAAGTGGGTCATGATCCTAAGTGAGTTTGACATTGAATACACAGAGTGAATAGCTATCAAAGGACAAGTAATTGCTGATCCGTTAGCTGATGCACCTACTTTGACAGAGCAACCATTGTTTTTAGAATTCCCTAATGAATCCATACTTACAGTAGCACCAACAACAGATACATGGAAAATGTATTTTGATGGATCCTATACACATCGTGGCTTAGGGGTAGGCATCTTGTTTGTTACCCCTCAAGGAGACACTATTCCAAAGTCCTACAAGATAACATTTCCATGCAAAAACAACGTAGCAAAACACGAGGCCCTCATCACAGGACTTCGCATGGCCATCCAATGGAAGATTGAGAATTTCACAGTTTATGGTGACTCCCAGCTAGTTATCACACAAGTCAACAATGAATACAAAACAAAAGATGACAAGCTCCAGCCTTGTAAAATAATGGTTGATGATTTCAAGGATTACTTTCATGACATTCATTTTGAGCAAATACCAAGGTTGAACAACAAAGCAATAGATGCCATGGCTACTATAGGATCCTTGGTAGACGTGAAAAAGGACATCAAGAAATGTGAGTTTCTAATTGAAGAACTTCCAATGCTGGCTTATGATGTCCCACAATCTGAGCTAATATGCGACATTGTTGGTCCCTTATCTCCATGGTATCAAGAGATCTACATGTACCTCCATGACAACATCATTCCACCCAACCTAACATCCGCACAATGCTGTACTTTCATTTGCTGAGCCTCCTATTTCACCATCATAGGTGACACCCTCTACTGAAAAGGTCTTGATGGTACTCTTTTGCGATGCCTCGATTCTAGGGAAGCCAAAGTGGCCTTACAAGAGGTACACAGAGGTATTTGTGGGGCACACTCTAGTGGACATACTCTAGCAAAGAATATTCTAAGGACATGATACTACTAGCGCACCTCAGACCAAGATGCTCATCAGTTGTAAAGAAATGTCTGCCATGTCAGCATCATGGTGATCTTATCCATGCACCATCACAAGAACTGTAGCCGATCACAACTCCCTGGCCCTTCTCACAATGGGGGCTCAATCTCGTAGGAAAAATTCATCCACCTTCATCCAATGGTCATAAATTCATTATCACTGCTACTGAATATTTCACCAAGTGGGTAAAAACCATTCCACTCACTTACACCATTGGCCTCCAAATTGCAAAATTCATCCTCCACTACATAATATGTCGTTATGGCATTCCCCTTTCCATCATCACCGGCAACGGGAAACCATTCAAGAACCCAAAAAATTCCACATCCAACATCACTTTTCCACACCGTATTACCATGAAGGTAACGGTCAAGCTGAAGCTTCCAACAAAACCATCTTACGCATCTAGAAAATATGGTTAACGAAGTTGGCCATGACTAGCACCTTCAGCTTAATCCCACCCTATGGGCTTACCGCACAAGCATTTGTACCCCCACAGGATCCACTCCATACTCTTTAGTATTTGGTTTCGAAGCCATCTTACCTATCGAGGTCGAGCTCCCCTCTCTTAGAATTTCATTACAGAATATCATTATTGAGGAGGAGTATCGAGTTGCATGCTTGAATGAGCTAGAACTTCTGGATGAAAAGCATCTGAATGCTCTAAATCATCTCCAGGCCTATCAAAATCGCCTACGTAGAAGATCAAGAACCGCAAGTTTGAGACAGACGACCTTGTCCTTATGGAAAATCAGAGGAACCTACAAGAGCGTCAAAAGAAGGGAAAGTTCAAGCCTAATTGGTTGGGACCCTATGTCATCACAACTTGTTGCAAGTATGTGCCTAATCCATGTTGTCATTGATGTCAACATATCTTTGTTGTCCTTGGTGTCAACTGTATCCTATTTTGTTATTTGTTTAGAAGCTTTATATTTTGAGGATATTGAGAAAATTAACCCCCCTGGAAGAATCAGAAAGGAAACAGTGAATCACAATAAAGACAGTGAGTTGCATACTGAAGAACAGTCCAGAAGACTAATCCACATTTCTTGTAGATTGAAGATTTTGGTCTGTGGATTGGAAATTATTTAGAGGCATGTCTGAAGATGCTAAATCTTGAGTTTGAGCCTCTGGTATGAAGAATTGAGTGAGTTACATTCACCAGAGTAAAACCTGCTTTTTCTGATTATTCACTGGTGATAGGGAGAAAGTATTTTGCTCCGCATTCCTCCGCATTGAAGTATTTTGCTCTACGGTTCTAGAGGGAAGTCTGGGACGATGATAAGTGCCTACAACAACAATGGTTCATGATTTGGTGGTCTGAAAGCTATCTTTCTTTTATGACAGTTGAAGACAGTGAAGTTCATGTGCTCTAGTGTGAAGAATCTCATGGATAAAGTGGTTAGAGTTTGTGTGGTTGCTCTTGGTGATTACAATGTGCTTGTGGATGCCTCCTGATCGTGTTCCTGCATTTACATTGGTCCGCGTTAAGAAATTAAGATCATGTTTGAAGTTTATTCCTAGATAACGTAGCGTGTAACTAGTCTTAGCCGACTTGGTTAATTCCAATGATTGTGGAGATATATTGAAGATTGTAGAAGCATTTTGTGGCGTGGAAGATCGTGTTTGAGTCCCAGCTAAGGTGTGGAGTGATCCGCATACATCTTTACTACATTTCCTTAGCATAATTTTGTATTAGGTCAAGACCTATTTTGTGAATGTTTTGGAGATTGTTCCAATGGTTGATGAGTGTAATGCTGACCTTGATGTACATTCCAAGGTTGATGAATGATATATATACTTGTAATTTGGTCATGGAAAAGATGTCCTTGTGTGAAAAATGCAAAGTTAATTGTTTAATGTAGAAGGCAGAGTAGAGCAGAGGAAGAGTATTGCACTTCAATGAAACCGAATTCAAGCATGGAGTAGATGCTATTATCTCAGTTCAAAAACCTTGGTAGTGAGTCACCCCTTGGCAGTGAGCCTTTTTCTGGGCAGTGAGCCTTATTGGCAGTGAGCCTTTAATGTTCGGTATTCTTATAACTTATATATCTTGTGGACTAATCCACCGTGGTTTTTCCCTTAATAGGGTTTTCCATGTAAAAATCTGGTGTCACTTGTGTATGATCTTGCAATTGTGTTCATGTTTCTAAGTTTGTGCTTTCATGACTTAATCATAACAAACAATGGACAAGTGTTTAATGTTTTAAGGTGCAAAATTGTTTAAGTTTTGAGACAATTGATTCACCCCCCCTCTCAGTTGTTTGGTTCATTTCAACACAACTAGCTATGGATCAGGAGCTTATCAGCTTGCAATACTTGAGGGGCAACCTCTGGATGAGCTGATGAACATTATGCACCTAAAAAAATTACTATGCCTAACCCATCGAGTATCCCAAGTCAAAAAAATACAAAAAAAATCTAAAAAAATAAAAAAATAAAAAAACTTGAGTGCAATAAAGTCATCCAATGGTGAAAATGACTTCAATGACACCTTGGATAAGTACCATGGTGAAAACCTGTCTCAGACGTCATGTGTAGTGGCCGGTCCTACCATCTAATAAGTCCTCATAACTGTTCATTGCTTCATATCATTCCATCCCATGGCTTGGAATTATAAACATTCAACCCCAACCACCTCATCCCTGTATCACTCACCCAAGGTGGATTCTTGAGTAAGTAGATTCCTGTATGCCTTCCTTGTACAACATAAAATTTGAAAAATCCAAAAACATCATAAATTCACCAAAAATCCAAAAAAATTGAAAAACCCCAATCCCCAAAACGTTAGAAAACTCAAAACATCAAAGAAATAAAAAATTTTAAAAATCCCAAAAGTAATATCCCACATCATCTTTCATCCTTTACCATCATCATTAATCATAATCATCCATGATTCACCCCCATCCTACATTAATGACACCCACCAGAACTACATATTCATCACCACTCGCATCTCAATGTGCCTTGATCCCATGGGTGCAGGGTATGTAGGCAGTCTGGAATATGAAGGAAGTATCCAGTATGGAGATACAAAAGATGCACACACCCAACCCACTTGGATGGTCGCTATTCCTTGAGATTACTAAATCCAAGAGCAATAAAATGGCTAAGCATACTCCTAAAAGCATCATATCTCACGCAAAAATCATCAATCAACAAACCAACCATAATCATGACACATAGACTACTATCTTTTTTGCCTATCCTTCAAACTTTTATCCAACATCATCCAATCGATTCTTGCCTTAATAGATATATCGTTCCTACAATAGGCAGAATCCATCATCCTATCAAATCAACACTTATCTTGTTAAGAGATACAATGGTTGTTTGTATGGTTTGTTAGTCTTTTTGATTATTGATTTTTATCTTTTGTCTCATTCTAAGGATCATTCCAAAGCTACCTTGATCTTACTATATCATGGTATGTGGCAGAAAACACCTAGAAAGGGGCATAGTCATTGTTTTGTATGTTGTGCTTGTGGGTTGGTCTCATTAGTCCAAGACTAGTATTCATATCTTGTAGATGAAGGGTCGGTTCTAGCATATTGATTCCTCTTTTGCATCTAAGGTTCATCATACCTTTTATGTACTAAGGAATTATGATATGAGTCCCCTTCCCTCATCCAGGCAAGATTTTACTATCATGGGCATGCATGGGATCATCCTATTGTTTGTGGATCTAGTCCATGCAAAGAAGGATATATCATCACCTTGGTCTTTCATATCTTGGTGAAAATATCCCCTTTTGCTATAGTAAATCTAAGAATGCTCTCAAAAATATCAACACAATACCCCATCCCAACCCATCATCCTTAATCTACCCTCATCTATCAAATCATTACTTAGGATTTGCATTTAACCAATCCAATCCCCTAATCAATTACATCCCCTGCCATTTCACAACTACCAATCCCCCATCCCATAACAAAATCCATCTAGCAACGTGGCTTCTAATGACCTATCCCAACCATCCCTAAACCTATCCCAACCATCCCCCAAATCTCCCAACCTCATCTCCCATGGTTCTAAGCATCATAATGTATCATGACAAACGTCTACCATCCTGCATACACAACATCAACATTAGCATAAATCACCATAACATTACATACCAGTAAGCACAACATTACATTTCCATTTTCATAAATTTCTATTTGCATAATATATGTTTATTAATCTAAGCATATATTTCTATTTGCATAATATATGTTTATTAATCTAAGCATATATTTCCATTTGCATAATATATGTTTATTAATCTGAGCACATATTTCCATTATATTTCATCCATTTGTATAATATATGTTTATTAATCTGAGCATATATTTCCATTATATTTCATCCATTTGCATAATTAATATATGTTTATTAATCTGAACATATATAGCCATTCCATTCCATTATCCATAACATCTCATACATAAACCATAATCATCACATCATATAAGCATCAATACATAAACATCCATCGCATCCAAAAATAAAAAGCATTCATCACATACATCATACATCATAAGTCCATCCATAAAATAAAATATCATATACATCATAAATACATCCATAATCATATAAAAACATACATCAAGGCATCCATCAATAACCATAATCAAAAATGCATCCACAACATCATAAACACCATCACATATCATCATAAACCGCCGCCAAAATCATATATATATATATTGCTAAAAAATTAAATGTCATGATACAACAATGCCTCGAAGGCTGAAGTATATCAAAATACAAAGCCCAACGGCATATAAATATAATCAAGAACCATGGGATGATGATCCCCTGGTAGAGTTAGTAGGAGAACTAGGAGGAGATCTATGTGGTCGAGGTGGAGGTGGCCCCATAGGTTGCTGCTACTGAGATGGTGGCTGTTGTGGAGGTAGTGATTGCTGTATAGATTGCTGAGACCATCTAGATCTTTGTGAACCTGATATCCCAGATCAGCTATGCTAGCTGTAACTAGGCACTCTCTGTCCCTCAGGAACCACAGTATAATAGGCCCCATAATAGTACTCTGCTTTGGCCCTCTGATCGGCTAATTGTTGCTGTACCTGCTATAGCTACTATTGTACTACAGTATAATCTCCCCACATCTGGGCCATGTTGGTGCTAGCTATGACACCTTGTATACGTGTAACCTCTTGCTGCAGCTGAGCCACCTATGCCTCAGCCTACTGTGCCCTGGTCTCAACCCGCTGGAATAAGACCTCTGTCCCCTACCACTTTACCCTTTCAACATCTCTCCTAGTTGCTACTTGCGCTAGTTTCACCTGCATCTGGCTCTGGAGGCGGCCTATCTGTGCCTACAAAATTTGAATCTATGGATCTCCGACCCCACCACTCAATCCATCTAAAAGGGCATGTACACCCTATAAGGTCTGCATCTATGCCAGAGCACCATCTAGCTTTGTTGTCACCTGTGCCAGATCCTGCTATTGCCTTGCCATCTGGTCCTCTAGACTGGCCACCTGGGCACACAAGGCCGCCACATCCTCCTCCTCATCTCCCCATGGTCGTACCCATCGACGACCAGAACATGTAGTAGGATCAAGACTTGCTCATGATGGTCCTGCACCTGATGTCCTGACACCTGAAGTGCCTACCTATGCTGGTGCCTATCCTACAAGTGCTTGAGAAGCTGACACCTGACCCATCTGACCCTGTCCTCCATGAATCTACCTTGCTAGTACCTGGGGCCCCACCTATGCCCGCTACTGAGGAGTCTGCCCCACCTGTGCCTGAACCTGAGGGTCCTGTCCACCAGGTGCCTACCCCGCTTGGCCCCCTCCCACTGCCTGCCCTGCAACTCCCGTTGCCAACACATCAATCCCATCTCCCTCCTTAATAGGCACATCTTAATAAACATACTCAACCTTTACCTCATCCCCTCCTCTCTCTCCCCCTCCTCCTCCTTCTCCTCAGGATCAACCTCTAGATCTGTAAGATGAACAAGCCTAGCCTACTACCACCATAGATCATAAGCCGGGGTCGTCCCCGCATCTGCTATCCGGCTACCCCAGTCCCACTGTACTGGCTGCAGTCCCACCCAATCCAACAAAGCTACCTTTGGCTAAACCTATGTGGGCCTGGTAGGTATATCTACTGGTCCACGAGCATATGTCGCCATCACCTAGGGAAAATCCTGCACCAGTCCAAGCTGTCGCATCACTCGCGACATAATATACCTACCAATCTATTGTCTCCATGCTCCATCATATACCAAGGCTGGAATGTGCAGGGCATATGTATGTGGTCATCCAACCACATCTCCACACCTATAAACGATCACGAGATGACCATATCCATGTTGTCTATCTGCCGCCACCAATACCTTAGCTACCCCATGTGTGTGTGCTAGAGAGGTAACTTGTACAAAAATACATAGGCCTCAAATTGAGCCCTATGGTAGAAACACTCCGGCCGCATGATGCAGGTATGCTTCCATGTTCACACATGGAGAAGTGTCATGCCTGCCCCCCAAACTAACATCCAAATGATAAACAACCAAATGCATCTCACGATACAATTGGGCTAACAAGCATGGGCCCCACACAAACATCATCCCGAATGATCATAGCCTCGATCACTCTCCCCCATCCAACCAAAAAATCTCGTGATTGCCGATCTAGCATTAATATGCCTCTGATCAATGAACTGACTGGCCCCATCCACTCGAGTCCGTGCATATCTCATCTCCCATCGGTCCCTGGTATACACTGATGGGATGGTGGAAACACTCTGTCCAAAGCTGCCACTCCAAAACCTACCTCATAAATGACCCTCTCTCCTTGTATGGGGATCCTAAGGATCCTCCATACGTCCTCTAGGGTGATGGTGATCTCACCCGTAGGTAATAAAAAGGAGCATGTCTTGCTCCACTTCTCCACCAAGGTTGACATCATAGCCCTATGTGCATGTATCTGAGATATCTTAGTACTAATTTGAAGCTCTATTCTCCCAAGTCGAGCTATATCTACTAGAGTAAACTACGACCTCAACACCATCACCAATGGAATGTGGCACTCTCACGACTGCAATATCCTACCTGGAATTTGCATTAAAAAAATCACCTAAATCAATTCATTTTCCCAAAATAGCGTTTTGGCGCTAATTCAAATCCTTATAGCGCTAAACTAGAAGATAATGCTGATTCCCATCCATATAATACTAATATAGAGAATTGTGCTAATAACTGATATTTTTGCGCTAAACAAGGGCATATCACTAATTCATGATTTTATGGCACTAATCCACCATCCGACCTAAAAAACCCAAAATTCCCTGGCGCTAAATGATAATATAGTGCTAAACCCCACCCATATTGTGTTAAACGAGAGGATAGCGCTAAAGCGCTAATGGATAGTACTAAATCAAGAAAACCCCCATTTTTTGGCACTAAACTAGAGGATAGCGCCAAACCTTGGATGGATGGTGCTAAACCATATGAAATTGCTCTTTTCCCCACGGCACTAATCTAGAGGATCACGCTAAATCATTCCCTAATAGCGCTATGCAATTGCGCGATGGCACTAATCTACCTAACTACCCATTCCTTGACCCACTAACCTAAAGTTAGGTTTGGCTAACATACCTGTGGGTTCGCCTCTATCGATCAGTCATAGTCTCGCACCCTCTCGGATCGGTGTCGGTATTGCGGGAATGTAGGTTGCGCCATGTCTCCTCCTCTTCTCTTGTCCAATAAGCTTAGAGTATGCAAATGTGGCACTTTAGGCCTACACTTACTATATATAGCCACCATGTCATCCTCCATTCACCTTTTTCTTAACCCAAACCATAAATCATAACCTTTTTCCTCCATTTTTCTTCCTGTAACCTCCATTTTCCGTCCTTCACCCATTTTTTACCAACTATTCCCTCCTTTCGAGAGTTCACCAAAAAAAATAGTTTTTTCACCTGACCTCTTGCGGGGGCATCCCTCATCCATTTTCACTCCTTCCTGGCAATTGGGGAAAATACTTTGACTTAACGTCATTTCCCTACTAGGTCATGATGCCACGTTAAAGAGGGGCAAATGTAGACACCTAAAAATATCTTAACCCTTCAGCCATCCTTCGACATCATCCACATCACTAATCTCTCATCCAATTAATTAAATAAATTCCTATTTATTTAATTAACCTACATGATCCCCGATCATTCATCCATTCTTCATCAATTTACCCTTAACCTTGAATTAATTAAATTAATTCAACACTATACCTTACTAATATCATACCAATTAATTAAATAAATATCCAAATATTTATTTGGTTAATTTGTTCACTTTCTTAAACCTGATTAATTAAGTAAATCTTACTTATTTAATTAATCTACCCTACTAATCAGCCTAAACCTAGCCTCGTTGATTAAATAACTATTATTTAATTAGCTACCCTAGCTTACATGATCCCTAGACCTGGATTAATTAAATCATTATTTAATTAATCATAAACCTTGATTAGCCCATTCACTAATGTTCTCCAGCCATATTAAATAAGTTAATCACCCTGATTAACTTGGTCAAAACATCATTAACACCTTCTCCCACACCCATAAATAAAAAAATTCTAAAAATCACACGACCCTTCCAACTCATCTTTTCTATTTTCATATTAAAGCATCTTCCATGAAATTAGCTTACAAATGTAAAGCCCCAAAAATGTGCATCTGTCACATGTCCCTCACATTTCCACATAAATTGGAATTTCAAATTCCACATCCTCCCAAGGAAATAATTTTTTATTTCCTCACACATATAAATCACATTAAATGCAAAATTGTCCCCAAAATGAATTTAAAATTCATTTTTATTCTCCACCCTCCAAATTTGTTGATCAAATCTCAACCTTCCATCTCTCATCCAATTTCATCCATTGATTCCAACTTTCAATCTCCACCGTTGAATCAATCTTCCTCCAAATTTACCTATAAATAAGACCCTCTCTAAGCCATTTTTACAACACATCTTGAGGTAAATCTATTATGCCAAAATCCTTCCCAAAACCCCTTTGAGTTCATTGGATTGTGTTGAGAATTTGAGCAATTTCACATTCCTTTAAGCTAGTTGGATAAATCTAGAGAGTAAGGGTGCACTATCTGATGGGTTCAAATATTGGCTTCTTTTATGTTATTTTTATATGCTTTCAAACTTTATGCCTATGATATTCTAGATACTTTTTCAAGACATTACCATCATAATATGTTGTCTTTTTATATATTATGCAAACCTTGAACCTATTCTGTCAATATGAAACATGGTGATAATATTTGCCAATTGAATGAGTTAGACATGAGTATGTATGCATATAGATGAGATTTTATAGTTTAATTATGAAGTTTATTTGCATGCGTATGTTCTATGGATTAACCCCTGCGTAGCAGCGAGTATGTGAAATTGAGGAGAGGAGAATTCGCATCACATTGCAAAACAAGGCATTAAAGGAAGTCACAATCAAGCGCTAACTGAAGCTAAACGTGATCATTATGGAAGAATAAATACAGAAGAAGAAGACTTGTTCTAGGATTCTAATCGCAACATATGTGTTTTGTATATGAGCCATTGTATAGAGATTCTTATTTGAATAGGACTCTCCTTCCTCTATTCTGTTGGAGTTAATAAATCAATCTTACTCTGTACCCTAGTATCTAGGAATGGATTTATGGTTGAAGGTAGTTGGTAGTTGCATAAAACTCTCCCGTTTCTGTATAAGTTAGGAGGGATGAGTTCGATGTAAAGGGAGTTTTTCCAAGTTACTTTATTTTATAGTTGCTCAATTGTTACTATGTTTTTCTATGTTGGAAGATCCATACATGTTTTATTGAATACAATCTGAAAAGATTCTGTTTATGATATGAATTGAATATAACTATGTGTTACGAGAATGCGTGAGAATCTGAAGTAGATTTGATTTCTAGTTAAGTAAGATAGTCCCCTGAGCTAGCCACTCAAGGTATTGATCTCCACTTCATGTATTTCCTTATTTATTTATGCATTTCTAGTTAAAATTGTTTCTCTGCTATTTCATAAATTGCATTGTGAGTCAAGTAAAATATCCTAATTTCTATTTCTAGTAGTTGTGATTCATGAATGAGTGCATTCTTTGTCGACTTTAAGTCCTTCAGAGGTTAGCATTAGTCCTTTTATCATTTCAAATGCTTTGAGTTAATTCTACAATTTCCTGTTGTTAACAGTCATCTACAACTTATGTTGTAGGTACCCGTAGCCACTAGATTTTGTAGTTGTTTTTACTGTTCTTACATTTCTATGAATTCCTGCACAATAGAATTACCTGAATAGGATTGAATAGGCTAGTTTAGGAGAATATGAGTCTCTGAAGGCATATATAGTGTAGGTACCATCATAAGCTTACACTCCTTGGTTGATAATTTTATGTAGGAAGTACAATGATAGAGTAGACTATTCAGATAGGTTTACCCCTGAATTATGTTAAGTCTACAACGCATTAGTTTTCCTCAACATTTTTGGCGCCACTGCCGAGGATGGTGATACCTTCATAGGCTCATTTGTTTTTTTTACATGGTTTCATAGTTTAAATTTTGATTCCAGCATTAGGATTAATAAATTCACTTTTCAGGAAACACCAGAAAGTATACTAACATTGTACAGGGCCGCTGAAATATAAAGCCAAATTCACTGTATGTGGAGGCAGAGAGATAATCGAGGTAGATTCCTCCCTCCAAATTTTTAGGATAGTGAAGAAACAACTGACTTTATCAATTATAAATTAGAAAATGCTGAAGAATTTCCTCTTACATCTTGATCAACACCTTCTACATCTTCATTAGCTTCTTCCACAACTACAGAAGGGACCTTTAGAACCATGACAGATGCTGTAGTGGAGGATCCTCCAGAACAAGAAACGTTTGAATTCCCTATCCCAGACCAAGCACGGGCGGCTACTCTAAAAAATATACCACCTTTCGCATTTCCTATTTTCTATAGCTTGGTGACTGAAGATCCTGACACTTTCCTATTCAAGTTTGATGTCTTGTGTGTTGGCAAGAGACACTATATGGATTCATGGTTGTTGTCATTGATGGCAACAAAGGTCATCCCACATATCCGCAAGTCATAATGTGTCTCTACTGGAAGTCAGAATAAAGAATGTTGTGGTCCGGTGAACAAGAACAGAGCATGTGGCAAGGTCCGACAGATTGGTCCGGACCTCTCAGAGGAAGTGTCTTGGTGCAGTGCGGATTTGGGGAAGTCAAGAGGACTACCTTGAGTGGTATATTCCAAGGATTTAGCCTCCGGTGATGGACAAGGAAAAAGATATGAATAGTTGAGTACCGGATTCCTGAGAGACAGTGAAAACAGAGGAAGAACTGACTGACAGAGTATCAGACTACTTTCCGGATGTGTTACTGTTGATGATAGAGGTTGTGAAGGCATGAATCATGTTTGGCCGACATTATTAATGATATCTACAAGTATATGCTTGATCCGCATTGCTTGGTGAGGAAGGATTCAGCCGACAGAACAAGAGTTTGCAAGAAACTAGACTGTTCCGGATGCCGACTAGAAAGGTGATGAAATTACTTGTGCGGATATATATAGAGGATGGATTTAGTTGTGAAGAGTGTGATGGTGCGAAGATATATGCGAATAAGTCCAGAAAAGAGCAGAGGTAGCAAAAAGGATCCGGTATGTGAAAGATAGCAGAATAAAGAACAGAGGAAAGATGAAGTGCAGCAGATCAGTGTACTGAGCCTAACCGGAACTGAACTCCAGCATATGCAGATGCTTCCAATCAGTTCAAGACTGTGATTCTTATCACTTTGTAGACAGTGTGTCTTCTTGTAGGCAGTGGGCCTCTTGTGAGCAGTGTGCTCGGGCAGTGAGCCCTAATTGGCAAGTGCCATTTTTTTGTAATTTCCTATTCTTCTAACAGAGAATAATTTTGGGTTAATCACCCCGTGGTTTTCTCCCTTAACAGGGTTTCCACGTCAAAAATACTGTGTCATGTGTTTCTTATTTCATGATTAATGTTTTTGTGTTTGATTCTATGCTGCATCAACTAAAAGGAAAGTTCAATAAGGGAAATAATTAGGATAACTGATTCACCCCCCCCTCTCAGTTATCAACAATTGGTATCAGAGCTAAGTTCCTCCTAATAGAGCCTAACAGCTTGAGGAAGATCTGGGATTTCAAATGGATGCATATGGTTTAAGGGAGCAACTCAAGACTGCTCTTGAGGATCTTGAACAGTCAAATTCTGAAGTCAGTGAATTAAAGGAAAGACTCAAACAGGCTGATGAATTCATGAGAGAACTAAAAGACAAATTAAGTCTCTCTATGAAAAAGAGAAAGGAGCTACTCCAACAATTGGCAAGACAAAGTGAAGAAAGCAATACAAATGAAGAATTGACTGAGAAAACCAAGTTATGTGAAAAGTTATCAAAAGAAGTCATTATGTTAAGACATGAAATGGAATCAGGAACTATAAAGTTTACTCAAGAGATTGAAGAAAAAAGAAAGGCTGAAGACAATCTAAGACAATCTCTTAAAGAAAAATCAGAAGAATGCCACCAGATGGACAGGATTATCAGACATCTTGAATCTGATCTTGAAGATGCCAAAGATAATGAAGAAAAACTTGAGGATCAAATTGCCTCTCTCAAAAGAGACCTTCAAACAGCAAATGAATATAAAGAGAAATTCAAGATAAGTTCTGCTCAACTTGAAGTTCTTCTTGGAAGTCAAAAGAGGACAGATGACAAGTATGGTTTAGGATATGAGAAAGGAGAAAGCTCCGGATCCGGTCAGAAGAATCTTGGATCAGAAAATCCAAGGAGTAGGCCTAGAAGACCTCCGGTAAGACAGCCAAATGCTCAAAGATATCCATCCTTCAATGGATACTGCCACAGCTGCAACCACTTTGGTCACAAAGCTAATCAGTGCAGAATGAGAATGAATCAGATTAATTCATCCTTCTCCGGACAGTGCTTCAACTGCAAAAGGTATGGACACAAATCCCATGAATGCAGAATTATGCAAGTAAACAAATCATTCAAAGGTAGATGCTTCACATGCAATAGAGTAGGTCATATGGCTAATCAATGCAGATCAAGAGGATATCAGTCAAATATGCAAAGAAATGTTATTTGCCAAATCTGCAATAGGTCCGGTCATAATGCTAAAGTCTGCAGAAACAAGTATCAGGACAAAAGAGGTCCGGTGTATAATCAGAATCAAGACAAGGGTAAACAAAAGATGAATGCGGATGAAGTTAGGAATCAGATGAGCAAGATTTGGGTGAAGAAAAGTTCAGAGAATGTAGAGGTTGGATCCGCACCAGACTCTGGTGCTGATATTTCTTCCGGAAATTAAAAAGTGAGCTCAGGCTCAGGGGGAGACTCAAAGAAAATCCTGTTCCCCCAGCCAAACAAGTGATGCCGGATGTGGCACAAGATGCGGATTAAAGGGTTTGCAGATATGAGTCTTGAGATGCTTCAGTCAAGTTTTCAGAGGTCCGCATGGAGTTATGGAGAAGCTGTGATCGATCAAATAAGACCTGTTCAGGGAGATGCTCCGGTATGATAAAGGATTACAAAAAGGTCCGGAGAGATCCGGAAGTGCACTATCTTGTTCTGCGGATTGGACAGAGTGTTTGGGATGTTCTTGTAATATGTTACCTCTATTTATTCATGATTGAAAGATCCGGATGATATTCACAGATCAGGACTAATCCGGGATACTCCAAGCTATCCAGACAAGGCGAACCGGAATAATGTAGGTGAAGCATTTATTGCAGACAAATATTAGGGTTCGCGGAGCAATATAAGGGATTTCTCAAAAGTCATTTGCTCATTCTGCACTCAAGAAGAAGCGAATAGTGGAGCTCTGCAAGAGGATTCATCAAGCACACCAAGGATCTCCTGCCGAAGTCATTACATAAAGAAATCAATCCAATCACTCCGTGCAAGTCGAAGGCGCATAAGGTATTCTCCGTTTTTCATTACCTCACTGCAAATCTTTGAAGAATGGCTACTCCGAACATAGTTAAGATCTCTGATAGACCTCGCCCCTCATTCAAGAAACATCCCTACAAATCATTGGAGGTAGATCCACTAGGAGCCTTCTCTAGTGTTCCTCACGGAGTTTTACATACTGAAGACATTAGGGTTTACATACATGCAAGCATTGAGGAATTTGGGGAATTCAAATTAAGAGACCTCTATCACAAGCAACTGATAGACAATGCTTTTGAGCTTAAACCAGAGTATAAGGATATCCAGAAGAAACAGTTTGAGCAATTTATTCATTTCCCCTGCTTTGAAGAAGATGAATGGGTCCGGTATGTACTGAGCAGGATGCATGACAACTTTCTATGGCTGGATAGACCCTGCAAAATCACAAAAGAGGCAATTAGAGCAGTAACTGGCCTATACTCTTCTGGAGGGATACCTATCCTCAAATCTGTCAAGAACAACATTGTAACTGAGGCCACCGGATCAAAATTTGATAAGAGGGCAATGACCATTGAAGATATTTCAGATCTGGATATCAAATATGCATCCATGATAATAGGATACAAGATCTATCACTCCAGCAGGGAGAATTCTGTATCCGGAACTGCAGTATACACTGCCTATGAAATGCTAAGAAAGAATGTAGAATATGATCTCTGCGAACTACTGCTAAGCCAATTAATGGAAAATATACAGAAAATCAAGAAGGATAAGAAGAATTCCTTTAAGTATGGTACTCTTATTGTATGTCTATTCTTCTACTTCATGAATGAGCTACCCGGAACAAGTGGATGGGTATGGCAGAATGACAAACCTGTTGCAGTCCAGATAAGAGACTATTTGCATGGACTTGGGGATGCAAAAGCAAGAAATACAGCTCTATGGGGGTACTTCAAAAACTTTCAAAGCATGATGCAAGCAAGAGAGAGAATTCCCCAGTCTCTTGTTGAAAAATACAAAGACTCAGTGTGCTTTATGGTTGACACTGATCAGTGCCTAATGGAGGCAGTGGAGCCAAGGACTGTCTGGATCATGCCCATGGGGTATGAAGTAGATGAACAGATAGTGGAGCTGCATGTTCAACACATGCTAAGTCAGCCCAAAGATCCTAAGGCAGAAAGGTTTGGAACCTTTGAGGAGCTGAGTGTAAAAATACATGTAGAACTCAGGGAACCTGAGATTAAAAGAAAGGTGAGAAAAGAAGTAGAGCACATTGCTCAAGGCCTAGGCATCTCAAAAGAGGCACTTGATGCCAGCCGGGAAAAGAGGAGGAAGGCTGAGGAAGAAGAGAAAAGTAAAGAAAGTGCTCCGGTTGAAGCTCCCACCCGGACCAGATCATCAAAGAGATCTGCACCTCCCACAACCAAAAGTTCAAAACCGGAAGTCCAGGCATCCGGTAAGAGATCCAAGACAAAAGCCACAAGGGCTTATGGAAGCCAAAAGGATGAAGAGGAAACAGAGTCAGATGAGGGAGTAAAAGAAATAAAGAAACAGAAGAAGAAAGGATCCGGTAAGCCCTCCACAGGCCAAGACAAGGATGAAATGGCAGAGGTATCTGTTGAAAAGCCCACTCTGTCTCTAGAGAGCATAATCAAGTCGGTCACGGTGGATGGAAACCTTCAACCAATGACTGAATCCTATGATGACTTCAGTGAGGCTGACCAAAAGACTCTGCAGGAAGCCACAGTTAAATATCTGAACATATATAATAAGGCTTTCATTGAAATCATATCTCTTATTCCTGAAAGCCTAGAAAAGGAATTGGAAGTAAGAAAGAATAATGCTCATGCTAAAGATCTTGAGATCCGGGAGCAGATAGCTATTCAGCTATATCCTCAAATTGATCCCAAGACAATGAACATTATCTTCAAGGACTACAAAGATGAGTTCAGAAGCAAAGCCAGGATGAATCAACTCATGCTTGGTGAGACTGACAAAGTGGCCCAAGAAACAGAAGAGATCCTCCGGAAGGCCTTCAAAAGGTTCAATCTTCCTGTTGTAGAGGACCTAGGTACAGAAACAGCTGAGGACTTGGAACCCTCTGTTCCGGAAGAAGTGGACCCTGAGCATACAAGCATCTCTCCTCCCGTTTCCCCTACAGTCTCCGGATCCAAAGAAGAAGAGCAATTACAGGAGAAGGAAGCAGTGGTGAAAGACAAAGAGGTTGACAGTTCCAAGACTGCAGAAGAAAAGAAACATTTGTCTCTGGCAAGAGACACTGCACAAACTGTTCAACAATTTTTGAGCAAAGAAACTTTAGAGATTGATGAACCGGAGCTCCTAAAAGGCCCATTCGACTTTGACTCTCTCTCTCTCCGGTACAAACAATGAAGATAGCTTCATTTGCAAATGCCAAGGCAAATGAAAAACTCCTGAAGTCTCATATGGAAGACTGTGAGTTGATAGAGGCTGCTTCTGGAGTACTTGTAAAGATTATGCCATCAATCCAGATAGATTCGACAGCCTCCACTTCCGGTAATCTAAAAACCTTAGTCAGCAGTGTTGATACACATTTTGATTCTCTAGAAAAATCAGCTGAAGAAAAGGTCCGGAAGGAATTTTTGGATAAGAGATTTTCAGAAATATTAGAATTAATCTCTAAAGATAGGAAGATTGTAAGCATTGGAATAAAGAGCTTAGAAAATGCTCTTAAGGATGGCGGTGACATCTACAAATTTTGCATATCCTGGCCAAAGGCAACAACAGCAATTGACAAGAAAATAAAAGAGGAACAGGACAAGCTACAAAGCTTATCTCAAAGTTTTGATCCTCTCTCTTCCTCCATAATAAATCAAGAATGTCAGACTATTGCAGTCTTGAATGAAATAAAGAATCTTGAGAAGGAAAGGAAGAACATCACAAATCGGATGGGAGAACTTAGAAGGATTATAATCCCTAAGTTGGAAACTATGCATGAGGCCATCAGTGATGCTCAGACCACCGCCCAAACAAAAGATCCGACAGATCTCAAGCGGGCAGAAGCTTTTGCATTTTTGTTGAGTGGTCACATTTCAATTTTGGACAGAATGAAGCAAAGTTGGGCTACAGAAATGATCCAATTACAGACATCCTTTGCAGACATTCTTCAGTATATGTGAGTATGTAAATATGCGGCTATGTATAGAAAATTTTTAAAAATTTTGATATGCGGACCCTACCCTTTGCCATTGATGTCAAAGGGGGAGTGAGGAACAGTGAAAAATGAGGAATCCAACTAAGGGGGAGTTCCGGAAATTGTATATAAAGATAGAGCATCAGCAAAGGGGGAGCATAGTGAAAACACTTAATCATTTTTCACTAAGTGTTGCCATCAATGCCAAAGGGGGAGATTGTTGGCAAGAGACACTATATGGATTCATGGTTGTTGTCATTGATGGCAACAAAGGTCATCCCACATATCCGCAAGTCATAATGTGTCTCTACCGGAAGTCAGAATAAAGAATGTTGTGGTCCGGTGAACAAGAACAGAGCATGTGGCAAGGTCCGACAGATTGGTCCGGACCTCTCAGAGGAAGTGTCTTGGTGCAGTGCAGATTTGGGGAAGTCAAGAGGACTACCTTGAGTGGTATATTCCAAGGATTTAGCCTCCGGTGATGGACAAGGAAAAAGATATGAATAGTTGAGTACCAGATTCCTGAGAGACAGTGAAAACAGAGGAAGAACTGACTGACAGAGTATCAGACTACTTTCCGGATGTGTTACTGTTGATGATAGAGGTTGTGAAGGCATGAATCATGTTTGGCCGACATTATTAATGATATCTACAAGTATATGCTTGATCCGCATTGCTTGGTGAGGAAGGATTCAGCCGACAGAACAAGAGTTTGCAAGAAACTAGACTGTTCCGGATGCCGACTAGAAAGGTGATGAAATTACTTGTGCGGATATATATAGAGGATGGATTTAGTTGTGAAGGGTGTGATGGTGCGAAGATATATGCGAATAAGTCCAGAAAAGAGCAGAGGTAGCAAAAAGGATCCGGTATGTGAAAGATAGCAGAATAAAGAACAGAGGAAAGATGAAGTGCAGCAGATCAGTGTACTGAGCCTAACCGGAACTGAACTCCAGCATATGCAGATGCTTCCAATCAGTTCAAGACTGTGATTCTTATCACTTTGTAGACAGTGTGTCTTCTTGTAGGCAGTGGGCCTCTTGTGAGCAGTGTGCTCGGGCAGTGAGCCCTAATTGGCAAGTGCCATTTTTTTGTAATTTCCTATTCTTCTAACAGAGAATAATTTTGGGTTAATCACCCCGTGGTTTTCTCCCTTAACAGGGTTTCCACGTCAAAAATACTGTGTCATGTGTTTCTTATTTCATGATTAATGTTTTTGTGTTTGATTCTATGCTGCATCAACTAAAAGGAAAGTTCAATAAGGGAAATAATTAGGATAACTGATTCACCCCCCCCTCTCAGTTATCAACATTGTGTAGAAGTTATGACTACACCATTGATCCTTACAGGCTCAAGCTATTCCCTGCCACATTAAAAGATGTTTTAAAATGGTTTATGGGGTTGGGGAAATATGTCATTCCTGACTGGGATACCATGAAGACAAAGTTCCTAGTAAAATATAAAGACTACTATAGAGGACATGATAGGAGGAGAGACATCTTCAGGATGTCACAGAAAGAGGATGAGCTGCTGGAAGATTATGTTGAAAGATTCCAGTTTGCCTTGAAGAAAAACCCTCAAAATAGATTGTCTGAAGAATCACTAAAGCTGGTCTTTTTGAGGGGGGTTAATGATGACTGTATGGATGCCCTCAATTGATAGGATAAAATAATTAGAAGAACAAGTGAAATAGTATGAGGAAAATGATAAGGAAAAAGAGATAAGAATACAAGAGTTGGAGGAGAAAATTCAAACCTATGGTCATGGAACCAATATGGATCTATTAGCATAGGTGGTTGAGAGTAAAATAGAAAATGAGGGGAGAGAAGCATCAATTATGTAGCCTCTGGTAATAAGACCTCCAACATACCTCACTGTTCTATCTTTGGGTTTTGAAATGATGAAGTTCAATAATGAATTCAAGCAAGAAAAGGAAAATTGGGAGAAAGAGAAACATATTCTTAATGCATCATTAGAAAGTAAAAATTCTGAATTGAAAAGGTTGGAAGGGAAGCTAACAGAGGTAATTGACAGAGCAATTCAAATCATTGAGTGTAGGCCTCAACCTAGACTTTATGCATTGGTTCTTAAAGAAAAATTTCTAAGTTTTTAGTTTAATAGATTCATTAATGATCAACCTATTTCCATCCATTCAAGGCCTAATTTTTTCCAGTTATTTCAAGAAGTCAGTTTGGAGGAACAAGATCAGTTGTATGAATATTGTTTGCACAATTACTTGATGGCAGAAGAAACATAGTGGAACCCCTTGATTTATGTTGGGGATTTTCAAGTTAGAGCACTGTCAACTTACTTCAAGAATGAGCAGCTCAGAGAGGAACTGATGGATAGGTATGAAGAACAAGAAAAGAAAGTGCCACTGTAGATTAGTAAAGAATCCTTAAATCCCAATGTGATCCTGACCCAATGGTTAGCGATCCTCTCTCATAATGGTCCAGGTAAAGTAATTATGGATTTGAGACTCAGGGATTATAGAAGGCTATAGCGGTTAGCAGTGTCTATTATTCAGAACTGCCAGAGGTATGTGCAAAACAGATGGGATAGTCTGACCCCAGAATTGCAGAAGAAAGAGCCTCACTCTTTCCACAATTTTATGAATATGTTTGAGAGATTGCGCAAGTATATCCAAATTTTAGAGCAAAGAGGAGTGACATGGCTACCCCTTACTTATCACCCTCCTATTCTTCTTTATCCAGTACCATACTGGGTAAGAGGAAAGAGTGATGAATGTAGGAGTGCAGAATCAATTAGGATGGATAGACTTGCATGCTATAATGGTTTTATCTCAAGCAGGGATAGGGGGTCAGAGAGGTTAGGGACCTTAGGCAGATTACTTTGTATTATAATATTTTCCCCTAGGTAATTGAGTGGTTTACTTGAGGTCAAGCAAAAGTCTAGTTGGGGGGAAATGATGGGTTCAAATATTGGCTTCTTTTATGTTATTTTTATATTCGTTCAGACTTTATGCCTATGATATTCCAGATACTTTTCCAAGACATTACCATCATAATATGTTGTCTTTTTATATATTCTACAAACCTTGAACCTATTCTATCAATATGAAACATGACCTGATAATATTTGCCAATTTAATGAGTTAGACATGAGTATGCATGCATATATATGAGATTTTATAGTTTAATTATGAAGGTTATTTACATGCGTATGTTCTATGGATTAACCCCCTATGCAGCAGTGAGTATGTGGCATTGAGGAGAGGAGAATTTGCAACACATTGTAAAACAGGGCATTAAAGGAAGCCACAGTCAAGCGCTAACTGAAGTTGAATGTGATCATTATGGAAGAATAAATACAGAAGAAGAAGACTTGTTCTAGGATTCTAATCGCAGCTTATGTGTTTTATATATGAGCCATTGTATAGGGATTCTTATCTGAATAGGACTCTCCTTCCTCTAGTCCATTAGAGTTAATAAATCAATCTTTCTTTGTACCCTTATATCTTGTCGTGTAGGTTTTTATTTCCTAGTTGGGTTATTTATTTTTCCCTATATTCCTAGGTTTTTCCTACACTTCTATTAATCTCGCTTAGGTTAATAAAGCACGTCTTATTAGGTGAGTGGTTGCGAGGTGTCACCTTCTTACATGTGAGCATCCATTAGGTATCTTGGGAAGATACTTTGCTATCTTGAATCCGATAGATGGTTGCTCCTCATTGGTCAGTGTTGCCTCATCCTCCCTCTCCCTGGTCTATATAAGCATGCTACCTGGCTTGTATTTTGTATCTTTTGCTTTTGCATCCTCTTAATGCTATTTTGCTTCTAACATTTGAATTACTCTCTTGGAGACTGACTATATGTTGCTATTTTGATTTCGTATCATTTGCATTCATAGTTTAGATATCTATTCATTTGCACTAGTTTTCTGGGTTATTAATCTTTTCAGATTCTAACATGATATCAGAGCTATTCTATGTGCAAGAGTAGATTTTAGTTTCCATATTTGAGATATTCAAGGGGGGCTAATAAATCTTATTACAGTTTTTCAAAAACCTAGTATGTTCTTCTCTTGCATCTTCAGATGATCTTGAGAATCCAAAACGTTTGACAGAAACATTTTAATCTCTGGGGTTTGCACATGTGTTTTATGAAATCTGGGTGATTGCAGTATTTTTGGTTATACTAGTAGCATTTTAGCTATTCCAACACGTCCAGAAGGCTTGAGAAAGTCAGATTCGGCTTTCGTTTCACCGAAATCGGAGATCGTCATACACAGTTGCGGAACTAGGGTTTCGAGCTCAAATCTGACAACCAACTTGCATATTTGGTGTTTTCAATCAATATTGTAGGTTCCAACATGCCATTGCTTGTCTTAGGTAGCTGATACAGCCTTTGCATGTCATTTCTTGGTTGCTGGGGTCATTTTTTGTAGCTAAAGGCATTCTGTTTACACTGGATCAACATCGTCTGTACATCAACAAGACAAATGCTTTCTGGGTTTTGTTCACAACATAGAAAAACCATCTGGATATCTTTTTGTTTTTACATGTAGTCTATATATTTTGCAGAAACATGCTCAGAAAGCTACAACAGAACCCCTCTCCGTTGGTAGTTGTAGTTTTGAAGGCAGTTTTCAAATGCTCCGTTCTTGCTCATACGGACTCCTTTTCTCACGATTTTTTTTTTGATTTTGGCTATTGTTTCGTGATCTATGCACTAGTGTAGAAGTTTTTTGATTTTGATGGCAAGATTTTTTAGAAATTGCAGATTCTCAGTCGTGACATTGCACATTTCTCATTTTGAGAACTTCGGAGGATCATAACTTTCACATACGACCTCGTATCGAGGCGACTATTTTTTTGAAAGTGCATAATTTTTCGAGTAGATTGTAGTGGTTCTGTTTATTTCTTTGAGTATTGTGCCAAAGTTGTATTTTTAGCATATGCTCTTCGTGAGGGTTTTGTAATGCATTGAAATCAAGACCACTTAGTATTTTTTGCTAGTGGCAGTTGTAAATGCACTAATATAAAGTGCCAAATCATATTTTCTTGGGGGGGTTCTTTGATTGAGTGAAAAGGGGGGGGTTGTCTTGGTTGTGTTCTCTTCCTTTCAACATTCCTTCTCTACATTTCTTCATCATGGATCAAACAAATCTGCCCATCCTAACTCCATACAATTACTTTGAGTGGAAATCACACATAACAATTCACTTAAGGAAAACTGGATTAAATAGGATAACTATGGGACTTGAAACTGAACCTACTAAAGATGAAGATAAGCCTAAGTGGTTTAATAAATGTGATGAGACATATGGAACATTGTGTTTGTCTATTTCTCTTGATTTGCTCTTTCACATTGAGTCTTTGAATACACCAAATGAAATCTGGACAAAGCTAGAAACACTATTTGGTACACAAGATTCAATGAGGGGTCATATGTTAGAAAATGAACTAATTAGTTTAAGTCTAGACAATTTCAACACAATTTAGGATTTTTTCACTAAATTGAAATCACTAAGGATGCAATTAAAACAATGTGGAATTGAAAAGAAAGATGAACAACTGATTCTTAGTATTCTCTCTAATCTAAGTTCAGAATATTTTGTGTTTATTTCTACATTCTATGCTACTAAGGGTGCACTTGGTACTCAATTCACCATGCCGTCTTTAGATGATTTTGCTGTCAATCTCACTCGGGAATAGGACAAGATAATCTAGATGGGCACTCTTAAGTCCTCTAAGTCACATGCCTTGGCTGCCAACCAAGGTACAAAAGAATAGAAAGGACAAAGTAGTAACAACAATAGTAAGGATAAGAAACATAAGAATAACAAGGAGAAGAAGGATTAGATATCAGTTGCTTCAAAAGCAACTAATGAGACCTAATCTTCCAAGGGTGACAAGCCTAAGAAAGAGAGGGTCCAATGTGCCTATTGTAAAAGACCTGGTCATTACGAACATAAATGTCTGAAGAAACAAATTGATCACTTGACACACATTCTTGAGAAGAATAATATCAGTGTTCCTGAGTCTATCAAACAGAGTTCTAATGAGGGGTTTAACAAGGCAAAAGAAAACAACAAGGGGAAAGGAAAGGGCAAGGCCCTTGTTGCAGTTTCTTCTTCACCATCCACTTGGGTTCTTGATTTGCGTGCTTCACACCACATGTCTTCATCTAAGGAAGAACTTGCATCTTTGGAGCCGTGTACTATGCCTTCTATTTTGATGGGTGATGACACTCCTATTGAGGTGTGTGGGAGAGGATCTGTTGATGTGGGGGATGGCACATTCCATGATGTTCTTTATGTGTCCTCATTATCAACTAATCTCCTATCGGTATACTAGATCACTCACACAGGTTCAGGTAAGTGGGTTGAGTTCACTCCTGATTCAGTGGAGATTCGTGAGTTGCACGGTGGTTCTACAGTTGCAGTTGGGAGAGTAGATCATCAGTCATGACTCTATCTATTTTCTCACTTTGTTCTTGATCCTCCTTCGACTGTTTTGCTCACTCATTCTAATGATGTGAGTAGATTATGGCATGAGTGGTTTGGCCATCTAAACTTCTGCTACTTGCAGTAGCTCAACCAGTAGAGCATGGTCACAGGGTTGCCTTCAGTTCAGTTTTCAGGTGGTGTTTGCCAAGGTTGCATTCTTGGCAAGCATCCTAAGGAAAAGTTTGACAAAGGTAAGGCATGGAGAGCTTCATAAATACTGGAGTTAGTTCACAGTGATTTGGTTGGTCCATTTCAACATCCTTTCAGTAGGGCCCGATATGTCCTCACATTCATTGATGACTTTTCTCGATATACTTGGGTGTACTTTCTCAAACAAAAGTTTGAGGTATTTGATCACTTTCAGGACTTCAAGACTTTTGTAGAGAAGCAATTCGGGAAAGCCATCAAAGTTTTGCGCACTGACAATGGTGGTGAGTATGTCAACCATCGGTTTGAGAGGTTTTGCACTTCAGAGGGGATTGATTTGTAGCAGTTAGTTCCATACAATCCTTAGCAGAATGGTGTTATAGAATGGAAGAATAGGTCCTTAAAGGAAATGGCGAACTGCATGATTCACTCCAGATCTCTTGCACCATAGTATTGGGCAGAGGCCATTAACTATGCTTGTTATATCTAGAACCGTGTTCCTCACCGAGCCTTGAAGGGAGTCACTCCTTTTGAAGCTTGGAGTGGTCGGAAACCATCAGTTAAGCACTTTCAAGTTTTGGTTCTCCTGCATGGGCCCACATTCCTGTAGAGAAATGCAAGGCCTTGGATCTGCAGAGCAGACCTTGCATATTTGTAGGTTATCCTGATGGTGTGAAGGGTTATTGTTGCTCCACCCTAATACACATGAGTTGTTCATTGAGAGGAGTGTTCAGTTTGAGGAGGGCTCTTCGAGCTCACTTTCTATCACTTCTCCAACTCCTAGTTTGACATTGGAGTCACTTGGGATACATGACGGATCTTCTGATGAGTCAAATTCACCTGAGCAGTCTTCTACCTCCACTTCCGATGCAGAGAGTGATTCAGAGGACTCACCTCCTTCCTCTCCTAGTCATCATTCAGAGGTTGATGATTCTCCTCTAGATTCTTCATCTTCCGGTCCACTTTGGGCTAGACAGACCTTGCAGTCTACAGGTGATTAGGTTGGGGATCTATCAGACACTAGGCAGACTCGTTCACAGTTCCAGGATGCTCCACATGTCTTCATTGCTACTGCTTCAGATCCACAGTCTTTTCATGAGGCTTCTAGTATTCCTAAGTGGGATACAGCTATGCTGGAGGAGTATAGTTCCTTGATGAGGAACCACACTTGGGATCTTATCCCTCTTCCTAAGGGAAGAAAAGTTGTTCGATGTAAGTGGATCTATCAGACAAAATTTGCAGTAGATGGGTCAGTTGACAAGCATAAGGCTCGCTTGGTCGCCAAAGGATTCTCCTAGGTTCTTGGGATTGACTACTCTGAGATTTTTACGCCAGTAGCCCGAATGAATTCCATCTGACTTGTTCTTGCCATTACTGCAGCTAATCATTGTGAAGTACACCAGATGGATGTGAAGAGTGCTTTTCTTCATGGTGACCTTCAGGAGGAGATCTACATGGAGTGGCCACAGGGGTTCCTTCAGGATTCTTCACTTGTGTGCCATCTTCAGAAGTCTCTGTATGGCCTCAAACAGGTTCCTCGGGCCTGGTATGCCAAGATAGACTCCTTCCTTCTATCAGTTAGGTTCACTCGGTGCCATTCTAATCCCAATGTCTACATTCTGCAGCAGGATGATTCACTCCTATTTTTGGTTTTATATGTTGATGACTTGTTGATCACATGGAGTTCTTCATCCACCATTGGGGCTGTCAAAACTACCCTTCATGATAGGTTTTTGATGACTGACTTGGGCTTGTTGCATTACTTTCTTAGGATTGAGATCTACCAGTCTACTTCCAGGATCACCATCAACTAGTCCAAGTATGCTTTAGATTTGCTCTCCAGGTTTCATATGGTTGACTGCAAGCCTGCTCTGACTCCCTTTCTTTCTGGAGTCAAACTTGAGGCTTAATGTTCTTCTCCACTTGTTGATGGCCCTTTGTACCGACAGCTTGTTGGGAGTCTCATTTATTTGACTCATACACAACCTGACATTTCATATGCTATAGGCATGGTCTCTCAATTCATGCAGAAGCCTCATGAGCTGCACTGGAAAGCAGCCAAGCGGATCCTTTACTACATTCAGGGTTCTCACAGTTTTGGGATTCACTAGGCAACGAGTATTGAGCTTGACTTAGTGGGCTACACAGATTCAAATTGGGCGGGCGATTCTTAGGATCGCAAGTCTACTTCAGGTTACAACTTCTCACTTGGTTCAGGTTCTGTTTGTTGGTCGAGCAAGAAGTAGTCTGCTATTGCTCTATCTTCTACTGAGGCCGAGTATCGGGGGGCTGTGAATGCTGCTACTGAGGCCATTTGGCTTCAAAATATTCTCACTGAGTTTGGTATCCAGATTAGATGACCATCAGTCATATTTTGTTACAACCAGAGTGCCATTCAGATCTAACGGAATGCGGTCCATCATCAGCGGACCAAACACATAGCGGTCCACATACACTACATCCGGGAGATCATCCATGGCCACGCCATCGACCTTCGCTATTGTCCAACTTTTGAGCAAGTTGCTGATATCTTCACCAAACCCTTCACTGAGAGCAAGTTCCTTCATTTGTGAGCTTTGCTGGGGGTGCGGGATGCTTCATCTTCTAGGGGGGCTTCTTCCTCTCACTCGGAGTCCTGACTCTCTCTACTTTGGGGGGGTCTCTTCTCTCTCTTTGGGGGGGGGAATTTTATGTACATGGGTACCTCATTAGGCTTGATTTGCCGCGACCCATTTCTACATCCACCTAAGATTCGCTTATGGGGGGGTGTTAGTGTAGGTTTTTATTTCCTAGTTGGGTTATTTATTTTTCCCTATATTCCTAGGTTTTTCCTACACTTCTATTAATCTTGCTTAGGTTAATAAAGCATGTCTTATTAGGTGAGTGGTTGCGAGGTGTCACCTTCCTACATGTGAGCATCCATTAGCTATCTTGGGAAGATACTTTGCTATCTTTAGTCCAATAGATGGTTGCTCCTCATTGGTCGGTGTTGCCACCTCCTTCTCCCTAGTCTATATAAGCATGCTACCTGGATTGTATTTTGTATCTTTTGCTTTTGCATCTTCTTAATGCTATTTTTCTTCTAGCATTTGCATTACTCTCTTGGAGACTGACTCTATGTTGCTATTTTGATTTCGTATCATTTGCATTCATAGTTTCGATATCTATTCGTTTGCACTAGTTTTTTGGGTTATTAATCTTTTCAGATTCTAACAATATCTAGGAATGGATTGATGGTTGAAGGTAGTTGGTAGTTGTATAAAACTCTCCCATTTCTATATAAGTTAGGAGAGATGAGTTCAATGTCAAGGGAGTTTTTTCAAGTTACTTTATTTTATAGTTGCTTAGCTATTACTCTATTTTTCTATGTTGGAAGATCCAGACATGTTTTATTGAATACAATCTGAAAAGATTTTGTTTATGATATTAAAATCATGAAAAATTGACATGAAGGAAATGATAACAAATGCAAATCAAACAAATGCAAACCTCATATCGACTCACGATCCATTGATATGGTTAAGAGTGCCACACCCGAAGCACTCTAGCTTTACCCAAAGAGATGAATGTTAATTGCTCGATTCAACAGCATAACGGTGAGATAAGGATGGATAGATGAATGATTGGATGAATGCAAGATAGATTGATGAGAGATTGGGAAGAAATTTTGATAGCATGTGGATACTAGAAGAAGATTCGTTCAAATGGCTCAAGAGAGACTACCTTTATAAAAAAAGGCAAATTCAAATGGATGGTTGTGATTGAGAGTTATGTTGGAGGATATGGACGGTCAAGATTGATTAGGGTTGGATTAGGGTTTCCCACTCAACGAGGGATTGTAGTCACGTGACAAGTGTGCGATGGAGAATGAAAGGAATCTGATTTGAATTTTAATTAGATTGACATGTGAAAGCATATTAAGTGGGAGATGAGAATGTGACATGTGTCGCAATGTGATGAGAGGTGAGGGAATAATTCAAATTTTTAATTTGAATTATGTGAGACATGTGACTAGGTGCAATTAATTAAATAAATGGGATTTATTTAATTAATTGGGAATGTGATTAAGTTAGACATATGGGATTAAAATGGGATGAGGTTAGATGAACTGGGATGAACTAGGACTTAGGGAACACATGCAAGGTCATGTTGACAAGGTGTTGTGTAACTAGGACCTAGGGCAAAGACATACAAGGTCATGTGTAAACAAGACCTAGACAATTTTTAGTGCCTATAGATATGAATTGAATATAACTATGTGTTATGAGAATGCGTGAGAATTTGAAGTAGATTTGATTTCTAGTTAAGTGAGATAGTCCCCTGAGCTGGCCACTCAAGGTACTGATCTCCACTTCATGTATTTCCTTATTTATTTATGCATTTCTAGTTAAATCTGTTTCTTTGCTATTTCATAAATTGCATTGTGAGTCAAGTAAAATATCTTGTTTTCTATTTCCAGTAGTTGTGATTCATGAATGAGCGCATTGTTTGTCTACTTTAAGTCCTCTGGAAGTTAGCATTAGTCCTTTTATCATTTCAAATGTTTTGAGTTAATTTTGCAATTTCATGTCGTTAACAGTCATCTACAACTTATGTTGTAGGTACCCATACCCACTAGATTTTGTAGTTGTTTTTACTATTCTGACATTTCTATGAATTCTGACATAATAGAATTACCTGAATAGGATTGAATAGGCTAGTTTAGGAGAATATGAGTCTGTAAAGGCATATATAGTGCAGGTACCATCATAAGGTTACACTCCTTGGTTGATAATTTAATGTAGGAAGTACAATGATAGAGTGCACTATTCAGATAGGTTTACCCCTGAATTATCTTAAGTCTACAATGCATTAGTTTTCCTCTACATTTTTGGCACTGTTGCTGGGGATGGCGCTACCTTCATAGGCTCATTTATTTATTTTTATATGCTTTCATTGTTTAAATTTTGATTCCAACATTAGGATTAATAAATTCACTTTTCAGGAAACACCAGAAATTATACTAACATTGTGCAGGACCACTGAAATATAAAACCAAATTCACTGTATGCGGAGGTAGAGAGATAATCAAGGCAGATTCCTCCCTTCAAATTTTTAGGATAGCAAAGAAACAACTGACTTTATTAATTATACAGTAGAAAGTGCTGAAGAAGAATTTCTTCTTACATCTTCATCAACACCTTCTACATCTTCATCAACTTCTTCCACAACTATAGAAGGGACCTTTAGAACCATGGCAGATGCTGCAGTGGAGGATCCTCCAGGACAAGCAATGTTTGAGTTCCCTATCCCAGACCAAGCACAAGTGGCTACTCATTACCACCTTTCGCATTACCTATTTTCTACGGCTTGGTGAGTGAAGATCCCGACACCTTTTTGTTCAAGTTTGATGTCTTGTGTAGAAGTTATGACTACACCACTGATCCTTACATGCTCAAGCTATTCCTTGCCACATTAAAAGATGCTGCTTTAAGATAGTTTATGGGGTTGGGGAAAGATGTCATTCCTGACTGGGATACCATGAAGACAAAGTTCCTGGCAAAATATAAAGACTACTTTAGAGGACATGATAGGAGGATAGACGACATCTTCAGGATGTCACAAAAAGTGGATGAGCCACTAGAAGATTATGTCGAAAGATTCTAGTTTGCCTTGAAGAAAAACCCTCAAAATAGATTGTCTAAAGAATCACTAAAGCTGGTCTTTTTGAGGGGGGTTAATGATGAATGCATGGATGCCCTCAATTGATAGGATAAACAATTAGAAGAACAAGTGAAATAGTATGAGGAAAAGGATAGGGAAAAAGAGATAAGAATAAAAGAGTTGGAGGAGAAAATTCAAACCTATGGTCATGGAGCCAATATGGATCTATTAGCACAGGTGGTTGAGAGTAAAATGGAAAATGAGGGGAGAGAAGTATCAATTCTACAGCCTCCGGTAATAAGACCTCCAACATGCCTCACTGTTCTATCTTTGGGTTTTGAATTGATGAAGTTCAATAATGAATTCAAGCAAGAAAAGGAAAACTAGGAGAAAGAGAAACATATTCTTAATGCATCACTAGAAAGTAAAATTCTGAATTGAAAAGGTTGGAAGGGAAGCTAATAGAGGTAATTGATAGAGCAATTCAAATCATTAAGTGTAGACCTCCACCTAGAGTTTATGCATTATTTATTAAAGAAAACTTTCTCAGTTTTCAGTTTAATAGATTCATTAATGATCAGCCTATTTGCATCTATTCAAGGCATAATTTTTTCTAGTTCTTTCAAGAAGTCAGTCTAGAGGAACAAGATCAGTTGTGTGAATATTGTTTGCGCAATTACTTGATGGTAGAAGATATAGAGTGGAACCCTTTGATTTATGTTGGGGATTTTCAAGTTAGAGCATTGTCATCTTACTTCAAGAATGAGTAGCTTAGAGGGGAACTGATGGATAGGTATGAAGAATAAGAAAAGAAAGTGCCACTGCAGATTAGGAAAGAATCCATAAATCCCAATGTGATCCTGACCCAATGGTTAGCACTCCTCTCTCATAAGGGTCTAGGTAAAGTAATTATGGATTTGAGATTTAGGGATTATAGAAGGATACAACGGTTAGCAGTGTCTATTATTTAGAACTACCAGAGGTATGTTCAAAACAAATGGGATAGTCTGACTCCCGAATTGTAGAAGAAAGAGCCTCACTCTTTCCATAATTTTATGAATATGTTTGAGAGATTGCACAAGTACATCCAAATTTTAGAGCAAAGAGGAGTGGCATGGCTACCCCTTACTTATCACCTCCTATTCTCCTTTATCCAGTACCATACTGGGTAGGAGGAAAGAGTGATGAGTGTAGGAGTGCAGAATCAATCAGGATGGATAGACTTGAATGCTATAATGGTTTTTATCTCAAGTAGGGATAGGGGGTCAGAGAGGTTAGGGACCTTAGGTAGATTACTTTGCATTATAATCTTTTCCCCTAGGTGTTTAATTGAGTGGTTTTCTTGAGGTCAAGCAAAAGTATAATTGGGGGGAAATGATGGGTTCAAATATTGGCTTCTTTTATGTTATTTTTATGTTCTTTCAGACTTTATGCCTATGATACTCTAGATACTTTTCCAAGACAATACCATCATAATATGTTGTCTTTTTATATATTCTACAAACCTTGAACCTATTCTGTCAATATGAAACATGGTGATAATATTTTCCAATTGAATGAGTTAGACATGAGTATGTATGCATATATATGAGATTTTATAGTTTAATTATGAGGGTTATTTGCATGCGTATGTTCTATGGATTAACCCCTGTGCAGTAGTGAGTATGTGGCATTGAGGAGAGGAGAATTCAGAGCACATTGCAAAACAAGGCATTAAAGGAAGTCATAGTCAAGCGCTAATTGAAGCTAAACGTGATTATTATGGAAGAATAAATACAAAAGAAGAAGACTTGTTCTAGGATTCTAATTGCAGCTTATGTGTTTTGTATATGAGCCATTGTATAGGGATTCTTATCTGAATAGGAATCTCCTTCCTCTATTCCATTGGAGTTAATAAATCAATCTTACTCTATACCCTAGTATCTAGTAATGGATTGATGGTTGAAGGTAGTTGGTAGTTGCATAAAACCCTCCCGTTTCTGTATAATTTAGGAGAGATGAGTTTGGTGTCAAGCGAGTTTTTCTGAAGTTACTTTGTTTTATAGTTGCTCAGCTGTTACTCTGTTTTTCTATGTTGGAAGATCCAGACATTTTTTATTGATTACAATCTGAAAAGATTTTGTTTATGATATGAATTGAATATAACTATATGTTTTGAGAATGTGTGAGAATCTGAAGTAGATTTGATTTCTAGTTAAGTGAGATAGTCCCCTAAGCTGGCCACTCAAGGTATTGATCTTCACTTCATGTATTTCCTTATTCATTTATGCATTTCTAGTTAAATTTGTTTCTCTTCTATTTCATAAATTGCATTGTGACTCGAGTAAAATATCCTGATTGCTATTTCCAGTAGTTGTGATTTATGAATGAGTGCATGCTTTGTCTACTTTAAGTCCTCTGGAGGTTATCATTAGTCCTTTTATCATTTCAAATTTTTTGAGTTAATTCTACAATTTCATGTCGTTAACATTCATCTACAGCTTATGTTGTAGGTACCTGTAGCCACTAGATTTTGTAGTTGTTTTTACTGTTCTTACATTTCTATGAATTCTGGCATAATAGAATTACATGAATAGGATTGAATAGACTAGTTTAGGAGAATATGAGTCTAAAGGAATATATAGTGCAGGTACCATCATAAGCTTACACTCCTTGGTTGATAATATAATGTAGGAAGTACAATGGTAGAGTGGACTGTTTAGATAGGTTTACCCTTGAATTATGTTAAGTCTACAATGCATTAGTTTTCCTCTACATTTTTGGCACTGCTGCTGGGGATGGTGCTACCTTCATAGGCTCATTTGTTTTTTTACATGCTTTCATAGTTTAAATTTTGATTCTAGCATTAGGATTAATAAATTCACTTTTTAGGAAACACCAGAAAGTATACTAACATTGTGCAGGACCACTGAAATATAAAGCCAAATTCACTATATGCGGAGGCAAAGAGATAACTGAGGCAGATTCCTCCCTTCAAATTTTTAGGATAGTGAAGAAATAACCGACTTTATCAATTATACAGTAGAAAGTGCTGAAGAAGAATTTCCTCTTACATCTTCATCAACACCTTCTACATCTTCATCAACTTCTTCCACAACTACAGAAGGGACCTTTAGAACCATGGCAGATGCTACGGTGGAGATACTCCAATACAAGCAAAATTTAAATTCCCTATCCCAGACCAAGCGTGGGTGGCTACTCTGAACAATATACCACCTTTCGCATTACCTGTTTTCTACGACTTGGTGACTGAAGATCCTGACACTTTCTTGTTCGAGTTTGATGTCTTGTGTAGAAGTTATGACTACACCACTGATCCTTACATGCTCAAGCTATTCCCTGCCACATTAATGTTGGCAAGAGACACTGTGTGGCTTCATAAGTGTTGTCATTGATGGCAACAAAGTCTATCCCACACATTCGTAGTACATAATATGCCTATACCAAAAGTCAGATTGAAGATTGTTTTGGTCCAGTGAACAAGAACAGAGTATGTAACAAGGTCCGACAATCAGGTTTGGATCTCTCAGATGGTGTAACTCAGTAAGTTGCGGACTTGGACAAGTCAAGAGGGGTATCATGACTATTGTATTCTAGAGATTTAGCCTTCGGTGACAAAGCATGAAAAAGATATGAGCATCTGAGTGTTGGGTTCTAGTCAGGTAGAGCAGACATAGGAAGAACTGACTGACAGAGTATCAGACTTCAATCTGGATGTGCAAAAGGAATTGATCAAGCAATTTGTGGCATTATGCATTGTTGGCCAATATGATTAATGACTTCTATGCCTAAGTTTTTGATGCGCATCACTAATCAAGCATGGATTCAGCTGACTGAATAATAACTTGCAAATATCCTAAGTGTTCTTGTTGCCGACTAGAAAGTTGTGGGAAATCCTTGATGCAGATATATATACCCGATGGATTCAAGCTTGTGATAGTGTGTAAGTGATAATATGAATGATAAAGTGCAAAGAAAAGTAGAGACAAGTGTGAAGGCAGTAATTCAAGCCTGAAATGTAACAGGAAAGTAATATTGAGCAGAGGAAGAATGAAATGTGCCAGATCAGTATACTGTGCCTAACTGGAATTGAATTCCTGCATATATAGATGCTGTTCACCAGTTCAAACACCTTGGTATCATCTGTAAGCATTTGTAGACTATAAGTCTCTTATAGGCAGTGGGCCTTTTGTGAGCAGTGTACTCAGGTAGTGAGCCCTAATTGGCAAGTGCCTAATTTGTACTCTTATTCTTTTAATAGAGAATACAATCTTGGGTTAGTCACCTCGTGGTATTTCCCTTAATAGGGTTTCCACGTAAAAATCCTTATGTTATGTGTTAATTTCTTTTTAGTTCTTATGATTGCCTTGTTTTGATACAACACTAAATAATAAGATAAGAAAAGAAAGTAAAAATAGAAAAGTTATAAGATAACTGATTCACCCCCCCTCTCAGTTATCTGCATTGTTTTCAACAATTGGTATCAGAGATAAGTCTCTCTGAAAAATCCTAACAGCTTGAGAAGGATCTGGGAATCTCAATGGATGCATATGGTATGAAAGAGCAACTTTAGTTTGCCCTAGATGATCTTAAAGAATCTCACTCTGAAGTCAATAATTTGAGAGAGTGACTCAAGGAAGCTGATGATTTCATCAATGAGTTGAAAGAGAAACTCAATATTTCTGTGAAAAAGAGAAAGGAATTACTTTAGAATCTAGCAAATTAGAATGAAGCCAATAATGCTGATGAGGATCTAAATGAAAAAACTAAGCTACGTGAGAAGATGTCAAAAGAAGTCATTATGATAAGGCATGAAATGGAATCAGGGGTTATGAAATTCACCCAAGAAATTGAAGAAAAGAGAAAGATTGAAGATAATCTAAAACAAACCCTCAAGGAGAAAATAGAGGACTGCCACAAAATGGATAGAATAATCAGGCATCTTGAATCTGATCTTGAAGAAGCCAAAGATAATGAAGAACAACTTGAGAACTAGATAGACACTCTTAAACAAGATCTTCAATCTGCAAATGAATATAAAGAAAAAATCAAGATAAGCTCAGCCCAACTTGAAGTTCTTCTTGAAAGTCAAAATAGGGTAGATGATAAGTGTGGCTTGGGATATGAGAAAGGTGAAAGCTCTGGATCCAGTCAGAAGAACTTTGGATTAGGAAATCAAATAAATAGGCCTAGAAGACCTCTGGTAAGACAACCGAATTCTCAAAGATATCCTTCCTTCAATGGATACTACTTCAATTGCAACAAGTTTGGTCATAAAGCAATCCAATGCAGAAACAAAATGAATCAAATCAATCCATCCTTCTCCAGTCAATGTTTCAGTTGCAAAAGATATTGTCACAAATCTCATGAATGCATAAATATACAAATGAACAATTCTTTCAATGGTAGATGCTTTGTATGCAATAGAATTGGACATACAGCTAATGACTGCAGATCAAGAGGATATCATTCAAATAAGTAAAGAAATGTTGTGTTACAATTGCAATGGATCTGATCACATAGCCAGATTCTGTAGAAGCTAGAGTCAAAATAGAAAAGGTCTGGTGGATCATGATAAAAAATAAGATAAAGGCAAAGGTAAATTAAATGTGGATAAAGTTCAAAAGGAGATGAGCCAGATTTGGGTAAAGAAGAGTACAATGAATATTGGGGATGGATCCGCACCAGAATCTGGTGCTGATATTCCTTCTGAAAACTAAAAAGTAAGCTCTGGCTCAGGGGGAGCTACAGAGAAGATCCTTTTTCCCCCAGCCAGCTAGTGAGTGCCTGAATTCAGCACATTGAGTTAGAATAAGAGGTTGCGGTTTAAAGGGTTTGAGTAGATTCATTTAAAATTTGTCCAGTCAAAATTTGACAAATCTACATGCAGATTTGAGGAAGCTATGAGGAGATCCTGTATCAGCGGCTATCTGGTAAAGCAAAATTTCACAGACAGATCCGGTATGAACCAAAATTGAAATGTTTTAATCTGCGGACCTATGGCATGTTTGAAAAAGGTGAAGATATGTTGTCAACCCTCATAGACAATGATTTTAAGATCTGCACAGTGATTCAAGAAAATCTCTCTCAATACAACGTAACTGGATGACTTAAGTTGTGCATTTAATACAAAGGGAAATTAGGTTTTTTTGGACAAGGTTAAAAGGTTTCTCATCCATCATTTGCAACACTTTGCACTCATGAAGAAGGGAGAAGAGCTCTGAGAAGAAATCCAGAAAAACACTCAAATTCAGTTGAAGATCGAATCCAAGTGCAATCTATTCTGGTAGTCGCTCCAAACCCTAAGGCGTGAAGAGGTATTTATTTTGTAAATCTCTCCAATCTTCATTGATTAGAATGGCTACTCCTATGGTTGTAAATGTTTCTGAGAGACCAAGGCCAATTTTCAAGAAACATCCTCACAAATCTATTGAGATTGATCCTTTAGGTGCATTTTCCCGTACCTCGTATGGCGTTCTCCATGTAGAAGACATTAGGGTTTACATACATGCAAACATTGAGGACTTTGGAGACTTGAAATTGATGAAACTATACTGCAATCAGTTAAGTAGTGAGAACTTTGATTTGAAACTAGAATTCCAAACCCTAAAAGATAAGCATTTTGCATATTACATACATTTTTTGTCTTTTGGAGAGGACGAATGGGTCCAATATATCTTAAGTAGGATCCATGATAACTTCATGTGGTTAGTGAGGCCTTTCAAAATAACCAAAGATGCCATCAAAGTTGTAACTAGTTTGCACTCCATTGGTGGGTTGCCTACTCTTAAGTCTATGAAGAATCAAACAGTATCTAAAGCCACTAGTTCAAAATTTGATAAGAGGGCAATGACCATTGATGACATCACTGACTCGGATGTCAAGTTTACCTCAATTGTGATTGGTTACAAGATTTACCATTCAAGTAGAGAAAACTGTGTATCTGGTACTGCCATCTACACTGCATACCAAATGCTAAGAGAGAATGCAAATTATGACCTGTGTGAACTCCTATTGAATCAATTGATGGAGAACCTGTAAAAGATCAAGAAAGATAAAAAGAACTCTTTTAAATATGGTGATTTGGTGTTATGCTTGTTTTTCTACTTCATGAATGAGTTACCAGGCTCAAAAGGCTTGATTTGGGAAAATGACAAACCAGTTGCTATACAGATCAGGGATTACTTGTATGAAATTGGTGACACTCAAACCTGGAAGACAACTCTTTGGGGTTACTTCAAAAACTTCCAAAGCATGATGCAAGAAAGAGAGAGAATTCCCAAAACAATAGTGGAGAAGTACAAAGACATAATCTGCTTTATGGTAGATACTAATCAGTGCCTAATAGAGGCAGTTGAGCCAAGGATAGTATGGATAATGCCCATGGGCTATGAGGTTGATGGAAACATATTGGAGACTCATATTCAACATTTACTGAGTCAACCCAAAGACCCCAAAGCAGAGAAGTTTGGCACTTTTGAAGAATTAAACATAAAATTACGTGTTGAACTAAGAAGGCCTAAGATAAAAAGAAAGGTGAGAAAAGAAGTTGAAGAACTGGCTGAGAAATTTGGCATCACCAGAGAAGCTGTTATTGCAAACAGAGAAAGAATAGAGAAAATTGAGAAAGAAAAAGAGGAAGAAAATAAAGAATAGGTTTCGGTAGAAGCCTCCACCCGGACTAGAACTACCAGGAGTTCTACCTCTGGGAGCTTTAAAGCTACAAATCTGGAAGCCCATTCATCCGCAAAAGAAAAGAGAAAGAAAACCAAGGCCAAAAGAGCCTATGTGAGTCTCAAGGATGATGATGAGACTGAGTTAGATGTAGAGATTAGAGAATTGAAGAAAGCAAAAGTAAAATCCCCCAAGGTTGATGTGGAGCAGAAGTCAGCAGAGTATGTTGAGAAGCCTACTCTTTCTATTGATGATATCATCAAAGCAGTTATTGTGGATGGGAACCTGCAGCCGATGACAGAGTTCTATGATGAATACAATGATACTGACAAGAGAATTCTAGAGGAAGCTACTGTAAGGTATTTGAATATCTATAACAAAGCATTCATTGAAATAATTTCATTAATTCCAAAGAGCCTAGAAGATGTATTGGAGCAAAGAAAAGAGAATGCAAAGGAAAAATACTTGTAGATTCGGGAGCAGATAGTGATACAACTATGTCCCTCTATCACTCCAAAACAAATGGACATGGTTTTTAAGGATTGTAAAGATGATTTCTGAAGCAAGTCCCAGATGAATAAACTCATGGTTGGAGAAACTGACCAAATATCAAATGAAATAAAAGAAATTCTTTGGAATGCCTTGAAGAGATTTAATCTTCCCATTATAGAGGAAACAGATGAAGAGCCTTCTAACATGGATGTTGAAGGATTAAAGAAAAATGATGAAGAGTCATCTAAGGCATTAGATTCCTTTGTTCTGGAAGAGTAAGGATAGAAAGAAGAAACATTTTTTGACAAGGATGTCGAAGGATTAAAGAAAAATGATGAAGAGCCATCTGAGGCATTAGAATCCCCTATTCTGGAAGAGGAAGGATAGGTAGAAGAAAAAAATATCAATAAGCAAGTCAATCCGGATGCCCCCAAAAGGAAGGAAGTAGAGTCGACAAGAGAAACTGTAGAGAAGGTACATAATTTCTTGGACAAAGAAATAATGGAGTTGGATGAACTTGAGTTAATTCAAGGGCCACTAAACTTTGACTCTCTCTCCGGTTCAGATAATGAAAGTAGCATCTTTTGCTCAGGCCAAAGAAAAAGAGAAACTTCTAAAATCACACATGGAGGATTGTGGGTTGTTGGAGATTGCATCTGGGATGCTAGAGAAGATTATGCCAACCTATCAAAAGGATCCTTCTGCCTCTCCATCCAGTAATCTAAAAAACTTAGTCAATTCTGTTAACATTCATTTTGAATCCTTAGAGAAATCGGCAGAAGCTAAGGTCCAGAAGGAGTTCTTGGGAAAGAGATTTAGTGAAGTACAAGGGCTAATTGCTAATGATAGAAGAACCTTAGGCATTGGTATAAAGAGCCTTGAAAATGCTCTTAAGGATGGTAGGGACATATACAAATTTTGTTTAACTTGGCCCAAAGTGACAGAGGACATTAAGAAGAAAGTGAAAGAACAAGAAGGAAAACTATCAAGTTTATCTCAGAATTTTGATCCCCTTACTACCTCTCTGGTGAATCATGAATGTCAAGCTATTGCTATAATAAATGAAATTAAAGAATTGGTTAAAGAGAAAAAGAACATAATGGATAGAATGGGTGATCTCAGAGGGATAATCATCCCTAAGTTAGAGGCAATGCATGATGCCTTGATAGAGGCACAAAATACAGTCCAGACCAGTGATCAAATAGACTTAAAGAGGGCAGAAGCATATGCGTTTTTGTTAAGTGGACACATCTCCATTTTGGACAGAATGAAGAAGAGTTGGGCCACATAAATCATATAGTTGAAGACAACCTTTACGGATATACTTAAATATATGTAAGTATAACATATGATTTGTATATACTTATGCGGCCATGTATATAATAATTTTTACAAAATTTTGGTATGTGGATTCCACCCTTTGAAATTGATGTCAAAGGGGGAGTGAAGAGTAGTGAAAAATGAGGAATCCAGCAAAGGGGGAGCTCTGGTAAAATAGTACAAGAGACAGAGCACAAGCAAAGGGGGAGTTACTACGACACTTAGCCATTTTTCACTAAGTGTTGCCATCAATGCCAAAGGGGGAGATTGTTGGCAAGAGACATTGTGTGGCTTCATAAGTGTTGTCATTGATGTCAACAAAGTCTATCCCACACATATGTAGTACATAATATGCCTATACTGGAAGTCGGATTGAAGATTGTTTTAGGTCCGGTGAACAAGAACAGAGTATGTAACAAGGTCTGACAATCAGGTTTGGATCTCTCAGATGGGGTAACTTAGTAAGTTGCGGACTTGGACAAGTCAAGAGGGGTATTATGACTATTGTAATCTAGAGATTTAGCCTCCGGTGACAAAGCATGAAAAAGATATGAGCATCTGAGTGTTGGGTTCCAGTCAGGCAGAGCAGACAGAGGAAGAACTGAATGACAGAGTATCAGACTTTAATCTAGATGTGCAAAAGGTATTGATCAAACAATTTGTGGCATTATACATTGTTGGCCGACATGATTAATGACTTCTATGCCTAAGTTTTTGATGCACATCACTAATCAAGCATGGATTCAGCCGACTGAACAATAACTTGCAAATATCCTAAGTGTTCTTGTTGCCAACTAGAAAGTTGTGGGAAATCCTTGATGTGGATATATATACCCGATGGATTCAAGCTTGTGATAGTGTGTAAGTGATAATATGAATGATTAAGTGCAAAGAAAAGTAGAGACAAGTGCGAAGGTAGTAATTCAAGCCTGGAATGTGACAGGAAAGTAATATTGAGCAGAGGAAGAATGAAATGTGCCAGATCAGTATACTGTGCCTAACCAGAACTAAATTCCTGCATGTATAGATGTTGTTCACCAGTTCAAACACCTTGGTATCATCTGTAAGCATTTGTAGACTGTAAGTCTCTTGTAGGCAGTGGGCCTTTTGTGAGCAGTGTGCTTGGGCAGTGAGCCCTAATTGGCAAGTGCCAAATTTGTACTCTTATTCTTTTAACAGAGAATACAATCTTGGGTTAGTCACCCCGTGGTTTTTCCCTTAACAGGGTTTCCACGTAAAAATCATTGTGTTATGTGTTAATTTCTTTTCAGTTCTTATGATTGCCTTGTTTTGATATAGCACTAAATGATAAGATAAGAAAAGAAAGTAGAAATAGAAAAGTTATAACTGATTTACCCCCCCTCTCAGTTATTTGCATTATTTTCAATAATTAAAAGATGTTGCTTTAAGATGGTTTATGGGGTTGGGGAAAGATGTCATTCCTGACTAGGATACCATGAAGACAAAGTTCTAGGTAAAATATAAAGACTGCTATAGAGGACATGATAGGAGGAGAGATGACATCTTCAGGATGTCACAGAAAGAGGATGAGCCGCTGGAAGATTATGTTGAAAGATTCCAGTTTGCCTTGAAGAAAAACCCTCAAAATAGATTGTCTGAAGAATCACTAAAGCTGGTCTTTTTGAGGGGGGTTAATGATGATTGCATGGATGCCCTCAATTTATAGGATAAACAATTAGAAGAACAAGTGAAATAATATGAGGAAAAGGATAGGGAAAAAGAGATAAGAATACAAGAGTTGGTGGAGAAAATTCAAACCTATGGTCATGGAACCAATATGGATCTATTAGCACAGGTGGTTGAGAGTAAAATGGAAAATAAGGGGAGAGAAGCATCAATTTTGTAGCCTCCAGTAATAAGACCTCCAACATGCCTCACTATTCTATCTTTGGGTTTTGAATTGATGAAGTTTAATAACGAATTCAAGCAAGAAAAGGAAAACTAGGAGAAAGAGAAACATATTCTTAATGCATCATTAGAAAGTAAAATTCTTGAATTGAAAAGGTTGGAAGGTAAGCTAACAGAGGTAATTGACAGAGCAATTCAAATCATTGAATGTATACCTCCACCTAGACTTTATGCATTATTTCTTAAAGAAAAATTTGTCAGTTTTCAGTTTAATAGATTCATTAATGATCAACCTATTTCCATCTATTCAAGGCATAATTTTTTCCCATTATTTTAGGAAGTCAGTCTAGAGGAACAAGATCAGTTGTGTGAATATTATTTGCACAATTACTTGATGGCAGAAGATATAGAGTGAAACCCCTTGATTTATGTTGGGGATTTTCAAGTTAGAGCACTGTCATCTTACTTTAGGAATGAGCAGCTCATAGGGGAATTGGTGGATAGGTATGAAGAACAAGGAAATAAAGTGCCACTGCAGATTAGGAAAGAATCCTTAAATCCCAATGTGATCTTGACCCAATGGTTAGCACTCCTCTCTCATAAGGGTCCAGGTAAAGTAATTATGGATTTGAGACTCAGGGATTCTAGAAGGATACAATGGTTAGCAGTGTCTATTATTCAGAACTGCCATAGGTATGTGCAAAATAGATGAGATAGTCTGACCCCCGAATTGCAGAAGAAAGAGCCTCACTCTTTCCACAATTTTATGAATATGTTTGAGAGATTGCATAGGTAAATCCAAATTTTAGAGCAAAGAGCAGTGGCATGGATACCCTTTACTTATCACCCTCCTATTCTCCTTTATCCAGTACCATACTAGGCAGGAGGAAAGAGTGATGAGTGTAGGAGTGCAGAATCAATTAGGATGGATAGACTTGCATGCTATAATGGTTTTTATCTCAAGCAAGGATAGGGGGTCAAAGAGGTTAGGGACCTTAGGTAGATTACTTTGCATTATAATCTTTTCCCCTAGGTGTTTAATTGAGTGGTTTGCTTGAGGTCAAGCAAAAGTCTAGTTGGGGGGAAATGATGGGTTCAAATGTTGGCTTCTTTGATGTTATTTTTATATGCTTTTAGATTTTATTCCTATGATATTCCAGATAGTTTTCCAAGACATTACCATCATAATATGTTGTCTTTTTATATATTCTGCAAACCTTGAACCTATTATGTCAATATGAAACATGGTGATAATATTTGCCAATTGAATGAGTTAGACATGAGTATGTATGCATATAGATGAGATTTTATAGTTTAATTATGAAGGTTATTTGCATGCGTATGTTCTATGGATTAACCCCTGTGCAGCAACCAATATGTGACATTGAGGAGAGGAGAATTCACAGCACGTTGCAAAACAAGGCATTAAAGGAAGTCACAGTCAAGCGCTAACTAAAGATGAACATGATCATTATGGAATAATAAATATAGAAGAAGACTTGTTCTAGGATTCTAATCCCAACTTATGTGTTTTGTATATGAGCCATTGTATAGGGATTCTTATCCGAATAGGACTCTCCTTCCTCTGTTCTGTTAGAGTTAATAAATCAATCTTATTTTGTACCCTAGTATCTAGGAATGGATTGATGGTTGAAGGTAGTTGGTAGTTGCATAAAACTCTCCCATTTTTGTATAAGTTAGGAGAGATGAGTTTGATGTCAAGGGAGTTTTTTCAAGTTACTTTATTTTATAGTTGCTCAACTATTACTCTATTTTTCTATGTTGGAAGATCCAGACATGTTTTATTGAATACAATCTGAAAAGATTCTGTTTATGATATGAATTGAATATAACTATGTGTTATGAGAATGCATGAGAATCTGAAGTAGATTTGATTTCTAGTTAAGTGAGATAGTCCCTTGAGCTAGCCACTCAAGGTACTAATCTCCACTTCATGTATTTCCTTATTTATTTATGCATTTCTAGTTAAAACTATTTCTCTGCTATTTCATAAATTGCATTGTGAGTTGAGTAAAATATCCTAATTGCTATTTTTAGTAGTTGTGAGTCATGAATGAGTGCATGCTTTGTCTACTTTAAGTCCTCCCGAGGTTAGCATTAGTCCTTTTATCATTTCAAATGTTTTGAGTTAATTATGCAATTTCTTGTTGTTCACAATCATCTACAACTTATGCTGTAGGTACCCATAGCCACTATATTTTGTAGTTGTTTTTACCGTTCTTACATTTCTATGAATTCCAGCATAATAGAATTACCTGAATGGGATTGAATAGGCTAGTTTAGGAGAATATGAGTGTCTAAAGGCATATATAGTGCAGGTACCATCATAACCTTATGCGCCTTGGTTGATAATTTAATGTAGGAAGTACAATGATAGAGTGGATTGTTCAGATAGGTTTACCTCTGAATTATGTTAAGTCTACAATGCATTAGTTTTTCTCTACACTCTCTCCACCTTATCTAGGAGTGAGGAGATTGCAAGGCTTCTTGAAGGTATAATTTGATTTTGTGCTTTCATTTGTTTGTGTTTTTAAATCTTTTCACGTCTTCCTCCTCTTCAATAGTAATAAGGCCGTCGACTTAACATAAGATGTCACAGCTCGACCTCTCAAGCTCTCATAGACTTCAAAGTCCTTGGTGCATTATGAACATGACAATAAGTTTTATTTTCTACCAACATGTGCTCATTGATAACATAGACATATGACTAAATGTATTAAGAACAATGATCAGTCTTTAGCTTAGCAAATATAAGGAACAATAACACAATCTTGACAAAACGTCATTAGGAATAAGAATCTTACTTGATATTGATAACATATTTTATATTCCTCCATAGTTGATGTCGTCTGATATATAGTTTCCTTATGTTCTTGTTCTATGGTGCCTTCACTTTCTATCTCCTCATACTCTCGAACCCTTTCTCTGGTAAAAGATTCCTTGTTTTCTCACTTCTCTACCTTTTCTTTTTCCCATGGTTATTCTCTTTCTTTTTGTCGAGAGAGATTTTCTTACAAGACCACCTGCCCCCGCAAGAGTAACCATCCACTAAACCTATAAAAGTTCTCAAGAGGAGTATCCAACAATAGTCACTCCTTCTTTGCGAGACTCACTCCTACACTTCAACATCATTCTCTCCACTATCTACATATTTCGTGTAGTATGGAGTCGTGCTCAAATACAAGTGTAGTGGTCTCCATGGCTTAAGTTAGTCATGGCAAGATATGGTTCAAATCTAAAACATACAATTCCACTTATACATTATGTATATATCAATATACATATAATAGTAAATAAAATCCTATATGGACACAATTGTTGGAATACCAAAGTATGGTGTTGTATTATTCATGCAAAAAGATGCAAGTAAGGGATTGGAGTATTCTTCTCCCTCACACCCTAAACTGACATCAAAAGATTAAATCCACATTCACTAGAAAACATATCAAAAAGTTTCGACAAATGAAAAATGGTTAAATTCTAACCTCAAAATATTTCTTGAATATCTCTTGACCAAATCAGTAAAGTTTTGATGTCGGAATCCTTTCCTTATTGACAAATCAACAATGGTTGAATGGAGGTTAACTTAAACAAGGGAAGTTAACTAATACATACTCTATCTTGAGAAGGTTCACTAAATATACAATTTGGAACTCAAATGGCAAACTTGTCTCTTCCCAAACATCTATTCCCTTCTCTTTGATGATGTTTTCCTTCCTTTCTTATAGGTGGAAATTTATTTCTCATTTCACTCATAGTCATACAAACTATGATTAGTGTATCATTGATAAATCTTTATACATCATAATTAAATAATCTCAATATCTTTTGATCTCATGTCAAATTCTATGCATTAATCATAATTCATAAAATCAATGATTTTATCCTAACATTTTCCTAAACGTCAAATCATTAGTCCATGATAACTTATCCATTTAATCACATTAGTAAAACATGGTCAAAGTTTTGGGATGTAACATATCTCCCCCATAAGAATCACCATCCCTGATGATCTAATGTATCCAAAGTTTATAACATAATTTTTTTTTTGTTCATCATAGTAAAAAACTTAAAATAGATGAGGAAATCTTTGATAAATATCATTATAATTCTCTGAGGTGGCATTCTCTTCTACATACCGGTCTCATTGGACCTTACATTTAGTAATTTCTTTATTACGCAAGTGTAGCTTATGTATTTCGAGCACTTTGATGGGCTTGATCATTACCACCCTTGGTTCCTTCATCTGCAAGACATTCCAATCAAGGATAGGAATATGATTATCTCCTGCAATATAATTTTTCAAATAAGAAACATGGAAAACATTATGCATCATGGCAAGAGCTAGCAGTAGAGCAATCTTGTATGCAATTGGGTTGACCTCCTTGAGAACTTCGAAGGGATCCACATATCTAGGAGCTAGTTTGGATGACTTTCCAAACTTAATGGAACTCTTTTGTGGTTTGAATATTAACAAAACTTTCTCTCCTACTGAGAAATGTCTTGCGATGCGCTTAGCATCTGCATAGCTTTTTTGTCTATCATTTGCCTCTGCTAACCTTTTCTTAATTAGATGGACCTGTTCTTCCATTTTTGATAGCATTTCTGGACCAAGGCTAATCCTATCTTATAGCTTATCCCAACTTATAGAAGTTCAACACTTTCTTCCATATAATGCTTCAAATGGAGTCATCTTGATAGCGGAATGATAGGAATTGTTGTAAGCAAATTCCACAAGAGGAAGATAATCTTTCCACTTGTATTGTTGGTCCATGCAATACATTCTCAATAGATCTTCCAACACTTGGTTCACTCTTTCTGTCTGGCCATCCGTCTTGGGATGATAAGTTGAGATTATGTTTAATTGAGTTCCAAGTGAGGAAAATAAGGTTTGCCAAAACCTTGATGTCATGCGGGCATTCCTATCTGAGATAATCTTCTCAGGAATATTGTGCAACTGGAAAACCTCTTGCACAAATTTGTGGGCTATGACTAGTGCTCCATCTATTAAATTCTTGGGTATGAAATTCTCTACCTGAGTGAGTCTATCTACCTCTACTAGAATAACATTGTGTCTATTTCTAGACATAGGGAGTCCTTGTACAAAATTCATGCTAATGATCTACCATTTCCATTTCAGAATCTCATGAGGATATAGAAGTCCTGCCAGGTGATGATGTTCTGCTTTCACCCTCTGGCATTCTAGACATCCTGCTACAAACCTTGCAGCATCCCTCTTCATTCCTTTCTAGAAATACAATTATTTTACATCAGCTAGTAGTTTCATCACTCCAGGATGTTTTGAGTAGGGTGCAGAATGAACTTCCTTCCACATGATATTCCTTAACTCCTCAGAGTTCGAAACATACATTCTTCTTTTAAACCTTAATAGTCCATCTGGTTCAAAGTAGAATCATTCATACCTAAAATAATGAGGATTGTCTGTGAGAGATTTCTTAACCTGTTCATAGTATTCATCTCCCTTGGATTTTTGTAACACTTGATTCTTAAAATCAAAATGTATAGAGATCATTGAGGATATATGTCTCCTTTGAATTAAGGCATCTGCCACTTGGTTTTCCTTGCCTTGAATGTATTTAATCTCAAAATTGTAATCATATATTATCTCTAACCGCCTCCTTTGGCAGACATTAAGATGTGGTTGAGTAAACAAATATTTAAGTCCTTGATGGTCTGTTTTTAATTCAAAAGGTTTCCCAAGTAAATAATGCCTCCACATTTGTAGTGCATGAACAACTGCTGCCAACTCAAGATCGTGAGGAGCATAATTATGCTCATATGTTTTCAACTTTCTAGACTCATAAGCAATAACTTGCCCATCTTGGACAAGTACACCACCTAATCCTTCTCCTAAGGCATCAGTGATGACTACAAAATGACCCTCTAGATCAAGTACCTTTAAAATTGGTGTCGTAGTCAATTTTTCTTTTAGTTGATCAAATGCCTCCTAGCATTTCTCTAACCAATCAAATCTTTTGTCTTTCCTTTGTAAAGAAGTAATGGGATAGACAATTTTTGAAAAGTTAGCCACAAATTTCTTGTAATACCTTGCTAGGCCCATAAAACTATGGACTTCATGCACATTTTTTGGTGCTGGCCACTCCCTAATGGCTTTGATCTTTGTTGGATCCACTACAATCCCCTCAGCTAAAATTACATGACCTGGTAGGTATTGTACTTCTTTTTGAAAGAAAGTACACTTTGAGAGCTTGCCATAAAGTTTATGCTCTCTCAATTGCTGAAGAACAATCCATAAATGTTGGAGATGTTCTACTTCATTTTTAGAATAAATCAAAATATTGTCTAGGAAAACAAGGACACACTTGTCCAAACAATATTTGAACACACTATTCATTAAGTTCATGAATGTTGTAGATGCATTTGTTAATCCAAAGGGTAGGACGGTGAACTCATAGTTTCCATACCTCATTCTAAAGGTCATTTTATGTATATCTTCATCTTTTAGCCTCAATTGATGGTATCTTGATCGAAGATCGATCTTGGAAAATATAGCTGCCCCTCTCATTTGGTCAAAGAGATCATCAATATGGGGCAATGGGTACTTGTTCTTTATTGCTGCTTTATTTAACATATGATAGTCTATACATAGGCATAGTGTGCCATATTTTTTCTTAACAAAATGACTAGCACTCCCCAAGGTGAAACATTGGGTCTTATCAATCCTTTTTCTAGCAATTCTTGCAACTGAGCCTGTAGCTCCATCAAATCTGTTGTAGTCATCCGATAAGGAGCTTTGGATATAGGTTTGGTCCTAGAATTATATCTATTGAAAAGTCAAAAGATCTCTTAGGAGGTAATCTGGGTAACTCATCTAGAAATACATCCTCAAAATCTCAAACAAAGAGATACTTATCCATATCTGATCTCTCTTGATCTATGGATTCTCTTTCTTCAACTCCTTGGAGTTTTTGAGATTCATAATACGTTAAATCATCTTGGAAAACAAATTCTTTGTGATCATTCATTTTCTCCATATTAATAGCAAAGAGTTGACACCCTTTCTGCTAGGCTCTCTTCATCTGTAGGATAGGTATTTGCCTTAGTTTAACCTCTCTGGCAGTACCTTGTAGAAAAACTTTATTCCCAAGGCCAGCTAGGCATTCTACTATTTTAGAAAAACAATCCACCTTACCTCTATGCCTCCATAACCAATTTATTCCAAGGATGACATCATATGATCCTAAGGGTGCTACATAAATATTGACTTCAGTTGAGAAACTTGAGAGTTCAACCTCAGCTTCAAACAAACACTGTTGTACCTGAGCTCTTGTCTAGTTAGCATACTCTACTGACCATGATTTTTTCATGTAACCAACTCTTCTAGATATCTTATTTAAAACTTTTGGAGAAATAAAACATTTTGTAGCACTAGTATCTATTAAAATTGAAATAGGAATATTGAACAAAGTACTTGTGGTTTCAATTGGAGTAATCTGGTACTCTGCCTATCAGTTATCTAAGGCTACATGTATTCTCTTTTGGAAGGATGCCTATTGCGAGGGTAAGGGATTTACTCGCGGTTGAGTCCCTTGTGTCTTATTGGGAAACTAATTGGCATAATGGTCACTGTTACCTAAATTTCACTGCAGCTCATTCAGGTAGAGTTTTGATTTAAAGTTTAAAAGGTACATTTTATCTGATCCTTATTACATTACATTCAAGTGTATAAATGAAATAATTCAAAAATATTATGATTATGAAATTACTGCATTTATCCAAGTGCATGTAACATAAGAAAGATTTATACAAATCCTTTCTGAAAAATAAATAATCTTTATTGAATGTAAAATGTACATTATCTCACACAAGCCATGAGATTAACTTTCTTATTCAATGAAATTGAAGAAACAATTTATACATGAATAAGTAAATGAAAGGAAGTGCATGTAAGGATAGATGCTAGTCATTGCCTGAGAATGAATGGTTCCAGTTCAGGTGTGTTGTCCTATTGTCCCAAGTTGTCTTTGTCCTTCCTATTTCAGGTTGCTCCTAGTTCCCGTGTCTGGCAAAAGAGTGATGTTAGAGTAATACTCTAAGTAATGAATGGTCCCTAACCTAACATGAACAAGTACCCATGCATGCATAAACTGATCCTCAAAAGCATTAAACAAGAAATGTATATTTTGGATGTCCTAGAAAATAAGCAAGTCATAAAATACATCCAAAGTATGCAGTTATTTTTCTAACAAGTTTTCTTCATGTGCAGATACAGGTGAAATCGTGTTTCTAAGTGATTCATCAGTTTATATTATGAGTGGGGAAAATGTGGCTCCCACAAGGGTTGAGCCCAGCTCATAAGTGTTACAAAAACATTTCATATGTATTCATCAGATGTAGAGTACAGACTATGTGAATAGAGAGAACAATCATCAAGAATGGATCAGTCAAGGTTGACTATGTAGAAGTCACTATCAGAATGCTCAGAAGATAATGTATAGTCAGCAAGGTAGTTTCAAAAGATTTGCCATAGTTATGAATATGTGATGGTGCTACAGAGATCACAAGTGTAGAATGGATGCTACAGTAGCAACAATGATAAACCATGATAGCTATCAATAAGGGTGAATTCAAAATGATACAAGTGCAGTTATACCAGACTGCTAATATGCCTCAGATAGAGTTATGTTCATGTCTCAAGTATATAGAGAAAGATGAACTACTTTGTTAATACCTGATTGCTAAAGAATAAAAGAAGAGATGATGGTAATATAGCAAACAAAGGTATGATAGTCATGGTTAACAATCACATGAGCAGTCAGAGAAGACAATCTAGTGCAAGACATTCTTAGGCACGTACCACTGTCCTTGTCAAGAGAACAGTTTTTTGTATCAAATGAACAAGTCATATTCAATTTAAGACATTACGCCTATCATAGAAGACTAACATAGCCAAGATAATGATTGTCATACCTTCATAAGATGGTTTTGAATTAATATGTTTACCTTTGCAAAGTGAATAAGATATGGAGTCATGATGTGGAGCCAAGGACAGGAATAACAGTCATAAGGAACATTGCCAAGAGATATCCATAACAGTTGTCAAAGGCAGCATGATGCATGATGACTATGAGCAAGGACATGAATAACAGTCATAAGGCAGTGACAAATAATTAAAAGTGGCCTACACAACTTCATATCAAAGGTTTGATGCAAGATAACAAGTGCCTAAAACTATAAACACAGTCACCACATGTAAAAGAACTTTTGATGATGACCTTTAATCTTGTTCTCAAGGTCATAGATTGCATGAACAGTATACGGACAAAAGCATGGAAAAGTTAGTGAATGAAGTCATGAGGATAGGAAAGAGGTCTTAGTAGGCTACAATGATGAAAGTCCACAGTGTATTAGTGAGCAGTGAAGGAAGTAATCTAAGACAATGGCAAATGAAGACTAAAGATAGTGGACAATAGAAACATGGTGGTGCAATGACCTTGGAAGCCATGGTAGAGGAACAGTCCATAAAAGTTTCATTAGATTATTGTTTCTCTTTGCTACATCAAAAGACAGAGATGAACTTGATCTTCTCATAGTCAAGGTGAGGACAGACAGACCAATGCAAGAGGCTAATATCAGGGGACCTTTGATCAATGAATGGATGAATGATATACAAAGAAACTATATGTATGAGGAAGTGTAGCAAAATGATGATAACATATCAGTGGATATAAAAGACAATCACAAACCTAGCAAGCAGGAACAATCTTTGCATGAAAGAAACAATAGACAATAAGCAAATTGAAAAGATGTTTTCAGAGGGACTAAGAACCAATAGATCTAACTATGCTTATGGAGGAGATCCCTATAATAGTGTACAAGGTTTCATTATGTAGATTCAAGGTCAATGGAGATCCAAAATATCAAATATCATTATAGCTACAGACCCCATATGGGACTGTGAAGATAGGAGTATAATGAAGTTTCACAAAGAGAATAGCAGTCATAGGAGCATTAGGACTTCATGTCATAAAATATGGTAAAGGTTATAGGCATGTTTCTTTTCATGGCTCAGAAAGCAATAAATAGAGCATGATACAAATAGTCCTAACATCACTCAAAATGCCCAAAAGAGCTATTGTCTACAGATATAATCAACAAAAGAGGCAGAAAATGCAGTATACTGTGTAAGGTTTTCAGTCAAACCCTAGTGAAAGAACCTTTTTTCTCAGGATTTTAAGACAATAGAGCTCATCACAGTAAGATTTATTATTGCATAAGTTGTTCATAACAGAATGAGAGTTTTGTTTTTCTTAAAACCCTAGTTTCAACTGTAAGTGACAGAGAAGAAACTCTTTTCATTCTTTATATTCAGAGGGAAAAGGAGAATTTGTGGTCATTTTTGAAGCTTTGATAGCTATTCTCTCCATGCTCGATGGTGTATACAAACCCTAATGGAAAATAAGTCTTTATTTTTCACTAGTTTTTAATAGTAAAAGCCATATTCAGGCAAATGTCATGCACAGAAGAGAGACTATTATGCAGAAATGATAAATCTTTCCTATAGCTGTTCATTGAAACAAAAAAAATAGTCATATATACTTGAAAAGTAGTTTCTTCATCATAGCTATGGAAGAAGCAGAAGCATCTATAGCATATACAGTGAAGGAAGCTACATGAAATCATGAATTTTGTAGTGTTGTTTCAAAAAAGAAGACTTCATCATGCTTACCTTTAATTTCTAGAGCAGAAATGTCAAGAAATGCAGTCAAAATGCCTCGAATAACCTACAGGAAGCTTGAGAATGAAACCCTCATGTCGGCGGCCAGAACAGCAAAGTAAGATTTCAAGAGTGCAAAATGCAAAAAATGAGGGAAAAAGTTGCTTTTGTGTCTTAGGGTTTCAAAACCTTAAAGATCCGATAACCTTTCTATGTGACTTCTATTTCTTTTACATATCATTTAGAAAATTGCCCATGGTTCATAACATAACATGTAATGCCTAGATAGTGCCATGAGGTGGCCATGGTATATATTAAGACTTTGTTAAGTCTTTTGATAAAGTCTTTTGTTTCCCTTGTATTAGGCAGCACTTCGGTGCCTTTTTGACTTTTATTTATTTCTTCCTTGCATATATTATGAAATGTAAAACAATCACCTTAAATGATGACCTTTATGAATCATTTAGGTGCTAATGTTAGCTACTTTTACAAAGGAGAGAATAATGGGGAGTGTTGTGAATTTTCATTGGTTTGAAGAGGATATAGTTGGAGTTGTGGAGATGTGGCAAACACATGCCAATGATATAGGTATTTGTTTGTTGCCTTGAGGGAGGAGATTGACTAGTTCTTGAGGATAGTTAGTCGTTGGTTTGTTTTGGAGAGGGTATCTAGGAGTGGTTTTATTACTCTTAGAGTCCTTTTTAGACTTGTTTTTTATGAGCCATCATGTTTGGCTAAGTCCTAATGAACTTTTTCTTGCATTATGGACACTTTTGGAGAGGATATAGGCCCTAGATTTTAGGCTTTTTGGGGGCATCTGACCCCAATCAGTTTGAGGTTCCTTCTATTGTGGAACCACTTGGATAGTGGTGGATATAGTCACTCTTGTGACTCTTTTGTACTCAATTCTTACATGTATATTTCAGGGACTTGTGATTTTATCCTTGCTCAATTTTTTGCCAGTTTGTAATTCATTTTATCTCTTGGACATGTATACCAGTGTTTACTTTGGAAACCAATAAAGATAAGTTATTTACCTTCTCAATTTTCTGCTTCATTGTGTGCATTCAGATTGATTAATGCAATTACTTGTGAGATTATTTATTTCCTTGTAGTTCTGTCTTAGTTTTAGCATCTTTTGTAGAAGAATATGCAATTTATAGGTCATGGGTTGTGCTAAAATGCAAACATTTTAGTTGTGAAGATATATTTTTCCTGCTAGGAGTAAAGCATATAACATTCCTACGAAATATTTATGTAAAAGCATATCATTTTGGGCTATGTATGTCAAGTTACATTATTGAAACCAAGTGTATACAAGCTATGTTTGCAGGTCCTGGTTAGTTTTGGTGCATCACCTTAATCATAGGTTTCATTTTTCTGCAAACTCTTCTTTATCTTTTTCCTCATCAAACCAATAGTTTAGGTGATAACCATAGGAAGCTAGCCTTCTCTAGAGGTTGACCTCTGCTTTTAAAGTTACCCACAACTTTAGAGGTCTTCCCATGTTTTAATATATTGTTAAACCTTGCATTTAACAGGGTGCAAATCTCATTGACAACAGTCACAACCACGTGAAAAACACCCTCCTAGGGTCCTCTCCTTTCAAAAGGTTTCTTGAGTTATCTCCATTCTTCTTGGAGTTATTATTGTTTTTCTTATCACCCCTAGATTCATTCTGATTATCCTTGAATTTTTTATCACCTTTCCTTTTGAATTTCTTCTTATTACCCTTTTTCTTGAATGACTGGGAGGATTGTGACCAATTGAACTTTTTATGGTTCTTTTCTCGATATGTAGATATGGACTTTAGCTTTTGTTCATGTTTAATAGCTTTCTCATAAACTTGGTTTCACCTCCAATTTGGGAATTCAAATCCATGATGAACTTTCAAATGTAAAACTTCTCATCCTACTAGTATTGAGGTACATATTTAAGAAGACGAGTAAATTTCTCCCAATACTCATTCACAGATGAGTCACCTTGTCTTAGGTTTTGGAAATCTATGAGCTTCTGATCAAAATACAACTATGGCAACCATCTTTCCTAAAGAGTTCCACAAACCTTTCCCAAGTTAGACTCAAAGAGCTCAGTCCCAACTCCATCTTCTTGTTCATCCACCAAGTGGATGCTTCACTAGCCAACTGGTATGCTCCCCATACCGCTTTGGTTATTTCAGAATAATTTCTTATTTCAAAATATTTCTCCATTTTTGTGAGCCATGCCTCCATGATATCTCCAATCACAGTCCCATAAAATTTGAGGTGTGACCTTTTTCATATCTCTGGATAGTTCGAGGGCCAAATGGCTCCTCTTATCCTCATCTTGTCGCAGTTCTGAGTTATTCTCTCCATGCCCACTTTGGGTGGTATGTTCGTGACACCTCTCATCTTCACCCTCGTGAAAGGCTTCATGTTCAGGTCTACTATGACCTCTGATCTCTTGCTCTAAATTTCCAATCCTTTCCCTCATTTCATGGATAATGGCAAGAATCTGGTCACGTTTTTCATTAGAGTTGCTAAAAGGTTTCCCTTCCTCTTGGCTACCCCCAAGACTGGTTCTTGTCCAAACCACGTTGCAACTCTACTTCTCTTGAAGTTTTCATGTTAAGCATTCAATTAGTTTTTCATAATATTGAATCCATTCATAAACATAAATCCATTCTCATTTATACAATCTTAAACAAGAAAGGAAAACTTTGCCAAAATTTCAAAATTGTATTATAGTATCTATAGAACACACAATATCCATCATTTATTATAAATTTTTACATCTTTCAACTGCAAGTCATTGTTAGAAAGGGAGATCTTCCCAGGTTCATCCTCATCCTTGAGGTTTAACAAATCAGACTTGGCAGGTGGATGTACTTGCAGGTACTCATCCATGACTTCCCAACTGATAATAGGAGCATTAGGACCACATCCAAATGGTAAGTCCTTATGCGCATAGGGTTTAATCGATTCACCCTCAGAGATAGGAGCAATAGCCTCAACTACTTTGTCCTTCTTTTCCTTCTCCTACTTGATACGCTTAGTGGCATCAACGAAGGTTTCAGTGCCAGTTAACCATGTGCCTTACAGGTAACTAGTTTAGCCTAGGCTTTTCATTCTTGAGGCTCTCTCCCTCATAGTCTTTAGGTAATGTCCATTTCCTATTACCTTCTTCCTTGGGGTTATTCTTGTTCTTACCATTCTGGAAAAAGAACATCCAAACATTAGCAACTGTTAATGTCTGAGGAAGATTTTATGCAGTGAGCTCATAGGTCCATGTATTGAACCTAGTAGCTCTGATACCATATGTAACATGTCTTCTCATATTACCCGGATTTACACACCAAATTTACTAGAAAGTAAATGAACATAATTATCATAATCATTTGTTTTCTAACATATTAATCATTTGCATAATCAAATAAATAAAAATTATGATTTTAAGAATGAACTTATTAAAATGTAATGTGTTTAGACAAGATAAAATGTTAAAGCTAAGAAAAAAGTTTAAGCTATCAAATTAACAAGAATACTATAGAGAACATATAAATAATGTTTAATTATTTTATTAAAAAATTAGGCTAAAGTTTGCTATAATTATGTATTGAAATATTAATTTACTATACTAGAAAGAGTTGAAACACTGAAGGAGAAAAAAAAAGGCAATATTATTAACATTAATATGAATAATAGAAAGTTAATCAAAGTAATTAGTATAGTTTAGTAATAAAAGAAGAACTAAAAATTATAGTAAAAATTGTAAAATTATGCAATTAGGGAAAAGAGCTAACAAATTAGCTAGAAAAATGTTAAAAATTGTAAAATGACTTAAGTGTTGGCAAAGTAGGTAATAGGAAGTTTGATAATATAGCAAGCTGACATTCACTTCTTATACTTGTTGGTCACCATGTGGGTATGTGTTTGTAATTTGGTGTTGACATAGTAATTTTGTGTATGTGAATTTGATCACTAACACTCATATCCAATGGATCATATTAGCATTGTGAACCACCTTTTCCATAGTTCTATGGAATCCATTGGAGGGGTGGTTCAGTGATATGTACTCACATAGTGAGATCATCTTGCACAATTCTAATAAAACTAAACCTATTGTAGACTCTTCAAGGACGTGTTTATGCTTAATGATGGAAAGTAAGAATGAGGTATAAATTGTATAAAATTGTTTATATTGAAACTTATTTGTATCTATTTAGGACAATAGATGTCTTATTGATGGATTATAATGTTGTACTAGATCATTGTTATGTACCTATTCTCTTTTATGCACTTGTTATTATTCACTGGAAAAATATTTATGAAGAATTTGTTGAATATTTGAATTAATTTAAGTTATAATTATCATCTAATGAATTTTAGATGGAATTATGATATTCCTTTATGTAAAAATAGTTTATTCATTGTAATTTTGAAATGGTCATATGAATAGATGGTATGGTATATCCATGTGAATAAATAAATACTTGTTAGTTGGATGTTGTTTTTGTATCAATAAATGAAGTTTTTATGCTAAGTTAAATGTTGTAAGTTGTGGTGGGAAGAGGAGTAATTTTTTCTAGTAGTTATTAAAGAAACTTGAAAGCAATAGAGAAATGAATGTGCCAACCTAACTTTTGATTATATACATGTAAGCTTTTTTAGAGCTACCACATTCAATCTTTGTTTTTAGTTTACAAGAGGAAAATCTGATTGGTAAAATTGAATTCAATCAATCTACAAATTAGCAAAGTGTAAACATCTAATATTTACCTATACACCACCCCTTCCAATCCTATATCTAATGTTGATTTCAAAACATCATATTTAGTATTATTGATAATCAACATTTCCTAACTACATTATTCCTATTGCAAAATGAATTATATTTATCTAATTAAGTCAATATATTCACTACATCATCACTAACTGATTAAATAATTTTATTATTTAATTAGTGTAATTCTCATCTCATAGCCTAACTAATTAAATAATTTATTATTTAATTAGTCTTATTTGCATACCATATTACTAACCAGTTAAAATAATTAAATAATTTTTATTATTTGATAAATTTAATTGCCACATCATAATTACCAACTAATTAAACATTTTTATTATTTAATTATGCTAATATTCCTCCACCATCCCAAAATAAATTTATTTCATAAGCTGTATGGTTGTAACAAATTACTATTTTTAGTAAATGTAATCTTAGCCACTCATCTCAAATAATCTAAATCCAAACCCTCCATTTTTTGGACTTCATCCTAGGAAAGTTTCTCATTCAATCTTTATCATAGGTCTCATCCTTGAATCCTAGTTGTCCATCCTCCCTACCAAAAATCTATAAAATGGCACACTATCCTATGCAAATGAATCCACCATCTTTGATAAATACATGTCGAGATTTTGAAGTGGAGAGTTGAGAAACCACATCATAGCACACTCCACATCCACTTGAGCACATCCATTTTTATCAATGGAGTTCATGTTTGGTAACTTTGTTTATGGTCAAATTTTGTTGTTTGAACTATATTTTATACTCATCTTGAGGTTTGCAATAGTTTAGAATAAGAAGCTTTTGTTATATTTGTTTTCTATTTTTGAATTCTAAATTGTAGCACACATTCCATGTCTTCAAATCCAAAAATCCCCCACACCAAGACAAATATATAAATATTATACTCACATCCCAATCCAAACATTTGCACCCCCATCCAAAATTCAATGTAGAAATCCTAAATCCAAATCTAAATATCCCAATCATAAGTCTCAAAATAAACAATCCATTTGGATCCTTAAATCCTAGAATCTGCAATCTAAAAATTTTCCATCCCAATCCAAACATGTGAAATCCAAAAATTCAAGCATCCTTATGAGTCCCCAATCCCTTACACCTAAAATCCCAAATCTAAATCCAAAGCTTCAAAATCCATCATCCCATTCAAATCAACTCAAATCGTAGAATGTAACATTGTGTATGAAATTTTTGGTTCTGATTCCCCTTGATCCCATTACATTTACTCATGCCTCCACAATCCCATCCTTCCATCCACCTCATATACATAACCAAATCCACTATCCAACCTACCTCCACAATCACATCCCTTTAATCCAATATTTCACATAATCATCATGCATCCTTCATCCAACCTACCTTCCATTCAATTTTCCTTGGTAGTATCCTCGAATGTAGGGTCTATTCAATGGTACCATGTTTACATTTGGGAGAAGCCAACTTAGAAATCAATGACATTCACATCCATAGAATGCAACACCAACAACATGGCCCATGTGAAGAAATTATTTATAATGGGATACTCTTAGCTCAACATGGAAACATATGCTTGAATCCAAATCCTATATCCAAAAATTTCAATTATAAAAATTACAAAAAAGGAAAAAAATAGAAAAAAAATTAAAAAATCAAGAGCAAAGAATTTTTTTTCTCCAATGGTAAAAATCATTCTTATGGTGCTTTGGGAAAATACCTTGATGAAAACCTATTCTCAAGTGTCATGTTTATGTCAACTATCTATGTGAACCTTACACTTGGAGGCAATTTTCTTCCATCCTTATCATACCCATCCATCATATCTACATACTCATGGCATCCTACCCAATTAATCCTCCTTTCCTACTTTGAACCTTGATAAGAGCAAGGGCACACTGTTAAAACCTGCTTTGGACACCCCTTGATGCACCTAATCTTTTTGCAACCAATCCTACAATGTATCATCACAACCATTACAACATAACATCATGAGTGACATACATATAGTGGGGCACATTATTCCTATGTCACATAGTCACTAGAGATCACATCTTGAACCCTTCCATCAATCCATTTTGAATCCCACATCCATCCCATACACTATCTACAATCTTTTAATCATTCCATCTCATCCTTGTCTCTAGACTTGGCTTTCCCTTGTCATTGGTTACAAGCAAAAGGCTACCCAAGTAATCCAAACACCATCCAATGCAATAATCCCATTTATTCAATATAATTCATCCCAACAAGATCAATTCCGAACACATCCATTGTTTTTGTTCCTAGCCTTGCTACAAGCCTTAATCATCTCTAAACAAATCATCATTATTCATATATATCATTCTCAATGCCCACATTGTTCTCAGGATATATCATTCCCAAATTAACAACGCTATCATCATCATCATCAATAAATCTTTGGTTTTTCACTTGACTAGGGGCAAAATCATGTTTGTGTTTTCACCTTTGATGCATTCTTACTTGTTTGCTTGCATGTTTTATTATTCTGTTTGCTGGAAGCTTGTTGGTGTGTCATTGATGTCAACCTTTAGCAGATGATTCACTTGGTTTCCAAGTGCTTTTGAGAAAATTTGAATAAAAATGTGTGCAATGTGACAAAAGTATGTTTAGTATTATGCTCCACATTTCTTTATGGTTGAAGATATATACTTGTGTGGTTTGGAAGTGTTGTTCAGAGGTTCAGAGGTGTTATATCTAGATTTTCAGGTTCTAGATCGTGCGACAGTAGGAGATGTGTTTAGCAGAGTATTTTGACTCTAAAGAAAGTATTCTCAGAGAAATGAGATTGCTCCACACTTCTCCACATTAAGGTTTCTTGTCTTGTGAATCTGGGAACATGCTTATATTGTTTGTATCTACCTTCCCTCAAAGTTTCTTGTGTTGGGTTCCTTCGCAAACTCAGTTCTTGTGTTGGAGTTCAATAGTAGTGCATCTTGATGTGTAGAATGAAGACATTCTTTGTTTCAGGTGGTTACGGTAGTGTTGCAAATGATTATGATGATGCTGGAATATTCTAGAAATATGTGAGGATGTTGTGGAATACTTCCTTGTGGTCCACATGATGTTTTTAGACTTGGAGAAGTGTGTCTGTGGTCGCTTGCAGTGTTAGTTCAAGTTTGTCCAACTTGGCTTGCTAGCACTATTTGCAGAGGTACCTTGTGGATTGTGGATGTAATGAGCAACATGGTGATATAAATTTGAGTCCTAGCTAACCCTTAGCATGGTCCACCTTCACTTCTTTCCACCGCAAAAGTGTTTGGTGCTGACATATTTCGGTGTTGCACATTTGAGGTGCACATGTTTCTGTTGAAATTAAGGAACACTAAGAGGGGGGTGAATCAGTGTTCTGCAAAACTTAATATTATGTCCCTTTATTAATTTACCACATACATCCAAAAGAAAGAAGCATGAACATAAGAGAAGAAACAATATAACACATGAACACCAAGATTTTTACGTGGAAACCTGGTTAAGGGAAAAACCACGGTGGGGGTTAACCCACAAGAATTTATACTCTATTAAAAGTATTACAAATGGGAAGGCACATGCCTTCGGGCACATTGTTCAGAGCTCACTACTCAAAGGAGGCTCACTACCTACAAAATTGATTACAAGAGTTCACTAAAATGTTTGAACTGAAGAATAACATCTAACTATGTAAAATAACAGTTCTGGTTAAGCTCAATACACTGACTTTACAGACTTCATCTTTCTTTGCCCCGCTTTACTGTTCTACCATGATCCGAAGCTTAGATCTCCTTGCTTCACACTTGATACTGCTATACTTCACACTTATCCCTTCATATTTGCACATTCCCCTCCCAAAATTCTTGAATCCATCGATCATATATATCCGCTACATGAAATTACATCAACTGCAGTCGGCCTTAAGAAAACTTGGAAGCTATTTCAAGAACATTGTTCTGTTAGCTGAATTCATGCACAAACATCAATGTGGACCAAAACTTATGTATCCAATTCACCTCACATGTTAGCCAATACCATTGGATCTCATAAATTAGTCGACTAACCACTTCTCTTCATCCACACAAGGATCATACATCAAGTCGGCTTGTTCTTCACTAGACTGAACTGTCTGACCAAAGCTCGATACTCAGATGCTTGTAACTTTCAATGCTTTTATCACAAGAGGCTAAAAATCTGGATTTAGGTAGCCCTGACATTCCTTAACATTCCCTCAGATCTGTAGCACAATATGATTTCATGTGGAGAAATGCTGACCAAAATGTTAAACCCTATCATATGCCATGTTCCTGTCTATCCAGACTTAGACAAATCTACAATTTGACTTCCGGTATGAACAGATGATACAATGCGAATGTGTAAGATGGATTTAGTTTCCATCAATGACAACATCTGACATGCCTAGCAGTGTCTCTTGCCAACAATCTCCCCCTTTGGCATTGATGGCAACACTTACTGAAAAATGACTAAGTGTTAGAACAACTCCCCCTTACTATGTGCACTTGTGATTTCCAATGCTCCCCCTTTGATATATTCCTCATTTTTCACTTATTTTCCTCTCCCCCTTTAACATCAATGTCAAAGGCTGGGATCTGCATATCAAAATTCATGCAAAAATTTTATGTACATGGGTCAAAACTCTAAGTATATACTTCCGCATATGAACACACAATCCTTAAGCCTTGTTCATCACCAAAAATGTTTTTCAACTGTGACAATTCACTATCCCAGTTCTTCTTTATGTTGCCCAAAATAGATATATGCCCATTGAACAAAAATGCATGTGATTCTACCTTTTGAAGATCAGTAGGATCAATAGTAGTAGCATCAGCTTAGGATTCTGCCAATAGATCATACATAGTTTCTAACCTGTAGGAAATTAGTCCCCGGAGCTCATCCAATCTGCCCAAAACTTTGACCTTTTCCTTCAATTCATTTTGCAAACTCACTACTTGGCATTCTTTCGTTGCTATAGACTCAGTTAAAGGACTATAGGACTGAGAAATGTTAGACAGTTTGAGCTCTAAGTCCTTAATCTTCTTCTCAATATCTTCAACAATTTTAGACCGATTTAGACAAAACTTATAAATCTCTGCACCTTTAGAGAGGACATTTTGAATGCTCTTTACACTGGTATCAAGCACTGATCTATCATAGCTAATTATTTTCCTTATTTCAACAAATCTCTTCTCATTATATTCATTTCTAACTTTGACTTCTACTGGCTTCTCAAAAGTTTCAAAATAAGTACTTATAGAGTTTATCAGACTCTTCAACTGACCGAAGGGGGGTGCTGATGAGTCCTTCTAAAATGTAGGCATGATTTTCTCCAAAGTCCCTGATGCAAGACCAACCAACTCACTATCTTCAATATGGGATTTCAAGATTTCCTCTCTGGCCTTAACTTGTGCAATAGAGGCCAACTTCATCTTCTGTATTGGTGACAGAGTATCAAAATTGATTGGTCCTTGTATTATATCCTGATCTTTTGCAACTTGTGTATCTATCTCCAGAATTTCTTTCACTGCTTCTATAGTGTCTCTTGCCCAAAATGATGTTTCAGATTTATGCTCTTCAGGGCCTCCATCTTCTCCCTTTTCAGAGTGAACCACATTGTCTTGCTCAAGATTTTCATTATTTTTCTCTGCTTCTCGCTTCTCTGCATCATCATTAGAGGCATCCTTGCTTTTATCTATATCAGAAATATCTTCTGCATTCTCTTCTGGAGGATTTTGTGTATCCTCAGTAGTAACATTGTCATCATTTTTATCAAATTCCTCAACATTCAGGATGGAGGAATCAATTTCATTATCAGTTTCTTCTTCAACAGTGGGAAGATTATGCCTTTTCAATGCATTCAGAAGAATCTCTTGAGTATCTTCAACTATCTTATCAACCTCTCCCAGCATGAGCTTATTCATTGTGATCTTACTCTTGAAGTCTTCTTTCACTTCTTTGAATATCAGGTTCTTTTGATCTAGAGTAATTTGAGGACACAATTTTATCAGCACATGCTCCCGAAGCTCAAAATCTTTAGCTTTTACATTCTCTTTTCTTATTTCTAGAAATTTTGCAAGGCTTTCCAGAATTTCAAATAGAGTCTTACTATAGATATTCAAGTATTTGACTATTGCTTCCTCCAAAACTCTCTTATCAACATCACTGTAATGATCATAAAATTTAGTCATTGGCTTCAAGTTTCCATCTACAGTGATTGACTTAATGATGTCATCCATAGAAAGATTAGGCTTCTCAACATAAGCCTCTGTCTTATGCCTTTTACTTGACTTTTTTCTTGTAGAGGGCTTCTTCTTAGACACTTTAGCAGCTTTGGTGCCTGAGGCCTTCAACTCCTTAACCTCATCATCTGAGTTAGTTTCTTCTTCATCCACTTTCTCCACACTGACATATGTTCTTTTGCCCTTTACCTTTGTCCTTTTTCCTTCCTTACCGATAGGTTTTTCTACAATAGGAGAACGTGATGCACCAGAGGTTGAACTAGAACTCCTAGTAGTCCTTGACTTAGAAGGGGTTTTTGCTAGAACAATTCCCTGTTCCCTATTCTACTTCTCCTTCTCAGCTTTCTCTATCCTTTCCCTGTATTGTCTCACAGCTTCCTTGGTAAGGTCTAAATTTTCAGCCAACTGCTCAACTTCTTTCCTCATAGTCCTTTTGATTTCAGGAGCCTTGAATTCAAGATGTAATTTTATTGAAATCTCTTTATATGTTCCAAATCTCTCATTAGCTGGATCCCTAGGCTGGCTCAACAGATGCTGTGCATTCAGCTCCAATACCTATCCATCCACTTCATATCCCATGGGCATGATCCACACAACTGTAGGCTCCACTGCTTCAATTTTGCACTGATCAATAGTAACCATAAAACAAATGGTGTCCTTGTATTTCTCAACCACAACCCTAGGTATTCTCTCCCTAGCCTGCATCATACTATAGAAATTTTTGAAGAATCCCCAAAGTGTAGTTTTTTGTGCATCATAATTACCTAGATAGCTCAAATGATTTCTAATCTAGACTGCTACCAATTGGTTGTTGGACCAATATATATTCTTATTCCCAGGGAGGTCACTCAATAAATAAAAGAAAAGACATATGATTAGTGTACAATATTTGAATGAGTACTTATCATTCTTTATCTTGCTTAGGTTCTCCATAAGCTGGTTCAACAATAGTTCACAGAGATCATAGTCTGCACCTTCTTTTACCATCTGATATGCAGTATAAATAGCTGTTCTAGACACTGAATTTTCTCTGCTGGAGAAATATATCTTGTACCCTATCACCATTGATGCGAATGTGACCCCATGATCCTCTATATCATTTATAGTCATAGCTCTCTTGTCAAATTTTGATCTGGTTGCCTCTGTGACTTCCTAGTTCTTTACAACCTTCAACTAAGGCAGAGTATTGATTGAATTCAATCCTGTAACTACTCTTATTGCATCTTTTGTGATTTTAAATAGATGATTCAACCATAAAAACTCATCATGGATATGGCTCAAAACATATCAGACCCACTCATCCTCTGGGAAACTTGGAAACTCGACAAATTGTATGAACTTCTTGTCTTTTAGGACTTTGTACTCCAGTTTGAGCTCAAAATCATCACCGTTTAAGTGATTCATGAATAGATCAGCAAACCTTGAGTCGCCATGCTCCTCTAGAGGCACGTGAATGTAAGCCCTAATATCCTTTGTGTGAAGAACTCCAAAAAATGCTCCCATCGGATCGACTTTAGTGGAATTGAAAGGGTGCTTCTTAAACTTTGGTCTAGGTCGCTTAGTGACGTTCACAACTAGAGGTGTAGTCATTTCAAAAGATTACAAGTTCAAAGCTTCACAGAAAAATACCTTTTTCTTCACTGAATTAGGGTTAGTTGTTGAATTCATTCTTCGTACTTCAAATCTCTAAAATTTTAGCTTAGGCACTCTTCTCCTTGTTCTCTTGGAATGCAAAGTGATTCAAGTGTTTGAATGAATGATCGTTTATCCTCCGCAAAACCTAATTCTTCATTGTAATAAATGTTTTTCCCTAATTCATCCAGTTACTTTGAATATAGTCAATCTTTAATTACTCCGCAATCAATCACATTAGCTTCTTTTCTTCCAGAATTTACTTCAACAGATCTGCAATAGGCTTCCCTTTCTTCGTTCATCATGCCAGATTCATGCACCCACTTACTAGCTGGGGGAATTAGATTTTCAATGCAGTTCCCCCTGAGCCAGAGTTCCTGATTCAATTCCCAGAGGAATTATCAACACCGGATTCTGGTGTGGACCCATCACTGTCATTCATTACACTTTTCTTCACCCATGTTTTGTTCATTTCATTCTGGATCTCATTCACATCTACTTTGCTCTTGCCTTTGTCCAACTTCTGCTCTATTTTTCCTTTAACTACATGTGAGTTCTCCTTTTTGCTTTTGCAAAATTTAGCAATATGTCTGGATTTGTTGCAGATGAAACACACAATCTTATTGTTCTGAGAATTACATGTTGGAGTAGGTTTAGATCTGCATTGCATTGCAATATGCCCAAACTTATTGCAAGTAAAACATCTTCCATTGAACACTTGTTTGTTCTTAGGAGGATTCCTTGATCCACTTCTACATTCCTTAGCCTTATGACCTATATTTTTGCAATTAAAGCATTGACCAAAGAAAGATGATGCATTTTGATTCACTTTACTTTTGCATTGATTAGCGCTATGACCATACTTATTGTATTTGAAATAATTGCCATTGAAAGATGGATACCTTTGAGCATTAGGTTGTCTTATCGAAGGTCTTCTAGGATTTCTTGCTTTAGGATTTCTTTGACCATATCCAGAGCTTTCACCTTTCTCAAATCCCAGACCATGCTTATCATCTCCCTTCTTCTGACTATCAAGCAACACCTCAAGTTTAGCTGAGCTTATCTTGAATTTCTCTTTATATTCATTTGTAACTTCTAGGTCATGTTTGAGAATGACAATTTGTCTTTCAAGTTGATCATCATTATCCCTAGTTTCTTGTAGATCAAATTCTAGATGACCAATTATTTTGTCTAACCTGCAACACTCTTCTATTCTTTCTTTCAGAGATTGATTCAGTTTTTCCTCAGTCTTCTTCCTTTCCTCAATTTCCTTGGTTAGTCTCATCACCCCAAATTCCATCTCATGTTTTAGGACAACAATTTCTTTTGCTAGCTTCTCACATTCCTTTGTCTTCTCCTTTAGGGCCTCATCCATGTCATTGACTTCATTCTGATTTGCTAGTAGATGAAGTAGCTCCTTGCTCTTTTCATTAGATTTTATCAGTTGTCCTTTTAAGGTCTCAATGGAATCTTCAGCATCTTTAAGGTTCTCTTGCAGATCTCTGATTTCTTCTTTGGACAGATCAAGATCTTCTAAGGCTATTTGAATTTGTTGATTGATACCATCAAAATGCTTGAATGAACCCATTGAAAACACCTTCCTAGATCTTCCTCAAGATGTTAAACTTCTTCCAAGGAACCTCGCTCTGATACCAATTGTTGAAATTAAGGAACATTAAGAGGGGGGGTGAATTAGTGTTCTACAAAACTTAATATTATGTCCCTTTATTAATTTACCACATACATCCAAAAGAAAGAAGCATGAGCATTAGAGTAGAAACAATATAACACATGAACACCAAGAGTTTTACGTGGAAACCCGGTTAAGGGAAAAACCATGGTGTGGGTTAACCCACAAGAATTTATACTCTGTTAAAAGTATTACAAATGGGAAGGCACATGCCTTTGGGCACACTGCCCAGAGCTCACTGCTCAAAGGAGGCTCACTGCCTACAAAATTGATTACAAGAGTTCATTAAAATGTTTGAACTGAAGAATAGCATCTAACTATGCAAAATAACAGTTCTGATTAAGCTCAGCACACTGAATTTACACACTTCATCTTTCTCTGCCCTGCTTTACTATTCTGCCATGATCTGAAGCTTAGATATCCTTGCTTCACACTTGATACTGCTATACTTCACACTTATCCCTTCATATTCACACATTCCCCTCCCAAAATGCTTGAATCCATCGATCATATATATATCTGCTACATGAAATTACATCAACTGTAGTCGGCCTTAAGAAAACTTGGAAGCTATTTCAAGAACACTGTTCTGTCAGTTGAATTCATGCACAAACATTAATTTGGACCAAAACTTATGTATCCAAGTCACCTCACATGTCAGCCAATACCACTAGATCTCATAAATTACTCGACCAACCACTTCTCTTCATTCACACAAGGATCATACAACAAGTCAGCCTATTCTTCACTAGACTGAACTGTCTGACCAAAACTTGATACTCAGATGTTTGTAACTTTCAATGCTTTTATCACCGGAGGCTAAAACTCTAGATTTAGGTATCCTTGACATCCCTTAACATTCCCTCAGATCTGCAACACAATATGATTTCCTGTTGAGAAATACTGACCAAAATGCTGAACCCTATCATATGCCATGTTCCTGTCTATCCGGACTTAGACAAATTTGCAATCTGATTTCTGGTATGAATAGATGATACAATGTGGATGTGTAAGATGGATTTAGTTGCCATCAATGACAACATCTGACATGCCTAGCAGTGTCTCTTGCCAACAGTTTCATTAAGGCCGACCTAATTGAGATTGTTTTAGGCTGTGGATAGTATAAATGCAAGGTTGGAGTTTGAGTGGAGCAAGGTAGAGAAGATGATGCAAATGTGAATCAAGGGTAGTGAATTGAGTGCAAGCTTAAATGCTTATGTCTTCTGGATGTAGTGAGAAAAAGGTATCTACATTTCAATATGCTTGAAGTTGCTGGAGGCAATGAGTTGAAGGTTGTGGATGGCATAAAGTTGAATTGGTGAATTTCTCCTGTTGCTTTGAGATAGTGAATCTCTTTGTAACAGTCCTCTTCTATTCTTCTCTCTTTTGGATAGTGAGTGCTTCTAGAAACAAGCCTTTCTTTTAGGTAGTGAGCCCTTGGCAGTGAGCCTACATGTATTCAATGTTTCTATTCATATATATGTGAGTTAATCCTCACTGGGGTTTTTCCCTTCCTAAATTTTCCATGTAAATTTGGTGTTCTTATGTGTTTGTATGTGTTTGCATTGATGTCTCATATGTTTACATTCTGCTAATGCATAATAAGAGTTTGAAGATTGGAATAACATTGAGGGTTTGATGTTTTAATGTACAACCGATTCACCCCCCTCTCCATTGTCTTGTGCACACTAACAATTGGTATCAGAGAAAGGTTCCTTGAAGAAGATTAACTGCTTGAGGTTGATTCAGATGGTGCATAGGAAAGGTATTGAGATTCCCTTGTTTGATGGATCAAATTATGCTTTTTGGAAGATCAGGATGGAAAGCTTTCTTGTCTCATTATGGTATGGCGTATGGAAGTTGGTTTAGAAAATATATACTATACCTACTAATGGTCCAAAGGATGATGATGAGATTAAAGACTATGAGAACAATGGAAAGGCAAGGAGTGCTCTTCTGAATAGTCTTTCTAATTCAAAATTAGTGAAGGTAATGAGCTAAAAAACTGCTCATGAGATCTGGAAGAAGTTGGAATGTATCTATGAAGGAGATGACAAGGTCAAACAAGAAAAGATGCAAAATTTGAAGACCAAGTTTGAAACCCTAAAGATGTCAGAGGATGAAAATATTGCAAGCTACATGCATAGAGTGGATGAAGTTGTCAATTCCATCAATGGTCATGGTGGAAAGTTGGAGAAAGCTGGAGTGATAAAGAACATACTAAGAACTCTTCCAAAATCTTATAGTGCTAAAGTTTTTTCTATTGAGGAAGTTAAAAAATTGGATACTTATACCAGGGATCAATTGTTTGGTACTTTAACTACTTTTGAATCAAGAGAGTTTGGTCAAGATGACTCAAGAAAATAGACTACCTTTAAGGCTAGAAAAATAGAAAAGAATGATGAATCAGATTCAGATGACTTTGATAAAATAGAAGCAAATTTTGTAAGTAGATTTAAAAATGGCTCTATAAAATATAGAGGTAAGTTATCCTTCAAATGTTTCAGCTATGGAAAGCTAGGTCATTATACTTCAAAATGTCTGGTCAAAATTTCAAATGACAAATACAAGGATAAAAATGGTAAATCAATCAAGAGGAGTTATTATGTTAAAGAAGATGCTATCATATCTGATGATGAGTCTAACTATTCAGATGATGAGAGTGATGACTGCTTGTTCATGGCTTTGAATGTTGGAACTAATTCTACTGACTCTGAAAGATGTATGAAGGATATTGCTCTAGAAACATAGCACAATATCAAAGGAGCTTTGGTAACATCTTTTCATATAAGAGAAGAAGAAAACTACTAGATAATTGATAGTGGATGTTCAAATCATATGACAAGTGACAATAATAAGTTTTTCAAGCTTGAGAAGTTTGATGGAGGTTTTGTAAAGTTTGGAGATGATGCATCTGCTAAGATCTGTAGAAAAGGTTCAATCTATTTTGATGGCAAACATAATACAGATGATGTTCTCTATGTCAAGGGTCTCCGACATAATCTTCTAAGTGTAGGGAAAATGTGTAGCAGAGGATATAACCTTGTGTTTCAAGATGGTGGCTGTGAAATCAGAAAATAAAGCTCTAGAACTTTGGTTGCTACAGGAACAAGGACAAAAGGAAATGTATATCATCTCAAAGGTGCTAATGGTATGTGTTTTATGAATCAAATCAATGAAAGTTGGCTATGGCATAGAAGAATGTGTCACATCAATTTTGATAGACTAGTAAGTATCAACTCTATTCAAGTTGGGAGAGGTTTGCCAAGAATTACAAAGCTCATCAATGCAATTTGCAAGGAATGTCAGATTGGGAAGCAAACAAGGAAGAACTTCAAATTCAAATAATATTCTACCACAAGACCTATGGAGTTGGTACATACAAATTTATGTGGACCCACAAGAATAGGAAGCTTTCAAGGTGACAAGTATTTCATGTTGTTAATTGATGATTACTCTAGAATGACTTGGGTAACCTTTCTCAAAGAAAAATCATAAGCTCTAGATAAGTTTAAAGCATTTAAGGTTCTGGTTGAAAATGAAATAGATCAGAAAATCATGTGCTTGAGGTCTGATAGAGGTGGTGAGATCACCTCCGATGAGTTTAACTATTTTTGTGAAGATCATGGAATAAAAAGGCATTTGTCAACCCCTAGGACTCCTCAGCAGAATGGAGTTGTGGAAAGAAAGAACAAGACTGTTTAGGAAGCAACAAGGACAATGTTGAAAGAAGCAAATCTACCAGATATCTATTGGAGAGAAGTAATTCAAACTGCAGTCTACATACAAAACAAAGTGCAAGCAAGGGGCAACAATTCAAAGACTCCATATGAACTATGGTATAGAAGAACTCCTACTGTAAAATATTTTAGAGTGTTTGGAAGCAAGTGCTACATTACGAGAGATGAAGAAAACTTGAGAAAGCTCGATACAAGATCAGATGAAGGAATCTTCCTTCGATATTCTACAAAGAGCAAGGCTTATAGGTGCTACAACAAGAGGCTAAAGAAATTAGTTGAAAGTGTAAATGTCAAAGTAGATGAAGAACCACATCAAAGCTCAATACTGATAGAAGGATATGAATCTGATGAGCTTCCTTGCAGAGAAGAAGAAAGAGAAGAAGAAAAGGAAAAGGAGATGCAAGTTGATGAAGAAGATGCTCTAAAAAGGATTCTTAAGACTCCCAAGTATGTGCAAAAGAATCATTCTAAAGATCAGATCACTGGAGATAAGAACAAAGGTGTTTTAAAAAGAAAAATTGCTATGGTAGATGAACAAGTAAATTTTTGCTTATTGTCTATAATAGAACCCAAAACAGTAACTAAATCATGCAAAGATGAATACTAGACCAAAGCTATGGAAGAAGAATTGATGCAGATTGAGAAAAATCAGACTTGGGAAATTGTCCCAAGACCAGTAGACAAAAATGTAATAGGAACTAAATGGGTATTCTGGAACAAATTGAATGAGAATGGAGAAGTGGTCAGAAATAAGGCTAGGCTTGTGTGTAAAGGCTACTCACAAGTGGAACAAATAGATTATGAGGAAACATATGCTCTAGTGGCAAGAATGGAGGCTATAAGAATGTTCTTGGCCTTTGCAGCTCATAAGGACTTCAAAGTTTATCAGATGGATGTGAAATCTACATTCTTAAATGGAGAATTGGAAGAAGAGGTATACATTGAACAATCATAAGGATTTCAGTTATCAGATGATCCAAATATGATCTGTAAATTGAAGAAGGCATTGTATGGACTCAAATAGGCTCTTAGGGCTTGGTATGTAAGATTGGATAGATACTTGCTATAGCAAGGATTCAAAAAGAGCATTGCAGGTAGCAATTTGTACATCAAAGTTGAAGAAGATCAAATCCTGATTGTGGAGGTATATGTTGATGATATAATCTTTGGATTAAATGAAGGTATATGCAAAATATTTGTAGAAGAGATGCACAAATAATTTGAAATGTCAATGTGTGGGGAAATGAATTTCTATCTTGGATTACAAATCAGTCAATCAAAAAAAGGTATTTTCATTTCACAGTCAAAGTATGTTAAGGAAATGTTGAAGAAGTCTAGAATGGAATACTCCAAAATAGTATGTACTCCCATGACTATTGGTTGTAAGTTAAGCAAAAATGATGAATCTCCTAAGGTTAATCAGAGCAAGTATAGATTAATGATTGGTGGATTGTTATACCTAACTATTACTAGACAGGATATCATGTATGCAGTTTGCCTTGTGGTTAGATTTCAAGTAGATTCCATAGAGTCACATGTTATGGTAGTAAAAAGGATATTTGGATACTTGAAAGGCACTCCACATTTTGGGTTATGGTATCCCAAGGATACTAATTTCTCTTTGAATGCATACACAGATGTAGATTAAGTAGGATGTATAGATGATAGAAGAAGTACAAGTGGTGGTGATTTCTTTCTTGGAAGCAGACAAGTCTCTTGGTTGAGTAAGAAGTGGGATTCATTGTCATTATCTACTATAGAGGTTGAGTGTTGGAATTAGTCCAGACAACTGAGAGGGGGGTGAATCAGTTGTCCCACAAAATTAATCTTTTCTGCTTTCAATCTTCTTTATCAACTTACAATCAGATAAACATTAAAGCATGAATCAACAACACAAGAGTAGAAATAAATTAAGTACACATAACACCAGAATTTTTAAGTGGAAACCTGGTTAAGAGAAAACCATGGTGGGGGTTAACCCACAAGATTCATACCCTGTTAAAAGTACTTAGAAGAAAAAGAGAAGGCACATGCCTTCGGGCTCACTACCCAGAGCTCACTACTCAAGGGAGGCTCACTACCTACATAATTTATGTTTAATACATAAAGAATTAACTAATAAATAACATCTTCTTCATGCCTAGTTCAGTTTAATTGAATGCTCACAAAACTTATGCTTTGCCCCAAATACTTCTTCTCTAACTCTTCATCAAAACAATTTTTGTTCTTCTGCTTCTCCTCTGCTCTGCTCTACCTTTGATCCTTTCATTAGATTATATTATTTTTGCACAAGGATGATTTTCCACACCTCAACTACACACCTTTATATGCTTTATCAACCTTAGAATAAACATCAAGGTTGGCTTGACTTAACTCGGATCAATATGTTATCAGCCAAACATATCTGAGACTTGAATCTATCTTCAACAACATGCCACACTCCAGAGAATTTCTCTTAGATCAATCATCTAGTTGACCAAGACTGGGAAGAAGAGAAACACCAAGAAGGAAATCTTCATCAACAAGCTCAAACTTTAATGTGGACCTCCAACATAGTAGTCACACGATCCAGAGACCTCCACAAGCACATTGAATTCAACAAAAACATCTGCACTCCTTCAAATCATCAGAATCACTTGCATCTTCATCCATAACCTCAAGAACACTGTCTGCTGTGACTATCACACTAGAAAGATTACTTGTGGACCTCCAAACCACGAACCACTTGAGTTGATGATACAAACTAACTTCTCAAACATGCCTCTAGATCCGTAGATCATCATTGTACACTTCTGGAACAATCCAGACCTCTTTCCTATCACTCTGTCTCTTCTAAACACTGCAAAACTAGTTTTACTTAGATGGTCATAGCTTCTTCAAATCTTCATGCAAACCCTTCAAATCTTAACTGGAGCTTCTTCAGACAATCCTCTACTCAGCCATATGGTCTGCATACTTTGATTAATTTTCTTAATATACTCAACATTCCAATCTTCTAACAGGAAACAAAAATAGGATACAGTTGACACCAATGGCAACAAGGATATGTTGACATCAATGACAACACCGATTAGGCACATATTTACAACAATCTCCCCCTTTGTCATTGATGGAAACATATGATGTGAAAAAATGATTCAACTATCAAGACAAGAACTTCTCCCCCTTTCTCTTATCATTTCTGCAACCACTATCTTCACTGCTCCCCCTTTCATTAGCAACTAGTTTTTCACATGACTTCTCTCCCCCTTTGACATCAATGGTAAATGGCACATATTTGTAGTCTTTTCTCCTTCTTTTTGTTTCAGACAAATCTAAAAACTTACATACTGACTACTCCCCCTAAGTAGTACCTCCTTAACATCAATCCAGATCACAAGATATGACTATGAATTCCACTAGACTGATGCACTCTAGTGTATCTTAATTCTGATCAAGAGGGGTAATAACCCCTAACTTCTCCTTGAGATACTCAAAAGTATCCTTGGGAAGAGGCTTAGTGAAAATATCCGCAATCTGATCCTTTGACGACACAAACTCCAACTTGACCTTCTCTTTCAAGAAATGAAACTTGATGGATATATGCTTTGTCTTTGAATGCAACACCGGATTCTTTGAGATGCTTATTGCACTTGAATTATCACAGAAGATTGTGTCCGGCTCCTCAAACACAATTCTGATTTCCTTCAACATTTGCTTCATGCACAGAACTTGAGTACAATTGTTTCTTGCTGCTATATACTCTACCTTTGCTATAGATGGGGATATTGCCTCCTGCTTTTTAATCATCCAAGAAACCAATCTACTTCCCAAGAAGAATACACCACCACTAGTGCTTTTTCTGTCATCCACATCTCCTACCCAATCAACATCTGTATATGCATGAAGAGTGAAGTCATTATCCTTTGGATACCATAATCCATAATCAATTGTCCCTTTGAGATATCTAAAAATTCTCTTGACTACTACAACATGGGATTCTCTAGGATCAACTTGAAATCTAGCAACAAGTGGAACTACATTCATGATATCAGGTCTAGTCTAAGTTAGATAAAGTAGTCATCTAATCATTGATCTATACCTTTTCTGATTTACCTTAGGTGAATTATCATCTTTACTTAACTTGAATCCGGTTACCATAGGAGTACTTACTGGTTTTGACTCTTCCATTCTATTTTTTTTCAATAATTCTCTTACATACTTAGATTGAGATATGAAGATACCCTTATCTGACTGAGTGATTTGCAGACCTAGGAAGAAGTTCATTTCACCAAACATGGACATCTCAAATTCACTTTGCATTTGATCAGTAAATGTTTTGCACATACTCTCATTTCCACCAAAAATGATATCATCAACAAATACCTCAACAATCAGAATATTCTCATGATCAATCTTGAAGTAAAGATTACTGTTAGCAGTACCTTTGCTATAACCTAGATTTAGCAAATACTTATCTAATCTTGCATACCAGGCTCTTGGGCCTTGTTTGAATCCATACAATGCTTTCCTTAATCTACAGACTATATCTCTTTGATCAGACAACTGAAATCCTTCCGGTTGCTCAATGTAGACTTGTTCTAACTCTCCATTTACAAATGTTAACTTGACATTCATCTGATAGACTTTGAAATCTTTATAAGTAGCAAAAGTAATAAATAATTTGTTTGCCTCTATTCTTGCCACCAGAGCAAAAGTTTCTTCAAAATCAATTCCTTCCACTTGAGAATATCCTTTGCATACCAACCTTGCTTTATTTCTTACAACTTCACCATCTTCATTTAGTTTATTTTGGAAGACCCATTTAGTTCCAATCACATTTTTGCCCTCAGGTCTAGAAACAAGATCCCAAGTGTGATTCTTTTTAGTTTGCATTAATTCTTCTTCCATTTCCTTTACCTAGTTTTCATCTTTGTAGGCTTCACTTATTATTTTTGGTTTAATCTTTGAAACCAGACAAATCTCTTCTTGATCTTCAACAATTCTTCTCATAGTTTGAACACCTTTATTTCTATCTCCTATGATTTGATTTTTAGGATGATTCATCCTTACATACCTAGGGGTTTTGGGATTTGCTTAAACTTCTATTTCTTGAGCTTGTTCTTTAACTTCTGTACTATCCTCTTGAGTTACTAGATTTTCTGGATCAATTTGGATCTGAATTTGGGTTTGAACTTGCCTTCCTTGATTTTGACTTTCATCTTGATCTTCTGAATCATATCCACAAGACCTAGAATGACCTTCTTTCCTTTCATCAACTCTAACATTTGCACTTTCGACAATCTTTTTAAATCTTTTGTTAAAGCACCGATATGCCTGGCTTTGAGTAGAGTAACCCAGAAATATTCCTTCATCACTTCTTGCTTCAAACTTGCCTAGATCCTCATCTCTTTTGATATAGCATTTGCCACCAAAAACTCTAAAATATCTCACAGTAGGAGGATGACCAAACCATAGTTCATAAGGTGTCTTACCAGAGTTGCCTTTGATCTGTACCCAGTTAAGAGTGTAGACATTAGTACTCACAGCTTCTCTCCAATAAACTTGAGGAACATTTGTTTCCATCATCATGGTCTTGGCAGCTTCTTGAATGGTCCGGTTCTTTCTTTCCACAACTCCATTTTGCTGAGGAGTCCTAGGAGCAAATAACTATCTTTTTATTCCATATTTTTCATAGAATCAATCAAACTCACCGGAGGTAAGTTCTCCACCTCTGTTGAATCTCAGACACTTTATCTTTCCACCAATCTCATTCTCCACCATAACCTTGAACGTTTTGATTTTTTCAAGAGCTTCTAATTTTTCTTTTAAGAAGGAACTACCCACATCATTTGGGAGTAATAATCAATTAGCAACATTAAATATCTATCTCCTTGCACACTCCTAATTCTAGTAGGACCACAAAGATCAGTATGTACAAGTTCCAACTGTTCACTTGAAAATTGTTCTTTACTTTTGAATGAAATTGTGTTTTGTTTACCCAATTGACATTCTCTACACATGCTATCAGGTTTCACAAGTTTTGGCAGATCTCTTATAGCCTGAATAGAACTTATCTTGACAATGTTATCAAAATTCACATGACACATCTTCCTATGCCATAACCAACTTTGATCTGTCTGAGCAATCAAACAACTTTTGCCAAAACTACTTAAGTGAAAGATGTTACCTCTAGTTTGAGTACCAGATGCAATTTCTATTCTAGAGCTTTCAAAGATTCTGCATTTTCCATTCTTGAATCAAAGATCATAACCCTTGTCAACCAACTATCCAACACTGAAAAGATTATGCTTCAATCCTTCCACATACAAAACATCATTGGTGTTATGCTTACCATCAAAAGAGATGGATCCTCTGCCACGGATTCTACCCGCTGAGTTGTCACCAAATTTCACAAGCCCACCTTCATATTTTTCAAAGCTTACAAACTTACTTTTATCACCAGTCATATGATGAGAACATCCACTATCAATCACCCATTCATCCTTTTCAACAACCTGAGCAACCAAGGCACTTTCCACATTTACACAACTAGCAGATTTAGTAGACACCGGATCTTCTTCTTTGATAGCAATAAACACCCAATCATTTTCAATGGAACCTCCATGATCAGATTCATCATCTATGACTCCTTCTTCTCCAGCTTCTTGGACATAGTAACATTTCTTTTGACCTTTATATCTATTAGGGTTTGGTTTTAAAAACCTCTCTAGACATCTTGAGGCAAAATGACCAATCTTATAACAAGCAAAACATTTGAATGACAACTTTCCTTCATATTTATCGGATCCTCTTGGCATTCTTTTAGCAATAAGAGCTTCAAGATCTATAGTCTCAATTTCATCATCTTCAAGATCCTTCCTTTCCTTCACAAATCTGTTTGATCTTGCTGAAGAGATTTCACCCAGATCATATCTTTATTTTCCATATACACTGGCCTTAAATGTAGATTTAGACTTAGGAATAGAATCACCAAACTCACTTAATTCAAAAGCTAAAATTTTGCCAACCAACTGATCTCTTGCAACTTTTGAGATAGTCCTAATCTCCTCTATAGCAGCAACCTTATGTTTCTATGAATCAGGTAAAGATCTGAGCACTTTTGCCACAATCTTTAATTATTCCAAAGTTCCACTAGCACACCTGATACCTCACACAAGTTCATTTATCTTTTGCATGTAGATTGTGATGTTTTCATTTTCACTCATCCTTAGCTTTTCAGAATTTCCTCTCAGACTTTGTAGCTTGGCACATTTGACATGTTCATCGCCTTCATAAAGATTCTCCAACTTCTTCTAGATTTCATGAGTAGTTTTTAGTCCAAAGACATTTGTCATTTTTGAATCAGTCAGGGCACTCAACAAGGCTTCTTTAGATCAAATGTTATTTTTAGCATGTTTGAGTTGATTTGGAATTGAAGGACCTTTCTCCAAAGGTTTATACTCATCATTGGTTATTACCCAATAAGCATCACCCATGCATTGCAAATGGCACTCCATGCAACTCTTCCAAATAGAGTAATTTGTTCCATCAAATCTCAGACTATCCTTCTTGTAAGTTGACATCTTGGATCTCCTTGGGTGGTTAAGCTTATTTTAGAGGTACCTCACTTTGATACTAATTGTTGGAATTAGTCTGGAAAACTAAGAGGGGGGGCTGAATCTTTTCTGCTTTCAATCTTCTATATCAACTTACAATCAAATAAACATTAAAGCATGAATCAACAACACAAGAGCAGAAATAAATTAAGCACACATAACACTAGAATTTTTACGTGGAAACCCAGTTAAGGGAAAACCATGGCGGGGGTTAACCCACAAGATTCATACCCTGTTAAAAGTACTTAGAAGAAAAAGAGAAGCCACATGCCTTCGAGCTCACTGCCGAGAGCTCACTGCTCAAGGGAGGCTCACTACCTACATAATTTATGTTTAATACAAAAAGAATTAACTGATAAATAGCATCTTCTTCATGCCTAGTTCAGTTTACTTGAATGCTCACAAAACTTCTTCTCTACCCCAAATACTTCTCTAAATCTTCATCAAAACAACTTTTGTTCTTCTGCTTCTCCTCTACTCTGCTCTGCCTTTGATCCTTTCTTCAGATTATGTTATTTTTGCACAAGGATGATTTTCCACACCTCAACTACACACCTTTATATGCTTTATCAACCTTGGAATAAACATCAAGGTCGGCTTAACTTAACTCGGATCACTATGCTGTCAGCCAAACATATCTGAGACTTGAATCTATCTTCAACAACATGCCACGCTCCAGAGAATTACTCTTAGATCATCTGCAACACACTTGAATCATCCAGTCAGCCAAGACTGGGAAGAACAACACCAAGAAGGAAATCTTCTTCAACAAGCTCAAACTTCAATACGGACCTCCAACATAGCAGTCACACAATCCAGAGACCTCCACAAGCACATTGAATTCAACAAGAACATCCACACTCCTTCAAATTATCAAAATCACTTGTATCTTCATCCGGAACCTCAAGAACACTATCTGCCATGAGTGTCACACTAGAAAGATTGCTTGCGTACCTCCAAGTCACGAACCAATTGAGTTGATGATACACACTGAATTCCCAAACATGTCTCTAGATCCGTAGATCATCAATGTACATTTCCAGAACAATCTGAACCTCTTTCCTATCACTCTGTCTCTTCTGAACATTACAAAACTGGTTTTACTTAGATGGTCATAACTTCTTCAAATCTTCATGCAAACCCTTCAAATCTTAACTAGAACTTCTTCAGACAATCCTCTACTCAGCCATATGGTCCACATACTTTGATTAATTTTCTCAATATCCTCAACATTCTAGTCTTCTAAACAGGCAACAAAAATAGGATGTAGTTGACACCAATGGTAACAAGGATATGTTGACATTAATGAAAACATCGATTAGGCACATATTTGCAACATAGAGTACATTACAACAACATCTTGTTACACACAGGTGTTATGGATGAAGCAGATATTGAAGTCCATATCAAGGTATCATATGATGAACCTATTCCTATCTTATGTGATAACACAAGTGCTATCAATATTTCAAAGAATCTGGTAATGCATTCAAGAACAAAGCATATTTCAATCTGATATCACTTCCTAAGAGAGAAGGTTGTAGAGAATGAGGTGAAATTGGAGTATGTGCTCACTAAGGATCAAGTTGCAAATATTTTTACAAAGGCTCTTCCTAAGGATACTTTTGAGTATTTTCGACAGAAGTTAGGGGTTATTGCCCCTCCTTATTTTAATTAGATGCATAAGTGTGTGCATTTGTCTGGGAAACATTTCAAGATACATTCTTAGTCCTAGATTGATGTTGAAAGCTACCTCTCAGGGGGAGTAGGTAGTGGTTTTGCTGGTTGGTGCAATTAGATGGAGCATATTTTATGCCCCTAAAGGGGAGAGTGTAGAAAAATGAAAACAGTGGAGTGAGAGCAGATTCTTGCTGGTGTTGCAAATATTGCCCTTTGCCATTGATGTCAAAGGGGGAGAGAGTTAGAGTGATTGAAAAACCATAGTGCAAGAAAGAATATAAAGAGAAAGAGTTTTTCTAGTCAGGGGGAGTGCTATTGGGTGCAGAGTTGTTGATTGATTACTTTTGTTGTTGATGGTTTTTTAGAAAGTTGGTGTTGCCATCAATGACAAAGGGGGAGATTGTTGGAAGCTTGCTAGTGTTTTCATTGATGTCAACTTCTAGCAGATGATTCACATGGTTTTCAAGTGCTTTTGAGAAAATTTGAATAAAAAGGTGTGCAGTGTGACGAAAGTATGTTCAGTGTTATGCTCCGCATTTCTTTATGGTTGAAGATATACTTGTGTGGTTTGGAAGTGATGTTCAGAGGTGTTCAAGGGTGTTATATCTAGAATTTTAGGTTCTGGATCATGCGGCAGTGGAAGATATGTTAAGCAGAACATTTTGACTGTGAAGAAGGTTGTCTGGGAGAAATGAGATTGCTCCACACTTCTCCACATTAAGGTTTCTTGTCTTGCAGATCTGGGAATGTTCTTATATTGTTTATATCTACCTTCTCTTGAAGTTTCTTGTGTTGGGTTGCTCCGTAAACTTAGTTCTTGTGTTGGAGTTCAATAGTAGTGCATCCTGATGTGCAGAATGAAGACATTCTTTGTTTTAGGTGGTTGCAGCAATGTTGCAGAAGATTATGATGATGTTAGAATATTCTAGAAAGATGTGAGGATGCTATGGAATACTTCCTTTTAGTCCACATGATGTTTTTGGACTTGGAGAGGTGTGTATGTGGTCTCTTATAGTGTTAGTTTAGGTTTGGCCGACCTAGCTTGCTAGCACTATTTATGGAGGTACCTCGTGGATTGTGGATGTAATGAGCAGCATGATGATATAGATATGAGTCCTAGCTAACCCTTGGCATGGTCCACATTCACTTCTTTCCACTGTGGACGTGTTTGGTGCCAACCTATTTCGGTGTTGCACATTTGAGGTGCACATGTTTCATTAAGGCTGACCTAATTGAGATTATTTTAGGTTGTGGATAGTATAAATGCAAGGTGAAGTTTGAGTGGATCAAGGTAGAGAAGATGATGTGAATGTGAATCAAGGGTAGTGAATTGAGTGCAAACGTAAATGTATATGATTTTTGGATGCAGTGAGCAAAAGGTGTCTGCATTTCAGTCTGCTTGAAGTTGCTGGAGGCAGTGAGTCAAAGATTGTGGATGGCATAAAGTTACAGTGGTGGATTTCTCTTGTTGATTTGAGATAGTGAATCTCTCTATAACAATCCTCTTCTATTCTTATCTCTTCTGGATAGTGAATCCTTCTGGCAGTGAGCCTTTCTTCTAGGCAGGGAGCCCTTGGTAGTGAGCCTACTTGTATTCGGTGTTGTTATTCATATATATGCGAGTTAATCCTCATTGTGGTTTTTCCCTTCTTAGGTTTTCCACATAAATCTAGTGTTCTTATGTGTTTGCATTGATGTCTCATATGTTTACATTCTGCTAATGCATAATAAGAGTTTAAAGATTGGAATAGCATTAAGGGTTTAATGTTTTAATGTACAACTGATTCACCCCCCTCTCAGTTGTCCTATGCACACTAACATTATTTTTCATATTTGATAGTCCTTGTAGCATATTTCCACAACAACATCATGCTCTTTCATATCAAAGTGTCATATGACATATGCCTACTTGTGACCTTTATGTTTGTGTTAATCCTTCACACATATGACAAAAACATCATCAAGTTTCCTTATACCTTGATACATACCATCATATGCTATATCAAATCTAGGTTTCTCAACACATTTGAATTTTTTTTTAAAATCACTGGCATGTACTTACAATTCTCACAACATTTCTCTAACTAACTAGTCTAGCTAACCTTCACTAATCTTCACCCCTCCTCTCCATTTTTCCTTAGCCCTCTTTTTCCTTTCCATCTTGGCCAGGCCTCTTTTTTTAATCATTTTCTCCTTTAAAGAGCCCACTCACATTCTCTGCACTTACTTTCCCTCTCGATGGGTGATGCAGAGGTAGGAGGACCAAAACTATCCTCAATAAAATTAAAAAAATCAAAGAACTAATCCAATTGCTTTGGTCAGGTTGAAGAGAACATTAATACAGACTTTTCATGCAATTTTCATGAAGATCCAATGGTAGGGGAGAAAGTTATGACTCTTTTCCCAAAACTACAAACCCTAGGCAGCGTTTAGACCTGCCCTCACCAAAATTGCAATATCTCTCACAAAACTTAAATAAATTATACCAAACCAAAATAATTATAAACTAGAAACACATATCTTTCCATCCATCTATTATATGCATCAATGTGAGGCCGTACCAAGTCGTACCATGCATATTTTCAGACTGTATTTTCAGAAAATTAAACTCTGCAGACCTACCCTCAATAAAAATGCCATAACTTATTCAAATCTTAATGAAATTTGATGAAACAAAAAGAAATGGAAAGTAGACTCAATAATATTTCCAACCATATATGGCTTGCACCTGTATATGTCCATATAAAACTGTACCAAACGCTGCAATGGGACTATTGCAGGGAAAATCAGAAAATTACAGTCCATAAAACACTCATATCTTTCACAAAAATAAATAAAAATGCATGGGACAAGAAGAAAATGGAAGGTGGTTGAAGGATATAACATTTGAAATCTATTAGACATCCATTCAATTCTATACAGGGCTGTGCAATAGCAAAAGACAACAAATTTCTGAAGGAAAATATAGGAAAACATTGTTTTTTCTCATTCCATGCTCAAATCTTCAACCACCCATGAATTCTTCATGGTTACAAGGCCTTTTAAAGGCATTAAAACATGTCTCTTCAGTTCATAACTAATTTGGAGCAAACCAAGAGCCAAATGACTCTTCACCTTCCAACTTTGCATCTTTTTTCTAATTTTACATTGACAACCTTTACATGGTTTGCAATATTTTACATTTTTGAAACTCCTAATGACCTAAACACATAAAAATGACTTGATAAAATTCATTACAATGTGGAAGCATACAAATTTAATCAAACTCAAAGATTTGTCCAGGGCAATATTAATTTGCCAAGGTGCTCCTGCACTATACAACCAACCAACAAAATTTCCAAGTCCCTTGGAAATGTATCTGCAACAAAAGTCTCTTTCCTCTGTCTTTATCTTCAATCTTCTCAGCTACAATCTTCCAATCTATAGAAATGGTGACCAACCAACCAACAAAACAAAATACCATCTTCATAGAGCATCCTCAGGCTCCTTCTACTCCCATCAGTGGAGTACTCTTCGGGCTACAACATCAAGTGCTTCTTCAGGTATCCATCTCTCTCACTGCTTCACAACAAACCAACTCACCAAACCATTCATCTCACCCAATAGTAGATCTTGGTGATGTACCTACCACTCTCTCCTCAGTGGTTTCTCTATGCATCCTTCTCCAGCCAAATCTCTATTGGAGAATGGTCATGACAGACCTCATCTTGTCTGCCCACACACAACCTCAGAAAACATCTTTCTGCAGCTAGATGGATAAGCACCTGCAACCAAACAACTAAGCAACACAAAATCCAAAAGGTGTAGATTGCCTCCCTCGGTGATCTATCTACACAATCAAGATCTTCTCACTCTTCACCTACCTTCTCAGTGACAGGAAAAAAAAAAAATACACACCACCCAAATCTTTCGCCAGCTCTGATACCAAAATGATGCAGAGGTAGGAGGACCAAAACTATCCTCAATAACATTAATAAATCAAAGAACTAATCCAATTTCTTTAGTCAGATTGAAGAGAACCTTAATACATACTTTTCATCCAATTTTCATGAAGATCCAATGGTAGGAGAGAAAGTTATGACTCTTTTCCCAAAACTACAAACCCTAGGCAGCGTTCAGACCTGCCCTCACCAAAATTGCAATATCTCTCACAAAACTTAAAAAAATTATACCAAACTAAAAGAATTATAAACTAGAAACACATATCTTTCCATCCATCTATTATATGCATCAATGTGAGGCCGTACCAAGTCGTACCATGCATATTTTCAGACTGTATTTTCAGAAAATTAAACTCTGCAGACCTACCCTCAATAAAAATGCCATAACTTATTCAAATATTAATGAAATTTGATGAAACAAAAAGAAATGGAAAGTAGACTCAATACTCTTTCCAACCATATATGGCTTGCACCTGTATATGTCCATATCAAACCGTACCAAACGCTGCAATGGGACTATTGCAGGGAAAATCAGAAAATTACAGTCCATAAAACACTCATATCTTTCACAAAAATAAATAAAAATGCATGGGACAAGAAGAAAATGGAAGGTGGTTGAAGGATATAACATTTGAAATCCATTAGACATCCATTCAATTCTATACAAGGCTGTGCAATAGCAAAAGACAACAAATTTCGGAAGGAAAATATAGGAAAACATTGTTTTTTCTCATTCCATGCTCAAATCTTCAACCACCCATGAATTCTTCATGGTTACAAGGCCTTTTAAAGGCATTAAAACATGTCTCTTCAGTTCATAACTGATTTGGAGCAAACCAAGAGCCAAATGACTCTTCACCTTCCAACTTTGCATCTTTTTTCTAATTTTACATTGACAACCTTTACATGGTTTGCAATATTTTACATTTTTTAAACTCCTAATGACCTAAACACATAAAAATGACTTGATAAAATTCATTACAATGTGGAAGCATACAAATTTAATCAAACTCAAAGATTTGTCCAGGGCAATATTAATTTGCCAAGGTGCTCCTGCACCAAGGGGGCACCCTTGCACCATCCCTAATTCAACCTTAATTCATGGCACATCTTAAATTTAAAATCCAATCGATAAATCTGATCCTAATCAATCAAGAAAGCAAACGAAACCCTAAGTCAAAATCCCAAGAACAACTTTTTCACCATCACCATCCCAGCATAGTGTTCATGTGTTTATCTTTTCTTCGAAACACAATTACTCCTTTTAGTCTTGATGACTTTTTAAGTCGCAATGACACTTCAAAGAGGGGAAAAATGTAAACACCTAAAATTTAGCTATACACCACCCCTTCTAATCCTATACCTATTGTCGATTTCAAAACATCATATTTGACATTGTTGATAATCGACATTTCCTAACTATGTTATTATTTTTACCAAATGAATTAAATAAATTATATTTATTTAATTAAGTCAATATATTCACTACATCATCACTAATTGATTAAATAATTTAATTATTTAATTAGTGTAATCCTCATCTCATGTCCCTAACTAATTAAATATTATTTAATTAGTCTTATTTCTATACCATATTACTAACCAATTAAAATAATTAAATAATTTTTATTATTTAATTAATTTAATTACCACATCATAACTACCAACTAATTAAATACTTTTATAATTTAATTATCGTAATATTCCTCCACCATCCCAAAATAAATGCATTTCCCTCTCAACTTTTCAATAGGCTTTATGGTTGTAACAAATTACTACTTTTAGTAAATGCAATCTTAGCCATTCATCTCAAACAAACAAAATCCAAACCCTCCATTTTCTCCTTCATCCTAGGAAAGTATTATGATTCAATCTCCACAATAGATCTTATCCTTGAATCCTAGCCGTCTATCTCCCTACCAAAAAATTATAAACTAGCACACTATCCTATGCAAATGAGTCCACCATCTTTGATAAATACATGCTACTAAGATTTCAAAGTGGATAATTGAGAAACCACATCATACCACACTCCCCATACACTTGAGCACATCCATTTTATCAACAGAGTTCATGTTTGGCAACTTTGTTTATGGTTAAATTTTGTTGTTTAAACTTTATTTTCTTCTCTTCTTGAGGTTTGCAATTGTTTAGAATAGGAAGCCTTTTTTACATTTGTTTTCTATTTTTTATTGCACACACAAATATATGAGAAAAATAATAGACAATAAGAAAAGCCAATTGAAATTGATTATGCAATACCTTAATACGTTATAATAAGAAGATTAACAAACACCTTGTTTTCTTTTTAGTAGAAGTTTCTTGATGTTTAATTTTATTGATCAAGATAACTCTATTAACCCGAGTGTGAGGCTAAATAAAATTAATAACCAGTCATTGCATATATAAAACTCAAATTACAAATGAGAATTCATGCTATCACCATGGATTTTCTATTAAGATAAGTGTGTTTAATCAAATCCATTATCAAAAACTCTTAACAAGTGAAACAAGCACAAAACATAACATTATTGAAGGAATTTTATTTTTAAGAAATACATGTAGTTCGAGTAGAAGAGGATTGCATAAGCAAAACAAGATGGTTATGAGGAAAATCTCTCCCTAAAAAGGCCATGAGAGACGATGGGTGGACTATACCTCAAGCTTGGCAATGATTCAACATTCTTGAGAAACTAGCTTACTTGGCCTAGATAAGACGAGCTACTTCTTGCTTTTTACAATCTTTTTAGATTTGAGTACAAAAGTATACATACATGTTCCACATCAAAGCATGGATTCATTTCATACAAGCAACATCTAAAGAATTATTAACATGGTGACATCATCTATCAACATATTTTTTCGAGAAGAAAGTAGGGTAAAGATTTTCTTATATTCATGGAGTGTCTTTGTGGTCTTAAGGGCATTTGGGTTTTGTTGCCATGGATCTTCATGTTGGCATAGCAAGGGTAGAGCTCTTTGTTCCCATATGTCCCTGAGGGAATACAATTACAGTTAACACAATATGTACCATAGGCTCTTATACAATGATTATTCAAAGATTCTTCTTTACATCTACTTGTACAAGCAACCTTATAGCCTGCAAGCAAATAAACAAACACACCCACCAACAATTGTTAGCCTATGAGACCAGCCACTTGGAAAAACTAGACACCCTTAAAAATAATAACCGACTTCCATAATGATGAAGGTGAACACTTAGTTCCTTTGTAAAATGTTGTCAATAATTTTGTATATGATGAGCATCTAGAGGACAAATGCCTATTTGAGAGTACATACCAATCATTTGCCAAAGCTTGCAATATATCCCATTTGTTTGTAGGTGAAGTCATGAATATCAGAAAGTTATTGACAATTAATTAGACTATTTATACCTTCTCTCTCTTTCTATATATATAACATGGAGATTGGCATAATGTATGAGCATATACTTACTCCAAGGGACTTTAATTCTACAACCTGAGCAACTTCTACATACATCTATGGTGTACAAGAAAAGATAAATCAGAACTTAGCTAGCAATACCTTAACAAATTGTTGCTATCAATATCTAATTAACCAAAATATTAACATGCAACACACCTAGGAAAGGGAGATATTATTAATATGCATAATAAACCACCTCCTTGTGATAATTGTAATCAATGTAGAATTTGACACAACAATGTGGAAATCCTACCAAAAAAGTGTTAGATTTAGGACAGACAACTGAGGGGGGGTGAATTAGTTGTTCGAAACTTTCTTTCAATTAATCAATTTAAATTCTTTTCTTAATCCAACAACATAATAATAAATCAATCATGGAAATGTAATGCAACAATTCAAGAGCAAAAACACATTAACACATATGACACCAAGATTTCGATGTGGAAAACCCGGTTAAGGGAAAAACCACGGGGTGACTAACCCAAGATCGTATTCTTTGTTAGAAGAATAGAAAGAACAAAATGGCACATGCCAATAAGGGCTCACTGCCCGAGCACACTGCTCACAAGAGGCCCACTACTACAGGAGACACACTGTCTATAGAATAATAAGTATTACATACTTGAACTGAAGAATAGCATCTTCACCATGCTTGAGTCAGTTCCATTTAAGCCCAACACTTCTGCTCTACTTTTTGCTTTCCACCTCTCTACCACACTCTCATCTCCTCAGACCTTCTTTGGAAGACATCGACTTAGGAATTATCACCCAAGTCGGCATACATTACAGAGCAAGTACATAAATACATGACTTATTACAAAATGACTTCACGTAGATCAACACACTGTTGGCTACATAGATCTGAGACTTTAGTCTTTCTTTGGGAACACGCCATTCTTCACAGGACACCTTCCAGATCATCCGCAGGATGTGTAACTCATCCGGTCAGCCAGACTTAAGAAGAACATCATCATCCGGAAGTAAACCTTTAATTGCGAGCTCAATCTTCAATGCAGACCATCAACATGAACTGAACACAATCCAAAGACCTCAACAATCTTGCCTGAGATATCAAGAACATCCACAATACTTCTTCTTACCGAAATCATCCTCTCCTTCATCCGAAACCTCAAGAACATAGTCTATCATCATTGTTGTATTGGAATAGATGCTTGTGGACCTCTAGACCACGAACCAATTGAGTGGTCACTTCACATTGACTTCCTAAACACTCCATCAAATCCGCAGAATAGGATATTGCATTTTTGGATCTCACCAGACCTATCTGTGTCACTTTGTCACCTCTAAACATCTGCCAGAACCGGTTAAACTTGAGTGGCCATAACTTCTTCATATCATCATGCGGACCTCTGAAATCTTTACAGGATCATAATAAGACACATATCTACAAACCCTTTGAAGCACATCCTCTGATTTACATCTTGGTTGGGATCTTTAGCTCATTGTCTTTACTATTCTTCTCTGTTCCTGATTAGGACTAATTTTCTTAATATCCTCAGTGCATAGCTCATCCAATCCTTATCATCAATGCAACAGGAGTATGTTGACATCAATGACAACATCAGTTAGGCCCATACTTGCAACAAAAAGAATAATAATCCACTTTTTTATTGATAATTACTAGAAAAGAAATAGGCCCAATTCACCTTAAGATGAAGCAAAAAACTAATCCATTTAGACCATGGAAAGCATCTTATTGATACAATTAAAAAATAACTAAATTTTGTAGAACCCGTTTCAAGAATCCTATACAATACCCACTATCCCCTCATTTTAGCTTGGAACCCATTAACTAAATTTAGTAGACATATTCCAAATCCATGATTCCAGGAAACACACATACACATTCAATTATTACCTCAAAAGAAGTGCCATTACAAGATAGGAAAAGAGTGGTTTTCTTGTAAAAGCATCAAGTAAAACCATGGTACACTCACAAATACAATTTTAGCTAGTACAAGAGCATCTAAAAGTTCCTAGCACTTAACACACATGGTGAAGAAAGGTTGATTATATTCAAAGAAGTGTGTGTGTGTATACACTTCGTATCTCTCAAATTTATAGGAAAAAATAAATAGATGGTGTGAGGATGAGAAAAATACCTTGTATAATAGAAGTGGTGTATTTATTTGAGAAAATTCTTTAGGTTCTGAGAATGGATTTGGTTGTGAAAGGATCTATGGTTTGGAATACCATCAAGAAGGGTGCTTTTCTCTTTAAATGGGGTCTTTTCTGGATTATCAATTCTGGCCAAAGTGCTCTCTTTTGGAGTGACTCTTGGGATCTTCATCCCTCGATTCTCACCTCTTGCCCCCTTCTTTTCCCTTTGAGTAAAGTCTTCCTAGATGTTGGTTGGCCTAAAGTTTTAGAATTTAATGCTTCTTTCTTGGTGGGGGAATCTCACATCTAGGTGAGTGCAAGATCATGATGGGCCAAACAGTAGTAATGGCAAAAAAGACTTGTTGGATGAAAAATGCTAACATTTAGACTTATATTTAGGTTTGGATGGGAAAAGTCTTAGTATTTATAGCTCAAATATGGACTACCTACAAAAATGCATTGGGATTACCTTAGATTTAGGCAAGTGGGAGTCCTAAAACTTGCCAAAGAAACTTGCAAAACTACCCATCTAGTGTTATCCTAAATTTTTTGACTTGATCCTTGAAGCTAATATACATTTTTTTAAATAAATTTAATAAAACAAAAAGGGTTTTTAGAGAAAAATATCAAGATAATATACACCTCATTATACTTTTAATAGGTAATTATTAATAATTTTCTACATACACTATATTTGATTTCTTAATAGATATATACATATTGAAAAACATTCATAACTTTCACACTATTTATCCTTTTTTAATCAAAAAATGTGTCACATTCTAGGTTTTATTAGCTATAGGTTGAAAAAATAGATTGAATTTCATATTTTTGACTAAGTTAGGTTGGCTATAAAATTATTTTTTAATATTTTTAAAAAGTCACAGTAAAAAAATCATAACTAATTATTTATTTACTAAAAAAATTCAAAAAAATATGTGTCACATCTGCTCATGGTCCTTTACTTAAATCCAAATCTTGGAGGAAAATAAGTTTATTTTGCTTATACTTAGGTTGACTAGAATGACACTTACTTTTTACGTTTTTTCTAAAAATTTTACTAGTGTCTCATTGATATATCCAATTTCCACCAAACTAATTTTAAATTTAAAAAAAAAAGAGTGTAGCTCATAAACTAAAATTTAATTTCCTACAAGTTTTATTACTACATTATTTTTCAATTGTGTCAATAACTCATTCAATTTTTGACATAAAATTACTTAAGTTTGTGTTTAGCATTTTCATTTCCACTTAGGGGTATTGTTTGGCCCATCATGATCTTGCACTCACCCCTCTATCACTATAAAGATCTAAGTAGTTGGTCTTTGGGAGGAGATTTGGATGCCTGAGCTATCTTTTATTCTATTCTAGAAAATAGGTCATGTTGTTCTCTAGAGGAGGTATATATTCTTGCATGGGGCTATAAACCTAAAGGGTTTTATTTGGTTTCCTATGGGTACAAGATCTTAGAATAGGAAAAAGAGTGGGTACAGGGATTTCCCCTCATGGAAAAACATCTAAAATAATTATAGTTGGCCTAAGTGTAATTTATTTTTCTAGTTTCTTTGTCAAAATAAATGTCTCACCTAGGATAACATAAGAAAGAGAGGATTCCACAATCGTTCCAAATGTGTTTCTCATCTTTTCTTTCAGTGCCCCTTTTTAGAGGGTATTTGGAAGCAGTGATGACACATCTGGAATTGACCCCTTGTCCATGCTACTTCTCTACATGATTTTTGGGCTAGTTTGGAGCATCCTCCTATTCTTGACTCTTTCCTTTTGGTGGCCTAGGATATAGGTCTTGTCTTTATCATTTGGAAAATTTGGTTGGAGATAAATCACTGGATCTTCCAGGGTTATTAGAGTCTTATTGGGTATGTCTGGCAGAAGATTTTGGACCCAATAAAATAAACTTTGGTAGCTAAGTGTTCATTGGATGAAGTTATAACTCCTTGTGATATTCTAATCTTTAGGAAATTAGATTTGTGTCATTTGGTTGTCTCTGTTCATTCTAGATCTAGGACTAAATCTTCAAATAAGGTGAATAGAGGAAGGTAAATGGTCTTGATGCAGGAGCATCCAGATGTGTAAGGGCAATCTTGCATCACCCAAAAATAATGTTGATTCAAAATTGATGACTTTGTTTTCATTTCTTTTCAAAATTTATATTTTTGGTTCCATAATCACTTGAATAATGATGTAGAACTTTTAGTTTTTCCAAACTGCTAAAAATAGCAAACTGCTATTTTTGGAAAGTTTGCATTTGGGCATGTATGGAAGCAAAAATTTACAGGAAGCTTCGTAATTGAAAAATAAGACCTTTGATGAAGGAATCAAGAAAAGATCATTTGTGAGTTGAAAGATATTAAGTCTCTGTTTCCTGAAAAACCCCTGAAAAGTTTCAAAGTCAAGTTTGAGGCACTAAAAGGCCCCGTACGACTGTTAGGGTTAGCCGGTAGAAGATATCAATTAAATGCAAATAAAGATTAAACAGAAGAATGAAAATACACAGAAATAATAATTGCGAGAGACAAGTTTTAACGTGGTTCACCCAAACTCGGGCTACATCCACCAATAGAGAGTCTAATATTATTATCCAGTAAATCAAACCGATTACAACCAGCAATCCCTGCAACTCAATACCACTGCAAATGCTACAATACAATCTAAATCCCACCCACTTACAACAAGCATTTTGGAAGCTTCTTGAATTAGGGTTTTACAATGTCATTTTTTATTTTGTTAGTAAAAAATTAACAACTGAGTTGAAATGGGAAAAAAGAGGGATACATAACTAGTGTACAATACTTGCATGATCAGTCACCACCTACCAACAATCTCCCACTTGGAGACTGATCCTAGACGACACTGCTGTGTGTACAGCTCCCACTGGAAATAAACACCTTAGACTCTGTTGTTCTGATTTTATTGTTTCAGTCTTGAAGACCAATCAAAGCTAAAGAGGATCTCAACTTCTCCCTTGTCACTACCTTTGTAAACATATCCGCTAGATTTTCATTAGTATGTATCTTTTTCAGCCTTAACTATCCATCATCCAACACCGATCGAATGAAGTGATACCTCAGTTGTATGTGTTTGTTCTTTGAATGCAAGGTAGAATTCTTTACAAGATGTATGGCACTCTGGCTGTCTGTGAACAAATAACTGTTAGCCTATGGTATTGCAGCCATATCATCTCCTTGCTTGCCTCTATTGCAGCTACATACTCTACCTCTGTGGTGGATAAAGCAACCACTTTTTGTAGCCTGGAGATCCAACTCACCATTGTCCCACCTATAGTAAAGACATAACCTATAGTACTTCGCCTAGTATCAATATCTCCTACCAAATTTGAGTCCACATAGCTTGATAAATCAGTATTAGAGCCCCCAAAACATAAGTGTTTATTAGATGTACCTCTCAAATATCTAAGAATCCATTTTACTGTATTCTAATCTCCAATCTGAGATGACTCATATACCTGCTTACGACTCCTACAGCATGTGCAATATTTGGTCACGTGTATACCATGGAGTACATTAAAATTCCTACAGCTGAAGCATATGGTACCTTGGACATTTTTTCTTCCTCCTCTTGTGTCTTAGGACACATTTCCTTAGTCAATTTCAAATGACTAGGCAAAGGTGTGCTGACAGCTTTTACATTCTCCATATGGAATCTCTATAACACTTTTTCAACATAATCAACTTGAGATAGAGTCAAATTTTTATTTTTTCTATCTCTGTAAATTTTCATACCAAGGATTTATTTTACTGCCTCCAAATCCTTCATAGCAAATGATTGTGCTAACTGTTGTTTTAACTCTCTTATGTGATCTATGTAAGACCCTGCTACAAGCATGTCATCAACATATAAACATAAAATAATGTAGCTGTCATTATCCAACCTCTTAAAATAAACACAATGGTCAGAATTACACTGATTGTAGCCTTGCTCAACCATAAAACTATCAAATTTCAAATACCATTGTCAAGATGCTTGTTTCAAGCCATACAAACTCTTCTTCAATCTGCACACCAATTTCTCCTTATCGTTGACCTCAAATCCTTGGTGTTGTTCCATATATATCTCCTCCTCCAAATCACCATGGAAAAAGCAATTTTCACATCTAGCTATTCCAAATGCAAATCTTCAGCAGCCACAATACTTAAAATAATACGAATAGAAGTAATCTTAACAATCGGAGAAAAAATCTCATCAAAATCAATGCCCTTTTTCTGTGCAAATCCTTTTACAACTAACCTGGCTTTAAATCTTTTCTTACCTCTAGCTTCCTCTTTTAGCCTATAAACCCATTTGTTTGGTAAAGCCTTTTTACCTATAGGCAACTTAGATAATTCCCCAGTTTGATTTTTCAGCAAGGAGTCCATTTCTTCTTTCATTGCAAGCTCCCACTGAACCTTTGTATCCACCTACATAGCTTCATCATACCCTTCCGGTTCACCAGCATTTGTTAACAAAATAGAATACAAAGAGGGAGAAAACCTTTCAGGAGGTCTACTTAGCCTTGTTGACCGTCTAACATTCATTGGAGTTTGTGGTATTTCTTGTTGTTGTTGTGGAGCATGAGGAACCACTAGAATATCACTATTTGGAGTATCATCCATCACCACATAATCCTTTTCTTTATTCTCATGCTGCTACAACTGATCTTTGTACAACATTTACTCATTGAATATAACATCCCTTCTTCTCACAATTTTCTGATTTTCAAAATCCCAAAGCCTATAACCAAATTCATCAATGCCATATCCAACAAAGGTACACTTTTTGATTTTGCATCCATCTTGATTCTATTTTTAGAATCTACATGTGTAAATGCTTCACATCCAAAGGTTTTAAGAAAAGAATAACTCACCTTCTTACCTATCCATGCTTCCTTTGGAATACCATAGCCCAAAGGAATTGAAGGACCTCTGTTAATTAAATATACATCAGTGTTGACAACCTCTACCCACATATTTAAAGGTAGCCCAACATGCAATCTCATGGTCCTTGCATGCTCCATTATTGTCCTATTCATGTGCTCAGCCACTCCATTCTCCTATGGAGTCCCTGGAACTGTTTTCTACCTACAGATTCCATTTAAGGAACAACAACCCTCAAATTCTTCGCTGCAATACTCACCACCATTATCAGATATGAGACATTTTAATCTTACTTGTCTCATTCTCAACCAAGCTTTTCCATTTCTTAAATGTTTCAAATACATCAGATTTCTACTTGATGAAATAAATCCAAACCTTCCTAGTTGCATCATCTATGAATGTAACATAATACCGAGAGCCACTGAGAGAAGATACCTGAGCTGGTCCCCATACATCTGTATGCACAAGCTCCAACTTTTCATCTTTCTTTTGCTTCCCATCCTTGAGAAAACTAACTCTCTTTTGTTTGCCATACACACAACCTTCACAAAAATCTATATTAATACATTTCAAACCTGGTAAAACTTTCTTAGAATGAAGTGCCTTCATACCTTTTTCACTCATATGCCCAAGTCTGTTATGCCATAGTGTTGTCTATGAACCTATAGCAACTATTTTAGTCTCTTCCTGCGAACTTGCAGCAACTGTTCCTGAACTTGTTTGTTTTTTCTCTACAACAGCTAAAGTAGAAGGAACAATATGACCTGTACAAAGATATAATGTGCCTATTTTCACACATTTTTCTACTACTAAGGTACCTTTTGAAATCTTCCAATTTTTATCACTGCAGGTAACTATGCAACCTTCATCAGCTAGCTACCCTACTGAAATTAAATTCCTACTTAGCCTTGGAACGTGCCTTACCTCTTGTAGTAGCCAATGATTCCCATTCTGTAACTTAATCTTGATTTTTCCCTTTCCAACAATTTGATAGGGTTTGTTATCTCCCAAATAAACTAGCCCCAAATCCCTTTGGACATAATCAAGAAAATAACTTCTTTGGGGCATAACATGAAATGAGGCCTCTGAATCTAAAACCCATGACTCAATAGCATTATCTAGGGAAATAATCAAAGCATCATCTTCAGATTTATTACTTACCACATTTGCCTCCTTATTACCTTCTTGTTTGTCTACTTTATTCTTACGAGACCAGCAATCTTTGTTTAGATGACTTGGTTTCCCATAGTACCAGCTGTTGTCACATGAAATTGCACCCTACTTGGAAGGATTCCAAGCATTCCAATGACACAATGGAAATGATCTCAAGGTGTGGGACCTTGCTCAGAGAGATCAAACCTTTAGAGAAGGCTGGCTTCCTTGCCTGATTATCACCTAAAACTACCAAACTTTGAGGGGAAAAGGGAGAAGGAAAGCTTTAAAATGAAGATGAAACAGAAAACTTGAAAACAAAGAGTGATGCACCAAATAGATTAAAAGAGACTTCAAAAACACTGAGAAAATGCACAATATAATCAGATACAACAAGTAAACATACACAGATTAGATGATTCTAGCAGAGGTAAGGTGCAATAGGGTTGAGAGGAATAGAATGTTCACAGACAACCTCATGCAGATTCACACAGAACTGGAAAATCAGTAAAGGATGTAATGTAACTTGCATATATCCAAATGAAAAGGCAAGCTTACAATATATGAAAACTTTGTTTAGAAAATAGAAAGACTAGAATGCCAAAAAATTTCCAACCCTATTTACATCATAAGCCTAAGCTTATATAGTATTTCAATCTAACCTAAGTCAGTTACAACAGTTCGCTCTATGAGCTGTATCAGAAAATATCTTCTATGAATGACTGTCCACCTGCATTAGTTATGGCATCAAATATCTGGAATTGGGCAGATAGAAGATATTTTTGAGTCGTTAATGCAATTGCTGCATCATCGATCTGAAACAAGGTGGTGAAGAGATATTTCCGGTCATTAATGCGAGCTACTTCATCCTTGTGCAGCAATGAATGCAAGAAATATCTCTATCTACTAAAAAATGGTCGCTGAAACGTCTACTCGACCAAAACATGCAAATCCAGATCTGAAAATGAAGAGTGACAAAAACCCCTGAAAACCCTGTCAAATGAAAGAGGGGACAAAAATAAGCATTTTTGCCTCTTGCAGCATGTCAAAATTTGCCAGGACGGAGGAGATACAGGCAGTCAAAGTTTTGGTCAACCACCTGTATATATCACTTTGCATTTGTGTATATATGCTACCTGAATCGGCCTCTGAAACTGCCTTTGTATGTTCTTTGCTTTTGGCACCTAAACGACCCTTTGAAATTGCCCTGTGTATATGCATTTTAAGCTGCATACAAACACGGGCCTTTACCTTTTGAATCAACCTTTGTATCTTCCTGCCACGTGTCATCACCTGATTGGTCACTGAGCTGGTCTTTGAGAAGCATCGCTGAAAATTGCATCTTTATCAGTGGTCAGAATGACTATGAACTGAGCTGCCGATGCATTCTGTTTGGCTGATGACCCTTGGATATGCGACTTGTATATGCATACAATCGCCTTTGGATGTGCGGGCCCCACCCATTGTATGTTAACCTTGTAACCTACCTTGTATGTCAAAACATACAAGTAGAAAATACATGCAAACATCTTGTGCCTTGGCAGACCCCACTAGTTGTATCTCCTTTGTATCTGCAAATATACAAGCCGTGGACCCCAAAAGGACGATTTAGCTATATGTGACTGCCCTATTGGGTCCAGCTTGTATCACCCTTCTTTGTATATTTCCTTTGTATCCTTTGACTTGCATCTTTTCTATGTATGTCGTGGATATACAAACGCCTTTGTATATCATGGACCCCACCATTTACATCTTTGGCCTTGTATGCTTCGCCCTGCATATACAAACTGGTTTGTATATTGACCTTGTATATTTCGATATACAAAGGCTTTTGTATGCATCCCTTGTATATGCTAGATGCATGTCGAAATACATTGCCCTTTCTATGTCTGTCTTGTACATCACTGCCGATGTACATTCAACTATAGCTGATGCATATTATCTTTGTATATCGGCCTTGCAGGTTGAACTTGCATATCGGCCTTGTATGTGCGAACATACAACTCGATATACATTCCACTATACATTCTCACTTTTATGTCAACTTTGTATCTTAAGCAAAGGTCCCTTGTATGTTCTACCAATGTACATTGCAAAATGTACATTCACCCTTGTATCTTTTAACATACAATCTGCCTTGTATGTTTTTCCTTTGTATAAACTTGTTGTATATCCGAATATACAACGACATACAAACCCCTACATGCAAGCGGTAATTTTTGATGGAATATACCTGCAATGTATAACCCGATGTACATATTTTTTCTTGTATGTTTCGACGTATCTAGCCCTTTGCATATTGCGAATGTATGTGCCAAACATACATTGGCGAATGTATATGCGAATGTACATTCAAAAATGCATATTGAAATACAAGCATGAAGATAAAAATTCCCAGCGATAGAAAACACTTGAAGTTAAAAGATTTCTGGGTTTTTCTGGGTTTTTTGTAAAGACTCTCTAGGAGAGATTTTGGAAAATTTGGCAAGGTAGAGCATGAGTATTTGGAAGATTTAATATTTGTATGGACATTTCTAAAGGAGTTTTCAAGGAAAATACAAGGTGAACTATTTGGATCTGGGCAGAGGAAAATAGGTCAACAATTTCATGACTTCTATGGGATGTTTGCCTGCTAAACAATTAGATCAGTGGCCTTAAGCATCCATTAGGCATGGGGTCATACAGAGACAAAAGATATGTCTTGACAAAGAATCTTGACTTTAGCAACTCAGCATATTAGCAGTGAAGAACCATGGAGGCCCAAAATTAGCACAAAATATTGAAGGTAAACCTTTCCAACTATGCTTAGACAACACTTAGGGAAAACAAAAGGATCTAAACTATGGTGCAACAACACTTATTGAAAGTACGAAATCTAATCTACTGATTTGCAAGGTACTCATACCTCAAAACACTTCTTCAAGTGTATCCCATTGACTGGGATAGGCAGAATTTGTCCATCCATACTTGACAACTGAAATGCATTGTGCTCCTTGAATTCAATAATGAGAAATGGGCCACTCCACATGCTATCAAATTTGGAATGATTTCCTGGTCTGCTTTTCAATTCATCCCATTTGAGCACCATATCACCCATTCTAAAATTTCTGGGGGTGGCCTTCTTGTCAAAATTGCTTTTTGTTTGATGCTGATGATACTCCATGGTTTCCATAGCTTTATCTCTACTCTCTTCAAGCTCCATAAGTTAAGCATATCTGATAGCCATGGGGTCCTCTGCTTCAAAAATTTCCAACTGATTCATAATGTCTAGTGCTGGTAGTTCCATAGACATGGGCAAGCTTGCCTCCCTTCCATACACTAGCAGATATGGGGAGCTCCCAATAGACCTTTTAGGAGTTATTCTATTTGCCCACAGAGCAAATTTCAGATCACTGTGCCAGGTCCTCTGGTTATCCTCCATTGATCTTTTAATAATCCTTATGAGATTTTTGTTTGTAGATTCAGCCAAACCATTATCTTGTGGGTAATAATTTGATGAAGTACTCAAGTAGATCCCATTTTTAACAGCCCAGTTAGTTATCTTTAGGCCAACAAAGGCTAAAGCATTATCAGAGATGATTGATTTAGGTACTCCAAACCTGGATACCAAATCACAATAAAAATTTAAAACATTTTCATTGGATTCCTTCAGAGCCACTGCTTCAGTCCACCTTGTGAAATAATCTGTAGCTGTAAGTATCCACCTATGGCCTGCACTTGATGGTGGATTAATGGGGCCTATAAAATCAATCCCCCATCTCGTGAAGGGCTGCTCTACCTGAAATGGCTGCAGAGGTAAAGCTGGTAGCCTTTATTTGCCTGCAAAAATGCCACACTTTATACATTTTCTAGCCCATGCATGGGCATCCTTAAATAAGCTGGGCCAGTAATAGCCAGCTCTCATTATTTTCCATGCGGTAGTCCTTGGGGCAAAATAACCCCCTGTTGTTCCATCATGAAATTCATGAAGCACCTTGTCAGTTTGATCTTTATCAATGCATCTTAACAATACACCATTAAGATCTTTTCTGAAGAGGATGCCAGCTATTAAAACATATGGAATGGATTGCAGTCTAAAATATCTTCTTTTAGTCCTATCTAGACCTGCTGGACATTTACCAGTTTGCAAAAATTGAGTCATGTCATTAACCCAACTGGTGCTTACTGTTGTTGTATCATTATGATGCTCCTCCTCAATGGTCAAAAGCACCTCCTCTTCTTTTTCTATTTCATTCTCTGAATTGGTAGCAAGTTGTTCACTGAGTCCTCTACCTCTGACAAGCTTGGTTATCTTAATCTTCACGTCATATTCCATGACCTTGGTGATCCAACCAGCCCTTTTCTCATTTACATCTTTACTTAACAGGAACTCCTTTATGCTAGAGTGAGCGACCATCAAATGTATCTTGTTATTAGAAACAAGATGCTAAAACTTTTTTAGACTCCTTACCACTGTAAGGACATGTTTTCTCAATGAAGCTATATCTCTACTCATAGTCCTCCAGTCCTTGACTAAAGAATGTGATTGGCTATTCAAAGCCATCACTCTGCTGCTATACCAAAATCAAAGAGATGGTATCCAGGCCGCCATAAGCATAGAAAACAAAAGTCTTTGGAGAAATCAGGATTTACTAGAGTTGGTGTAGCCGCTAATGCCTTTTTTATGGACTCGAAGCTGAGTCTGGCCTCCTTTGTCCAATTAAAAACTGTATTCTTTTTTAACATAGATGTCAAAGGCTTTAGTAGATTTGCAATGTTGGGTATGAATCTTCATAGAAAATTAATTCTGCCAATAAAACTTTGTAGCCCCTTCTTGTGACTGGGTAAAGGCAATTCCAGAATAACTCTTACCCTTTCAGCGTCAATGGTAATGCCTTCCTTTGACACCACATTCCCTAATAGCTTACCCTCATGTATGACAAATATGCATTTCCTGGGATTGAGAGATATCCCAAACTCTTGGCATCTTTCGAATACTAGCCTCAGATGGGATAAATGCTCAGCTGTGTTCTTAGAAAAAATTGTGATGTCATCAAGGTATACCAACGCCAATTTATACAGTAAACCCTTGAAAGCCATATCCATGGCTCTCTGAAAAGTAGAGCCAGCATTTGAGAGGTCGAAGGGTATTCTTTTATAGGCCATGGTACCCCATTTGGTGGTGAAAGCCGTCTTGAATTGATCCTCCTCCTTGACTAACACCTGATTGTAACCAGAAAATCCATCAAGCAAGGAAAATCTTTCTGAACCAGCCACTACCTGTAGGATTTGCTCCATTGAGGGCAATGGGTAGTGGTCTTTTAGGGAGGCTCTATTAAGGTCTCTAAAGTCGACACACAGCCTAATCTTTCCATTCTTTTTCCTCACAGGAATAAGGTTGGAGACCCAAGAAGTATGTTTGATTGGAAAAATGATTTTCCCCTCAATTAGTGTGGTCAGCTCTTTAATCATTAGAGGCTCAAGCTTTGGATTTAAAGGTATGTGCTTCTATCTCACAGGTTTAATACTAGGTTCTAATTCTATGGTGTGCTGGGCAATGTGAGGGTCGAACCCTTTTAGGTCTACATAATCCCAGGCAAACACATCTTCAAATTCTTGACAGAGAGAAATAAAAGCTCTTCTATCCTCAAGTGAGCAGATTTTACCAATTTTAAGAAGCTTACCTTTGAAAATTTCTAGCTCCTCATAATGCTCTTGTTTAACCTACATGCTAGTCTTGCTTTTCTTTAGTTGATCGTCTGTACTAAAAATAGATTCCAAGGTTACCAAACCCTTGGGCAGCTTGTTTGTTCTCAACTGAACAATTTGATAATTGTCGTATTGTTGTTTGAGCTTATCCTGATTTATCACAGAAAACTCATCGTCTTCTAACAAGAAACACAGGATCTTCTCATCACTCTCAAAAACTTGCCAATGAATATTATTATCAGGGATAGAGGGCCTATCAACTTTTTTTACATGAGGTTGTACCTTCTCCCTTTGAATATCATTGGGGATGTCAAACTGAGCTCCAATTGTAGCTAACCTATCAGCATGATAGTTCTGATTTCTTGGAATAGAGATCAGATTGAACGCATCAAAGTCTTCAATCATATCCCACACCCTGTGTTTGTAGCATTTCATAACACCATTTTTTGTAAGATGTAGTCCTCTCACCTGATTCACAATGATTTCACTATCACCATACACCTGTAAACATCCTATTTTCCTCTTTCTTGCCCACTGCAAACCTTGAATTAATCCTTCATATTCAGCAATGTTGTTTGTACATGCAAAGGCAAACTAGAAAGAAGAATAATATTTTTCACCTTGTGGTGACACTAGGATTGCACCACCACCAAATCCATTCCTATTTCTTGAGCCATCAAAGTACATTTTTCACACCTCATTTTGCTGCTCTGTCTGTTGTTCTGCATCCTTCACAAGATTTGGTATTATTGTTTCATGCTCATGGAGTAGGTAATGCCCCATAACAATTTCTTGGATGTGTCCTTCAGGATCATTCGCATTATTTTCTAAGGCCCACTCCCTTAAGAGTACCTCTGGTATGCTTTTAACTTGTAGTTCTTGAGCAACAACTAATTCAGGATCATTAGAAATAATGCAATTTGCATTAACAACACTTGGTGTGTAAGGCTCTATGTGATGATTTGAAAGCAACTCAGATTTTAAAGTTACTTTGGTGCCATATCTGGTCTTGAAAAACATGTGGGACTAGTTTGAGGATAAATATCCTCCTATCTTGGCTATAAATTCTCTTGATAAGTACATGGCGAAATAAGGAGCCAAATCTATGATGAATACCTCCTAGAAAATGGAAACATTGGGATAGGTATGCAGAGTGAGACCTAGGTCTTTTATTACAGCCACAGTATTAATAGCTGTGCCATCTAATTAGAGAACACCCTTTTCAAGGGGCTGGTACTTGAGCCTTAATTGGTCTCCAATATATTTAGGCATCACAAAATTGCTTGCTCCACTATCCACCATGCAATTATGTACTAATTTGTCCCCAATTATTAGTGACACATAAAATGGGAGTGGTTTAGCACTTTTGTTAGGCTGTTTGCTGTTATCCTGGGACGAATTGGTAAGGACAACCCTATTTGGGTCAACAACTGTATCATTGGATACTTTCAAATCAGATAAGGCGGATTGCAACATCTTCTTTTGGCCAGGGATGGCTAGGGAATCCCACATGGACATTGTCACATTCATCTTTTTCATATTTTCAATAACATTGAAAGTTGGAATGGCACTTACCTTATGATTTGATTTTGTAACAGCAACCTCTGCTTGTATATGAGGCATTTCCCTTACTGTTGCTGAAGTGTTTCTTTGCAAAATATGGGGTACGTATGATGTGGAAGCACCAATATGTCCCTTCTCTTTATTTGTTGCTTGGTCTATCTCATAACCCCTCTTCTTGGCTCTTGTATTTGTTGCAACTGAGGTGTTATCGCTGTTTATGCCACAGAATTTGCTGTCTTGCCAATTTATGAAGGTAGAATCATTTTGAAGTTGCTCTTGTTGTTGTGCAGCTCCATCATTTGGTGTGTTTGGTTGTGAGACTGCCACATTCTGCACAATCAAAGCCTAATTTATAACTCCATTAGAACAGGCTTCTTGACTATGTGGCTGATTGCATAGATAGCACCATTCATACCCAGTTGCAAGGTTGTTCTGAGTAGGGACAAGGTCTCGTATTGCATTAATAGGTGCCAGATTATAAGGCTAAAAAGGCCTTTGATTCACATTTTGTCTAGCACCTTGGTAATTGCTCTGGTAAGGTGGCCTATTAGCTAGGTAAGGCTGATTTTGGCCTTGATATGGCTGCTGATTTTGCCCTTGAGGTTGTGGCTAATAAGGTTGCCTGCTCTGGGATTTTTACTTTTTAATGTTTACTAGCTCATTCCCAAAAGTTTGTAGGATATTTTCTATTTTCTGTTGGCTATTTTTAATCTCTTTCAACTCTTGAGATGAGCTAGAAGTGGCAGGCTCCAAGTTGGCAGTACTTGGCAATACTGCAATAGTAGGTAACTGGGCAAAATATGGGATTGGCAATGGCATTGAAGCCTGAATCTCAGGAAAGATGGGCACTGGTGGTTTAGGTGCTATTTTTCTGGCCTGAATCAGACTATTCTCTGCCCTAATAGCTATTTCATAATCATCAGGTAAACTAGTACCTCCTAATGATTGAATCATTACTGAAATATCACTATTTAGGGCTTTCAAAAAATATAGAAAAGCATATTCAGCTGGGGGTCTTACCATGGCAGGGATTCTGTCCCATGTCTTCTAGAATCTAAAGTTAAATCCATCATTTGCTCTTGGGGATCTCTCTTTATGGTGGTCATCTGTTCAACCAATGATAGATTATCTGATTTATCTTGGAATTGTTTGTTTAATTTCTCTCCTAAATCATCACAGGTTCCTATAGTTTGCACTAGTAGGCTCCTAAACCATTGCAATGTCTTCCCTTTGAACGAGGTAGCCAGCAGCCTGATGGTTACATTTTCTTGGGTGACATGATGTACACCACACAGAGATGCTATGTCTCTAATGTGCTCAATAGGGGTAGTTTGATTTTCCCTTGTAAAATAGGGTAGACTTTTGAAAGCTGCCATGGGTATAACATCACGTACTGTTAGGTTTAAAGGGCTGCCCCCATCAAAAGTCATGAATGGCTGATTTCTTGCCATCTGAACAGTTGGGGGTAGATTTGTTTGAGTTGCTACAGGGACTACAGAGGCAACTGGTCTGAAATTTGGTGGAGTTGATTGTATCCTTTTAGAAATTAGAGTCCTCACTACAGCTCTACTCTGCCTTCTAGGTGGAGACAACTACAAATAATCGAATGAGCTTGAACTCCTGGTTTGAATCTTTCTCATAAAAATGTACCAGCAGAACTGATCTGTTTGTTCTTCCTTAGTATGAGTCGCTAGATATCCAAGTTTTAACCTCTTACAGGTCTGAAAATCACTGGCTACACATCAAAACCAACAATAAGAGATAGTGTTTGATTGCTGTCTAACTCTTGGGTCCCACCGGGCATGTTAGAAACTATTCACATGAAATTGCACCTTGCTTGGAAGGATTCCAAGCATTCCAATGACATAATGGGAATGATCTCAAGGTATGGGACCTTGCTCAGAGAGATCAGACCTCTGGAGAAGGCTGGCTTCCTTACCTGATTATCACCTAAAACTACCAAACTTTGAGGGGAAAAGGGAGAAGTAAAGCTTTAAAATAAAGATGAAACAGAAAACTTGAAAACAAAGGGTGATGCACTAGACAGATTAAAAGAGACTTCCACAACATTGAGAAAATGAACAATATAATCAGATACATCAAGTAAACATACACAGATTATATTATTCTAGTAGAGGTAAGGTGCAATAGGGTTGAGAGGAATAGAATGTTCATAGACAACCTCATGCAGATTCACACAGAACTAGAAAATCAGCAAAGGAGGTAAAATAAATTGCATATATCCAAATGAAAAGGCAAGGTTACAGTATATGAAAACTCTGTTTGGAAAACAGAAAGACTAGAATGCCAAAAAATTTCCAACCCTATTTACATCATAAGCCTCAGCTTATATAGTATTTCAATCTAACCTAAGTCAGTTACAATAGTTCACTCTACGAGCTGTATCAGAAAATATCTTCTATGAATGACTGTCCACCTGCATTTGTTATGGCGTCAAATATCTGGAATTGGGTAGATAGAAGATATTTTTGAGTCTTTAATGCAACTGCTGCATCATCGATCTGAAACAAGGTGGTGAAGAGATATTTTTGGTCATTAATGTGAGCCGCTTCATCTTTGTGCAGCAATGAATGCAAGAAATATCTCTATCTGCTAAAAAATGGTTGCTGAAATATCTACTCGACCAAAACATGCAAATCCAGATCTGAAAATGAAGAGTGACAAAAACCCCTGAAAACCCCGCCAAATGAAAGAGGGGACAAAAATAAGCATTTTTGCCTCTTGCAGCATCTTAAAATTTGCTAGGATGGAGGAGACATAGGCAGTCAAAGTTTTGGTCAATTGCCTGTATACATCGCTTTGCATCTGTGTATATATCGCTACTTGAATCAGCCTCTGAAACTACCTTTGTATGTTCTTTGCTTTTGGTGCCTAAACGGCCCTTTGAAATCATCCTGTGTATATGCATTTGAAACTGCATACAAACACGGGCCTTTACCTTTTGAATCGGCCTTTGTATCTTCCTGCCACATGTCATCACCTGATTGGTCACTGAGCTGGTCTTTGAGAAGCATCGCTGAAAACTGCATCTTTATCGGCGGTTGGAATGACTATGAACTGAGTTGCCGATGCATTTTGTCTGGGCGATGACCCTTGGATATGCGACTTGTATATGCATACAATCGCCTTTGGATGTGTGGGCCCCACTCATTGTATGTTAACCTTGTATCCTGCCTTGTATGTCGAAACATACAAGAAAACATACAAGCAGAAAATACATGCAAACATCTTGTGCCTTGGCGGACCCCAACAGTTGTATCTCCTTTATATTCGCAAATATACAAGCCGCGGACCCCAAAATGACGATTTAGCTGTATTTGACTGCCCTGTTGGGTCTGACTTATATCACCCTTCTTTGTATATTTCCTTTGTATCCTTTGACTTGCATCTTTTCTATGTATGTCGTGGATATACAAATGCCTTTGTATATCGTGGACCCCACCATTTGCATCTTTGGCCTTGTATGCTTTGCCCTGCATATACAAACTAGTTTGTATATTGACCTTGTATATTTCGATATACAAAGGCTTTTGTATGCATCCCTTGTATATGCCAGATGCATGTCAAAATACATTGCCCTTTGTATGTCCCTCTTGTACATTGCTGCCGATGTACATTCAACTGTAGCCAATGCATATTATCTTTGTATATTGGCCTTGCATGTTGAACTTGCATATCAGCCTTGTATGTGCGAACATACAACCCGATATACATTCCACTATACATTCTCACTTGTATGTCAACTTTGTATCTTAGGTGAAGGTCCTTTGTATGTTCTTCCAATGTACATTGCAAAATGTACATTCACCCTTGTATCTTCTAACATACAATCTGCCTTGTATGTTTTTCCTTTGTATAAACCCTTGTTGTATATCCAAATATACAACAATGACATACAAACCCCTACATGCAAGCGAGAATCTTTGGTGGAATATACCTGCAATGTATAACTCGATGTGCATATTTTTTCTTGTATGTTTCAACGTATCTAGCCCTTTGCATATTGCGAATGTATGTACCAAACATACATTGGCAATGTATATGCAAATGTACATTCAAAAATGCATATTGAATACAAGCGTGAAGCTGAAAATTCCCAGCAATAGAAAATACTTGAAGTTAAAAGATTTCTGGGTTTTTCTGGGTTTTTTGCAAAGACTCTCTAGGCTAGAGTTTGAGAAATTTGGCAAGGCAGAACATGAGTATTTAGAATATTTAAGCTTTGTATGGACATTTCTAAAGGATTTTTCAAGGAAAATACAAGGTGAACTATTTGGCTCTGGGCAGAGGAAAATAGGTCAACACCAACAATCCTTCTATCCTCTAGATTGGGATCTCTTATCCTTTGATTTTCCTCGTGACTTCCCATGATTTCTAGAACCTTTTCCTCTCTGCTTTGGTCTGCCTTTGCTTTCTGCATTCAAAACACTACCTAATGTGGACCCTCCTAGCTTTTCCTTCGCATTTCCTCGCTAAGGATAACACCAACAACATCATCAAATTTCAAAGTGTTTGAACCAATCTAATAGAAGATTTATCCTTGACTTTGAAATTTCTTCTTGCTTGCTTCCCAATTTGACATTCCTTACAGACATCATTGATGGGCTTTGTAATCTTTGGTAGACCTCTCACAGCTTGAACTAAACTTATCCTTACTAGGCTATCAAAATTGATGTGACACAATCCTATATGCCATAGCCAACTTTCATTGATATGAGTCATGAAGCAATAATCATCACCACCTTTGAGTTGATAAACATTTCCATCTGTCCTCTTTCCAGAAGCTATCATAGTTTTAGAATATTTTCTAATCTCACAACCACCATCCTAAAACACAAGATTGTATCCTTTGCTACACATTTGTCCAACACTCAAGAGGTTATGCTTTAAACCCTTAACATAAAGAACATCATTAGTATTATGCTTTCCATCAAAACTAATTGAGCTTCTTCCACATATCCTAGCAGCTATATCATCACCAAATCTAACTAGTCCTCCATCATATTTTTCAAGTTTAACAAACTTACTTTTATCACCAGTCATATGATTTGAGTATCCACTGTCAATAACCCAATACTTCTTTTCCTTTCTGGTATGAAAAGTAGATATCAAAGTACCTTTAGTATTAAGACTTACCTCCGAAGCCTTTTCCTTCACACATTTCTCAGTGTTAGCAGACACAGTATCATTTTTTAAAGCTATGAATAGACATTCATTATCCTCATCATTTTCATAATTAGATTCATCATCAAATATACTTGCATGTTCTCTAACATAGTAGCTCTAGAGTATAAGACTCTACATTTTGTTCCAGGTACAGCACATCCGCGGGTTTCAGTTTGTGTCTGTAAATGTTTCTCCGAGTGGCTGCGAGGGTTTCATTTTGCCAGAGCTGTGGAATCTGCCAAGTGTCGAGCCCCAGTTTGAGCCGCACTTTTGTTTCTAAGTTATAACTTTAACGCGGAGTGTGTCATGTAGTGGTTTTGTTTCTAATGAAGTTTTAAGTTAGTTGCTGCGGAAGGTGCCACGTGTCATTAGCGGAGGCACTCCTTAAATGTTTCAGCATGAGCGCGGATGAAGCCATGTGTCTTTAGTGGTAGCTGCAGAGCTTGCCAAGTGTCAGCTCCCACGTTATGGTTTCTATTTGGTTTGATGCTAAGTAAAGATGGAGGTGGGTCCCAGTGTGGAGTCTCAAGTGAAGCGGAATGTGCCACATGGTGGATGCGGCACCCAAGTAAAAGCTTTCTAACTTTTCCTCCGACAATAATAAATGTTTCTCAAATGATGCGGAGCCCGACATGTGTCAGCCTCCGCTTGAGTTTTGAGGAGTATCTTATAATGTTTCAAGTGTAGCAGAAGCCACCACGTATCAATTAGTTATCCCTGCGAAAATTGCCACCTATCCCTTTTGAAAGTTACTAAATAGAGAGTTGTGGGTCCCATTTTTAATATGATTTAAAGTTTCAAAGCTGCGGATCTCGACAGTTGTCACTTGAGGAATCCTCCTGAGCATGAAAGACACAGTTAAGGAAAGTAAAGCGGAGGGAGACATGTATATGTTTCTAAGTGCTGCGGAGATTGCCAAGTGTCAGTTTCTTGTTTCCTCCTGAGAGACGAAATAGTTTCAAGTTATGAATGCAGACGCTGCCATCTGTCACAGGGTTTATTATTGCATGAGTGCGGAAGCTGACAAGTGTCTATTCCTTATAAGAGGAGGTATACCACATATGTTTTGCCACAGCCAATAGGCTTGCATAAGGAGTAACTGTTGCAGATTTGAAAGATCTTATAACTGTCAGAGACTTCCAGTTACCTCCAGTTCGGTTGGGCTGTTGGGATTCGATTGTGCAGACAATCTAGGGTTGATCTTGTGCTATAAATATGTAACATTTGTAATGATCAAGGAGTGAGTTCTTTCAAAGTTAGAATTCTAGTTTCCAGAGAAATTTTCTATCAGAGATTTTAGAGAAAAGTTTGAGACTTTCTGCTGTGACCAACGAATATCATTTGCCTTTATTTAGTTGTTCTTAATTTAGAAGGTGGATGTAACTGTGCATGTATCTATGCCTCTTATGTTGCTGAAAAATTAATGAGAAAGACTGAGTTATGTGCCTTGGTTGATATTTTCTGTGTCATTGCAAACTGTCTGGTTGTGAGCCTTTGCTTTTATTCATTTCATCTGTTTATGTTAATCATGCAGTATTGCTCTTTAATGTGACTCAATTTGGAGGATATTTTCACTATGCTTAGTTGAGAGAAACAATTTTACTTTAGGCGCATCACCATAGATAAATTTGTTTTCATTGTATCTATAATCCTGTTTACTTCTTACCCTTTTTGCCAAAACACTTTTAAGATAAGAGAAGAGCCAACTTCTTTAAAATCTGGAGGTTGTTTCAGTTAGCAAGTCCCACATTCCTGAAACTTCCCATGTTGGTGTTGGAACCTGCACAATTTTACACATCAACAGTTTTTGGCATGCCCGGTGGAACCAATTCTTGAAATTGCTGTCAAGATTGTATGAGAAAGAGAGCTACACAGAGTCAGAACTGTGGACCTGTAACAAGAGCTCAATTTGCTGCTAGACCAAGCATTCTTTTGCCACCATTGATAGCTAATCCAAGGAGAAGAGTGAATCAGTTTGTAGCAGCACCAAGAGCAAATATGGGAGCACCTATAGCCCCAAGAAATTATGCAAATTGGAACACTGGTAGTCCTTTGATTCTCCCAATACCACCAGCCACATGGGATGCTATTCCAGTGAATGCTCTGAAGGCTCTGCCCGAATTCAGTGGGGAAGATTTCAAGACACCTAAAGAGCATCTGTAAGATGTATCTGATGTATGTGCAGTGCATGTTATCACTGAGCAAAATGTGGCCATAAGACTGTTAGTAGCTTCTTTCAAAGGAAAGGCCCTGGACTGGTATAGATCTCTCACTCCAAACACAATATCTACATGGGATCAACTTGGTGATGCTTTCTTTGAAAGATTTAAAGAAAAGGGTGATAAATCTTCTTTGCTGCAACAACTGATCATTATCAAAAGAGCACCTCAAGAGGCAATGACTGATTTCAACTCAAGATTTTAAAAGACTTGGGAAAGGATTCCTGCTACAGCAAGACCATTACCAGGTATGGCTATTGTATTTTACCTTAAAGCTTTAAACTCAGATATATCAGTAATGATCCAGTCCCTTGGAGGTCAGACACTACCAGAAGCTTATGAGTTGGCGGTCAAGGCTGAAAATAACTTAATAGATGTTGGAAAATTGCCCCTAAGGCCTCCTATGCCCATGTTCCCAGAAATTACCTTACCTGTGCCACAAGAAGTTCCTAATGCTACAACCCCACCTGTGTCTATGTATGCATTCCCTCAACAATCTACTAAGACAACCACCCCTGTTTAATCATTTGAAATGGATGATGTCAAGAACATTTTAAGGACCTTCTCGAACGAGATAATTAATCTAAAGAGGAAGCAAAATCCTTATCCAAAGCCTCCTTATCAAGGTTACCAAGGAAATAGACCTCCCTTTTAGTCAAATCAATATCAAGGTCCTCAAAGGCAAGCTAATCCTCAGCCATCAAACCAATTAGTCATAGTCCCTACACCTCTACAGACTGTTCCTCCTAATTCCAATAGGGAAATCGTTCCAGGGAAAAATAATTTTGTAGATGGTACAAATGCTTGGTGTTTTCCTTGCAACAATGCCCATATGCCCAAAGACTACCCTAGAGGAAATTTACAACGAAAGATAGTAGAACAGAGAGGATTAGAAGGACAATTTGTAACTTCTAACACTCCACAATATCAGTCTCCTGGTGTACAAAATGTAGTCCTGGTGGCCCAGATGCAAGGAATGTCCTTACAACAGGAAGAGGAAATAGCCCCTAAACATGCTTTATTTTCATGGATTGAAGATGAAGAGTCAATGATCTTGAATGAAGCATCTACTTCGAAGAAGCCATTGGTACAATCAGACTACTATACTAGAGCAAAAAGGAGAATGATGGAACAACTTGAAGTCACTAATAATGAGCTCATGGGAGCTCCTCCATTTCAAAGTCACCAGAACATAGTCTCTAGACAAGAAATGTCCCAGCCTGTACAAAATCAAGTAGCCTCAGGACAAGTTCAAGAAAAGTCAAGATACCCTTATTACTCAAAGGCTCAAGCATTAGGACCTATGAATGTGGTGGATCAGCTAAAAAGGACGCCAGCACATGTATCAATCTGGGACATGCTAGCTATTCCTAAGCAGAAGACACTATTGCAAGAGGCTCTGCAAGGCCAAGAAGCTCCTAAATAGACTGGTGCTAAAGGAGGATCTGCTAATAAAGAAAAGTTGCAGCTCAAGGATAATGTACCTTTGCAGACAACAACCCTGTTGAATAATACACCTGAGGTAGGTAAATCTAAACCAGATCCCTTTTATTTGACTCTAATAGTTGGGAAGAAACTATTGCATAATGCAATGATAGACTCTGGAGCTAGTACTACAATAATGCCAAAGCAAATAGCAGATGCTTTGAAAATAAAATATGAGCCACTTGCAAGAGGAGTCATGCAGTTGGATGGGAAATCTGTGCAGACAATAGGGAAAATTAAACAACTCCCATTGCAACTATACACCTTCCCCAATATAATTGTAAACCAGGATGTGGTAGTCATAGATATTCCCCCTGTATTTGGTCTATGCTTATCCAGAGATTTCACAGCCAAGATAGGAGGTTACATGTCCCTAGATTGGTCACACCTCATCCTAACAACCAAATATGGGACAAAGATGAAAATACTGTCTGAACCATTATCCAAAGATCATATCACAAATGAACCAACCCCAAAGTTAGAGGCAGCTCATGCTATGTTAAACAAAGAAGAGAGAATCTTTGTTGAAGAGTTAGGAGACTGGACTGAACATGACCAATAAGAAGAAGAGAATAATCAGTTGCTGACTATGATGCAAAGTGATCCATATGGAAATTATGACTCTACTGGTCTAGGCACTTATGTCATATTTGAAGAAGATCAAGAGATCCCTAATGTTTTAAGGGAAGAGCCTAATCAGACTCAAGAATCTAAAAAAGACTCAAAAATCTGGACTCAAAATTTTGATGGGGCTAGAAGTAAGAATGAAGCTGGAGCAGGAGTTTGCCTTACTGCCCCAAATGGTGAGAAAATTTTAAAGGCCATTCGCTTTCAGTTTACTTGTACTAATAATGATGTTGAGTATGAATCCTTGGTGCATGGACTCATGTTGGCAAAGAAAAAAGGAATAAAAAATCTGATAGTTAGAGGAGATACAAAACTAGTAGTGAAGCAAATTAGAGAAAAGGTAGTAGCCAAAAATGTAAGAATGAGATCCTATAGGCACAGAATTTGGGACCTAATAGATGGTTTTGAAGCCTTCAATATCGAAGTAGTCCCTAGAGCTCAAAATTCTAAGGTAGATAGAATGGCACAGATTGGTTCACAATTTGATCCAGCAACTGATCTACTAGTCAACAATGAGTCAATCAAAGTTATAGTGAGGCCAACTATCCCAGACAATGACCAAAATTGACAAGTTTTTGAAAATGATTTTCAAGTACTTTCATTTTTGCAAAAGTCAGGAGAATTTGTTGATCAATTGCAACCTAAAATTGAAGAAGCATATGGTGACCAAATTATTCAACTGAGGTCAAATAAACTCCCTAAAGGACTGATTACCTTAGAAAACTTATTTGACCAAGAAGATGTATGCCTGGAGAAGAAGAGGTTTCAAGTAAATAAAGAGGATTATTCTAAAATCCAAGTTAGTGAAAGAAGAAAATTGAAAGTTAGAAATTTTGCAACCCAGCAAGAAAGGGAAAGATTGATTGATTTATGTGAGAAATATGATAGGGTGATTGCCTTGACCTATGAAGACCTCCATGGTTATAATAGAGACATCATCCAGCACACCATAGAGATGAATGAAGGATCGAAACCAGTCAAACAAAAGCAAAGGCCATTGAATCCTAGAATTGAACCTCTAATGGTGGATGAGTTGCAGAAGCGCTTAGAATCAAAGATTATTTTTCCAATCAAACACTCAACCTGGGTATCAAACCTAGTACCAGTAAGAAAAAAGAATGGTGACATAAGGCTCTGTGTAGATTTCAGGGATATGAATAGGGCATCTTTGAAAGACCATTACCCCCTGCCCTCTATGGAACAAATTTTATAGACTGTGGCTGGATCAGAGAGATTTTCCTTGCTGGATGGCTTCTCTAGATACAATCAGATTTGGCTGGCTGATGAAGACCAACATAAGACTACATTTACTACAAAATGGGGAACATTTACATATGCAAAGATGCCTTTTAGCCTTTCAAATGTTGGAGCTACTTTTCAGAGAGCCATGGATGTAGCATTTGGAGAACTTATAAACAAAATCATCTTGATTTATCTTGATGACCTCACTATTTGCTCTAAAAATGTTGTAGATCATTTTGATCATTTAGAGGCTATTTTTAACAAATGCCAAGAATTTGGAATATCCCTGAATCCCAAGAAGTGTATCTTTGCAGTGCCTCAGGGTAAACTATTAGGACATATAGTCTCAAAGGAAGGAGTCTCTATTGACCTAGAGAGAGTCACTGCCATAATGAATCTATCTTTGCCAGTCAATAAGAAAGCAGTTCAATCCTTTCTAGGGAAGATCAATTTTGTTAGCCGGTTCATATCTGACTTTGCAGGCCTAATTAGACCAATGACACTATTTCTAAAGAAGGACCTAGATTTCAAATGGACTGTAGAAGGGAGACAAGCTTTTGAAGAGATCAAAAGAGCCATTTCAACAGCCCCAGTACTCACAAACCCAGACTTTTCTAAGTCTTTCATAATGTATGTGTATGGAGGAGAATTCAGTGTTGCTGTTGTTTTAACTCAGAAAGATGAGCAGCAGGAAGGAGAACATCCAATAGCCTTTTTCTCTAGGACTCTCAGGGAATATGAGGCTAGGTACAATTTTGTAGAGAAGCAAGCATATGCCATGGTAAAAGCCCTTAAGAAATTCAGACATATGGTCATAGGGAATAAGATTCTGATATTAGTGGCTCATCCTAGTGTAAGAGAATATATTATGGAGGGTGAGATCACTGAGAAAAGAGCCAATTGGATAACAAAGATCCTTGAATATGATGTGGAGGTCAGACCCTCTAAGTTAGTAAGGGATAAAGGATTGTGCCAATATATGGCCCAGGACATGGAGAGGAGTCAAAGACATGAAAAGACACATAGAGGATTTGGTGCAGCTGGGTCTTCCCTCACCATTTCCAAATAATAATACTATACTTATGAGTGATGATATTAAGACCCTGCTTCTAACCCAGCAAAATGATCAATCAGTTTTTCAAGGTTTAAGTGATTCCTCATCAGTATAGGAAGTGGAAGCTGTCTTGATGCCCATGGCCCAGTTGGAGTTTCAATTAAAAGCTGTGGTCCAAATTTTGCAGACATTCTCCCACAAGGATATTATAAATCTTGATTTTGCCTTCCAAGTTTACAGAGTAAGCAGGGACTCTCTGATTTGGAATGGTCTGTTTACTAGACAACTTTGTAAAATTTGTGACCCTGTTTTGTATTTTAAACACACATATTTTTGCCAAGTTTTGTTGGGTTCTTTTTGAGCAGGCTCTAAAGTCCTAGGGGTCGCCAATAACTGTAGAGTATAAGACTCTACATTTTGTTCCAACTGCAGTACATCCACGGGTTTTAGTTTGTGTCTGTAAATGTTTCTCTGAGTGGCTGCGAGGGTTTCATTTTGCCAGAGCTGCAGAATCTGCCAAGTGTCGAGCCCTAGTTTGAGCCGCACTTTTGTTTCTAAGTTATAACTTTAACACGGAGTGTGCCACATAGCAGTTTTATTTCTAATGAAGTTTTAAGTTAGTTGCTGTGGAAGGTGCCACGTGTCATTAGCAGAGGCACTCCCTAAATGTTTCAGCATGAGTGTGGACGAAGCCATGTGTCTTTAGTGGTAGCTGCAAAGCTTGCCAAATGTCAGCTTTCACATTATGGTTTCTATTTGTTTTGATGCTAAGTAAAGATGGAGGTGGGTCCCAGTGTGGAGTCTCAAGTGAAGTAGAATGTGCCACGTGGTGGATGTGGCGCCCAAGTAAAAGCTTTCTGACTTTTCCTCTGACGATAATAAATGTTTCTCAAATGATGCGGAGCCCGACATGTGTCAACCTCCGCTTGACTTTCGAGGAGAATCTTATAATGTTTCAAGTGTAGTAGAAGCCGCCATGTATCAGTTAGTTATCCCTGCAGAAATTGCCACCTGTCCCTTTTGAAAGTTACTAAACAAAGAGTTGTGGGTCCCATTTTTAATATGATTTAAAGTTTCAGAGCTGCGGATCTCGATAGTTGTCACCTGAGGAGTCCTCCCGAGCATGAAAGACACAATTAAGGAAAGTAAAGTGGAGCGAGACACGTGTATGTTTCTAAGTGCTGTGGAGACTGCCAAGTGTCAGTTTCCTATTTCCTCCTGGGAGACGAAAGAGTTTCAAGTTATGAACGCGGATGTTGCCATCTGTCACATGGTTTATTGTTGCATGAATGCGGAAGTTGACAAGTGTCTATTCCTTATAAGAGGAGGTATGCCACATATGTTTTGCCACAACCAATAGGCTTGCAGAAGGAGTAACTGTTGTAGATTCGAAAGATCTTATAACTGTCAGAGACTTCCAGTTACCTCCAGTTCGGTTGGGCCATTGGGATTCGATTGTGCAGACAATCTAGGGTCAATTTTGTGCTATAAATATGTAACATTTGTAATGATCAAGGAGTGAGTTCTTTCAGAGTTAGAATTCTAGTTTCCAGAGATATTTTCTGTTAGAGATTTTAGAGAAAAGTTTGAGACTTTCTACTATGACCAGCGAATATCATTTGCCTTTATTTAGTTGTTCTTAATTTAGAAGGTGGATATAACTGTGCATATATCTGTGCCTCTTATGTTGCTGAAAAATTAATGAGAAAGACTGAGTTCTGTGCCTTGGTTGATATTTTCTGTGTCATTGCAAATTATCTGGTTGTGAGCCTTTGATTTTATTCATTTCATCTATTTATGTTAATCATGCAGTATTGCTCTTTAATGTGACTAAATTTTGAGGATATTTTCACTGTGCTTAGTTGAGAGAAACAATTTTACTTCAGGCGCATCGCCATAGATAAATTTGTTTTTATTGTATCTGTAATCTTGTTTACTTCTTACCCTTTTCCCCAAAACACTTTTAAGATAAGAGAAGAGCCAACTTCTTTAAAATCTGGAGGTTGTTTCAGGTAGCAAGTCCCACATTCCTGAAACTTCCCATGTTGGTGTTGGAACTTGCACAATTTTACACATCAATAGTAGCTTTTCTTAGGCACTCTACTTTTGTTCTTCCTATTCTTACTTCTCAAAATTCTTTCCAAACATCTTGAAGCATAATGACCTATCTTTCCACAATTGAAACACTTGAAAGGAAGCTTACCACTGTACTTACTAGTACCTAATTTCATTTTTCTCACAAAGTTAGCTTCCACATCATCAGAATCCTCCTAATCTGATTCCACAGACTTCTCAGATTTGCTAGCCTTGAAGGTAATCTCATCCTTTGCACTACTTGTACCAAATTCTCTCATTTCAAAAGTAGTTAAGGTAGCTAGTAACTAATCTTTGGTAAACTGATTCATATTTTGTAATTCTTCAATAGCAAAAAATTTATGACTGTAAAATTTAGGAAGAGTTCTAAGTACCTTCAATACCACTTCTTTATCATCCACATCTCCACCAAGTCATTTGATGTCATTGACAACTTTATCCACCTTCTATAAGTAGCTTGTAATGTTTTAATCTTCAGACATTCACATGGTCTTAAACATGAGCTTCAAATTCTGCATTTTAGCTTGCTTGACCTTATCATCTCCTTCATGAATACTTCTTAACTTTTTCTATATTTCATTAGTAGTTTTCAGATTCATGACTTTCACCAATTTAGAATTAGTAAGACCACCTAAAAGAGCATACCTTGCTTTTCCATTGGTTTCAAAGGCCTTGATCTCATTTGCAATACTTGGACCATTTTCTGGTATTGTGTATTTAGTCTTAATAGCCTTCTAGATCTCATATCCAAGAGAAATCAGATAACCTTTCATCCTTATTTTCTAGAATGCATAATCTGTTCCATTGAACAAAGGAACATCCTTCTTGTGTACCATCCTTGATCTACCTCAAGCAGTTAAGCTTTCTTCGAAGGAACCTGGCTCTGATAATAATTATTGAATGCACAAGACAACTGAGAGTGGGGATGAATCAGTTGTAGCTTATAATTCCAAAACCCTCAAACACATTTAGATCCACATCAATTCAATTAACCCTTAAACTATTATGATGATTAATCATGAAAGAAAATAATAGAAACTAAATCACATCAACATCAAACACAAGAGAACACTAGATTTACATGGAAAACCCAAGAAGGGAAAAGCTACGATGAGGATTAGCTCATAGTATATAGTAATATCAACACTAAAAAATAATAGGTTCACTACTAAAAGGCTCACTGCCAAAGGGCTCATTGCCCCAAAGAAAGGCTCGTTGCCAGAATAGAGAAGAAGATAGAGAAGATTGTTATAAGGAGAAGACTATCTCAATGCAATAGAGAATTCCACCGGAACACCATCAACACCTTTGCAGTCATACTAAAGAATTGTAGACACCTTCTACTCACTGCATCTAGTGGTCTAAAACATGAAAGCTTGTACTACACCACATTTTTATTCACATCACATCCATCATGTGCACACTTGATCACAATCCCTTGACATTTATTTATACTGTCTTCAACCTTGAGAGCATTCTCTAAGGTCAAAAAATCATCTTAACCTAGAAAATTCAAATTAGGTCTAGACCTAAACATTCCCGTGGTGGAAAGGAATGAATGCAGACCACACCACACCTTAGATCATACCTAAATCCACTCTTACACATTACTCCACTCTTCCACAATCACTGAAGCACAACTGCAAGTAGTGTAAACAACCAAGTCAACCAAACTTGTGTTAACACTATGAACCTTTAAGTACACGCTTCCTCAAAGATCAAAAGGTAACTTGTGGACCACGCACCAAGATTGAACATGATCTAGAGGCATCCACAAGAAACTAAAAACCAACAAATCCTTTCACAACAACTTTCACCTAATAGACGTTCACACCGGAGCACTCAAACAACTCTATCATACATTACAACTCAATAAATTAGCTTGCGGAGCACCAAACCACGAACAACTAGAACTGAAGCAATATATAAGAATTATAAGCACAAATCCCTAACTACAAAGCCATAAACAAATCTATAGAGAAATGCAGAGCAAAACAGTTTCTCCCAGACACCTCTAGAAAGATCAAAAACACAGTCCACACACTGGTGAACACAACTTCCTTTTCACAAGGAACCAGAACACCAAATTTGGAATATAACATCTCTTAACATCTCTGAACAACATAACCAAACTAAAAAGATAGATCTTCAACATAGAGGAAATGCAGTGAAAAAGTAGAACACTACTTTGTAGACCACAATGCCACTTCAACACATTGTTTCCTTTATTAATCAAATTTTCTCAAAAGCACTTGGAAACTAACCAACAAAAACATATTCTTGACATCTTCAGAAGTTCTTCAAAACAACCAAATCATATTCATCAAAGCAACTCAACCAAAGAGCTCGGACCATTGCAACAACCTCATCTCTGCTCAACCAGTTGACACTAATGAAAACACCAAGCTAACATGTTGACATCAATAACAACACTAACTGCACATACTTGCAACAATTGCAGCCTGTGCAGGATTCATCCTCTAATTGTATTTGAGCTTTTGTAATGTAATGTGTTGTCTAAATCAATAAAAGAACATTCCTATTTTTTGCATGCAATTTATGTTGTTGTGTGTTTTATGATTTACCCCCTTCATCAAGTGGTATCAGAGCAAGGGTTCCTGTGTGTGTAGATAGATTGTCGATCATGAGGCAGTTTGCACTAGGACTTGAGCTTGTGGGTTTGCTGTAGAGATCAAAATGCCTCCATGAAGAAACCATGGTGGGAGAAATACTTTGACAAAAGAGGGTTTTAGAGCCTTGCAAAGGCAAATCGATGCATTGCAAGAGGAGATGCGAAGAGGGTTTGAGATGAGAGCAAGAGAAGAAAGTGAAGATGAAGCTGAAGAAGAGCTATATGAGGAAGAACAAGAAGCTGCAGGAGATCCTGCATAAGTTAAGTTGTTGAGGGCCATTTCAAATATTGGAAAGAGACCAAGGATTGAAGTCTCTACCTACTTTGGGAATCTAAACCTAGAAGACCTTATTGATTGGATCAATGATATGGAAGAATATTTTGAATATGAAGATGTAGAAGATCCAGAATGGGTCAAGTTTGCAAAAATAAAGTTGAAGGGCCATGCCAGTATTTGGTGGAAGGAGGTCCCGTTAGAGAGAAATAGAAGAGGAAAAGGAAAGATTACTAGATGGGATTGGATGGTGGAAAAACTAAAGAAGCAGTTCATTCCCATGGACTATGAGTTGGAGTTGTTGAAGAAGCTGCAAGGATTGAAGTAAGGTAACAAGTCTGTTAAGGAGTATACATAAGAGTTTTATAAGATTACTATCAGGACAGGTCATATAGAGGCCAACAAGGAGAAGATAGCACGTTACATTAATGGGTTGAGACCAAGTATTCAAGAGGAGTCAAGCTTGGTCAGAACGACCACCATAGAAGATGCATATTAATTTTCCCTGAAGGTGGAAGAGAAGCTGAATAAAAGATTCAAAAACAAGCAAAGGGAAGAGGTCAAGGTAGAAGGAGTGGTGGAAGGTCCTATGGAGGCTGTAATGAAGATCAAAAGAAAAGTGAAGTTGGCACCAGTTGAAATCAGAGAGGAGATAATGCCTACCTCCCTCATAACCAAAACAATAGTGAGCAAAGAGGAAGAGGAAGAGGAAGAGGCAAACCTGGGAAAGGACCTGGAAGAGGAGGTTTCAAAGGAACTTGTTTCCAATGTGGGGAAGAAGGACATCAAGCATACGAGTGTCCACAACATCAAGGAAGGATAAACAGAAGACCTAAAGGTAATGCACGAGTTGCACATATAGATGAAGATGCACAGTCTGAGCATTCTAAAGATGCTGAAAGGGGAGAAACCCTAGTTGTTAGAATAACCTTGTTGAATGAGGAGAAAGAACTCGTTAAGAGGAAGAGTTTATTCCACACAAGGTGGAAGTGTGAAGGTAAGTGTTGTGATATTATTATTGACAGTGGTAGCACTAACAATCTTGTTTCAGAGGAGATGATTAATAAGTTGAAGTTGACAAGAAGAATGTATCCACATCCATATCAGATTACATGGTTGCAATAGGACCATAAAGCTTTGGTCAGTGAGCAGTGTTTAGTCAAGTTCAAGATTGGAGACTACCATGATGAGGTGCTGTGTGACATCATACCGATGGATCCATGTCATATGCTATTAGAAAGGTCATGGCAGTATGATAGGTGTGCTGTCCATAATGGCCATGCAAATACCTATTCTCTGACAAAGGATGGAGTTTGTCATAAGTTGAAGCCCTTGAAGGAGGTGGAAGAAAAGGTATGTAGTACTGCCAAAACTTTCTTGGTATATGGCAGGAAATTTTTGGAGGCTATGAAGCATGAGTGTCATTGCTTTGTGTTGATTCCTAAGATCAGCTAGGAGAAATGTGAAGATGTACTAGTAGAAGTCTTAGATCTATTGGAAGAATTTCAAGACATTGTCTTTGATAATGTACTAGAAGGTTTACCACCAATGAGGAAGATAAGTCACCAGATGGATTTGATACCAGGAGTTAGTTTACCAAATAAGGTAGCCCATAAAATGACACCTACAGAGAATGAAGAGCTGAACAGATAAGTTCATGAGTTGTTAAGGAAGGGACTAATAAAGGAGAGCCTAAGTCCATGTGTGGTACCTGTTGTACTAGCACCGATGAAAGATGGAGAGTGGAGAATGTGTCCATCAACAAGATCACAATCAAGTATAGATTTCCACTGCCTAGAATGGATAACATAATGGATTGTTTGAGTGGAGCCAAGTACTTTACGAAGATTGATCTGAAGAGTGGGTATCACCAGATCTGAATCAGAGAAGGAGATGAATGGAAAACAACCTTCAATACAAAGGAAGGTTTGTATGAGTGGTTAGTCATGCCATTTGGGCTAACCAATGCACTGAGCACATTCATGCAGCTCATGAATGAGGTATTGAAAGATATTTTGGAAAATTTTGTTATTTCTTATTTAGATGACATTTTGATTTTTAGTAAGACTTGGGATGAGCACCTGATGCATATTAGAAGAGTTTTAGAGAAGATGAGGGAGGAGAATTTGTTGACTAATTTAAAGAAATGTAGTTTTGCAAAGAAGGAGTTGGTATATCTGGGATTTGTTGTCTTAGAGGAAGGTCTTAAGATGGACCCAAAAAATGCAAGGGCTATCATCGAATGGCCCACTCCAAGGAGTGCTACAGTGTAATGTCCCCTTTTAGGAAGAATAAAATTTATTAATCTTGCACACAATTTTACTTCTTGTATGATCGATTGCTCTTAGTAATGCTTGTTGATATAATACTTTGTGCTGATCTAATACTTGTATTTAATGGAAGACCAATCTGTTGTTTGCTGATTTATATTACTATATGATCTTTTTTACTTCACACTTCCTTTTTATATCTTAAATGGTGTATGGCTGCAACTATTGCCAAGAGAGGCAACACTTCATAAAGAGAATTATTCCCTTTTAATATATTTCTTTTCTTTAACTCAAAGCATATATATTATATCTCAGATATATATGATGTTCTTATAAGGTTGCTAGTGTACATAAGTATCTCTGAAATGGTATATTACAACTCAAAAATATATTATTCCTTATATATTGCAGATTTAAATCTGTTATGAATATATTTACCATTTCCAAGAATTGTATATTATATCCTTCTTTTTGTTATATTTATAAATCAGAATTATATTTCTTGTATATTCTTTTCTATTTTCCTTACTCTCTCCAGATATATATATTTCTTATTCCTTTCTTTTCTACCCTTTATGTTATCTGCTTCCCATCTTTATACCCTCCTTTAATGAAGGGATGTGTCTTATAGAAAATAACCTTTAATTAATATGCACCTCTTTTATTTACTAATAATCTAACTTGCTTCCTCTAACATAATTGTTGCATTTATCTTTGTTTTAATAAACTTTATCTTTTAATAAACTTGGTCTATCTTTATTGATATCTTCCAAGGATATTAGTTAATATTAATTTTATATATATTTATAATATTATATTTATAATGATCATACTTTATACTAATATTTGATTTAATATTTACTTTGATAATTATAATTATTATATAATAATAATAATAATATTTATATTTATATTTATTATATTATAAATGATTATAATAATATTTCTTATTTATATTTATATTAATATTAATATACATATTTATATTTATATAATATATATATATCATATATAATATTATAATTGTCTTTATATTTATTATATATAAGTACAATAAATATATTATAATATTACTTAATAATATTATATATGTTTATTAAGTATTATTATATACATAATTATCGTCCAATTTGATGATGACAAATAATGTCTTAATGTTGGGACATGACATATAGAGGTACGATCTTTTCAAGGTTTGGCAAGTTTTTACAGAAAATTTATTAGGAATTTTAGTAGCATTTGTGCACCCCTAACTGAGATAATGAGAGGGGACATAAAAGAGTTTAAATGGACTGCAAGAGCAGCCAAGAGTTTTGATACATTGAAACAGAAAGTCATAGAGCAACCTGTTTTGGCACTTCCAAATTTTAATAAGGTATTTCAAGTAGATTGCGATGCTAGTGGCAGTGCTACAGGAGTTGTTTTGAGTCAAGAAGGTAAGCCCATTGCCTATTTAAGTGAGAAGATTAATTATGCTAAGAAAAAGTATTCTATTTATGATTAGGAGTTTTATGCTATAGTTCGGACTTTAAAGAAATGGAGACATTATTTGTTTCCAAAAGAGGTTGTTTTATATACTGATCTTTAGGCTTTGCAGTATCTTAATAGTCAAGGAAACTTAAATCAAAGGCACTGAAAATGGGTTGAGTTTTTGTAGAGTTATACTTTTATTTTGAGGCACAGGACTGGGAAGTCCAACAGAGTTGCAGATGCCTTGAGCAGAAGGCAAAATTTGTTGACATAAATGAAGATAGAGGTTTTTGGGTTTGAAGAGCTCAAAAGTTTGTATCTTGAAGATCCAGATTTTGTAGAGGCTTGGAAAGCTTATCTGGAGCCTGTTACTTTGGACATGACAAAATGGCTAGATTTCATAATCCAAGATGGCGTGTTGTTTAGGGGAAGCCAGTTGTGCATTCTAAGGAGTTCCATGAGAGAACCTGATTAAGGAGAAACATGGTGGGGGATTAGCTGGACACTTTGGTTGAGATAAGACCATTGCTATTATTGATGAGCATTATTATTGGCCACTGTTGTAGTAGGATGTGAGGAAATTTGTATAGAGTTACATAGTGTGTTAGATGGCAAAAGGAACAAGTCAGAATGCAGGGCTATATCAGCCATTACCTGTACCAGAGAAGCCATGGGATGATATTAGTATTGATTTTATTCTTGGTTTAGCAAGAATACAGAGAGGACATGATTCTATTTTTGTGGTGGTGGACAGACTCTTGAAGATGACACATTTCATTCCTTGTAATCTTGAAGTAATGATGATGTTCATATTGTAGAGTTATTCTTCAGAGAGGTGGTGAGACTACACGGTCCACCTAAGAGCATAGTTTCAGATCAATATACCAAGTTTGTTGGTTATATCTAGAGGACATTGTGGAAGAAGTTGAAGACAGATTTGAAGTTTAGTTTTGCACACCATCTACAGACTGTTGGATAGACGGAAGTGGTGAATAGGAGTTTGGGTAACCTGCTACGATGTTTAGTAGGAACCCAAGGGATGGGATTTGAGTTTACCATAGAAAAAAATTGCTTACAACAACTATGTCAATAGGAGTACAGGTAAATCACCATTCCAAATTATTTATGGGAGTAGTCCAAGAAATGCTTCAAAGTTAAGGAAGATGGACAAGGAGAAAAGACAAGTGCCAAAGATGAAGACTTTGCAACACATCTGAAGAATGTGCATGAAGAGGTGAGAAAGCACATTCATAAGATGAATGTTTAGTACAAGGCTAAGGCATATCAGAAGATGAGATATAAGGAATTTTAGGTAGGAGATGAAGTCATGGTTCACTTGAGAAAAGAGAGGTTTCCAGTTGGAACATATAATAAGTTGAAAATGAAGAAATTTGGACCATGTAGGATTTTGAAGAAGCATGATTCATGAAATGCATATGAGGTAGAGCTACCGAATGGGATCGACATTTTCCCTATGTTCAATAATGTTGATTTAACATAATATCATGAAGGTGGAACAAAGGATGGACCAATAAAAGAACAATGGATTATTCTGGCATCTACTTCAAACGAGGAGATAGAAGTGATCTTCGATAGCCGTGTGGGAAGAAGTACTCGGAATAGGCAATATGAAGAATACCTGGTGAAGTGGGAAGGAAGGCCTATTGCAGATTCTTCCTGGTTGTCTAAGGTAGAAGTTGACCATTTGGGGTTTTACTAACTCCTGAGATGTGACAAGGTCATTTCTCAAAATTACCCTGGGTGTTTGATGCAAGAGCATCCAGAGGTGTAAGGGCAACCTTACATCACCCAAAAATAATGCTAATTCAAAATCAATGAGTTTGTTTTCATTTCTTTTCAAAATTTGTATTTCTGGTTCCATAATTGCTTGAATAATGATGTAGAACGTTCTTTTTTCCAAACTGCTAAGAATAGAAAACTACTATTTTTGGAAAGTTTGCATTTGGGCACGTATGGAAGTGAACATTTATAGGAAGCTTCATAATTGAAAAATAAGACCTTTGGCAAAGGAATCAAGCAAAGTTCATTTGTGAGCTGAAAGATATTAAAGTCTATTTTTTGAAAAACCCCTGAAAAGGTTTCAAAGTCAAGTTTGAGGCACTAAAAGGCCCCGTACGACCCCAAAAATGGGCAGAATCGACAAAGTGGATTCTTAGTGCATAGAGAACTCCGAGACATTTTTAGAGCTTCAAAAGGTTCGTCAATAAGACACTCAGATTAAAAGTTATGGCTCTCGAAAGTTGACCTATTTTTGGAGGGAGATGCAAATTTGAAATTTGGTTGGAGGCCACCAAAAAGGGCTATTTATGACCATTTTTGGGAACCCTTGGTAGTAGTAGAGATAAGGGGGAAAGTGTAGAGTCAAGAAAAGGAAAGAAAATAGAAACCCTAGCATATTCAAGGCTATAGAAGGCAGAAGGTTCAAGAGTCTAGAGATAGGAAGCTGTAATGTGTTGCAGCTTGTGGAGGATTCATCTTCTGATTGTATTTGAGCTTCTGTAATGTAATGTGTTCTCCAAATCAATAAAATAACATTCCTATTTTCTGTGTGTAATTTTTGTTGTTGTGTGTTTTATGATTTACCCCCTTCATCAGGTCTTCTCCCCCATTGGGGTTTTTCAAAATTAATACTGATGGTTATTCTCAAGGAAATATGAGTGCTATTGGTATTGGTGGTGTTGGACATGATAGTGATGGTTTTGTTCATTTCTTTTTCTCTTTTTCTATGTGGTTTGACACTAATAAATAGATGGAGGCTTGAGCCATCCTTGTGGCATTGGAAGAAGATTACGAGCTAGGTTGGAAGAAGATAATCTATGAGATGGATTCCATTATTTTTTTCTCTCTTTGAAATGCAAGGAAGTTTCATGAGTCTTCTTGGAGGTTTGAGTCTTTTGTGGAGCAAATTCTTTTCCTTTCTCCAAAATTTTATTCCATCTCTTTTGTTCATAATACTAGAGAATGAAATGATATAGTAGATTACTTGGATAAATGAGCCTCTGATGTTAATCACAATTGGAATGTCACCGAATGGGAGTCCCTATCTACTAATCAATCTTCACAATTTCGTTGGCTTCTTCATAATGATTTGGATCAATCCTTCTTGCTTGTTATTCCTTAGGAATTTGTGTTTGGTTGGGTCCATGGTTTCCTTTTAGTCCTGGAGGTGGTGACATAGTGGAAAACCTCCTTGGATTTTCATTATTTTGGCTTTAGTGATGGATAATGCTATTTTGAAATCTTTTTGTTGTAATCTTTTCTTGACTCTTAATCGATATATTTATCCTTTTTTACCCCCAAAAAAGTCTAGTACACTAAATTTTTTAGCTATTACATAAAACTCAACCATTTATAAATATAATAACTATTTTTTGATCCAACTCTTTTACATGTGTGGATATAAAGAGACACATAAAAAATAGTATTACATATTATATAAATATACAAAAATATTGCATGGATATTTTTTATGGGCTAAAATAGCAAAATTTAAAATAGTACTTATAACTTTTTTCCCCAAAAAATGAGTCCTACTTGACTATAAAACATACAAAATATTAATAATTTATAGAACACTTATACAATAGAAAATTCACTAATATTGAATTTTTTTTAAATACAAATTCGATGTGATTTAAAATACATTTTAAAATACACTAATACAATTATGTCATTTTTAAGAACAAAAAGGTGTCAGAAGGAATTTTTTTTAAAAGTAAGACTAGTTGCAATTTTGTAAATTTCAAGTGCAAGCTCTAGTATGCTCTAGTAATATCTAGTATTTGTTTCATTATTGATGCAGGAGCATCTAGGTCCATGAGCAATTCTGTATCAACCAAGAATATTTCAAGTTTAAATTCATTTTTGTTGTGTTGTGTTTTAGTTCTTGTTTAGGTCAGTCAAGGATATGGTTCCTAGTCTTCAGTTATCTCAACTTTCTCCAAAAATTTCTAAGTTTCCAAGTGTTCTTTTCATTATCAAAGTTTTGGGCCTGTTTGGGAACAAATCAGAGTTTTGACTTGTACCGATAACAAGTTAGAAAAGTTTGACAAGTTCCCATTCCTTGGAAAAACTCTGACACACCTTCTTTACAAAGAAAATTAGGAATTCAGAGTGTTCCAAGAACATTAGAAAAGTCCAAAAATTACCTGTATTCGCCTAAAAATGACACGATTCATTCTAAATAAATATTCTTAATATTTATTCCCTTCTTATTTCTTCTATCAATTAAATAAATATTCTAAGTTTATTTGATTGGTTCATTATCCCATAATTAAATAAAATTAATTTATTTAATTAAATTCTTCTAATGTTTCACATAATTAAATAATCCTACATTATTTAATTAATCATAAATTCCTCTATCCTAAGTCCTAATTCCATAAATCCACCTCACCTTTGCCACCTCAACATGTTGCACATGTAATTAAATATATTAAATATTTAATTATCTAATATTTTCTCACCCACATGTCCTATTTCTTCTCTAATCAAAGTTAGGTAACTCATCAATCAAAACTGTTAACTAATCAATCAATTCTGTCAGCTCCTTAATCTATTCGGGTAACTAATCAATCAATTCAGTCAATTCCTCAATCCATTCTATTAACTCTTCAATCAATTTTGTTAACTACCCTGTTACATAATGGAGGTGGGAAACTTGTCCTCTTTCTATTTCTTGCACATTCCTCAACCATTATCAACCATTGATCTGTTCATTTCATCTCAACCATTGATTCTCATTCTTCCAAGTCTATAAATGGCACCTCATTCTTCCATTCTTAGCATCCAGGCTATTCATATTGTTACTCTGCAAAAATTCACCAGCGCGCCTTTGGCACCCTAAGACAATTTGCTTGAGATCACCCAAAGCTTTGAAACTCCTCTTCATTGCACATTTATCACCACAACCATTCACTATCGATATTCTTGAAAATAGCAAAGGAGTGCACTCTCTGAGGGCCTACTTCATACAAACAAGGACGATCTTGATAGGCAACAATAGAAGCTTCGATTTCAAGGAAGGTTTGCATTTGTGTTATTCATTGCTTCATTTTAGTCAATCTTTCTTAGTTTCACCATTCTATTGAGTTATGGGTATTTGATGTTGTTTATTGCATATTCATTGTTGATCCTATTTTACCCTAACATTTTTGGCATCCACCGTGGGGCCTTGCCCCTTTATCTCATCAAAATCTGAGCTTTTTTGAAGACAGGTTTCGTACAGGCATTGCACAGGCTAATCCAACTCATTTGAACAATTCCACGACCCTTCTGTCCTCTGTTCCGGTGCTTATAATCTTATGGCGCTTTTAAACACTGTTCTGGCACATATGCCTATTTCCACTGCGCATATGTTATTTCTGTGCATCTGTTCTTTCTTAAGGCACTTTTAAACCCTGATCCTGCATGTATGTTATTCCTGCGCATCTGCTCTTTCTTACGACGCTTTTAAACTCTATTCCTACGCATATGTTATTCCTGCGCATCTATTCTTTCTTACTGTGCTTTTAATTACTGTTACGGCACATTTGTTTTTGCTACGCTTCTGTTGACTATTTCTACACATTTAGTCACTGAAGCTGCGCTTCTGTGGTAGGCAATGATTTTAGGGTTTTTCTAAGAGGATTTACTAATGCTGACATCTTTGCAGGTATTCTTTGGAGTTATTTTGTAGGATAGGTTCGGGTTTAGTTTCATATAGTTGCATTTTGATAGCTCACACTTCACTTTCTAAAAGGATAGTAAAACAGATACTCATGCAAAACCTCACATAGCTTTTAACTAAGGAAAGAGGTAACTGGATCATTTGCTATCTTGCATGGCAACATTGCTATCTTTTCAAAGTTATTGCTATCTGGTATAAAACTGAACTCACCATTGCTTTTTGGGGTTAAAACTAAACCATTGCTATCTCAGTTGACCAACATTTCAAAGTTAACTATTCGTGCTATGCAGATTAAAAACTGAACCACTGCTATCTCGATTGACCAACATTTCAAAGTTAACTATTCATGTTACGTGGATTAAAAACTAAACTCATCATTGCTTTCTAGGTTAAAAACGGAACCATTGCTATCTTGCTAAATCACTTCAAAGTTCTATGCTTTCCCAAGTAGATTAACCCATTTAGTTTTTCTACTTTTAACTAGGTTGGATTAATTAGTGTCTTCCATGCTTATCGAATGACAACAGGCTTATGCTCTCCCCTTTATTGGGTGACCAAAGTGCCAGACTTGTTATTCCATCTGTTTAACCTTTAAGAGGGGCCTGCCCTTGGATGCACGCCTATCCAAGTGGGAATGACCCTGAGTGGAAACAAGCTAAAAGCCATGCCCTACCAATCCACTTAAAATAAAAGTGCTTGAGGTGAAAACCTCCTGCAACAAGTGCTGCTATGTTACACTGACGGCCAACCTCCCCCAAAACCCTCTAAGGCACAACCCTTTGAGGCTGGGAGACTCCATAACGGAGAGTAGTGCCACCACATGTGTAACCACTTGAACGGTTGCCCGCATTAAACACCTCTTGTTCTAGTGGCCAAAAACCCTTGTAATCCATTTCTAGCCTAGGATTTTTGTACTTGCTTTTGTTCCTTTTAGTCTGAAATAGAGTTAGAAAAACCACTAAAAAAGTTTAGAAAAATCATAAAAATTCTTTGTGTTTGCTGTGTTTTCTTGCCACTAATTCAGAAAATCAAATCAAGAAGACCTTGTTTTGCAACCAAAGTACCAAAAACATCGAAAAAATTCCAAAAATTGCAAAAGCACTGAAGAAAGCCAGAGCGGCACATCCGTCCTCTGTTCCTGCGCATCTGTGCTGACCTACGGCACATTTGTTTAGACTTCCTATGCTTTTGTTGTCTATTGCTGCGCATACATTTTTTACCAGTCCGGCGCATATACTACGACTTGCTACTCATTTGTTACATTCCGTGGCGCATCTGTTTCGGCGCATATATGACAGTGAGCACTTGCATAATTTTCAAGAGAAAAAGTTTACCAGTTCTAAGTACCCATTTCAGCTTAGCTCTAAGATCAGAGATCAGGTCCTGCCTTGTAGTCAGTTCTCATCCATTTTGTCCAAAAAGTCTCTCTTTCATCAATCATCCCATTCACCTTCTGTCAAGTCTTTCTAATCCCCAAAGTCAGAGGTTCCCATATTAGGTCGACGTAGGTCCCTTTTTCATATCATTGTGAATTCAAGCAAACCTAGTAGGTCGCAGAACTTTGCTAGTAGTTTGTTGCATGACTAGTCCCTACACAGTAAGACAGGTATCGAGTATCCTTACTAGTGGCTACCGTCTTGCATCAACCGCCTCACTTGAAACCATTGAGCGAGAAAGTCCTTCATCCAAGTCTTGTCCTAGGTATCCTATTCACAGCAGTCTCTGTCAGCACCTTGCCAAAATTTCTAGTCCCAATCCACTTCATCCTGCGTCACCTTGCATGGTTCTTACTAGATCTCAGTACAAAAAGCAACTTGAAATGGCCGGCTCATCCAACCGCATCGTCACACCTCATGATAGTGACGAAGAAATCTCTTATGAAGATTATCAAGAAAACATCCAAAATTAGAAATTCCAACGCCTAATAGAGAAGGTGCTCCATGAAGACCCTCATAAGTATTTCTATCATCTTGCTAGTCTTGGAATTAAACTCCCTGCAGATTTTGATATAAGCTTAATCATGGAAAACATGGAAAATGATCATGAAAAGGAAAAGAATGCCATAGACCCAAATGCAAATGATAAAGGAAAGTGAACCATGGATCAAAATACTCTTATGGAAGAAATGAGAAAACAACTTGAGAATCTAACGCAACAAATCTCGGATCTCAAGACGGGTACAAACGCAAAAAACTACTCCTTGGAAGATATTGCACCGTACCCCTTTGATAAAAGCTTGATCATGAAACCATTTCCCTATCAGTTTGAAGTCCCTAAGTTTGACAAGTACAAAGGGAAAGGGGACCCTAGAGATCATATTAGGGAATTTAACGCAGCATTCTTGGAAGTAGCTCACAATGAGACCTACTTAATGAGATTATTCCCAAGATCTTTAGGTAGTCAAGCTATGGAGTGGTTCTCACGCCTCCCACTGGGAATCAAAACTTTTGATGAACTAGTCAACAAATTTATCACGCACTTCTCTTACAACATCGAACATGAGATATCTATGCTAGATCTATGCAACACCAAACAAAAGGGTGGTGAGTCATTCGCCACCTTCCTACAACGATGGAGATAACTAGCAAGTAAGTGTTCTTACGATATACCGGAGAAGTAACTTTTGGAGATGTTTGTCCATAACCTCAATACCAACCTTAGCTACCAAATACAGATACAATGCCCTACATCATTCTTAAAAGTCATTGAAATGGGATTGTTCATCGAAAAAGCTATGGTTGCTAAGGGGGCAATCAAGTTATACAAGGACACACCAACCTCCAATTATACAATGGACAAATCAAAGTTTTGGACCAAGAATAAGAATGTTGTTAACGATGGGGTAGTGGATGCCAAGGCGGCAGCTCCCAAGCAACAACCCATATTCACTCTAAAAGGAGAAACAAACAATATTGCACCCAATAAACCATTCTCTCAGGAGCTAAGACCTTGGTTCATTTCAAATCCAAGGTGAAAGTTCACACCGTTGGGTGAGTCTCAAGAGTCCACATTAAGAAAGTTATTAGCTAACAATGAGATTTCGCTACCACCAACAAGTGACTATGAGCCTATAGTCAAACCTCCCTATTGGAAGGACACAGACTATTGTGAATATCATAGGGGAAGAGGGCATACAACCAACAACTGTATCCACCTCAAAAATTTTATCCAAGATGTGCTCGATCAAAATCAAGGAGGAACGCAACAACATACCTCCAATGAGACACATGTGGCCTACAGGGATCTGCTTCTAAATCATGACAGGCTGTACAACAACAATAACAATCATGGAAACAACAACAATAACAACCATGGCAACAACAACAACAACAATGGCAATAACAACAATCACAACAGGCCAAACCAGAATAGTGAGACTAGTAATGCCAACTATGCAAGTGTGCCATTTGACTATACCATAAATTGCCTTTCTGAGCATGTCCTGCAAATCAATGTCATCACGCCCAACCAACAATTAGGACCTAACAGAACTAGTTGTAGTATCATTACCCGCAGTGGTAAAGTCACGCTCAATACCGCCCCTCCAAGGTCATCACCTTCTCAATCCAACTTCCGCCAGTATAATGTCATAGACCAATTACATAAAACTCTGGCCCACATTTCTATCTTGGAGTTGTTGCATCTATCTCCTTCTCATAAGGAGATCCTCGAGAAAGACTTAGTGGAAACTACTGTCCCCGCTAACTTGGCCCAAGAAAAGTTTCAGACCATGGTAGGTAATCTGACCTCCTCAAGCTCCATATCATTTACCGAGCAAGATGACCTCTCTGTGTCTCAACCTCATAACACCCCTCTACATATTGTCGCCTTCATCCACAAGCACCGCATCAAGAGGGTCCTCATTGATGGGGGGTCCAGTTTAAATATTTGTACGTTAAAGCTAGTCCTTGCATTGGGGTTCTCTGAATAGGCAGTTTATCCGAGGAAGAAGATTACTATCAAAGCGTATGACGAGGAAGAGCGAACTACAAAGGGAACAGTAGTCCTACCCATACAAGTGGGACTGATAATAAAAGATGTGTGCCAAGTCCTTGATAGGGAGCTCATTTATAATATCCTTCTAGGGAGACCATGGATTCACGCCATGAAAGCTGTGCCCTCAACCTATCACCAATGCATAAAATTCCTGCACAACAACAAGCAAGTCACCATCCAAGGCGACCCCGACCCCTATCAGCATTACAACTCTTTCCTTGCAAAACCCAAATGCATCATACCAAATAACAGAGCATATATATCCCCTATCCCGCAGTATGATCATATCGTTGAAGCCTCCTCATCAAGGCCCAAAGAACAGAAAATTACCATAAAAGAAAGTGGAGTGGGGGAATACTCCATTGAGCACAGCCTCAACCTTGCCAAGATGCCTTTATCCCCTAGATCTTTTGGCTGACCCAAACATTTTCCAAAGCCATCTGCTCCTCCTATAGCTCCCACAACTCCCTTTGTAAAATGGGGGACCTTATCTGATGAGACAGAAGAGAGAGACATCCTACAATGGCTTTATACTGAAGAAGAGAACACACCACAAGATCCGCCTAGACTCCCAACAGAACTCTATGGGCGGGGCGAGACCATCCTACATAGAATGGGATATGAAGGACAAGGCCCCATTGGCCTCAAAAAAGAAGGAATCATTGAACCTATTCAACCTTCTTCATCTTCATTAGCTAGAAACATAAGTGGCCTAGGATACAAAGGCAAGGGCAAGGCTAAAGAAAATGCTTGTCTTGTAGAAATGATCCAAACACTCCAGGAGGACAGCGATATAGATTCCAATGAATATGAGTGGGATGAACTAATAGAGCATTCCTATGACGACAAAGAGGTCGATACCATCCAAACTTTTAGCCCCTACCGTGAGGGACAAACGCTACCGAATAGACTATTAGAGTCTGATTTGCCCATCTCTAAGATTATGGCTTTTGAGGAAAGTTCAAGTTCCATTGCAATAAACAACTTGGAGGAAAGTACCATCCTGAGCACCATCCCTACCAATGCTCCTAACATTTCCATTCACACTATCAATGAATCAGGTCTATCCTCCGACTCCCTCCCCCTCGTGCATCCTGAGCTTATTGACTGGGATCTGTGAGGAACCCCCCAATTAGATATGTTCCAAAACGACGATGCTTACATTGATTATATGGAACTTAGGGACCACCTACCCAAAGGAGATCATAAAGCTGGTTTCGCTATTGAACTTAATACCATGGCTTACTTCAGAGAGGGTGCCAAGCCTTCCAATCACAAAAATATGAAGATAAAAACTGGATCTGATGGTGAAAACTGTTTTGCGGCAGTGTCAGATCCCAAAATAGTAAAAAGAAAGGACGCATCCGAAGGTGAAAACCCAACTGTGGCACTTGACGATGGAAGGCTTGACACCCTCCCTAATGATATGCACCAGGAAAAGTCACAGATTTTTGTGGAACCGACAGAGCCTGTTAATATTAGAACATAGGAACAGCCTAAGATTATCCACTTTGCTAATTCTCTTACCCCACCAGAGAAAACCAGGTTTGTACCGTTCTTCAAGAAAAAGAGAGGCAGCTTCGCTTGGTCATATGCAGACATGCCAGGTCTAGACCCAAACTTGATTCTACATCATCTTCCATTAGATCCAGGAGTGAAACCAGTAAAGCAGAAGCTTAGAAAGATACATCTGCATATAGCGCTATTGGTCAAAGAAGAACTCAAGAAATTACTTGATGTAGGGTTCATCAGAGCTATAGACTACCCAGAATGGATATCCAACATTGTGCCAGTGTCCAAACCTAATGGCTGAGTCAGACTGTTGAATGATTTTAGAGATCTAAACAAAGCATGTTTCAAGGATGACTTTCCATTGCCAAATATAGATATCATAGTCGACTTAACTGCAGGGCATACCATGTTGTCTCTCATGGATGGATTCTCGGGTTATAATCAGATCAAGATAGCACTAGAAGACCAACACAAGACAACTTTTACTTGTCCATGGGGCACTTTCTGTTGGAATGTCATGCCATTTGGGCTAAAAAACGTAGGAGCCACATACCAACATGCTATGATGACTATAATCCATGATATGATGCATGTAACAATGGAGGACTATGTCGATGATATCCTAGCAAAGTTGCTCACAAGAGAATCACACTTGGATATATTAGAAAAAGTCTTTCAGAGATTAGACCAATTCCAAGTCAAGATAAACCCAAAGAAATGTGTGTTCGGAGTCACTTCAGGCAAGCTACTAGGCTTCATCGTGTTAGCAAATGGAATAGAGGTGGACCCTGCCAAAGTCAAGGCTATCATGGACATGCCACCACCCAAGATTCTTACTCAATTAAGATCGCTATAGGGCAAGCTACAGGCAATCCACAGATTCATATCATAGCTAGCAAACAAGTGCCAACCATTCAGTCATCTCCTGCATAAGAACATTCCATTTAGATGGGATGAAAGGTGTGAAGAGGCATTCAACAAGTTGAAAGAATATCTTATAAATTGACCCATTCTCATGCCTCCTATCTAAGGGAAATCACTGATACTCTACATATCTACTACACCTACAGCTCTTGGGGCTCTTCTAGCGCAACAAGATTATGAGAATAAAGAAAGAGCCGTCTACTACATTAGCCGAACATTAGTGGGCTATGAATTGCAATACTCACAGATAGAAAGATCATGTCTTGCGGTAGTTTTTGCTTCACAAAAACTCTGACATTATATGCTTGCACATCCAGTTAAACTTGTTGCAAAAATAGACCCACTAAAGTACCTACTAAGCAAAGCAGCTCTCACAGGTTGCCTAGCTAAATGGGTAATGCTCTTGAGCGAATATGACATTGAGTATGTAGACAGAAAAGCTATCAAAGGACAGATCATTGCTGATCAACTAGCAGATGCACCATTACAGGACACCACACGGATGTAATTTGAGTTTCTGGATGAATCCCTATTCAACATATCAACACATTCCTAGAAACACTACTTCGATGGGTCCTACACAAACCATGGATTGGGGGCAGGAATCATGTTTGTGACTCCTCATGGTGACACAATTCCAAAGTCTTACCGTTTGTTATTCCCATGCACCAATAACATAGCAGAATATGAAGCCTTAGTAATTGGTCTCAAGATGGCAACTGAGTGGAAAATCCAAGAACTACATGTCTAGGGTGATTCTCAACTAATAGTCAATCAAGTCAATGATGAGTACCAAACTAAAGATGAGAAGCTTATCTCGTACAAGCAGATGGTCGACGACTTTAAGGAACACTTTGGGATCACCTCTTTTGCACAGATACCTAGGATCGAGAACAAAGCAGCAGATGCCATGGAAACCATTGCCTCTCTCTTGGAAATACTTGAGAATGAGTCATGGTACAAGTTCTTAGTGGAAACTATCCGACAACCATCTTATGATCTTCGTGAGACCCATTCCATATGCCTTCTAGTTGGATCTGATTCACCTTGGTACAGTAAGATTTACACTTACCTCAAGGACAACATTCTCCCACCAGACCTATCTTCTAACCAACGATGAACTTTTATATGTCAAACCTCTCGCTATACCATCATTGCTAATACCCTATACCGACGTGGTCTAGATGGTACTTTACTTCGTTGTTTAGAGCGAGAAGAATCCCTAACCGCCTTGCAAGATGTACACAAAGGGATCTGCGGAACACACTCTAGTGGTCCTTCCTTAGCCAAGAAACACATGCGCTTGGGTTATTACTGGCCAAACATGGAAATGGATTCATATCAGTTTGTCAAGAAGTGCAAGTAGTGCCAAATACATGGGAACCTGATACATGCACCAGCTCAAGAGTTGAGACCTTTAACGACACCTTGGCCCTTTTGCCAATGGGGACTTGACCTTGTGGGAAAGATCCATCCACCCTCATCCAACGGCCACAAATTCATCATAACTACCACTGAGTATTTCACAAAGTGGATTGAAGCCGTTCCCCTCACCACTGTCACAGGTAAGCAAATATCCTCATTCATCCTGAATTACCTCATCTACAGATATGGCATTCCTTCATCCATTATCATGGATAACGGAAGACCATTCAAAAACTAGGACATCCAAGAACTCTGTGAACATTTCAAAATCCAACACCGTTTCTCCACTCCATACTACCCCCAAAGTAACAGTCAAGCTAAAGCATCCAACAAGACCATCTTGAAAATTCTCAAGAAGATAGTCAATGACGCTAGCCGTGATTGGCATATCCAACTCAATCCCGCTTTGTGGGCCTACAGAACCAATATACACACTCCCACAGGTGCTACACCCTACACCCTTGTCTATGGCTCAGAAGCTATCCTCCCCATTGAGGTTGAATTACCATCTCTCGGGGTGTCGCTAAAAGGTCTCATATCAGATGAAGAATACAAAGTCTCCATGTTGCAAGAACTAGAGTTGCTAGAAGAAAGGAGACAGAAAGCCTTTGATCATCTCAAAGCATATCAACAGATGATGTCAAGAAGCTATAACCATATAGTTCGCCCAAGAATCTTTAAGGTTGGGGATCTTGTTCTTAAGGAGAATCCTCACAATCAACAAGACAGAGAAAAGAAAGGCAAGTTCGAACCTAACTGGCTTGGGCCCTATGTGATTGTAGCTACTTACGGATCAGGGACATATCAGTTGGCAACGTCAAAGGGTGAGCTATTCGATGACTCGATCAATAGCATGCACCTCCACAAGTTCTATACCTAGGAGAACCCCAATGCAAGGGGGCATAAAATACAAAAAAAATTAAAAAAATTAGAAAAATACAAAAAAATCAAAAAAATACAAAAATATCATCCTTTGGTGAAAACCTGGCAAACAGGCGCCTTGGATAGGTATCATGGTGAAAACCTGGCAAATAGGCATCATGTTTACTTTCTAGCTTCTTCGTGCAAATAAAAGCAAGTGGTGAAAACCTGGTAAAACAGGCGTTACTTGTGATAAACCATCTCCCCCATCTTTGGGAAGCCAATCACCGTGAGTCCATTTGTTCCTTCACTCGTATCCCACTCAACCCATATCTATCCCATAATAAAAACTTGACAGTTACCTATCGTGGCTTGATACTCTCTCCCTTTGTGGCCTTGTCAACCAAGGTTTTGTCCCATACCGTATCCATAGTATTTGAGCCTGCCATAGTATTCCTCGTCAATTTTCCATAGTCCAACACCATGAACTATGTTGCCTCTGCGCTGTCACATAGGTAAGGCCATTTATCAATGAGCCCCCAAGGCACTAGGTCAGTCCCTTAGGATCCGTCTCCTCAATAAGGATTGTGCAAACTTCTCACCAAGCAAGCAAGCGCAAGCAGAACCTGATTCCAAAGAATAAATCTTGACACAAGGCATTTAACCTATCCAACACAAAGCAGAAACACACCCAAGGTCTTCTAAATGATTTTACTCAAATTATGGCAAGCAATAAAACACATCTAAATGCAAAAATGCTTTATATTGGTAACATGGTTAAAACATTGAGTCTTGATTTATGCTATCATGCCTTTCTATGCAACTCAAGGATGCCAAAAGCTAGAGATGCTATGATGGGGGCATGATCATTTCTTTGTTTGTTGTTTGTGGATTAACCTTTAGTAATGCGAAGCCTCGTCTAACGACATAATCAACAAAAGATCATCGAGGACATCCAAGGTCTAACATAAACGGGGGCAATCCTTGTCTGTTGATATGCAAGAAATACTCAGGTCATCTCGGTTCAATTATACCTCGATTCTTGTATTAACTTACTAAATCAAAATCCATGTAAGCAGTACTCAGGTCATCTTGGTTCAATTATACCTAGATGCTTGTATTTTATTACAACATAATAAAACCCAATGATGAAATAAAGCACTTCAAAATACTTGCACCATCAAGATGTCAAAAGCAAAGCATCCATTTATACATCCATACATCCATATCCCATGCAATAAAAGATCCACAACATGCAGAGTATCAATGTTTACAAAAGCTTGTGAGTCCTTCTATCAAGTCTTTCTTCTATCAATTAGATTTCTATCTATCATCATATCTTTCATCCTTGTCCAGTCAGTCTAAGAACTGATTCAAATGCAGGTCCATCCTTACTCCATACCAATCAAGTCAACTCAATCTTGTCAAATGATCCAATCACAATCAATGGTCTTGATCCTTGTCTAGTCATAAATCAACTCAATCAATTATAATCAATCACTTGTCTTATACAGGATGTTGCATTGTCGAAATTAGACCAATACACATGTCTTACATGACATGTTTCATTTCCTGAAACTAGACATTATCCTTCATGTTGCTCTAGGGATATATCGTTCCTCGCCATGACAACACTGTCGTATATCATTATCAATTAATCAATTGGTTTATAGCTTGATAGGGGAAATACCTTGTTTGTTCTTGTATCATTTGTGCATACTTGCTCGCTTGCTTGTGTGTGTTATCATTTTCTCTTGCATCGCATATCATTTGGCTCTTTCTTCACCCATTTTCTTCAAACCTAATTATTCCCTTTGTCTTCGTGAGATTGTCTGTCTCACGTCCCTTCTGCCTCCTTCCTGTCCAATCTCCCAAGGGGGCATCTTGTTGTTAAACTTGTACCAGAGGCAAACTGGGGCATGTATCATTATCAGACTATTTATTCTTTGAAGCAATGCCGTAAACTGCATTGCATCAAAGAGGGGCAAAATGTATATGCCTAAAAATGACACGATTCATTCTAAATAAATATTCTTAATATTTATTCCCTTCTTATTTCTTCTATCAATTAAATAAATATTCTATGTTTATTTGATTGGTTCATTATCCCATAATTAAATAAAATCAATTTATTTAATTAAATTCCTTAAATTCTTCTAATGTTTCACATAATTAAATAATCCTACATTATTTAATTAATCATAAATTCCTCTATCCTAAGTCCTAATTCCATAAATCCACCTCACCAATCCACCTCATCTTTCCACCTCACCATGTTGCACATGTAATTAAATATATTAAATATTTAATTATCTAATATTTCCTCACCCACATGTCCTATTTCTTCTCTAATCAAAGTTAGGTAACTCATCAATCAAAACTGTTAACTAATCAATCAATTCTGTCAGCTCCTCAATCTATTTGGGTAACTGATCAATCAATTCAGTCAATTCCTTAATCCATTCTATTAACTCTTCAATCAATTTTGTTAACTACCCTGTTACATAATGGAGGTGGGAAACTTGTCCTCTTTCTATTTCTTGCACATTCCTCAACCATTATCAACCATTGATCTGTTCATTTCATCTCAACCGTTGATTCTCATTCTTCCAAGTCTATAAATGGAACCTCATTCTTCCATTCTTAGCATCCAGGCTATTCATATTGTTACTCTGCAGAAATTCACCAGTGTGCCTTTGGCACCCTAATACAATTTGCTTGAGATCACCCAAAGCTTTGAAACTCCTCTTCATTGCACATTTATCACCACAGGCATTCACTATCGACATTCTTGAAAACAAGAAAGGAGTGCACTCTCTGAGGGCCTACTTCATACAAACAAGGACGATCTTGATAGGCAACAATAGAAGCTTCGATTTCAAGGAAGGTTTGCATTGTGTTATTCATTGCTTCATTTCAGTCAATCTTTCTTAGTTTCACCATTCTATTGAGTTATGGGTATTTGATGTTGTTTATTGTATATTCATTGTTGATCCTATTTTACCCTAACATTACCCACTTCCTAGTGAATCACCGACAAGTCTTCAACACTTATACGTTTTCATAAAAGAGATCATGAAGTTCTGAATGATTGTATAGTTCCAAGTCACTTGGAGATTCGTGACTGGTTCTAAGTGATTGTACAACTCCAAGTCACTTGGAAATATTTTATATCTCGAGTTAGTCAACTACCAAAAGGGTTATAAAGGAAATCGGGGAATTGAAGAGTTTCAGAAACATAAAGAAAGGCCAACAAGTTCCAAGTGCCTCCTTTATTCCTGAAAAGTTCCTCGATGGTGTTAAAGTTTTGAAAAGTGTTTTTTAAAGAAAATTGGGTGGTTCCAAGTGGGGTGGAAATCCCCGACAAAATTAAACTCTTGACGTTTTGGTCAATCGAGTAGTTCTAGGAACACTGGAAATTACCAATAATGTTCATGCAGCTCTGAAACATCATTCAAATTGTTTCTAAGTACTTATACAATATGGACACATGTCAAATTTTGATTCAAATAACTGTGGTGATTCAATTTCATAATTGTAATGTTGTAAACAGTTCAACTTCTATAAATTGGAAGTAAATAAGGGAAGGTGATGTGCTTTGTCAGGGGTTGGTTGTTGTTGTAGTGAAGAAGAACTGTCTCGAAAGGAGATCAACTGACTAAAGATTGTAAATATTGTACTCCTGATTGTTGTTGTCATGAATGTAACTTTGTGAAATGAATAAAATTTAGATTGCATTTGGTGTTGTTTGAAATTTTGTGTTGTTGGCTACTAGATTTTGGTAGTTTGGTAAGACCCCAAATCTAGATTGCACCAATTATAGTTAATTTTTTTAATAAAAATATTCTCTGAATCATTTCTTGTATTTGTAGCCACCTTAATGTAGTGTTAGGGTATGTGGGCATTGAGAAACCTTTAAATTTGTTTCATTTTTAATAGTGAGGGCTTGTTTCTTCTATTTAGAGGAAAATGTTGTATGTCTTTTTCAATAATATAAGGTAATTGATAAATAATATTTTTGAAAAATAATCCAATGAGTAATTAAAAAAAATTATGAGTATGTTAAAGATGTTTTATTTATTTTAGTTTGATTGTAAATTTTATTTTAAGGAGATTTAATGAAGCTAAAAAATATAATAATTGTTTGTTAGAATGAGTAATTAATATTAGAAAGAGAAAAGTAAATTTTGTGTTAGTTTAATATATCATACATCCCAATTTTGGGGCTACTGCCCTCATCATTTCCAACCACTATACTTACCATTTGCAACCTTATAGGTGTTTTTAGTCATAGGATTGAGTGATTTTTAGTTTGTTTTTGTTATTGGAGTATTTTCAATAATTGTATGGTTGTTTCTAGCCTCTATATTGCTGATGTTTCCAAGGAATTTTTAGTATTGCAGTTGTTGTACCATTTTTATACCACTAAATTTTTAGGTCTCTAATTTTGGATTGTTGTTATCAATCATATATAGCCACAAGATTGTATATTTTAAGAGATTTTTCTTATATTATGCTATTTGTGAGAGGTTTCAACCATTGGACGAGCTAAAAACAATTATTCTTGCCACCATACTGCTAATTTAGATGAGGTGCCAAATGATTTATTACTGCTACAACTTCATTTCAACTTGCATGCAATCTGATTTGCACACATTTATGAAGGTTTCTACCTATAATATAGTTGTACAATCTATTTGAACTCAAGGAAGTTATTATGTGTCTCAATTCGAGGTTCTAGATTCTTTAGTTCATAGTTCATAGTGATAACAGAGTGGCACAATGAAAACATGGTGGAAAATTCATAAGGCATCCCTTGGTCTTGTGGGATTTTGAGGATGTCTTCAAGCATGGGAGCATGCATCATTTGTCATCACATCAAAGAAGAGCATATTGTGAGTTGATTGCATTTCTTTCCTAATCCAAGTCAAAGGTGGTAAGGTACAATCATGCATCTCATTATGAGCCTCCCAAAGGTTTGTATTTATGTTGCTGTGAATCATGCACACTTCTTTGTTATTCCTCAAGTGGCCAATTATTTTTTAAAGAGGTGATCAATTTATATGGATTGTATAAGAATATGGTTGATGAAGATAGTAGACCCCATAATGCTTTCTAGTAAGAGTTGTTTCACTTGATATGTATAGGATCTAGGGTCTATGGATATTACAACATGACTCTTCATATTGGCATGGTGATACTTGAGCATCTAGGTTTGTAATTGTTGAAGGGAAGCAATTATGGGAAGGGCAAACTGTCAATGCCCCTTTTCAAAACTAATAGAATTAATAATATTTTAAGTGGGCATGATCACATTATTTTTAAAAGGACCACTTAAATATTATTTTAGGTCTTATGTAATATTTGAAAATAAAACCTTTTACACTTTATTTAAAATACATTTCAAAAAAGGGCCTTGGGATGTAATTTAAAAGTATTGTTAAATACTTGGAGTGAAAAAGAAAAATAAATAAAAATAAAATAGAATAGAGGGCTTCAAGTAAAGTATCTTTAAAAGAGAGGTCAAGGCTCAAAGCAAAGGCATTTGATTTTGTCATTTTTTGCTATTCCTTCCAATTTGGAGTTTGAAGCATTTAAGGATGAAAACCCTTGGTGTTGGAGATCTGTAGGATGAAAAAACTCTTTGTTTTCTACAATGGATTCAAGGACGAAAACCCTCTTATCCATTGAGGTGATTCTACTCAAGGATCACATTTGGGCTTATTGATTGCGGTTATTCGATTCATATTTGTAAGAAAATTGTACCACATCATGAAATTAACATTTTTGGCTAATTTTTTAGTTTACATGTTGCTACTATAGTGTCACTATAGTGTTTCTACAATGTCTCTACATTGTTGCTACAATGATTTATTAAAGATTTCATCTTGTGGAGATTTGGAATGAATTATACTTGCAAGCAAATTTGATATACATATTTTATTGGCTAGTTGGAAGCCATTTTTAGGTCACCAACATCATCACATGTTGTTGTACAACATTTTAGTTGACAATTTGTTATTGATTTTCATTATTATGGTTGAGTGCCACATTAAGGAAGGATTCTAGTAGTCATGGGCATGTTTTGTTGTTGTTCACCAACATTTATTGTTGCCATTTTGTGATTTTTGGAGTGTCAAATTGGAGAGAATTAATATTTGTTGTTGTTTTTGTTCACCAATATCATATCACAGGTCTTTCTACTATTCCTAATTGTTGACGTACCATCTAGCGTTGTCACTGTGATATTCACCACCATTTGTCAATCATTCACTGAGGTTTCTTGAGGGTTTATAGATCTAATTTTATCATGCCTTTTATATCAATAGTATGTACAATCATATGAGTAATCATCTTCATATCAACAAGTTTTAGCTCTTCATTTAGATAAAATGATGAAATTTTAGTATATCAACAATTGTAATAATGTTTCTAGCCATCATTAATGCAAGAATCAGATTTGGGGTTTCATATTCTATTTCTTATTGATAGATCTAAGTGGAAATTATTGTTATTTAACTCAAATCTAAGTGTAATTGTTGCTCTAGGGTTTGATATTATTGTTCATTCACAAACCAACTACGATACTTGATATCTATTGTTTTCCTAGGGTTTGATATTGTTGTTCATGCACAAAACAACAAACACACTTGATATCTATTTTTGTTATAGGGTTTTATACTTGTTATTCATTCAAATAAGTAAACACATTGGTTGGATTTGATCATCTAGATGTTGGATCTATTGTTATGATGTAATTGAGGGTTTATATCATCTTATGAGGGCTTGATTCGTGAATTCCCAACCACTTGTTTAATTTTTAGTTTGTTATTTTTATCTTTAAATTTTGTTTCAATCTATGTTTCTATGGGCCTTACAGAATTTTGAGGAGGATTGGAGAGGTTGTTTACAAGATTGAGTTGCTAGAACATAGTAAGATCCATAATGTGTTTCATGTTTCATGTCTCAAAAGGGCACTTGGACAACATGTAACTCCTTTTGTAGAGTTTCCACCACTTGATGATGAGGGTAAGTTGATTTTGGTGCTTGAAGCAATCATTGATGTGTGAGAGAAGAAGTTGAGGAACAAGAGCATAACAAAGTATTTGGTGCATTGGAGGAGTCTTCCACTTGAGGATGTCACTATGGAGGGTGTTGAGATTATTGATCATCCTCATCTACAATTACTTGAGGACAAGCAATTTTAGGAAGGGAAAACTATCATGTCTTCTTTTTTACACTAGCATTATGGAAAAGACTTCTAGTCTACCTTTTCTTCTCATCGGCTAAAGGATTGAGCAAAGGAAAAGAATTATAATATTACTTTTAAGTTGGGCCCAGTAATTCCTTATTTAACGGAAAACTTAATATGATATTATTATATTTAATTAAAAAGTAATTTTACACTTAATTATAAAAAATATATTAAATACTTGGAGGGAAATTTAGATCCAAGGGCCAAATTTGGAAATAAATAAAAAAGTGGCACTTGGATTCATTTGATCATGAAGATTTCATTTGGCATTTTCACTTTGGAGTTGTCTTTGTTAGATTTAGGGCAGATAACTGAGAGGGGGGGTGAATCAGTTGTCCAAAACTTTCTTCTTTCAACACTTGCATTCACTTAGCATTAACAATAAAGCAATCATGAAAACTTAATGTAATTAACCAAGAGTAGAAACACATCTACACATAAGACACCAAGATTTTGACGTGGAAAACTTGGTTAAGGGAAAAACCACGGGTTGACTAACCCAAGATATTATTCTCTATTAGAAGAATAGAAAGAATAAGATGGCACATGCCAATTAGGGCTCACTGCCCGAGTACACTGCTCACAAGAGGCTCACTGCCTACAAGAGACACACTGTCTACAATAAATGAGTATTACATACTTGAACTGGTAAATAGCATCATCACCATGCTTGAATTAGTTCCATTAAAGCCCAAATCCTTCTGCTCTTCCTTTCGCTCTTCTCCTCTGTTGTTCTCAAAATCAGCTACGCTCATTTTTGTAGACAACCCCCACGAAACTTGTCTGTTTCATGAATCTACACTCTAAGTTCACGGACTGAGACAAGATTCTCTTCATCTCGCGCGAAGACTTTTGACATTCTAGATTGGTTTATGACATCCCTGTGAATAGGTTTCTCGATATTTGTGAGGAACATTCAAGTCGTAAATCGGTTAAAATGTTAACTTAAGTCATTTTTAAGAGTAAGTTGAATTTGAAATCTTGATATGCAAGAGTGGCAAATTTTTCCGCTCCTGCATATCTCTTTTTGACTTCACATGTAAGGTTGGCGAATTTTGCTGCTCCTTCATGTCCCATTTGTCTTGTTTTTCAAACATGTGTAGTGGTGGCGAATTTTGCCGCTTTTACATATGCTTTTCTTTTTTCATGTAGAGGCGGCAAATTTTGCCGCCACTACACGCGTTCTTTTGGTTTAAATGTGAAGTCGGCAAATTACGCCGCCATAGCATATTTTTCTTTTCCTCTTGTGCGCTGACGCCCGAAATCTCCGCTCAAGCGAGATTTTGTGAATCTTGGTCACGCAGTGCCATTAATGGCCACTCGTGCCACTCGCTCAGTGTTTGTGTTCGGGTTATTTATTATGTTTTGATGGTTTATTTCTCCACTTCATCCTCTCTCCCGAAGCTACCCTCCAGACCTCTCCTCACATTGCTGGATCGCGCCCTCGAAGAGATCGGTCAGCATTCATCGTCGTCAAATGTAGGGTTTTTCAAGTCTTAGAACGGGTAAGTTTACTTTTTCGTTTCCGTTCTACTCCTTCACGGTTTATTAAATATGGTTCGTCTTGATTTTTGTTTTTGGTTTTCTTTACGTTTTTGTCTTTTGTTTTGGTCTGTTGTTTTCGTATTATGTTTTCGCCTAGGGCTGCCCTAGGTTTTTGTCCTATATCAGCTAGGTATTCTATTGCCCTAGATTCCCCAAACCCTGGCTACATGCCATTATTGTAACATCGGTGGATTTCGCTGAGCCTACCTGGATACCACGTGACCCTTGCTGAGTGTCTAGTCGGCGAATTTCTCGGCCTTCGCACTTAAACCTACAAATTTCATCAAATGCAACAGCGGCGAAATTCGCCGCTAGAACTTCACCTTACCTTTCGATGTAAAGATGGTGAAATATGCCGCTCATACATATATGGAATTCCCCTCATGAGATGTCGGCAAAATTTGCCGACCAAACACCAAGAAGCGACAAAACTCAAATGCAGAGTCAGCAAATATTACCGCTCCGACATAAATCTTTGCTTTTCCTTATTTCCTGCATCGACGGCAAATTTTGCCACTCATACCAATTCCTAGTCTTCTCTCAACATGCAAGGGCAGCAAAATTCGCCGCCAATGCAAATAATGCAAAACCCTTATATGCAAGGGCGGCAGATTTTGCCGCCCGTGCAAAAATGTCCCAAATTTTCCCAACTCTAGAAAATTTCCAATTTTGATTTCCCGAGCCCGCTTCTCCTCTGATTCTTGGCCAGCTCGCACTATAGCCCTTTTTCAAGCGCATTCCCATAGTCGTGATCATCAACGTGCAATTTTCCCAGATTGCCCATATTTTCCCTAATTGCATGATCATGACTTTTGTTGCAGTTTCTTCTGTGGAGCTTCGTTCAACGTCAGACTTCTCCTTGGTAAAAGTTCATCCAAATGACTAAATTGTCCCCGAAAAAGGCAAAAGCAATGAAGTACAAATATCAAGGTGTTTTCCCAATCACCTCAGTCCACTCTAATGTTGAGGACATTAGAGATACAAAGATTGGCCATGTTGATATGGCTGAGTTTGGAGAGAGAACCAAGTCAAGCAACCCCAGTGCTATGATGAGGAAGATAGTAGAAAGTAATATTCATCTGGTGTCATCCTTCCCGGTGGCGGCTCACAATACAGAATTTGTTCTTCAGTGTGCACATTTCTATAACAAAGATATTAGAGCTGTGGTGGACGCCGGTGGTAATGTGATAATCAGGTTGGATCCTGAGTTCATTGACAAGGTGTTCATGTGTCCTCTTGCGACAGAGGTATTGAAGCTTGATTTTGTTGAAGCTCAAAAGGAATATGACAAGAATCCAGAAAAAGCAAAGAAAGTGATCAACAACAAATGGTTGAAGATTGCGAGGTCAAGTTTGTCTAGGTGGCCACGTAGTTTTCCTCGAAGTGATTTTGTGGAAGAAGTTGGTGACTTGATTACCCTCCTCAGTAGGATAAGAGGTTTGTCTTCCTCTTCACAATTTCATGAATGGATGTATCCTTTCATTAAGGTCATACTCCAGGGCAGGCAAGTTATTTTCTGGGGAGAACAAATCAGTAACGCTTTGCATGACCAGCTGACAAAGGTATCCACTGCCTCTAAATTCTTCATGACTTCCTATTTGGTATACATTGCAGCCTCCATGAGGATTTTTCTGGGATTATCATCAGAAGGGGATAGGAGAGTAGTCCCAGTATACCAGTATTATTCTCAGCTGACATTGAAAGGCTTAATTCACCATTTCAGGAGAGTGAATGATGCGTTCTTTGCTATATTCTTGTGTCTTTTTGATCCCCAACTGGAGCAGAGAAGAATCTCAGACGAGGCATGGACAGTGGTTAATGACTTTGGTTGCATGTTTTTGTAATTTCAATCTTTCTCATACTTGAGGGTTGGCTTTTTCCAAGGCTACCCTTATATGCTTCCTAGGTTTCCTTCAGATAGACTAGTCTTGATGGAGTTGTGCAGACAAATGATTGTTGTGCATAACAAACAGATGGAACTCAAGAAGCCTGGCTTCAGATTTCCAATGGAAATTGGCAGATATTCAGTGTTGACTGCCGCAAAGGCAAGGGCTATGGAGACAGAAATGCAGTTGGTCACCATGAAGCAATTCAAGAGGAGGCCAAAATTTGACTACCGGGGCGTGAAGGATAAAATCAGGAGGAAAACTTAGTTTCATGAACCCATGGTGGAAGATGTCTGGATAGATTTGAGAACAGAGGAAGATATTAGGAAACTAGACTATAGTAGGCTATCTCTAGAGCAAATTGAATATCTGGGGCTTGCTGATATTCCAGAAGATCTTGTGGATGATGGGGAATTGGTTGATGCCAAGTATGATGCAGTACAGATAGCTAGTACTCCTTTACCTCCAATCCAATGGTCCCAAAAGGAGTCGACTTCATTAAGGAAGAGGTTTGAGCCCATATTGGCTAACACCAATAAATGGCTGGAAAATAAAGGAATTACGCTGAAGGAATTCCTCACCGGTTCAGAAACTGAAGTTCAAGAGCAGACTGGTAAGAAGGTTGAAAACAGAACGAAGAACAAGAGTGATGCTCCATCATCCTCTAAAACACATAAGCCTAAAATCAGATTTGTGATGAAGAAAGCAAAAGTTGTTGAGGAGGAACCTAAAATAAAAGAGATGGAAGTCGAGGAGCCAGCGACTGAAGATCCGGCAACTGAAGAGCCAGCTACAGAAGAGATGGATGTTGAAGACAGGAATTTAGATCAACAAGATGAAGAGGCTTTGTCTCCACAGGATAATACACCTGTTGCACCCCCTGTGTCTGCTTCCCCTATTAACATTCCTTCCTCTGAATCCCCCTCTCCTCCTAAAATAATCTTCGATAATCCCCACAGCACTTTTGAAAATGTTCTCCGTTCTTCTGATTCAATTCCTAGTTTGTCTTCTTCATCTTTTGATATTGGGGACACGTCCATGTTTGATCATTTTGTGATGAATACTGAGCAAGTTTCAAGTGCCAATGTAACAGGTGTGGTTTTTACCAACACCCTGCCTATTGTTTCTACCACCAGTACAAGCACAGTTCCAGGAACATCAGCGGTAGGAATGGATCCCAATGTGAATACTTCTCTGCTTCCACCTTGGTTGTCAGCTTACACGCCAAAGAGAAAAAAGCAAGTCATCTCTCCAGATGATTTTGATTTCACTAAGTTGGTACCTGCAAAACCTAAGGCCCCAAGAAACCAAAGATCCTTTCCAGGGTACTTGAAGATAAGGGGCATAAATTTCTAGAGATAGCAAAACCCCCACAGGATGCAACTGTTGAAAATTTTGATATGAATGACTACTCAATTTCTAGGGTTGAATTGGGTAAAATCACCCATGAAAGCACTAAAAATGATATGCAGTCAGCCATGGACATCCTGATCCAGAAGTTCGACAGGGAAAAAGAAATGAAAGATTATTACAAAGCAAAGGCAGAACAGCTAACTGCAGTGGTAAGAAAGATCACTTTGAATTCAGAAGCAGTTACTCCAGAGGCCGTTTCTGTAGAAGACCCCATCATTCTGAAAGCAGAAAAGACTCACCTCAGAGGAAAAGTACTTGAAGAGTACTTAGACAGGATGCGAGCGCAAGGAATCTCTTTGCTCACGGATGTATTTGAAAAAACGGATAAGATGAGGAAAGTAAGGGCAAAACTCAATGATCTCATTGATGCCATCTCTCAAGATATTGAGCGCACAGAGGATACTCATGATAAGTGGGTGGAAATGAGGAAGCTAAAAATAAGTACCTTAATATCCATTGGTGCCATTTCCAACAGGGATTCATACACAGAAACAAAGGAAGCTCTGATGTACAGGAGCAGTATGCTAAGGAATTTGATCAAAGATCTTGAGGCTGCAAAAGAAATCAGCGAAGAAAATGATGTCAACCTTTTGCATAAGTTGGAGGAACTGCCGTGTAAATTGGTATCACAAGATAACCAATTTCTTTCAGCAGAAGAAATGGTTAAGGAATTTGAAGACATGTTCCAAAAAGAATTTGAAGATAAAGCATTTTCAATAACTTCTGTGGACAACCTCTTAGACAACTAGTTAACCTTGGACAATCTGAAAACCAGGTTAACTAATCATGCCAAGTCAATCACTACAGTGAGGGACGCCATAGTGAGGGCCAGGATGATCTTCAAAAACGCATTCAACCCAGATAGCATTGAAATGCAAGCGGCCTTCACTATGTATGATCACCACGTGAGAAAAAGTGGTGACACAAATTGAAGCAGCTGGTTTTTCCCCTTAGTTTATTTTCTAATTTTCACATGTACTTTCAAAACAATTTTGGACATTTTTACATGTACATTTTCAATATGTAATTACATGTAAAAATATAGGAAGTCCCAAGTCAATAAGGACTCCTATTTTTGAATAAGTCAAAGTAGTTGTAGATTTCCTAGATTTTCTCAAGGTCTTTCCCTATAAATAAAGGGGACCTCTTTTGTAAATATCTATCTTTTGTCTATTGCAAGAAAACTCTGGCGAATTGAGAATCAAATCAAGACTTTGTGCTTTTTGTGAAAATCAATATTCAAATATTTATCAATACAAGAAAGCAAGTTCAATTCCAATCTTTGTCTTGGAATTATTTGTGTTGTGATAGTTTTGTTCTTACGTCTTGCTATCATAATCTTATTTGATAATAATTGAAGTGTGGAGTTTGTTTCAAGTGATTGGAGAGCGCTCTTAATTTGATTCTGATAAACTTTGTGTTATCAAATCAGTTGTGGGTTATATGTTCATGTTTGTGAAAATACAATAGTTTGGAGACTTTGTGCTGCAAGTTGTTCTATTTGATTTACTTTTATCATCTTGAAGAGGAGTGAAGACTTTGGGCTGCATTCTACTTCAAATAGTTCTATTTACAAGTAATCAGTGAGGTAACAGAAAACTTTGCATTTCTGTGATTTTGTGATAAATTAGAAGTTTTATATCAAGAGTTTGAAATATATACATCTATTCTGAAAAAGAGAATGAGATGAGATGGAACCACCACCAACATAGTTTTTAGTGTACATAAATTTGATAAGTTGTTTGATTTGCAAAAGTTAAATAATTAGAGGGAACCTCCCCTTGCTGAGAGGAGAGACTTTGTCTCATCATAGTTGTGGCTGATATATCCATTTTACCGTTAGCAAGTTAACGACAAAATATTCACCCAACATCCTCGCTACCAAACACTCATCTCCATGAGTACACCCTTGAAATGACTTTGCAAACCTTTATTTATACACAACATCAACTTAGGAACAAACATCTAAGTCAGCAAGCAACCACAAGAACATTCGCAAGGTGTATAATTCATCCGGTCGGCCAGTCACAGAAAGAACACCTTCATCCGGAAGTATTTCTTCAATTCTGGGCTCCAATTCTGATGCGGACCATCAACACGAACTGAACATAATCCAAGGACCTTCACAAGCTTTCCTGAATCACCAGGAACATTCACACTTCCTCTACTTACTGAAATCCTTCTCTCCTACATCCGAAACCTCAAGAACATAGTCTGTTATCACTGTCACAAAGGAATAGGTTCTTCCAGACCTTCAAACCACAAATCAATCTACTTGACACTTCACAAGGATGTCCTAAACACTTTCTCAAATCTGCAGAGTGGGATAATGCATTACCGAACATTACCGGACCTATCTGTCTCACTCTGTCACCACTGAGCACTTGTCTGAACTAGTTCTACTTGAGCGACCATAACTTCTTCACATCTTCATGCAGATCCCTAAAAACTTGACTGGAGCATCTCAAGACTTATATCTACAAACCCTTTAAACCGCATCCTCTGATCCTCAACCTATCTTGGACTTTTACCTTATTATCATCACTGTTCTTCACTGTTCCTGATTGAGACTAATTTTCTCAATATCCTCAGCACATAGCTCATCCAATCCTTCTCATTAATGTAACATGAGTATGTTGACATCAATGACAACACTGGTTCAACCCATACTTGCAACAGTCTTCACATTTGCATCCAAAGATGAAAACACTTGGCTATTTTCAAAGACCTAAGAGGATGAAAACCCTCTTAGATTGAACTACTTTGGAGGTGAGGATGAAAACCCTTATCTCTATCATTAACAATTCCATATGGAGGTTTATTTGGATATTCTATGCATATTTTTCAGGATTAAGCGATCAAGATTTGCAAGCAAATATTGGAGTGATATTGTTGGCTTGACGACTATTTCTTTGTAGATTTATAGACTTAATTGGAGTTATTGACATCATTTTTTGAGTTTCACATTAAAAGAATGGGTCGTTACTATAATCCTAGGTTAAATTTAAAAGTTCATATATTTTAGAGGTTAACCACCATCATTTCTAATAGATATATTGACTAAGATTGAGTGCCACATTCCTTGGAGGAGTCCATACAATGATAGAGCTGAATTGTACCCTTAGTCATACCTTTATTAATTGATATGGTAGGCTATTTGGTAATTGATAATTAATATCATTGCATTCACCATAGAGTGACTAAAATATTGAGGGTTTAATTATCCACCTTTGTCACTATACACCTTCCACTCTTAGCCATGACATTCTGTATAGGATTTATACCAACAAATGGGTGGTCGTACAGGTCTGAATTCATCACCAATATTGGTCTACATGTTTGTAGAACTAATGTACCATCACATTAGACAACCTATGAGTGAAATTGATGTAATTCTAAAATTGTATATTATAGCCCTACATAACAACATTATACTCATTTCCATTCAATGAAATATCAATTTGGGGTTTCATAAGTTGATTTTTTGTATTGAATACTACTATCACACATTTACCAGAAACAAATCATTTGATTCTACTCTCAATTTGGTTAATTTTTAATGCTTGAGGGTTTCATTTTGGTTGCCCATTGAAGTAGAGGGTTTGATTCAAGTATTTTCAATCATTTTCTTTTTGTAATCAACATTGCACATAATTTATAGTTTTTGTTTTTAGTTGGCATTTTGTTTCAAAAATTTAGAAAATACAAAAATATTAGAAAATTATAAAAACTATAACTTGGGTACATTACAGTGGTATCAGAGTAGTGATCTTGCCAGTTGGCTTGGGGAAGAGCTAATCTTGTGATGTAGATCTAGTTTGATGCACAAAAGTAATAGAGAATTTAAATATTATTAGAGGGAGAGAAGAAAGGTAAAAGAAGAGGAAACCATGGGTGACTGAGATAGGAGAGAAGAAATAAACATCTAGGAAATCATTAACAGAAGTAAAAGGGAGTTGACTAGGGAGATCCAAAATTCCATGGGGGAGTCTATGTCAAAGATGACTTGAACTTTGAGGGAATTGAATCACTATTTCAGTGCATCCAAGCCAATCTGAAATATCGCAAGTGAAGTGAGCAATTTATCCAATGAGAGGGCCTCAATCAACTTTCCCACTAAGACATTCTGGGAAGAGTTCCTACAAAGAGAAGAAGAAGATCCATTAGAGAAGGAGAAACATTTATAGCCTCACATGGAAGATGATATTGCAAGGTATCATGAAAATTATAATCCTCTAATTCAGGCAATCTATAATGACTTATAATTGGAGAGTTCTATTATTTGAGGACAAAGAATAGGCATAAAAGAGGAAGGAGATATCTTCTTGATAAGCATTGAGAAGACATACAACATTGATTGGGTAAGATCACCATACTTACATATGATGGATCAAACAAATGTTTATCTAGGGCTTGGTTACATAAGTTGGATACATACTTTTCATTGAATCCTATGTATGAGGAAGAAGCAATTAAGTTTTCTACCCTTAATTTGGAGGGTGTGTCTCATGAGTGGTGGTATTGTGGCATGATTACACAAGGGCATAGTTCCATCACTACCTTAGAATAATTGAGCTAGAGGTTGATAGAGAGGTTTGCCAGGAAGGATCTAGAGGTTCATTTTAGAGAGCTCTAGCATAGTTGAGGTAGGAGGGCACAATAGAGCATTATGTGGAAAAGTTTTAGAGGTTATCATTGATGGTATTAGATGTGACAGAGAAGAGACTCATTGTGCTATTTGTGGAGGGTCTAATCAAACCTCTTAAGGTTTTGGTTAATGATTTTGATCCAATATCCTTGTAAGATGCCATCTAGAGATATTTGAACTTGGAGAATTTAGTGGCTAAGAAAAACACTTCCTCCTGTATACAGCTAAAAATGACATGACTTTGCCTAAATAAATATTTTAAATATTTATTTCATCTTAATATTCCTCTATCAATAAATAAATAAATCAATTTATTTATTTGATTCATTTTACTCCCATTAATTGAATAAATTTCATTTATTTAATTAATTTCATCAATATCAACTTTATTCTTCTAAACAATTAAATAATTTTAATTATTTAATTAAATCATTCATTCTTCCAAATTTAAATAAAATGCAAATTTATTTAAATTGAATCTCAGTCTCCAAAAATAAAATATAATCAAATATTTTATTTATTCTTCTAAATCTTGCACAAACAAATTAAATAAATTTATTTGTTTAATTTGCTTTCTTATCTTCTAAAAATAAAACTTCCTTGTCATGCAAAAGAAAAAGCTGAGTTAACTGATTTAAAGCAACCTTGTTTTTATCAACAAATTTTTAAATTAGAAAAATATATTCTAATTTATGAAATCAAAGCTCATCCTCAACAAGAAAGCAGTTAACTCAACAAAGCAACTTTTTGAATGACACGTCTTCTTTCTATTCGCGTACGTTCTCTCAAACATCCTCTACCATTGATCTTCTTATTTCTTTTACATCGTTGATATTCTCTCACAAGGCTATAAATGCCCCTCTATTCTTCCATTTTCATATCAAGAAGCTTTTAAGTAAGATTACTCTGTCTAATCCATAGCGTGCCATTGGAACCCCCACTCTCACATAGCTTATTCATCCATCATTTATTGCATTGAAGTTCATCTTCAATACAATAAGTATTTGAGCCATTTCTCCCTTGTCATCTTGAGGAACACAAAGAAAGGAAGCAAGCTTCCTGAGGGCTACTTTCATCACCAAAGATCAATCGAGAATAGGCAAACAATGGAAGTCGCCAGGTAACAAAGCACTATAAGTTTGTTTATTGATTTTAAATCTTTGTTATTTGCATATTCCATTGAGTTATTAGGTTTATGATTCATTTTAATATTATCCAATTTTCCCCATAACACCTCCAAGTTCCCACCTATGGGGTAGCATAAGAAACCTTTTTATAATGGTTTCCATTAACCAAAGACATTACCTCCAAACCCAAACAAAGTTGAAGATTCTCATAATGAGCTTCAAAGGAAGAAGTTGTTCTTTTCTTGTAGATAGCCTTGAGACCTTGGGCATAGATTCTTGGTGAAGGGACATGTACACTACATAGAGCTTGTTTTAGATGAGGATTTAGTTATAAAAAAACTAGAGCCTGAGGTTGTCGTTGATGAGCTTGAGCTTGAGGACAAGGAAGAAGGAGAGTCTTTGGGAGGAACCCTTGCTACTCTTTCTAGAGCACCCAAGTATCATCCTTTTTGAGTTCATGGAGTTTTGAAGGGTCATAGAGTTATAGTGTTGATTGATAGTACGAGGGATTGGTAACTAGGAAGAGATTGAGAATAGAATATTTTGAAGCGTTGAATGTTTTTGTAGCTAATGGATTCACTATACCTTGTACCAAGAGGATTTGGCATCTTGATATCAATTTGGGGAGGCATATAGTGCACGATAATTTGTGTGGTTAGCATAGGAGAGACAAATGTGGTTTTGGGTGTGCAATGGTTGCATTCACTTGGAGAGTTTACCCAAAACTATTAGACTATGGAGTTGAAGTTCAAATCCAAAGGCAAGGAGGTGGTTCTTCAAGGCCATTCTAATGGATCCCCTAGATTTGTTTTGTCCAAGAGGATCGAGAGAGCTTTTTGTAGAGGCTAAGTATCTTGGGAAACATAATGTTTGATTATGGATGCACATTCATCCTAGAGTGAGAAATCTTATCACATTGATATTCAATCCATTGTGGATAAGCATAGCATGGTGTTTAGTGACATTCCTCCAAGTTTGCCACTAGATAGAGGTTTTTAGCATGTCATTGAGTTGGAGGAAGGATCTAAGTTGATCATCACTACCTCTTATCACCATCCTAGGAGGCATAAGAAAGAGATTTAGAAGGCAATTAAGGAATTACTAGATATGAGACACACAAGAGAAGTTCTAGCCTAGTTCATTCCTCCATGGTTTTGGTCAAGAAGGATGGTACTATGAGGATGTGTATTGATTATAGGGAACTCAACTAGAAGACAATAAATAATTGCTATCCAATTCCCAGGATTGATGAGTTGATTGATGAGCTCTATGGGGTAGCATACTTCTCCAAGATTGATCTTTGATTGAGGTATTATTAGATAAGGGTTAGAGAGAAGTATGTGCAGAAGATAACTTTTAGATGTCACTAGGGGAATTGTGATTTCTTGTTCATGCCTTTTGGATTGAGAAATGCATCAACCACTTTCTAGCCTTGCATGAATCAACTATTCATTAACTAGTTGAGGAGGTTTGTGTTGGTTTTCTTTGATAATATACTTATCTATAGCAGGACTTGGGAGGATCACTTGAGACGCATAGATGAGGTTCTTGGTATTTTAAAGTAGTAGTCACTTTCTTCCAAAGCATCTAAGTTTGATTTTGGGATGCCAAAGATTTTCTATTTGGGGTATAAGATTAGTGCCCAAGGTGTTAGAGTGGATGATGAGAAGATAAAGGAAATCCTAGATTTGCCTCCACCTAAGAATCTATTACACTTGAGAGGGGTTTTCAGTATTTACATCTATTACATGAGGTTTGTCAAGTCATTTTCATGGTTAGATGCACCATTGACAGATTTGACAAAGAAGGGAGCCTTCTCTTGGATTGATTTTACGTAATGAGATTTTGGTAAGGTTAAGGAGGTAATGAGTATGTCCTATTTTAACTATTCCTAATTTTTTACTTCCATTTGTGTTAAAGTGTGATGTTTTAGGAGAGGAGATTGGGGCATTTTTTATGCAAAATAAGAATCCCATAGCATTTGAGAGTAGGAAGCTCAAGGAGGTATAAAATATATTCTCTATCTATGACAAGGAAATGTTGGCCATCATGCATGTCTTGACCAAGTGTAGATAGAATTTGGTTTGTGGGATATTTATGGTGAAGACAAATTACAATAGCTTGAAGTTATTCTCTAATCAAAAGGACTTGAATGATAGGCAACATAAGTGGGTACGTAAGTTACAAGATTATGATTTTTACATTGAGTATGTCAAGGGAAACAATAATGTTGTATCTGATGTAGTATCTAGGAAACCATATTTGTGCTCTATGACTAATATATTTACTCATTAGAAGGCTTCTATACTAGTTGAGTTTTCCAAGAATGCATTTGCTACTAAAATTTTGGATGGCAAGTTACATGATGATAGGCATAAGGTGGCTAATGAACTCATCCTCTATAAGGATATAGTATATCTTGTTCCAAAGTCAAAGGTGAAGGAGAAGGTTTTGAGAGCATGACATGACACACCTTTGGCAGGCCATCCAGGGTACTACAAAACTTACAAACATGTGAGAGAGTGGTTTTCTTAGAAAGGACTCAAGGAGGATGTCCTTAAGCACATTAGGGAGTGTCTTGCATGCCAACATAACAAAACAAAACAGGTGTTTCTTGCAATTTTGTTGCAGCCCTTGCCTATTAGAAATAAAAACAGGAGAGTATTTTAATGGGTTTCATCACTAGCCTTCATGGATGAGTTCATGGTAAGGATTGTATCTATGTGGTAATTAACAAGCTCACTAAATATGCTCATTTCTTTGCTATATCTTTGTAGTTCAAGCCACCACAAGTGGTTGATTTATTTTTCAGAGAGGTGTTTAGACTTCATGGTTTATCTAGAAACATAGTGAGTGAAAGGGATGATAGGTTCCTTAGTTTATTTTGGAAAGAGATCTTTCGGTTGATAGATACAAAATTGAGTCCCAAAACTAGCTATCACCCTCAAATAGATGGGAAAACCAAAATTGTGAACAAGTGGATTGAGGGATATTTGAGGAATTATGTAGTAAGATAGCAAAAGGCTTGGATCACATAGCTCTATTTTGGAGAGAATTGCTACAACACTTCATATCACATGTCCATGTAGGTATGACTCCATTCAAGGCTTTGTATGGATATGATGCTCTTTATTTTATGGATTAGGTCATTACATATTATAGGGTGCCTGGGGGAAGAGATTTTGGAGTTGTTATGTTAGAAAATGTCCCCTTGGGGGCTTTTCCCTCTTAAGGTTTAGCTCCCGGGTCTTTAGAATGCATTTAGAGCATCTTACATGATTTTGATGACTCCCGATGAGAAAACTCTGAAGTTTCATGACAAATAAGACTCAGGGGATGCACTTAACATAAATCTTGCCCGAAATAGGGGGAGGACATGGACGCCCGCACCCTAGTCCTACCATATTTTCGGTAAGGACCAATTTCAAAGTGTCAGTTTATGACCCTTATTTAGGTCCTATGCCGACATGGTAAGTTTGACTTATGAAATTCTTAGCAGGAATGTTTGTAGTTGCATATATAACCATGTTTAGGCATTCATTTGTAAACTAGATGGAAAATTTGATGAGCATTGTGATTTTGGGAAAGTGATTCAAAGGTATCATTGTGTTGCAGAGCAGTACTTTGTTGTTCTTGTGTTTGAATTTGCAGATTTAGCATCCATCTCCTCATGGCGTGAAGAGCATATTCCTCCCATGAGATCTTCACTACAAGGTGATATTTGTTGGTTCCCAAATCTGCACACATCAAATCTTAAAGATTTGCCACTTCTTATACCTAGATTCAATGAGAGATTTGGCTAACGGAGTGGGAGATTGTCTCTTATCTCCCCTTCACTTCAAGTTCTACCACACCTAGGGGGTATCCCTCATTCAAAACTAAAAGATTTATCTTTGACTAACTCAGGCATAATGCTCTCATGTATGCACCAAGATTTGTAAGATAAACCCTAGACTAACAATATTCTTGGATTATCTAACTGGTTAAATTTGAGAACATGCAACACCTAAACCTAAACAAAATAAACATGAAATAGTTTGAATGATTTGTCTTTTAAATGCAATGATTTCCTAGACCCTTTAGGCAAGTAAATCCTGGACCGGTGCTTTATCAAGGCAACAGAGTCAGACCCATCACTGCAAATGTTCCCTCATGACAACAAAACTTCATATCCAGAGGACCCAAAATAAAATATTATTGCCTCACAATAATATGTCCAAGAAAAAGTATTATATGTGATTCTATGCTTTAATAATCCCTTGATATAACACATTTCCCCTTATACTTGACTCAAAGCAATTTAATCCATTCCTTGAATAGATGCAACAAATCAGATATATCACATAGCAAATGTATATGAATGAGTTCAGAAACCCTTAGCAATCTCATTCAAAAGAAAAATGCTCATACCCAAGGAGACAATCACATATAACACACACAAATAGTGTTTTTCATATAACTTAATTTGGAAAGAATATTGTCATTTAGAAATTTATCATTTATAAAATAGAAAATACCTCTGCACCCAAACAAAGTGAACCAAGTCTACAATAGAAAATGCTCCCCAAAGTGTGGATATCTTGTATCCAATGACTAGAAGAATCCCTTAAAATGCAACATCATGCTCTCTTATAGAAATAAGAGCATGTTGCCCTAAAAATTAATTACATCATGGCAATAGCCAAGTTTTCACAATGTAATCTACTACCAATAAGCCTGAGAAATTATAAAATATACAAAAAAGAGAGGAATAAAATATAATATGTGGAGCTAAATATTTTAACTTGTTATTCCCCCTTTTACTTATCCACATTTAAGTTTTGCAAGTGCCGGGCATCTCATTTTGCATTGTCGCACGGCCTCCACTATAGACTCCTTGCCCCTCTGTGCTACTGTGAAATGAGGCTGTGGGGAGTCTCTTCTAGCTTTTCCTTGACGGAATCCAACTCGAAAGAACATAGAAAATACATTGCAACAGCTTGTCAAACTAATTTTGCCCAACTCATTTTTATTTTCGGGTCGTTTTTGTTGTTGCAGGGGCGCTTTTATGGTTGTGGGCACCCAAAAATCATCACAAATGTGTCTTAAACCTCTGCCCAAGCAATAGAATAGGATAGGGGACGAATTTAAGGCATAGAGAAACAATTTTTAGCCGAATAGAGCCTCCAAAAATTGCCTGGAAACCCAAAAACGTGAATCAGCAATCACCCTGCATCACTTCTTGCTTGAATCTGCCTGAAAGACCTCCAAGAATGCCTCAGTGGGGAGGGAAACACCTTACTCAAGCTGCAGAGAGGAGACCAGGTCAAAAGCTGCTCAGAAAAGCCTATATCGCACCATCGCATGGCTTTTGGAATGCAGGCAATGCAATGGTGCGAAATGCCCAATTTTGGACTTTATTTCATTTGCCCTCCTCTATAATGTATAAACATTATATTAATGTTTATATTAAACCTTTCTCTCCTCATTTTGCGAATTAAAATATGTAAATAATATTCCTTTTAAAATGCATTTTGGAAACTTAGGAGAAATACTTATTACTTAATTTCTTCCCTCGGGCAAACGACGCATTTCCACTGTGGGCAAATGGGATGTTGAAGGGTAATGAAAATTTGCAAAGGGCCATTATTAATTATTTAGAGCAAACCCATTTCCTCATAATTTGCTTCGTTGAAAGAATTTTAGAACCTCCTTTGTAAATTGGTCTATCAGATGCCTTCACCGCAACTGGAATGCATTAAAATAATGCATCACATGGTCTCTGATTTTGATGAAACTGGAATTGGAGATGTATTGGACCAAGGTGAGAAATGGGTCGCCCTCAGAATTACAAGATTTGAAACTTTTCAGAACACCAAATCTACCCCGGTCGCAGTTAGAAAAGAATTAAATACCCTATCAAAACTCCTCTTGGAAGCATGAAACTGGGCAGACATGTTACCATATGCACCAAAAAACTTCCCACTATATAGATTTGTAAGATGATCCCTAAGTTGCAAGATTTTAATCGGTGAAGGTGACCTCTGAGGTAGATTGAGCAACATGTCGACCCAGCCTCCGTCGACACATTGAAATGAGATAGGCACTTCAAATTTACAAAATTTGAAGGTGCCAATAGTGGCTCTTGCTCGGGGATGCATGCCTCTTGCAGGCATGGTGAGATTCCAGTTATCTCCGGGACGTAGACCAGGTGCCTACTCCATTGGGTTGTGCAAATGCTCTATCTGCAATGCTCTGATTCACAATTTTCAAACATTATTTGGAGGGCCTTGGCCCCCAAAAATGAAGAGCCAGAACCCTCCTCTGTCAAATACCCTGTTTTCATCAGACTGTATCAGATCAATTCTGGAAACATATTTGCAAATTGTTTGTTCACTGATATTTGTACTAACACTCGTCATCATACCAATGCAATCATCACTGCTACTACGAAAAATCTAAAATTTGAAATCAGAAAGCAAGTGAAAAGCACCATCAAATGGCAAGCACAAATCACTATCATATACTACTAAATGTCCCTCCCACTGATCTAAAAAATAAACTGCTTCATAACCCAGTGAGTAACAAGTACCACAAGATCTAACTTCATTCCTCATTTCAATACTAAAACTGAAATCTTTATAAAATATCTCTGACAACCCAATCTGCAGATTATCTCCATTACATATCAAATCTAAATTAGTAAAAGTGAAAGATTCATACACAGTCAGTGGATTTATGCTTGGATTTTGCCCCCTTTCAAGCAAGAAGTCACCTTCTTCACTGAACATGAAATACTCATATACAAGCAACATCTCCACTTGCTTTGCTGAGCACCGACTTTCATATTCATATAAACCTCTCAATCCTAAAGTAAAGATTTGCAAAGCATACTCACACAAGTAATCATAATCAATTAAAAATTGATTATACTTACAGTTACCACGACCAACAAGCTGAAGGAGCTCACCTTTTGAAACATCCTCATATCCCTCATTATTGTGCTTGATACTTTCATCATTAAACTCTACCTAAAATACTTCAAAAGAAGGCTTGAAAAATTCAGAATACAACCCATTATCAGAATCCTTATACTAATGGATATCAATGTTGTCCTCTGTTGTGTCAGTATGAATATCTAAAACTTCTTTATCCTCAACAAAGTATACATTTTCATCAAAGGTAAACATTTCCATTTCCACCTTGTGGTCATGATCAACATAAATGGAAGGGTCAACAAATTGTTCACCTTCAAATAAGTGAGCATCCCGTTCATGTAAGACAAAAACTTCCATCTTTGCTTCATGTGGATTATCATGAACAGTTGAAATACACTCACCTGTGAATGCAACATACCTTGTATCAATGTTCCTTTTTGATCCTCCAACTACAGTGTCATAGGATACATCTTCATGTATGTCTTTTACTTCATCATGTATGCAATCTACATCTACATATCTCTCTTCTATGGGCTGATTACCATCTTGTTCTTCATCATTGCAGGATGTATTTTCATTTTTTGCCACAATCTCTTCATCTTTATGTATCACACCATGATTGCATTCCACAATCACCTCTAAATCCTTCCATAAACCCAATCCAATCAAATATTTGATCAAGATTTTCAGGCTTCAATTCTTCAGGCAAAGTGCTCAGACCTGATTCATAGACTTCACAAAATAAGTCAATACACAAAGAATCCTCAGGTCTACAATACTCTGGAATTTCCATTAAAATCTTCATGAATCGTGTATACAGAGCATAAGGTGATTCTCCTTCTTGTCTCCTCAAGTCAAATAATGGTTGAACATAAAACTTAGGATCAGCAGTACCCATATTATGTTCACAAGTTGTTTGAAACTCTCCATGATTCACATGAGGCAATGATGAACAAGTGGAACAACAAGAACACATTCATCTTGAAAACTATCCAGACTCTTTGTTTTACATTGCTGAACCGCATAAGATGTTGTGTAATAACCAACACTCGCAGCCATGTATCCCATTGGCATTCCATATTTCTTATTATTCTCAATATCCATAGCAAATTTATTGGCTTGATGCAATGTGATAGGTTCCTAATTTCTCAACAAATAACTCATTTCTTCATCAAATGCAGCCAGATAGATTGCCAAACATAATGCATCATTTTGTCTCATATATTCTGGTATATGTTTGAGTAGTTTTGAAAATCTTAAGTTGAAGGCTGGAACCAACTCATCATTTTCTTTCTGAATGTTCATGAATTGATTAACTAATGAAATCACATTAGTCCTTTCACCAAATTGTTCAAGAAATGCAACTTTGAGCTCATCCCATGAAGAAATAGAATAGTCAAGCAAGAATGAAATCTAGTCCCTAGCATCATTTTACAAAGTTTGAACAAAAAGTCTCATAACAGCATCTTCATGTTCAACCTCAAAATCATCCATTAAATCACAAAAAACTTTAGATGCTTGCTTGCTGATTCAGAATTCTATCCATTATATTTTGGCAAACACTTTCTAATTTCATTGGGGACAACATTTGGGTAACCACTAATACCATTGAAATTTAGGGCTTTGTATCTTTCAATAGAGAATAACCTTTTCTAAGGACATGACATAAATTGTTGTCCCAATCTAATCATTTTGCATGAAAGAGATGAAGTACCTGGAAGTGTGTTGCAACTTCAAATAGGTCCAACAGTAGAGTCGCCACCTTTCCAAAGAGGACAAAACATCAAAAGTTGAAAGCTCCTACTTGAGAAATTATATTCTAGATTCACATCACCAGCAGAGCACCCTTACAACTTCTTTTAACTTGCTGCAACACCTTCCACTTTAGACCGTGAAAACCTTTAACTCATTTGACTCTCCCAAAAGATGAATAGCTGCGTTCTCCCCAATAGAGTTGCCAGTTCTGTTGGTTCCCAAATTTGCACACATCAAATCCTAAAGATTTGCCACTTCTTATACTCATATTCAATGAGAGATTTGGCCAACGGAGTGGGAGATTATCTCTTATCTCCCCTTCACTTCAGGTTTTGTTGCGCCTAGGGGGTATCCCTCATTCACAACCAAAAGATTTATCTTTGACTAACTTAAGCATAATGCTCTTATGTATGCACCAAGATTTGTAAGATAAACCTTAGACTGACAATATTCTTGGATTATCTAACTGGTTAAATCTGAGAACATGCAACACCTAAACCTAAACAAAATAAAACATGAAATAGTTTGAATGATTTGTCTTTTAAATGCAATGATTTCCTAGACCCTTTGGGTAAGTAAATCTTGGACCAGTGCTTTCTCAGGGCAACAGAGTCAGACCCATCACTGCAAATGTTCCCTCATGACAACAAAACTTCATATCCAGAGGACCCAAAATAAAATATTACTACCTCACGGTAATATGTCCAAGAAAAGTATTATCTGTGACTCTATGCTTCAATAATCCCTTGATATAACACATTTCCCCTTATACTTGACTCAAAGCAATTTAATCCATTCCTTGAATAGATGCAACAAATTAGATATATCACATAGCAAATGTATATAAATGAGTTCAAAAACTCTTAGCAACCTCACTGAAAAGGAAAATGTTCATACCCAAGGAGACAATCACAGATAACACACACAAACAATGTTTTTCATATAACTTAACCTAGAAAGAACATTGTCATTCAGAAATTTATCATTTACAAAATAGAAAATACTTCTGCACCCAGACAAAGTGAACCAAGTCTGCAACAGAAAATGCTCCCCAAAGTGTGGATATCTTGTATCCAAAGCCTAGAAGAATCCCTTAAAATGCAACAACATGATCTCTTATAGAAACAAAAGCATGTTGCCCTACAAATTAATTACATAATGGTAGTAGGTGAGTTTTCACAATGCAATCTACTGCCAATAAGCCTGGGAAATTATAAAATATACAAAAGAGAGGAATAAAATATAATATGTGGAGCTAAATTGTTTAACTTGTTATTCCCCCTTTTACTTATCTACATTTAAGTTTTGCAAGTGTCGGGCATCTCATTTTGCATTGTTGCACAGCCTCCATTGCAGACTCCTTGCCCTCTGCGTTGTTGCGAAATGAGGCCGTGGGGAGTCTCTTCCAGCTTCTCCTTGATGGAATCCAACTCAAAAGAACATAGAAAATACATTGCAGCAGCTTAAACCAATTTTGCCCAACTCATTTTTATTTCTGGGTCATTTTTGCTATCACAAACGCGTCTAAAACCTCTTCCCAAGCAATAGGATAGGATAGGGGCTGAATTTAAGGCAAAGAGCAGCGATTTTGAGCAAAATAGAGCCTCCAAAAATTCCTTGGAAACCCAAAAATGTGAATCAACAATCACCCTGCATCACTTCCTACCTGAATCTGCCTGAAAGACCTCCAAGAATGCCTCAGTGGGGAGGGAAACACTTACTCATGCTACAGAGAGCAGAGCAAGTCAAAAGCTTCTCAGAAAAGCCTATATTGCACCATCGCATGGCTTTTGGAATGCAGGCAAAGCACCAGTGCAATGGTGCGAAATACCTAATTTTGGACATTATTTCATTTGCCCTCCACTATAATGTATAAACATTATATTAATGTTAATATTAAACCTTTCTCTCCTCATTCTGCTGATTAAAATATGTAAATAAGATTCCTTTTAAAATGCATTTTGGAAACTTAGAAGAAATAATTATTATTTAATTTCTTCCCCCGGGCAAACAATGCATTTCCATTGTGGGCAAATGTGATTTGGAGGGTCGTGAAAATTTGCACAGGGCTATTATTAATTATTTAGAGCAAACCCATTTCCTCAGAATTCGCCTCACTGAAAGAATTTTGGGACCTCCTTTGTAAACTAGCTTGTTGGATGCCTCTGCCGCAACTAGAATGCATTAAAATAATGCATCACATGGTCTCTAATTTTGATGAAACTGGAACTAGAAACATATTGGACCAAGGCGAGAAATGGGTCACTCTCAGAATTGCGAGATTTGAAATTTTTTAGAACACCAAATTTAGCCCAGTCGCAGTCAGAAAAGAATTAAATACCCTATCAAAACTCCTCCTGGAAACACGAAACTGAGCAGGCATGTTACCATATGCACCAAAAAACTTCCCACCATATGGATTTGTAAGATGATCCCTGAGTTGCAAGATTTTAATCGGCAAAGGTGTCCTCTGGGGTAGGTTGAGCAGCATGTTGACCTAGCCTCTGTCGACACATTGAAAAGAGATAGGCACTTCAAATTTACAAAATTTGAAGGTGCCAACAATATCAATTGTATTTTCTATCATTTATCATTTGGATTTTGCCTTTATCCCACAGGGATACACAATCTTTATCTGACAACGGTGTTCGGAAGACTTGAATGTCTCTCTGGGGCTTGACTGAGGCAAGCCTCTAAACACCACAACCCCCAACCCATTTTTATGTAATTGTAGGTCATAGGTTGTGAAAGTAGAAAAAATGGAGTTGCAGGAGAGTAGTGTAGACTGTCAAAATTGCAGATCAGAGAAGAAAATAGGGACCTGGACTCGGGTGCCCGCTCATTAGACCTTTGGATTCCACAACAGGAAAATCTCTAGAACAACATGAACAGGTTGCAAACAAGGTTTCCGGATCTTGACAAAAACTGTGACATTGGACTAGGGCGCCCGCTCATTAGTCCCTGACTTTTTCACTTTCTGAACTTCAAAATCTGGTATGCATTTGATTACTATTTGATATCTCTATGTGTGATCATTTTCCATAATTTGTCCGTTTGTTCATGAATTCATGTAATTAGGGTTTTGAGTATAATTGGGCTTAATTGAACAACTAAATCACACAATTCCATTCTTCCCCTATGTTCCACGTGACAAAAAGTCTGTAGCAGGTTCCTCTACTCGGCTGATGTCCTTGAATGTTTAGTGGTGAAAGGAGGATCAAGACAAACCATCAAAATCAACCCTAAACACCTTACTCTCTTTTTCATCTTAAACAGGACTCACTCAAAGGACAACAAGCACAAAATCAACAAAATATGTATGTAGATTACCATAGCTTAGAGAGGAATTTTTAGGTTGGAGATTTGGTGTTTTTGAGGTTGTAGCTTTATAGGAAATCTTCCCTCAAAATGAGTGGAGTTGAAAAGCTCAAACCATGTTTCAATGGGCCCTACAAATTTTTGAGGAGGATTGGAGAGGTTCCTTATGAGATTGAGTTGCCAAAACATTGTAGGATCCATAATGTGTTTCATGTTTCATGCCTTAAACTTGGACACTTGGACAACATGTCACTCCTTCTATAGAGTTGCCACCACTTGATAAGGCTAAGTTGATTTGGTGCCTGAAGAAATCATTGATGTGTGAGAGAGAATAAATTTAGGAATAGGAGCATAACAGAGTATTTGGTGTGTTGGAGTCTTCCACTTGAGGATTGCACTTGGAGGGTGCAAAGACTCTTGATCATCCTAATCTACAATTACTTGAGGACAAGCAATTTCACGAAGGGCACACTATTATGTCCCTTTTTTCAAATTAGTATGTCATGGAGAGGACCTCTAGCCTATCCTCTTTTGACACGGGCTATAGGATTGAGCAAGAGAAAATAGTTATAATATTATTTTTAGGTTGGGCCTGATAATTCTTTATTTAAGGGGCAACATATAATATTATTATATTTAATTAATTTTTTTTTAAAAATTAATTATTAAAAAATATTTTTAAATACTTGGAGGGAAACTTAGATCCAAGGGCTCGATTTGGAAAGGAATAAAAAGGTGACACTTGGCTTCATTTCATAATCACTATTTCATTTGGCATTTTCACTTTGGAGTTTTGTGTTTGAATTTGCATCTAAGGATGAAAACCCTTGGTTGTTTTCAAAGATCTAGGAGGATGAAAACCCTCTTGGATTTCTACTTTGGAGGTGAGGACGAAAACCCTCATCTCTAGCATTGGTAATTCTACACAAGGGTTGCAGGTTGTGCTGATTCGAAGAATTTGTGTGTATTTTTTAGGATTAAGCAATCAAGATTTGTAGGTAAATATTTGGAGCGACATTGTTGGTTTGAAAACTGTTTCTTTGCTAATTTTTAGAGTTGATTGACATCATTTTCTGAGTGCCACATTGAAGGAAGGGATTGATGCGACAATCCTAGGTTAAATTTAGAATTGCATATATTTTGGAGGTTGCCCACCATCATTTCTTGTCGATGTATTGACTAAGATTGAGCGCCACATTCCTCAGAGGAGTCTATATAATCCGAGTGGTGAATTGTACCCTCATCCATATCTTTATTGATTTCTATTTTAGGTTATTTGATCACTGATTATTAATATCATTACCTTCACCATCGAGCGACTAAAATATTAAGGGTTTAATTATCCACCTTTGTCATCGTACACCTTCCTCTTGCAGCTGCGATAATTCATATAGGATTTATACCAGCAAAGGAGCAATTGTATTGGTCTGAATCCATTGCCAATATTGGTCTACATGTATGTATAATTGCTATACCATCACATTAGCATCTTGTGAGTGAAATTGATGTTGTAATTCAAAAAAATTATATTGCAACCCTGCATAACAACATTGTTCTCATTTCCATCAAATGGAATATTAGTTTGAGGTTTCATGTGATGATGTTTTTGTATTGAATACTATTGTAACATATTTACCAATAATAAATCATTTGATTCTACTCTCAATTTGGTTAGTTTTCAGTGCTTGAGGGTTTCATTCTGGCTACCCATTGAAGTAGAAGGTTTGATACAAGTATTTTTTAGTCTTTTTACTATTTTTAATTAACATAGCAAATAATTTCCAGTCTACTATTTTTAGTTAGCATTTTGTTTAAAAAAATAAAAAAATTATAAAAACTATAGCTAGGGAACATTACAGTTTTATTTTCAATTTGTATTAGAATTTTAAAGGTGAGTTTGAGAGGGAAAGACTACTGAGTTTTGGTAAGTCTCTTGATTGAAATATTATTATTTAATGTGATATAAAATTAAATTATTTTTAATTAATTAAAATTTTAAATAATTTTGAAATTAATAAATGTTATAATACCACTTGGACAACTTAAAATTAATCAATGCATTATTTTCATGGCCATGGAGATCATGGAAAAAAGGATAATGTGCTCACAATTCACAATGCTAAAGACAACTCCAAGGTAAGATTTGGGGTGGAGGAGGCCAAGGCAACTATCCATAGTAAGCACTCTCTTATGAATGACTTGATCAACCCAATAGGAGAGGACTCCTCCAACGAGGGTGATTGAGATACCTATAGAGGTCTTCCATGGTAGTATAATCCTTAAAGAACCACTATTAGCTCAATAGAGGGACTTGGACCTCTCTGCACTCCTTGTACTTCAATGTTGCCTAATGATTAACTCTCTCCTTTGGAGTCTTGCATCTTCATTTGGCCAATGTAATGATGAAGGGTGTAAATCATAAAACACACAAGAACAGAAATCACACATAGAAAATAGGAATGTTCTTTTATTGATTTGGACAACACATTATATTACAGAAGCTCAAATACAATCAGAGGATGAATCCTCCACAGGCTGCAACACATTACAGCTTCCTATCTCCAAACTTTGAAACCTTCTACCTTCTATACCCCCAAATCTACTAGGGTTTCTATTTCCCAACTTTTCTTGACTCTACACTTTCCCCCTTATCTCTACTACTACCAAGGGTCCCAAAAATGGTCATAAATAACCATTTTGGCAGCATCCAACCAAAATTTTGAAATTTGCAACTCCCTCCAAAAGTAGGTCAACTTTCGGGAACCATAATTTTTGATCTAGGTGTCTGATTGACGAACCATTTGAAGCACTGAAAAGATCATGAAGTGAACTATGACACCATAAATCTATAAATGGGTTTCTGTAAACTTTTTAGGGTGTTAAATGGGATGTTTAAGTACCTCATATCTAATTTTAGAACTTTTTCGAGAACCTCACAAAATTGAAACTTTAATATCTTGGAATCTAGACATGATCTTGAGCTGAAATTTAACAAGAATACTTATTTGACTATTCTGAAGCTTTGGGGAAAATTTTGGGTTCAACCACTTCTCTGATATAGACTTACTAAAAATAGTAAATTTTGGTATTCTTAGCCCTGTTGGAAACTTTGAAGGTTCTGAATCATTATTCAAGAAAATGGGGATTTGAAAACACAAATTTTGAAAAGAAATGAAAACAAAGTCATTGGTTTTAAATCAACTTTTTTTTTGGTGATGCAAGATTGCCCTTACACCTCTGGATCCTCCTGCATCAGACACTCAGGGTAATTTTGAGAAGTGACCTTGTCACATCTCAGGTGTTTGAGGAAAACCCCAAATGGTCAACCTCTTTTTTAAACAACTAGGAATAATCTTCAACATGCCTACCTTTCCACTTCACCAGATATTCTTCATATTGCCTATTCTGGGTACTTCTTCCCACATGACTATCCAAGATCTCTTCTATCTCCTCCTTTGAAGTAGATGCTAGAATACTTCATTGTTCTTCTGTTAGTCCATCCTCTGTTCCACCTTCATGATATTTTGTTAAATCAACAATGTTGAATGCAGGGGAAATTTTGATCTCATTCGGCAACTCTACCTCATATGCATTTCCTGAATCATGCTTCTTCAGAATCTTGCATGGTCCAAATTTCTTTATTTTCAACTTACTATATGTTCCAACTAAAAACCTCTCTTTTCTCAAGTGAACCATGACTTTATCTCCCACATGAAATTCCTTATATCTCCTTTTCTAATCTGCCTTAGCCTTGTATTGAATATTCATCTTATTAATGTGCTTTCTCACCTCTTCATGCAAATTCTTTAGGTGTTCTGCAAAGTCTTTAGCTTCAACACTTGTCTTTTCTCCCTTGTCCATATTCCTTAATTTTGAAGTATTTCTTGGACTACTCCCATATACAATCTGGAATGGTGATTTACTTGTACTCCTATTGATAGAATTGTTGTAAGAAAATTCTACCTATGGTAAAATTAAATCCCATCCCTTGGGATTATCTCCTACTAAGCATCGTAGAAGGTTACCCAAACTCCTATTTATCACTTCTATTTGTCCATCAGTCTGTGGATGGTGTGCAGAACTGAACTTCAAATCCATCTTTAACTTCTTCCACAATGTTCTCTAGAAATAACCAACAAACTTGGTACCTCGATCTGAAACTATGCTCTTAGGTAGACTATGTAGTCTCACCACCGCTCTGAAAAATAACTCTGCAACATGAACAACATCATTAGTCTTCTTACAAGGAATAAAATGTGTCATCTTTGAGAATCTATCCACCACCACAAAAATAGAATCATGTCCTCTTTGTGTCCTTGGCAAACCCAGAACAAAATCCATACTAATATCATCCCATGGCCTCTCTGGTATAGGTAATGGTTGATATAGCCTTGTATTATGACTTGTTGCTTTTGCCATCTGACACACTCTACAACTTTACACAAATTTCCTCACATCCTGCTACAACTGTGGCCAATAATAATTCTCACCAACAATAGCAATGGTCTTATCTCGACCAAAGTGTCTAGCTAATCCCCCACTATGTTTCTCCTTAATCAAGTTCTCTCTCATGGAACTCCTCGGAATGAACAACTGGCTTCCTCTAAATAGAATGCCATCTTGGATTATGAAATCCAACCATTTTGTCCTGTCCAAAGTGACAAGTTCTAAACAAGCTTTCCAAGCCTCTGCAAAATCTGGATATTCAGGATACAAACTTTTGAGCTCATTGAACCCAACAACCTCTATCTTCATTTCTGTTTTGCCTTTTGCTCAAGGCATCTGCAACTGTATTGGACTTCCCACTCTTGTGCTTCAAAATAAAAGTATAACTCTACAAAAACTCAACCCATTTTAAGTGCCTTTGATTTAACTTTCCTTGACTATTAAGATACTACAAAGCCTAATGATTAGTATATAAAACAAACTATTTTAGAAACAAATAATGTCTCCATTTCTTCAAAGCTTGGACTATTGCATAAAACTCCTAATCATAAAAATAATACTTTTTCTTGGCATCATTAAGCTTCTCATTAAAATAGGCAATGGGATTACCTTCTTGACTAAAAAAAACTCCTATTGCACTGCCACTAGCATCGCAATCTACTTGAAATACCTTATTGAAATCTGGAAGTGTTGAAACAGGTTGCTCTGTGACTTTCTGCTTCAATGTGTCAAAACTCTTGGCTGTTCGTGTAGTCCATTTAAACTCTTTTATATCCCCTCTCATTGTATCAATTAGGGGTACACAAATGCTACTAAAATTTCTGATAAATTTTCTATAAAAACTTTCCAAACCATGAAAAGATCGTACCTCTGTAGCACTCCTTGGCATAGGTCATTCAATGATAGCCCTTGCTTTTCTTGGGTCCATATTAAGACCTTCCTCTAAGACAACAAATCCTAGGTATACCAACTCCTTTGCAAAACTACATTTCTTTAGATTAATCAACAACTTCTCCCTCATCCTCTCTAAAACTCTTCTGATATGCATCAGATGCTCATCCTAAGTCTTACTAAAAACTAAATGTCATCTAAATAAACAATAACAAAATTTCCCCAAAACTCTTTCAATACCTCGTTCATGAGTTGCATGAATGTGCTCGGTGCATTGGTTAGCCCAAATGACATGACTATCCACTCATACAAACCTTCCTTTGTCTTGAAGGCTGTCTTCCATTCATCTTCTTCTCTAATTCGTATCTGGTGATACCCACTGTTTAGATCAATCTTCGTAAAGTACTTGGCTCCACTCAAACAATCCATTATGTCATCCATTCTTGGAAATGGAAATCTGTATTTGATCGTGATCTTATTGATGGCTCAGGAATCTGTACACATCTCAATTCTCCATCTTTCTTTGGTGCTAGTATTGTAGGTACCACACATGGACTTAGGCTCTCTCTTATCAATCTCTTCCTTAACAATTCGTGAACTTATCTATTCAGTTCTTCATTCTCTGTAGGAGTCATTCTATGGGCTGCCTTATTTGGAAAACTGGCTCTTAGTATTAGATCTATTTGATGACTTATATTCCTCACTGGTGGTAAACCTTCTGGTACATTATCAGAGACAATGTCCTAAAATTCTTCCAACAGATCTGTTGTGACCAAATCACACATCACCCCATTAGGAATAGGGACCCCCCTTTTTTTGAGCTCTGTGCTTTCAATGAGTTTTCAATGAGTTTTTGATGATGTCCTGGGTATCTTCCTCTGCCGATACGGTAATAATTTCCTCTTCTATGATCTTTGGTTCATGATTAGGAGGCAGATGAACTTGCAATAATGAAGAATCTTGATCAAATCCCATCTAGATACTGAATCTTGAGGTTAATCCTGAAGAATGTTTGAGACCCTGAAAAGACTAAGCCTGGAGCCTGAAATCCTGAAAATCCTGAAAAATGGCTAAGTCTGAAATCTGGTGAATCCTCCAAATTCTATATTTTGCATCTTAAATCCAGTGGATTCGGGACCTATCTCAAACATCCTGAAAGGTATATTGAAAAATATTTAAAGTATAAGAAATTCAATCTCTTAACTTATACTTAAATATATTTTTCAATATACCTTTACCCTCGCGATCCTGAAAAAACGCCTGACTTTTCCAGAGGATTCAAAAAGCTGATCTAGTGCGACGGGATGTCCAAGTGGCGCAAAATCACGAGGAAAAAGGTGCTTGAAGATGATGATTTCTACTTGATGATCCAATGCGCCCATCTAAAACCTTGATCTAATGCGAAAAAGCATGAGGATTTTAAATCACTCATCTAGTGCGCCCAAACTAAAAGATCATTTTGAGGGAAAAGATGAGGATTTCAAACACTCAAGTAATGCGAAAGTGAAAAGACAAGTCTTGGAACGAATCTTGGAGCGAATTAAAGATGATAAGTGTCAGAGGATTTGAAAACCTCAACTGATGCGCCACCTAGAAGGAAGAAGAAGTCTTAAGGTTTTTTGACTTAAGAAGGATCTAGCTTGAAGAGGATTTGAAAACTTGAAGTGATGCGCCAAAACTTGAGGATTTTTATCCTTCAACCAATGCGCCAATGGACGACTCCCAAACATTCAACACAAGTGCTAGAACCACTTCACCAATGTGAAGACTAGAAGATTCCAAGAGCTTGATCTAATGCGCTAGAAACTTGAGGATTCCAGTCCCTTATCTAATGCGCCTATCCAATGTCAAGCATCCAAGGCGAAATCTAGAAGACTTCCAAAGCCTCATCTAATGCGACCTCATGAGGGGAAACTCCAGAGATTCCAAAAAGCTGATCTAGTGCGCCAAAGTAGTTTCAATGTGAAGCTTGAAGGATCCTTATCTAAAGCGAAATCCAGAGGATTCTCCATCCTTGATCCAATGCGCCCTACAAGGAGGAAAGTGAACATCTAGGTCAAGCCTTCAAGGTTTTAGTTCAGAGGATTTTAAAGCTTCATCCAATGTGCCAACACCATGCATGATTTACTTCAAGGTAAAGTTCATCTAATATACCAAAGTTTTGGAGATTTCAACATAGTGAAGTGATGCGCCACTTCCAAGACCCTTATCAAAGTGCTCAACAAGAAGAAATCAAAAGTGGCATCTAGTGCGCCATACATGAAGGGAGAACGAAGTTTGTTTTGAAGACTTCAAACTACCTATCTAATGCGCTAGGAACTTGAGGATTTCAATCTTTCAACCAATGCGCCACTCCCTTAAGCAAGTGAGAACTAGTTCAAACTAAAGCAATGTTTAGAGGAGTCTTAAAACTTCATCTAATATGAAGTGTTGAGAGGATTTCGATCCTTCATCCAATGTGAAATGCTAAGAGGAATTCAAACCTTGATCCAAAGCGCCATACATTAGGATTTTGAGGGTGTCTTAAAGTGAAATGCTTGAGGATTTCAATCCTTGATCTAATGCGCCTAGAGGGTTATGAAGAAAGATCAAGGTATTTCAAAGAAGAAGGCTTCAATCTACTCATCCAATGCGAAATGCAAGGAGAAAGTCAAACACGAATCCAAAGAATATGAAGAAGACCTCGAAGATGTTATCCAATGTAAAAGGCAAGAGGATTTCCATGTCTCATCCAATGCGCTTGAAGAAGAAGGGATTAAAATTTCAATCTACAAGGAGATCGTCAAGACCCCATCCAATGTGCCAATCAAAGGAAAGTTCAAACATTTAATGATTTTTACCTTGAAAAACGTGGAAATGGCATTTTATTAAATGAAGATCAATCAAAATTAAATGTTTTTCACTATAATAAAGAAGGTTGGCCTAGGTAAGAGGTAAAGTTTTAAAGCAAATTTTATATATATACCTCATCTCCTTTTCATTTTTATCATTTTCAAGAGCAGATTTGTTTTGCAAGAGCAGATTTGTCTTCAAGGAGTAGCAACAAGAAGGTTTTATAGAAGTACAAATTTGATTTTATCAATCCAAGCAAGTGGTGGATCAAATTTCAAGGTATCAAATTCAAAGCAGCCTATCAAGTAAGTCTGATTTGAATATTTTCTCATCTGATTTTCTTCTTTTTTCCTTCATTAGATGCATTAAAATTGTTCAAGTATTGGTAAAACTTAAGAAGGATAAGTGGATTTTCATAGATTCCTTGAGTCTAGATAGCAATATTTCATAATTATAAAGGAAAACTTCATAATCTAATGCATTAAAGTGGCTGAAATAGAGTCCAGATTGTGTTTGCAAATACTTATTTGCATCAAGTTTGCAAGATCATGGCAATGACTTCCAAAGACCGACAAGCGAAGATCCGGATGGATGCTAAGGGGAAAATTCCCGAGTCAAAGCTCGTTTCAAGGTGGACAAATGTAGGAGACACGAATATGGGCAACAGCAACCTGGAAGATATCAAGTCAGTCCTTGAGGAACCCAATGGAGGTAGTCTTGCTCGAGCCATCATGAGGAGTGGAGCCATTGAAGCTGCTTGTTTTCCTCTAGCTTTGCCGTGTCCAGAGATGATCATTGAATGCGTCAAGAAATATGATGTAGATACAAGGCAAATTACAGCCAAAGATGGAATGATATTAGCTTATTTGCGAAAGGAGGCAGTTGAAGAAACTTTCAACATTTCAACTAGGGAAAGAATGATCAGTATCTCGATACAACAAGGTCAGCTGGATAGTATATTCGCACTTGCATTTCATCTTGGAGAAAATAAGTCTTGGATAAATGACTGGGAGAAGACACTTGGCGTCTATGAGTCAGATGTAGCAGTGGCAGAAGGATCCATTAATGCGGCGACAAGTGTACCAATGGAGGATATTGTTCAAATTGTGTCTAGATTCATTGTATCTAATAGTACTACTACATAGAGGGCACATGATGTGGCTTCCTTATCTTCTTGGAAAGCGTGCCTTTGTTCTCTCCTTCATAGCTTCTTTCATTTAATAAAGTGAGCCTCCTTCATTTAATAAAGGATAGTTTGTTACAACTACTTGTGATGTGGCTTGATCTGGTCCGTTGATTCGGCCGATCGATCTTGACCCTTCTTTCCTTTGAGGTCTATAAAAGAGCTCTCATTGCTCTCATTTGAAGAGGTTGGAAATCTGAAATTGTTGTAAGAGCTCTCTGAGATAATAAAAGATTCATTGCTTCGGTGATTCTATTTATGTTTCTGAGTGTTGCATGGTTTCAATTTTCAAACAAACATTAAGTTATAAGTTTTCTTTAAGTTTAAGTTAGTTAATGAAAGGTTGCTTTATTGCTTTGTGGTGAAATTAGTAAGTTCATACCATTTGTAGTCTACGGCTTGTGGATTGCAGTGCATGGTTAGTCTGAACAATTGAACGTCAATTTGATCTTTATGCTTGTTGAATCTTTCATGAGCATAATTGATTTAAACATCTTGTACACCTTTGAAGATTGCACCTATCTTGTGTAGTTGTTTTATCTTGGCGAAACAGGATCTGGTTCAATTTCACTTCAAGTAGTAAACGTCCTTGCATTTAGGATTAGATTAGTGTTTCTAAACCGTACATCTTTTGCCTTTTTTTATTCAGTTAGGATTAGAACCCAAGAACATCCATTGCTAAATCATACGCATCAATTGCAGTACTTAGATTCTCTAGTATTCACTTTCATAGTCCTTGAAACAACAAGTTACTTGAACAATTGTGTAAGTCCCTTTGTTTGTTAACAGCAAAATCATACTTAATCACTGAGCTGTCTCTTACCGAAACCATCAGAAGGAACCTTGGAGTCATCTCGTTTGATCACCTAGTTTAGCATCCGAGAGGCTTTGCTCAAGAGAGAGTCAGATACTTAGTATTTTACTCTAATTGTTGACTTGTTGAAAAACAACCATCAACAAGATCTAAGACTTTTGCTGGTACATCTTCACATTTCTCTTGACTGATCTTAGGAATCAACGCAATGCAATGACGCTCATGCTTTATACCCTCCAAAAATTTCTTACAATCTACCAAGCAAATTCTAGTAGTACTATATACCTTTTCTTCCACCTCCTTTAGGAGCTTCAACTTATGACAAACTCCATCCTTTGTCAGAGAATAGGTATTTGCATGGCCATCATGGATAGCACACCTATAATACTGCCATGGCCTTCCTAATAGCATATGACATGCATCCATCGATATGATGTCACACAACACCTCATCATGGTAGTCTCCAATCTTGAACTTAACTAAACACTACTCATTGAGCAAAGCTCTATGGTCCTTCTGCAACCATGTAATCCGATATGGATGTGGATGCTTTCTTCTTGTCAATTTCAACTTGTTAACCATCTCCTCTGAAACAAGATTGTCAGTGCTTCCACTGTCAATAATAATATCACAACACTTATCTTCACATTTGCACCTTGTGCGGAATAAACTCTTCCTCTGAACTAGTTCTTTCTTCTCATTCAACAAGGTTTTTCTGACAACTAGGGTTTCTCCATTTTCAACATCTTCAGAATGCTCAGACTATGCATCTTCATCTACATGTGCAACTCGTGCATTACCTTCAGGTCTTCTATTTGTCCTTCTTTGATGTTGCAGACACTCATATGCTTGATGTCCTTCTCGATATTGAAAACATGTTCCTTTGAAACCTTCTCTTCTAGGTCCTTGCCTAGGTCGGCCTCTTCCTCTTTGCTCACCATTTTTTTTGTCACGAGGGCGGTAGGCATTATCTCCTCTCTAATTTCAACTTGTGCCAGTTTCTTCACTTTTCTTTTGATCTTCATTTCGGCCTCCATAAGATCTTCCAGCAGTCCTTATGCCTTGATCTCTTCCTCTTTGCTTGTTTTCGAATCTTTTATTCAGCTTCTCTTCCACTTTCAGGAAAAACTAGTACACATCTTCTATGGTGGTCATTCTGACTAGGCTCAGCTCCTTTTGAATACTTGGCCTCAACCCATTAATGTAATGGGCTACCTTCTCCTTATTGTCCTTTGCATGGCCTGTCCTGATAGTAATCTTATAAAAATCTTTTGTATACTCCTTGACAGATTTGTTACCTTGCTTCAATCTTTGCAGCTCCTTCAACAACTCCAACTCATAGTCCACAGGAATGAACTGCTTTTTTAGTTTGTCCACCATTCGATCCCCTCTGGTAATCTTTCCTTTTCCTCTTCTATTTCTTTCCAACTGGACTTCCTTCCACCAAATACTGGCATGGTCCTTCAACTTTGTTTTTGCAAACTTGACTCGATTTAGGTCCTCCACATCTTTATACTTGCAATATTCTTCCATATCATTGATCCAATCAATAAGCTCTTATGGGCTCAGATTCCCAGAATAGGTAGAGACTTCAATCCTTGGTATCTTTCCAATATTTGAAATGAACCTCAACAACTTGACTTTTGCATGATCTCCTGCAACATCTTGCTCTTCCTCAGATACCTCTTCTTCAGCTTCATCTTTGCTTTCTTCTCTTGTTCTTGGCTCAAGCCCTCTTCGCAGCTCCTCTTGCAAGGCATCGATTTGCCTTTGTAGGGATTTAAAACTCTCTTCCATCAAAGCATTTCTCCCACCACAATTTCTTCGTGGAGGCATTTTGATCTCTGTAGAAAACCCACAACCTCAGGTCCTAGTGCAAACTGCCTCATGGTCGGTGATCTATCTACACATTAGGAACCCTTGCTCTGATACCATTTGATGATGGGGGTAAATCATAAAATACACAACAACAGAAATTGCACATAGAAAATAAGAATTTTCTTTTATTGATTTGGACAACACATTACATTATAGAAGCTCAAATACAATTAGAGGATGAATCCTCCAGAGGCTACAACACATTACAGCTTCCTATCTCCAGACTCTGGAACCTTTTGTCTTCTGTAGCTCCAAATCTGCTAGGGTTTCTATTTTCCCACCTTTTCTTGACTCTACACTTTCCCCCTTATCTCTACTTCCAAGGTTCCCAAAAATGGTCATAAATAGCCATTTTGGCAGCCTCTAGCCAAAATTTCAAAAGTTGCAACTCCCTCCAAAAGTAGATCAACTTCCGGGAACCATAACTTTTGATCCAAGTGTCCGATTGACGAACCGTTTGAAGTGCTAGAAAGTTCGCAAAGTGAAATACGATGCTGGAAATTCATAAATGGATTTTGTAAACTTTTCGGGGTGTTATGGGATGTTTAAGTATCTCATATATGATTTTAAAACTTTTCTGAGAACCTCAAAAAATTAAAACTTTAATATCTTGAAATCCAGACATGATCTTGAGATGAAATTTACCAAGAATACTTATTTGACTATTCCGAAGCTTTGGGGAAAATTTCAAGCTCAACCGCTTCTCTGATATAGACTTACTAAAAATAGTAAATTCTAATATTCTTAGCCTTGTTGAAAACTTTGAAGGTTTTGAATCATTATTCAAGCAAATGGGTATCTGAAAACACAAATTTTGAAAAGAAATGAAAACAAAATCACCATGTTTTAATCAACATTTTTTTGGGGTGATGCAAGATTGCCCTTACACCTCTGGATGCACCTGCATCATGTAACCTTGTTGTCAATTCCTCACATAGCCTAGTCACCCAAGTGCAACCTTCCTTGGTGGCATGGTGTGAGATACCAAGTACATGAGACGAAAATTGAGTTGAACTAGTAATAACACCTAGGGTCCACCACCTTGTATAGGGGGAAGATAACTATTCAAAGATCAAATAACATATAAAATAGTAAGCTCAATGAACTAGTGAGTATTGGAAGGACCTATGCCTCAACATCCTCCATGCAAGAATCACCACCATACAATTCAAATGTAAAATAAAGAGTCTTGAAATTAAAAAATTATAAATAATGTCTTATTTTAAATTCTAATTTGAATAATTTCATTTGAATATTTATTATACTACTATTTAACAATTTTATTTTGTTTTTTCTAATTTAATTTATATATTATACTTTACCTTATATTTTAATTTAATTTTTTTGAATTTGATTTTAAATATAAATCTTACGATTTAATTTAAATAATAAAAATTTACTACACATACACTTCAATAAACGTCACTAATTCAACAAACTTAAAAGTTATCATATAAACAAATTTTATAACACAGAAAACATAAATATAGTTCTCAAAATGTAAACACTCCCATAGCTTTTGTTTAGATTTTCTTTTTATCAACCAAATACACATGAATCTAATTCTAACGAATATGACATCCAACCAACAAATTTGATTGTATGCTAATAATTTATTAGCTAGTAGGAGGGCCGTATGCATGCATATCACTTACAAGCTGGAAAACAAACATATTTTATTCACAAAAAGAGCACTATACACTATGGACCACATTTGACCCTCAAACAGCCTTCCGTTCTTGTCCTATTTTTAGTTGACCCAAACATATTATTAGAATGTTCTTTATCTTCTCCAATTATTTCGATTAGATGTAATTTCATTCATGAATATAAGATTTCACCATTAGAAAGTTTACAGTAAATGATTGTGCCACTTTAGTCAACCTCACAAGTATGGTAGATGTACATCGTGATAATGAAATGTGTTTCTTGAAATCTTTCAACTTCAAGATAATGAAAAGATCATGATGCTCTCATTACAAATATAAAAGATGTATTATTTGAGTAAGTTATTGTTTTTAGCTTCTTGTTTTTGCAGTTGTATCCTTTTGTAAGTATTGTTCGTGTTTACAGCTGCGTCTTCTTGTTAGTGTTGTACATTGTTATTAATGATCTGTTCTTTATTGTTGCATTCCTTCTTATAATTTTTAGCTTTGTTCAATACCAAAAAATAATTTAATGAAAAGCTTTTTCTAAATGAAATAAAGTCTATTTTACTTTTTATAAAAAATAATTTGAAGTTTATATAACCCCCTCCCAAAACAATGTGTCGGATGAAATTACTTTTCAAAGTTAAAATAACAAATTACATTAGATACTTACACACCCAAAAAAAAATTGTCTAGAAAACAAAACCACTACTATATAAAAAATATACAGTTAAAGTAATAAATCTTGTGGCATGAGGGGGATCCTTATCATCAAACTTAGATCCCCAACTACTATCTAAAAGGTCTTTGCTATCTAAGAATGGCTTCCAACTAATGTTATTATGTGCAAGCTATTGTTTAGTAGGTTAAGTAGGCTATTGTTTAGTAGGTTAAGTATCCACATTCTATTGAAGAGAAGAAATTGCAAGCGCTTGACATGGAAATTTATCACAAGTCCCCAAAGAAGGCTCCCATTCATGTCACTGAGAAGACATCAAGGAGGGACAACCCCTTAGAGGAGGTGGAGACCAACTAGTGCACCTAAGAGGAGTCAAAGATCCTCTAGTGCTACCTTCAGAGTGTTGTTGTGTGTTGCTACTAAGCTCTCTCCTTTGGCCCTACAACAAAGACTATGCACATGCTAAGAGTTGAAGTGAGTGGAATCCTTGCCATAATACAAGAAGCATTACCCTAGTGATCAAGAAACATTTGTAAATTGACAACTTCCAATGCCACCTTGTTGGCTTGAACTTGAATCTACAAAAAAACATTGGAAATGATAATTGACTTGGTATACAAATAGAAATGTTGATCAACAAAGGCATTTCAGAAAAGAGTTGACTTTCTATCTTTCCAAATTAAGAACAAGATTTTCACTTGGAAAGCATGCCAAATTTGGGTGAACTTGGAAGGTAATCCTAGCCAATCCCCTAAGAGCACATTATGCTAAGAAAAAGTCTGAGGATAAAAAGTTTTTTAAAAAAATCATGAACGTAGACCCAAGTGGCCTAAGCTCTTGGATAAAACTAGAATAAATGCTTGAGGGTCTACAAATGCCCACATAATGAGCACTTGGGAGTTGAAACCCCTAAGTACACATCCCAAAGGCAAGCTTTGAAAAATAGTACACCAAGCAAAATGAGCTAGCTTAGGGAGGAGGATGTAAATGAGGAGACAAAGATACACAGTGTGCAAGGTGAGGCCCTTGATCAACCTATTAGACCTTCAAGAGAGGAGCCTCCAAGGAGATGAGTGAGGGGAGAGCAATAGTACTATAGGGTAGAGGGCTAAGGTAGGGCTAAGCACATAGTAGCCAGTACCTATGTCTCCTTTGAGGGTGCTTGTAAACCTTGATTGGAAATTCAAGGACCCAAGGACAACTTTAAGTTATTACACATGCTTTATTGTATGCTTTATTAGGATATTAGATTTGTGTATTTAATCTTTGATTTGATTTGATGGTTACTAATTAGCATTCTTTTTTACCTTTTTTGTAGTTGGAGTTTGAGAGTGGTAGGATTACATCAAATGGGTCCTCATAGAGATGGTTTTGTTGGTATGTAGCTAGAGTGTGAGGTGTGCAACAACTAGGTCAACCACTATAGATGGGTGAGTGATATGGAGATATTTTTGAGCCCATGGCCTAATTGATAGTCTCCTATTAGGAGCAACTATAGAGAGTAGACATAACCACTGTACAGGTTTTTTCACTTACTACATTTAGACATAGACTCTTAGAGGGGAGAGAGATGAGGCATGGACAAGGGCAGATGGACTATAGGCTAAGATGGATCCTTAGAGTTCTGGATAATGTATCTTGCATAGATAGTGGTTGTGTGATTGGGTTACTTGACATCACCCTAATCCATCCTCACATGCAGGCACTCATGGACATGATCATTGCATTGAGGGAGAGCGAGGTGAGATTCAAGGCATGAATTGTAGAGCTAGGGTGATCTATGAGGCCTTTAATCTTGAAGTGGATGACAATCTTGTTCATTGTCTAAGGCATTTGTTCAATAGCTACAAACATATCCATTTCCACCATCTCCACCTATTTGCAACTAGTTAATACCAATTGAGGAGTTAAGCACTCATGGCTAGGCCATGTGAGACACACCACATTTTGTTGTAGTAGTATACACACTTTTGTATGAGTGAGACATGCATATACATTTTTGAGATAGATATACATACATACATACATAAGCATACACACAAATTTTGATTGGAGCACCACACACACTATGGATTTTATTTATAATGGATTATTTAATGTTTATGCTTATGATTGCATTGATTATGTTTGTATTTAATGTTTAAGGTTATGATGGTTATAATTACATGATAATTTTTAATGTTTTAGTTGCTTAATTATTTTATGTGGATGGATGTTTTATATACAATCGTTTTAATGTTCTACATAAAACACATGATTAAACAATGAATATAAACATAATTAATTAATCAAACATGAAATTTTCATAATTACTTATTTATACAACACACACATAGAAGGATTACCCTGATAGGATGGTAGGATTAAATCCAATAAAGACACCTTTAGGTTAGGGAAAGATAATCCAAAGGTGTGGAAAAGGAAATCAAGACACCTGAGATCATCTCCAAAGGTATGATGGTTGTATTAACTATGGGTAGAATAAGAAAACTGATGCAGGAGCATCCAATGGTGTAAGGGCAATCTTGCATCACCCAAAAAAAGATGTGTTTCAAAATTGTTGATGTTCTTTCCATTTCTTTTCAAAATTTGTGGTTCTGGTTCCATGATCGCTTGAATAATGATGTAGAACTTTCAGTTTTCCAAACTGCTAAAAATAGCAACCTACTATTTTTAGAAAGTTTGCATTTGGGCATAGAATGAAGTGAAATTTTACAGGAAGATTCATAAATGAAAAATAAGACCTTTGGTGAAGGAATCACACAAAGATCATTTGCGAGTTGAAAGATATTAAAGGTTCTGTTTCTCGAAAAATGCCTGAAAATTATTCAAACTGAGGTTTGAGGCACTAAACGGTCCCGTACATGCCCGAAAATGGCTAGAACCGCGTAGACCACTCCGCGAGCTTTCTGACGCATAAAACAGTTCGTCAATCAGACACTCGGATCAAAAGTTATGGCTCCCAGAAGTTGACCTATTTTTGGAGGGAGAAGCAAATTTTGAAATTAGGTTGTTGGCCGCCAAAAAGGCTATTAATAACCATTTTTGGGAACCCTGGGTAGTAGTAGAGTCAAGGGGACAAGTGTAGAGTCAAGAATAGGTGGGAAAACAAAGACCTTAGTTGATTTGGGGTTACAGAAGGCTAATGATTCCAGAGTCTTGTGATAGGAAGTTGTAATGTGTTGCAGCCTGTGGAGGGTTGATTCCCCTAATTGTATTTGAGCTTCTGTAATGTAATAAGTTTCCTAAATCAATAAAGAAAGTTCTATTTTCTGTGTGCAATTTTTGTTGTTGTGTGTTTTATGATTTACCCCCTTCATCAAGTGGTATCAGAGCCAGGTTTCCTGAGTGTGTAGATAGATTGCCGACCGTGAGACAATTTGCACCAGGACTTGAGGTTGTGGGTTTACTGCAGAGATCAAGATGCCTCCACGAAGAAATCGTATTGGGAGGAATGCTTTGACAAAAGAAGGTTTTAGAGCCTTGCAAAGGCAAATCAATGCATTGCAAGAGGAACTATGAAGAGGGTTTGATCCAAGAACAAGAGAAGAAAGTGAGGATGAAGCTAAAGAAGAGCTATCCAAGGAAGAACAAGAAGCTGCAGGAGATCCTGCAGAAGTTAGGTTGTTGAGGGCTCTTTTGAAGATCATAAAGAGGCCCAGGATCGAAGTTTCTACATATTCTGGAGATTTGAATCCAGAACAGCTTATTGATTGGATCAATGACATGGAGGAATATTTTGAGTATGAAGATGTGGAAGACCCAGATCGGGTCAAGTTTGCAAAAACAAAGTTGAAGGGCCATGCCAGTATTTGGTGGAAGGAGGTCCAATTAGAGAGGAATAGAAGAGGAAAAGGAAAGATCACCAGATGGGATTGGATGGTGGAGAAATTGAAGAAGCAGTTCATTCTTGTGGACTATGAGATGGAGTTGCTGAAGAAGCTACAAGGATTGAAGCAAAGTAACAAGTATGTCAAGGAGTATACAGAAGAGTTTTTATAAGATTACCATCAGGATAGGCCATACAGAGCCTAATAAGGAGAAGGTAGCCCATTACATTAATGGGTTAAGACCAAGTATTCAAGAGGAGCTAAGTCTAGTCAGAATGACCACCATAGAAGATGCATACCAGTTTTCCCTGAAGGTGGAAGAGAAGCTAAATAAAAGATTTGACAACAAGCAAAGGGGAAGAGGTCAAGGCGAAAGGACTGGTGGAAGACCCTATGGGAGCTGAAATGAAGATTCAAAGAAAAGTGAAGAAGCCGACACCAATCAAAATCAGAGAGGAGAAAATACCTACCGCCCTCCTGACCAGAACAATGGAGAGCAAAGAGGAAGAGGAAGAGGCAGACTTGGGCAAGGACCTGGAAGAGGAGATTTTAGAGGAACTTGTTTCCAATGTGGAGAAGAAGGGCATCAAGCATACGAGCGTCTGCAACATCAAGGAAGGACAAATAGAAGACTTGAAGGTAATGCATGAGTTGCACATGTAGATGAAGATGCACAATCTGAGCATTCTGAAGATGCTGAAAAGGGAGAAACCCTAGTTGTCAGAAGAACTTTGCTAAATGAGGATAAAGAACCCAATCAGAGGAAGAGTTTATTCTGCACAAGGTGCAAATGTGAAGGTAAGTGTTGTGACATTATTATTGACAGTGGAAGTACTGACAATCTTGTTTCAGAGGAGATGGTTGATAAGTTGAAGTTGACAAGAAGAAAGCATCCACATCCATAACTGATTGCATGGTTACAGAAGGACCATAGAGCTTTAGTCAATGAGCAGTGTTTAGTGAAGTTTAAGATTGGGGACTACCATGATGAGGTGCTGTGTGATATCATACCGATGGATGCATGTCATATGATGTTGGGGAGGTCGTGGCAGTATGATAGGAGCACTGTCCATGATGGTCGTGCAAACACATATTCCCTAACAAAGGATGGAGTTCATCATAAGTTGAAGCCCTTGAAGGAGGTGGAAGAAAAGGTATGTAGTACTGTCAGAATTTTCTTGGTAGATGGTAGGAAATTTTTGGAGGGTATGAAGCATGAGCATCATTGCGTTGCATTGATTCTTAAGATTACTCAAGAGAAATGTGAAGATGTACGAACAGAAGTCTTAGATATGTTAGAAGAATTTTAGGATATTATCTCTGATAATGTACCAGAAGGTTTACCACCAGTGAGAAAGATAAGTCACCAAATAGATTTGATACCAGGAACTAGTTTGCTGAATAAGGCAGCCCACAGAATGACTCCTGCAAAGAGTGAAGAGCTAAACAGACAAGTTCAAGAGCTATTAAGGAAGGGACTGATAAGGGAGAGCCTAAGTCCATGTGCGGTACTTGCAGTACTAGCACCAAAGAAAGATGGAGAATGGAGAATGTGTACAGATTCTCGGGCCATCAATAAGATCACGATCAAGTATAGATTTCCATTGCCCAGAATGGATGACATACGGGACTATTTGAGTGGAGCCAAGTACTTCACGAAGATTGATCTGAAGAGTGGGTATCACCAGATCTGAATCAAAGAAAGAGATGAATGGAAGACAGCCTTCAAGACCAAGGAGGATTTGTATGAGTGGTTAGTCATGCCATTTGGGCTAACCAATGCACCGAGCACATTCATGCGGCTCATGAATGAGGTACTAAAAGAATTTTTGGGAAGTTTTGTTATTGTCTATTTAGATGATATTTTGATTTTTAGTAAGACTTGGGATGAGCATCTGATGCATATCAGAAGAGTTTTAGAGAAGCTGAGGGATGAGAAGTTGTTGATTAATCTAAAGAAGTGTAGTTTTACAAAGAAGGAATTGGTATACCTGGGATTTCTTTTCTCAAAGGAAGGTCTTAAGATGGACCTAGAAAAAGTGAGGGCTATCATTGAATGGCCTACGCCAAGGAGTGCAATGGAGGTACTCTCTTTTCATGGTTTGGCAAGTTTTTACAGAAAGTTTATCAGGAATTTTAGTAGCATTTGTGCACCCCTAACTGAGACAATGAGAAGGGATAGAAAAGAGTTTAGATGGACTAAAGGAGCAGACAAGAGCTTTGATACATTGAAGTAGAAAGTCATAGAACAACATGTTTTGGCACTTCCAGATTTCAATAAGGTATTTCAGGTAGATTGTGATGCTAGTGGTAGTGGTATAGGAGTTGTTTTGAGCCAAGAAGGTAAGCAAATTGCCTATTTTAGTGAGAAGCTTAATGATGCCAAGAAAAAATATTTTATTTATGATCAAGAATTTTATGCAATAGTTCAGGCTTTGAAGAAATGGAGACATTATTTGTTGCCAAAGGAGTTTGTTTTATATACTGATCATCAGGCTTTGCAGCATCTTAATAGTCAAGAAAAGTTAAATCAAAGGCACTTAAAATGGGTTGAGTTTTTGCATAGTTATACCTTTTTTTTGAAGCATAGGAGTGGGTAGTCCAACAGAGTTACAGATGCCTTGAGCAGAAGGAAAAATTTGTTGACAGAAATGAAGATAGAGGTTGTTGGGTTCGATGAACTCAAAAGTTTGTATCTTGAAGATTCAGATTTTGCAGAGGCTTGGAAAGCTTGTTTGGAACCTGTTACTTTGGACAGGACAAAATGGTTGGATTTTATAATCTAAGATGGCATGTTGTTTAAAGGAAGCCAGTTATGCATTCCAAGGGGTTCCATGAGAGAGAACCTGATTAAGGAGAAGCATAGTGGAGGATTGGCTAGACACTTTGGTCGAGATAAGACAATTGCTATTGTTGGTGAAAATTATTATTGGCCACAGTTGCAGCAGGATGTGAGGAAATTTGTGTAGACTTTCAGAGTATGTCAGATGGCAAAAGGAACAAGTCAAAATATAGGGCTATATCAGCCATTACCTGTACCAGAGAAGCCATGGGATGATATTAGTATGGATTTTGTTCTTGGTTTACCAAGGACACAGAGGAGACATGATTCCATTTTTGTGGTGGTGGATAGATTCTCAAAGATGGAACACTTTATTCCTTACAATAAGACTAATGATGCTATTCATATTGCAGAGTTATTTTTCAGAGAGGTGGTGAGATTACATGGTCTACCAAAGAGCATAGTTTCAGATCGAGATACCAAGTTTGTTGGCTATTTCTGGAAGACATTGTGGAAGAAGTTGAAGACATATTTGAAGTTCAGTTATGCACACCATCCACAGACTAATGGATAGACGGAAGTGGTGAATAGGAGTTTGGGTAACCTGCTACGATGCTTAGTAGGAGATAAGCCCAAGGGATGGGATTTAATTTTACCACAGGCAGAATTTGCTTACAATAATTCTGTCAACAGGAGTACTAGTAAATCACCATTCCAAATTGTATATGGGAATAGTCCAAGAAATGCTTCAGAGTTAAGGAGTCTGGACAAAGGAGAAAAGACAAGTGTTGAGGCTGAAGACTTTGTAGAACACATGAAAAATTTGCATGAAGAGGTGAAAAGAACCATTAGTAAGATGAATATTCAGTACAAGGCTAAGGCAGATCAAAAGAGGAGATATAAGGAATTCCAGGTAGGAGATGAAGTCATGGTTCACTTGAGAAAAGAAAGGTTCCCGATTGGAACATACAATAAACTAAAAATGAAGAAATTTGGACCATGCAAAATTTTGAAGAAACATGATTTAGGAAATGCATATGAGGTGGATCTACCGAGTGAGATCAACATTTCCCCTATTTTCAACATTACTGAGTTATCAGAATATCATGAAGGTGGAACAGAGGATGGACCAACAGAACAACAGTGGAGTATTCCGACATCTACTTCAATAGAGGAGATAGAAGAGATCTTGGATAGCCATGTGGGAAGAAGTACTCGGAACAGGCAATATGACGAATATCTGGTGAAATAGAAAGGAAGGCATGTTGACGATTCTTCTTGGTTGTCTAAGGCAGAGGTTGATCGTTTGGGTTTTCCTCACACAAACATCTAAGACGTGACAAGGTCACTTCTCAAATTACCCTAAGTGTTTGATGTAGGAGCATCAAGTGGTGTAAAGGCAATCTTGCATCACCCAAAAAAATATGTGTTTCAAAATTGTTGATGTTCTTTCCATTTCTTTTCAAAATTTGTGGTTCTTGTTCCATAATCGCTTGAATAATGATGTAGAACTTTCAAGTTTTCTAAACTGCTAAAAATAACAACCTGCTATTTTTAGAAAGTTTGCATTTGGGCACAGAATGAATTGAAATTTTACAGTAAGTTTCATAACTAAAAAATAAGACCTTTGGCAAAGGAATCACACAAAGATCATTTGCGAGCTGAAAGATATTAAAGTTTCTGTTTCTTGAAAAACGCCTGAAAATTATTCGAACTCAGGTTTGAGGCACTAAACAGCCCCGTACGGGCCCAAAAATGGCTATAATTGGCATAGCGAGCTCTTAGCGCAGAGAGCACTCCGTGAGGTTTTTGACACATAAAACGGTTCATCAATCAGACACCCGGATCAAAAGTTATGGCTTCCATAAGTTGACCTATTTTTAGAGGGAGAAGAAAAATTTGAAATTAGGTTGTTAGCAGCCAAAAAGGCTATTAATAACCATTTTTGGGAACCCTGGGCAGTAGTAGAGTCAAGGGGGCAAGTGTAGAGTCAAGAATAGGTGGGAAAATAGAAACCTTCATTGATTTGGGGTTACAGAAGGTTGATTATTCCATAGTCTTGTGATAGGAAGCTGTAATGTGTTGCAACCTGTGGAGGGTTGATTCCTCTAATTGTATTTGAGCTTCTGTAATGTAATAAGTTGCCCAAATCAATAAAGAAAGTTCTATTTTTTGTGTGCAATTTTTGTTGTTGTGTGTTTTATGATTTACTCCCTTCATCAAAAACATCCATAGATAATGCATGTCATAAAGAAAGAGTATTGCACAATTAAAGAAATTGTGAAATACTAAAAAACCAAAACACCTACGATTGTGCAAGGAGATATTTAGCTTGTATATGTGACAAGGAAAAAATACTAAAGATATCATGACACACATAAGTCGTGAATAGTGAAATACAAAACCCCTATGTGTAATGCAAATAAAAAATGCTTGAGCACATAAGTTAGAGGAAGTAGAATAGCATAACTTTATGCATTAAATTAGCAAAGATGAATAACATTGATAGTTTATTCCAAGAGTTGTTAATATAAAGTAGATAGACCATAGGCTTCTGAGCCAAAAATAGAAATGATATAGGGTCCAAGCCAATTAGGACTAACCTTTCCTTTAAGATATGATCTTGCATTTGTATATTATGTTGGTAAATTCATAAAGAACAAGATCACCAACCTAAAAGGAGTGAGGGAGAACCCGCTGATTATAGGTCAATCCAAGCTACCTTTAGTAGATCTAAAGGTGTTCTAAATCATTCAAATGATGTTCATCAAGCATTTAGAGTAGGCCATAGGCTCTTGAGCCAAAAATATAAGAAATATTATAGGATCCAAGCCAATTAGGACTAAAGTTGCCTTTAAGACCTGGCATTGCATTTGTATTATGTTGGTTTCATAAAGAATAAGATCACCAACCTAAAAAAGAGAAAGGGAGAACATATTGATTATAGGTTCATTTGAGTTGCCTTTAGGAGACCCTAAGGTGTTCTAAAGCATTCACATGATACTCATCAAGCATTTCCTCTTGGATATGGTGCTCACAATAGATGTTGTCATTAATTTAAGCCCCTAGAGTGAAACACAATGGGGAATCTCAAGATCCAATGACATAATTGCTTTAGCACTATACATAAGTGAATAAGGAGTAGCACCTATAGAAGTACAAATGCTCATACAATAGGCCCACAAAGCCAAAGAAAGTTGAGAATGCTAATCTTTACCATGTTTATTCATAGTATTACACAAAATCTACTTGATGGTCCTATTAGAAGCCTCAAGTTGACCATTAGACTATGGATAATAGAGCATAGAAAAATGATGTTGAATATGAAATTTATCCAAGAATTTCTTCACGTATTTATACTTAAATGAAGAACCATTATTAGAAACAAATACACAAGGAAGCCCAAAACAAGAAATAATACAAAATCCATTTGAAATTGACAAATGACTTCAATAGTAGTGGATTGATGAGGAATAGCCTCCACCCACTTAGTGAAGTAACATGCAGTAGTGATAATAAAATGGTGTGTCCCTAGGAAGAGGATGGAGAAATTTTATCAATCAAATCCAGGCCCCAAATGGAGAAAGGTCAAGGAGGAGTGAAACATTACAATTCCTATGTGGGAGCATGAATAAGATTACTATGTTCCTAACAATGATGATGTTTTTTGATAAATTATTAAGATTCTTTCTCTATCTTTTGCCAATAATATCTAGATCTCATTTGAAGAAGTTTTTGAACTAATTCTTTAGAATTAAAATGACCTCCATAGACAATTGAATGTGCCTCCTAGAGAGAAATAATAGTCTTGACCTTAGTTAAACAACATAAAAGGATTTCATTATTACCTCAGTGATTTAACACAGTAGAGAGAAGAATGTTTATGCAACATTCTTACAAATGTGAATATGAAGATTCTTAGAAGAATTAGGAGGAAAGATACCATCTTTTAACTAAAAATATATGTTAGTGTACCATTAACTTGAGGCAATTGCATAATAGAAGATAGCGTTAGACAAATAACACTCATGTAAATAACATGAGAAGTAAGAGTGTGAATGAGGAACTGAAAATCATCAATTGAGTCAACTAGAGGTATAAGAGAAGTAGTTCTATCCATCACATTAGCATGATGATTATCAAGTTTTGAGGTATAATATTAATGTTAGAGGATGAAAATGACTAAGAGACAAGATAAGATTTTGATAAAGAGAAAGCTTATCTTATGCACCTGTAACCTATTGTATGACTAATTATGAGTCACTGTATATGCTAAGGGAATTAATGTTTAGAGAAAGCACAACACACAACCCAACTATAAGAGCCTCATATTTGGCAATATTATTAGTAAATGAAAACTTAATGCAAAAAGAAAGTCAAATAGGGTTGCTTGAAGGAGGAACCAATATCACACCTACTCTTGAGCTATTCTTGCACCATGAGCCATCAAAAAATATCTCATGAGGATGGTCTATGTCAATCATGAGAATAGGCTCATCAAGAAAGGTGTCAATACTAGTAAAAAGAGAAAGGACAAGGTTCATATGCTAAGTGGTCAACCAAAGATTGTCCTTTAATTATTTTTTGAGAAACAAAATTAAGGTCAAATTTGGTAAGGATCATAGCCCACTTAGCTAGACATCCTTATAAGTCTATTTTAGAAAGATGGTGTTTAAGAGGATCAAACTTTATAATAACATGGGTTTCAATGTGAAGCAAATAATGGTGAATCTTTTGTGTAGAAAACACAAGAGCTAGACATTATTTTTCATGTGTGGTATATTGAATTTCATAATCTATTAATGCACGATTGACATAATAAACATCATAGTCTTTATCATTGTCATCAAATTGGGCAAGAAGAACATCCAATGCATGAGCAATGGAAGATGTATAAAGAATAAGAGCATACCCAAGAATAGATGGCATGAGAATAGGAGGATTAGATAAATAATCCTTAATAGCATTGAAATATTTCTAAAACTATTCATTCCAACAAAAATTTACATTTTTTAAAGTAACCAAGTGAAAGGAAGAGTGAGATTGACTAAATTATAAATGAAATGACAAATAGCTTGAATTCTACCCTTGATACTATGAAGGTAAGAAATGTTATGAGGTGGCATGTTGATGAGAGGATAAATCTTCTTAGTTTCCACCTCAATTATATGATGAGAACTGATGAAACAAAGAAGTTTTGAATTATCTATACCAAACACACATTTCTTGGCATTTAGATGCATCTTATAAAGATGAAGATTTTTTAAGATGGAATGAAGGTTATGCACATGATTATGGTGAGGAACAGATTTAGCCAAGATGTTATGTACATAATCTTCTAGAATATCATGTATGAGGTCATGAAATATAAGACCATTGCATGTTGGTAGGTAGTACCAGTGTTCTTCAAACTGGAAGGTATGATAACATAGAAAAATATTCCTCAAGAAGATGTGAAAGTTGTCTTATATTGATTTAGGGGATTAATAATAATCTGGTTGTAACCAAAAAAATCATCCATGAGAGAAAGAAGAGCATGTATAATAGTCAAATCAACAATCATATCCATATTAGGTAATGAAAAATCATCCTTAGGAAATTCTTTATTCAAGTCATTAAAGTTAGTAAAAATGTAGATGCAACCATTGGGTTTCACAACAACAAAAATATTAGAAATCCAAGGGGAATAGTCAATTAGATTAATAAAACTAACTTTTACAATTTTTTTTTGTTTTGGATTTGACCATGAGAGCCACCTTGGGATGCATTTTATGAATTTTTTGTTTAACCAACTTAGCATGAAGATGGATAAAACTATTATGAACCATGACATCCTCATCTATACAAGGCATATCCTTGTATGTCCAAGTAAAGAGATCAAGAAAGTTGTACAAGAGTTTAGAATTGTTAGGAAAAGGGTGTGTTGTACACCTTGCATAAAAAAGAAATATTTTAATTATGTAAAATAAATATTTATTTGTGGTGCATCTTAGGGGATGTGTTTGGCCACATTAAATATTTATTTGGGGCCACTTGTAAAGTTGTATGTGACATTGGGTTAGTTATTTTATGTGTGGGAGACATAGAATAATTAATTAATAGTTGGACATAAAGTGAAAACTTAGTAGCAAGAATTAAATAAGGGGGTCAATGGTTTTGTGTACTCATGGTTTTGAGACACATGATTTTCCCAATACCACAAGTTATATTTGTGTGAGCTTGATTCTATAAAAGCAAGCACATGGTTAGTGGTTTGGGTTGTCTAGTTGAGTGGGATGCCAATTGTATTGAGTTTCTCTTGTGAGTGCATATGTGAAGCATGACATGTGATGTATGGTACATGCTTGGACACATGGAGGATGCAATGGAGGAGCCTGATGTTTCCAAAGTATTCATGAGACTCTATAAGTGAATTGTAATATTTTATTGCTGAATAATTCATAGAGTATGGATGATTTTAGAGGCTAGGTTTTTTCCCTCTTGAGGGTTTTCCTAGGATATATCTTGTGTTATCTTTTGTTTGTCTCTTGATCTTTTCATTATGGTTATTCTGTAAGCTTTCATGCATCATTATCTTTGATAGGGTTATGTAGGAATTGGTTTGATCAACCTAGTAATTTCATAACAAGAATGCCACAACATTCTATTGAAGAAAGACATTCACTAATTTTAAGAACTATCAAGATTAGTAGGATCCATAGAAACATCTATAGTATCTCCTACTACAATAGTTTTATGATCCTTAACAAATGGAATAGTAGGAATCTCATCATGAAGTTTAGGCACAATAACTAGGTCAGAAGTAAGCATAACTGATTCACCAAAATAATCTTATGACTTAAGATGATAAGGAAACCCACAATCATGATGGAGAGTATTAACATACACCCAAATACTCAACCAAGGATTCTTCACTAGAGAAGATATTTAAATGAGGTAGGGTTGAAGTAGATGGATCAAGAATTAACTTATGATGTTGAAGAGAAAGAGGGAATTCATGAGAAGAAAAAATCATGGAGACATCTACAAACTAATAAAAGGAGGGTTTAGGTAAATGAGGAGGTTGGTAACCTAAACCTACAATAGAAAGGTGTGGTGTAGGTTCCACAAGGACCTTAATCCCTTGTTCCATATGCCCAAGGCCATTTTCATTACATCCATATTTAGAAAGCATTTTGAATCCTAAATTGTAATGTTTTCAATTCAAAAAAAGGAGAATCCTTATCATTACAATTGTCAAAATGAGCTCTATAGTCACATGTGTGAGAAGCAACTAAATATAAATGCTAGAAGAAGACACATGAGTTTACTAGAAGAATATGATTCCATTTACAATTCAGGGATGTCAAAGTGAGAGGGTCAACCTTATATTCACCAACATAAGAAGGTGTGAAGTCTAAGGAGAATCATCACCGAGACATACATTAGAAGAAGGATGCTCTTTAGCAGATATAGAATTAGTAGTAGGAGGTACTAGCATTGTATCAACTTTAACTAAAAAAGATGGTTCTATTGTACAAAGGGTGGGAGATATGTTGGACAAGGAAAAAAGAGTAGAGTCAACGATTTGACAATAATGAAAGGGATCACTATTTTCTTTAATCATGGAAGCACTACCTTCACAAATAAATTGTACAAATTGGTAGAGAGTAGACTAAACAATCCCCATTGAGTGAATCCATGGGATACCTAAAGGGAGATTATATAAGAAATTATCTTGCATAACATGGACTGATGTGGGAAGAGTAATTGGTCCTAACAAAATAGGCAAAGTAATAGTACCCAAGGGAATTCATCCAATGTTATCAAAACCTTTAATAGAAATCTCGCAAGGAGTGAGATTAGAAGTATCAACATGAATATATTTTAAGAATTCAAGACTATAAACATTAAGACTAGAACCATTACCAATTGATGTGCATTCGATGCCCATAGAGTTAATAACAATCCTAATTTAAAGAGGAAGATGATGTTGTTAAACCTCATAAGAAGGAAGTTTGGAAGGAAGAAAAGTAATCTCCATCATGTCAATATAAATACATTCAATCAAAATAGTTATTTTAGTAGATTTAGCAAAAGAGAGAACATGGATCTTTTGTAAATCTTTTTGAAGTAACTCATAATAAGAAGGAGAAGTTTTAATCAAATCCTAAATAAAAATATTAGCTTGTGTACCTTGAATTTTTTCTATAACATCATATTATTTATTACTCTTAGAGGGTGTTGCCCCCCTTTTTTTAAAAAGGCGTCCTAACCCAATTCTTTGTTTTTCCCATTCATTCATTATCAGTCTTCTTCACTTAGTTTCTATTATTGGGCCAAAATCACTTAGTCACTTTAGTGAGTCGGCAATCCCTTGCATTTTTGAAGTGAAGTCGAAGGGTTCATAAGTTCTTGAACCACCCGACTTGCCGACTTCGCATTTTGTTGTCTCCGTATGAAGTCTTTCCTTTGTACTTGGGAGGTTGGGAATTCTTTGAAGTTTTGAATATCTGACTCCTAGTTCAAGAGTTTGTCATTTGCCTAACTTGCCGACTTCGCGAAGCACACTTTCCCAAGTGGTGTTAGTTGCGCTGGCATTCTGTATGAAGAAATGACACTTGTCACTTTACATTCAATTCAAAGTACATGCTGACATAGTGGCACCATTCTTGGAGGAAAAGCCGAGGCATGCATTTATGAGTTATAATGGCAAATTCACCGCCAATATCTAATATATTTCTTGGGTGAATTTATGAGAACTGACTCGGATTAATTCTTAAGCCACCTAAAGTGATATAATGTGCAAGGGGATGTGTTGCAGAAGAGCAAATAACTAGTTTGCTACGTACAAAATTTTAGCACAGTTCCATCTTCACAGGTCAGCATAGCTAGCCACTCTTTTCTCTCTCTATAAAGGTTTCATATCTTTTTCGAGGAGTTAGAGATTTTTATTTCCCATGTATCTGCACAAAGAATTCTCTGTTGGTGTCTTGACTTATCCTCTGCTCTTTGCGTGTATCTCCAAGTCTCTTATTTTTTGGTTTCTGGAACACATAAAGATGAAGTTTCAATTCCAAGGGACTCCCGTGGCTTCCATTGTGGAGAATGGTCTTTCTGGAGTAAGGGATACAAATTTGGGGCACATGGATTTAGATGATTTTTGGAGGAGAATGTGGTCTGATCAAAGAACTCCCTTGGCAAAGAAAATTATCAGCAGGGGCTTGCATAAAGCTGGGGGTTTTCCACTTGTTGTGCATTGTCTTGAATTAATGGTTGCATGTGCCAATGATTATTTCCCAGACTCTAAGGAGATAAAGACTCCTAATGGTGTTATGGTGGCAAGAATTGACTTTGAATCTGTTGCTTCAACCTTGAACTTGGAAAAATATGAAGATAACTCTGATGTTTCTGTTTCTTCAGCTTGGAATTACTATAATGAGAAAAAAAGGACTGGTGTCATACCTGTGTTGCCAAGCATTGGCTGGAAGAAGAAAAGACTGGTAAGTCTCAGCTGCCTACTAATATGAAAAGGAGCCATTTTAAAGAAGAAGTCTCAGATATGATAACCATGTTGAACAGAGTAGTTGGGAGCCCCGGGTCAGATGTTTTTGAGTTCTGGATGTGCAGGTTCATTTTGTTAATCTATGGAGATCACCAAATTAATTGGCCAAAAATCATCAGTGAGTGTCTACATGAGCAGCTGATGAATTTTACACAAAGCGTGGGCTTTCACATGTGTTCCCAGCTGGTCTACATCCTGGCTCGAACAGAGGTTGCTTGGCTTGGTCTGAGGACTCAAAGGAGTTCTTCGGTAAGCACGCATGTGTATCAATTTTTTCCTCAATTGCAAAGAAGTGAAGGTATGAAAGTTTTTAGACGTGTGAATGATGCTTTTTCTATGATGCTAGCTAAAAGAATTGATGGCTCAATAGAGAAAAGATTTTCTGTAGAAGCATTTGCATTGGTCACAAAATTTGGGAGTATTTATATTCAGTTTGATCGCTTCTCATATTTGAGAATTAGGGGTTAGAAAATGCCCCATTAAAATTGCCTCGGTACCCCTTTGATTATTTGGTTTTGCTGGAAGTCTACCGCCAAATGGCAACAGTAAATGTCAAATACCAGGTAATGAAAAAGAAAGGATATTCTTTTCCTATGTCTTTATCTTTTTATTCATGCAAAAATAATGATGGTGCTCAGAATGTGGATAAGTTGTTTGATTTCAGCCTTCATAGTTTGTCTCCTCGTGTATCATTTGACAACAAAAATTTTATAAAAGAAAACATGCATGGGGGTGGTTCCTACTCACATCTTCCTCAACTTGAAGATTTTTGGGAGGACTGTATTGATGAAAGAGAAGTTCAAAGGAGGAAATGGATGAGGTTGATTGTTGATCAAGTTCGTGCCTTCAAGTTGAACATTCAGGTCCCAGATATAATTAATGATTTTTCAGATCTTTTGGGTGAAGAATATGATATAGTGTCAAGGGAGCCTTTGCCTCCAATAAAATGGTTTGAAAAGGAGGTTATTGATATTATGTTGATGTCATTTCATGTTTTAAGGAGAACAAAAAAGTGGTTACAGACAAAGCCGAGGAGTGTGCTAGTTCAACAACACCAAAGGACTTAGCCTCATATAATCAAGTCAGATCTCAGACCACCACCTCACATAGAAGGTCATCTAGTTTGGACCCGACTCTGCAAAGAGTCAACTCGAAGTCAAATGGTGACGGTGAAGGGCCGCTTGAGGAAATTGGTAGGTTAAAAACCACCTGTGAGCAAGATTTTCAAGTGACAAAGAGAAATGCCAGATTAGTTGCCTTATCATCTAAGGCTGACCATGTGCCCCCGCCAAACAATCATGTAAGTGATTCTGATTCTTTCATCTTCTCACAAATTGGAGAAGATAATTTGTTGCATTTATTACTCACTTCACCAAATTCCCCTCAGTAAAAAGAGATGCCTGAGCAAAACCCTCATCCTACGCTAATAATGGTGACTACCAATGACACTAATGCACCAGTCTCATCACCAAACTAGTTGAAAAGGGTAGTTCAAAAGAAGAAGAGGTACACCATTCCAGTTGATGAAGGCATCGATACTGTTGCCAGTTTGTTGCAGATTGTGCCAAAACCCAAACGTGCGAAGAGAATGTCCAAAATAGTGATCGATGCCACCTTAAGAAACTAGTTTCTGGAAATTATAGACCCACTAGTTGAGAATAATGAAGATGATATAACTGAAGCAGACTTCAAAGTAAACCGAGTGGATCTAGGGCCATTAACTACCGAAGGTGATTTATATCATATGCACTATTTAGCGTACAACATCTCTAAAAGGGTGAAAGACCTGTAAGATGAAAATTTGAAGCTACTAGCACATGTAAGTTCTCTATCTTCTTTTGTCAATTCAATTGTTGGAGTGATTACTCCCTCAACTGGAACCTCCTCCACTATCAAACTACCTACTCTTGACCTGAATTTGCTTCAACAAGTTAAAGCTTCTTTATCTCTAAGGAAGGCTATGGACCAATGGGTTGAGAGGATCATCTTCGATGGTCTCATATTTATTGAGGAGGCAATGAAATTGTTTAATTCCATACATGCTAAAAGAGAAGTTTTGATAGTAGAATTTGAGAAAGCTTGAAGTGACCACCACAGTTTGAATTTAGCCTCTAAGGAAGTGCAGAAAATTGCCAACATGGACCACGGTATTCTAATGACCGAAGAAGTCATAGCTGATCCTAAGGAATTAGATACCATGGTGTGGGCTGATGCATTAGAATGGAAACTTTGTATTATTTCTACAGCCGAAGAAGAGATGGGAAAAGTAGTGGCAGTTTATTACAAAGAAATGATGAGGATTAAAAGAGATTTTGCTACTTTAGAGGTAGAGGCTAATGGGTCTGATGATGAAAAATTGTTGGATGTTAAGGTGATCAAACAAAATTTCAAGAGGACAGTGACGGAGGAGATAGTAAATTACAATGCAATTATAGGGGAGTCATTGGGAAGACTTTCTAAAATGGCAGCCCACATTAACAATTGCAGGAATGACATGGATGAAGTGTATTGCAAAGTGACTGACTTCAACCGAGCTATCATGAAAAGAAAGCATTGTATTAGCATGACTAGAATTCCACTAAGCATGTCTTTAACGCCGATTATCAACAATTACAGGGCATACAAGGCCAAATTGCAAGCAAAGGTGCCTCAGGCGGCGTAAAGTGTCACTAGAGAAGGTGAACAGTCAAGGGAAGATGAAGAGATGGACGAGGTGGACGGTGTGATGGGGACATGCAAATTCTGAATTGATTTAATTTTAATGCTTTTAAGTTATTTCATGCTTGCTCTAAAACTATTAGCTTTGGAGGGCCCTTTATTATTATTATTGTTTAAATGATCTTTTAATCAGTTGTTTCAAGAAGCCATTATGTTTTTCAAGGCAGATATGGTTTGGCCTAGCTATATATTCTAGATAGCTGGTCGAATTATGGATCTTTTTGCAAAACTTTATTTCTGGAAAGGGTGATAGATAATTTGTTTTTTAGATACTATGATATATGCAATAGAGTTAATATAGTGGAGATTTGGATGATCATGGACTTTGTGTTATGATTATTTGAATTCATGTTCTTCTTAAGTTGGATGTGTTTCTACTGATGTTAATGGTATTCATGTGTTTTGGTGGTTTGATGTTATTAAATCTTGCTCACTACTTCGAATAATCTATCTGTTGATATTTCATTTAAGGTGGTGAATTCATGTGTGTATTTATGATACCTTTAATATATGTTATGCAGTTGGAAGTCTACTTTCTAGTTAAAAGCAACCTCAAGTTCATATTCCTCAGAATATATGTAGAAGGTAGTTGCACCTTGTTAAATAAGCAGAGAGCCTGTGTAAAATACCAATATATTAGGCTCAACTTTTGATTACATTTGTCACTTGTTCGAGCGTGAGTATATAGAGTTAGGTGACAAATCTGTTAACCAACAGATTTTTGACAACTTTACTAGGGAGAAGAAGTGTGTTGTATCATCCTTGTGAGTTTCTTGGTTGGACTTTATGGTTCTTCATGGAAGACGTGCACCAGTTTTGCAGCCTAACGTTGATTGGCTAATAGGAGACTGTTGTCACCTAGAATTGCACCTTGCTTGGAGAGAGTCCAAGCATTCTAATGACACAATGGGAATGAGCTCGAAAGTGTGGGACTTTGCAAATTGAGATTGGACCTCCAAAGAAGGCTAGTTCCTCATTCTAAGCCTAATGCTTAGAGAAATATATCTAAACCTAGTGCTAATGCTGCACGGGAAAAGGGTTAGAAGGAAGCTAAAATGAAAGAGTGATACACTGGATTTAAATGTGTTTGGCTGCAACTGAATTGGCATAGTAATAATCTCACAGCTGGAAAGACTTACACAAACTCGTATTGATCCTACAAAGGTCAAGACAGAATAATGGGGGAATGAAAGGGACCATTTTACCCACAATACATAGCCCACACTAATCCAAAGAGTAGACACAGTGCTAAAGTAATAAAAGAGAGGCAAAATACCAGTTTTTATTGATTATAGAGGCCAAATAGCCATTACAAAATAGAGAATAATGCAAGGAGATAGACGCATAACAACCAATTACATTGATTGGTGAACATAACCAGAGACATGAGAGGCTCAGCATAAGAGCACAGTCCATCAAATCTAGTTGCTCCTGTAATTGCATTACAGAGGTCTGGTTACAAAAATCCTCTATCCTATAGTAGCCCAGCAGAACAGCCAACAACAATACATCTGTTTCACATGTATATATAGCATTTTATTTCACTATAGCGGCAATGGAAGAAGGAATAGTGGTCAAAAAGAAAGAACCAACACCCATGCTACATTAACTTGCTCTAGCATCCCTGGGTTTCACCCACATGGCTTTGTTAGAAAGTATCTCAGCTAGAAGGGACATCCACCTGCAAGAATTCATGGCAGAAAAATATCTGGAACAGGGGCAGGTGAAAGATAGGATTTGCATTGATGGCAGATGGGACAGGGCACCCCTGAACAAAGCTTTTACAACACTTCAAGTTCTCGAGTCCTTTGAATTTTCTACATTCCATCAATTCTGTGTTTGAGGGATCCCTGCAAAACTTAAATCGGCCGCTGAGACATCTTGTTGCCAAAACTACAAATTTGTTCTCAGAGTCGGTAACCATTCCTGACTAAATGTAGATTGGCTGTCAATTTCATCTTCGTTGCACATCAAGTCCCTCAAATTGTTCAACTTTGCACTTATGTGATTTCTTCATTCGATTTTTGCATATGCAATTTTTGTATATGTCTTTATGTATCCTCCTTTGTATATGTAAAGCCATCGGGGAGACCCCAAACTGAGTCATACCGATATACAAAAGTGTTGCCGATGGCCCTTTGTATCCGTTTCTGTATCGCCATTTGAATTGGCCTGACACGTGTCATCATCCCATTGGATCCTCAAGTTGTGGCTCCATCGCTGCAAAATAGATCGCTGAGTTACTGGGACCCACTGCTGCACTATTTCTACTCTTCATTTCGCATATATCAGGCTATCGGGGAGACCTTGAGTTGAGTCTCACCGATAGGCCCAACTCCCATTGATATACATTTGTATGTGCATCAGCCTATCGGCGGGACCACAAACTAAGTTATGTCGATATGCATATTTCCCATCGATATGCATTTGCATGTGCATCAGCCTATTGAAGAGACCTCGGAAAGCATCTCTCTGATATACAATTTTCTCACTGATGAGCCTTTGTATATCACTTTGCATATGCCCTTGTATATGCAATACAATCGTATGTGTATACAAAAACGGATCTCAACATTTTATGAAGCAAATTGGAATTGGGTTCGGGTCCAAGATTGCATCCTGCTCCTTTGTATATCACTTTGTATCTGATCATGTATATGTGATATACAACCGCAGACCCCATCTTGAAGTCTGCCATAATCAATTCTCTAGTCGCATCCAGATTATATCTTCGCCCTTTGTATCTACCTTTGTAGATCGCTTTGCAATGCAATACACAAACAAAACTGCATACATATGCCTTTGCATCTAAAACCAATTACATTTTTCCCTCAGGTCCACCCTTGTACATTCACTTTTGTATCTTGCCTTGTATATTGTATACACATCAGACTGATCGGACTGTCGGCGAGACCTTGAGTTGAGTCATGTCGATGTGCAAATCTCCCACCAATGCGTCTTTGTATCTCTCTTTTTACATATGCCTTTGTATATGCACATGTATATGAGATACAAATAGATATACATACAAAGATGTGTACAAAGAAAAATGTATAAAATTGAGAAATCTTTGCAATGGTGGCACTTGAAAATAAAGGATTTCTAGGTTTTTCTGAGTTTTCTACAAGGATACTCCAGGTATGATTTTGGGAAATTTTGTAAGGCAGAGCATGAGGAAATGCAGGATAAGACCTCCCTCCTATTTAGGCTTTCTTTGATCGAATTTCTTTGATAGAAGGAGGGGGACAGGAATATTTTGGGGCTAAGCAAAATATGACAACATTTTGGTGACCTCTCGGGGATGTTTGCATGCTAAACAAATTAATTAGTGGCCTTAAGTATCCATTGGGCATGGAGTCAAGAAAGAGGGGCGTGAAAAAGGTCAACACAACTGAAACCTGCCTCCAGAACACAAAAAAAAGGGGAGAGGTCTGCAATCTCCTAATGATAATGCAGCCTGTGCAAGAGCACTTATTGAAAGGAAACCTAAAGTAGAAATGAAACCTACTCTAATCCTAAACTAACCAGTTAGAGGTGACCTTAAATAAAGCCATTAACTAGTTCTTGAAAGTAACTGCCCTTCCTTAACAATTTACAATGTTTCTCATGCATGTGGGCAGTTAAAAAGAGGTGAGGGAGGGATGGGCATACGACAAATTGATAAAACACCCTCCCCAAAATGGAGATAAACTTACCTATCCACTTGGACTGATTGCTGATGTTGCTAACTTGTGGTGAATAAATAGGCTGATCCCACCCATTTTGATGCTCAACTTCATGCTTAGAGGTAAGCATGACAAGTGGTGACTCCTCTTGATGTGTCTCTAGATGGGCTAGATGCCTGATTGGGCATCCCCTTGAAGTGATATGCAAATCATCACTGCTACATGTATATCTATGCTCTGATCTTGCAACCTTCTATTGTTGATCTAAATATTCTAGTTCTTGGATCTCAAATGGAGGAATTACTACCTCCTTCATATGCTCAAACTACTCATGGTTTACCTCATCTAGAGGCATTGATTTACTATCTAGGTTTGAGAAAAAATCATCAATCTCATCCCAAAAATGAGCCTCCTCCAAGTCCTCTGTACTTTCTAGTACATGACTACTCATATGCTCTTCTTTACGGACTAGAAATTCACTGTCAGGCCGGGCCTCAACCTGCAACAATTCATCATTATTTTCATTGTTCTCTTGTTGTTGCATATCCACAACCAGCGACTCGTCCTCCTCATCTTCATCATAACCAGGTAGCTCATGAAGCAAAGAAACCTCATCTGCTTCCCAATTTAGAAACACACACTCGGCCTACATCTATCTTTGTTCCACCATAGCCTGCTAGCTATGTCCAATTTGTTGTTTCAAGGCCGTTGATGGATTGCATGAATGATGCCGCTCATTACCCTGGGTTAAGTTGCTTTGAAATGGAATGAGCCTTCTTGGCATATTTGTAGCAGCTAAACTCGTGAGGTTCAGGGGCATAGCATAGTTCATATGACTTTGTCTTTGATCGTTCCCCTAACAAGGCTGACAGTTGAACAGATAGGGCTGATTAGGAACTTGGTATGGCACATTAGGTGTAGGAATTGGTGCCATAATTGGTTGCATGAATGGGGCTTCTAGAAATAATGGCATTGAAGGCCTAGGAGCAATCTTTCCAGCCAAAATCAGATAATTTTTTGCCCTAATGGCTACCTCATAGGCATCAGGTAACACATCTCCTCCTAGAGATTGGATCATGATGGCGATATCACTACTCAGGGATCTCAAATAATACATGAAGGCAACATTAGGGGAAGGTCTTACCAATGGTGGGATTCTGTACCAAGTCTTTTGAAATCTGCAATTAAAATCCACCATAAATTTATATGGAGCCCTTTTAATGGTGGCCAACTGCTCTATCAGAGACAAATGGTCATTCTTGTCTTCAAAACGTTGATAGGGCCTTGTTCCTAAATCATCCCATTCCAGAATTGATCCTGCAGGTAACCCCCTGTACCACTATAGTGTCTTTCCTTTCAAAGAAGCAACAAGGAGCCTCATAGCGACATTGTCCTGAGTATCATTGTGAACAAAGCATATACTGGCAATGTCCTAGATGTGCTCATTAGGTGTAGTAGCACTTTCACCATTGAAAAAGGGAATAGCCTTTAGAGCTGGGATAGGGATGTCATTATATTGTGTGAGGTTGAGAGGGCTTTCACGATTATAGGCCACAAATGGTTTATTTCTTGGTTGGGCCATGACAGTGATGTGAATAATATGTTGGGTATATGGAAGCCTATTCTTGATGGAGGGAAAAAATCATGACTTTCATAACCGCTTAACATACTAGAGCATTAAAAAGTAGGGATTCCTTGAAAATAAGGGTAACAGGCTTGCTTTCAAGAGAAACTGGATACATACTAGAGAGGGAGTCGCCAGGTGATTAAGGTGCTTCCAAAAGCTGAGTAGATTGGGAAGACCACCAAAATCCTGATCTTTGATGCAATTTTAGGCAATCGGGCTGCTTTCATCAGCAGGTTTGTTCAGTAGAGTCGCCATGGTGTTGGAGAGATTGCCCTGAATGGGAAGATGCACTAAAGAGCATACCAGAACTCTTCAATGGATGATAAGGATCATCAAATATGTCCCACTGGGCATGCCAGAAATTGTTGTCATCTAGAATTGCACCCTGCTTGGAGAGAGTCCAAGCATTCTAATGACACAATGGGAATGATATCGAAAGTGTGGGACTTTAAAAATTGAGATCAGACCTCCAGAGAAGGCTAGTTCCTCATTCTAAGCCTAATGCTTAGAGAAATATATCTAAACCTAGTGCTAATGTTGCAAGGGAAAAGGGTTAGAAGGAAACTGAAATGAAAGGGTGATACACCATATTTAAATGTGTTTGGTTGCAACTAAATTGACATAGTAATAATCTCACAGCTGGAAATACTTACACAAACTCATATTGATCCTAACAGAGGTCAAGACAAAATAATGGGGGAATGAAAGGGACTATTTTACCCATAACACACAGCCCACACTAATCCAAAGAGCAGACACAGTGCTAAAATAATAAAAGAGAGGCAAAATACCAATTTTTATTGATTATAGAGGCTAAATAGCCATTACAAAATAGAGAATAATGCAAGGAGATAGACACATAACAACCAATTACATTCATTGGTGAACAAAACTAGAGACATGAGAGGCTCAACATAAGAGCACAGTCCATCAAATCTAGTTGCTCTTGCAATTGCATTACAGAGGTTTGGTTGCAAAAATCCTCTATCCTATAGCAGCCCAGAAGAACAACCAACAACAATACATCTATTTCACATGTATATATAGAATTTTATTTCACTATAGCAGCAATGGAAGAAGGAAGAGTGGTCAACAAGCAAGAACCGCCACCCATGCTGCATTAACTTGCTTTGGCATCCCTGGGTTTCGCCCACATGGCTCTGTCAGAAAGTATCTCAGCTAGAAGGGATGTCCACCTGCAAGAATTCATGGCAGAAAAATATCTGGAACAGGGGTAGGTGAAAGATAGGATCTGTATTAATGGCAGATGGGACAGGTCACCCCTGAATAAAGCTTTTACAACACTTCAAGTCCTCGAGCCCCTTTGAATTTTTTGCATTCCATCGATTCTGTGTTTGAGGGATCCTTGCAAAACTTAAATCAGTCGCTGAGACATCTTGTCACCAAAACTGCAAATCCATTCTTAGAGTCAATGACCATTCCTGATTGAATGCAGACTGGCTATCAATTTCATCTTCGTTGCATATCGAGTCCCTCAAACTGTTCAACTTTGCACTTATGTGATTTCTTCATTCGCATTTTGCATATGCAATTTTTGTATATGTCTTTATGCATCCTCCTTTGTATATGTCGAGCCATTGGGGAGACCTCGAACTGAGTCATATCGATATTCAAAAGTGTCACTGATGGCCCTTTGTATCCATTTATGTATCACCATTTGATTCAGCCTGACATGTGTCATCATCCCATTAGATCCTCAAGTTGTGGCTCCATCGCTGCAAAATAGATCGCTGAGTTATTGGGACCCACCGCTGCACTATTTTTGCTCTTCATTTCGCATATATCAGGGTATCGGGGAAACCTTGAGTTGAGTCCCACCGATAGGCCCAACTCCCACCAATATACATTTTTATGTGCATCGGCCTATCAGTGAGACCACAAACCAAGTCCTTGTTAGATTTAGGGCACACAACTGAGAGGGGGGGTGAATCAGTTGTGCAAAAACTTTCCTTCTATTTAAACACTTAATTCCACTTTGCAATTCAGTAGCTTAATAGTAAATTAATCATGGAAACATAATGCAACAAATCAAGAGAAGAAACACACCAATGCATGAGACACCAAGATTTTGACGTGGAAAACCTGGTTAAGGGAAAAACCATGGGGTGATTAACCCAAGAATGTATTCTCTGTTAGAAGAATAGAAAGAACAAAATGGCACATGCCAATTAGGGCTCACTTCCTGAGCACACTGCTCACAAAAGGCTCACTGCCTACAAGAGACACACTATCTACAAAGCAATAACTATCACCTACTTGAACTAGAAAATAGCATCTTCACCATGCTTGAATCAGTTCCATTAAGCTCAATACTTCTACTCTGCCTTTCGCTCTCCTCGCTACCACACACACATCTCAACAAGGACAACTTCAAAATGACTTTGCAATCTCTTATTTATAAAAGGCATCAACTTAGGAATGATCATCTAAGTCGGCAAACATCCACAAGATCATCTGTAAGATGCATAACTCATCCGGTCGACCTGTCTCAAGAAGAACACCATCATCTGGAAGATATTCTTCAATTGCAAGCTCCAACTCCAATGCAAACCACCAACACGAACTGGACACGATCCAAAGACCACCACAAGCTTTCCTGAATCACCAAGAACATCCACACTTCATCTGCTTACTGAAATCCTTCTCTTCTTCATCCAAAACCTCAAGAACACATTCTGTCATCACTGTCACAAAAGAATAGATGCTTGCGGACCTTCAAACCATGAACCAATCGAGTTGACACTTCACAACGACTTCCTTAACATTCCCTTAAATCCACAGAATAGGACAATGCATTTCCAGATCTTACTGGACCTATCTGTCTCACTTTGTCACCACTAAACACTTGCCAAAACTGGTTTAACTTGAACAACCACAACTTCTTTAGATCTTCATGTGGACCTCTAAAATCTCTATTGGACCACCTTAAGACACATATCTACAAACCCTTTACTCTGCATCCTTTGATCCTCATCCTATCATGGACTTTTACCTTATTGTTATTACGGTTCTTCACTATTCCAGATTGAGACTAATTTTCTCAATATCCTCAGCACATAGTTCATCCAATCCTTATCATTAATGCAACAGGAGTAAAGAGTCCTTAGGTAGAGGTTTAGTAAAGATGTCTACAATCTGATCCTTGGAAGGCACAAACTCCAATCTGACTTCATTCTTGTTCACTTGCTCTCTCAAAAAGTGAAACTTGATGGATATATGCTTAGTCTTTGAATGCAACACCGGATTCTTAGATATATTTATTGCATTTGAATTATCATAGAAGATCGTGATAGGTTCCTTATACTCTACTTTGATATCTCTTAGCATCTACTTCATCCACAAAACTTGAGTGCAACTACCTACTGCTGCAATATATTATGCTTCAGTTGTAGATAGAGATATTGCCTCTTGTTTCTTGCTTAGCCAAGAAACCAATCTCTTCCCCAAAAAGAATGCTCCACCACTGGTACTCTTTCAGTCATCCACATCTCCTGCCTAATCTGCATCTGTATATGCATGAAGAGAGAAATCATGATCTCTAGGATACCACAAACCATACTCAACTGTCCCTTTTAGATATCTAAAAATCCTCTTGATTGCCATGACATGAGATTCTCTAGGATCAACCTGGAATCTAGCAACAAGACCAACAACCTGCATAATGTCTGGTCTAGTTTCAGTGAGATACAATAGTCCTCCAATCATTGACCTATACTTTGTCTGATCAGCCTTAGGAGAATCATCATCTTTGCTTAATTTACATCTGGTTTCCATGGGAGTATTCATTGGTTTTGAGTCTTCCATCTCAAATTTCTTCAACAATTCTTTCACATATTTGGTTTGAGAAATGAAGATTCTTTTCTTTGTTTGAGTGATTTGTAGACCCAAGAAGAAATTCATTTCACCAAGCATGGACATCTCAAACTCACTTTTCATTTGATTTGCAAAAATTTTACACATACTATCCCTTCCTCCAAAAATGATATCATCAAGAAACACTTCAACAATCAAGATGTTTTCATGATCAATTTTGAAATATAAATTACTGTCAGAAGTACCTTTGTTGAAACCAATCTTCAGAAGATGCTTGTCTAATATTTCATACCAGGCTCTTGGGGCTTGCTTCAGTCCATACAATGCCTTCTTCAACTTGTAGACCATACCACCATGATCAGACAATTGAAATCCATCCGGTTGCTCAATGTACACTTCTTCTTCCAAGTCACCATTCAGGAAGGCAGACTTGACATCCATCTGATACACTTTGAAATCTTTGAAGGCAGCAAATGCAAGAAATAATCTGACTGCTTCAATTCTTGCCACCGGAGCAAAGGTTTCTTCAAAATCAATTCCTTCTATTTGAGAGTAACCCTTGCAAACCAATCTGGCTTTATTTCTGATTACTTCACCAACTTCATTCAGTTTGTTCCAGAAGACCCATTTTGTTCCAATCACATTCTTGTTTCTAGGTTTGGGAACAAGATCCCAAGTGTGATTTTTCTCTATTTGCACTAGCTCTTCCTCCATTGTTTTAGTCCAGTTTTCATCATTGCAAGCTTCATTCACTGTCTTAGGTTCAATCTTTGAAATCAGACAATACTCTTCTAAATCTTGAGCAATTCTCCTTCTTGTTTGTACTCCTTTGCTTTTATCACCTATGATCTGATCTTCAGAGTGGTTCACTCTTACATACCTGGGAACATTGGGAATTTCTTGCACTTTTGATTCTTGATCAGGCTCATTGAAACTCATTTCTTCTTCCTGGTTTACCGGATTAGTTTGAATCTAACTAACAGATGAGGCTTGGGCTCCTTGAGTCAGAACACCATTCTGATCATCTTCATCATATTCATAAAACATTGAGGGTTTCTCAATTCCCTCATCAATCTTCACATTTGTACTTTCTATCATCTTTCTCAATCTTTTGTTATAACACCGGTATGCTTTGCTTTGAGTAGAGTAACCCAAGAATATTCCTTCATCACTTCTAGCATCAACCTTTCCTAGATCTTCATCTCTTTTAATGTAACATTTTCTACCAAAAACTCTAAAATATCTCATAGTAGGAGTGATGCCAAACCAAAGTTTATAAGGAGTCTTACCAGTATTGCTTCTGATTTGAACTCGATTGAGAGTATAGACTGCAGTGCTGATAGCTTCTCTCCAATAGATGTGAGGAACATTTGCTTCCATCATCATGGTCCTAGAAGCTTCCTGGATGGTCCAGTTCTTTCTCTCCACCACTCCATTCTGATGTGGAGTTCTAGGAGCAGACAACTGTCTCTTTATTCCATGTTTCTCACAGAACTCTAAGAATTCATCGGATGTGAATTCTCCACCTCTATCAGACCTCAGACATTTCAATTTTAATCTAGTTTCATTCTCTACCATAGCCTTGAATATTTTGAATTTCTCAAAAGCTTCTGATTTCTCTTTTAGAAAAGTTACCCACATCATCTGGGAATAGTCATCAATTAGTAACATGAAGTATCTATCACCTTGCATACTCCTGATTCTAGCCGGACCACAAAGATCAATATGAACTAAGTCCAATAATCCGATAGAAGACAATTCCTTGCTCTTGAATGTGATTTTGCTCAGCTTACCCAACTGACATTCTTTGCACAAGCTTTTAGTAGGTTTCACCAATTTTGGAAGATCTCTTACAGCCTGAGTATTGCTTATCTTAATGATATTATCAAAATTCACATGACACATTCTCCTATGCCATAACCAACTCTGATCAACTTGAAAAAATAAGCAACTTTTACCAGTACCAACCAAATGGAAGATATTACCTTTAGTTTGGGTAGCGGATGCAATCTCTGTTCCGGAGCTTTCAAAGATCTTGCATTTTCCATTCTTGAATCGGAGATCATAGCCTTTGTCCACCAACTGTCCAACACTGAGAAGATTGTGCTTCAAACCTTCAACATATAGAACATTATCAGTTTTGTTCCTTCCATCAAAAGAAATAGTTCCTCTTCCTCTAATTCTACCGACAGAATTATCACCAAACTTCACAACTCCTCCTTCATACCTTTCCAAATCTATGAACTTATTTTTGTCACCTGTCATATGGTGAGAGCAACCACTGTCAATGACCCAATCATCCTTGTCTTCAATTTGGGCAGCCAGAGCTCTATCTACAACTTTATGATTGACAGATACAGAGGATATTGGTTCTTCTTCCTTGATGGCAATAAACACCCATTCATTTCCAGATTTGTTTTCTGTCTCTGATTCGTCATCTATTACTCCTTCATTGTCATCTTCTTCATGAACATAGTAACAATTCTTTTGGAACCTTGATCTGTTAGGATTTAGCCTTGAAAATCTTTCCGGACATCTTGAGGCAAAATGACCAATCTTATTGCAGTTAAAACACTTAAAAGGCAATTTCCCTTCATACTTACCGGATCCTCTTGGCAGTCTCTTTGCAATAAGGGATTCAAGTTTAGCAGTTTCTACTTCTTCTTCTTCCAGGTCTTTTCTTGCTTTTTCATACTATGACAGTTTTCTTGAAGAGTTCTCTCCCAGATTAGACCTTTGTTTACCTTTTATAGAGGCACTGGCTTTGAATGCAGATTCAATCTTGGGGGGATCATCTCCAAACTTGATCATTTCAAATGCAGCCAATTTGCCAGCCAATTGATCTCTTGTGACAGTTGTATGAGCTCTGAATTCATCAATGGCAACAACCTTGATTTTGTAAGAAGCAGGAAGGGATCTGAGAATTTTTCCAACAATCTCATTTTCATCCAAGACTCCACCAGCATTTCTAATTCCACAAACAAGCTCATTTACTCTTGGCATAAAAGTAGTAATATTTTCATCATCTCTCATCTTCAAGTTTTCAAATTTCCCTTTCAGACTCTGTAACCTTGCACATTTAACATACTGGTCTCCTTCATGCAGAAGTTCTAGTTTTTTTCCAAATCTCATAAGCAGTTGGTAGGTCAATAACATTTGAGAGCTCTGAATCAGATAATGTGCTTAGAAGAGCTTCTATAGTCCGTAGATTGTTTTCCGCATCTATGATTTCATTTGGAGCTTTTGGACCACCCTGTGGAGGTGAATACTGTGTTGTAGCCATGGTCCAGTACACCATTCCCATACATTGCAAGTGGCATTTCATTCGACCTTTCCATAGACTAAAATTGGTTCCGTCAAACTTTGGACTATCCTTCTTATAGGACGACATCCTGGATCTCCTCAAGCGGTAAAGCTTCTTTTAGAGGAACTTGGCTCTGATACCAATTGCTAGATTTAGGGCACACAACTGAGAGGGGGGGTGAATCAATTTGTAAAAACTTTCCTTCTATTTAAACACTTAATTCCACTTTGCAATTCAGTAGCTTAATAGTAAATTAATCATGGAAACATAATGCAACAAATCAAGAGCAGAAACACACCAACGCATGAGACACCAAGATTTTGATGTGGAAAACCCTGTTAAGGGAAAAACCATGGGGTGATTAACCCAAGAATGTATTCTCTGTTAGAAGAATAGAAAGAACAAAATGGCACATGACAATTAGGGCTCACTACTCGAGCACACTACTCACAAGAGGCTCACTACCTACAAGAGACACACTGTCTACAAAGAAATAAGTATCACCTACTTTAACTGTAAAATAGCATCTTCACCATGCTTGAATCAGTTCCATTAAGCTCAATACTTCTACTCTGCCTTTCACTCTCCTCCTTGCTACCACACACACATCTCAACAAGGACAACTTTAAAATGACTTCGCAATCTCTTATTTATACAAGGCATCAACTTAGGAATGATCATCTAAGTCAGAAAACATCCACAAGATCATCTGTAAGATGCATAACTCATCCGGTCGGCTTGTCTCAGGAAGAACACCATCATCTGGAAGATATTCTTCAGTTACGAGCTCCAACTCCAATGTGGACCACCAACATGAACTGGACATGATCCAAAGACCACCACAAGCTTTCCTAAATCACCAAGGACATCCACACTTCATCTGCTTACTGAAATCCTTCTCTTCTTCATCTGGAACCTTAAGAACATAGTCTGTCATTACTGTCACAAAAGAATAGATGCTTGTGGACCTTCAAACCATGAACCAATTGAGTTGACACTTCACAACGACTTCCTTAACATTCCCTTAAATCCGCAGAATAGGACAATGCATTTCTAGATCTCACCAGACCTATCTGTCTCACTTTGTCACCACTGAACACCTGCCAAAACCGGTTTAACTTGAGCAGCCACAACTTCTTTAGATCTTCATGCGGACCTCTGAAATCTCTACTGGACCACCTTAAGACACATATCTAAAAACCCTTTAATCTGTATCCTCTGATCCTCATCCTCTTGTGGACTTTTACCTTATTGTTATTACTGTTCCAGATTGAGACTAATTTTCTCAATATCCTCAGCACACAGCCCATCCAATCCTTATCATTAATGCAACAGGAGTATGTTGACATCAATGACAACACTGGTTAGGCCCATACTTGCAACAATCCTACCGATAGGTATATTTCCCATCAATATGCATTTGCATGTGCATCGGCCTATCGAAGAGACCTTGAAAAGTGTCTCTTTGATATACAATTTTCTCGCCGATGAGCCTTTGTATATTGCTTTGCATATGCCCTTGTATATGTGATACAATCACATGTGCAAACAAAAGTAGATCTCAACATTTTATGAAGCAAATTGGAATTGGGTTCGGGTTCAGGACTACATCCTGCTCCTTTGTATATCACTTTGCATATGATCATGTATATGTGATATACAACTGCGGACCCCATCTTGAAGTCCGCCAGAATCAATTCTCTAGTCGCATCTGGATTGTATCTTCGCCCTTTGTATCGGCCTTTGTATATCACTTTGCAATGCAATATACAAACAAAACTATATACATATGCCTTTGCATCTAAAACCAATTGCAATTTTCCCTCGTGTCCACCCTTGTACATTCACTTTTGTATCCCACCTTGTATATTGCATATACATCAGACTGTTGGGGAGACCTTGAGCTGAGTCATGCCGATGTGCAAATCTCCCGCCGATGTGTCTTTGTATCTCTCTTTTTGCATATGCCTTTGTAAATGCACATGTATATGCGGTACAAACAGATATACATACAAAAATGCATACAAAGATGCGTAGAAAGAAAAATGTGTAAAATTGAGAAATTTTTGCAATGGAGGCACTTGAAAACAAAGGATTTTTGGGTTTTCTGGGTTTTCTGCAAGAATTCTCCAGGCAAAAGTTTGGGAAATTTTGCAAGGCAGAGCATGAGGAAATGTATGAAAGACCTCCCTCTTTCTATTTAGGCTTTCTCTGATCGGATTTCTTTGATAGAAGGAGGGGGACATGAATATTTTGGATCTAGGAAAAATATGACAATAGAGACCAAGAAGACATTATTACTAGCCTTAGGCTTGTTGCTTGGTAGACCAGAAGAACCAATCAGAAATATCATCAAGTTGATGAAGTGTTAGAAGAAGAAGAAGAAGAAGAGCTTGGTGAGATTATAGCAGAAAACGCATAGCATTTTTCTAATGCCTAGGAGATAATTTTCTTTGAAGGAATTGTTCCTGTGCCACAGAGAGAAAGGCCTTTGCAAATCCAAGCAGTCCCTGACAATAGGCTGAGAAACCCCACTGCTAGACCAGGGAATCAGAATCCTGCAAGACCAACGCTTCCTCATAATAACCAGTAAGTGGTTTGGCAACTCTACTTAATTGTTTTATTAGTATATCTGTAGAAGTGGGCTATGAAAAGATATACATGAGGAGATAGGAAAAAGGGTATAGCTGATATTGACTTTGATTTGCTCCAATCTTTAAACTTTGCTCCTTATCCTCCCATAAGAAAGGTCAAATCTTTGAGCAAACCATCCTCTCTTCCACCCACAAGAAGTGTCGCTAGTTCATCTTATCAAAGCCTGACCCTACACGGTACTGTCTTACCTTTACAAGTAAATTTCCTTCCTTTTAATATGGCTCATCCATAGCCTCCACCTGTTCCATGGGGTGTAGCCATTGGATTGCTCAACCTTGGTGCTAACCTGCATGATCTGCCTAGGGGATCAAGTAAAATTTTACCTAAGTTTAGGGGTGTAGGCAAGGTTACTCCCGAAGAGCACATTAATGCTTTCTTTGCTACATGTGTCATCCTTGGAGTTCAACATGAAGATGTATTTGTTAGGCTATTTGTTGAGTCACTACCTGACTCAGCTGCTGAGTGGTTTTATCACCTTCCCAATGCTTCTATTAATGATTGGGCTATGATGAGATAGCGATTTGAAGATAGATTCAAAACTACTGATAATGAACACACATTAGTGGCTCAACTCTCCTCTATGAAGAAGGAGATTCATGAACAAATGAGAGAGTATGTATCCAAGTTCAATAGACTTGCAAATAGAATCCCTGCAAATGTCAGACCTGGAGATGGATTAATGTTGTGTTTCTTTATCAATTCATTACCACCTGATGTTAGTTATGCTATTAAAAGATAATGAGTCCCTAACATAGCTGATGCCCAATCATTGGCTATAATTGTGGAAGATGATTTGATTACTGCAGGGAAATGGAAAAGGGAGTTACAAACTGGTAAACCTGCAGTAACCAGTTCAACAGACCCAGTTATTCAGAGGTTGGCAAATGACATTATCACACTGAAACGTCAGATGCCCAAAGGTCCTCAACAATCTCCTCAAGGGGGTTATAGTTAGACATTGCAGTTGCCAGGTCCTACCCAACGGTTAGCTATTGAAGGACTATTGGTGAGTAAAAGCAACCACATGGTTTGCAATTTTCATCTCACCTTTGACCATGATGGAGCCTCCTGCCTCGAGATGATGCAGTTTATGCAAATGCTTTCCATGAATGAACACAGTGAAGAGCCTTTGGTGGAGCAACCTCCCACACCTAGTGATGTTGGTGTGAATTTCTTTGAGTATGAATCAGATGAAGGGAGTGGAGAAGATGTATATACTGAAGTTGACAACTCCAACTATGTGGTGTTCACTAGGGGCTAGGAAACACCAAGAGGCTAGAACACTCAGGGTCAGTCCAGTAATTCTGCCTCTGCCCCTAAATATATCTTGACTAGACAAAATGAGGCTAAGAAAATAGAGAACGCAACACCCAAAGTTGCAACTGCTGAGGTACCATCTACTTCATCTTCTAAAGCTCACATCTCAAATTCATTTGATATTGTTGAATCATGTAAGAATACAAAGATAGAGATTTCGCAAGATGAATATTTGAAGCTTAACCCATTTGAGCTTGATAGACTAGTCAGATATATCAAACAGGGATCCTCCCGTTCAAATTGTAATGCTCATGTGTCCAGTGACACTGAAATGCTTACTAGAAACCAGAATTGTTCAAATACCTGTTCTCAAGACCGTGGTCCCCAGAATCCTTTTAACAAACTAGAACCTTTTTATGTTTCCTTGTACATTGCTAGTTATAAGCTCAATAATTGTGTTATTGATTCTGGAGCCTCAAAAAATGTTATGCCTGCTCCTCTATGCCCTCCCATGGCAAATGCTTTTCAATGGATGATTCTTCAGTACCCATCTTGGGTCAAATTAAAGATGCTCAGACTATTTTGGCTACCTTCTTGAAGAAAAGATTAAAATTGAACATTCTCGTAGTAGACATACCTACTAGTTATGGGATGCTCCTGAGTCATAGTTTCTGTAAAGACTTAGGTGGCAAAATTCAAATGGATTGGTCACATGCCCTAATACCTGTGGAAGGGAAGAAAGTTCACCTCAATCCTAAACCCAAGGCCAAATTCACCATGCTTAAATCTGGAGACCCTAGGGTAGACATCTTGTTTGTAGAAATTGGACCAGGTACCTACATGTGTACATCAACAGGGGATGAAGAGATGAGTTTAATCAACCTTAACTTGGTTGATGAGCTATGGACTATAGAATTTGATGGGAGCTATTCTACCGCAAGGTCAGGGGTAGGGGTTGTTCTGATTTCACCTGATTGTTATTCTTTTCCTTTTGCTTTCAAATTAGAGTTTGAGAACACTAATAATACCAGAGAATGAGGCTTTGTTATTAGGCCTAGAGCTAGCCAGAGAAAGAGGTGTGAAACAACTGAAGGTTAAGGGAGATGTTGAGTTAACTGTTAAGCAGGTAAGAAAGTTGTACACAGTTAAAAATGGTAGGCTAAGGCATTATCAAAATAGAGTATGGGATTGTATTGAAGATTTTGATGCTTTTTCCATAGAGGCAATACCCAAAGAACAAAATACTAGAGCCAATTCCTTAGTTGTTTCAACATCTCTTCTCCTACCACATCTAGGTTTTAAGAATAAATCATACATGGTTGAGGTAGTGTACAGGCCTAGTGTTCTTGACAATGTTAATCACTAGCAAATTTTTAATTTTGATCAGCAGATTATTTCGTTTCTTGAAAAGGCTGAATCATTTTCTAGTGTGTTCTTTGAAGGTAGTAGTGATGACAGTAACGATGTTTTGGAGGGAGAAATGGAGCCCTCTGATGACTCAAGCTCAAGAGTTGTTCAATTAAAAGGAAATAAGATCCCTAAGGGGCTTGTCTCTCTTGAAGATCTCTTTAATTGGTATGATCAATACCTTAAGAAGAAGAATAAAGTTTTCATTACAACTTCAACCGATTATAATAAGGTAAATATTGGCACTGAAGCTGATCCTAAAATTTTGTGCATTGGTAAATGTGGTTCCAAAGAAGAAAGGGAACGTTTAATTTCTCTGCTTATCAGATATAAGGATGTTTTTGCATGGTGTTGTGCTGACCTTAAGAAGTTCAAAAATGGAGAAATGCAGCATCATATTCCCCTGAAGCCTGGTACCATACCTTTTAGACAAAAGCAAAGGACTTATAATCCAAAAATAGTTGAAGCCATCTTCAATGAAATTGACAAAATGCTGAAGGCTAAAATCATCTACCCAATTCACCACTCTACTTGGGTGGCAAATATGTGCTTGTTAGGAAGAAGAATTGGGGAGATTAAGATTTGTGTTGATTTTAGGAATCTGAATCAAGCCTCTCTGAAAGATAATTATCCCTTACTAGTAATGGATCATATTTTACAAATTGTATCTAGTTTAGAGATGATGTCTATGCTCGATGGATTTTTAGGATACGACCAAGTTGAGGTGGCTTGAGAAGATCAACATAAGACAACTTTTACTACCCCTATTGGTGTTTTTGCATACAATAGGATGCCTTTGGTCTCATTAATGCTGGGGCCATATTTCAAAGAGCAATGGACCTGACTTTTGGTGATTTGAAGAACAAAATCATAGTAGTATACCTTGATGACTTAATAGTTTTCTCTAAGACAAGGGGTAATCACTTGCATGACTTGGAGGTAGTCTTACAACACTACAAGGAAAATGGTATTTCTCTAAACCTTAAAAAGTCAATCTTTGCAGTCATTAAAGGAAAATTGTTAGGGCATATTGTCTCGAAAGATGGGATTAAAATTGATCCAGAGAGAGTCAGGGCAATCCAACAGCTAAGTCTGCCTACAACCAAGAATAATACAAGATCCTTTTTCGGTTAGGTAAACTTTCTTAGGAGGTTTGTCCCTAATTTCGCTAAACTGACCAGACATATTGCATAAATGATGAAGAATAATCATATCTTTAGATGGAGTACTGAAGGGAAAAAAGCATTTGAGGACATAAAAAAGGCCATTGCTGATGCACCCACACTTGTGCATCCTAATTTTTAGAAAGATTTTATCATCTATTGTTATGCCTCTGAACATACTCTATCTGTCATCTTATTATAGAAAAATGAACATGGAATTGAAGCTCCCATTGCTTTCATGAGTGTGCCATTGAAGAAATATGAGCTTAAATACTTTTCTTTGGAGAAACATGCATATGTAGTGGTAAAAGCTTTGAAAAGTTTCAGATTTTATATACTGCACTCACATGATGGTGTGTATGTTCCAGAATTTGCCATGAAAAACTATACTTACTCAGCAAGAAATTAGATGTAACAATAAGGGAGCCTGGATAGCTAAATTTCAGGAGTACAACATTGAGATCAGGTCCACTAATCTAGTCAGAGGTAAGGGATTGTGCAGAATGATTGCTGAAAATGAGGTTAGAGAAAAGGAAGAATTGCCCTTGGTTCTTTTTACCAGTAATATTGATGATTGGTTCTCAAATGTCTCTTATTTCTTAACTTATGGTGATTGTCCATCTCATGTCTCTGCTAAGGAAAAGAGAAATCTGAACCTGAAGGCACATAAATATGTTATCTGGGGAGGTAACCTTTATAAAAGAGGAGTAAATGGGACATTCCTAAGATGTGTAGATAAGGAGCAACAAAAGAGGTTACTGGAAACTTTCCATAATGAATCCTGTGGGGGACATTTTTCTGCCTCAGTGACAGCCTTCAAGATATTGAGGCAATGCTTTTATTGGCCTAGCATATTCAAAGATGCCTATGATTGGGTAGCAAAGTGCGAAAAGTGTTCAAAGTTCACTGGCATACCTTATTTAGCCACCTTGCCTTTGAGACTGGTGGTTATAGATGAACTTTTTCAGTAGTGGGGTTTAGACTTCATTGGACTGATTAATCCCAATTCTAGTGTTGGACACACTCACATTTTAATAGTAACAAATTATTTTACCAAGTGGGTAGAGGTTGTCCCCATAAAGAATACTACTTCTGAGGTTATTTGTACCTTTCTTAAGGAGAACATTTTAGTCAGGTTCGGTGTGCCCAAGAAGTTGGTGAATGATAATGCTTCAAGTTTTTCCTCCGTAGAGATTACTCTTTTCTGTTATGATTTTGGTATCAGCCTAGCTCATTCATTTGACTACTACCCACAAGGCAACGGTCAGACAGAGTATAGCAACAAAAATCTCATCTCTATTGTCAAGAAGTTGGTAGAAGAAAACCAAAGGGGATGGCATAAAAATTTGTATGATGCTCTTTGGGCTGATAGGATCACATATAAAAGGGCAATTGGTATGTCTCCTTTCCAGCTAGTCTATGGCATCGATAGTGCAATTCCTATTCCACTAGAACTGTTTGCATTGAATTTGTAGAAAGTAATTGAAGATGAACAGTTTCGGTCAGCACTAGAGAAGAGGATATTGTACCTACACTATCTAGAAGAGAAGAGAGGAGTTGTTGTGGATAGAATTCCTAAGCATCAACAGACTATAAAAAGAATTTTTGATAAAAAACTAGGCAAAAGAACTTTGTTGTGGGAGATCCTGTACTCTTATGGGATACGAGAAGAGAACCAAAAGGCACACACAAGAAGTTTGATTCTTTGTGGAAAGGCCCCTTCAAAATCAAAGAAGTTGTGGGAGAGAATTCTTTTCTATTGGCTTACCCTGATGGAACACCACTACCTCTAGCCTATAATGGGCAAGATCTGAAATTATGCAATTGATAGAGTTTCTGAGTCTGGCCCTCTACTATAGTTTCTTTCCTTGTTGTTCTATTTTTGTTGTGTGTTGTATCATTTTTGGTGTGACTCTCTTTCCCTTTTGAATAAGGCTTGTTCACCATGTTTTGTCTGGGGTCTCTGTGTCCTCCTGAGTCCTTGTCCCCAATTAAAGCCAGTTGTTGCCCCCTTTTTTAAAAAAAGGCATCCTAACCCAATTCTTTGTTTTTCCCATTCATTCAGTATCGGTCTTTTTCACTTAGTTTCTCTTGTCGGGCCAAAATCACTTAGTCACTTTAGTGAGTCAGCAATCCCTTGCATTTTTGAAGTGAAGTCAGTAGGTTCATAAGTTCTTAAACCGCCTGACTTGCCGACTTCGCGTTTTGTTGTCTCCATATGAAGTCTTTCTTTTGTAGTCAAGAAGTTGGGGATTCTTTCAAGTTTTGAATCTCTGACTCCTAGTTCAAGAATTCATCTTTTGCCTGACTCACCAACTTTGCGTAGCACACTTTCCCAAGTGGTGTTAGCTGTGTTGGCATATTGTATGAAGAAACGACACTTGTCACTTTGCATTCAATTCAAGGTACGTGCGGACACAGTGGCACCATTCTCTGAGGGAAAGTTGAGGCATGCATTTATGAGTTATAATGGCAAATTAACCACCAGTATTTATCATCTTTCTTGGGTGAATTTATGAGAAGTGACTTGGATTAATTCTTAAGCGACCTAAAGTGATATTATGTGCAAGGGGATGCATTGCAGAAGAACAAACGGCTAGTCTACTACGTGTGAAATTTTAGCACAATTCCATCTTCACAGGTCAACATAGCTAGCCACTCTTTTCTCTCTATAAAGGTTTCATATCTTTTTCGAGGAGTTAGATATTTTTATTTCCCATGTATCTGCAGAAAGAATTCTCTGTTGGTGTCTTGCCTCATCCTCTACTCTCTGCGTGTATCTCCAAGTCTCTTATTTTCTGGTTTTTGGAACACATAAAGATGAAATTTAAATTCCAAGGGACTCCCATGGCTTCCATTGTGGAGAATGGTCTTTCTGGAGTAAGGGATATGAATTTGGGGCACGTGGATTTAGATAATTTTTGGAGGAGAATGCAGTATGAGAAAAGAACTCCCTTGGCAAAGAAAATTATCAGCAGCGGCTTGCATAAAGATGGAGGTTTTCCGCTTGCTGTGCATTGTCCCAAATTAATGGTTGCATGTGCTAATGGTTATTTCCCAGACTCTCAGGAGATAAAGACTCCCAGTGGTGTTGTGGTGGCAAGAATTGACTCTAAATCTGTTGCTTCAACCCTGAACTTGGAAGAATATGAAGATAACTCCGATGTCATACCTGTGTTGCCAAGCATTGGCTGGAAGAAGAAAAGACTGCTAAGTCTCAGCTACCTGCTAATCTGAAAAGGAGCAACTTTAAAGAAGAAATCTTAGATATGATAACCCTGCTGAACAGAGTAGTTGGGAGCCCTGAGTCAGATGTTTTTGATTTCTAGATGTGCAGGTTCATTTTGTTAATCTGCGGAGATCACCAAATTGACTGGACGAAAATCATCAGTGAGTGTCTACATGAGCAACTGGTGAATTTTACATGAAGCGTGGGCTTTCACATGTGTTCCCAGTTGGTCTACATCTTGGCTCGAACAGAGGCTACTTGGCCTGGTTTGAGGACTCAAAGGAGTTCTTCGGCAAGCACACCTGTGTATCAAATTTTTCCTCAATTGCAAAGAAGTGAAGGTCTGAAAGATTTTAGATGTGTGAATGATGTTTTTTCTATTATTCTAGCTAAAAGAATTGATTGCTCAATAGAGAAAAGATTTTCTATAGAAGCATTTGCATTGGTCACAAAATTTGGGAGTATTTATATTCGGTTTGATCACTTCTCGTATTTGAGAATTAGGGGTTATGAAAATGCCCCATTAAAATTGCATCGGTACCCCTCTGATTATTTGGTGTTGCTAGAAGTCAGCCGCCAAATGGCAATAGTAAATGTCAAATACGAGGCAATGAAAAAGAAAAGATATTCTTTTCCTGTGTCTTTATCTTTTTATTCATGCAAAAACAATGATGGTGCTTGGAATGTGGATAAGTTATTGTCTGATTTTAGCCTTCATAGTTTGTCTCCCCGTGTATCATTTGATAGCAAAAATTTTATAAAAGAAAACATGCATGGGGGTGGTTCCTACTCACATCTTCCTCAACTTGAAGATTTTTGGGAGGACTGTATTGATGAAAGAGAAGTTCAAAGGAGGAAATGGATGAGGTTGACTATTGATTAAGTCCATGCCTTCAAGTTGAACATTCAAGTCCCAGATATAATTGATGATTTTTTAGATCTTTAGGGTGAAGAATATGATACAGTGTCAAGGGAGCTTTTGCCTCCAATAAAATGGTCTAAAAAGGAGGTTACTGATATTATGTTGCTGTCATTTCATGTTTTAAGAAGAACAGAAAAGTGGTTACAGACAAAGGCCAAGGATTGTGCTGGTTCAACAACACCAAAGGAATCAGCCTCTCAAAATTAAGTCAAATCTTAGACCGCCACCTCGCACAGAATGTCATCTAGTTTAGACTTGACTTTGCAAAGAGTTGGCTCACAGTCGAATGGCGACGGTGAACGACTACCTGAGGAAATTGGCAGGTTGAAAACCACCTATGAGCAAGATTTTCAAGTGACAAAGAGAAATACCAGATTGGCTACCTTATCATCTAAGGCTAACCATGTGCCCCCGCCAAACAATCATGTAAGTGATTCTGATTCTTTCATCTTCTCACAAATTGGAGAAGATAATTTGTTGCATTCATTACTCAGTTCACCAAATTCCCCTCAGCAAAAAGAGATACCTGAGCAAAACCCTCATCTTGTGTTGATAATGGTGACTACCGATGACACTAATGCACCAGTCTCATCACCAAACTAGTTGAAAAGGGTAGTTCAAAAGAAGAAGAGGTACATCATTCCAGTTGATGAAGGCATCGATATTGTTGCCAGTTGTTACAGATGATGCCAAAACCCAAAAGTGCGAAGAGAATGTCCAGAATAGTGATTGATGCCACCTTAGGAAACCAGTTTCTAGAAATTGCATACCCACTGGTTGAGAAGAATGAAGATGAAATAACTAATGCAGACTTTAGAGTAAGCTGAGTGGATCTAGGGCCATAAACTACCAAAGGTGATTTATATCATATGCACTATTAAGTGGACAACATCTTTAAAAGAGTGAAGGACCTACAATATGAAAATTTGAAGCTACTAGCACATGTAAGTTCTCTATCCTCTTTTGCCAATTCAATTGCTGAAGTGATTACTCCCTCAACTGGAACCTCCTCCACTGTCAAACTCCCTACTCTTGACCCGAATCTGCTTCAACAAGTTAAAGCTTCTTTATCCCTAAGGAAGGCTATGGACCAATGGGTTGAGAGGATCATCTTTGATGGTCAAATATTTATCGAGGAGGCAGTGAAATTGTTTGATTCCATACATGCTAAAAGAGAGGTTTTGATAGTAGAATTTGAGAAAGCTCGAAGTGACCACCATAGTTTGAATTTAGCCTCTAAGGAAGTGTAGGAAATCGCCAACATGGACCACGGTATTCTAATGATCGAAGAAGTCATAGCTGATCCTAAGGAATTAGATACCACGGTGTGGGCTGATGCATTAGAATGGAAAATTTGTATTATTTCTATAGCCGAAGAAGAGATGGGAAAAATAGTGGCAGTTTATTACAAAGAAATTATGAGGATTAAAAGAGATTTCATTGCTTTAGAGGTAGAGGCTAATGGGTCTGATGATGAAAAACTATTGGATGTTAAGGTGATCAAATAGAATTTCAAGAGGACAGTGACGGAGGAGATAGTAAGTTTTAATGCAATTACAGGGGAATCATTAGGAAGACTTTCAAAAATGGCAGCTCACATTAACAATTGTAGGAATGACATCGATGAAGTGTATCGCAAAGTGACAGACTTCGACCGGGCTATCATGAAAAGAAAGCATCATAATAGCATGATCGGAACTCCACAAGCATGTCTTTAACGCTAGTTATCAACAATTAAAGGGCATACAAGGCTAGATTGCGGGTAAAGGTGCCTGAGGTGGTGCAAAGTGTCACTGGAGAAGGTGGATAGTCAAGGGAATATGAAGAGATGGACGAGGTGGATGATGGCGATGGGGACTTGCAAATTTTGAATTGATTTAATTTTCATGCTTTTAAGTTATTGCATGCTTGCTCTAAAACTATTGGCTCTAGAGGGCCCTTTATTATTATTATTGTTTAAACAATCTTTTAATTGGTTGTTTCAAGAAGCCATTATGGTTTTCAAGACAGTTATGGTTTGGCCTAGCTATATATTCTAGATAGCTGGTCGAATTATGGATCTTTTTATAAAACTTTGTTTCTGGAAAGGGTGATAGATAATTTTGTTTTTTAGCTACTATGATATATGTAATATAGTTAATATAGTGGAGATTTAGATGATCATGGACTTTGTGTTATGATTATTTGAATTCATGTTCTTCTTAAGTTGGATGTGTTTCTGCTGATGTTAATGGTATTCATGTGTTTTGGTGGTTGATTGTTATTAAATCTTACTCACTGCTTTGAATAATCTATCTATTGATATTTAATTTAAGGTGGTGAATTCATGTGTGTATGTATGATACCTTCAATATATGTTATGCAGTGAACTTCTAGAGTTAGAGTTAGAGTTGTAGATTTACCTTTATAGCTTTCTGGTTAAAAGCTTTGCCTTTATCTTTCTTTGTGGTTAAAAGCAACCTTAAGTTCATATTCCTCATAATATCTGTAGAACGTAGCTACACCTTGTTAAATAAGTAGAGAGCCTGTGTAAAATACCAATATATTGGGCTCAACTGTTGATTGTAACGACCAAACACCTGCAAAACAATGAAAAAATACACAACAGTAACAAGAAGACTATAGGAAAATAGCAAAGAAATCACAAAATGATCTAAATAATATAAAATAACCAAAACTATATTAAACTCGTTTAAAAAATGGAAATACAAAAGAGGGAAATAAATACAAAACCACAAAACAGTGAGTTGATTTTAGAGAATAGAGCTCACAAAAACTTGTGTTTAGAATAGGGAAAATGGGGGTGATTGCATGGGAACTTCCCAAAGTGCTCAAGCCCCTATTTTGGCTTTCCAACCATCATGGGTAGTCAATAGAAAAATTAATTATATGTGTGTGCTCTTATCCTATGTACATCTAGAATTAAGAGTAGTAATATAAATAACTGTGAGAATAATAGCAAGTGCATCTACTACTATTCTACTATGTATGGAGAGGAAACTAGGAAATGAATCAATAAGTGTTGCCAAGAGAAATAGAGCAACAAAATGAAATACAATAACGTTGAAGTATAATAAATGAACAATATAAATGAAAATGAGATATTGGTGTCTTAAGGGGAAGAGATGAGCAATAATGGGAGGAACTCAAATGGGAGAGGAAACCAGAAGGAGGGGGGTTTCCTCATAGCCAAAGGGACATAGAAAAATAAAATGTTAATTATAACAACAAAATTACATCATTAACAATATGTAAGAGAAAAACCATAGAGAAATGGATAGAGCCAGCTGCAAATCCAAGAGGAGTAAATGTTCCAACATGCATGTGTAGTGAGCCAAAGAGATCAACCACCAAGATTCAAGACTCGTTCTTTTTTTAAAAATGACCCCAAGAAGATTAATGAAAAAAGGGAATACTTCGATTCTCGAGAACATAGACAATGGTTGACAAAAAATGTGTTACCACAAGTTTCAAAAGTCACAAAGGCAGATACAAACAAATTTTAAATTTTATAATATTCAGGATGAAACTACAGTTGCGAATACATCTTTGCAATCACTATAATGTCTAAAATATATAATTAATAAAAATGTCAAAAAATCACGAGAAGCAAAACACAACAAAATTAAAGATAGAAACATGGCAATTAGTGAGGAAAAATACTAAATTAGTTCAATATACTCTAAAACATACTAAAACAAATGCCAAACTAAGTACAAAACAAAATTTGATAATTGTAGAGTGTGCAATTTTTGGCATTACATCTACTTTTTGATGCCACTTTGTATTATTAGCCCATCAATATTCTCATCTATTTGATTCACAATTGTTCAAATATTTCATATGTGATGGTTTCATGCTTTATGCAAGAACCACATGAGTTTCATTAGAAAGTTGCTAAACACATACCAAATTATGTTCAAGGCACACACATGTTTGGGATTCATTATTTTGTAGGTACATGTTTAGACTTGATTGGTTTTGGCCCCATTTGTTGGTAAAGAAAAAAGTAGCATGATATTCCTCGTTCATCTACTTAGGTTGAGTATCAAGGTGTTATTAATGCCACCACTAAGGCTACTAGATTCAAAACATCCTTACTAAGTTTGAAGTTCCTTTTTAGACGCCTTAAGCCATCTATTGTAATAACTAGAGGGCCATTCAAATATTAAAGAACTCAATTCATCATTAGCAGACTAAACATATCAAGATCCACATGCATTACATGCGAGACTTAATAAAGGAGCAAATAATTGGTTCGTAGTATGTTCCCACTTCAGAGTAGATTGTAGACATCTTCACCAAACCCTTCATAGAAATCAAATTACATCATTTATGATCTTTGTTGGGGATGAGAGAAGCTATTCTTTCATGGGGGGTCACTTAGTCCTTCTCTTTTCTCTCTTCTTTGGGGGATTTTTTCATTCTTGTAGGTGGGTTGGTTTCTCCTTCTCTTCTCTTTTGGGAGGGATCATTTTGTACATGTGTACCTAACTTATGTCAACCAAGGTAGACTGATTACAAAATCCTCAACAAACCACTTTGCAAGTTAGGAGAACTTAGGATAATGGGTTTTCTTTGTTTAGCCCTCCTAGAGAGGTTTTTTCAACTTATTTTCCTTTAGGGATCACAAACCCACAAAATAATTACCTTTTTGAGCACCCATTATGATTTTACACAACATATCAAATACTTAGGTATGGTTGTTTCAGACCAAAACACCAAACAATTCATTGTTCCACTGCTACAAAAGAGGCAATTAGCCCTATTTTACAAAGCAAGTACGCTCTAAATGTGATGCCAAGCCAAAATTCCTATGGACAGTCTTAGAACAACCCAAAACCTCTAATTAACCAACTTTTAGGGTTTGGAACACTCATTTAAGCCTCAAACTACTAAACCCTTGTTTTAGGCCTTTCTAGGCTAGTTTCAAGAGGGTTTATTGAAAATCCACACTCTTCTCTTCTCCAAACTTTCCCAATAGCTCAAAAATGTCTCATTAGGTCTGCCTATGCTATGCAAACCTTCACAAGTCTCCTACCAATGCTTTTTATGCAAACTCACACTCTTAGCCTCACTTTTTAAGCCAAAAACATAAGAAAAATCAATCTAGGGCATCACCAAATCTAAACCAAAACTCTAGATTTTGCAAAATAACCACTAGAATCTTGAAATACATATTATGTCCCTCCATTTTACCCATATTGAGCAAATTTCACAATCGGAATGAGGCCCAAATCATTATTGTTATACTCAAGCCCTCAACTAGGGTTTCACAGACCTATTTTCACAAAAATGATTATAACTTTTGTTTAACCCAATGAAAATTAATGAAACCAACTTAAAATGAAATCTACTTCACTTCTCTTTCCAAAAAACTTATATTCTTGCCATTTTCAGGCCGTATAGGGCCGTACCAAACACGGGAGCAGCAAAAAATAGTGAAAAATTAAAAAAAACAGGGTATTTTCAATATTATTTGCATTCAACTATCTTCCACCACCATTCTAAACGTGGATACATTATTTTAAAGGCCTATTACACCTTCCCAACTAAAAACAACTGAATTCTAAACTAATTTGACCCTTCAACTTCCCATTTTGCAACTTTTACAATTTTGCCATGACAACTTTTGGCAATTTTTTCAACTTTTTACATTATTTGCCAAATGAACTCAAATGACCTCCTAGATGACTTCAACATTAAAAATGGTCTATAATGACCTTATTTACATGACAAAAAACTTAACACACCAAAATTTACCAAAAGACCTTATTTACAAAGCTTGACATGGTGCTCCTGCACCATACACCCGGCCTAAAGAAAACTCATGTCCCATGAGGACTATACTGCCTTAGATCATGTTTGTTTACTTTGTTCTCTTGCTCTCCAAATTATCCTCCACTTGGTAGTCCTTTCCACTGGGTTAGATACTAAAAATTTGCATCATGCTTTGCTCTCTTGCACTTGATGTCACCTAGACCTTGCTTCACCTTCACAAACCAATCTGTTGAGGATCCTCTGACCTTTTTATCATCATGAATTGATGTTGTATATGCTGCAAACTGTTCACTATCAACCTTTCCTTTGACTATCTTCATCTTCAATCTTGGAACAAACTCAAACTCAACTCTTTGTCTTTTTTTGACACCTTGATATGGCTTCCATGTTGCTAACTGATCATCTACATATCTTCTAACCATCCTCTCATCAAAACTTGATGTCATACCTATCCTTACACCTACAAATAAACATTTATCCAATGCTCCATGAATTATCTATTTCATCATCTTAGTTGCATGCTTGAACTCATCCCCTTGTCTTTTCCAAATACCCATGTTTACTTCACCTTTTGTCTTTTCACTCTCCTTCAGGTTCTCTGCTTTGGGAACCATCATGCAACCAGGTTTATGAATCATTGTCATGGCAGAATCTAACTTCCTATCCACTTCTCTTTCCATTAAAGGACATAGCATTGTCCTAACCATGCCATCATCATACTTCTCCAACTCATCTAGAGTCTTCTCAAACAAACTTTCCTTGGCCTTCTCTTGGCCTATCACTGCCAACATCTCATTCTTGATCTCTACCATCATTGAGACCCTCTTCACACTCTTTGTCTTGACCTCTTGACTGCCCACTATCTACTTTTATCTTCAAGGGACAAGGCACTGCCCCTATCACAATTTGTTCATGCTTCACAAGTCCATCTTGGATTTCTACTTTACTCACTTCATCTTTTCTTCTATTCTCTACCATTAGGGTCTTTTCCGCCCCTTCTTCCACTACCCTATCAAACTTGCACATCATTTTTTTGACAGTATATGACTACCCTTGAACCTCTTGTGCCTTGAATGAACAAAACTATATCCCTCTCATGTCTTTATTATGTCTTTCAAGCTTGTCTTGAGTCTTCAAGGTCAATTCATCCTTGACCTTCTCTATTTCAGACTTCATCACCAACTCTTCATCCTCTTTACTCTTCAACATTGCATCCTTATTTACACCTGTTGTCTCAGCAACTTCTTCCTTTGAAATGGTTGCACCATCTTTTCTTTTGTCTTCCTCATACCTTAGGAATTCTTTCTTGCCAACCATGACTATCCTTGCCATCCTTTCTTGTGCCTTATCATCCTCCTGCAATGGTGTTAGTGTGAACTTGATTCCATCTTTCACAATATCATAACTATTCTCCCTACCATCATATATGGCATGTTTGTCAAACTGCCATGGTCTTCTAAGTAACAAATGACAGCAACTCATTGGTAACACATCACACAATACCCTATCCTTGTATGGACCAATATGAAACTCAACATAAGCTTGTTCTTTAACCACTATTGACTGATCATTATTCAACCAAAATGCTATATATGACATTTTATGATGTATCCTTTCTAAATTCAACTTATCCACCATTTCACTTGAAAACAAGTTATCAATTGAACCTGAATCTATCACCACTTTGTATACCTTGTTTTTGCACTTGCATTTTGTTCTGAATAGGATTCTCCTTTGTGTCATCTCCTTCAGCTTAGCATACCTTTCTTGGAACTCTCTGATCTCTTTTGCCATATTGTCTTCCGGATGCATCTTGTCTTTTCACCTTCCAACTATAAATCTACAACTTCTCACCTTCAAAAGATCTACTTCATGTAGCTATGATACCAATTTGATGTCAATCAAGGTAGACTTATTACAGACTCCTCAACAAACCACTTTGCAAGTTAGGAGAACTTAGGATTATGGGTTTTCTTGTTTAGCCCTCCTCAAGCCTTGTAGCCATCCTAGAGAGGTTTTTTCAACTTTTTTTCCTGTAGGGATCACAAATCCACAAAATAATTACCTTTTTGAGCACCCATTATGATTTTACACAACATATCAAAGACTTAGGTATGGTTGTTTTAGACCAAAACACCAAACAATTTGTTGTTCCATTGCTATAAAATAGGTAATTAGCCCTATTTTACAAAGCAAGTATTCTCTAAACTTGATGCCAAGCCAAAATTCATATGGACAGTCTTAGGACAACCTCCAAAACCTTTTATTAACCAACTTTTATGGTTTGGAACACTCATTTAAGCCTTAGACTACTAAACCCTTGTTTTAGGCCTTTCTAGGCTAGTTTCAAGAGGGTTTATTGAAAACCCACACTCCACTCTTCTTCAAACTTTACCGATAGCTCAGACATGTCTCATTAGGTCTACCTATGCTATACAAACCTTCACAAGTCTCCTACCAATGCTTTTTTATGCAAACTCACACTCTTAGCCTCACTTTTCAAGCTAAAAACATAAGAAAAATCAATCTAGGGCATCACCAAATCTAAACCAAAACTCTACCTTTTGCAAAATAACCACTGGAATCTTGAAATACATCTTATGTCCCCCCATTTCACCCATTTTGAGCAAACTTCACTGGTGGAATGAGGCCCAAATCATTATATTTGTACTCAACCCCTCAACTAGGGTTTCACAGACCTATTTTCACAAAAAAACAACTATAACTTTTGTTTAACCTAATGAAAATTAATGAAACCAACTTCAAATGAAATCTATTTCACTCCTCTTTCCAAAAAACTCAGATTCTTTCCATTTTCAGGCCGTACAGGGCTATACCAAACGCGGGAGTAGCAGAAAACAGTGAAAAATTCAGAAAAAATAGGGTATTTTCAATATTATTTGCATTCAATTGTCTTCCACCACCATTCCAAACGTGGATACATGATTTTAAAGGCCTATTACACCTTTCCAACTAAAAACAACTAACTTCTAAACTAATTTGACCCTTCAACTTCCCATTTTGCAACTTTTACAATTTTGCCATGACAACTTTTGGCAATTTTTTCAACTTTTTGCATTATTTGCCAAATGAACTCAAATGACCTCCTAGATGACTTCAACATTACAAATGGTCTATAATGACCTTATTTACTTAACAAAAAAACTTAACAGACCAAAATTTACCAAAAGACCTTATTTACAAAGCTTGACATGGTGCTCCTGCACCATTACCTAGGGATTTTTTAGTGGCGAATCTTCACCAAATGGCGAATAGTTTATATCTACCAATTGCAATTTGGAAAATACATTGTAACTGGTGAGGGGCCAATTCGCCCGGATTTTTCAAATTTTCGGTCAAATGCATTTCAATTCACCACCAATTTATTTATGATGCATTTATAATTAGTATTTTCGCCATAGTATATTATGCTGTTCTAATGGTGATTCGCCTAGAATTTTAGAGGCATGTTTTAATTCACCCACATATTCGCCAATAGCATTAAATAGTTCACCATATATGAGGACCAATTTCACCATGTTACTATATTAAATTCCTTCTTATATTATGGAATAGGGGTCCATATTTTATTTATATGCATTGATTTCCATTTTAAGCTAACTAAATTTCACAAGTCCTTTAAGCATGTGCCTTTTTAAAGGCATGTTGAGCCCAAAATTGCTTTTGGGTTGTGGGATTAGGATTCAATCCCTCAGCCCAAAAGTAATTAGGCACATACTTAAAGGAGCCTGAAATTTCTTTTGGGTCATGGGATTAGATCCTAATCCCATAGCCCAAAAGCAATTCCAAGCTCAACATGCCTTTAAAAAGGCATGTGCATAAAGGACACATGAAAATTAATTACAATTGTTTGATTAGTAGTAAATAAAAGGTACAGATTCAATCTTTCATTTATTTTTGTTTTTAAAGTGTGATTTTAAAAAATATTTAATTTTTATGTGCTCCAATGCCTTCTCAATGCCGGGGCCGCTGTCCCTAGACCCCGCGAGGGGGCTCTACCCCCTTGACCCTATTGGTGGCTTTTGCCCCTCAGCCCCTGCTTTAGAATTATAAAAAATAAAAGAATGTATGGGGGGACTGCGTCGACCCACTATGTAAAATTTTAAAGGAAGGATTTGCCATTGTAATTAATTTTTTTTTATCATTCATTGCAATTCCTTGGGATTTTATAAAAATTTCTAATAATGTGCATAGATTCACTAGGAAAATTAATATTTATTTCGAAAAAAAAGAAAGATTCACCAAGAAAATTATAGCACTTAGCTAGGATTCACTAGGATTTTATAGGTTTTTTTAGGGGGAGGGGTTCCTTAAAGTTATCCCTATACCTAATATGGCTACACATTTCCTAGGACCCATCTCTACCCACCTAAGCTTTGCTTATGGGGGGTGTTGGAGCATTTTATTATTCATACATTTAGTTCATTGTCCTAGCATTATTATGCACATTAGGACAAGCTTACTTGGGTAGGTGTTATCTATCTCATAGGTAGGTATCTACTTAGGGAAGTAACATGCTATTTTTAGTAAAGTGGTTGAGTGCATTTCCCCATGATTGGTTTTCATCTTTATCTCACATGTGTTGTAAGTCCTCATTACTTGGTAGCATATCCTATAAATGCTACCCTCTTGCTCTCATTTGAGCAATCTAGTATCTTTTGCATTGTATTTGCATCCTCATTCTATTAGAATAAACATTATGTTACATCTCCAATCTTTGATTGTCTTGTGCAATTTTGCTATTGTGGCTTTCTCTTTTCATTAAGACCTTGGGTGATTACATGAGCATCCATGCAAATCTTACTACCCAAGACATTCATTTGACAATGAGATCACAGTTCTAGAGAAAAATAAAAGAATATTCCAGAGTCTTCTTCACATAGCATTCATTCTTTGGTCAATAAGCTAAGTACTATTATATTCCTTATTTATTTTCCTAAAATAGCATCTACACTTGTCTAAGTTATTAGTCTCCAAGTTAATCTAGGTTGATTTATGCTTATTTGTATACATTTTATTGAATTAGCCTAGGCTAATCATAAGGAAGCCATATATTCCATTTCAATTATGTTCAAGTCTAAAAATTAATTATCAATTATTTCCCCTATCTATAATGGTGTCATTGACATTTCATTAACTTTTATTATGGTCCCTATTTAGTTTCTGTTAGGAGCTTTAAAAAAGCCCATGCCAATCTCCTAGTTCAACATTTAGTTTATGTTAAGAGCTTAAAAAAAGCCAATGCCAATCTCCTAGTTCAACTAGTGAAGATACTTGGCCCACATAAAATCCACCAAAATCTATTCCAGTGAATGCAATCATAAATAGACACATGTTTGTCAAGAATTCCAAGTGAATTCTTTGTAAGGGAATAAATCACCTCTTACATAAATATTTAGGATAATTAAATAAATAAAACAATTAAATTAAACAATCAACCTAGATATATGAGATGAGATTACAATGATTAAATGGATAATTAAGCATATAAATTAAATAAATTAAATGATTTACTTAGCTCAAGTTTCAATGATGGATTATACTACTGACGATATTTGGAATGTATTTGTCAATGTGCTAAAAATTAAGGCCCTCTCTAGACAAGTGTCTCAAGATCTGTAAATTGATTGCATTTTACTTTAGTTTAGATTCACATTTGCATAATTGATCTCCACGTCTGCAGAAATGAACTGGAGTGCAAAATTGAGCATATACCTATGGAAGTGAACTAGCTAAAAATTGATAAAACTAGCTAAAAATTGATAATTGTAATTCACTTGCCACTATATTTGTGATTTAAATAATAAGAAAATGATGTTTACAAACACTATTTGGGAACTTGCTTAGTGAGGGTCATGTTCTCCTTAGTCAAGCCCCTAGATGGACCAATTCAATAGTTTTTGAATAATGATTGAAGACAATAGGCGAGAATGGTAGGATGATCATATACGAAGATGATACAATTATGATGTTGCTATAATGCTCTCATGATAATCCTAGCTTCATCCTAGATGCTCTAAATGAATTAAGGTTATAGTCCTTAAATACACCACCCTAGTGTGTAATTTGAAATAAGTTGTGCTCTAATCAACTCATAACAACTACTAAGAGAGGGAAACATGGGTCCGCATTAAGAAATTTAAATTCAAAAGCTTTGGGTTTAGATCTGTGCATTAAAAATTTACCTGAGTCAATTCCATAGTCACATTTGAATCAAGGTGATGAACAATCCGATGTGGAATAAGATTTGGGTCTTGAGGACGAGTGATAATGTGGACAGGTTGAGATAAGGTTATTTGCCAGCTTCCAAATAAAAACACATCAACTTGCATACTAGTTAATGCATAAAGGACAGCCTAATCACCACATACCCAAAACATAAGGAAAAAGACATGAGTATCCGATATTCACAATTACAAATAAAAGAGTGAATCATCTTATTACAAGGACATATGAACTTATTACAAGGACATATGAAATAAATATTAAGAATATAGTAAAATTTTATTAAGATGATTAAACATATATAAATAGAATTTAAAAAGTAAAATTATTTTAAGATGATTAAACATATATAAATAGAATTTAAAAAGTAAAATTATTTTAAAATGGTAATTAAGTTTAGTATTCGTCTTTTCTACCATATTGCATTGGGAGAGGTGCAATTGTTGAAGTGACATCCTCACTAGAAATAAAAGCTAATATTTTATTTAAGTGATAAGTTACAACTATATGCAAGGTGGAGGATTAAATATCATGCAAATAGGTATGGCTATCCACTTTCAAATCTTCAAAATACTTGTACTCAATCTTGTTATACACGTGCCAAATGCAACCCACACTCATCTTTTAAGTGTCAATTTTTTAGGACGACAAAGCTTTGATATTTTTTCAATCATAGATGGGAAGTGATATTTAACAAGGTATATTATGACTCGACTGATTTTGCTTCACTTTTAACAATTTAATATTAAAATAATTTAAATTCAATTCAATCGATTAATAGTAAGGGGTTCATATAATTGTAGTATGTGAATCAACCAAACTTAAAAATTTAATATTTTTCATCAAGATGTTCAATATTTTAGTTTGTAATTTATTATTTAAATTATAAATAATTATTTAATTTGTTAATTGATTGTTATATTTATTGTATTTTTATTTTTTATAATTTATCTTGTTATATAAAATAAATATTGAGAGTTTAAAAATATCTTCATAAATAATATTAAAGAAAAAATTAAATAATTTGTTATCATTTGTATTTCTATATTTAATGTCCCATTTCAATATAAATAAATTCTCACACATTTAAATATATAGATGTCTTTTAAATGTGTAAGTTACTTATCACTTTAATAATGTAATGCTATCTGTTAATGGTGTGGTTCGGTAGTCAAGTCGTTCGATTGTAGTGGCGGCCACCAGGGTTCAAACCTCCGTTGGACCAAAGAGCTCGTAGGCTTGTGCCTTCGCTGGGCTAGAGCTCGCAGGCTTGTGCCTGCTCGCGGGATATGGGCCTTGAACCTCTAATGTTGATGTTCTGAGCTCCGGTCAAAAGCCATAAAAAAAATGTAATATTATCCATGGTGGCACATCTCCTAAGATGTATAGATTAAAATCATAAAAATATACTTCTTTAATATTAAATTCCTTAGAGCTCATTTAATAAAATATACTAATCTATATAACAATTATGTTGGTATAGCCTATTGTATACATGAAGATTAAACAAACCCTGCATCACACCCAATAAAATTTGAATTATAAACTATCTTACCTTTCTGGGCTATAATTTAATAAAATAAAAATCTATTTATAATGTATTAAATAATAAACTAAGTAAACACTTCATATCTAGTTCATTATTTAACACATTATAAATTAATTTTTATTTTGTTAATGTTACATGGAGATTAAACAAAATCTACACTATACACAATAAAATTTGAATTATAATGGATTATACTTTTGATAACTTTCTCATTTGTAAATAATTTTGACAGCTTATCATAACAATTTTTAGCTCTTGATGGAACCATTCAATTGTATTTTTCGTTTTTTATGAACAAGTCACTTTATATTACACATTTACTTAATTATATTTTTTGATTAAGATAAGTTGGTTTTGAAGGGACCATAAACCCTTTACAGATAATGGCAAGCAAAATTCCACCTATAAATGTTACAACAAAAAAAGTGGTCACCAAAACAAACCATCCAGCTAAGGGTCAATCATGGTGGCTTGAATCCAAAGAGCTCCAACATTTGTCTATCATGTTACATGTTACATGTTAGAGTTCAAGAAAGAAATTTCTATCATAAAAGTAAAGAGTATTAAAAGAACCTTGATAAAGTTTCAAGTTTCATATTTTATTTAAAAGTCAGCTCTCCAATTAAATTGTATTGCAATTGAAAACATTTCAATTGAAGCATAAATTTGTAAGTGGCTTAGTGGAGTAGCCTCACCTTGTCAATTAGAGATACTGCACGTAGGTTTATAGAACAAGTAGTTATACGAAGAATAACTTATACCTTACCTCTGGGCTCTTTAATCTTCCCTCAACAATATGGGGTATTAGATAAAAGACCTGCTTTCTGTTTGTTGATGGTGATATTGGACTTTTCTTACTCTCTTTGTTTTTAAAGCTTCACCCCTCTTAATATAAATAAATGAATGGGTTGTAATTCAATCCAGAGCCTTATCAAAATTAGAATCCCACAAAAATAAAAATAAAATTCTAAACCTAGATAGCTGTTTTTCCCATATAAATTTCCCTTTTCCCAGTCAAAATGAAGTACACATTGAGCAAGGAGACACGAGGAGACTCAAATACAAAGTCAACAATTACAAACCAATTACTATATAATATCTTATATATATTTATTTTCAGGAGGGATCACATTAATTGGCTTTGTTTTGGTGCAAAAGATGTATCCAAGCCTGCTTCCCTTCTCTCATCCACAGTCAGCATAAAACCCAACACTGCTGACCATTTATTTCAGTCTACATGCATATACACATTTAGTATGCATACTTCATATGTGTTTAAGGATCATTCATATATACTTTGGTTTTTAACTTTCACTAGGCCAACGAGTCATATATAGTTTATCTGATTGTATATTCACAGAGTTAAGGAAAAACAAGTGCTCAAGGACATTTGGGTTTGTTGCCATGTGTTTTCATGTTGGCATAGCAGGGGCAGAGTTCCTTGTTTCCATATGTACCAGGAGGAACACACTTGCATCTGGCACAACATGTACCACAGGCTCTCAGACAACGATCATTCAGAGATGCTGCTTTGCATCTCTGTCCACATGCAGCCTTGCAATCTGTATCATAAAAACCAAATAAAAAAACATAAGAGGTTTTAGATAGTTGGACCAAAATATTTTTTCCATGGTATGAAAATCCATGGTTGAGCCATAAATCAAAGAAGAAAAAGAGAAGAAACAAATTAAAATTCTATGGTATATCTGAAACTTTACTAATAGAATATAACTCTTAGGTTTTATACCTATAGCCTGAAGAAGTCTTCGGTACATCCCATCTGTTGGCAACTGGAATCATGCATATCCACAACCAAATTAGCATACAAAAACTGAACTGAATACATGTGTCTATATAGATTGATATATAGACCTTACCCCAATTGATTTTGAATCTCCAACCTCAGCAGTTTCCACAGACATCTGTTTGAACAACCAACGTTTGCACGAGTTAGATGGGCAGGAAGAGAATTAAAAAATGGTCTCTCTTCATAAAAGAAAATAAATTACTACAGGCCAGTTTTCCATTTTGACATAACTGAAACCTTTGTTTCATTGGACCATAGAAATGATTTATTAGTCTGATTCAAGGATAATGGATTCAGTCATACAGCCTAGTTAGAACCCACAAAAAGAACTGTTTACAGAGCACACTCAATTGTGAGATCATGGACATCAATATCTATCTACATACCTGAACAATCAGCGCCATCATCAAAAGGCACAGCAGGCTCCTTGCAGCCATAACCACTGATACCCAATGGTAATAAGTCTTTAAAACACTCACAAGCACTACAATGAATATATATGTTGTGTATATAAGGTGGAGGATTACCCTAATTTATAGGGTGAAGAGGTTTGGGGGAATGTGGGGTTTTTCCTAGATAATTCAGCCAGGCTATGATGGTGGAAAGCTACTTTCTAGAAGTCGCTTTATCATTTGCTTTTCTGGTCGGCAGCTTTCGGAGCCCACTAAAACCAGCAGAGAGAAACAACCCCTAATGCCATGATTTACCCCCCTAAAACCACAAGACAGAAAACCACCACCCAATGCCATGATGTCTAGTACATAGAAATGCCTTTTACCTAATCTAGAATTTGTGAAAAGCTAATTTGTGAAAAGCATGATGTGCCATTAGCTTTATTTTAGTTTTAATAGTACTGCTCATAGAGCTGCAATTTTTAGTTTTTAAACACATTTTGCAGTGTTAAAATGTGTTTGGGGAGAGTTGAACATTGGTTTTTTCACATGAAACCTTAAAAATTATAAATAATTTATTTTATATTATATTAGTGATATTAAAATTGTTAGATTTAAAAATTATAGTTTTTCTTATATAATTATAGTTAATATTTTTTAGAAGCTAGTAAATAATTTCTTGTCACGGATATGAATAATTGAGAAGCTTTTATGTTGTCAATTTATTGGTGGGTGTACAAATAATCAGACTTTTTGGCTTCTTCAATTAAGTGTCAAGGACTAAGGGTCCATTGCCACCTACATGATTAATGAGACTTCTTTGACTAAGTGTGAAGGACTAGAAGGCCTCCATGCCACCAAAGTCATAGCCCATCTCTTATGGTATCATCCTATATACTTAACAAAACGTAGTCTTTATTAGATTCTCTATAGACCATTCAGCTTCACCAATAATGCAACTTTAATATTCTTAAACTTCAACTTCAACTTTTTCTATAGAATTGTGTATGTCACTTTCACACAAGAATGTTAAAGAGTGTTTATGAAGAAGAATGTAACCAAAATATACATGACAAAAATGGAGTGGTCTCCTCATGCAAGCTTCACTTTTTATGTCTTCATTATTGATAAAGAAATAAAAAAATGCATGTCATAAATGGTTGTTTTTCTAAAGATATTTTTTACCTGGATATAATTTAAAAAATATTTAGTATAGTAAAGTAACATAAAGAGTTTAGTATTAAAAATTTCAAATACAAAAGATTATTTAGAGAGTATGTAATGATAAATTTTGTATATTTAAATATTAGTTTTTATTTTTTATCTTCGTTTTAAGAAAAGTGTTTTGATATATTGACAAATGATATAATTTTGTGTAAAAATAAGTTTTTTATCATATGCCATCTACTTATCTCTTTCATACATAAGTTTATACATTTACCCCTTATCATATTCCTATGCTCACATTAACCATTTATTATTGCATCGATATGTTTATTACACTCACTTATACACATACTTCAATGCACACACGTCCCATTTTGATCCACCTAGCTTTTAGTCCTAGATCAAGTTCACAGTCACAAGGTTGACCCCAAACCCCTAGACTTGACCCTTTCAAATTCAAATTTTAGCTAACTCCTACCAAATCTTTTCCCTCTTAAGGTCGACTAAACATAAATTTGTGAAATTTATTTCTATGTCCAAGTTGTATTTAAAGGCATTCAATGGATCTAGTTTAGACATCCCATGATCTCATGATTTGAGAGCTATATTTACATATCATTCACATTTCACACTTCAGTTGGAACACTAAAAAGGAATATAGATTGGCACAAGTGTTCTAGGAGCATATGCATGTTTAAAGAGTGTTATGTTTGATATTGTGTACACATTTCTACAAGTTGACCTAGGAGAACATTTCACATTGTGAAATAATGATAGCCCTTCCAAGGTATTTATAAATATTGTTAGCACTTAGATATTAGAAGTAGAAGAAACTATGACAAATCTGGAAAGTAAGAAAGCAGTGTTTTACAAATCGCCAAATCAAGTTCACAGGTGAAGGACAAGTCCATAGTTATAGACTCGATCCTATATAGAAGAAACAAAATATTCTAATCTCAAGGAAAATATCAAACTAAAATTCCCTATTTCAAATCTTGAGGCATATTAGATTCAAATCTACATCAAATTTTGTGCATTCTTCAATCATAGAGCTAAGTAACCTCATTTATTGCATTTACATTTCTTAAAATAGTTGTTGCAATTATTTGAATTTATCAGTCCCAACTAGCATCATTATTTAGTCTAGGTTAATTGTTCTCATGTGTATGCATTTTATTGGATTAGCCTACACTAAGCTTAAGGAAAGTTCATTTTCCTTTACATTTTTGGGGAACCTATTTGATTTTGCATAACATAACTTTTAATCTAGGGTTTCCTTTCACAAACATTAGGGTTTTTAGATTTGATAAAACTTTGATTCGTCATTTATTTCTAATTTGTTCTATAGTTATGGTCTTTATATGCTTATATATTTTTCTTAGTGTTTGGGAACACACTGTGGGTTATCTTCTATCTAACCTCCACCCTAGATTATCTAATCTTTATAACACCTATTAAGGCTGGTTACTTGGCTAATCTGCATTTATTTATATCAAATTTTGATTATTTTTATCTTTCATATCTTATGACACATCTATTCTTGATATACTTAAAATTTTATTCTATGGATGTAAGTGTCTTCTCTATGAAGATCTTGTTTTACCATGTTTCATCTTTTTCATCCACCATTGAGTTGATTAATGCCTATCCTATGATATTAGTGTTGGAGTCCCAGACAACACTGAGAGGGGGGGTGAATCAGTGTTGTATAAGATTTCAAATCTTTTACAACTTTTTGCAAACTTTATCTTACATGACAAATAGAGAGGAATACATTAATGATTTGTTGAGCTCATATGCACAAGACTAATAATGAAGGATGTGAACAAAACTTAATAAGCAAAGCACTAATATACACACATACATATGAAGACAACATGAAACATGACACATGCTTTTCACGAGTGGAAAACCCTTCTGGGGTAGAAAAACCACTCAAAATTGTCTCACTGGCTTAAGCAAAAACCTCACTGGTTATAATGTTTAGAGAAGCACCAACTTCAAGGAGCACCAACCCCTAATATATACAAATAGGTCTCACTGGCCATACAAGCCTCACTGGCTACAAGATGCCTCACTAGCTGAATTTGCCTCACTGGCTACAATATGTGTCTCACTGACCTATAAGCCTCACTGGCATACTGAGCCTCAGAGGGTTACTCTATTTCCATTCAATTCATTAATTCATTCACCTGATTATCTCTGCATAAAAATTCACCTGATTCATTATCTTCAAGGTTCAATCTGAAAAATATGTTGCAACAAGGAGATTATCATTTCTACATTATGGTCCTCACATCAACTCTCTTCATCTCAATTTTCACTCTCCAATAAACATCTGATGACCTTGTCATTCTCTATATTTACCCCTACAAAACATGATCTCATACATTCAAAAATCATCTGTATCTTCTCAATTAATCAATTTTGCCCTGTTCAATTTCATCTTCCCCTATAAAATCACATTCTCTGTTTGCAAACAAAATCAATAAATATTCTTCAAATTCTTTTATCATTTTATTTCATCTTGAATTATTTTCATCTTCAATAAATTCCAATCAATTTTTGTCCCTATCAAAAATAAGAAATTTCTCTTCAATCTGCCCTTAGAGAGAATAAAATCTCTTTTTAACATGATCTCCATCTGCGAAAACATTTTCATCTTCATGTGCAAAAATAAAATCAATCTGCTGCAATAAAAACTCTTCACCTTCTCTCTACAATTTTCTCTTTCAAAAATTCAAAAACCTTTCATAAAAAATTACTCTTCAATCTTCAAAAAAAAACTTCAAAGAATTTTATCCAAATTGCTTTGTTTGAAGAAACTCTATATCATGATGTTCAATCTTCCCTTTCTCCAAAATCCCTCTTCAAAAATAAAAAGAATTCTCCACAAAAATCTTTTAATCTTCTCATTAGAAAACCAAATAAAAAATATCTCTCCAAAAATAACTTTCCTTCTTTAAAAAAAAAAACTACTCCTTAATATCCTTCTTGCCATGAAGGAGAGTTTAAATAATAGAAAGGAAAAAATCTTCATAAAATCTCCCACAAAATCTCCCACAAAGTCTCCCTAAAAATCTCCTTGAAATGTGCCCCCTAGAAAATAGTACCAAAAAAACATTTAAAAAGCTCATAAAAAATATTTTAAATAAAGCCATGAAATGGCTTATTCACGTTCTCCTCTTAAAGCATATTCAATGCTTTCTTTTTTTAAAATGTTTTATATTCAAAGCTTTATAAAAAATCATTGGAAACCTTTCTCATGCTCCTCTTTTAATATAAGACCTTTAAATAAAACTTTCTAATGATATAAAGATATTCAACTAAATTCAAATGATAAATAGAATATGAAGCCTAGGGCCGGTAGGTGCTATGAATTAAAATCCTGTAGCAAGTTGCTCTAAGTAGTATAACTTGCTCTTGCAGGTCAACATTACTTTATAACATAAAGTGCATACTTTATGACATTTAATCTCTTTATATACACTTAAAGCTTATAGTTAGGATTTTAATATTTTAGGCATTTTGATAACAAAATCCTAACATAGTAGAATAAGTGAAATGCTCAATTCATAATGATAACCATTTATTCAGCCATTAATAAACATTAATGCCTCTGTCAACATTAACGCCTTTGCCAACCTCTCATATCTGTTATTAACAAGCCTCAATGTCCCACACTGATCAATCATGACAAGTTGAACTTTATCCTATTTTTTATGACCGACATAAGAAAACCCTAATTTTTGTAACCGACAAAAAGGCTTGATAAAAGCGGCTAAGGGTTAGGGTTTTGATATATTGTATTGTAGCATTTGTAGCGGTATTGAGTTGCAGGGATTGCTGATTGTAATCGGTTTGATTTACTGGATAATAATATTGGACTCTCTGTTTGGTGGATGTAGCCTGAGTTTGGGTGAACCACGTTAAAACTTGTCTCTCGTTATTATTTCTGTGTATTTCCATTCCTCTGTTTAATCTTTATTTGCATTTAATTGATATCTTTTGCCGGCTAACCCTAACAAGTGGTATCAAAGCGGGTTGTGTTCGATTATCGTCTACAGGAAGGTCTCATGGTTGAGTGGGAGCAATGGCGGACGAGGGTAAATTGAAGGTTGATAAATTCAATGGGCAGAACTATCAGTTATGGAAGATGCAGATGGAGGATTACCTCTATCAAATGGATTTATGGATGCCTCTGGAAGGAGTAGCCAAGAAACCGGCAACAATGTCTGATGAGGATTGGAATCTTCTTGACAGAAAGGCATTGGGAACCATTTGGTTGTGCCTGGCACCATCAGTGGCATTCAATATAATGGAAGCGAAGACAACATATGGTCTAATGAAAGCTTTGGCAAAATTGTATGAAAAACCCTCAGCCTCAAATAAGGTATTTCTCATGAAGCGTTTGTTTAATTTGAAACTGGTTGAAGGTGGATTTGTGACAGGTCATTTAAATGAATTTAATACGATTGTCAGTCAACTGACTTCTTTAAATGTAAAATTTGATGAAGAAGTTAGAGCTCTCTTGATATTATGTTCATTGCCTGAAAGCTGGGATAGTTTGGTAATGGCGGTTAGTAACTCTGTTTCTGGTTCAAACACCTTGAAATTTGATGATGTTATTGGTGTTATTCTGAGTGAGGAAATACATAAGAAAAGCTCAGGTGGATCCACATCAAGCAGTGTTTTGAATATAGAAAGCAGGGGTAGATCAAAGGAGAGAGGAAAAGGTTCTAGAGGTCATGGGAAGTCATGAGGAAAATCAAGGGACAAAAGATCCCAAACCAGAGGACAGAAGGATTGCTGGTACTGTGGGAAACCAGGTCATCTGAAGAAAGATTGTTGGTCTCAGAAAAATAAAGAAGGAGACAAACAAGAAGGCAATAAGGAAGCAAATGTGGTAAGTAATAAATCTGAAGATGATGCTTTGATTCTTTCCCTATATAATGCTGATGATTCATGGGTTTTAGATTCAGGGCCTCATTTCATGCTACGCCCCATAGAAGTTATTTTCTTGATTATGTCCAAGGGGATTTTGGGCTAGTTTATTTGGGAGATAACGAACCCTGTCAGATTGTTGGAAATGGAAGAATCAAGATTAAGTTGCAGAATGGGAATCATTGGCTACTACAAGAGGTAAGGCATGTTCTAAGGCTTAGTAAGAATTTAATTTTAGCAGGGCAGCTAACTGAACAAGGTTGCACTGTTACATTTACTGATAAAAATTGGAAGGTTTCAAAAGGTGCCTTAGTAGTAGCAAAAGGTGTGAAAGTAGGCACCTTATATCTTTGTACAGGTCATACTGTTCCTTCTACTTTAGATGTTACAGAGGAAAAACAAACAGGTTCAAGAACAGTTGTTGCAGGTTTGTAGGAAGAGACTGGAAAAGTTGCTGTAGGTTCTGAAACAACATTGTGGCATAACAGACTTGGGCATACAAGTGAAAAAGGTATGAGGGTACTTCACTCTAAGAAAGTTTTACCGGGTCTGAAATGTATTAATATGGATTTCTGTGAAATTTGTGTGTATGGAAAACAAAAGAGAGTCAGTTTTCTCAAGGATGGGAAGCAAAAGAAAAATGAAAAGTTGGAGCTTGTGTATACTGATGTATGGGGACCGGCTCAGGTATCTTCTCTTGGTGGCTCTCGATATTATGTTACATTCATAGATGATGCAACTAGGAAGGTATGGATTTATTTCCTTAGGCAGAAATCTGATGTTTTTGAAACATTTAAAAAATAGAGAAGCTTGGTTGAGAATGAGATAGGTAGAAGATTAAAATGTCTCAGATCTGATAATGGCGGTGAGTATTGCAGCAAAGAATTTGAAGATTATTGTTCCTTTAATGGAATTCGTAGGTAGAAAACGGTTCTAGGGACTCCACAAGAAAATGGAGTGGCTGAACGCATGAATAGGACAATAATGAAGCATGCAAGGACCATGAGATTGCATGCTGGGCTGCCCTTAAATATGTGGGCAGAGGCTGTCAACACTGCTGTATATTTAATTAATAGAGGTCCTTCAGTTCCTTTGGGCTGTGGTATTCCAGAGGAAGCATGGACAGGTAAGAAGGTGAGTTATTCTTTTCTAAAAACCTTCGGCTGTGAAGCTTTTGCACATATAGATTCTGAAAATAGAACCAAGCTGGATGCAAAATCAAAAAAATGTACCTTTGTTGGATATGGCATTGATGAATTTGGTTATAGGCTTTGGGATTTTGAAAATCAAAAAATTGTGAGAAGCAGGGATGTTATATTCAATGAGAAGGTGTTGTACAAAGATTAGTTGCAGTAGCATGAGAAGAAAGAAAAAGATTATGTGGTGCTGGATGATACTCCAAATAGTGATGTTCCAGTGGTTCCTCATGCTCCACAACAACAACCAGAAATACCACAAACTCCAGTGAATGTTAGATGGTCAACAAGGCTAAGTAGACCTCCTGAAAGGTTTTCTCCCTCTTTGTATTCTATTTTGTTAACAGATGCTGATGAACCAGAAGGGTATGATGAAGCTATGAAGGTGGATACACAGGTTCAATGGGAGCATGCTATGAAAGAAGAAATGGACTCCTTGCTAAAAAATTAGATTTGGGAATTATGTAAGTTACCTGCAGGTAAAAAGGCTTTACCAAACAAATGGGTTTACCAGTTGAAAGAGGAAGATGGAGGTAAGAAAAGATTTAAGGCCAGGTTAGTTGTAAAAGGATTTGCACAGAAAAAGGGCATTGATTTTGATGAGATATTTTCTCCGGTTGTCAAGATGACTTCTATTCGTACTGTTTTAAGTATTGTGGCTGCTAAAGATTTGCATTTGGAACAGCTAGATGTGAAAACTACCTTTCTCCATGGTGATTTGGAGGAGGAGATATATATGGAATAGCCCCAAGGATTTGAGGTCAAAGGTCAAGAGAAACAGGTGTGCAGATTGAAGAAGAGTTTGTATGGCCTGAAACAAGCACCTTAGCAATGGTATTTGAAATTTGATAGTTTTATGGCTGAGCAAGGCTACAGCAGGTGTAATTCTGACCATTGTGTTTATTTTAAGAGGTTGGATAATGACAGCTACATTATTTTATGTTTATATGTTGATGACATGCTTGTAGCTGGGTCTAACATGGATCACATAAGAGAGTTAAAACAACAGTTAGCATAGTCATTTGATATGAAGGATTTGGGGGCAGCAAAACAAATCCTTGGTATAAAAATTTACAGAGATAGGATGAATAGAAAATTAACTTTATCTCAGGCTGCTTATGTTGAAAATGTGTTGCAGAGATTCCACATGGAGAATGCAAAAGTTGTCAGCACACCTTTGCCTAGTCATTTGAAACTGACTAAGGAGATGTGTCCAAAGACACAAGAGGAGGAAGAAAAAATGTCCAAGGTACCATATGCTTCAGCTGTAGGAAGTTTAATGTATGCCATGGTATGCACGGGACCGGATATTGCACATGCTATAGGAGTCATAAGCAGGTATATGAGTCATCCCAGATTGGAGCATTGGAATGCAGTAAAATGGATTCTCAGATATTTGAGAGGTACATCCAATAAACATTTATGTTTTGGGGGCTCTAATACTGATTTAGTAGGTTATGTAGACTCAGATTTGGCAGGAGATATTGATACCAAGCAGAGTACTATAGGTTATGTTTTTACTGTAGGTGGGACATCAGTGAATTAGATCTCACGGTTGCAAAAGGTGGTTGCTTTATCCACCATAGAGGCAGAGTATGTCGCTACAACAGAGGCGAGCAAGGAGATGATATGGCTGCAATCTTTCATGGAAGAATTGGGCACACAACAGGCTAATAGTTCTTTGTATACAAACAGTTAGAGTGCCATACATCTTGCAAAGAATTCTGCTTTGCATTCAAGGACCAAACACATAAAGTTGAGGTATCACTTTATTTGGTCGGTGTTGGATAATGGACAGTTAAGGCTGGAAAAGATACATACAGATGAAAATCCAGCGGATATGTTTACAAAGGCAGTGATAAGGGAGAAGCTGAGCTTCTCTTTAGCTTCGGTTGGTCTTCTAGACTGAAAACAATAAAAAAAGAATAGTAGAGTCCAGGGTGCTTATTTCCAGTGGGAGTTGCACGCGCAGCGGTGTCATCCAGGATCAATCTCCAAGTGGGAGATTGTTTGGTGTGGACCCTGATCAGTCTCCAAGCGGGAGATTGTTGGTAGGTGGTGACTGATCAGGAAAGTATTGTACACTAGCCATGTATAGTCATCATTTTTAGGGCCGACATAAAAAATCTTATTTTTTATGACCGACATAAGAAAACCCTAATTTTTGTAACCGACAAAAAGGCTTGATAAAACCGGCTAAGGGTTAGGGTTTTGATATATTGTATTGTAGCATTTGCAGTGGTATTGAGTTGCAGGGATTGCTGATTGTAATCGGTTTGATTTACTGGATAATAATATTGGACTCTCTGTTTGGTGGATGTAGCCCGAGTTTGGGTGAACCACGTTAAAACTTGTCTCTCGTTGTTATTATTTCTGTGTATTTTCATTCCTCTGTTTAATCTTTATTTGCATTTAATTGATATCTTCTGCCGACTAACCCTAACAGTATGCTTATATGTGAAGATATTCTTACTCACTAATTACCAACACCTAGATGATGACATTCTATTGATTAGTGAGTTTGGATTGAATTTATGTGGTAGAGCTTTGCAATGGTTTGATTCATCTTACTTTATCTAGACTTCTTTCCTGGTATGGCCAATGCTTTTATTGCATTTTTTTCTAGCCTTAATTCACATCAAGATAGTATAGACTTAGAGATGATCCCTTTTAACATTTTTTATCCAAATCCATCTATTAATATATGTCTCTAATAACTACCTTTCATGTGATCCTAGATTCATATGATTATAATCTTATGGGGCACACTCATTAAAGGTTAGAAAGAGGCCATGTCAATTTACAATCATCTATCATACCAATTAATGCACTTAATTTACCTCCCCCACCTCAAATGTCATCTAAAACAAAGGATCATGGCATTATTCAATGTTTACAACTTGTACTCAAGCTAAAATTTCTCTATGGGATTTAGTGTGTAAATCACCTTTTCATAGAGATATAATGCAAAAGACCTTAGAGAAAATCTAAGATGGATCTAATACCACTCCATAATTAGTTACATCTTTGATAGAGTCCATTGGCCACATTGAAAATCATGATATGTAATTTGATGATAAAGAAATTCCACCCAAGAAAGTACTTAAGGAAGAATTGCCTTTACATATCATGGTGACTTGATAATTAATGCTCTCTAGTTGAAAATGGGCCTAGTTTTAACATATGCATTGAATATTGTTTAAAATAATTAGTAGACATGTCAAATACACAACCATCAGATCTTAGTTTAGAGGTTTTCATAGTATGCCTATATCTTGTTTGGGTACTATTACTCTTCCAATCCAAGAAGGTGCACACAAGTTAGATACATTGTTCCATGTAATGCCTAGAAATTTGAGTTAAAATATTCTTTTTGGGCATCCGTGGTTACATGATATGGAAATAGTTCCCTTTACACCAATGTGTAAAATTTTAGCATAAAAGGAGGCTTTGTTGCATACCTTTAGATCCTTGGCCATATAATAAATTTGCTCAAATTGATACATCTAACAACTGTATTACACAAAATCAACCCATAAAACATAACTGTAATGTATTATTTGGTGAGGATTGGGGATCGTTATATTTTACACTTGGTGGTGTTGGGTCCTTATACATGGATCCATCTATTTATGGGAAAAAACCTAAGGCATCTAAGGATTCAAAGGAGGCATGTATGTGTGAAGTGATCTTGAGAGTGATGTTAGATTTTGTAATAAGAAAGAAACAAACCAAGATCTAATGCATATTGATAGACACAATAGTACTCAAGACCAAAATAATAGGCAACACAATTCTATTCACATTAACCAAGAGAGTAAATATATGTAAAGCAATAAATGCAAACAAAGATGCATAAACTCAAGATGCCTACATTATGCAATAAATGCAAGTTAGTGAGTACATACATAATATATATGAGAGGAGGAGGTGGAAAATATAACTAATAGGATGTATAAATCAAGAATATCTAAAAGAGGAAAGATAAACTCCTATGAAAGATGTTGACAACTCAACCCCCATGACTCACTCCAAGACGCTAAGCCTAAGCAAGATAAACCTAGGTGTAATAAAATACACAACAACTAATTGAATGAAATAAAAAAACCTACACCAATAGCCCCTTAAGTTTAGCTTAGGTGGGTGAAATATGGGTTTGAATCATTGTGTAGCCGCATAGAGAAGATAATTCCCTCCCTAAATTAGAGAGAGAAAATTCCCCAAATAAGAAAGAGGAGAGAGAAGGAACATGCAACCAGGCTTAAATAAAAATAGCCTCTTGACATCCATAAGAGATTAATGCCTCCACATAGAAGAGAGAGATAACACATATGGTCTCACAACGAGTGCTAAAGTAGGTCCTATCACATTGAACAATGCATCTTCCTTTCAAAAGAAGGAAACCCTATACTACAAGTCTTGAATTCCCACTCCAAAGGTGGGGTGGAAGGTAGGAATAAGATGAGTACTAGAAAATGTTCACAGATCTCCATGACCGTGCTAAGATGTGTCAAAATTTGATCGAGACTACCAGGCCTAATTATAGAAGATGATATTGAGAAATCATGAAAAGAAGGAGAGAGAGTAGGAGGCTACATATGTACCCTTATTACATCCAAAGAGAAAAGGACTCCCCAAGAAAAGAGAGAACCAAACATAAGTCTTGGTAATGAGGCCATATAAGGTACCCATGTGCAAAAATACCCCCCCAAGAAAGGGAGAGAGAACCCCCAAAAGAGAGAGTATGATGTTGTCTCTAGAAATTACTCAAGTTTCTCTAAGTTGATGTAAAATTGTGATAGGTGTTGATTAGTCAAATCAAGTACCAAATGGGACCCATGTTTTCTCTCAAAATAGGTATGAGAACTAAACTAAGAATTAGGTACTCTTGCAGAAAGTGTCAACATGAACAGTGATAGAGGTGAATAATAGGATTCATAACTATAAGATATGTCACTAGGTAAGTATGTAGAGGTGGAGAAAACCATGAGGGATAGAACATTCCCTTGTGATATCTAAATAAGGAGATGCAAATCTATTAGAGAATCATAAAAAAAAAGATAATTGTTCTCAAAAGTATCCTCAAGATGAGAGCCCACAAATAGATAATGAATACTTGATAGGCAAACATCTTGATGAGGTAGATCAAGAAGACATATATGATCCTACTATAAAGAATCATTGAAAGCTCTTGATTAAGAAACATTGAACCTAGTAGAAGTAGGGGATGATAGTGGAATATTAGTGCATGTCATGTGACTACACTACTCATTCCATGTTGTGTCCACACTAGGTTCCTGAGTATGACACCATATAAATTTATTGGGGTTGAGTAGAAGAGTACTTAACTTCATAATGGTGACTCAAAGATAAAAGAGGTGAAGCCTTTGAATCTACAATAAGAGTTGTGTATAAGTAAATGCAAATACATACAAACAAGTTAAGCTAAGCCTAGCCTATTATATTCACACATACATGCAACCTCAAGTTAATCCATAAGAAATATAACATATAAATGATGAAACCAATAATTACAATTCTCACCCACAAGATCCCTTGTTGCACCAAGCTATGGTGGTTGTGTCCAATGCTAGTTGTGATGAGAGGATATTATGCTGGTGTTCAATTTAGCAACATAACATTACATTCAAGCTTGTTGTTAAAATGTCTTATGGAGGGTGTTATTTATATATTTGTGGATGAGTGGATGGAGGGCTAGGATTGATTAGAAAGATCAATGGTTGAGGATTGTTGAGAGGATTAGAGTTGTGAGGAGCCTCCAAGTGTCACCTTTTGAGAGATGGTAAAAGGAGTTTCCAAGATTCAAGGGAGATCAAGAGTGGAGGATCTTCTTGGAGAAAGTGGATGGGGGAGATCCAAAAAGTAGATTTTTGGATGGATGTGAAATCCTTGCCCATGCCTAACTTGTACCAATCATGTACAAATCAAGGCCATACCTTTGACCCATGTACACTTTAGGAACTTGTGCAAGATTTATCTTGTTTAATCATGTTTTGGAATGTGCAAATGATTATGGAAGGTTAATGGTTTGATTTTGACAACTAATGAAAAGAGGATAAAATAGGAAATTAAGTAAATATGAGAAATTATTTAATTTTTTGAGATGGAAATGAGGAACTTAGATAAATAAATATTTAGATTTATTTATCTAAGGTTGGACTATAGATGAAAGATTGATTGATTAAATAAATAACCCCCATTTATTTTATCAATGTTTAGAGGAATAGTGAATTTATTTTATTAAATAATAAAAATTATTTAATTAATATTAGAGGGGAAATTAGGACAATTAATTAAATAAATGGGTTTTATTCAATTAGTTATAGAAGAATGATTAAGTGATGACTAAAATGGTGATGAGACGATCTCAAGTGTCTACATTTTGCTTCTCTTTGAAATGTCATTAAAATAATGTCATTTTTAAAGAGAAATAAAATATAGCACTTTCTAATGAGGAAGAGGTGACAAGATGTCCCAGTCAGTTGGAAGAAATGATTAGATAAGATGGAGGGATGATGCCCCTTCAAGAGGTCATGTGGGAGAAAAGAACATATGTGAGCTCTTGAAAGAAGAAACAGATTAAAAAATATGATAAAGGAGGGAAAATAAGGAGCAATAGAATAAAAATAGGCAAAAAAGGCCCAAAAATAAAGAAATGTGGTGAAAAAGAGTGAAGAAGGGTGAAAATTTTGACCGGGGGGTTGGGGTGTATAAATAGGCCTCGGGGATGAAAATACTTTATTTTTACCCTCATCCTTAGAAGAATTTGGAGCTTAACAGAAGCACGATGAAGATGGAGAATGTACCTATCCACTAGCATTGAGTAAAGCGAGTGAGGATGTCCATTTTTACGTTTGAAGTAAAATATGTGGTTCTTGGAATGAATTATTGAGAGTAGTCATAGCTAAGAGGACTTCCCATAAGGAACAAGTCACTTGGGCATCAAGATGCTTAGTGATGGAGTACATGCATACTATCTCATTTTTTGGTAAGAAATATAGTCATCATTTTGATATTCAATTTTTTGTAAATCAACATAGTGTGGTGTTCAATGGTATGCCTCTAGGATTGATACTAGATAGAGGATACCAACTTATCATAGAATTGGAACTAATCTCTAATCCTAACATGATCACTCTTTACCACCACTTGAGGATGTATAAAGAGGAGATAGATGAGGCTCTTAAGGAGTTATTTAAAATGGGCCATATCAATCTAGCCCAATTACTTCTTTAGTGGTTCTTGAGAAGAAAGAAGATGGTGTGCCACAAGGATGTGCATTGACTATAAAGCATTGGACTAGAAGACATTTAGATAATCCATTCTCAAGATCAATTAGCTTGTTGATGAGTTGCATGGGTAATTTATTCCTCACAAATTGATTTGAGACCAAGCTACTATCAGATCCATGTCCATGTGGGAGATGTGCACAAGATAGATTTTAGAGAACTATATTGGACACTATGAGTTCTTGGTCATTCCATTTAGTTTGACTAATGCACTATCCACTTCTAAATCCATAATTAATCAGGTATTCAGTGATCAGTTAAGAAAAATGTTTTGATATCTTTTGATGATATTTTTATATGTAGAGAAACATGGAAGGATCATCTAAGGCACCTAGAAGGGATCCTTGGAATTCTAGAGCAATAGGCTCTATTTACAAAGTAATCTACATATGAGATTTGGGTCATAGAGCTTTTATACTTGGACTTGTCATTAGTGCTTAAGGCATGTAGGAGGATACAACACAAGAAGCCATTGATAATCTTGAGAAGGTAATCAACTCATGTCCTATACTTACTATTTTAGATTTCTCACAACCATTTTCTATAGAATGTGATGCTTTAGGAAAGGGAGTTGGATTGGTTACAATGCAAAGGAGGCACCCCATAGCTATTGAGAGTATAAATTTGAAATATTGAGAAAAGTGTTTCTCTATGTATGACAAGAAGATGCTTGCCATCATACACGTTTGAAAAAGTTCAAAAAACACTTAGTTTTCATGGTAGATGTGTGGTTGAGATAGATTGCAATAGATTGAAGTTATTGTTGGTTCATCATGACTTGGAATATATACAACAAAAATGGTAAGGAAATTCTAAGCTTAGATATAGAATATATTAAGGGAAAAAAGAATGTAGTTATTGATGCCTTTTCTATAATGCGCACTCTTTGTTCTATTTCTATCGTTTATGGTGATTGGAAGATTTCAATCATGGTATAATATGCCAAGAATACATTTGTTGCTAACATCTTAGATGGAAATGTGAAGGATGACAAGTATGTGCTAGTAGATGGTCTTATTTTGTATAAGGATAGAATATTTCTAATGCTTGATTCGAAGATGAAACAAAAGATTTTGAAAGATTTTCATGATACACCCATGGTGGGACACTCTAGATTCTACAATATTTGTAGACATATAATAGAGATATTCTCATGGAGGAGATTTGAGGAGGATGATCTCAAAAACATTAAGGAGTACATCACCTACTAGTAGAATAAAGTAGAGCATGTCTTTTCTATAAGTTTGTTGCAACCATTACTTACTCCCCATCAAGATTGGGAAAGTGTGTTCATGGACTTCATCACAAGTCTTCCTAAGGTACATGGTAAAGATTGCATTTATGTTGTTGTGGATAGGCTAAATGAGTATGCATACTTCTTTGCCATTTATTTTGAATTCAAAGAACATCATGTGGTAGAATTATTTTTTAGAGAGGTGTTTAGGCTACATGGGTTGCCAAAAAATATTGTCAATGATAGAGATAACATATTTTTTAGTCGCTTTTGACAAAAATTATTTCATTTGATAGGTGTAGAATTCACTCCTAACACAAGTTAAATTAACCACAACTGGTTGGACAAATAGAAATAGTGAACAAGTGGGTTGAAGGATACTTGAGGGAATATGTTTTAGATAAAAAAATTATGGATTAAGTGGTTGCATTTGGGAGAATATTGCTACAACACCACACAACATCTATCCCTTAAGATGTTTCCATGCATGACATTGTAGGTTTATGATGCACTAAGTTGTATTTATTCAATGTTCATAGATAGTAGAGTTCTACTAATGTGGGTATTAAATGTCATCATTGATATAAGGGTCAAGAAGAAGAGAAACAAAGTCATCACAGATTGTTTGGGTTGTTGGAGTAACCCATCTACAAAGAATTCCATTTGGGAAGAATCAAGAATCCTACAACATTTGAATTTGCATTGCTTGAGGGAAAGCAATTTTGGGAAGGGTAGATTTGTAATGTTCCATTTTTAATTAATTTATGTTTGTGGAACAAAATCCTATTCCAATAATTCTCATGGGTTAAAGGGAAATGCTAGGGAAATAATTATGAATTTTTGGCCACCATTATTAATTATATTTTTGCATATTTAGAAAATGGGCCAAACAAATATTAAATTATTATTTAATTGCCTAAATGAGGTGTGGGAATTCTTAAATGGAGCATATGTACCTCCCAAATCATTTGTCATCTTTATTTATACCAAATTCTATGATAGTGTTATGACAGATTCTATGACAAGTCATAATTGCGGAGTTACAATTAGCCATTAGTGGGGGAGTTACAAAAAGATTATTGGGAAAGCATCTTGAATAAAAAATATTATTATTTTGTATGTTGGAGGACCATCTCAAATTATTTATGACAATTGTAAGTAGATGAAAGAAGAGCATCTTCACTAACTAAAAATAAAGGAATCAAGGAGTTATGACAACTTTTAGTGGATTTACTTAGAGAGGGAATATAAATAAATAAATCAATAATGAAATATTTTATTTTAATTATATTTGAGCATAATGGGATGTTCATATTTGTGCCCACAACTTCTATATAAGCTAGGAAGCTTTTAAATAGTTGATATCTTTTGCCAATTAATCAACTTCTTTCACAACTTGAACACTTGTGTTTAACTACAAAATTTGAGGATGAAACCCCTTGGATTTCTTGATGGAAATATCATATAGAGTTTTTTTTGTACTTCAAATATTATTTTAGATTTCAACATTTTTTTAGTAATTTGTATTTGCAGGATTGTGTAGAAGGGAGCTACAATATATAGAAGATTATTTCAAATTTATCCATTGTTTGTATTGTTGTAATATCTAATATATTTCAGTATTTTGTTGCACATTTGATTAATAAGAATCAGCTCCAACATATTGTGAAGTTTCCATTTATGTGTGCAAAGATTATCTAACTTTCTCGCATAGTTTTTGTGAGCAAACATGCATAGTTTATTTAGTTTTTCTCATCAGGTGATCCCACAATAGCGTGTCCCACTTTTTGGCCAAAGTGGGACATTGAAATCAACATTTTATCTAAACTTTTACTTTCTATCACCTATAGAAACTAAATTGTTATGAATTTGAAGATGATGTGAACTAGTGATTTTTGAGATTTCATCTGTAGATTCTAAATATATATTTTTTAAAATTTTAAAAAATAATTTGTGAAATTTGTTTTTGATTAATTCCATAACATAACTTTTATTACAAAGAGTGACATTTATTCCATAACATAACTTAAAAAAAGATAAAATTATTAATTTTTAAACATAGATTCGTAACACCAATATTTAGTGTGCACATATTTTTCATAATTTTTTCATTGTATATTATTATTAATTTTTGATGTGAGATTAATTATAATTTAGATAGATGCCGGTACCATTGCTAAGTCTAGTAAGTTGGAGTTAGATGTCAAAGCCCCTTCTTCGTCTGGTAATTTAGAAATGAAGGTTGTAGCAAACTTGACCTCTTTAAGAAAATTTAATTTATTGGAGCCTGTTGTTACAAATATTTCAGAGATAGACAACAAGGCTCCTAATGGCGTTGATGCTTCTACAAATTTAATGAAAGTCAATGATAGTGAACTGAAGCAAAGTCCAGTGGCATTAGGCCTACCATGGAGGAGATAGCAAGCCAAATTTTAGACACTGAAGATCTTCACAAGGATGAATGGACTCCTATTAAGCGGAAGAAGAAGAATAAACCATCTTTTCTTATGACTCTACGATCCCATGTTAAAATGTGTAAGCAGGCTCTAGGAGTTTAATCATAGTTGATGATATAGATAGAATAACACCATGTTTTTGTTTCTTGGTTGTATTTGCAGGGGTTTTGTTTATATATACCCTGGTAGTTTCTGAATAGGTAAATGGAATGTTATGGAGGAAGCTCAAGCAATTTAGCTGAGTAGTATTTGTTAAAACTTGTTAAATTTTGGTCAAATTATAATAGAAAGGGAGCAGTCCCCATGACTGCAATTTAGTAATAAAAAAAATTATAATTTAGATAGTTTTATTCCATAATCCATAACTTTTTCTTTATATATCCAGATTAACATTTTTTCCACCTATTGAAACAAAGACATCAATACCTAGTGCACACATATTTTATAGAATTTCTTTTCTCTATTTTTCTATTTTTCTATTTTTCCATGTGTGGAACAGAGACCTTGAGTTTGGTGAAAAACCTATGTTTACTAGAAAATAAAAAATAAATATATAATTAAATTAAATATATTCAAATTTATACTTTTTGGAAAGCTTATTCCAAGGGCTATGATCTTGTAAAATCTCATGTCCCAATGACTCAATTTCATGGTCCAACCCATGCTTCAAAACAAAAATTTATTTAGAGAAACAAGTGAGTAGGAAAAATGGCATCTCAAGGACCTTCGAACGAAGCTACCTTAATTTGAAGGTACCTTCCCTTTTTAAATGTGAAACATTAAAAAAGTAATACAAAAGGTCCCCACCTTCATTCAAGGTACCTTCCTTCGAAGATCAAAATGTCTTCATTTGAAGGTGTTTTTCATTTTTTGGTGCCATGGGCTCATTTTTTTTGCCCTGTCCCACAAGTGGGACACACTATTCTGGGTTCATCGCATCATATTCTCTCACCTCACCTTCATGGGATCTTTGTGATTAGAAAGTGTTTAAAATCTACTATAGGTGGTTTTCTATAGATTTTAATTGAGTATAAAATTAGATTTCAAAAAAAATAGTTTGTTTGGGACATAGTAGTGCATGTCTAGGTTTTGGGTGGATTTGAATGTAAATCTCTATTTAATTGTTGTGGGTATTTTAGATTTAAGTATATTTCATATTCACTTGGTTGAAACCTTTTCAGCATTTTATATATAATCATATTTAAATAAAATTTATGTTTGGGTCATTATATACTCTATTTCAACATTCCTCCCCTCCTAGGTTAGCTAAGTTAGATGAAGGGGTAGAACTTATGTTTTTCACACTATTTTTGGTAATTTTCTAGGGAACCACATTGTAATCCTTTATTCTTTCCCTATCCTCATATGTCAACTTAATCACTTCTTCTTCACCTTCCAATTCATCATTATGATCCCCCACTTTCCCTTTCCTAATAGAGCTATTCATCCTCCTTCCATTTCCAGCCATGTTTTCTCCATTTTCTCCTTTATCATCTCCTCTTACTTATTTCTTACCAATCCTTTCAACATGTTTTGATTTTTACCCTCTTTTAACACTTTAATTTTCTAGTTCTTTATGCTCATCTCGTCCTTGTTATTTGTAGATCTTGTCGTCCATACTTGTTTATTTTGAGGTTGTGTCACGAAATTTATTTTCTTGTCTTTCTTGAAAAATCTTGTTGTGTGCCCAACACGTACAATAAAAGCATCAAATGGGAAGGTTTTTGTAATCTAAATAGATTGTGTCCAAGTACCCATAGATGAGATTAATTTTATTGCCTACCCGATAGGGTTATTCAAACCTATCTTTACACAAATTCTAGCATAAGTTTCCAATTCCTTTATTCCCATAGAATTGGATTTAAAAAGATAAATGCCTATTGTATTCTCTTTTTCCTCTAGAACCCTATTTGACCAATACTCCTACAATAATTTGTATAGTCTAATCCATGACACTTCTCCCATTTACTTCTTTTGTAGGTTGAAACCTAGCAACTAGGCTCTAATGAACATTCCCACATTTCCCATGAACCTCCTTTAAGAATATTGTCCCTATCTTCTTCCAATTGAAAAAGTGATTTTAAGAAACCCTAAAGTCATGAAACTTATTGTGGGTTGCAAACAATTGGATCAATGTTGGCCCATCCATGCTTTAATCTTCTCCATTATTGGCCATATACTTATAAATTTGACAATGATTGTAGTCTTCTTTAATTCCTGTATTGGTGTTTCCAACATTTTGTCTAGAATTCTAACTTTTGGAAAATCATTTGATATTTCCATATTTACATTGAAGGTAGTGACCCAATGTAATTATCATTAGTTGCCTTCTCATTTTGTGCGTCTATCTCTACTTTGTCTAGTATTCTTCCCAGATCCTAAATGTCTTTGACCTTATTGGAAGCTTTCTACCCTTTTTCTTCTTTGTTGTTCTTAGGGATATTTTTATTTCTCTCCCTTTACTCACTACCTTCTTTGATTGTATTGATTCTTTCCTCTTGCACTTATCACCACTACTCTACCCTTTTTTGATCCTCATTTCTCCTCATTTACATATATCCTAAAAATCTATATCTAATACATTCAATTATATATTTTTATCCATATATTATAACTTTGTCTCTTATAATTTATAACTATATGCATTGATACATTTTTGAAATGTCTCTCACTTATTCTCCTAAATAGTTCTCCCACATACTCTCTTAGTATGTTGCAGGACGTGATTGGGGGTCTTGGCTCTTTGCCCTCTTTTGCAAATGCTATCACTGGTGATCCTATTCCTACTACTACCTCTCAACCCCCTTCACATGGTAATCTTTCTCCTCTACTTTACATAGAGTCGTCCCCTATTGGGGTGTTGGGGGATGAAGCATCTAAGAATGAAGTGTATTATGTAGAAAATGGTTTGATTTGCAAGTCCTAAGTCCCAAATCTACACCATTGGATTTTTAAAATTTGGTGGCCTCTTATTGATGGAACACTTGAAATTTACCCCTATGCTAGGGGATTTTTATCGTGGTGTTTAATTTGGCCTCTAATAGGGATGTGGTTTTGGATGGTGGTCTTTGGCTATGGGACTAGCATTCCTTTACGCTTTGCCCTTGGTTTTCCTCTTTCAATCCTCTTAATGAAACTCTCAATATCGTGCCTATTTAGATCTTGTGATTAGTGAGATCAAAATGAAAGTAGAAAACACAAAACAAATGCATAAATAAATGTTGTACCTTTAAATGACCCACAAATCCAAGATAGGGTGGAGAAACTTGCACCCAAGAACTTCTAGCTATACCCAAGATGATAGATTATATGTGAAATGCTCTTAAGTATGCAACTCACTAACTTACTAGCTCAATGGATATTTTAGCATAATAACACTACTTAGAAATTGGATGATAAAATGGCTTGGAGGATGTTGTATTTATAGGCATTTTGGAGGGATTTTGATCCTATGGTTGAGATTGATTTGGGAGATCAATGGTGGAGGATGAAGATGATGTGGAGGGCCTAGATTTTATCTTAAAAAATGGAGGGCTAGGAATAAAGATGAATTTTAAATTCATCTTGGGAAAGAGGTGAATTAAATGAGGTTGGGTGAGATGGATTATTTGTGAATTAAAAATTCACATGGGGAAGACTAAAATGAATTAAAAATTTATTTGGGGAAGAGTGGATATTAATGAGTTATGACATGTGTAAGAGGTGTAAGAGGCATTAAATGTGATGTTGGACACATGTGTATACAAATTGATTTATATGGGATATATTTCAATTTTTTATTTGTGGGATGTGGGGAGGAGTGTAAATCAAGGTTTGACCATTTTAATTAGGGTGATTAGCCTAATTAATATGGCTGGAAAAAATTAGGGAATGGGTTAATAGGAGGTTAAGATTAATTACAAAATATTTTATTTAATTAATCCTAGGTCTAGGGTCATATAGGTTAGGCTAGGTAATTAAATAATAAATATTTAATTAACTAGGGTAGGAATAGGTTGATTAATAGGCCAAATTAATTAGATAAACATGATTTTCCTAATTAATTAGATTTAGTGAAAAGGTGGAATTAACCAAATAAATATTGCATATTTATTTAATTAATTGGGTAAGGTTGGACTATTGAATTAATTAAATTAATCCAATCATAGGGGATAAAATGATGAAAAATTAGGTGATGAAGGGAAAATTAATTAAATAAAAATTTAATTAATTGATTAGAAGAGAAATTGGTATGTTTAGGGATGTCAAGAGTCAGTTTAATGATGGAGACATTTTTAGGTGTCTACATTTGCCCCTCTTTGATGTGGCATTAAGACCTAGCAGGGAAGTGATGTCAGTTCGAAGAAACATGCCCCATCTACCAGGAAGGAATGAAATGAATGAGGGATGTCCCCGCGAGAGGTCAGTGAAAAAATAAACATTTTTTTTGGGTGAGCTCTCGAAAGGACAAAATGAAGGCAGAATTTGGATAGGGGGGAGAAAATTAGGTTGATAGGAAGAAAAACGGGCAAAAACAGTTATGATCTGCACCTTGGGGAAGAAAAATTGTGTGGAGGGATGACATGACTTACTATAATTAGAAGAGTGGGCCTTAAGAGTACCACAATTGTACACATTGAGCCACTTAGAAGGAGAGAAGAGAAGATGGCGAACCATAATCCCATGTTCCCGCGATTCAATCACATTTTTGAGCACTTCTGACCATACAGGAGGTCACCAGAGGCTAGACCGCAGGTAGGCCCCAACCCTAGCTTTGTCACTTTTTTGTTTTTGTCACAATTTTTTATGTCGAAAGTTGGGATTTTGGGTTTTGGCACTATCAAGCGATCGCCTAGCGCGTAAAGGGTCGTAGATTAGCGCCATCCTCTGGATTGGTTCTATCTGTGTGGGATGAAAAAGAGTCGAATCAGTGCCAAAACATAGCGTTTTGGTGCCATCCTCTATTTTAGCACAATACTATGCAGGGGCTAGGGTTTGGTGGATTAGTGCCAAACGGGGCTAGAGTAGTGCGATCCTCTGGATCAACGCAATGTTCTATAGTGGAGCTATCTTTGAGATTAGCGCCATGCTAGGATATAGCGCCATACTTAGGATTGGCATGATTTAGAAAAGCGGTGCCATCACGCAGATTGGCACCAAAGGGAAGAGTAGTGTAGAAAACCTACGCAGTGGCGCTATCTTTTGTTATAGTGCCATATGAGAATAGGGTAGCACCATTGGTAAAGTTGGCGCAAAAGAGATGTATTCTGGCACCAAAATTGATTTGGCTTCCAACAACAGAAATATGATGTGAAAGGTTTGGTTTTGGAAGGATAGGTAGGTTTCTAACAAGCATTTGTGGATGCAGGAGATGAGGTCTTTCATTGTGTACTCACGGGAGCGACATGTGCTCTCGGTGATGGAGTTGTTTGATAGTTTTGATGATGCTACCTAAGGTCGACTGGCGAGGCTAGGGCTTTTGACACTAGCAGAGATACGAGCTCATAGAGCTTTGATGATAGCTCTCCTAGAGTGTTATCGCCCCAAGACATGCTCCTTTCTACTTCCTATAGGTGAGATCATGATTACACTTGAGGATGTTTATCGCATCCTCAAGATACCCATTCACGGACAATGAGTGGCATATGATATGAGGAGGGGACAGAGGGCCTTACTCAGAGTATTTTCTCGTGGTCAAATAGTGTTGGTAGGGGAGAGTCGAGAGATGAGTTATGAGGCGATGTTGGTGGTAGGTGCAGATCATTTCATGTTATTCTTGTGTGCATTGATTGGCGGTGTGGTGATGCCAGATCGGCGAGGTAGAGGCTTTCCGGTCAGATGGGGAGAGATGATTGAGGGGATGGTTCGAGAAGGGACAGTGTATGCTGGGGGGCCCTGTATGCTAGCACAACTATACCATGAGATGCATATAGTTGTTTACCATTATGATTCAGCATTGTCAGCCAGAGTTACCTTATTGCATGTATGGGTGTGGGAGCATATTACGATCACTAGGCCGAGATGTAGATATTTTCACCATCCTTTTGAGGCTTTTATATTTTTGTATTAAGATGTGGAGTACACTTACATAGGGCAGGTACAATACTGGCAGCGAGTACTAGATAATTTGATTTGGGTTACATGGCGTCCTTATATCAGGGTGGAGCCATGGCCAGATGATGACGTTCATATGCCCTACACATTCCAGCCATGATACTTGATGGGTCGAGGCGACCATACCATTGATATGTATCTGTCGTCGTAGGTCATGCAACAGTTTGGATTATGATAGGATGTTCCACAGCTGATGGTGATATTTACACGGAATCCTCGAGATGCACATAGGTGGCCCCCAGCCATACAACCATAGGTTGCCATAGAAGACTTTGCGGCCTTGGAGCCGATGATATGGGATTGGGGTAGTGAGATTAGAGATGCAGGTAGTACACTGGCTTACAACACTTGGTGGCAGATGTGGCACCCCACTCAGTTTATAGATCTAACTAAGGAGGTAGGCATGACAGAGGAGGATGGAGCAGAGGAGGATGTGATTATTGAGGATTATATAGTGGTGGAGGAGGTGGAGGTCAGGGATGATGACGAGCTGATTGATGTTTTGGCAGTAGCAGTAGCAGTTGGGTAGGCAGGGGTTGGAGGAGGGGGATAGGCAGGGGTACCACCAGTACAGGTATCAGGATAGGGATAGGGGGGCTCAACAGTTTCCCTAGTAGCAGGCTTAGGTGGGAGAGGGGCTGAGACGGAGGGTACCCTGACAGCGGAGGTCAGGGAAGCAGAGGCAGAGAGCCGACAGGGAGCTTATGCCCCCACCACATGTACCTTTATAGAAGTTGAAACAGACAGCTATCGTAGTTCATCAGGCACCTAGATTAGAGGTGAGACATAGGAATGTGTAGCAACACATTCTTGAGACTGCTATGGGGTTTATAGGATCGGGACGAGCAGATGCAGGGGGTTCAGGTCAGGAGGAGGTTTAGTGCCGAGAGAGCATTCATCCCATTGGTGGCCCTGGAGTGAGGATGAGGAGGAGATATAGACTCTGCGGGGCTAACTCACCAGCTTATAGGAGACCTTATAGAGCCGAGATGGTGAGTTAGTGTAGTTGCGGGGGGTGGTTGCATTATTGGATGGATCAGCTGGGTAGATGAGTGCGCTATAGGTGCAATTAGCACATGCATAGGGCTAGATAGTTACCCTGACAGGTGAGAGGGATGGAGAGAGGGCTCAGTAGTAGGCGATAGAGGCGAGAGCTCAATAGATAGAGGCAAGGGGTAGGCATAGGGAGAGCCCAATAGGTAGATGGGCTAGTGGCGAGTTTATAGGGGGTTGTGGCAGGGACAGGCATGTGTCCCATATTGATAGTGATGCAGACATAGATTGCTTAGTTCCAGACGTAGATTGGGTAGTTGCAGGGATAGGTGGGAGAGTAGAGAGTTTGGGCTGAGTACTATCACGCAGCCTATTGTTCAGCTGTTCCAGAGGGTAAGAGGATCCCTAGCTACAGCCAGCAGAGTGGCTCGCAGATGTCTGGATCGCGTAGGTCCAGATCCATTTAGTCAGTGCAGTAGCCAATGGGCCCTCCATCACAGGTACCACAACATTAGTAGGTATAGCCACAACCATAGCCACATCCACAGCCATGGCCATGATCCCCTACTAAGTCAGGCAGAGGTTCATCAGTCCAGGGATGATGTATAGTGTTGTATATATTTTTGAGCCTTTTGAGGCCTTTTGTATCATGACTTGTATTATTTTGAGAGATGTACATTATGTTGATTTATGATGTATTATGAGACTTGATGATCTATGATGATGATGATGATTTATGCCTTTATGATGTGTTATGGATGGATGTATGCATTTATGTTTCCTAATGATGGTTATGTATATAGATGTTTATGTTTATGGATTATGCATATTATGGTGATGTAATGATTTTATGAGATGTTATGGATGTACTAATTATGTATGTGATGGATATATGTGTGATGATGATATAATGCTATGATTTGCTTATGATGCTATAGTTTATTTTTGATGATGATGTGATGGATGTTTTTCTTATGATCATGATGGATTATGCATGTTATATGGAGATATTTTGTTTTGCCTATGTTATGTATGCATGTTTTGAGTATGGAATATGATGTGAATGTGGAATGCAAATAAATGTTCAGATTAATAAACATTTATTATGGATGCAAAATGTAATGGAATAGAAATATATTCTTATCTTAATAAACATATCTTATGTATGCAAATGGAAAAATGAAAATACAATGGTTTAGATGATTATGATAATGCAACTAATGGCCTAATGTAATGATTTATGTAGTAATCAAGTCATGATACACATGATGTTTTGGTACAACCCTGGGTGATGGGGCTTGATGGTATGGGATAGGTGGGGAGGGGGAAGGGTTTATGGGTCATGTAAGGTTAGACTGGGTATGGTTAGATTAGGGAAGGGAATGGGATAGGGGATGAGGAAGTTGCTAGGTCATGATACACCACGTCATTAAGGGGGGATTTGTTTCGGTTCGGGATGTGTTAGGTTGGATGGAATGAGTTGAGGATAGGTGAAAGGGGGGGGTTAGTTAGAAGATGGGGGGTGGGGGTGAATAAATGGGGGGGGGGGGGTAAAAAATCTAGGCCCAAATAGTATGATTGGATGAATGCTTTCGGAAGATGAATTAAGCTAGGTATAGTAGTTGCATAAGATTAATTGAGAGCATTTCTTAATTTATTCTAGCAATGTAGGATACACTTCACAAAGGTATGAGATGACCTAGGTGATGATATATATCCACAATTGCATGGACTAGACCCACAAACAATAGGTTGATTTTATGCATGCCCAAGGTAGTATAATCTTGCCTAGCCGAGGAAGGGGACTCATAGCCATGAGTTTTAGGTATTAAGGTCTGTATATGCAAATGAGGCACATCATGCTAGAACTAACCTAGGATTTAAGATATGAATACTAGTCTTGGAGTAATGAAATCAACCCACAAGCACAGCATACAGAAACAATGACTATATCTATTCTAGGTGTTGTCTGCCACTTACCATGATATAATGAGATGAAGGTAGCTTTGGAAATGACCTAGAGTGAGACAAGAAGATAAAAATCAATAATAAAAAACCACCAACAAAAAGATACAAATAACCATTGTGTGCTCTTGCCAAGATAAGTGTTGAGAGGATGATAGATTCTTGTCCATTGTAGGAACGATATATCCTAGGACACGAATCGGTTGGATTTTGTTGGATAATTTTCAAAAGGTGGTCAAAAGGACAGTCAGGCCATGTGTTGGATTATAGTTGGCATGTGAACAGCATGTGAAGGGACTGAGAAGAGAATGAAAATAGGTTTCAAATGAAAGTGTTCTGGCTGAGAAGGTTATACTGTCAGTTATTCTTCAGAAGGAACAAGATGTAAATCTTCATGAAAGGCTTATTGCTAGTTTTGTATTGTAACTATTTTTCTGTTGTTGAATAATACAATGGTGATCTAGGCTTTTAGAGTGTTGGGTTTTTTACCCGTAAGGGTTTTCCCCACGTAAATCTATGTTCTTGTTCTGTCTTTCATGTTTAATGTCTATGCTGTTGAAACTAGATATTGTTCGCTTGTGCTTTCCTCTAAGGGTCAATGTAGGAAATGTTCTATGTCTGTTTCCGCTTTAAAGGCATAGTTGTGCATGTTTTTGAAGCATTTGGAAAGAATTTAAATTTGTCGAAGACACCACTTTTCTTAGAAATACGTTCTGAGATGCCCTCATTTCCTTACAAGTGGTATCAGAGCCTTCTTCTGGGATATGCTTTGTTGCTCACATATGTACATTTGTGTGCTGCATGTGTTTGCATGTAAGAGTTCCTGGTGTATAAGGTCTGGGTATTCCTTCTGTGATGATTTCTTAGTGTGACAGGCTTGAGGAAATCTGAAGGAAATGTCTGTTTGTTTGATCCTTGTTTGAGTGAAAGTCTGGCAGTTGATCTTGTGTTTTTGTTTCAGCAGTGCTTGAAGGATGGTGAAGAGACTGGAGTTGATCATGATGTGGCCTGAGGCTCTTAATTGACAGTATTTAATCTTGTTGCATGGGGTTTGCTTTGAGGCTGTGTTGCTGCAGTAACTTTCATATTGGATGTCTGTGTGAGAGGCTCTCTAATGATATGGAGAAGTTTGTGTTACTGCTCAGCCATGGAGTATTGTGCTTATGCTGGGTGTTTTGTTCCTGGTATTGGAAGGCATAATTTTTCTGTTACCTCGATTGCATGTAGGCTATGGAGTTGATCATTGGATGGTCTGAGAGCTTTTGTAATAGCCTGATTCTCTCGGATGCATGCTCTGTGCATGGTGTGAGGAGGTGAAATGCTTGCTCTGCATGGGAGTGCTGGTATGTGATTTGTCACTCAGCATTTCTGTGGTAATGTTTCTGGTTTCTTGACTAATGGTGCTCAGGTTGTGGACATGTTGGGCGAATCAGTGAAAAGTAAGTTTTCTGATGTTTGAGTCATGTTGTCTACATTGTTATCTATTCCTTGAGATCTAAGTTTTGTAGTTTCCAGTGTGATAGTGAGTTTGCATGGTACATTTGTTGGATCTACGAGTTATGTAGTTTTGTGGGCTGATCACCTATTAAGCTACAGTGAGATGACTCGGATGTGGACTGTCTTTATCCACAAGATTAGTTCAGTGTTTATGCAGATTTGTTAGCTGGCCTTGTCTTTGGTCACTTGTGCATTGGTGTGATTGTTTCAGGATGAGAGGATGGATGTTGTTGAGTATCCGAATAGTTGGTTATGGAGACTTGTAGTATGTATATCATGGTGTCATGTACAGCTTGAATACACAAGTTTGTGTAAGCTATTGACAGTGATAGTTTATTTCCTTGGTTTGGAGATCTTGGTGTCACTTGGTTTTATAGTCACATGGACATATTAATTTGTGGACCTAGAAGATTTTCAGATTAGGAGATGTTTGGTCAGGATGCTTGGAAAGCTCTGTTGTTACAGTTCAGTGGGAGCTTTAGCATTAACTGTGTGTTTTATCACTTAGTGGTGAATGATCTTCTTTAGTGTTGCAGATGTTACTAGGAGGAGCTCTTTGATCTTGTTGCTGCAGAAGGGTTCTTTTGCATTTGCAGGGGCACTATTTGAGGATGAGTAACATCTTGGAGTCATGGAGGATTCATGAAATTCTTGGCTAAGGTGTTGGTGGTGCTTGACAGGTGATGTTGGTTTAGAATTTTGGTTTGTTTCATATCATGATTTCTGCTTTTGAATTTTGGTATGATACATTGATCTAGAGACAATGGTTATGTTCACCTGGAGCATGGAATCTCCTAAAGGAGATGGTAAGATCATGATGTCATGATAAGTTCCTGATTCAGATGATTGGAGTTTTGATAGTGGTCTGGTTACTTCTCTATGTTTGGGTACATCTATCATTTGCTTGATTACTTCATAGTGTTGTAGTGATGCAGTTGGAGTTCAACATGAGGTGATTGTTCAAAGGTACTCATGGATACATGGAGAATAAGGTGAGACTGTATATGCTGTGTTTTCAGAGTTTACAGCTGGAAGTTCGAGGAGTCTTTACCTTTGTTGAATGTGAATTCAACAAAAAGATCTAGAGGAGATTGTTCTTGGAGAAAGTCATTGGGACTTGGGTATCTTGGAAGAACATTCTTTTTCCCCACTTTTGGTCTACTCGATAAGTTTCACTTGAGAGGTATAGTCCATTGTTTCTCTCAGGTGTTTTATGTTTTCTTTCATAGATATGGATCTTGAACTGCTCATTGATGGTTCTGGTGGATTCATTGTGAGAGATGAATAGCATGATTATCTCCTTGTGCATTTGAGTTTAGAGATTTCATTCATTGATGAGGACTGTTAGGAGATGGTTAATGGGCTGATTTCATGAAATGGGAAATAAATTAGTTTGATCTTCTTTGGTTTGTGAGGCTTACATCCATGTTAGTTGATCTTGGAGATTGAATGTTTGTTTGGATGCTTCTTTGGGGTGTTTTGAAGGAGATCGTACTTGACACAGTTGGCTTTCAGAGGTGTATGTAAAAGGATTGTCTATAGGTATATGATGTGCAGTGTCTCTCTTGGTCTTAGTTAGTTTCTCTGATGGTGTGTTTCACATTACATTGTGGAGAACTTGGGAGAACTTTGGACTGGTGGTGAGGAGTTGTTCTTGCAGGATTATTTGCTTACAATTTTTTGCATATCATGGTGGATGTTTCCTTGGTACTACATGATTATTTACACATTCTATGTAATGCCATTGGTGGATTTTTTGTATGCCATGATCTTTTTTAGATCTGCATTACCCATGCAGTGCGAGTTCTTGAAGTGTTTGGTCTTCTTCGACTGGTTCACACTTTGAGCTTGTATTTGCAGTTGATGGGTGTATATGTAGGTGGCATGAGTCTACTGATGTTCATACCTTTAAGGTATGAGTGATTGGATGTTTTAGCACTGGCTGTGTGTGCTATTTTCAGTCATGTGGGTTTTATGTTCAGTTGGATGGGTACAGTCAGCTTACTGAGTGTTGTTCTAGCTGATGGTTTATCTTGTTTCTGGAGAATGTTTCTGGCTGTGTTCTGACAGCTTTGAAGTTGATGTTATGGAGCTTCTGTAAAAAGGTTGTGAGCACAGTGGAGTGGTAGCAGTATCAGCTTGGTTCTGTGACTTGGAGCATTGATGGTTTCCTGTAATTCCTTCATCAAGTGGGAGAATGTTGAGTACTAGTGACTCAAATTACAGGTTCAATGTTTCTTTGTTGGTTCAATGGTTTGGTTCAACCGGTTAGTTCAATGGTTCGTTGAACTGTTTCGTTGAACTGTTCATTGGTTCAACCGATTGGTTCAATGGTTTGGTTCAACAGGTTGGTTCAATGGTTCGTTGAACTGTTCATTGGTTCAACCGATTGGTTCAATGGTTTGGTTCAACCGATTGGTTCAATGGTTTGGTTCAACAGGTTGGTTCAATGGTTCGTTGAACTGTTCATTGGTTCAACTGATTGGTTCAATGGTTTGGTTCAATAGGTTGGTTCAATGGTTTGGTTCAACCAGTTGGTTCAATGGTTTAGTTCAACCAGCTGGTTCAATGGTTCATTGAACTGTTTCGTTGAACTGTTCATTGGTTCAATGGTTTGGTTCAACCGATTGGTTCAATGGTTTGGTTCAACAGGTTAGTTCAATGGTTCATTGAACTATTCATCGGTTCAATGGTTTGGTTCAATGGTTTGGTTCATTGGCGTCGCGTAGTCATTGGTCGTCAGCGTGGGTCACTCCGATGGAAGAACATCGGAGTGAGTATCGATATCGGTGTAGCTGGAAGATGTATCCCTGATACTTCATGTTATACCGATGGAGGGCTAGCTATCGGCATGAGGTTTACTATCAGCAGGAGTTTGGTGTCTTATGCCGATCTCCAAGGTCTTACTGATGTGTGATGTCCATCGGCATGAGGGTGGTCATCGGCGGAGCCTGTGGTTGTGTCTCCAATCACTTGGTGTTACCCCGATGGAGTGGTAAAGGTTGGTGAAGTCCATCGGCATGAGAATCACTATCGGTGAAGGATGTGGGTGTCACTCTAACAGCTATGTGTTACTCCGATGGAGTTGGACGTCGGTGAGAGGACATCTATCGGTTGAGCCTTGTGAAGTCTTCCCGATGGGAATGGTCTCACCGATGGTGGAGTCCTGGTTGATCGGCGTAAGGATCACTGTCAGCCCAGCTTTGAAATGTTACTCCGACTGCTTGTGGTCACTCCGATGAATGTCTTTGGCTTGGGCGTCGGCATGAGAACAACTGTCGGTCCAACGAAGAGAAGTTATACCGATGGTGTTGGTTACTCTGATGGGACTTACCTTGGAGTCAGGCGTCGGCGTGAGGATCTCTATCGGGCAAGCCTAGGGATGTTGCTCCGATGTCAATTGTCACCCCGATGGAAGTTGGCAAGGGGTTGGCATCGGCAGGAGGAACCTTATCAGTGAAGAAGGAAGAAGTCACTCCGACGGTTCGTTAGTGGTTGACAGGCTAGGGTCATCGGCTGCAAAAGTGCCGACGGTAAACTTACCGTGTGTTCATGCATATATGCAGTTGATGTGTCAGTCGAAGGATGTATGTGGGACTAAAGGTTCTCACAAATATTCAAACAGTTTTGGTAGTTTTGTAACGGTTGAAAAAGAGCGATGCCAGTTGGAACGAACTGTGAAGTGCTTGTGTCGATTAGATTGCTAAAAGTAATTGTGTAATCGAGTAAGAGGTGTGAGAGAATCTATGAGACGGTGAGTTCAATCTGATGGAGCTCTGGTCTTTCTCCTTCTGTGAAGTCTTTTGCTGTATGCTGTATCCAGCATGTGAACAGCATGTGAAGGGACTGAGAAGAGAATGAAAACAGGTTGCAAATGAAAGTGTTCTGGCTGAGAAGGTTATACTGTCAGTTATTCTTCAGAAGGAACAAGATGTAAATCTTCATGAAAGGCTTATTGCCAGTTTTGTATTGTAACTATTTTTTCTGCTGCTGAATAATACAATGGTGATCTGGGATTTTGGAGTGTGGGGTTTTTTACCCGTAAGGGTTTTCCCCACGTAAATCTGTGTTCTTGTTTTGTCTTTCATGTTTAATGTCTCTGCTGTTGAAACTAGATATTGTTCGCTTGTGCTTTCCTCTAAGGGTCAATGTAGGAAATGTTCTATGTCTATTTCCGCTTTAAAGGCATAGTTGTGCGTGTTTTTGAAGCATTTGGAAAGAATTTAAATTTGTCGAAGACACCACTTTTCTTAGAAATACATTCTGAGATGCCCTCATTTCCTTACAGATTTTTGCGTGAAGTGTGATGTTTTGGCATATGCTTAGCGTGTGTAGAATTTGTTGGATCTAGCAAGTTCAGTGAATAGGGACCATCCAAATGGGTTGGATGGATGCATCTTATGTACTTGAGTACTAGATACTTCCTTCGTATTCCAAATGCCTACATACCATGTGTCCACGGGATCAAGGTACTTTCAAGATGTGGGTGAGATGAATATGTAGTTCTGTCAAGACTTGATGATGTGGGAATGGTTTAGGATGGATGTTGAAGATGAGGTGATGATGATTTTGGGTGATTGTGAGGATGTTGGAAATCGTGATGATGTCATGGGAGTGGATTTTGGATTTTTTGATTTTTTGATGTTTTTGGATTTTTTGATTTTCTAAATTTTTTTTATTTTTTTTATTTTTGGCTATATAGAAGGAAGCTTACAAGGATCTTTGTACCATGGATTAGCCTTGGGTGGGATGATGCAGGGTGGGTGATTGATGTTTCAGAATTCCAAGCCATGGAAGGTGTTTTGGTATGGAGTGTCGTGACAGAAAGAGGACTTATCAGATGGTAGAACTAGCTGCTACACATGGCGCCTGAGACAAGTTTTCACCATGGTACCAATCTAAGGCAACACCAAAGTGATTTTCACCATTGGATGGCTTTATTGCACTTGGGTTTTTTTCTTAATTTTAAAAAAAAAATTCTACTTTTTTGATTTTTTTTTGCTTGGGATACTTGATGGGTTATGCATAGAACTTTTTCAGATGCAGAATATTCATAGGCTCATCTAGAGGCTACCCCTTAGGTGTTGCAAGATGATATGCTCCTGATCCATAGTTGGCGGTGATGACATAGGGCCCTAACCAATTGGGTTCAAATTTTCCTTTCTTAGGGCATTCCTGCAGATTCTTTTGGTTTTCCATGAGGACAAGATCACCCACTTCAAATTTGCAGTTCTTGATTTTCTTATTGTAGCTTCTTCTCAGACGATTTTGGTAGGCCTACAGATGGTTAAGGGCATCCAGGCATTTCTCATCCACTAGTTCCAATTCATGTAGCTTTGCAACTTTGTACTCCTCATCAGTGATTATATTTTGTAGGGATACTCTTAGGGATGGGAGCTTGACCTCAATATATAGGATGGCTTTAGATCCGAATATTAGGGAGTATGGAGTGGCTCTTGTGGGTGTGTGGATACTTGTACGGTAGGCCCATAGGGTGGGATTGAGTTGAAGGTGTCACTCATGGCCTGGTTCATTAATTGTTTTCTTTAGAATACATAGGATGGTTTTGTTTGAAGCTTCAGCTTGACCATTACCTTGGGGGTAGTATGGAGTGGAGAAATGATGTTGGATTTAGAATTTCTCACACAGGGTGTGTTGTTATATGGAGCCTAATCAGACTTGGAGGTTAAATTTACCCCACTTTTATCAGCATAGTTTCCCCCCAAATTCCTACAGGGTCAAGGGGCAGTGCCCCTTGCGGGGTCTAGGGACAACGCCCCTATCGCATTCCCTGTTGCGATATAGGGTGGGGTCAAGGGGCAGCGCCCTCGCGGGGGCTCGGGGGCAATGCCCCTGAAACCTCACACAATTTTGTATTATTTTATTAAGGCACCGGGGGTTATTTTTTCATTGATCGACATAAAAAAACCCTATTTTGTAACTGACAAAAACCTTGATAAAAGCGGCTAAGGGTTAGGGTTTTGATATATATTGTATTGTAGTAATTTGTAGCGGTATTGAGTTGCAGGGATTCCTGATTGTAGTCAGTTTGATTTACTAGATAATAATATTGGACTCACTATTTGGTGGATGTAGCCCGAGTTTGGGTGAACCACGTTAAAACTTGTCTCTCATTGTTATTATTTCTGTGTATTTCCATTCCTTTGTTTAATCTTTATTTGCATTTAATTGATATCTTCTACCGGCTAACCCTAACAGGGTGCGGACTTCCTTGTTTTTGAATGGTTTCCCATTATCTGTGATAATGGAATGGGGCATGCCATAATGAAATATGATGTAATGAAGGATGAATTTGGATATTTGGGTTCCGGTGGTGAAAGTGAGTGGAATTGCTTCTACCCACTTGGTGAAGTATTTGGTAGCAGTGATGATGAATTTATGACCATTAGAGGATGGTGGGTGGATCTTTCCTACGAGGTCGAGCCCCCACTATGAAAAGGGCCACAGAGTTGTGATTGGTTATAGTTCCTGTGATGGCACATGGATGAGGTCCCCATGATGTTGATACAACAGGCACTTTTTTACGAACTGATAGGCATCTCACTCCATGGTTGGCCAATAGTACCCTATTCTCAAGACCTTTTTAGCTAATGTGGGTCCACTCAAGTGTGCCACACAGATGCCTTCGTGTACCTCCTGCAGGGCAACTTCAGCTTCCCTAGAGTCTAAACATTGTAGAAGTGTACCATCAAGACTCCTTTTGTATAGGGTGTCTCCTACGAGGGTGAAGCGGGAGGCTTGATGAATGAAGATTTTTTGTTGTGAGGTAGATAGGTTGGGGGAATGATATTATCTTGGAGGTACATGTATGTTTCTTGATACCACGGGGAGAGGGGACCAATAATTTCACACACTAGTTCTGATTGGGGAACATCATAGGCCGGTACAGGGAGTTCTTTGATCATGAACTCACATTTCTTGTTGTCCTTCTTCATATCTTCCAGGGATCCTATTTTTGTCATGGCATCTTCTGCTTTGTTATTTAGCCTTGGAATCTGCTCAAAATGGATGTCATAAAAATAACCTTTGAAGTCATCCACCATTCATTTGTAGGGCAGGACCTTATCATCCTTAGTTTTATACTCATCATTCACCTGTCGGATGACTAATTAGGAGTCTTCACAGACCATTAGCTTGTCAATTCCCCACCTAATTGTCGCACGGAGTCCTTTGATAAGAGATTAGTACTCTGCTACATTTTTGGTGCATGGAAATGTAATCTTGAACAACTTGGAGATGGTGTCACCTTAAGGGGTAACAAACAAAATGCCTGGCCCCGAGCCTCGACATGTATACGACCCATCAAATTACATTTTCCATAGTTCTGTTGTTGATGCTATAGTCAATATAGACTCATTAGGGAATTCTACAAGTGTAGGATGCTCCATGGGGATAGGTGCCTCAGCTAACTGATCTACAATGACTTGTCCTTTGATATCTTTTCTTTCAGTGTACTCAATGTCAAACTTTCTTAAGATCATTACCCATTTGGTCATTCTTCTAGTGAGGGTGGCTCTATTTAGCAAGTACTTTAGAAGATCAATCTTAGCAATGAGCTTAGTTTTATGATTAAGCATGTAGTGTCTTAACTTCTGTGAGGTGAAGAAAATGGGTAGACATGCTCATTCAATGGGAGTATAGTTTAGCTCATAGGTCACCAAGGTGTGGCTGATGTAGTATATTTCTCTTTCTTTTCCTTGCTCATCATGCTGCACCAATAAGGCCCCTATAGCAGTTTCAGTTGTTGAGATGTATAAGAGGAGGGGTTCTCCATGTTTTGGTGGAGTGAGAACAGGTGGATTGGCCAAGTATTTCTTCAATTGATCAAAGGCATCTTGACATTGATTATCCCAGACAAAGATTGTGTTCTTTCTGAGTAGATGCTGGAACGACCGACACTTAGCGAGTTGGGCGATGAATCAGCAGATAGACTAGAGGTTCCTCTGTAGGCTTCGCAATTGCTTTAGTGTTTTTGGAGGAGGCATCTCTATGATGGCTTTAACTTTAACAGGATCCACTTCAATTCCTCTTCACGAAACTATGTACCCAAGAAGTTTCCCAGAAGTGATTCGAAAGACACATTTCTTCAAATTTAGGTGCACATTGTACTGTTCTAGTATGTCAAAAAATTTAGCCAACACATCTCGGTGTTCTTCTCTTGTCTTGGATTTTCCCAACAAGTCATCAACATAGTCCTCCATGATGTGATGGGAGAGGTCATGGAAAATAATTGTCATGGCACATTGATAAGTTGCTCCTGCATTTTTTAGACCAAAAGGCATCACCACCCAACAATATATCCCCCACGGGCATATGAAGGATGTCTTGTGTTGATCTTCTTCTACAATTCTGATTTGATTGTACCATGAAAAGGCACCCATTAAGGATAACATCTCATGTCCTGTAGTAAGGTCCACTATAATATCAATGTTAGGAAAGGGAAAGTCATCTTTAGGGCATGCTTTGTTAAGGTCCCTAAAATCTGTGCAACATCGGATGCCCCCAGTGACTTTTGCTACAGGGACTATGTTGGACACCCACTTAGGATAGTCTATTGGTCTTATGAACCCCACGTCTAGGAATTTCTTTAGGTCGACCTTAACAAGGAGCGTGATCTGAGGATTCATTTTTATTAGCTTTTGTTTTACAAGCTTTGCATCAGGCCGCACTACGAGATGGTGAACAACCAAGGTAGGATCTAGCTCCGACATATCTGCATAGGTCCATGCAAAATTACAGCTTCTTTGTTTGAAGAATGCTAATAAATTCTCCTATTCTGTTGTAGTAAGAGACTCTGCTTTGAAGGTGATCTTTGGTGCTTTTTCTATTCCAAGGTTCATTTCTAGTGATGGCTCCACAAGGATTGGTGATCTATTAAGATATACCTTCTCTATTTCGGGAAGGCCCATGCTTCCATCTTCTAGCACCTCATGGAGGTTTTCACCAGAAGATACATCCTTTATTTTTATTTTTTCTTCACTTGAAAGTGCCACAGAGTGGTTTTCACTAGGGGCATTGTCTTTATTTTTATGTTTTTGTGACTAGAATCATGGGTGGTCTCGCCGAAAAAGGCAGACGTGTCAAGCTCCATAATGTATCTAGCTCTATGATCTCCCAGGGGAAAGTGATCTCTGACCCCCATCATTTCTGCTATGGCTTCATCGTTCTATGCTATATCAAGAACATGAGGTCCTTGTTGGTCCCATTCTATAAGGTCTAGGTATACAAGGGGTAAGTCGTTAGATGAGGATGCTAGGGTAGTTATAGTGTAGATGGTGTAGATGGAGGATTCAAAGAATTTAGCAAAGTCACTAAAGGAGTCTCGATGGTCTACTTCATTAATGTTATCGGCTACAGGGGAAACCTTAGTGACCTCACCTAAGATACACTTGCCACTAGTGAGGATGTACTATCATTTTCTATACCTTAACCCTTGAGTATAGGGATTTCTTGTTGCTTGAATTGGTTCTATGATGCCTTGTTCATGAAGGCCAATACTGCCTTGTCCTCTATATCACATGTACTTGACAATTTCTAGCCCTTTGCCATAGATTTCATCTAGTATGGTAGGGGCTTCCTGTTCTGTTTCTTCTTCTTTATACAACCATAAGGATACATCTTCAAGCACATCTTGATCAAGGAGATGCTTTCTTTCAAAGATGGGTGATGGTTTGCATTTGATGATGACTATAGAGACATCCTCTTCCTTTAGGGCACCAAATGTTTTAGTATTGGGTAAAGTTCCTACACAAAAGGTACTGTGTAGGTCATATTCCCCACATCCCATGTCACTAATCTTGATTTTGACCTCGGGTGGCGAAGTTGTTTGAGATGAAGTGGTAGCAATGTTAGTGGGGTCGATGTATGAGGTGGATGTTGTAGGGTTAGTTTGGGAGGTGGTTTTCATGATAGCTTTATTATGCAGATAGAAAGTATGATCGTGTCCTTCCAAGAAGTTGCAGTATTGGAAGGGGCAGGGATCGACATAGATAGTTACTTCCATGCTGTTATGAAGGAATTTTAGGCATTAATGGAATGTGGAGGGGACGACTTGCATGGCATGGATCCATGGTCGACCAAGAAGGATGTTATATGGGAGGTCAAGATCAAGAACCTGACATTTTGTTTCCAATATCTTCTTCCCTACTTGAATAGGGAGTTTAATGGTGCCTTTGGATAACCTCTGAGTGTCATCGTATTCTTTTATGGTTATACATTCACTAGAATCCACAACCACATCTGAGTATCCCAAGTGTTTTAATAGTTTGAGAGTGCAAAGGTTTAGGCTGGAGCCACCATCTATTAAGACTTTCTTTATGGTATGTTTGTGGATACGGACTTCAATGTGTAAGGCATCATTGTGTGATCCATCGGATGCGGGAAGGTCTTTTTTAGAGAAGGTCAAATGGTGGGGCGAAGTGATGTGACCCACCATGGCTTAGAATTGTTCCACATTCAAGTTAGTGGGGACCTATGTTTCAGTTATAGCTTTGTCAAGGATCTCCTTATGAAGGGGGGATGTGCGGAGAAGTTCAAGAATGAAAACATGGGTGGGGGTTTTCCCTAGATGATCTAGGAGATTGTATTTATGGGTTGATGGTGGGTAGACGGATGGATGGTTTGGTTGATGATTTGATGTGGATGTAGATGTTTGATCAGTAGTAGGGGCTGCACGGATGGACACACGGCCCCGACGAGTGGTGATAGCGCAATTAGGTGCTTGAGCCCGAATGGTAATTATGTTGACATGGTGAGATGATGCTTCTATCTGACCCACAACTGAATCATAAGAAGAGGGAGGTGGAGTGATATTGTAATTTTGGTTAGAGGATGAGGCTTTTCCTTTGTTGTGGTTAGGCAAAGGATCCTTGTAAGCTCCCAAGTTGGCATTGGGTGATGGTTGTGGGGCTTGCTCGAGGTTGGCTTTGCCATGATCTATGAGATCTTGTATGCAGTGCTTCAGCTTCATGCAATCTGCTATCTTATGGCCCATGATACGGTGATAGTCACAAAAATTATTTTCATTATACCACGCGGGTTTGATTTGATTTTTGCTATAGGGTTTAATGGGTGGGAGAGTTATTAAACCATCTTTTAGGGTTCTGTCAAGGATATCTTCGAGTGGTTCCCCTAAAGGTGTGAATTATCTTCGAGGGGTTTTATTTTTCTTAGGGGGACCTTTGGGAATATTTACATTGGTGGCGTGTGTGCTTGGAGGTGCTTGGTTTTGTACATTCTGGACAACCTTCAGGTCGGTGACACCATCGTTGAGGGTATTTTTGTTCTTTCCCCAAAAATGAGGTTTCTCATTTGATTGTACAATGTTATTGATTGTATTTGGGGTGTTGATGTTGACTTTATTATTGTTGTTGTTGTTGTTGTAGGGCTTGTTGTCGTATAGTTGTTATCACCCAGATTTGCACCCTTGCGTACAGTTGTGAAACCTCAGCAATCTGGAGTAACATGGGAATGATCTCTAAGTGTGGGACTGTGCTAAATGAGATTAGACCTCCAGAGAAGACCGGCTTCCTTAACTAGTTATCACCTAAAACTACTAAATCTTAAGAGGAAAAGAAAGAAGGAATGCTTTAAAGTGAAGGGCGAGACAAAAGCTTGAAAACAAAGGGTGATTCACCAAGTTTAATAAAAGAACCCTCACAATACTAAGAAAATGCACAACATAACCAAATATAACAAGCAAACATACACATATTCAATTGATCCTAGCAAAGGTGAGAAACCAGACGATTGAGAGGAACAGAGATATTCACAAACAACCATATGCAGATTCACACAGGACTAGAAATCAGTCCAAAGAGGCAAAATAACTTGAGTATATTCAGTGGGAAGGCACAGTTACAGTATAGAACACTTTGTTTGGAAACAGAAAGCCTAAATGCTAAAAAATTTCCAACCTTATTTACATCATATGAATGCATATATATAGCATTCTAAACTAACCTAGGTTGGTTACAAAAATGTGCTCTAAGAACTATCTTAGAAAATATCTACATTTAGTGACTATCCAGCCGCAGGAGTTATGGCACCAAAAATCTGGTATTAGATAGATAAAAGATATTTTAAGTCTTCAATGCAAGCTACTGCATCATCGATCCTCAGCAATGCATACCTCAAAATATCTGGAACAGGACGATGGAGAAATATCTTTTACCATCAATGTGAGCAGCTTCCATTACCTGCAGAAATAAATGCAAAAAATATTTGCATCTTGCCCCAAAAGTCGCTGAAACGTCCACAGCCCAAAATATGCAAGGCAATATCTGAAAATGGACAGGTGACAAAAACTCCTGAAAACCCTGCCAAATTGAAGAGGGGACCAAAATATGCATCTTTGTCTCTTACAGCATGTCGAAATTCGCCAGGACGGAGGAGATACAGGCGGTCAAAGTTTTGGTCAAACACCTGCATATATCGCTTGCATTTGCCGCCTGAATCGGCATCCAAAACCTTCTCTGCAACTCCTTTGTATATGCATGGTGCCTTGTATATCAGACTTGAATTTGCCCTTTGAATTTTGAAATTGTATATGCATAGAATTTCCTTTTGTATATGCGGGCCCCACCATTTGTATGTTAACTTGCATGTATGTCTTTCGCCACGTTGCACCACCTGATTCGTTGCTGAGCTAGTTCAAGGAGCATCGCTGAAAACTGTATCTGCCCTTTGCATATTGCAATATACAAGCACAATTGAACATGCAAGCCGCGGACTTCAAATTTTATGAAATAGCCTGAAAAGACATTGAAATCCGACTTGTATACTTCCTTTGTCTGTTTTCTTGTATATCGCAATATACAAGTGCCAAATATACAAGCCATGGACCCCAATAATTTATCAACTGTTTTGACTGTTGGGTCGGATCCGGCTTGTATCACTTTCTTTGTATATTTCCCTGCATGTTCAAATATACAAAACACTTATACATATACAAGGCAGACTCGAGACCTGAAATGTTGAATTTGATCTTCGATTCAAGTTTGCCTTGTATATAACCCTTGTATCTCTGACTTGTATATCGCAATATACAATTGCCCATATACAAGGCGGACCCCAAGACTTTATAAAACAAGTTAAAAATGCAATCGGGTCCGCCATGTATGTAAACCTTTGTATATCGGCTTTGTATGTGCAAACATACAAAGTGAAATATACATTCTACTGTTCATGCTCACTTGTATCTTCTAACGTACAATCGGCCTTGTATGTTTCTCTGTATGTTTCACTTGTATGTGCAAAACATACAAGCAAAATATACAAAGAAACATACAAGGCCGAATGTACATTCCACTGTAGCGGATGCACTTGTATGTCAAACCTTGTATCTTTTCGTTGCATGTGCAAACATACAACATAATATGCATTTGAAATCCGATATGCATTGAGGGAATATTCCTGTAATGTATCTCCTGCTTTGTATGATTTTTCTTGTATGTTTCTCCTTGCAACCAGATATACAAACTGGGAATGTCTCAGGAATCTGTGACAGATTCCTCCGTGTACATGCACCTTCCTAAGCCCGATATACATTTAGAAATGCATAAAACTCACCTTTTTATCATTTTCTAAGGCCGATAGAGATTTGCAGCCTGCCAATGAACATTTGAACTGTATGTTGACCAAAACTTTGACCATAAATAATTTCTTTATTTGGCCGAATTTTAGGGTGATGTAAAAAGCAAACCTGCCTATTTTTTCAAGCTCTTTCCAATGGTAAGTTTTTTTTAGGGAATTTGGCAATTTAAACTTTATAGGAACATTTTCCAAAGGATTTTTAAGGAAAAGTACCAGGTGAACTGTTTAGCTCTGGACAGGGGAAAATGGGTCAACAATTTGGCGACTTCTATGGGATGTTTTCCCACTAAACAATGGGACCAGTGGCCTTAAGTATCCATTGGGCATGGGGTCAAGTCAAAAACATGCTGGAAAGTTGAATCCTACCCCAAAACACAAAAGGGAAGAGACTTGCATTCTCCTAATGACAATGCAGCCTGTGCAGAAGCACTTAGGGAAAACAAAAATCTAAACTAAGGTGCAACAACACTTATTGAAAGCATAGATGCCTAATCTACTGATTTACAAAGCACTCATACCTCAAAACACCTCTTTAAGTGTATCCCATTGACTGGGATAGGCAAATTTTGTCCATTCATGCTTGATAACTAAAATGCATTGTGCTCTTTGCATTCAGTAATGAGAAATGGGCCACTCCACATGTTGTCAAACTTGGAATGCTTTCCTAGTCTGCTTTTCAATTCATGACATTTGAGCACCATGTCACCCATTCTAAAGTTCCTGGGGGTGGCCTTCTTATCAAAATTTCTTTTTGTTTGAAGCTGATGATATTCCATAGTCTTCATAGCCTTGTCTCTTATTTCTTCAAGCTCCATAAGTTGAGCATATCTGATAGCCATGGGATCTCCTGCTTCAAACATTTCCAGCTGATTCATAATGTCTAGTGCTGGTAGCTCCATAGATATAGGCAATCTTGCTTCCTTCCCATAGACTAACATATATGGAGAGTTTCCAATGGACCTTTTAGGAGTTATTCGGTCAGCCCACAAGGCATATTTCAAATTAGTGTGCCAGGTCCTCTAGTTGTCTTCCATTGATCTTTTAATGATTCTTATGAGATTTTTATTTGTAGACTCAGCCAAACCATTACCTTGTGGGTAATAATTTGATGAAGTATTCAAATAAATCGCATTCTTAACAGCCCAGTTAGTTATTTTCAATCCTACAAAGGCTAAAGCATTGTTTGAGATGATAGACTCGGGCACTCCAAATTTGGATAACAAATCATGATAAAATTTCAAGACAACATTTTTATTGGATTCCTTCAGGGCCACTGCTTCAGTCCATCTTGTGAAATAATCTGTAGCTCTAAGTATCCATCTATGGCCTGCACTTGATGGTGGGTTAATAGAACCTATAAAATCAATGCCCCATCTCATAAAGGGCTACTCTACTTGAATTGGCTGCAGAGGTAAAGTTGGCAGCCTTTCCTTTCCTACAAAAATGGCACATTTTATACATTTTCTGGCCCATGCATGGGCATCCTTAAATAAGTTGGGCCAATAATAGCTAGCTCTCATTACTTTCCAAGCAGTAGTCCTTGGGGCAAAATGACCCCCTGCGGTTTCATCATGAAACTCATGAAGCACTTTATCAGTCTGATCATAATCAATGCATCTTAGCAATACACCATTAAAATCCTTTCTGAAAAGGATGCCATTTATTAAAACATATGGAATGGATTGCAGTCTAAAATACCTTCTTCTAGTTCTATTTACACCTACAGGACATTTACCAGTTCGCAAAAATTGAGTCATGTCATTTACCCAACTGGTACCTATTGCTGCTGTATCATTCTGATGCCCTTCTTGAATAGTCAGAAGCACCTCCGCTTCTTTTTCTATTTCATTCTCTGAACTGGTAGTGAGTTGTTCATTGAGTCCTCTGCCTCTGACAAGCTTGGTTATCTTGATCTCCACGTCATATTCCATGACTTTGGTGATCCAACCAGGCCTTTTCTCACTAACATCTTTACTCAACAGGAACTCCTTCACACTGGGATGAGCGACCATCAGATGTATCTTATTATTTAAAACAAGATGTTGAAATTTCTTGAGGCTCCTTATCACTGCTAGGACGTGTTTCTCAACAAAGCTATACCTTTGCTCGTACTCCTCCAGCCGTTGGCTAAAGAAAGTGATTGGTTGCTCAAAACCCTCATTCTACTGTTGTACCAAAATTGTAGAGATGGTATCCAGACTGCCATAAGCATATAACATAAAATCTTTGGAGAAATCAGGGTTTACCAGAGTCAGCACAGCTGCTAATGCTTCTTTTATGGATTTGAAGTTGAGTTTAGCCTCTTTTGTCCAACTAAAAACTGTATTCTTCTTTAACATGGACGTCAAAGGCTTCAAATGATTTGCAATATCAGGGATGAATCTTTGCAGAAAATTAATTCTACCAATAAAACTTTGTAGTCCCCTTTTGTGGCTGGGTAAAGGTAGCTCCAGAATAGCCCTTACCCTTTCATAATTAATGGTAATGCCTTCCTTCGATACAACGTGCCCTAAAAGCTTGCCTTCATGCACAACAAATATGCACTTCCTGGGATTGAGAGAGATCCTGAATTCCTTGCATCTTTCAAATACTAGCCTCAGATGAGATAAATGTTCAGTTGCATTCTTGGAAAAAACTGTGATGTCATCCAGGTATACCAGCACCAATTTATACATCAAACCCTTAAAGGCCATATCCATGGCTCTCTGGAAAGTAGAGACAACATTCAAGAGGCCAAAAGGCATTCTTTTGTAGGCCATGGTACCCCATTTGGTGGTGAAATTGGTCTTGAACTAATCCTCCTCCTTGACTAACACTTGATTGTAACCAGAAAACCCATCAAGCAAAGAAAACCTTTCTGAGCCAGCCACTACCTATAGAATTTGCTCCATTGAAGGAAATGGGTAGTGGTCTTTTAAGGAGGCTCTATTAAGGTCTCTGAAGTCAACACATAGCCTAATCTCTCCATTCTTTTTTCTTACAGGGACAAGGTTGGAGACCCAAGAAGTATGCTTGATTGGAAAAATGATTTTCCCTTCAATTAGCTTAGTCAGTTATTTAATCATTAGAGGCTCAAGCTTTGGATTTAAAGGTCTTTGCTTCTGCCTCACAGGTTTAGTACCTGATTCTAACTCTATGGTGTGCTGGGCAATTTGAGGTTCGAACTCCTTTAGGTCTGAATAATCCCAAGAAAACATCCCTTCAAATTCTTGATAGAGAGCAATAAAAGCTCTTCTGTCCTCAGCTGAGCAGATTTTACCAATTTTAAGAAGCTTACCTTTAAAAATTTCTAGCTCCTCGTAATGCTCTTCTTTAACCTACATGCTAATCTTGCTTTTCTTTAGTTGATCATCTATACTAAAAATAGATTCCAAGGTTACCAATCCCTTGGGCAACTTGTTTGTTCTCAACTGAAAAAAATGATCATTGCCATACTGCTGTTTGAGTTTATCCTGATTTATCATAGAAAATTCATCTTCTTCTAATAAGAAATGCAGGATCTATTCATCACTTTCAAAAACTTGCCAATGAATATTATTGTCAGGGATAGAAGGCCTATCAACTATTTTGACATGAGGCTACACCTTTTCTCGTTGAATATCACTAGGGATATCAAACTGAGCCCCAATTGTAGCTAACCTGTCAGCATGGGAGTTCTGATTTCTTGGAATGGAAATCAGATTGAAAGCATCAAATTCTTCAATCATGTCCCACACCCTATGTTTGTAGCATTTCAGAACATCATTTTTTGTAAGATGTAGTCCTCTTACCTGATTTACAATTAGTTCACTATCCCCAAACACTTGTAAACAACCAATCTTTCTCTTTCTTGCCCATTGTAAACCCTGGATCAATCCTTCATATTTAGCAGTGTTATTGGTGCACGAGAAGGCAAAACAAAAAGCAGCATAATATCTCTCGCCCTGGGGAGATACAAGCATTGCACCACCACTGGATCCATTTCTGCTCCTTGAGCCATCAAAGTACATTTTCCATACTTCTCCTTGCTGCTCTGTCTGGTGTTCTGAACCTTTCACAAGATTTGGAATTGTTGTTTCAGACTCATGAAGTATATAGACCCCCATACCATTTTCTTGAATATGTGCCTCAGGATCATCTATAACATTTTCTGAGGACCACTCCCTTAAGAGTACCTTTGGTATGCTTTCAGCTTGTAGTTCTTGAGCATCAACAAGCTCGGGATCATCAGAAATAATGCAATTTGCATTAACAACACTCGGTGTGTAAGGCTCTATGTGATGATTTGAAAGTAACTTAGATTTTAAAGTTACTTTGGTGCCATATCTGGTCCTAAAAAACATGTGGGACCAGTCTGAGGATAAATATTCTCCTATCTTGGCTGTAAATTCTCTTCATAAGCACATGGCAAAATAAGTAGGCAAATCTATGATGAACACCTCCTGCGAAATGGAAACATTTGGGCAAGTGTGTAGACTGAGGCCTAGGTCTTTTATTACACCCATAGTATTAACAGATGCGCCATCTAATTGGAGTACACCCTTCTCAAGAGGTTGGTATTTGAGCCCTAATTGGTCTACAATTTGTTTAGGCATCACAGAACTGCTTGCTTCACTGTCCACCATGCAATTATGTACTAATTTGTCTCCAATTATTAATGATACATAGAATACGAGTGGTTTAGCACTTTGGTTTGGTTGTTTGCTGTTATCCTGGGATGAATTGGTGAGGACAACCTTATTTGTGTCAATAGTCGTATCTTTGGATACTTTCAAATCAGACAAGACAGATTGCAATATGTCTTTTTGGCTCGGGATGGCTAAAGAATCCCACATAGACATTGTCACATTCATCTTCTTCATATTTTCAATAATATTGAAAGGTGGAGTGACACTTACCTTTTGTTGTGATTTTGTAGCAGCAACCTCTGCTTGCAAATGAGGCATTTCCCTTGCTGTTGCTAAAGTATTTCTTTGTAGAATATGGGGAAATTGAGGTATAGAAGCATCAGCAGGTGCTTTTCCTTTATTTGATGCTTGTTCAATCTCGTAACCCCTCTTCTTAGCTCTTTTATTTTCTGCAACTAAGGTGTTATCACTATTTATGCCACAGAACTCACCTTCTTGCCAGTTCATGAAAGTAGAATCTCCCTAAGGTTGTTCTTGTTGTTGCACGACTCTATCATTAGGTGTATTTAACTGTGGGACTGCAACATTTTGCACCATTAAAGCCTGATTTATAACTGCATTTGAACAGGCTGCTTGACTGTGTAGCTAATTACATGGATAGCACCATTCGTACTCAACTGCAAGATTGTTCTAAGTAGGGACAAGGTCCCTTACTGCGTTAATAGGTTCTGGATTATAAGGCTGAAAAGGCCTTTGATTTACATTTTGTCTAGCGCCTTGGTAGTTACTTTGATATGGAGGCCTATTAGCTTGATAAGGCTGATTTTGGCCTTGCTATGGTTGCTGATTTTGCCCTTGAGGTTGTGACTGGTGTTACCTTTTGAGTCACCCTTATTTATTTTATTCATCATTTCCCATATAAAAAGTCAATTTATTGTTTCATTTCATTGGTCATACCTTCACTTCTTAAATTGGCTCTTTATTCTTCAAAGGTTACCCGCCTATCAGCTTTGTGTTTGAAATTACCAAAGGTTTGAACCTTTGAACCTGAATTATTCTAAAAGTTCAAGGTTCAATGGTTCGATGTGTTTAAAGTTTCTTAAAAGCAATCTTTTTGTTCTGTGTAATTTAAAACGTCTTTGAGTTTTCGGGTTGAACTTGAACCTTTTTGTCAATGGTTCAAAGGTTCCACGGTTCAAGGTTCAACACTTGGCGCCTTGTATTGAGTCACTTTACTTAGTTCCTTCGCCCAATTTAATGTGTCATTAAACCATCCATTTGAACTCTATAGTAAGGCTCAATGGTTCGATGGTTCAATGGTTCCAAGTTTAATGCTGTACTGTTTCGTAATCAAATGTCTTTCACAAGTCATGTGATGTTGGTCAGTTTATGTAGTTCTCGTGTCTTTGAACTTGAACTTTGAACCACATTCCCAAGGTTCAATGGTTCAAAGTTCACCAGTTCGGTGATTATGATGTTACCTTTCCCCGAGGCATTCCAAGTCAAATTTAGTGGGGAAGTTGGAGGAAAATATGTCTGAAACTCATTATGAAACAGGAAGTTCTAATTTTGGGGAATTTATGGATAATTATTATACAGCATGGTCACGCGTGAATAATACTCGCCATTAATGAGGATGTCAGAGTTCGTGTCTTTTCAAACATTTTTGGCACGTATTGTTTTGGGTAATAATTATTGAATCCATTAATACCATTTATTAAGAGAGAACAACCCAAATTTGGCAAGTAAACATACTGTGCGAACCAGAGGAGAATAGCGTAGGAGGTATAAGGCCTGGTTACCCAAATTTTGCGGTAATTTCAGATTTCTTGAAGGTACTTCCAAGTCAATAACTAGAAGGAGTCCTGCTATTAAAGAATCTAGAAGAGCCCTCACAACCATTCTGCCCCCTCATGCCACCAGGTTGAGAACCAAAAGCAAAAGAAAGAAGCAAGTTTCTGAAAGAATAGTTGTGGATCTGAATTCAGAGGAAGACTCGGGAGAAACCATGGGTGATAAGGAATCTAGTTCACCAAGAACAGAGGAAGTTAGTGCTAAGCAACAGTTAGAGGTTGTCTTAGAGACCCTTGAAATAATGACGATTTCTGATGTATCCTCTGATAAATTGAATTCTGGGAAAGAAGCCTCAGCCTTTGCACCTAAATGGCTAGAGAATTCTATCAGTGACAAAAGAAAAATAATTCAATTCTCTGTGCCTTTAGAAGATATGGTGAGCAAATGTTTGGGAAAAATGCCTAAGTCCAAAAAGCTGAAGACAACATCCAGGGTAAGCATTGACCCAAGTATTGGGAATTGGAGTGAGGAAATAGCCAGGCCGGTGACTGATGAAGAAGTACATGACCCCACTGTACAGGATTTCACTGTTGAAAGGGTGGATCTTGGAGCTGCTTCAAGAGTAGCAGATGTTCATTATCTTGAGGCATCCACCAAAAGAATCGTCAGCCGGACCTGGAAGGATGAGAAAGACAAGAAAGAGTTGAAGCAGACTCTGCATTCCATGGCAGAATATATTGACGCCATTCATAATCCCAGCCCATAGCCGGTCTCACAACTTTCTCTATCTTTTGATCCTAAGTCGCCAACCAACCAGAAGATGTTGGACCAGGTTAACAGAAACAGGATGTTGGCTAAGGTATTCGATAATTGGTTGGACTGCATTGTACAAAAGGGGATTGAATATATTCATGAACTTAAGAATATATATGATCAAACTGTAGCCACCATTGAGGACCTTAAGGCACAGATTGCTTCTTGGGTGAAAGATGAAGGTAAGTGGATGAATGTATTGAACCAAATTGATGAGGTTCAAAAATATGGGGTAATAAAATTTCTGTCAGAAAAGAGTTTAATAGGTGTGGATGAAGATGTACTGTACATGAATAAGAAAAACATTGAATGGAGAAATTCTGTGTCACGGCAAGGGTGGTTTGAACTTACAAAAATGATTAAGGAAATCGCCGAGTTCACCCAATCTTTGCAACATGATTTACAATGCATTGATGTAAAATACATAAAAGATGATGGGAAATTGGAGGAAAATGTTGATACAGTGGTCCAATCCTTTAAGGATAAAATTAGCTTTGTCAAAGAAAGTGACAACATCTTAATTGAAGATTTCTCCTGAATTTCTAAGGTGGAGTCATTGCTTTACCTCTGTATTGACGCACTCCCAGAACTTAGGGAAAAGATTGGGAAAATACGGAGGGAGAAGGACATCTGGAAGACAGGGGTGAAACACATAGGCATCCTCAACCTTCCGAAGATTCAGGAGTTTGTTACTGTGTTTCAGGAGTGGAAGACTCAATGTGCCTCCCCGACCGCTGATGGTAAATCTGCAGATTCAAATCCGTTACCTCAGTCGTGATCTTATTTGCCCAGTTGCCTTTATTCAATTTTTTAGTTATGCTATTTCAAAACTTGATCTTTAAATCAATTTGTTAAAAAACTAAATCCTGTATGGGTCAGAGTTACTTTAACTCTGGGTTTGGTTTTACTTGATTAGAGAATTAGGGCAGTCATATATATATGCTTTTCATCGCTAAACTGATATAGAGAGATAGAGTAGATAGGAAAGAAAAGAAGATATAAAATATTAAAAAAAAAAGCTGAACTACTGTTATTTCAGAATACACACAATACTTGTCTGAACTATTTTTCATCTGTGAATGGAAAGGAGGAAATAGTTGCTGCATGCTTGAATCTATGTGTTTGATTTTTTGAAATTGGATTTTCTGTGTGAAATCTTCTTTCATATGGTAATTGCTCTCTTTTAGACAATTCATTATATGTGTTCTAGCATTTACTGGTTCAACAATATTTATATGTTCATGTATCTGATTGATATTAAAAAAAATAGAATCTGTGTATTCTATCACAAAATTTGTGTCTTAAACAAAAAAGGATATTGCATTCATAACATGATGATGTATGGGTGTTAGTTTGCCTTTAGGCACTTTCTGGTTAAAAGTGTATTTGGATAATTAAAATAGATTGAATTCATTGAAGATCTTAAAGGGAGCTGTACCTAAATTCAGAGGGGAACTATTTTGAAAGTTCACCCATTTGTTGATTAATTCGTTTGTTCTTTAAGGAAGAAAGGGTATAGAGTCAGAAAAGATTATTTTTGAATAAAGACAAACCTATTAACCAACAACTGGTAAGATTGCCTGCTCTGGGATTGCTATTTTTTAATGCTCACTAGCTCATTGCCAAAAGTTTGCAAAATATTTTCTATTTTATGTTGGTTATTTAATATATCCTTTAATTCTTGTGATGAGCTAGAAGTAGCAGCTTCAGAGTTGGCAGTACTTGGTAGTGCTGCAGTAACAGGTAAAGGGGCGAAATATGGAATTGGTAAAGGCATTGAAGCTTGAATTTCAGGGAAGATGGGCATGGGTGGCCTAGGTGCTATTTTTCCGGCCGGAATCAGATTATTTTCTGCCCTAATAGCCATTTCATATGCAGCAGCCAAACTAGTACCTCCTAATGATTGAATCATTACTGAAATATCACTGTTCAGGGCTTTCAAAAAATACAAGAATGCATATTCAGCTGGAGGCCTTACCATGGCAGGAATTCTGTCCCATGTCTTCTGGAATCTGAAGTTAAAGTCCATCATTTGCTCTTGAGGAGCTCTCTTTATGGTGGTCATCTGTTCAACCAGTGACAAGTTGTCTGATTTATCTTGAAATTGTTTATTTAACTTATCACCTAGATCATTCCAGGTTGTAATGGTCTGTACTGGTAGGCTCCTAAACCATTGTAATGCTTTTCCCTTGAAAGAAGTAGCCAGTAGCCTGATGGCTACATTTTTTTGGGTGATGTGATGCACTCCACATAGAGAAGCCACGTCTCTGATGTGCTCAATAGGGGTAGTTTGATTTTCCCCTGTGAAATAAGGCAAACTCTTCAAAGCTGCCATGGGTATCACATCATGTATTGTTAAATTTAAAGGGCTACCCCCATCAAAAGCCATGAATGGCTGATTTCTCACCATTGGGATGGCTAGAGGTAGGATAGTTTGGACCGTAGCAAGGACTACAGGTGCAACTGGCTTGAAACTTGGAGGAGTTGATTATATCCTTTAAGAAGCTGAGGTTCTTACTACAGCTCTGCTTTACCTTCTAGGTGAAGACAACTGCAAATATTCAAATGATCTCGTACTCCTAGTTTGAATCTTTCTCATAAAACATGTATCAATAGGACTGGCCTGCTTGTTCTTCCTCAGTGTGAGTCGCTAGATATGCAAACTTTAACCTCAAAAGGTCTGTAATCACTGGCTGCACATCAAAACAAGCAATAGTGATTGTTATCTTGATTATGTTTTAACTTTGGTCCCACCGGGCGTGCCAAAAGTTGTTATCACTCAGATTTGCACCCATGCGTACAGTTGTGAAACCTTAGCAATCTGGAGTAACATGGGAATGATCTCTAAGTGTGGGACTTTGCTAAATGAGATCAGACCTCCGGAGAAGGTTGGCTTCCTTAACTAGTTATCACCTAAAACTACTGAATCTTAAAAGGAAAAGAGAGAAGGAATGCTTTAAAGTGAAGGGTGAAACCAAAGGGTGATTCACCAAGTTTAATAAAAGAACCCTCACAATACTGAGAAAATGCACATCATAACCAAATATAAAAAACAAACATACACAGATTCAATTGATCCTAGCAAAGGTGAGAAACCAGACGATTGAGAGGAACATAGACATTCACAAACAACCATATGCAGATTCACACAGGACTAGAAATCAGTCCAAAGAGACAAAATAACTTGAGTATATTCAGTGGGAAGGCATAGTTACAGTATAGAAGGCTCTGTTTGGAAATAGAAAGCTTGAATGCTAAAATTTTTCCAACCTTAGTTACATCATATGAATTCATATATAGCATTCTAAACTAACCTAGGTTAGTTACAAAAATGTGCTCTAAGAGCTATCTCAGAAAATATCTACATTTAGTGACTGTCCAGCCGCAGGAGTTATGGCACCAAAAATCTAGCACTGGGCAGATAAAAGATATTTTAAGTCTTCAATGCAAGCTGTTGCATCATCGATTCTCAACAATGCATACCTTAAAATATCTAAAACAAGACAGTGGAGAAATATCTTTTACCATCAATGTGAGCAGCTTCTATTACCTGTAGAAATAAATGCAAAAAATATCTGCATCCTGACCCAAAAGTCGCTGAAACATCCACGGCCCAAAATATGCAAGGCCAGATCTGAAAATGGAAAGGTGACAAAAACTCCTGAAAACCCTGCCAAATGAAAGAGGGGACCAAAATATGCATCTTTGTCTCTTACAACATGTCAAAATTCGCCAGGACGGAGGAGATACACGCAGTCAAAGTTTTGGTCAAACACCTATATATATCGCTTTGCATCTATGTATATATCGCTTGCATTTGCCTCCTGAATCGGCATCCAAAACCTTCTCTGCAACTCCTTTGTATATGCGTGGCGCCTTGTATATCGGACTTGAATTTGCCCTTTGAATTTTGAAATTGTATATGTATACAATTTCCTTTTGTATATGCGGGCCCCACCATTTGTATGTTAACTTGCATGTATGTCTTCCGCCACATGGCACTGCCTGATTCGTTGCTGAGCTGGTTCAAGGAGCATCGTTGAAAACTATATCTGCCCTTTGCATATTGCAATATACAAGCATAATTGAACATGCAAGCCGCGGACTTCAAATTTTATGAAATAGCCCGAAAAGACATTGAAATCCAGCTTGTATACTTCCTTTGTCTATTTTTTTGTATATCACAATATACAAGCGCCAAATATACAAGCCACGGACCCCAAAAATTTATCAACAGCTTTGACTGTTGGGTTAGATCCGGCTTGTATCACTTTCTTTGTATATTTCCCTGCATGTTCAAATATACAAAACACTTATACATATACAAGGCGGACCTGAGACCTTAAATGCTGAATTTGATCTTTGATTCAAGTCTGCCTTGTATATAACCCTTGTATCTCTGACTTGTATATCGCAATATACAATCGCCCATATACAAGGCGGACCCCAAGACTTTATAAAACAAGTTAAAAATGCAATCGGGTCCGGCTTGTATGTAAACCTTTGTATATCGGCTTTGTATGTGCAAACATACAAGCAAAATATACATTCTACTGTCCATGCTCACTTGTATCTTCTAACATACAATTGGCCATGTATGTGCGCAGGCCCCACCTCTTGTACATTCAGCCAACACATCTAGGTGTTCTTCTATTGTCTTGGATTTTCCCAACAAGTCATCAACATAGTCCTCCATGATGTGATGGGAGAGGTCATGGAAAATAATTGTCATGGCCCATTGATAAGTTGCTCCTGCATTTTTTAGACCAAAAGGCATCACCACCCAACAATATATCCCCCATGGGCATATGAAGGATGTCTTGTGTTGATCTTCTTCTACAATTCTGATCTGATTGTACCCTGAAAAGCCATCCATTAAGGAAAACATCTCGTGTCCTGTAGTAAGGTCCACTATAATATCAATGTTAGGAAAGGGAAAGTCATCTTTAGGGCATGCTTTGTTAAGGTCCCTAAAATTTGTGCAGCATCGGATGCCCCCAGTGACTTTTGCTACAGGGACTATGTTGGACACCCACTTAGGATAGTCTATTGGTCTTATGAACCCCACGTCTAGGAATTTCTTTAGGTCGACCTTAACAAGGAGCGTGATCTGAGGATTCATTTTTATTAGCTTTTGTTTTACAGGCTTTGCATAAGGCCGCACTACGAGATGGTGAACAACCAAGGTAGGATCTAGCTCTGACATATCTGCATAGGTCCATGCAAAATTATGGCTTCTTTGTTTGAAGAATGCTATTAAATTCTCCTATTCTGTTGTAGTAAGAGACTCTGCTCTGAAGGTGATCTTTGGCGCTTCTTCTATTCCAAGGTTCATTTCTAGTGATGTCTCCACAAGGATTGGTGATCTATTAAGATATACCTTCTCTATTTCGGGAAGGCCCATGCTTCCATCTTCTAGCACCTCATGGAGGTTTTCACCAGAAGATACATCCTTTATTTTTATTTTTTCTTCACCTAAAAGTGCCACAGAGTGGTTTTCACTAGGGGGCATTGTCTTTATTTTTATGTTTTTGTGACTAGAATCATGGGTGGTCTTGCCGAAAAAGGCAAACGTGTCAAGCTCCATAATGTATCTAGCTCTATGATCTCCTAGGGGAAAGTGATCTCTGACCCCCATCATTTCTGCTATGGCTTCATCATTCTGTGCTATATCAAGAACATGAGGTCCTTGTTGGTCCCATTCTATAAGGTCTAGGTATACAAGGGGTAAGTCGTTAGATGAGGATGCTAGGGTAGTTATAGTGTAGATGGTGTAGATGGAGGATTCAAAGAATTTAGCAAAGTCACTAAAGGAGTCTCGATGGTCTACTTCATTAATGTTATCGACTACAGGGGAAACCTTAACGACCTCACCTAAGATACACTTGCCACTAGTGAGGATGTACTATTGTTTTCTGTACCTTAACCCTTGAGTATAGGGATTTCTTGTTGCTTGAATTGGTTCTATGATGCCTTGTTCATGAAGGCCAATACTGCCTTGTCCTCTATATCACATGTACTTGACAATTTCTAGCCCTTTGCCATAGATTTCATCTAGTATGGTAGGGGCTTCTTGTTATGTTTCTTCTTCTTTATACAACCATAAGGATACATCTTCAAGCACATCTTGATCAAGGAGATGCTTTCTTTCAAAGATGGGTGATGGTTTGCATTTGATGATGACTATAGAGACATCCTCTTCCTTTAGGGCACCAAATGTTTTAGTATTGGGTAAAGTTCCTACACAAAAGGTACTGTGTAGGTCATATTCCCCACATCCCATGTCACTAATCTTGATTTTGACCTCGGGTGGCGAAGTTGTTTGAGATGAAGTGGTAGCAATGTTAGTGGGGTCGATGTATGAGGTGGATGTTGTAGGGTTAGTTTGGGAGGTGGTTTTCATGATAGCTTTATTATGCAGATAGAAAGTTTGATCATCTCCTTCCAAGAAGTTGCAGTATTGGAAGGGGCAGGGATCGACATAGATAGTTACTTCCATGCCGTTATGAAGGAATTTTAGGCATTAATGGAATGTGGAGGGGACGACTTGCATGGCATGGATCCATGGTCAACCAAGAAGGATGTTGTATGGGAGGTCAAGATCAAGAACCTAACATTTTGTTTCCAATATCTTCTTCATTACTTGAATAGGGAGTTTAATGGTGCCTTTGGATAACCTCTGAGTGTCATTGTATCCTTTTATGGTTATACATTCACTAGAATCCACAATCACATTTGAGTATCCCAAGTGTTTTAATAGTTTGAGAGTGCAAAGGTTTAGGCTGGAGCCACCATCTATTAAGACTTTCTTTATGGTATGTTTGTGGATACGGACTTCAATGTGTAAGGCATCATTGTGTGATCCATCGGATGCGGGAAAGTCTTTTTCAGAGAAGGTCAAATGGTGGGGCGAAGTGATGTGACCCACCATGGCTTGGAATTGTTCCACATTCAAGTTAGTGGGGACCTAGGTTTCAGTTATAGCTTTGTCAAGGATCTCCTTATGAAGGGGGGATGTGCGGAGAAGTTCAAGAATGAAAACATGGGTGGGGGTTTTCCCTAGATGATCTAGGAGATTGTATTTATGGGTTGATGGTGGGCAGACGGATGGATGGTTTGGTTGATGATTTGATGTGGATGTAGATGTTTGATCAGTAGTAGGGGCTGCACGGATGGACACACGGCCCCGACGAGTGGTGATAGCGCAATCAGGTGCTTGAGCTTGAATGGTAATTATGTTGACATGGTGAGATGATGCTTCTATCTGACCCACAACTGAATCATAAGAAGAGGGAGGTGGAGTGATATTGTAATTTTGGTTAGAGGATGAGGCTTTTCCTTTGTTGTGGTTAGGCAAAGGATCCTTGTAAGCTCCCAAGTTGGCATTGGGTGATGGTTGTGGGGCTTGCTCGAGGTTGGCTTTGCCATGATCTATGAGATCTTGTATGCAGTGCTTCAGCTTCATGCAATCTTCTATCTTATGGCCCATGATACGGTGATAGTCACAAAAATCATTTTCATTATACCACGCGGGTTTGATTTGATTTTTGCTATAGGGTTTAATGGGTGGGAGAGTTATTAAACCATCTTTTAGGGTTCTGTCAAGGATATCTTCGAGTGGTTCCCCTAAAGGTGTGAATTATCTTTGAGGGGTTTTATTTTTCTTAGGGGGACCTTTGGGAATATTTACATTGGTGGCGTGTGTGCTTGGAGGTGCTTGGTTTTGTACATTCTGGACAACCTTCACGTCGGTGACACCATCGTTGAGGGTATTTTTGTTCTTTCCCCAAAAATGAGGTTTCTCATTTGATTGTGCAATGTTATTGATTGTATTTGGGGTGTTGATGTTGACTTTATTATTGTTGTTGTTGTAGGGCTTATTGTCGTATAGTTGTTATCACCCAGATTTGCACCCTTGCGTACAGTTGTGAAACCTCAGCAATCTAGAGTAACATGGGAATGATTTCTAAGTGTGGGACTTTGCTAAATGAGATCAGACCTCCAGAGAAGGCCGGCTTCCTTAACTAGTTATCACCTAAAACTACTAAATCTTAAGAGGAAAAGAGAGAAGGAATGCTTTAAAGTGAAGGGCGAAACAAAAGCCTAAAAACAAAGGGTGATTCACCAAGTTTAATAAAAGAACCCTCACAATACTAAGAAAATGCACAACATAACCAAATATAACAAGCAAACATACACATATTCAATTGATCCTAGCAAAGGTGAGAAACCAGACGATTGAGAGGAACAGAGATATTCACAAACAACCATATGCAGATTCACACAGGACTAGAAATTAGTCCAAAGAGGTAAAATAACTTGAGTATATTCAGTGGGAAGGCATGATTACCGTATAGAACGCTCTGTTTGGAAACAGAAAGCCTGAATGCTAAAAATTTTCCAACCTTATTTACACCATATGAATACATATATATAGCATTCTAAACTAACCTAGGTCCGTTACAAAAATATGCTCTAAGAGCTGTCTCAGAAAATATCTACATTTAGTGACTGTCCAGCCGCAGGAGTTATGGCACCAAAAATCTGGCATTGGACAGATAAAAGATATTTTAAGTCTTCAGTGCAAGCTACTGCATCATCGATCCTCAGCAATGCATACCTCAAAATATCTAGAACAGGACGGTGGAGAAATATCTTTTACCATCAATGCGAGCAACTTCCATTACTTGCAGAAATAAATGCGAAAAATATTTGCATCCTGCCCGAAAAGTCGCTGAAACGTCCACGGCCCAAAATATGGAAGGCAATATCTGAAAATGGAAAGGTGACAAAAAAAACCTGAAAACCCTGCCAAATGAAAGAGGGGACCAAAATATGCATCTTTGTCTCTTACAACATGTTGAAATTCGTTAGGACGGAGGAGATATAGGCGTTCAAAGTTTTGGTCAAACACCTGTATATATCGCTTGCATTTGCCACCTGAATCGGCATCCAAAACCTTCTCTGCAACTCCTTTGTATATGCATGGCGCCTTGTATATCAGACTTGAATTTACCCTTTGAATTTTGAAATTGTATATGCATACAATTTCCTTTTGTATATGCGGGCCCCACCATTTGTATGTTAACTTGCATGTATTCTTTTGCCACGTGGCACCACCTGATTCGTTGCTGAGCTGGTTCAAGGAGTATCGCTGAAAACTGTATCTGCCCTTTGCATATTGCAATATACAAGCACAATTGAACATGCAAGGCACGAACTTCAAATTTTATGAAATAGCCTAAAAAGACATTGAAATCCGACTTGTATACTTCCTTTGTCTATTTTCTTGTATATCGCAATATACAAGTGCCAAATATACAAGCCACGGACCCCAAAAATTTATCAACTACTTTGACTGCTGGGTCGGATCCGGCTTGTATCACTTTCTTTGTATATTTCCCTGCATGTTCAAATATACAAAACACTTATACATATACAAGGCGGACCCGAGACCTGAAATGCTGAATTTAATCTTCGATTCAAGTCTGCCTTGTATATAACCCTTGTATCTCTAACTTGTATATCACAATATACAATCGCCCATATACAAGGCGGACCCCAAGACTTTATAAAACAAGTTAAAAATGCAATCGAGTCCAGCATGTATGTTAACCTTTGTTTATCGGCTTTGTATGTGCAAACATACAAAACAAAATATACATTCTACTGTTCATGCTCACTTGTATCTTCTAACATACAATCGGCCTTGTATGTGCATAGGCCCCACCTCTTGTACGTTCGGCCTTGTATGTTTCTCTATATGTTTCACTTGTATGTGCAAAACATACAAGCGAAATATACAAAGAAACATACAAGGCCGAATGTACATTCCACTGTAGTAGATGCACTTGTATGTCAAACCTTGTATCTTTTCGTTGCATGTGCAAACATACGACATAATATGCATTTGAAACCCGATATGCATTGAGGGAATATTCCTGTAATGTATCTCCTGCTTTGTATGATTTTCCTTGTATGTTTCTCCCTGCAATTAGATATACAAACTGGGAATGTCCTGGGAATCTGTGAAAGATTCCTCCTTGTACATGCACCTTCCTAAGCTTGATGTACATTCATAAATGCATAAAACTCACCTTTTTCATCATTTTCTAAGGCTGATAGAGATTTGCAAGCCCGCCAATGAACATTTGAATTGTATGTTGACCAAAACTTTGACCATAAATAATTTCTTTATTTGGCTGAATTTTAGGGTGATGTAAAAAGCAAACCTGCCTATTTTTTCAAGCTCTTTCCAATAGTAAGGTTTTTTTTAGGAAATTTGGCACTTTAAGCTTTATAGGAACATTTTCCAAAGGACTTTCAAGGAAAAGTACCAGGTGAACTATTTAGCTCTGGATAGGGGAAAATGGGTCAGCAATAGTTTAATCGAACCCTTTGCAATAATGCCTCTTTCGATGGTGGTGCCTTTGTCAATGACTTCTTCAAAAGTAGATGCGCATAGGATTTGTAAATGGAAGCCCATTTCTTGGTTAAGATTAGCCACAAACATGGTGACTAATTGTTTCTCGGGGATCGGCCACGGAAGTTTGCTTGCTATGCCTCTCCACCTTTGCAAGAATGAAGCGAAGGATTCTCCACTCTTTTGTTTAGTGTTGCAATGGTCTATCATAGATATTTCGTGTTCAAATTTGTAGGAGAAATAGTTAACAAACTTCTCTGTGAGATCAGGCAAAGTCTTAATGCCCGGAGGAAGGTGTGCGAACCATTCAGTGGCTTGATCACTGAGGCTCCTAGGAAAAAGTCTCTCTAGGTATGTGTCATTTTGTGAGACTTCAAGGAAAGTGATGTAGAATTCCCTAAGGTGGTCCCTAGGGTCTTCCTTCCCTTATATTTGTCAAATTTGGGTGTTTCAAAGTTTTTAGGAAAGGGAGACATGTATAGTGTCCGATCAAATGGGTAGGGACAAATATCCTCAAAAGAATATTGTTTGCGTTTACCACCGTGCTGCATATCGTCCACCTTTTCAATTAAGGTTTGCACAACACTTGCTAGGTCCAGTGTTGGTGGTGGTTGGGGGATGTAGGTTTGTTGGTTAATTAGATGTTGGAGGTTTGGCGGCATTTGGTATTGGTTTGTTTGGGTTTGGTGGATGGGGTTTTGATTTTTGGGTATGATGTTTTGATTTTGCGGGATGGTGTTTTGGTTAAGTTGCGCAAGATATTGTTGGTAAGCATGGATTTGTTGGAGAATGTGAGGTGATATTTAGGGATTGGGATTATGTTGCATAGATGTTACTATGGGATTTTGTACATACGTGAAATTGGATGGGTTGGTATTAGATGGATTGATTGTGTTGTGAGGTGGTTGTGAGAAAAATTAGCTCATGTAAGCTATGGTGTTGGGGTTGAGTGGAGGCACACTTGTGAAGGCACTTGTGTGCATGGGGTTACTATGGATGCCTAAGGTGATTTGGGGAGTGGAAGTGGTTACATTTGTTATGGTGGCAGATGTAACAATGGGGTTGGAGATGGTAGGATTAGAGACATTAGATGCAGTTGATATGTTGGTGGGAGTTGTGGATATGGCAACATTAGAATTTGTGGGAGTGGTAGATACGACGAGGTTTGAGGTTTGAGATATGGTAGGGTTGGTGTTTGATGTAGATGGTTGGGAGGATGTTGTGGGATTGGTGTTGGACATGGATGGTTGGGATGATGTAGTGTTGTTGGGTGGTTGGGCACCAATTTTGAGAAGGAAATCAAGATATCTACTTGGATCCACTCTTAGAAATTTATCAAGCATATCCATGTTGTCTGGATCTTGTGTAAATTTTAAGACATCTTGATCTACTTGGCTAATGGTGGCAGTGTTTTGGATTGGTGGTTGTGGTGGTTGTGGTTGTAAGATGGCGAAGGGGTTTTCATTGGGACCATATGGTGGCATTTGGAAGACTGAGGGTATGTTGAATGCTTGTTGACCGATTGGTATATTGTCTTGGTTGGTTTGAGGCATCCCTATGCCCATGTTGTTTCTGAAATTGGCCATCTCTTGGTTTTTCTTGTGTTGGGATCTTGTTATGGGCATGCAAGGATATGGGTTTTAATTGTGGGGTGGATGAAGATGGAGACCTTAGAGAATTTGGTTTTGATTTATTGGACCCAAAGTGAGTATACTCCCTACAAAAAGATTTAGGTGCAAGAGAGTATACTCCCTACAATCTAAATCTAAAGGTGAAAGGAAATTATGGTGTGATTACAGGTTTTGACTTTTAAGAGATAAATCTCATAAAGGTGGTAACCTAATGATGATAGATGTCAAGAATGTTAATTTTCACAAAAAATTGGACCAAAAGGATGGAGGATAGATTGGATTGTTTTGAGGATGATTTGATAGGAGAGATTTGATAGTGGTTTGGAGGATGCTTCAACTAAGGAAAATGTTAGGTGACCTAGATGTTTGATATGATAGATTTGGATGATGTTTTTGAAAAGGGATTTTGAAGTCAACAAATGAGGTCAAGTAAGGTCTAGATTTTGGGTGTTGCACAATGGATGTTTTCTCTTTGCTTGGGGTAGACTTATGACCTCAAACAAAAAGGGATGATTATTCTACTTGAACGTAGACTAATGACCAATCAAGCAAAATAGGGTGTGAAAGATGAAACCTAGATTCAACTTTAGCTCAAAGATTGATTTTTTTGGATATGATTTTTGGATATTGGTTGATGTTTTTGATTGATGTTCGGATTATGAGATTTTGGATGTGTTTTTTTGGTGGAAGAGGTAAATGGATTTGGGGATAGATTTGTAGAAGGATGTTATTTGGTCCAAAAGTATGCAAAAATCAATGGGGATGGGAAGCTATGAATGGAATATGGTTTGGCTCAAAGGTATGATAAAGGGTCCAATGGTGATAAATGATTAATTCTCTAAGGTCAAAGTGGAGATATGGATGAGAAATTTTGGTTTGAAAATAGATGTGAGTTTTGATAGATTTTGGAAAGGTGAATGTATATTGTTGATAGGCAAGCCCTAAAGATCCCAAAATAATTTCCTAAACCCTTGGGCAAATTGATCTATAAATAGCACCAAAACTCAGGTAAATCGTGCCAGAATAGACAAAAATGGCGCCAAGGATCTGTGAAATTGTGCTAAAATAGGTTAGTGTTGGTCAATGTTTTGGCAAAAGGTAGATTTTGATGGAAAATTTGGATTTTAGGAATATGAAAGTTGATCAAATGTTGAAATGATGTCTTAATATTGTTGTTTCTTGGTAAGTCTTTTGAAAACACTTCAAGCACAATAGAACACAATAGCCAAAGATTTATTTGTGAAGCAATAATGTGAATATTTTTAACAAGCACTTGCACAACCTAAGGTGAGAATAGGACAATACTCATTGGATTCCCTCTTGGATTTCTCCAATCACGCCTATTCATAGCGGATAGCTTCAGAAACTTGGTGACACGGGCTCCCCCTTATAGTGTACTCACTTCTTAGGTACACCAAGTTCTAAAGTCCTCAAGACATGTAGATCTTACAGTACTTTGCTATCTCTACTAAGAACCGCGTGGGACGTGGGTCAGCTTCAAAGGTTCCTCCTTCTGTGGCAACAAGTAGAGGGTTTTTCGTTTCTAAAACAATGGTTCATAGTGGGGGTACATCTGAGGGATCGGCACATTACGAGCACCTGATAAACCACTTAAGGTTTTGACTAGCTCTACTAGGAGTCTCATATACACAAATGTACTACTTCCTTTCAAGATAACATTGAATGGTAAATGCTGATACTAATTTGGACCTAGCTTTCACCTTATTTTTTTTACATATAGTGGACTAGATGAAAGTACCACTTGGGGTCGCCAATGAGTTCTTTGTATGGATGTCTCTCAAGGGCAGGCCCAATTTCTAGAAAAAAGAGGATAGAACCATTTCTCTTCACCCAAGACCGTTTTGAAGGCGAGGGGAGAGGATACTTTGATTCTAACTCTTGGGTGACAAAATGTGCAAGCACACCAAGCACGACAAACACTCACTAATGTTCTTTTTAAACCTAAATTGAAATGTGCCTAAAGTTGTTTGCAAACACTTGTTAATTTTATTGCACCAAAGTCAAATGTTGTCTATGCTAGGCACACAAAGGATTCTTTTTAGGTACACCAAATGAAATGTTTGTTTGTAGATTTGTTTGACAAGCAAATGATTGATTTTAGTGCACCAATTGAAATGTTATCTAAACCACTAAGCAAAGGTTCTTTTTATGAGCATCAAAATGAAATGTGATTTAATCTAATAGAAAACCTTGCAAAAAGTGTTAGTGGTTTCAAAATGATGATCTTGGACAAATGAGCACAACCTACAAAACAAGGACAAAACCCTACACAAAACCTAATGTTAGCACAGAAAATAGTGCTGGAACAGAGAAAAATAACACCACAGGATCTTAAAATCATGCCACAGATAAATAGAATGGCACTACTAACAGGGTGTAGGATAGAACCTAACTATCCTAAAAATAATGGTAAAATTATTACAGATTGCGTCGATAATGAATAAGGCACTACAATATTACAAGATGGCGCTGAAATTCAATATAGCGCTCATAACAATCAAAATGGTGCTAAAATATAGGAAGGCATCAAAACACAGTAGGATAGCGTCACTATGTCTTCTTTCTTGGTCCATTTGGCTATTGTGGATGAAGGCACTATTCTGGGTGTTGATAGCACCGATACGAGCCTGTGCTGGTCAAAAGGTCTAAAGAGCACAAGTTGGTAGTCAAAATGTTAGTTTAAGTGAAATTAGTTTGTTCGTTAGCCCTATGAACATTCACAAATCCAAGAACAAAGTTTTCAATAATGTTTGTTTAGAGCTAATCAAAACTTAAAATATTCAAGATGTGCAAGTGTTTTTTAAAAATTTCGGCATAACCTTCCCTTGTTCTCGTGTTCTTCCTGTAAAAATTGAGTCCAAAGATGTTGGAAATGTCAGAAACAAGCAAAAGGAAAGAAGGTTTGAAGCTAAAATGGAGTTGGCTTGTCTTATTAAAATAGTGCCCCTACAGTCTGAAGTGGCACCATTGTGCACGAGGATAGAGTCGCTTTGTAGAGAAATAGCACCATTGCGCGAAGAAAAGGCACTACACCTGCAAAAACATGTCTTAAATCATAAAAAGCTCACACAAAATGTTAGATAGAGAGCTTGTGGGTCCCACTGGGTGTGACAATGTGATTAGTGAGATCAAAATGAAAGTAGAAAACACAAAACAAATGCATAAACAAATGTTATACCTTCAAATGACCCACAAATCCAAGATAGGGTGGAGAAGCTTGCACCCAAGAACTTCTAGCTATACCTTGAAAGGAAGCTAGGTGTGCAGAAATAGCTTCCTATACTAATCTAATGAGGAGAGGGCTATGTAAATTAAATTTTATCCTAACATTACAGCAATGTTAAACTATTAACATGAGATATTGCAGCAAAACACAAGAACCAAAAAGTAGATAGAAGAAGACAGACAAAGATTTACGGTGGGGAAATCCCTTATCGGGTGAAAAACCCCACACGCAGAAACCTACACAATGTATTAACAAATCTGAAATATGTTTACAATACACTTGCAATGCAAGCTTCAATGGTCTTTGACACTTGTGTCTGGAGTCAAATTGGCAGCATAACAATACCTATAAAACCTGTGATACAACTTCCTCTCCAAGCACCTATTTATATAGAAAATACAAGGCAATATTAGACCTTTCTTGGAACGGACGTCCAACTTGGCCTCATGGCCCAAAACCCACACCTAAGGACACTTGATCAATATTGTAGAATGTTTTTGACACTTATCCATAGCTCCCATCCCAAAGGGGTCACCTATTTCCAAAATGGGCTATGACAAATGCTCTTACGACACTTACGACCATCATAGAATCTGTCATAGCGGTTACAACTTACAGCTATAAGAGAATCTATCATACACAGGCTATAAATAGCATATTCTCTTACAACATGTCATAGTCTGTTGATAATTGAGAGGGGGGTGAATCAATTATCTTAATTATTTCATCTTTCTGATCTTCCTTTATAATTAATGTAGCATCAAATCAAATAAGCAAATTTAACCATGAAATGAGAATAACATCAATACACATGACACAATGATTTTGACATGGAAAACCCTGTGAAGGGAAAAACCACGAGGTGACTAACCCAAGATTGAATTCTCTGTTAGAAGAATAAGATAGTACAAAATGGCACTTGCCAATTAGGGCTCACTGCCTGAGCACACTGCTCACAAGAGGCTCACTGCCTACAATAGTTTATACAAGAAAACTAGATACTTGAACTAATGAGAAGCATCCACACATGTTGAGATTCAGTTCTGGTTAGGTTCAATATACTGATCTACTACACTTCATTCTTCCTCTTCTTTGGTGCTGTTGTCCTGTCACATACTAGACCTGTATTCCTGCTATTATTCTGCTCCTCTACTTTTCTTCGCACAACACAAACACACAACACACACATTCACATCTAAAACCATCTGGTATATATATCCGCACAAGTGATTTCAACATTTTTCTAGTCGGCATCCGAAATAGTCAATATTTTCCCAAACTTTGATCTGTCAGCTGACTCCTTGCATACCAAGTGATGCAGATCAAGGAGATGCTTATAGAAGTCATCAATCATGTCGACCAATCATGAATGATACCTCAAGAAACTTAATCACCATCAATATCTCATCCAGATTTAGGTCTGATGCTCTGTCGGTCAGTTCTTCCTCTGTCTACTCTGTCAAACAGGAACCCAACACTCAAGTGCTCATATCTTTAAACTCTTCTATCACCGAAGGCTAAATCCTTGGAATCTATCAGTCAAGGCACTCCTCTTGACTTCCCTAAATCTACACTTTACTGAGATACCTCCTCTGAGAGATCTGGACCTAACTGTCTGACCTTGCTACCTACTCTATTCTTGTTTACCGGACCACAACACTTCTTCAATCTGACTTCTGGTAAAGACACACCATGTCCTGCGGATGTGTGAGATGGACTTTGTTGCCATCAATGACAACATTCATGTAGCCACACAGTGTCTCTTGCCAACAATCTCCCCCTTTGGCATTAATGGCAACACTTAGTGAAAAATGACTAAGTGTCACACTATACTCCCCCTTGGCTGATGCTCTGTCCTTATGTACATTTTCTAAAGCTCCCCCTTAGCTGGATTCCTCATTTTTCACTGCTCCTCACTCCCCCTTTGACATCAATGGCAAAGGGTGGGGTCCGTACACCAAAATTTTCAAAACTCAATCTATACTTAGTTGCATAAGTATATTATCCAGTTATACTTTACATATACTGTAGTATATCTGCAAAAGTATTCTTTAATTGTACAACTTCTGTTTCCCAACTCTGCTTCATCCTATCCAAAATTGAGATGTGACCACTCAACAGGAATGCAAAAGCTTCTGCCTTTTTGAGATCTGTCGGATCACATGTCTTGGCTGTGGCCTGTGCATCAGTTAGGGCCTCATGCATGGCTTCTAACTTAGGGATAATGATCCCTCTAAGTTCACTCAACCTACTTATTTTATTTTTCTTCTCCTTCTCAAGCTTCTTCATTTCATTCAAGACTGCAATAGTCTGACATTCTTGATTTATTATGGAAGTGGTAAGAGGGTCAAAATTTTGAGACAAACTTAGCAGTTTATCCTCTTGCTCTTTTACTTTCTTCTCAATATCCTTGGTTACTGTAGACCAAGATAAACAAAATTTATATATATCTCCCCCATCTTTGAGAGCATTTTCTAGGCTCTTTATCCTGATATCCACAACTCTCCTATCATTGGTTATTAACCCTTGTACCTCTGATAATATTTTTACCAAAAACTCCTTCCAGACCTTATCTTCTACTGACTTCTCTAATGAATCAAAATGTGTGCTAACACTATTAACTAGAGATTTGAGATTACCGGATGAAGAGGCTGAAAGATCCTTTTGGAAGGATGGCATTATCTTTTCCAACACACCGGATGCAGCTTCTATAAGCTCACAGCCTTCCATGTGAGACTTCAGGAGTTTTTCTTTTGCCTTTGTTGAAGTAAAAGATGCTAGCTTCATGGTTTGAACCGGAGAGAGGGAATCAAAATTGAACGGTCCTTGAAGCAGTTCCGGTTCATCAAATTCCATCATTTCTTTGGTCAAGAAATCTTTTACTGCTTTTGCTGTGTCTCTTGCTAGAGATAGAGTTTTCTCCCCTTCTGCAACCTTGCCACTGTCATCTGAGGCTTTCTCTATTTGACCTTTCTCCTTTTCTTATTCTTCTTTTACTTGACTGGTTTTCTCCTTTATTTGTTCTTCTCCTTTAGATCTGGAGTTTGTAGGGGAAACCAGAGGAGTGATGTTTGCTTGTTCATGGACCTCCTCTTCCGGAGCAAAGGATTCAAAGTCCTTATCTTTCTCTTTCCTTGTCTCCTTAACCTCTTCTGCTACTGTCTCAGTAGATTCTTCTTCAATATCTATGGCCGAGGGATCATCACCTAAGTCCTCTATAATAGGAAGGTTGAATCTTTTGTATGCATTCCAGAGGATCTCTTCTGTCTCTTTTGCTACTTTGTTAGTTTCTCCAAGCATAAGCTGAGTCATTCTAGCTTTGCTCCGGAACTCATCCTTGCAATCTTTGAAGATCATATTCTTCTACTTAGGAGTGATGGAGGGATAGAGCTGAATGGCTATCTGTTCCCGGATCTCCATATCCTTCTCTTTGCCATTATTCTTTCTCATTTCAAGTTCCTTCTCAAGGCTTTTAGGAATTAAAGATATGATCTCAATGAAGGCTTTATTGTAGATATTCAGATACTTAACTATGACATCCTATAGGATCTTCTGGTCAGCTTCACTACATTCATCATAGAATTCTGTTAATGTTTTCAAGTTTCCATCCATAGTAATTGCCTTGATGATATCATCTAGAGTAGGCTTCTCAACACTTTTCTCTATCTTTTCTTCTTTCTTGTCTAGACCGATAGAGGGTTCACCAAATGTTTTCTTCTTCTTCTTCATTTTCTTGACCTCTTCATCAGATTCAGTCTCTTCATCATCCTTTTGACTGGCATACGATCTTGTGGCCTTGGTCTTAGTTCTCTTCTCTCGTTTACCAGATGATTTTGCTTCCAGTTTTGATGCCTTTGAGCTCTTAGTAGTGGTAGGTGCAGAGGTCTTAGAGGATCTGGTCCGTGAGGAGACTTCAACCGGAGCATCTTCTTTCTCTTTCTCTGCCCTTTCTATCTTTTCTCTATTTGCATCAAGAGTCTCCTTTGAAATTCCATGCTCCTTGGCAAACTCTTCAACTTCCCTCCTCACTTTTCTTTTTATTTCCAGTTGTCTTAGCTCCACATGGATCTTCACACTTAATTCTTCAAAGGTTCCAAACCTTTCTGCTTTAGGATCCTTGGGTTGACTAAGCATGTGTTGAACATGTAGCTCAACAATTTTCTCATCTACTTCATACCCCATTGGCATGATCCAGACTATTCTTGGCTCTACTGCCTCCATAAGGCACTGATCAGTTTCTACCATGAAGCAAACTGTATCCTTATACTTTTTAACTAGAGCTTGGGGGATTCTCTCTCTTGCTTGCATCATGCTTTGGAAATTCTTGAAATAGCCCCAGAGTGTTATATTTTGTGCCTTGGAATCTCCAAGCCCATGTATATAATCTCTGATTTGGATGGCTACTGGTCTATCATTCTGCCACACCCAACCACTGGATCTGGGAAGCTCATTCATGAAGTAGAAGAACAAACACAGTATCAACCCACCATACTTGAAGGAATTCTTCTTGTCCTTCTTGATCTTTTGTAGGTTTTCCATCAGTTGATTCAGAAGGAGTTCACAAAGATCATAATCTGCATTCTTTCTCAACATTTCATAAGCAGTGTATACAACAGTCTTGGATACTGAATTCTCCCTGCTGGAGTGATATATCTTATATCCAATTATCATTGATGCAAATTTGATATCTAGATCAGTAATATCTTCAATTGTCATTGCTCTTTTATCAAATTTTGATCCAGTAGCTTCACTCACGGTTTGATTCTTGACAGATTTGAGAGCAGGTATCCCACCGGATGAGTGCAATTCGATAACTACCCTAATGGCATCTTTCGTGATCTTGAATGGTCCATTCAACCACATGAAGTTATCATGCACCCTGCTCAAAACATACTGGACCCATTCATTTTTAGCAAAACAGGGGAAATGGATGCATTGTGCAAAATGCTTGTCCTGGATGGCCTTGTACTGAGGTTTGAGTTCAAAGGAATCATCTAACAACTGTTTGTGGTAAATATCCATCATCTTCGATTCCCCAAATTCTACAATGCTCGCATGAATATATGCCCTAACATCTTCTACATGTAAAACCCCATGCAGAATACTGGAGAATGCTCCTAAGGGATCCACTTCTAAGGATTTGTAGGGATGCTTTTTAAATTTAGGGCGCGGCCTATTAGAAATCTTTACAACATTTGGTGTGGCCATCTTACAAAGGATTCAGAAATAGATTTCAAGAACGGAAAATACCTCTTACGCTTTTAGGGTTTACGGAGTGAGCTGAAAAGATTGCCGATTGACTTAAATTCTGTAGTTGATCGTTGATAGAGATGAAGCAAACTTGTTTGCGGAGCTCTTTTCTTCTTCTTCTTGATTGTAAATGTGCAAATGACGAGCGAATGAACCCTTTTATTTTTGAGAAAGAAAACCTAATTCTGCACTGCAATAAATGCGCAACTTAAGTCTTTTTGGTTACCTTGTTCTTCTTATTCTGAGACAGATCATTTTCGGATCACTGAGATACACTTAGAGTTATTCTTGGTGAAGAGTGACAATCGATGTTCATTTCCCTAATCATTTGATTTATCCGCAGATCAAGATTCCACAATTTTGAATCAAGCTGGATCTAACTGTGAGAATCCTATTTTTACCGGATGACTGTTGAACCAGATCAATCTTGCCAGATTAGACTCTTCAAATCTTCTTGCGGATCTTCCAAAAGTTGACCAAGCCTTCTTATGATGTTTCTCTGAGAACCCTTTAATCCACAACCTTTCATGTGCCAATTTTAGGCACCTAATTACTGGTTGGGGGAATTTGTTTTTCTTAGTGATTCCCCTTGAGCCAGAGCTCATCTATTCAATTTCTGGAAGGATTATCAACACCAGATTCTGGTGCCGATCCATCCCCAACATTCTCTGTTCTTTTCTATACCCAAATCTTATTCATTTCCTTTTGAATTTCATCCGCCTTCATTTTACCTTTTCCTTTGTCTTGGTTATGATTATACTGTACCGGACCCCTTTTGTCTTGATTCTTACTTCTACAAAATTTGGCAATATGACCGGATCTATTGCAATTGTAGTAAACAACATTTCTTTGCATATTTGACTGATATCCTCTTGATCTACACTGATTAGCCATATGTCCCACTCCATTGCATGCAAAGCATCTACCATTGAATGAATTGTTTATTTGCATGTTTCTACACTCATGGGATTTGTGACCATACCTTTTACAATTGAAGCACTATCTAGAGAAGGATGTATTAGTTTGATTCATTCTTTTTCTGCACTGATTTGCTTTATGACCAAAGTTGTTGCAATTGTGGCAATATCCATTGAATGATGGATATCTCTGAGCATTTGGTTGCCTTACTGGAGGTCTTCTGACCGGATCCAGAGCTTTCACCTTTTTCATACCCCAGGCCTTGCTTGTCATCTACCCTCTTTTGGCTTTGAAGAAGAACTTCAAGTTGAGCAGAGCTTATCTTGAATTTCTCTTTGTATTCATTTGTTGTTTGAAGATCCCTTTTAAGAGTGTCAATTTGATTCTCAAGTTGTTCTTCATTTTCTCTAGCTTCTTCAAGATCAGATTCCAGATGCTTGATTATTCTATCCATTTTGTGGCAGTCTTCTGACTTCTCCTTGAGAGATTGTCTTAGATCATCTTCAGTTTTTCTTTTCTCTTCAATTTCTTGGGTGAATTTCATAACTCCTGATTCCATTTCATGTCTTACCATAATGACCTCTTTTGACAACTTTTCACATAGCTTGGTCTTCTCCTTCAGGTCTTCATTTGTATCATTTGCTTCACCTTGACTTGCCAATTGCTGAAGTAGATCCTTTCTCTTTTTCATAGAGATACTCAGTTTCCCTTTTAGTTCATTTATGAAGTCATCATCCTATTTAAGTCTTTCCTTCAATTCATTGACTTCAGAGTTAGATTGCTCAAGATCATCTAGGGTAGACTAAAGTTGTTCCTTCATACCATACACATCCATTTGAATTCTCAGATATTCCTCAAGCTGTTAGGCTCTGTTTGGAGGAACTTGGCTCTAATACCAATTGTTGATAACTGAGAGGGGGGTGAATTAGTTATCTCTTATTTCAGCTTTCTGATCTTCTTTTACAATTAATGCAGCATCAAATCAAATAAGCAAATTTAACCATGAAATGAGAATAACATCAATACACATGACACAATGATTTTGACGTGGAAAACTCTGTGAAGGGAAAACCAAGGGATGACTAACCCATGATTGTATTCTCTGTTAGAAGAATAAGATAGTACAAAATGGCACTTGCCAATTAGGGCTCATTGCCCGAGCACATTGCTCACAAGAGGCTCACTGCCTACAATAGTTTATACAAGAAAACTAGATACTTGAACTAATGAGAAGCATCCACACATGCTGAGATTTAGTTCCGTTTAGGCTCAATATACTGATCTACTACACTTCATTCCTCCTCTTCTTTGGTGCTGTTGTCCTGTCACATACCGGACCTGTATTCCTACTATTATTCTGCTCCTCTACTTTTCTTCGCACAACACAAACACACAACACACACATTCACATCTAAAACCATTTGGTATATATATCCGCACAAGTGATTTCAACATTTTTCTAGTCGGCATCCGGAATAGTCAATATTTTCCCAAACTCTGATCTGTCGGCTGAATCCTTGCATACCAAGTGATGTGGATCAAGGAGATACTTATAGAAGTCATCAATCATGTTGGCCAATCATGAATGATACCTCAAGAAACTTAATCACCATCAATATCTCATCCAGATTTAGGTATGATGCTCTGTCAGTTAGTTCTTCCTCTGCCTACTCTGTCAAATAGGAACCCAACGCTCAAGTGCTCATATCTTTAAACTTTTCTATCACCGAAGGCTAAATCCTTGGAATCTATCAGTCAAGGTACTCCTCTTGACTTCCCCAAATCCATACTTTACTAAGATACCTCCTCTGAGAGATCTGAACCTGACTGTCTGACCTTGCTGCCTGCTCTGTTCTTGCTTACCGGACCACAAGACTTCTTCAATCTGACTTCCGGTAAAGACACACCATGTCCTGTGGATGTGTGAGATGGACTTTGTTGCCATCAATGACAACATTCATGTAGCCACGCAGTGTCTCTTGCCAACAATAGTCCACCTTGGGGCCCCCAAATATGCCCTTTTTAAAGATTCTTCATGACACATGTCTTCACCTTTCTTACAACCTTCTATTTCTGACTCTTACATGTCATAGATTCGTCATAGGAATCTGTCATAACTGTTTTGGTCAAACATTCCCTTACACAACATGGAAGATGCCGATGCATGGAAAAGTGCTCCTACCACAAAGTGGGATGCCTATCTCCTCATGTGAGGACAAAATTACAAGTTGTCATATTCCATGTAGTATTGACACAACACCGTGCCACATCCCACAATATGACAATTGGAATTTACAAATATTTACAACATAGGAAATTAAATAATAAATACAAACATTAATAATGTAAGGAATTTACAAGGTTGAGACACCTTAATTCCCAACATTCTCCCACCTGTTGAGCACCTTGTAAGAGCCAATAGAATAATAGGATTTAACTGCTATAGCCGAGAGGCCCATAGACTCTGAACACCATCTGAACTTCTCTATGCTCACTAGTTTTTTCAATGCATCAGCAACATTTTTCAAAGTATCTACCTTCTCCAAATTTACCTTTCCATCCTCAACCATGTCTCGCATGAAGTGAAACTGAACATCAATTTGCTTGGTTCTAGCATGGAAAGTTGGATTCTTCGCAAGGCAAATTGCACTCTGACTGTCACAACTGATCGTTATCTATTCTGCATCAACACCAATATCTGAACACAATCTCTTAAGCCAAATGGCTTCCTTACAAGCATGAGTTGCTACCATATACTCAGCTTCTATTGTGGACAAAGCAACAATAGGTTGTCGCTTACTCATCCAACTAGTAGCACCACCAAATAGTGTAAACACATAAGCATTGGTGGATCTCCTACTGTCAATGTCACCTGCCCAATCTAAATCCACAAATCCATGAATGTCAATTGAATGCGGAGGTCCTATAACATTACCATGATAGAAAATGGAATGCTTAGAAGTACCCTTCAAATATCTGAATACTCACTTAACTACATCCCAATGAACCCATCCAGGATTAGCCATAAATCGACTAAGGACTCCCACTACTTGGGCAATGTCTGGTCTTATGTAGACCATAACATACATCAAACTGCCAACAACACTAGCATAAGGTACTCTGCTCATGTTCTCCACCTCACTAGGAGATTTTAGACAATCCTCAACAGACAACTTTGTCCCCAAAGAAACAGGAACACACAATAGTCTACAATCTGCCATGCTGAACATATCCAACACAATCTTCACATACTTACTCTGGCTTAACCAAAGTTTTCTATTAGCTCTGTCCCTTCTGATTTCCATTCCTAGAATGTACCTGGTAGCCCCTAAATCTTTCATTTCAAACTGTGCTGATAATTGAGATTTGAAATCAGAAATCATATTCTTACCCTTCCAAATGAGCAACATAACATCAACATATAGTGCAACAATGAGAATACGATCACCATCAAACCTAAAGTACACACAGTGATCCGATTTCGATCTCACAAATCTAATTGACAACACAAAGGCATCAAACTTCAAGTACCATCTCCTAGGGAATTGCTTCAAACCATACAAAGACTTCTTAAGTTTGCAAACCAAATTTTCTTTACCTTTCACCGTGTAATGCTCTAGCTGTGACATGTAGATTTCTTCCTCCAAATCACCATGAAGGAAAGTTGTCTTCACATCCATCTATTCTACCTCCAAGTCATAAGCTACTGTGAGAGACAATAGAAATTGAATGGATGTCAGCTTTGCAATAGGAGAGAAGATCTCACCATAATCTATACCATCCACTTGTGAATACCCCTTCGCAACCAATCTGGCCTTATACTTCTCAACATTGCCATCTGCATCAATTTTCTTCTTGAACACCCATTTGCATCTAATGAGTTTCTGTCCAGGAGGCAAAGGCACCAAGTCCCAAGTTTGATTCTTTTCCAAAGAAGCCATTTCTTCCTCCATGGCCTCCTTCTAGGAACCTGCATCTTTCATATCTAAAGCCTCTGACACAATTCTAGGTTCATCACTATTAGTGATTAAAGCATAAGCACAACTAGAATCAAGCAATGTAAAACCAAACCTTTTAGGTTGCTTTCTTATTCATGTAGACCTCCTCAATGGTTGAGGTTGAGGTTTAGCTTCTTCATCTGAGCTTTCAGAGTTGCTAGAGCTCTCCTCATCACCAGGTCCAATATTGTCTTTATGTTCAGTCTTCTCAGGGGTAGCAGGAAATTGAACATCCTCTTTCTTTACTTTTTCTTCTGGTTGTACAACAGTGGAAGAAGGTGTAAGCTCTCTGAAGACGATAGTTCTGCTATACAACATTTTTTCAGCCATAGGGTCCCAAAGCTTGTATCCTTTCACACCAACACCATAGCCAATGAAGATACACTTAACAGCCTTGTTCTCCAGCTTTGACCGCTTCTCCCTAGGCACATGTGCATATGCCTCACAACTAAAAACATGAAGATGCCTCATTGAAGGCTTTTTATTAGACCACACCTCCATGGGTGTCTTACCAACAAGAGCTGATGTAGGAGATCTGTTTACTAGATAGCAAATAGTGACAACAATTTCAGCCCAAAACTTTTGTTCTAGGCTAGCTCCACTAAGCATACTCCTAGCCTTCTCCATTAGTGTCATGTTCATCCTCTCTGCAACTCCATTTTGCTGCAGGTTGTATGGAGTTGTCTTATGTCTTTCAATCCCAAATTCCTTGCAATATTTATTGAATTCTGTAGAACAGAACTCACCACCGTTGTCAGTTCTCAAACATTTAATCTTTTTACCAGTCTATTTTTTAGCAAAGGCCCTAAACTCCTTAAACTTGCTATAGATTTCAGATTTGCTTTTAAGAAAATAAATCCATGTCCTTCTACTATAATCATCTATAAAAGATACAAAATATATAGACTTTGATAACTAAGGAACATTAATAGGACCAAAAATATCAAAATGAATAAGGTCCAACACACCAGAAGACTTATGAGAACTCGAGTAAAAATGAACATGGTTTTGTTTTCCATAAATGCAATGTTCGCAAAAGTCAAATTCAAGATTACATTCATCTAACTCCTCAACGAGGTTCTTATTTTTTAGGGTACACAGACCCTTCTCACCAATGTGGCCAAATCTCTTATTCCATAACATTGTCTTTTCAACAGGAAGTTTAACTTCCAATGCATGATTACAACCATCAAGACTAGAAACAACAAATTTCTTCACTGCTCATTCAGATGGTGGGGATGAAGTGACTGCTGCCCTCTTCCTTGAGTCAGAAGAACTATTGCATTGTGAAATGCATGCCTCCAGCTGAAACAGAGTACCTCTCCTAGTACCCTTAGCAAGTGCCATAGCTTCTCTAGTCATCTTGCATCCTTCTTTCAAAAAGACAACCTGCACACCTGCATCATTCAAACTACTTACAGAAAGTAGGTTCTGTGCTAATCCTGGGATATACATAACCCCAGAGATCCCCTTCACTTAACCATCAGGGAATCAGATATAGACTCTTCCATGACCAACAATCTTCAGATGAGAGTCATCACCCAGATACACCTTTCCACCATCGAACTCCCCATACTTAGTGAACCAGTCTCGATGTGAGGTCCTGTGGAATGATGCACCAGAGTTGATTAGCCACACATCATCAGATGCATGGGTTGCCAAGGCTGTGATGAAAGCATCACCGTCATCTTGTGACTTGTCAAAATCTGAATCAAGAGCTTTCTTCTTCTTCTTCTTCTCCTCTTTGCATTCCTTTTGGAAATGCCTAGTTTTTCCACAGTTCCAACAAAGAGTCTTGGACTTTCCAAGAGATTTGGATCTCCCATGGGATTTGGATCTACCCTTCTCAGTTTTCTTGTCTTTCTTCTTCCCTTTCTCCTTGGGTCTTCCACGAACTGCAAGGGCCTCTTTGGCTACCTTAGAAGACTTTCTCTGCATCTCTTCAGACAACAATGAAGAAACCACTTCTTCCATTTTGAATGTGGATGTGGTGCTTCCAATAGCCATGACAAGATGATCCCATGAGTCCAGTAGAGAACAAAGCAGGGTCATACACCGATCCTCCTCCTCCATCTTCACACCAATAGATGTCAATTGTGCAACCAACATGTTAAAGGTATTCATATGTTCAACAACAGATCCTTCATCCTCCATTCGAAGAGAATACAACTTCTTTCTCAGGAAAAGTTTATTAACTAGGGATTTGGCTTGATACACATCCCCCAACTTCTTCTAAAGTAGTTTTACAGTAGTCTCCTCATGGATATTTAACAGAACATAATCAGCAAGACTAAGTCTTATGAGTCCCTTAGCCTTGAGATCCCACTCATCTTGTCACATTGCATCTGGTTTAGTTCCATTAACACTTTCCCAAAGGTCTCGGTCTACAAGAATGTCTTCCATCTTGAGCTTCCATAGCTCGAAATTAGTGGCATTGAATTTCTCCACTTCAAATCTTCTGGATGTGCTTGCCATCTCCTTGTTGCAATAAGATACATAATACTTTGCATAGACTCCCACTCAACTTAAGATCAGCTCAAAAAACCCTACCCAACAACTAGGACCAAAGGTGATCAAGCTCTGATACCAACTGAAAGGAATCTAGGTGTGCAGAAATTGCTTCCTACACTAATCTAATGAGAAGAGGGATATGCAAATTTAATTTTATTTTAACTATTATAGCAATGTTAAACCATTAACATGAGATATTGCAGCAAAACACAAGAACCAAAAAGTAGACAGAAGAAGAGAGACACAGATTTACAGTGGGAAAAACCCTTATTAGGTGAAAAACCCCACACTCAGAAACCTACACAATGTATTAACAAATCTGAAATATGTTTACAATACACTTTCAATGCAAGCTTCAATGGTCTCTGACACTCGTGTCTGGAGTCAAACCAGAAGCATAATAGTACCTGTAAAACCTATGATACAACTCCCTCTCCAAGCACCTGTTTATATAGAAAATACAAGGCAATATTGGACCTTTCTTGGAATGGGCGTCTAACTTGGCCTCATGGCCCAAAACCCACGCCTAAGGACACTTGGTCAACATTGTAGAATGTGCCTAACACTTGTCCACAAATCCCATGCCAAAGGGGTCTCCTCTTTGTAAAATGGGCTATAACAGATGCTCTTACGACACTTACGACCGTCATAGAATCTGTCATAGCGGTTACAACTTATAGCTGTAAGAGAATCTATCAACACAGGCTATAAATAGCATATTCTCTTACAACATGTCATAGTCCACCTTGGGGCACCCAAATATGCCCTTTTCAAAGATGCTTCATGACACATATCTTCACCTATCTTACAACCTTCTATTTCTGACTCTTACATGTCATAGATTTGTCATAGGAATCCGTCATAACCGTTTCGGTCAAGCATTCCCTTACACAACATGGAAGATGTCGACACATGGCAAAATGCTCCTACCACAAAGTGGGACTCCTATCTCATCATGTGAGGACAAAATTACAAGTTGTCATATTCCATGTAGGATTGACACATCACTGTGCCACATCCCACAATATGACAATTGGAATTTACGAATATTTACAACATAGGCAATTAAATAATAAATACAAACATTAATAATGTAAGGAATTTAAAAGGTTGAGACACCTTAATTCCTAACATACCCAAGATGATAGATTATATGTGAAATGCTCTCAAGTATGCAACTCACTAACTTACTAGCTCAATGGATATTTTAGCATAATAACACTATTTAGAAATTGGATGATAAAATGGCTTGGAGGATGTTGTATTTATAGGCATTTTGGAGGGATTTTGATCCAATGGTTGAGATTGATTTGGGAGATCAATGGTGGAGAATGAAGATGATGTGGAGGGCCTAGATTTTATCTAAGAATATGGAGGGCTAGGAATAAAGATGAATTTTAAATTCATCTTGGGAAAGGGGTGAATTAAATGAGGTTGGGTGAGATGGATTATTTGTGAATTAAAAATTCACATGGGGAAGACTAAATTGAATTAAAAATTCATTTGGGGAAGAGTTGATGAAGGGGGTAAATCATAAAACACACAACAATAGAAATTGTACATAGAAAATAGAACTTTCTTTATTGATTTGGACAACTTATTACATTACAGAAGCTCAAATACAATCAGAGGAATCAACCCTCCATAGGCTGCAACACATTACAACGTCCTATCATGAGACTCTAGAATCATCTACCTTCTGTAACCCCAAATCAGCTAGGGTTTTTATTTTCCCACCTATTCTTGACTCTACACTTCCCCCTTAACTCTACTACTGCCCAGGGTTCCCAAAAATGGTTATTAATAGCCTTTTTGGTGGCCAACAACCTAATTTCAAAATTTGCTTCTCCCTCCAAAAATAGGTCAAATTCTGGGAGCCAACTTTTGATCCGGGTGTCTGATTGATGAACCATTTTATGTGTCAGAAATCTCACGGAGTGCTCTACGTGCTAAGAACCTGCTTTGCTAGTTCTGACATTTTTGAGCTCGTACGAGGCTGTTTAGTGCCTCAAACATGAGTTTGAATAATTTTTAGGCATTTTTCAGGAAACAGAAACTTTAATATCTCTCAGCTCGCAAATGATCTTTGCGTGATTCCTTTTCCAAAGGCCTTATTTTTTAGTTATGAAGCTTCCTGTAAATTTTCACTTCATTCCGTGCCCAAATTCAAACATTCTAAAAATAATAGGTTGTTATTTTTAGTAGTTTGGAAAAACTAAAAGTTGTACATTATTCAAGCGATTATGGAACCAGAACCACAAATTTTGAAAAGAAATGGAAAGAACATCAACAATTTTAAAATACATCTTTTTTTAGGTGATGCAAGATTGCCCTTACACCACTGGATGCTTGTGCATCAGACACCCAAGGTAATTTGAGAAGTGACCCTGTCACGTCTCAGGTGTTTGTGTGACGAAAACTAAAATGGTCAACCTCTGCCTTAGACAACCAAGAAGAATCTGCAACAGGCCTTCCTTTCCATTTCACCAGGTATTCTTCATATTGCTTGTTCTGAGTACTTCTTCCCACACGGCTATCCAAGATCACTTCTATCTCCTATGTTGAAGTAGATGCCGGAATACTCCACTGTTCTTCTGTTGCTCCATCCTCTATTCCACATTCATGATATTCTGATAAATCAGCAATGTTGAAAATAGGGGAAATGTTGATCCCACTCGGCAACTCTACCTCATATGCATTTCCTGAATCATGTTTCCTCAAATCTTTGCATGGTCCAAATTTCTTCATTTTCAGCTTATTGTATGTTCCAATTAGGAACCTTTCTTTTCTCAAGTGAACCATGACTTCATCTCCTACCTAGAATTCCTTATATCTCCTCTTCTGATCTGCCTTGGCCTTGTACTGAATATTCATCTTATTAATGTGCTTTGTCACCTCTTCATGCAAATTCTTCAGATGTTCTGCAAAGTCTTCAGCTTCAGCACTTGTCTTTTCTCCTTTGTCTAGTTTTCTTAACTTAGAAGCATTTCTTGGGCTATTGCCATATACAATCTAGAATGGTGATTTACCAATACTCATATTGATAGAATTGTTGTAAGCAAATTCAGCCTGTGGTAAAATCAAATCCCATCCCTTGGGCTTATCTCCTACTAAGCATCGTAGCAGGTTACCCAAACTCCTATTCACCACTTCTGTCTGTCCATCAGTCTGTGGATAGTGTGCAGAATTAAACTTTAAATTTGTTTTCAACTTCTTCCACAATGTCCTCTAGAAATAACCAACAAAATTAGTATCTCGATCTGAAACTATGCTCTTTGGTAGACCATGTAATCTCACCACCTCCCTAAAAAATAACTCTACAATATGAACATCATTGGTCTTCTTGCAAGGAATAAAATGTGCCATCATCAAGAATCTGTCCACCACCACAAAAATGGAATCATGTCCTCTTTGTGTCCTTGGTAAACCAAAAAGAAAATCCATACTAATATCATCCCATGGCTTCTCTGGTACAGGTAGTGGATGATATAGACCTGTATTCTGACTTGCTCCTTTCACCATCTGACATACTCTGAAACTCTGCACAAATTTCCTCACATCCTGCTGCAACTGTGGCCAATAATAATTTTTACCAACAATGGCAATGGTCTTATCTCGACCAAAGTGTCTAGCCAATCGTCTACTATGCTTCTCCTTAATCAGGTTCTCTCTCATGGAACTCCTTGGAATGCACAACTGGCTTCCTCTAAACAACATGCCATCTTGGATTATGAAATCCAACTATTTTGTCTTGTCCAAAGTAACATGTTCCAAACAAGCTTTCCATGCCTCTGCAAAATATGGATCTTCAGGATACAAACTTTTGAGCTCATCAAACCCAACAACCTTTATCTTCATTTCTGTCAACAAATTTTACCTTCTACTCAAGGCATCTACAACTCTATTGGACTTCCCACTCCTGTGCTTCAAAACAAAAGTATAACTCTGCAAAAACTCAACCCATTTTAAGTGCCTTTGATTTAACTTTCCTTGACTATTAAGATACTACAAAGCCTGATGATCAGTATATAAAACACACTCTTTTGGCAACAAATAATGTCTCCTTTTCTTCAAAGCCTAAACTATTGCATAAAACTCCTGATCATAAACATAATACTTTTTCTTGGCATCATTAAGTTTCTCACTAAAATAGGCAATGGGCTTACCTTCTTGACTCAAAACAGCTCCTATACCACTACCACTAGCATCACAATCTACCTGAAATACCTTATTGAAATATGGAAGTGCCAAAATAGGTTGTTCTATGACTTTCTACTTCAATGTATCAAAGATTTTATCTACTCCTTTAGTCCATCTAAACTCTTTTCTATCCCCTCTCATTGTCTCAGTTAGGGGTGCATAAATGCTACTAAAATTTCTAATAAACTTTATCTAAAAACTTGCCAAACCATGAAAAGATCGTACCTCCATGGCACTCCTTGGTGTAGGCAATTCAATGATAGCCCTTACTTTTTCTGGGTCCATCGTAAGACCTTCCTTTGAGACAACAAATCCCAGGTATACCAACTCCTTCTTTGCAAAGCTACAATTCTTTAGATTGATCAACAACTTCTCCTCCCTCAGCTTCTCCAAAACTCTTCTGATATGCATCATATGCTCATCCCAAGTCTTTCTAAAAATCAAAATATCATCTAAATAAACAATAACAAAACTTCCCAAAAATTCTTAGTACCTTGTTCATGAGTCACATGAATGTGCTTGGTGCATTGGTTAGCCCAAATGGAATGACTAACCACTCATACAAACCCTCCTTTGTCTTGAAGGTTGTATTTCATTCATCTTCTTTTCTGATGCAGATATGGTGATACCCACTCTTCAAGTCAATTTTTGTGAAGTACTTGGCTCCACTCAAACAGTCCATTATGTCATCCATTCTTGGCAATGGAAACCTATGCTTGATCGTGATCTTATTGATGGCTTGAGAGTCTGTACACATTCTCCAATCTCCATCTTTCTTTTGTGCTAGTACTGCAGGTACCGCACATGGACTTAGGCTCTCTCTTATTAGCCCCTTCCTTAACAGCTCTTGAACTTGTCTGTTTAGCTCTTCACTCTCTATAGGGGTCATTCTGTGGGCTTCCTTATTCAACAAACTAGCTCCTGGTATCAAATCCATTTAATGACTTATCTTCATCACCGGTGGTAAACCTTCTGGTACATTATCAGAGATAATATCCTAAAATTCTTCCAACATATCTAAGACTTTTATTGGTACATCTTCACATTTTTCTTGACTAATCTTAGGAATCAATGCAAAGCAATGACGCTCATGCTTCATACCCTCCAAAAATTTTCTACCATCTACCAAGAAAATTCTAGCAGTACTACATACCTTTTCTTCCACCTCCTTCAAGGGCTTCAACTTATGATGAACTCCATCCTTTTTTAGGGAGTATGTGTTTGCACGGCCATCATGGATCATCACTCCTATCATACTGTCATGGCCTCCCCAATAACATATGACATGATCCATTGGTATGATGTCACACATCACCTCATCATGGTAGTCACCAATCTTGAACTTCACTAAACATTGCTCATTGACCAGAGCTCTATGGTCCTTCTGCAACCATGCAATCTGATATAGATGTGGATGCTTTCTTCTTGTCAACTTCAACTTGTCAACTATCTCCTCTGAAACCAGATTATCAATGCTTCCACTATCAATAATAATATCACAACACTTACCTTCACATTTGCACCTTGTGCGGAATAAACTCTTCCTCTGATTGGGTTCTTTCTCCTCATTCAACAAAGTTCTTCTGACAACTAGGGTTTATCCCCTTTTTGCATTTTCAGAATGCTCAAACTACGCATCTTCATCTACATGTGCAACTTGTGCATTACCTTCAAGTCTTCTATTTGTCCTTCCTTGATATTGCAGACACTCGTATGCTCAATGCCCTTCTTCTCCACATTGGAAACAAGTTCCTCTGAAACCTCCTCTTCCAGGTCCTTGCCTAGGTCGACCTCTTCCTATTCCTCTTTGCTCACCATTGTTCTAGTCATGAGGGCGGTAGGTATTATCTCCTCTTTGATTCTGATTGGTGCCAACTTCTTCACTTTTCTTTTGATCTTCATTATGGCCTCCATAGGGTCTTCCACTAGTCCTTCCGCCTTGACCTCTTCCCCTTTGTTTGTTGTCGAATCTTTTATTTAGCTTCTCTTCCACCTTCAGGGAAAATTGGTATGCATCTTCTATGGTGGTCATTCTGACAAGGCTTCGCTCCCCTTGAATACTTGGCCTCAACCCATTAATGTAGTGGGCTACCTTCTCCTTGTTGGCCTCTGCATGGCCTGTCCTGATAGTAATCTTATAAAACTCTTCTGTATACTCCTTAACAGACTTGTTACCTTATTTCAGTCCTTGTAGCTTCTTCAGCAACTCCATCTCATAGTCCACAGGAATGAACTACTTCTTCACTTTCTCCACCATCTGATCCCATCTGGTGAGCTTTCCTTTTCCTCTTCTATTCCTCTCTAACTGGACCTCCTTCCGCCAAATACTGGTGTGGCCCTTCAACTTTGTTTTTGTAAATTTGACCCGATCTGGGTCTTCTACATCTTCATACTCAAAATACTCCTCCATGTCATTGATCCAATCAATAAGTTGTTATGGATTGAAATCTCTAGAATATGTAGAAACTTTGATCTTGGGACTTTTTCCAATCTTTGAAATAGCCCTTAACAACCTAACTTCTACAGGATCTCTTGCAACTTCTTGTTTTTCCTTGGATAGCTCTTCTTCAGCTTCATCCTCACTTTTTTCTCTTGTTCTTGGATCAAATCCTCTTCATAGCTCCTCTTGCAATGCATCGATTTACCTTTGTAGGGCTCTAAACCCCTCTTCCGTCAAAGCACTCCTCCCAATACGATTTCTTCATGGAGGCATCTTGATCTCCATAGCAAACCAACAACCTCAGGTCCTGGTGCAAATTGCCTCATGGTCGGTGATCAGTTTACACACTCAGGAACCCTTGCTCTGATACCACTTGATGAAGAGGGTAAATCATAAAAGACACAACAATAGAAATTGTACATAGAAAATAGAATTTTCTTTATTGATTTGCACAACTTATTACATTACAGAAGCTCAAATACAATCAGAAGAATCAACTCTCCATAGGCTGCAACACATTACAACTTCCTATCACCAGACTTTGGAATCATCTACCTTCTGTAACGCCAAATCAGCTAGGGTTTCTATTTTCTTGCCTATTCTTGACTCTACACTTCCCCTTAACTCTACTACTGCCTAGGGTTCCCAAAAATAGTTATTAATAACCTTTTTGGTGGCCAACAACCTAATTTCAAAATTTGCTTCTCCCTCCAAAAATAGGTCAACTTCCGGGAGCCATAACTTTTGATCTGGGTGTCCGATTGACGAATCATTTTATGCATCAGAAAGCCTGCAAAGTGCTCTATTCACTAAGAACCCGCTATGTCGGTTCCGATCATTTTCAGGCCCGTACGGGGCCATTTAGCGCCTCAAACCTGAGTTTAAATAATTTTCAAGTGTTTTTCTGGAAACAAAAACTTTAATAACTTTCAGCTCACAAATAATCTTTGCATGATTCCTTCGCCAAAGGTCTTATTTTTTAGTTATGAAGCTTCCTGTAAATTTTCACTTCATTTCGTGCCCAAATGCAAACTTTCTAAAAATAGCAAGTTGCTATTTTTAGCAGTTTAGAAAAACTGAAAGTTCTATATCATTATTCAAGCGATTATGGAACCAGAACCACAAATTTTGAAAAGAAATAGAAAGAACATCAACAATTTTGAAACACATCTTTTTTTGGGTGATGCAAGATTGTCCTTACACCACTGGATGCTCCTACATCAAGAGTGGATATTAATGAGTTATGACATGTGTAAGGGGTGTAAGAGGCATTAAATGTGATGTTGGACATATGTATAAAAATTAATTTATCTGGGATATATTTCAATTTTTTATTTGTGGGATGTGGGGAGGAGTGTAAATCAACGTTTGACCATTTTAATTAGGGTGATTAGCCTAATTAATATGGCTTGAAAAAAATAGGGAATGGGTTAATGGGAAGTTAAGATTAATTAAATAAGGTTTTATTTAATTAATCCTAGGTCTAGGGTTATGTAGGTTAGGCTAGGTAATTAAATAATAGATATTTAATTAACTAGGATAGGAATAGGTTGATTAATATGCTGAATTAATTAGATAAACATGATTTACCTAATTAATTGGATTTAGTGAAAATGTGGAATTAACCAAATAAATATTGTATATTTATTGAATTAATTGGGTAAGGTTGGACTATTGAATTAATTAAATTAATCCAATTGTAGGGGATAAAATGATGAAAAATTAGGTGATGAAGGGATAATCAATTAAATAAAAATTTAATTAATTTATTAGAAGGGAAATTGGCATGTTTAGGGATGTTGGGAGTTGGTTTGGTAATGGAGACATTTTTAGGTGTTTACAGATCCATTTGCCTAATCTTCCCCTCCATTACTAGTGCTTCTCTTGTTTTGAGTCTATTGGCAGCACTTTGAGGCATTTCCTAAAGACTAATTCATCTACAAATCTAAGTTTTACTCACACTACTTATGCTCAAATTGCGGATAGTGATATTTCCAAGGCCCTTCTTGTAGATGTTATCTTACAAGTGGTTGATAGGTCTTGGGTCCAACCTCTCAACTATAAGGGCCTTCCTTTTTGATGTCGTTGGTGCTTCTCAACTGGTCACTTGGCTTCAACTTGCCCCTACTCTAATCGTAAAGCCTTGGGCACTACTTCTTGGCAATAGAATTCTCTTCGCATGTGCCTTACTATTGTTCATATCATTGATGACTCTTTGCTAGTTAAGGATGCTCCCATGGTGCCTCCATCGACTACATCTAATGATGTTCTAGAACTCTTAGTTCTTATTGAGCAAGTTGCCTTTGTCAAGTCTCTTATTGAATGTGTTGATCCCGCTCAACATGCTCCTATAGTGGCTGATCCTGCCCTTCCTGTGTGTCCTATTTTATAGGCCTCAGCTTCCTGGTTCTTGTCCATGGTCGACTTTTCCTTCTTAGTTCATTGCTTCTCTAGATAGGCATTGACATTCCTCTCTTGTTTGTTCAATGTATGATGTTGAAGGGGGATGAAGGTGATGTCTCCTCTTTCACCTTGCTTTGTAGAGGATGGTAGCATTGTGTTATGGACTCCTATTCAAATAAGGAAGAAGTGTCTTCTGAAACATGTATCTAATTCTTGCACTTGGATCAAAGGTGTGAGATTTCTAGGGTAGGGTTTGAGGTAGTGTAGTCATTTGGTCCTCCTTTCTTATGAAGCTAATGTTTTGTTGTAGCTTCACTTCTTTTTGCCTTTCTTTTAGGATGTTTTTCAATGGATCTTATGTCTTATCCCACAACTGTTGAAAGGTTGGTTAAGGCCCTTTCAAAAACCCCACCTTTACCCCATAACAAAACCATATGTATTGATTTTTAAAAAATTAAATTTATTTATGATAAATTATCATTATTAGAGATAACAAAATTACTAAATAATATTTAAAACTATAATTATAGAATTATAGTTTTAAATATTATAATTATGGAGGAATCAACCCTCCATAGGCTGCAACACATTACAACTTCCTATCACCAGACTTTGGAATCATCTACCTTATGTAACCCCAAATCAGCTAGGGTTTCTACTTTCCTACCTATTCTTGACTCTACACTTCCCCCTTAACTCTACTACTGCCTAGGGTTCCCAAAAATAGTTATTATCAACCTTTTTGGTGGCCAACAACCTAATTTCAAAATATGCTTCTCTCTCCAAAAATAGGTCAACTTCCAGGAGCCATAACTTTTGATCCGGGTGTCCAATTGACAAATCATTTTATGCGTCAGAAAGCTTACGAAGTGCTCTATGTGCTAAGAACCTGCTATGTGGTTCCGATCATTTTTAGGCCCGTACGGGGCCATTTAGTGCCTCAAACCTGAGTTTAAATAATTTTCAAGTGTTTTTCTGGAAACAAAAACTTTAATATCTTTCAGCTCACAAATAATCTTTGCGTGATTCCTTTGCCAAAGGTCTTATTTTTTAGTTATGAAGCTTCCTATAAATTTTTACTTCATTTCGTGCCCAAATGCAAACTTTCTAAAAATAGTAGGTTGCTATTTTTAGCAGTTTGGAAAAATTGAAAGTTCTACATCATTATTCAAGCGATTATGGAACCAGAACCACAAATTTTGAAAATAAATAGAAAGAACAACAATTTTGAAACACATCTCTTTTTGGGTGATGCAAGATTGTCCTTACACCACTGGATGCTTCTACATCAAGAGTGGATATTAATGAGTTATGACATGTGTAAGGGGTGTAAGAGGCATTAAATGTGATGTTGGACACATGTATAAAAATTAATTTATATGGGATATATTTCAATTTTTTATTTGTGGGATGTGGGGAGGAGTGTAAATCAACGTTTGACCATTTTAATTAGGGTGATTAGCCTCATTAATATGGCTTGAAAAAAATAGGGAATGGGTTAATGGGAGGTTAAGATTAATTAAATAAGGTTTTATTTAATTAATCCTAGGTCTAGGGTTATGTAAGCTAGGCTAGGTAATTAAATAATAGATATTTAATTAACTAGGATAGGAATAGGTTGATTAATATGCTGAATTAATTAGATAAACATGATTTACCTAATTAATTAGATTTAGTGAAAATGTGGAATTAACCAAATAAATATTATATATTTATTTAATTAATTGGTTAAGGTTGGACTATTGAATTAATTAAATTAATCCTATTGTAGGGGATAAAATGATGAAAAATTAGGTGATGAAGGGATAATTAATTAAATAAAAATTTAATTAATTGATTAGAAGGGAAATTGGCATGTTTAGGGAGGTTGGGAGTCGGTTTGGTGATGGAGACATTTTTAGGTGTTTACAGATCCATTTGCCTAATCTTCCCCTCCATTACTAGTGCTTCTCTTGTTTTGAGTCTATTGGCAACACTTTGAGGCATTTCCTAAAGACTAATTCATCTACAAATCTAAGTTTTACTCACACTACTTATGCTCAAATTGTGGACAATGATATTTCCAAGGCCCTTCTTGTAGATGTTATCTTACAAGTGGTTGATAGGTCTTAGGTCCAACCTCTCAACTATGAGGGCCTTCCTTTTTGATGTCGTTGGTGCTTCTCAACTGGTCACTTGGCTTCAACTTGCCCCTACTCTAATCGTAAAGCCTCGGGCACTACTTCTTGGCTATAGAATTCTCTTCGCATGTGCCTTACTATTGTTCATATCATTGATGACTCTTTGCTAGTTAAGGATGCTCCCATGGTGCCTCCATCGACTACATCCAATGATGTTCTAGAACTCTCAGTTCCTATTGAGCAAGTTGCCTTTGTCAAGTCTCTTATTGAATGTGTTGATCTTGCTCAACATGTTCCTATAGTGGCTGATCCTGCCCTTCCTATGTGTCCTATTTTTTAGGCCTTAGCTTCTTAGTTCTTGTCCATGGTCAACTTTTCCTTCTTAGTTCATTGCTTCTCTAGACAGGCATTGACATTCCTCTCCTGTTTGTTCAATGTATGATGTTGAAGGGGGATGAAAGTGATGTCTCCTCTTTCACCTTGCTTTGTAGAGGATGGTAGCATTGTGTTATGGACTACTATTCAAAGAAGGAAGAAGTGTCTTCTGAAACATGTATCTAATTCTTGCACTTGGATCAAAGGTGTGAGATTTCTAGGGTAGGGTTTGAGGTAGTGTAGTCCTTTGGTCCTCCTTTCTTATGAAGCTAATGTTTTGTTGTAGCTTCACTTCTTTTTGCCTTTCTTTTAGGATGTTTTTCAATGGATCTTATGTCTTATCCCACAACTGTTGAAAGGTTGGTTAAGGCCCTTTCAAAAACCCCACCTTTACCCCATAACAAAAACTATATGTATTGATTTTAAAAAAAATAAATTTATTTATGATAAATTATCATTATTAGAGATAACAAAATTACTAAATAATATTTAAAACTATAATTATAGAATTCAACAACTAATATTTAACTTCAATATTTCCCAAACACACTCTTTCTAAACTAAGAGACATGAAATGTTGAGAAACAAAGTATGACCATTACACTTTAGGAAAAAATATATAAAAAGAAAGTGTAATATATAAAATAAATAAATAAACATTAACATATATAAAATTATATGTAAAAAACATTTTCAATGTATATATGTATGTATACATATATACATACATATAAAACATGCAATTTATTTTTATCTATATATTGTAACTTTATTTCTTATAATTTATATTCATATGTAACAATTAGTATAGATATCTTAAATAAAACTATCTAAAAAATGTTGAGTGATAACAATTTGAAGTTATTTTATTTACTTTGAGTTATTTTATTTTACATTACTTGACTATTTTATTTACTATATACATTTATATATAAATTTTATTGTAAAAAGTATAGTTTAGTTATAAAATTTCATTTATGTTTGTTATTTTGGATTTAGTATATTAACTATTAATATTTTGAAATGTAAATCGCTGTCAAATTTAATGTGAAAGGTAAAAGATTTTCACCCCTTGCTACCATTGTAGAATGCCTCTCCACATTAATTATAAAAATTAAATTAAATTTTCTAATTAATTATAATTACTTTAAAAATAACAAAATTACCCAATAATAGTTAAAACAAGAATTATACAATTGAATAGTCAATGTTTAATTTGATTAAAAGAGGTGAAACGTTGGGAAATGAGGTGCGACCATTTACATTTTATAAATAGGTAGGAAGGGAAATGAGATTACATAGAAGATGAACAAGATGCCGGACAATCAATTCAAAGTTCTCCACATTACAAATATCAACCATCAATTTACTGAGGTAAGCAATATTAGTTATTTTAAATTCTTATTTATAATCTAATAATTTTAATTTATATTCTATTTTAGTTATTTTATTTTTAAATTTGATTTTTTAAAATATTCTTTAAATACTATTTAATTAGATAACTCAAAAAATTTAATATAAATTTATATTTTTAATTAATCTTAAAACAAATTTTAAAAGATAAGTATGTAATCCAGATCATAAGTTTTCTCTTTTAAGCAAAGAAATACACACAATTAATTTTAAAAACACTTCTTTTTAATTTTATATAATGTGAAAAGCTCATGCCTACTATCTTAATATAATTTCACTTCTAAACATTTAATAAAATTAAAAATTTTACAATTTAAAATGTATTGTAGATATTCTATTTTACATTATATTAATGAAATAATAAAAATACATTTAACTACATTTATATATTTTTATGCATGTAATATTTTGGTTGTGACCAAAATTATATTACAATATAGAGTTTGTAAACTATTTAAATAAATTAAATGAATTAAATATAGTAAATGTAATGTGAAAAAAAATAAATTGTTTTATAATAATAAATGTTAAACTTGTAATGACCAATAAAATAAAATATTAAATTTACATCCATAACTTTTGATAAAATAATTGATTAAAATAAATAAATATAATTAAATAGTAATAATTTTTTAAATATAAATTTATATACAGTATAACTCATATTTTAGATATTTTATTAAAAATCATAAAATTGATTTAAATTAATCTAAACTATATATGTTATGAAAATTGTAGCACATATTTTTTATAGATGTAATATGAAAATTAATAAATTATTTTATAATAATAAATGGTAAATTTATAATGATCCATAAAATAAAATATTAAATTTACATCCATAACTTTTAATAAAATAATTAATTAAAACAAATAAATATAATTAATTAGCAATAAAAATTTTAAATATAAGTTTATATACATTATAACTCATATTAAACATTTTATTAAAAATCATTAAACTGATTTAAATTAATCTAAATAATATTTGTTATGGAAATTGTAACACATATTTTTTATTATTATATTACAATAAATTATATTTAACAAATATTGATTTCAATTAATTACTTAAAAAAACATAGTTTATAATTAATAATACAATATTATAAAACCTAAAAATTTTCTTTTACCTTTAAAAACAAAATCTCATAAATAAAATGGTCTATATAAACCAATTAAATTATGATATAAATTATATTACACGAAGAATTTATAATATAAATTAATATTACAGGAAGAATTTCTAAATCGAATTCAGAGATTTGGCAATATATACAGATATAAATGGAAGAAGCTGCCAAATTTGGAAAATGAGGTTTGCCTTCTTTTGCTTAATTTTAATAAGAATATGTTTTTTCTTAATAATGCTAAATCTCATATGACTATCTCCACTATACTAGGCTTGGGTGGAAATGAAAAGTGAATGTGCTGAAAGTGCTGTATATAACATCCATAAGGAATCATCCAGGTAAATTCAAACTTTATTACATATTGATATATTTCAAAGCTTAGGTGCCATAGAGAAGAATAAAAATTTAACTGTTCTAATTTTTAAAATTAGTGTCTCCCTTTTTGTCATTATTAATGTTTATTTTCTAATTGAATTTAGAGTTATGGATCTTAGTTAGAAAAAAAAAATAACTTATTCAAGTTTTTTTAAGATGATTATAGGGTGAATCTCTAAATGGGATTCACATCGTTTAGATAATATTAAAATATTATATCTATAGAGATAATAATATAAATAAATAAAATGATGTAATATTAAATGCTTTCATCATTATTGATGTTTTGTGAAGTTAACTTTTTTCTTCAACCATCCTAGTGTCATTATTAGGTGTTTAGTCATCTCCGCCCTTGCCTACTTTTTTAGGAAGTATTTGATAGATCTTCCAGTCTTCACAACCCTCTTGTTGTCTTGATGTGGAGAATGGGTTTGTAAGAGGACCTACATGCAGCAGAAATCCACATTTGATTGTTGGCCTCTACCTCCACCCTTTTCCTTCTATACTTGCATCTCTTCCACCACACAAACCAGTGACATGAACCTTGTCTCCATCTCATAAAAAGATGCCATTAAAACTAACCCATAGTGTTCACAACCTATACTAGGAAACAAAGGCACATGGTAAAATGCCACCACATCTAAGGCTTTCTCTAGTCCTCATTTGTATTACTTCCTAACATATGCGTAGGCCATTTTCATTATTTGTTCCTTGTTACTAATATACTTTGTCATCATACAAAAAATCATGGAGGCCAAGTCAAAATTTACTCCTTTATAATTCTATTTCCATAGTTTGCTTGTAAGATGTTTAGAATTGCTTGATCAATTGCCTTAAACTTAAATTTTAATAAAAACATTCTTTAATCTAACATCTATGATGTGGCCCTAAAAGGCCATTTCCTTCTTTTTTACTATGAGTGAAACTTGGGCGTAATTTGTATAAGGTTGATTACTACAAAAGAACCAAAAGCTTACAACAATTGGCAGGTAGCGAGGTGAATGACGAATGTTAGGCTAGGTGGCTATTTCATGAAGAAGGCCTCACCCATGTGTGGTATACACCCATTGACAATTTGATAAGTGGAAATCCTTTCTCCAAAGGAGAAATCAAGTGATAATATTATTGGGAAGTTGTTAGGATCTATCACATTTTTTAAAGCCTTTGCCAACTCATCATGCAATAGAGTGGGTCATGAAAGGAATGGGCATTTTTTGAATTTATCGTGTGTGTTTTAAGTTGTTTGGTGCATTGGAGTATCTAATAACACCAAAGCCTATAATCTTGACCATTTATTTTCCATGTGGTCTATGACTTAATTCCTTGGACTCATTAATTGCCTTATTTGTCAGTCGATCTTTTGCTTTGTTTTCTTCTTTGAAGTAATGGCTAGTAAAAAATGAGTCTAGATTCTCCAATAGAGGCCAAACAACTCTTAGAGTGCTCTCTAGTTCCTAGTTTGGGAAGCCTTTGTTTTGGTGACATTTAATATGACTATCAAATTGCCTTTAATTATGGTGTGTTTAATGCCTTCCTAGAGGGTCATTTGTCCCAATATAAAATCTCAAGGCTTCATTTCATTGTTGGCTATTGGATGAAGCTTCTTTGTGGCCACAATGTGACCCATAAAATCTTTGATAATGCATCTAGATAGGCCCAAGTTGCCTCTTAAGGCACCATCAAAATTTAATTTTAGGGAGTCCACCTTGCTTTTTTCCTAATTTAAAAAAAAATCAACTGACCCATGAATAAAACTATAATATTAATATTTTCTTTTTAATTTAATTTGATTTAATAAGAAGAAGAATTTAGAAGATTAATGTAAATTTAATTGTTTGTTTTTATAAATTAGCAAAATAGATTTAAAATTTTATTGAAATATAATAAATTTTTAAAATTTCAAAGAAAATTATATTCATTTTCTAACCTTTTTAAAAATATAAATATTAAAAAAATTTATTATTGTTATTAGTTTGTCTCAAATGCTTTATCTTAAAATGTTATAACTTTATTCTAGAAAAGAGTATAGAAGTTGAATAAAAAAAACTTGTTAATATAAAATAAATGATATTATAAAACGTAAACAAATAAAAATATAAATATAATTTAGAATTTCTAAACCCTGTAATGGCTCATTTCTAATGTTTTTAATAAAAATAATAAATTAAATTTTTCATTGTATTTGAAATATAATATTTTTTATGTTTAATTTTAGATAATTAATTGTTTGCAGGGACTCCTCTATGTTAAAAGTGGAAGCCCCTTGTATGAAAAATCTCAGCAATTCGATCATTGACTTATTGCATAGAGATAATAATTGGAAGGTGACTTTTGAAATTAATTTTTTTTTATCTCTCCTTTTTATGTGCAGTAGGATACAACTAACGGAGTGTTTTAAGAGTAAGCATAGGCAAGATAAAGTCCCAAGTAACAATCGTTTAATGTAATGTAGGATACAACTACAAGGAATGTTTTAAAAGTAAGCATAAGCAAAATAAAGTTTCGAGTAACAATACCTGCTCTTCATCATTTGTTTGGGAGCTATGGGAATATATCTTTCATTGCTATAGTGGGACCTAAGCCTTTTGGTAAATTATTCACTACAAAATATAATATTTTTCTTTATAATTCTAAATTATATAAAAAAACAATTATAAGCATATTTTAATCTTTCTCATTTATTTCTAAAGATTTTATTTTTTATTTATGGACTCTTGATGGATTTGCAGATAAGACATTTGTGGTTCTTCAAGCCTTGGTACAATATAAACATAGTGAACAAGCACGTGTTGCATTAGATAATTTGAATGTAAGAGGTTATAAATAGTTACATAGACTCTTTGACATTTATAAAGTCTATATTTATTTTGTTTTAGATTTTTTTTTTTTTTTAAAGAATTTTGTTTTAGATTTAAATTAAGTGAAATCAACCAATTTAATTTATTTAAATAATTTTTAATTTAATAATACTATATTTAAAATAATGTTTTTAATATTTCATGTATTTGATTTTTAATTAAATTGATTATTTATTAAAAAATTATCAAAATTTTAATAGTTATTTTATTTTTATTTTCAATTAATTTTATATAATATATAATATTATATTTATTTGATTTAAATTAATATATAGTAATGTAATTATACAATTAATATTATTTTTTAATAAAAATAAATGATTTATTAATTATAAAGTTAAAATTATAGAAAATACAACCCCTTGGGATATATGAAGTATAGAAGGATAGGTGTATAAAGAGTGAACTAGATTAACAAAACCACCAAAAGAATCTCTAAATCCAACTATCTTTGTTTACCAAATTTTCTTTTCACTTTAATTGTTTAAATGCAACCATCATTGTTTCCCAAATTTTCTTTTCACTTTAATTGTTTAATCCAAGGTGGATTGTTTGCCCATGACTATGTTTTTGGAAGTCTCTTTGCGCCTTAATTTAGCATGAAAAATGCTAAATGCTTTTCTTTGGGTGAAGCCCATGTCTTACACTACTTTTTGGCTAATGATAGGGGAAGCTAAGGTAGTATCTTCTTCCACCACTTTACCATAAACTAGAAGAGGTACTAAACATTCTACTTCCATCTTCATTAGGTAATGTCTCCTCTTTATGTAATGTTGTCTCTTCTAGAATTGTCACCTCTTCAAATGCTTTATTCGTAGAAGCAACCAAATTTTTCATAGGAGCCACATCTACGGAAAAGACATAAAGGGGTTGGAGGAAGAGGGGTCTTTAACAAAATCATCCATACTTCCTTTGTTCTTGTTACTTTTCTTACTAGCTTTTTGGAAGTTAATGTTTTGACACTCTCTAGATTTAGACTTTTAGGGCAATTTATTTGGAAATGTCCATGCTCATGATAGAAATTGTATTTAAAAGGTATATGCTCATAGTCAATCCTTTGAGTGTGAAAAAGATCTTTTAGTTTCATATTAATGGATTTGGGAAGCCCATTAAGAAGACCAATTTCCACAAAAATATTTGTAACTGAAAAATGCTTTTCTTTGGGTGAAGCCCATGTCTTACATGTCACAATAGCATTTCCTATTTCATTTAGTGCTTCCTCATTCCATAAAAACAAAGGAATAAAGAGAAGTCAGATTACCTAGACCAACACTTGAGAGAGTGTTTCTTTTGTCTGATCAAAATTAGGTGCCCAATTATTGAGGAATAGATAGTGGGATCCCAAAAATAAAGTATCTCTCCTCTTTGATATAGAAGGTCACAATGAAAAACCCTTCCCACACAATGAAATGTCAATAGCTCCTTGGACCTTTAGTTTTTAGTCTCTATCAACCTAGTTTTATAGTGACTTTTAAGAGGACCATACCCCTATAAACTTGCCCACCAAAGCATGCTCAAAATATTTACAAATTAGGTCTATTGATTCACCCTAAGGAATTATACATAAGGAATATCATCCTAACATTTTCCCATACAAATAATTTTATTGCTCTACCCAAGCTTAAGGAAGTTTGTTGTAGTAGAAACATTCAGATCCAAAGTTGGAATCCTTTTGGTGCCTACTCCAATAATATTTCTATATGGATATGGAGCCATATAGGTAGATCAACTAGAAAACATAGAAAATGTAAAGAATATGCCACAAATAATAGATCTCTCCAATATAGATGCTAAGGAATTTAAAAATAAAAAGTCCCATGAATTCTCCCCACAAACTTAGCCATGTAGAGCCACAATATTTAGAACATACAAAGTGGTGAGATATCTCAATCGAGCTAGGTGGCCACATAGCTACAACTAAAACCCTAAATCATTCTTACAAAACATCTTTTCCCACCTTCAATCTGCCCATACAATCAATATCATTACAATTATATTTACATAATTTTAAAAATTTTAAATAATATTATTGAAATTAATTTTTTATAAATTTTATTAAAATTATACAAATAATATTATTCTGATACTATTTCTAAAATATATTGTTTTGTACTGTTAATTTCAATTTTATACAACTCTTTCTAGACTCTCACTTTTATAACATACATAAGTATTATTGTTGCTTTTTTGCTTTGTAGTTTATAAATAACTTTAGTATAATATTCTCATAAACAATATTAATTTTCTACTTTCTCAGGGAAAATATGTCTATAACCAAGAGTTTGGTTGCGAGCTAAAAATAGAATTAACCAAGTAAGCCTTTGAAAAGATCAAATTATGTAGAAACCATTTATTTATGTTTACTCTAACAATTTTCATTTGTTTGTTGTAGCCTTAGTAACCTACATGGGAGCATTAACAATCAGTTACATCAAAAAACATAGGTTTGTTTTTCTATTTTTTTACTTATAGAAATGAAATGAAATTTCTATAGTTTTTAAATTAAAATAAATATATATATGAAAGGAATCAAGGTATGCAAAAACTCTTCTTGCACTAAACTTTTGAGGAGAATGTTGTGCAAATCTCAATCTTTTAACAATTACAGAAAGTAGAAACACATATAAACATAAAATAAATAATATACCATAACATAGGTGTATGTGGGGAAATCAGAGAAACCCCACACTCCAAATCAACTCAATGTATTATTTAGTAAGAAACATAGTTATAATGCACTTGTAGAGAATGTCTTCACAAGAGTATCACCAACCATAAATTTGGAGGAATTCAACATAACAATACCTACAAAACTCACTATCAAACCTCCATCTTAGGCACCCAATAAATATGAGATACAATACATGAATCCATCAAATGGTAATTAGAAAATCATGAGCTAAAGCCATCCAAAATAGTGGCATCCAAATCCTTCGTTAGAAATACAACACCCAAATTCCCAGATAAGTCCATAGGCTAAGAATAACACTCCTTCCACTTGTCATAACTCACTCACCAAATTGGATGTTCTATTTTGGATCCATTCTTTGCATCCAAAAATTCCTTATGACATGTCACAATTCATATCATAAGTTGGTCAACAAGTGTAACTCTCTCTTACAACTCTTTTATGTATCCTAGATGTTTTTATATTTCCAATGTAGGAGGCCCAACTTTTAGAGGCTATAACTTTTGATCTGAGAGGTAATTGGACCCATTTTTTTTAAATTGTAAAGCTCGAAGAGGTCCATGTGACAAGAACTTGGGAATTGGTGTTGAACAACCCAAAATTTAAATATTCTAACCAAAAACCAATTTTATAGCCCATAATTGAGTTTTTCTATTTTATAACTTGAAAAATAGACTTTTTGTAATCTTAACATTAGAAACAAGATTGATACATCTTTCCTAACAATACAACAATAGATAAATTAATTGTATATTGATTAGAGAGTTTATTTTTGGGTGACAACATAAATGTGTCACTTTTTGGCTTAAGTTGACCACACAAATCAATATTTTTATAAATTTTCTATTTTCTCTCAATTATAGTGAGAAAACCATTAATAATTGGAAGATAATGTACACAAATGATTTGTGAGATTTCTATGTAAATTCTATTTCTAATTTTAGAGAAAAATTAAAAAATAATTTATCTTTTTTTTTTTGAAAGGAGGTCACGAGGACCACTCCCTTTTATATTATAGATAGAAAGTTTGATGGTGTTAGGTTGTCATTGATGTCAAAAGTGTTCAGGAGCATGAGAAATCATCTTGCAGATATAGAGAATGGTTTTATTCTTCACAGGTTTGATCTTGCATCATCAGGAGTACATCATCTTGTTTGTTGTTGATAGGAGCAGGAGCATGAGACATCATCTTGTGTGATCTTCATTCATGGTTTACTTGGTTCATACAATCAGTTGGAGAAATGTGTTCTTCACAATGTCATGATTTATCAGTCTTCATTATTCATCAAGTTCTTGACAAGGTTGATGATATCAGTTGATTGGTATTCAAAGGTTTGCAATGTGTTGCATAGAATGTCAAAAGGTTGATAAGTGAGTTCATATGAAAGAATCAGAATAGAGATACTCAGGAGTATCAAAGATGTCATATTTGGTTTGTTATGTTTGATCATTTCTTCACATAGGATGTTGAGTTGTTGCAATATTGATATTGTGAATTTATTCATGCTTCAGGGTCTTGGTTCATCATGCTCATTTTTTTATTTCACATCATATCTAATAAGGTCATAACAGGTTGTTAAGATCAGATGTGAGGTCATGAAGAATAACTCAGAGATCAGGACATAAGGTTGGTTGTCACAAATTGAATTGATGTTGATTGATGAGCTTTACAATGATGAGATTTAGGATGTGCTTCTTGGTTAATACATCTTCAATGTTGGTCATTATTAGCATGATGGTGTTGATATCTAAGTTGGTCATTGATGAGCTCTATTTCTAAATCCCAAAGTCTTCAAACTTATTCCTAAAACCTTAGTGTCATTGTGGTGCCCTAAAAACCTAAGTTCAATTCTTTTGCATCTATCATAAACAAAGTTTACTTTTGTTTTAATTTGATAGTGACCTGCGAGTGCAGGTTATTTCACTAATGCCACCTGCCAGAGGGGTCTCTTGTCATTGTATGTGACCGGCCCCCTTCCTAGCTTAATCGACATCCTCGGTCATTACTATGAGCTTCGGGCGGCAAATTAGAATCCAAAGGACCTGTTTGAATTTGTAAAGGGCGCGTTGTCTCCATCTAACGGGTGGAAATTAAATCTTGTAGCCCGACTTCCACCATCTTTAATTTGACGTTTCCATAAACGTTTTGCCTTTGTATAACTATGAACTGTGTTTAGAAAGTTTTATTAAGGCAGTTTTTGGAGGAATTTGTGTGCCCGATTAAAAAGGTTTTTAAGCTTTATGAGATTTAAAGTTTTTTTCCTTCTTTTTTTTGGCAGTTGAAAAACAAAAGAGGAAATATTTTTTTGTGGCATAAAATATGATTTAAGAAGGAAATTTAACTAAGTCTTTTGTGACTTTAGTTTGAAATTAGAAACTCTTTATTTTTTCTAATTTCATATGGAGATATATGAAAAGGCAGAAAATGATTTAGAAGAAGTTTTTTATTGTGTTTGGAGTTGAAGGAAGAAGTTGAAGAAATTTTTTATGCAGAAGATGAATAGATTGAAGGTCATTAATGAATTTTGTCTAGACAATATATTCAGATTGAAAATATTTTTTTGCAGAATGTTTTTATTATTCTTCATGGATGAAGTGTGCAAAGAGAATATGAAGTGAATCGATTGCAGGAATATGTTTTAAAGGAATATGAAAAGATTTGTTTTTGCAGGTGTTTTTTGAAAAGGGTTAGAGGAATATGAAGAGATTTAGGAACCAATTTTTTTGTGGAGATATAATTTTAGATGCAGGTGCTCAAATTAAAAAAAAAAAGTTGAATGAGAGAATGTGAATGGTCATCTATTATTTAATGGGCTTAGAGGTGCTTTGATGAGGTGGTGATGAAGAGCAGAGCATCATACAGCTATGAAGATAACCTTATGAATATTTTTTAAAGAAAACACATTCATGAGCTAATTTGCAGTGAAAGATGTTCTTGATGCAGGATCAGGTGTTTTTCAAAATGATATGCAGAGGAAGATATTGATATTAAATTGTAGAGATAAGAGTGTTAAAATTTTGTTCACAGGAGCTTGTTTTCAGAAAGGTGTGTGAAAGGAATTATTTGTATGGTCTTGACTTGAAAATCAAATAGGAGAAATTAGGGTGTATGATGAAACACAGAGTGTAAATGGTGCAAATCAGATTGAACAGTAATCACTTCTTGCACATGAGGTTTTGTTTTTGATTGATTGAGAAAAGCCAGTGAGGCACAGTATGCCAGTGAGACACATATGGTCAGTGAGACCTTAACAATTGTCAGTGAGACACATATTGTAGCCAGTGAGGCTTCTTTGTAGCCAGTGAGGCATGTTTTTCAGTTAAGCCAGTGAGGCAGTTCTGGAGTGGTTTTTCTACCCCTGGAGGGTTTTCCACTCGTGCAATTCTTGTGTCTTGGTTCATGTTGATCTTCTCTTTATAGTTGTATGTTCTACTCATGAGTTTTGTTTTTCATTCTCAGATTATACATATGTATTTGACAATGTTATGTGATATGTGTTTGAGAAATCAATGATAGCTTTCTCTCCTTGTGCTCTGCAAATTAAAGTTTGTAAACATTGTAGAAATTTCACACAACACTGATTCACCCCCCCTCTCAGTGTTGTCCTTGACTCCTACAAAGTTTACAAAATTGTTAGCCTGAATATAGGATCCAACATTGGTACATTAACACATATTTCTATCAAGGATAATTAATACTAGCACCTTTGATCAATTACATGACTATTATACACAACCAACCATAGAAATCCCCATCACATGTTTGAGGAAAGGCCCCCAAACCAACCCACTTCCTTCACCACTAATCAAACACAATGTTCATAAGGGAAATGAATGGGTGCTAGGGCCTCATAATGGTGCCATCATGCATTGTTATAATACCATCTAGTGGAGGAAAACTAGTATCAGGAATATATTTCTATAATTTTGTATCTCTAGTCTACCTAAATATTGCTTCCTAATGAGCCAAAATTCCAACACTATGATAATATCCTTCTCCCTAGGATCCAACAACACCATACTGAACATGAATGTAACATTTGAATTCACCCTATATCTATGGTCTGTAACTAGCAAGCCATCACCAAGCACCCATTAGATTGCATGTATGAACATAGATGCCTACATCTTAAGAATAGTCCTTAGTTGCATCTCAAATAATCTACCCAAGAAAGTCATTTGTCATTGCTTTGTCATCAAACAAACACTAGTATGGATGATATCATAGAGGGAGATTTAATGTTAAACACATGAAAGGGTTTCTAAATATGAATGAAAACCACCTTCCCTGTATGTGGATCAAATTATAGGATTTATCCAACCTATCTACATTCCTTTTCATTATGTATATGAGATTATCTTCCATGAGGTCCATTAGATCATTAATAATAGCTTGTGCTTGTGCTACATTTAACATGGAAATCTAGTGAGGATCCTTCAAAACATATTAAAATGATTATCCGTTCATTATCATTAGTTCTCATGTCATAGGCATGAGGGATTGGGTAATATTTCAAAACCATCCCATGCATCCACCTTAGTGTGTATTATTAAACACCCAGTGTTATGATCAATGACATAGTTGGCAAAGAAATCTACTTCTTGGTTTTCTCCTCAAAATATGTTTTGTATGGAGAAATATGTGAATGTGTTAAGGATGGGCCATATAATTGTAAGAATGTGATTTTCCAATTTGGTGATTAATTTTTTGTAGTTCATTTATAATATCTATGAATGTAACGCCCGCCTTGAACGCCTTAAAGAATACCCATGTATGCAATATAAAACAGGAAATTTTTTTTTTAAAACTGATAAAGTAAGTTACACAACTAATTACAACATATTCTCTAAGGGACCAAGGCTGCATCACTTAACCAATCAACTAACATAAATTAACATACATCAGTAATTGATCCAAATTCTTTTTCAAAAAAATAACTCATACACATTCATTGCAAACATCAGATAACGGAATCAGCATGATAAGATACATAACTGAAATGCTTTTATATAAGTACATCAAAACATCTTTACAATGCCACTTTTAGTCTACTTTTAAAGTCACATACATAAAGCATATTCTGTTACATAAATCTGGTACAAGGTTGTACACTTACATCTTCATCATTGAAACAAGTACAACTGAAACAAATCCTTTTCTGCATAAGATCCTGACAAGAGAACCAATGGATAAAGTAGCTCTTCCACCCGACCATGTGGAACCCTAAGGTCCACCCCCCGAGCTAGGAGTTAACATGAGGTCCCAAACACTGACAGTCAGGTAGACGAAAGACAAACAAGAACAAAGGACGGCCAATGCCAATACAACACATGGCTATAACAATGCAGCACAACATAACTTAACTTTCACTTCATTTCCAGAGGCGACACAAAACAAACGAGGAGAGACCGAACAAGGGATGCTAGGTTGTAGTAGGGAGAGTGTCATCGCATGGTCCTAACATGGGTTATCCTGACAGCCTCTCACTAGGCGCCGGCCCCCATCTATGGTTATCCTGACAGCCTCTCACTAGGCGCCGGCCCCATAGGGTGACACATGCGGAATCGACCTTCCTTTCATGAGGACAAGGAAGTCAATGATGCCGACCAGGCCTTCTCTACCCATCCTTAGTCTAAACAAGCACTACAGGCCATGGGAGAGGAATCCATTAATCTTATTAGTGTGAGATCTACCCTTAACCCCCTAGTTAATTTTTAGGTTATCACTTGATTAATCTACTTCCAACGGGTTATCCTGACTGCCACTTTGGGCGCCGGCCCCACGTTGAAAGCCACTCTCCTTCCTAACACCTAGTCAACCTTACAACATCATGCAAGACTTATAACCATACACGTAAATGAACACTGCAAGGCATAAACCCTCTTGCATCAAAATGGAATCATAACATCAATTGTGATCCAATACTTTTAACATTACATAACTTTATTCTTGTACAGATTTCAGGTCTCTCCTTACGACAAAACAGTACAATAAGGTCACAAGAGGATTAATATCTCATCCCGAGATTATTACTTTACAAGACACAACATTCAACCGTGACAGTACCTCATTATACTACACACTTTGTTTGATACATATGAATGCTATTACATCACAATCATAAAACAGCAATACACCAGTTGCCAATACTTAACAACGACAACTCAGCCTCTGGAATACAAGTTTGAACAACCTCAATACGACTCATTACAACACTCAAACAATTCAATTCAAAATTCAAGAGATGAAATACTACAATTCATTCTCAGTTTTAATGCAAACAACTTCTGAAATAAAATCAACATTATATCTTAACACTTGCAACTACATTTCTAACAGATCCTCATTTTGCTTCAAAAGATCAGTAAATTGATTAACTGAATCATTACAGTAATTGATGTAAAAACCACTTAATTCCAGATACAATCTTATATACTATCCTTCAATCTTATCTAACTAGTTTATTCTAATAAGGATAATAACGCTAAGAGAGATGTCTCATGGCTGAACGGCAATCACACGAGGCGAAATTCAAACACGAAATCCAAAAGAATTCTTTTATGATGATTTGAAGTTATCTCCGATACTGATCTTATCCATAGTGATTTACTTTTTCAAGAGAATGATCGTAATTACGCCCTATGCGAACAGCTTGGGATATTTTACTACTGAGGTGTAAAACTGCTATTGACTGTTTAATCACTGACGTGAATGTTATGCATCTGGTCTGATGACTTCCGGCTATGTTCTCTGAACTTGCAAATTTTACTGCGTTTACAGTATCCACGTAAATCGGAAAGAACTGGAGAGTGTTTATGATGTGATAAAGAAGACCACGGTTTTGCCCTCACAGCAATCTCTTTTCAACTCAGTAAGCGAACTGCATTCGTTAGTATACTAGAATGGCTTTCTGCCTGTAAGAAGAGCTATGTTGATAATTTTTCTATCACACTGCTGCTGCCGAATCTGTTATCAGATTTCTGAGATATTCAGATGTGAGGATTAGCCAAAAACGAGACAGTAGCTATTGGAAACAGACAGCTGCTCAAATTACACTTGGAACTATTACTACATTATACCAACAGTTGGTTATTGACCATCTTGCCTTCACTGGCTATCTTGAGGTCACCCCAAACTTTTTCAGACGTGCACCAGCTAAGACAACGGCAGCCTACAGATTAAACCTGACTAAGTTTAGATTTTCACCTCTAACAACTGCAGTAAGCATAAACTCTTAAGACATTATTACTGCTATATAAACTATGAGTGCGGTCAGAGATTGATGTATGACAAAAACCCTAGTCAACTTCGATATTGAATGCTACAGCCTCCATCATCTTCCAGGGTTAACGGTGTTTGCTCAGCGTGTTTGAAAGCCAGTGAAAATGCGGTATCCCAAGCTATACGATGGCTGGTGTACAAAGAATCATCGTCCCAAAACTGACAATGACTGACGGTGGCCATAAAATGGTCACGTTGAAAAGACTTCTGTGACTTCAACAAGAGCGATCGGCAATAAGGCCACGGCAGCGAGCATTTCAACCTTGCAGCGTGACCTGATATCCCGATCCACTAATAGCCAATATCAACTGCAGCTAAAAACATAGAATCTCAGACAAGTTGGCTCACCCGTTTTCTTTTAACAAGCAGAACTTCAAATGAGAGCGAATGGTGAGACAACTACTCGACTCATCCCCTCCCATCGCGCCCTGACTTAACAATATGCAGCGTCTCCCACAAAACCTTATCAAACGCTACAAGGCATGACGAATGGAGTGCCGGCCAGATCGCTACACTAGGGTTAATCAGCAACGAACAGCCTGCCAAAATAAGCATTCAACCTCTCTAGAAAGACTCTACATTTTACACGCTTGGGAATTTACGCAAGTCTAGGCATTTCTGTAAGTTCGATTTGCTCCAGGTGTATAAGGTCGAACTGGCTGTTGGAACGCACTGTCCTTGAGAGGCTCCTCTTATACTTTCATGGAGATCCATGACAAGATGACACTGAGGCGTGTGCAGAAGGGTATCAAAACAAGAAGAACTCCAGCTAAGGAATGCGCTAGACAATGGAGAAAAAGAACCCGTGGGTTTAACCCCAAAGACAACACCACCTGGCCGCTCAGCTATAAAGAACAAGAGAAGGATTTTTTTGATCCTCTCGATAGCCAGAATTCGCTAGTAACCAATCCCTAAAATAGGGATGACGTATTATGGAGAGCCATATCTGAGCCAAAGGCGACATTCATCCCTAATATCTAACATTTACCGTCACAACCTAGACGCTTCAATCTATTTACAAAAACATATATTGCAAAGACAAAATGGTATAGATCCCCTTACCACGCAATAAGATTTTAAAGAAACCCTTGTTTGCTTAAATCTAAGACTACTGAGATACTGAAGTTGAATTCCCTTCTTCTATGGCAAATCTACCAATTAAAGTTTCCTGTCAACCCTCGCAAGACCATCCATCCTACAGAAATGAAATCAACAGCCCAGGTTTTCCAAAACGCAATCCAGAAACGACAAATTTGGCCGAACCCCAGTTGCCTCCATTTCCATTCATTTACGCTGGAAGGAAAATTCCAATGCGTTGTGCTTGTTGAGCCCTACAGTTTCAGTTTCTTGTATGCTCAGCAGTCAATCTCCAGTTACAATCGCTATGCAGGTTTCTGAGCAAAAAGGATTTCCAGTTGTAGATGTGGGAGCAAGCACGCAGCCTAAGCAGATCGTTGGGTACAAGAGACATACAGCGGGTTTCCTTGACAGTTTCCAGCCACCACAGGGAGAAAACACTAATAACCTTGATCAGATCTTACAGGGACAACTAGCTGGAACCAACCGCGATTCACGGTAATCCTATCGAGATGTCCTACAAACCCTACCAAGATCTCGCCGGTCTGGGAATGCATGCAGAATAATTCGGCAACCATTGAAAGGAAAGAAAACATTTGACTTCCAGAATCCTTGGGCAGTACCTATGTATTTAAACCCTAAGAGAGGTTGCTGTTCACACACAGAAAGGACAGACTGCCGAACTATGCGGAATCAAACAAACTAAAAACACATTTGCAGATTGAAAGGAAATTCAGAGATAAGGCATTCGACGGAACCTGATTTCGCAACCACCGTGACGAACCCGCTCCAATTGTTGCAGTTCCCAGCTGCTTCTTTCCTTACCCCTGTGTTGTCCTCCTTGTTGCACCGACAATTCTTTTATAACTCAGTCCCTTTCTCTTCTCCTAGGGCTTCCCACAAGATTCCGAGAAGCTTCTTTTAAGAAAAAGTATATATTTTTTAATTTAATTTAATGATTCCCAATTATTAGGTACTTTATTTTATTATTATTATTTTCTTTATAAACGACCCCAAAATATTATCATTAATAGAATAGTACTATTTCAACTATCCATATTTTTGTACTATCCTATAATTTATTTTATTAATCTAGTTGTGAAACACAATTTACAAGCATGGCTATAATTATTTATTTATTTAAATATTTATTATAAATAATATTATATCGAATAATACAACTTCTTAGAACTTATTTATCAACAACACCTCTATTAAAATAATAATTTATTTATAACTTAAATCGACAACTAACGACAATATGTCTATTTAACAACACTAGACTCTTCCGTAGAATATTTCTAATTAAAGCACAACATTACCGCACATACTTAAACACCTTTGAACTTGGTTTGACTCCAAAATACAATGTTACCTGACAGTGAGACATGGGCGAATGACAACCAATAACCACAAGGGTGAACTGACGACGAAGGAACACTGACTAGGGACCTCCTGTTAACTCCAACCAACTAATCCATTGGCGAAGGCACGCTCAGACCTGTAATCAGGTGGAGTCGATGCCAAGTACCTGCATCCTGCAGCAACGCACAGTTAACCGTAACAAGATATACATATACATCACATGCAGTCCTATCGTGAATGGAAATCGCAGTGAGGTAGGGTACTCGTGAACGAGTAATACAACACTGTTCCATTCACATTTTAAAATAATAATCACTACATTGAACAAGATATCAGATTACTAATCTACGACATAAAAATGATTAGCTAACTTCCGATCCCATATAATGAATAACATCAAAGCATCTAAAACATCAGTTCGTTTATCAAATTGTAAAGCATAATAACATAATCCAACATCAATATCTGTTATCATAACAATTAAGTTCATACTGAAATAGGCAAAATAACTAGAAATCCATCATCAACGATCTAAAAATACTGTCAAAATGTCCAATACTACTAAGCAACCATCAGTCCAAAAGACGATAAGTTGAGGGGTACTACATCCTCCCCCCCTAGGATCAGGCTTACTCCTGGAAGCCTGTGAACAAATATGGATATAGCTCTCGCATACGGGAAGTATCTTCCCAGGTCGCTGAAGTCTCATCATTAGGATCCCATTGGACCCTTACCTGCTCTATGGCTCTGCCCCTGAGAGCGAGTCGCCTGTGCTCTAAAATGCCTACGGGCTCCAAAGCTAGCTGCCCGTCCTCTACCTGTAAAGCATTCCAGTCAAGGACATGAGAAATATCTGGGTGATAAGGTCTAAGAACAGAAACATGAAATACGTCATGGACGCGTGACAAGCTAGGCGGCAAAGCAAGACGGTATGCAACAGGACCGATCCTCTCCAAAACCTCGAATGGCCCCACAAAGCGTGGCGCGAGCTTAGAGCCTTTTCCGTAACGGATCGGACTCTTTCGCGGACGCACCCGCAAGAACACCCGATCACCAACTGAAAACTGACGATCAAGTCTGTGAGCATCTGCATATTTCTTCTGTCTATCCTGAGCTGCTACCAGGTGCTCTCTGATGCGATCAACCTGCTGCTCCATCTCTTGGAGCATCTGAGGACCTAGGAGAACTCTATCCTCAAGGCGATCCCAACTCAATGGGGTACGACAAGGACGACCATACAGGGCCTGAAAAGGAGACATGCCAATGGAACTGTGGTACCCATTATTGTACGCAAACTCCACCAAATACAAATAATCTTCCCATCGGTTTTGCTGATCCATCACATACATACGGAGCATATCCTCGAGGACCTGATTGACCCTCTCAGTTTGCCCATCAGTCTCTGGATGATAAGCTGAACTGAAGTTCAATTGAGTCCCCATAGCATGCTGAAGAGACGTCCAAAGAGCTGAAGTAAAAACTGGATCACGATCGGAGATAATCTTGCGAGGAATCCCGTGCAATCTGACGATATCCTCCATGAAAATTTTGGCCACAGAAGAAGCATTATATGAAGATCGGACAGGGGAAAAATGTGCTACTTTCGTAAGCCTGTCTACAGTGACCATTATCGCATCATGGCGACGAGAAGACATGGGTAAACCAACTATAAAGTCTATTGAAATGATGTCCCATTTCCATTCTGGAATAAGATGTGGCTGAAGAAGACCTGCGGGATGCTGATGTTCCGCCTTAACCCTCTGACATTCTAAGCATCTCGAAACAAAATCAGCAATATCCCTCTTCATTCCAGCCCAAAAATATATCTGACGAAGGTCTGCATACATCTTCTTGACACCTGGATGCGCAGAATAAGGTGCCCGATGAGCCTCAGTCATGATTAGGGTGCGGAGACCCTCTGTAGAAGGCACATAAATGCGATCTAAATGTCGCAAGAGACCATCCGACTCGATAGAATACCCAGCATATCTACCCTCCAAGGCTCTACCAGACTCCACTTCAGCTTTCACTTCCTGATACCATCTATCTGCAGGGAGAGCTGCAAGAACCTGCCCTCTCAAATCCACTCCAAGAGTGATAGATGAAAGTTCATGTCTTCGACGACTAAGGGCATCCGCCACCACATTCTCCTTACCTTGGATATATTTTACCTCAAAATCATACTCACATAGAAACTCCATCCATCGCCTCTGTCTCGCATTCAGGTTTGGCTGAGTAAAGATATACTGTAAACTTCGGTGATCACTGTGCAGCTCAAACCGATGCCCCAGCAAGAAGTGTCTCCATCTTACCAATGCATGAACAACTGCAGCTAACTCTAGGTCATGTGTAGGATAATTCAACTCATGATCTTTGAGTTTACGGGACTCGTAAGCTATCACACGACCCTCCTGCATTAAAACTGCTCCTAAACCTTCCAAAGATGCATCAGTACAAACCACAAAATCTCCGGCAGGATCCGGCACTGCTAGAATAGGTGCACTGGTTAACCGCTCCTTAAGACTCTGAAAGGCTGCTTGACACTGATCTGACCAAATGAACTTCTTTCCTTTTCTCTGAAGTGAAGTTATAGGGTGAGCTATCTTTGAAAATCCTTCCACAAATCGCCGATAATAGCCTGCTAAACCCATGAAACTACGAACCTCCGAAACATTGGTAGGAGCAGGCCAATCCATGATTGCTTGAATCTTTGAAGGATCCACTGCAATACCCTTGGCCGAAATAACATGTCCCAAATATTTTACTTCAGTTTGAAAGAAATCACATTTAGCCAAATTTGCATACAACTGATTTTCTCTTAAACACTGCAAAACCTGCCGCAAATGCTCTTCATGCTCCTCCATAGACCTTGAATAAATCAATATATCATCTAAGAAGACAAGAACAAATCTATCCAGATAGGTACGGAACACACCATTCATCAGGCTCATGAATACTGATGGCGCATTTGTCAATCCAAAAGGTACAACAGTGAACTCATAATGCCCATAGCGAGTGCGAAATGCTGTCTTGTGGATGTCAGCCTCAAAAATGCGCAACTGATGATATCCCGATTTTAGGTCTATCTTCGAAAATACCTTAGCTCCCTTGATCTGATCAAAAAGGTCATCAATTCGCGGCAATGGGTACCTGTTCTTCACAGTCACCTTATTAAGCTGCCGATAGTCGATGCACAAACGCAGAGATCCATCCTTCTTCTTCACAAAAATCACAGGTGCTCCCCATGGAGAGGCACTCGGACGAATGAATCCCTTCGCTAATAACTCTTCTAGCTGCAAGCGAAGCTCCTTAAGTTCCTGAGTAGTCATTCGATATGGAGCTCGTGAAATAGGTTCTGCTCCAGGAACAAGGTCTATCTTGAAATCAATATCCCGCTTCGGTGGCATACCTGGAATTTCGCTAGGAAAGACATCCTCATACTCCTTGAGAATAGGATAATCATCAAGGGATGCCTCCCTATTTTCCCCAAAATCTGAGTCATTAACTGTTACAGCAAACAACTTGCATCCTTGACGCAGACATCTCTTCAATTGCATAGCAGAAATCATGCGCAAGGAGATGGGTCTCTGAATCCCAACCACTTCTACTTCTTTGCCCGAATCATCAACACACCTTACTAATTTGTGGCGACAGTCTATCACCGCTTGATGAGCATCCAACCAATCCATTCCCAACACTATGTCATAGGATCCTAATGGTATAATGCGAAGATCCGCTGTGGTAAATAAGGGTCCTATCCTCAACTCGCAACCATGCACAAGAGAGTCTACTGATACTCTAGATCCCGAGGCCAATTCCACCTGCCACTTAACATCTTGCTTTGCTGCCACTAATTTGCAACGTTCCACTATAGAAGGGGAAATAAAAGAATCTGAAGCACCAGAGTCAAAAAGAACAGAAATGGTAATACCTCGCAAGACACCTGTAGTCTCCACAACGGTACCTTGGTGCTCCGCTTGGCGATTATCCACCGCCGCAAACACTCTATGTGATCTGCCTGCATCACCAACAGTGGGCTCTGAAGCTGCGGGTCTCTGACCAAATCCTGAAGTATTCTTATGCGGGCACTGTCTAGCAATGTGGCCCTGCTGACCGCAAGAAAAACATCCTGTTCCCCTGCCAAAACCTCCACTGCCTACAGGAGCATTTGACTGCTGAAAACTACCTCTGCTTGTTGCAGATTGTGTGCTTTGCGCTGGTTGACTGGCACGATCACGTTTAACTCTCTGCCAACTTCGATCCTTTCTGGAATGAAATCTGTTGCTTTGCTGATACTGAGAGTTTCTTGATTTCGTCTGAGAAAACTGTTGTTGTTGCTGTCCACTCTTAGAAGGTACCTGATGACTCCTCGAGTTACCTGCTGCATGAGACTGACCACCTCGGAAACCTGAACCTGCTCGAGATGAGCTACCAATCTGTACACCTGTATGACCTCCTAGGGCCATGGTCAAGTTCTCTTCCACCAATCTAGCCTTCTCCACTGCTACCTCCATGGTCTTCGGCTCGAACACACGAACTCCTCCGCTGATGCGTGCATTCAGACCTCTGATAAAATGCTGAACTAACATGGCCTCGTCGTTTCCAATCCCTGCATATTGCTTGAGTTCATAAAACCTGCGCTCATACTGTTCCACTGTCATGGCCATCTGTCTCAACCCATGGAATTCATCCGCTCGTCGTTGCCTCCAGTGATCAGATAAAAATCGAGCTCTGAACCTATCCAGAAATAGTTCCCATGAAACTGTCGCAATATCTAGATGCAACTTTTGTTCCTCAAGACGCCACCAAGTAGAGGCAAATCCTCTTAGATGCATGATGGCGCATCTTGCCTTAGTGTTGCTGCCATATGGATGCATAGCAAAGCATCTCTCCAAATCGATTAGCCATGTTTCTGCTTCCAAACCGCTACCGGAGCCATCGAACGTAGGAGGACGGGCTCTCATCAGGTCTCTCATGTGGCCTGCAAGAATGGCTTCTTGTTCAGCTGTGACTTCTCTCCTTCTAGGAGATCTTTCTCTTTCTCTTTCTTCCGGTTGCACCACCTCCTGCCTCGGACCAAGACGAGCAAGCACCTCCTCAAGGAGCTGGCGTAGTTGAGCACCCTCAGGCTGAACCTGATTCTCCTGATTCTCGCTTCCACCTTCTTGTGTACTTCTATGAGGGGAGCTAGGAGGAGGGCTGATTTCAACACCTCTCCCACGACCCCTACCTCGACCACGTCCTCGGCCTCGCACCCTAGGCATCTTCCTGGACAACACATCCAAGAACAAACTTCAGGTTGTTAGGCAAGGACTAAAAATGAATATGTCCTTCAGAGTTTAAGCAACTAGCATAGCTTAATGGGCTAATTATAAAACCAGAGTACCCAGTGTTAGAAACTTGGCTCTGATACCAGATGTAACGCCCGCCTTGAACGCCTTAAAGAATACCCATGTATGCAATATAAAACAGGAAATTTTTTTTTTAAAACTGATAAAGTAAGTTACACAACTAATTACAACATATTCTCTAAGGGACCAAGGCTGCATCACTTAACCAATCAACTAACATAAATTAACATACATCAGTAATTGATCCAAATTCTTTTTCAAAAAAATAACTCATACACATTCATTGCAAACATCAGATAACGGAATCAGCATGATAAGATACATAACTGAAATGCTTTTATATAAGTACATCAAAACATCTTTACAATGCCACTTTTAGTCTACTTTTAAAGTCACATACATAAAGCATATTCTGTTACATAAATCTGGTACAAGGTTGTACACTTACATCTTCATCATTGAAACAAGTACAACTGAAACAAATCCTTTTCTGCATAAGATCCTGACAAGAGAACCAATGGATAAAGTAGCTCTTCCACCCGACCATGTGGAACCCTAAGGTCCACCCCCCGAGCTAGGAGTTAACATGAGGTCCCAAACACTGACAGTCAGGTAGACGAAAGACAAACAAGAACAAAGGACGGCCAATGCCAATACAACACATGGCTATAACAATGCAGCACAACATAACTTAACTTTCACTTCATTTCCAGAGGCGACACAAAACAAACGAGGAGAGACCGAACAAGGGATGCTAGGTTGTAGTAGGGAGAGTGTCATCGCATGGTCCTAACATGGGTTATCCTGACAGCCTCTCACTAGGCGCCGGCCCCCATCTATGGTTATCCTGACAGCCTCTCACTAGGCGCCGGCCCCATAGGGTGACACATGCGGAATCGACCTTCCTTTCATGAGGACAAGGAAGTCAATGATGCCGACCAGGCCTTCTCTACCCATCCTTAGTCTAAACAAGCACTACAGGCCATGGGAGAGGAATCCATTAATCTTATTAGTGTGAGATCTACCCTTAACCCCCTAGTTAATTTTTAGGTTATCACTTGATTAATCTACTTCCAACGGGTTATCCTGACTGCCACTTTGGGCGCCGGCCCCACGTTGAAAGCCACTCTCCTTCCTAACACCTAGTCAACCTTACAACATCATGCAAGACTTATAACCATACACGTAAATGAACACTGCAAGGCATAAACCCTCTTGCATCAAAATGGAATCATAACATCAATTGTGATCCAATACTTTTAACATTACATAACTTTATTCTTGTACAGATTTCAGGTCTCTCCTTACGACAAAACAGTACAATAAGGTCACAAGAGGATTAATATCTCATCCCGAGATTATTACTTTACAAGACACAACATTCAACCGTGACAGTACCTCATTATACTACACACTTTGTTTGATACATATGAATGCTATTACATCACAATCATAAAACAGCAATACACCAGTTGCCAATACTTAACAACGACAACTCAGCCTCTGGAATACAAGTTTGAACAACCTCAATACGACTCATTACAACACTCAAACAATTCAATTCAAAATTCAAGAGATGAAATACTACAATTCATTCTCAGTTTTAATGCAAACAACTTCTGAAATAAAATCAACATTATATCTTAACACTTGCAACTACATTTCTAACAGATCCTCATTTTGCTTCAAAAGATCAGTAAATTGATTAACTGAATCATTACAGTAATTGATGTAAAAACCACTTAATTCCAGATACAATCTTATATACTATCCTTCAATCTTATCTAACTAGTTTATTCTAATAAGGATAATAACGCTAAGAGAGATGTCTCATGGCTGAACGGCAATCACACGAGGCGAAATTCAAACACGAAATCCAAAAGAATTCTTTTATGATGATTTGAAGTTATCTCCGATACTGATCTTATCCATAGTGATTTACTTTTTCAAGAGAATGATCGTAATTACGCCCTATGCGAACAGCTTGGGATATTTTACTACTGAGGTGTAAAACTGCTATTGACTGTTTAATCACTGACGTGAATGTTATGCATCTGGTCTGATGACTTCCGGCTATGTTCTCTGAACTTGCAAATTTTACTGCGTTTACAGTATCCACGTAAATCGGAAAGAACTGGAGAGTGTTTATGATGTGATAAAGAAGACCACGGTTTTGCCCTCACAGCAATCTCTTTTCAACTCAGTAAGCGAACTGCATTCGTTAGTATACTAGAATGGCTTTCTGCCTGTAAGAAGAGCTATGTTGATAATTTTTCTATCACACTGCTGCTGCCGAATCTGTTATCAGATTTCTGAGATATTCAGATGTGAGGATTAGCCAAAAACGAGACAGTAGCTATTGGAAACAGACAGCTGCTCAAATTACACTTGGAACTATTACTACATTATACCAACAGTTGGTTATTGACCATCTTGCCTTCACTGGCTATCTTGAGGTCACCCCAAACTTTTTCAGACGTGCACCAGCTAAGACAACGGCAGCCTACAGATTAAACCTGACTAAGTTTAGATTTTCACCTCTAACAACTGCAGTAAGCATAAACTCTTAAGACATTATTACTGCTATATAAACTATGAGTGCGGTCAGAGATTGATGTATGACAAAAACCCTAGTCAACTTCGATATTGAATGCTACAGCCTCCATCATCTTCCAGGGTTAACGGTGTTTGCTCAGCGTGTTTGAAAGCCAGTGAAAATGCGGTATCCCAAGCTATACGATGGCTGGTGTACAAAGAATCATCGTCCCAAAACTGACAATGACTGACGGTGGCCATAAAATGGTCACGTTGAAAAGACTTCTGTGACTTCAACAAGAGCGATCGGCAATAAGGCCACGGCAGCGAGCATTTCAACCTTGCAGCGTGACCTGATATCCCGATCCACTAATAGCCAATATCAACTGCAGCTAAAAACATAGAATCTCAGACAAGTTGGCTCACCCGTTTTCTTTTAACAAGCAGAACTTCAAATGAGAGCGAATGGTGAGACAACTACTCGACTCATCCCCTCCCATCGCGCCCTGACTTAACAATATGCAGCGTCTCCCACAAAACCTTATCAAACGCTACAAGGCATGACGAATGGAGTGCCGGCCAGATCGCTACACTAGGGTTAATCAGCAACGAACAGCCTGCCAAAATAAGCATTCAACCTCTCTAGAAAGACTCTACATTTTACACGCTTGGGAATTTACGCAAGTCTAGGCATTTCTGTAAGTTCGATTTGCTCCAGGTGTATAAGGTCGAACTGGCTGTTGGAACGCACTGTCCTTGAGAGGCTCCTCTTATACTTTCATGGAGATCCATGACAAGATGACACTGAGGCGTGTGCAGAAGGGTATCAAAACAAGAAGAACTCCAGCTAAGGAATGCGCTAGACAATGGAGAAAAAGAACCCGTGGGTTTAACCCCAAAGACAACACCACCTGGCCGCTCAGCTATAAAGAACAAGAGAAGGATTTTTTTGATCCTCTCGATAGCCAGAATTCGCTAGTAACCAATCCCTAAAATAGGGATGACGTATTATGGAGAGCCATATCTGAGCCAAAGGCGACATTCATCCCTAATATCTAACATTTACCGTCACAACCTAGACGCTTCAATCTATTTACAAAAACATATATTGCAAAGACAAAATGGTATAGATCCCCTTACCACGCAATAAGATTTTAAAGAAACCCTTGTTTGCTTAAATCTAAGACTACTGAGATACTGAAGTTGAATTCCCTTCTTCTATGGCAAATCTACCAATTAAAGTTTCCTGTCAACCCTCGCAAGACCATCCATCCTACAGAAATGAAATCAACAGCCCAGGTTTTCCAAAACGCAATCCAGAAACGACAAATTTGGCCGAACCCCAGTTGCCTCCATTTCCATTCATTTACGCTGGAAGGAAAATTCCAATGCGTTGTGCTTGTTGAGCCCTACAGTTTCAGTTTCTTGTATGCTCAGCAGTCAATCTCCAGTTACAATCGCTATGCAGGTTTCTGAGCAAAAAGGATTTCCAGTTGTAGATGTGGGAGCAAGCACGCAGCCTAAGCAGATCGTTGGGTACAAGAGACATACAGCGGGTTTCCTTGACAGTTTCCAGCCACCACAGGGAGAAAACACTAATAACCTTGATCAGATCTTACAGGGACAACTAGCTGGAACCAACCGCGATTCACGGTAATCCTATCGAGATGTCCTACAAACCCTACCAAGATCTCGCCGGTCTGGGAATGCATGCAGAATAATTCGGCAACCATTGAAAGGAAAGAAAACATTTGACTTCCAGAATCCTTGGGCAGTACCTATGTATTTAAACCCTAAGAGAGGTTGCTGTTCACACACAGAAAGGACAGACTGCCGAACTATGCGGAATCAAACAAACTAAAAACACATTTGCAGATTGAAAGGAAATTCAGAGATAAGGCATTCGACGGAACCTGATTTCGCAACCACCGTGACGAACCCGCTCCAATTGTTGCAGTTCCCAGCTGCTTCTTTCCTTACCCCTGTGTTGTCCTCCTTGTTGCACCGACAATTCTTTTATAACTCAGTCCCTTTCTCTTCTCCTAGGGCTTCCCACAAGATTCCGAGAAGCTTCTTTTAAGAAAAAGTATATATTTTTTAATTTAATTTAATGATTCCCAATTATTAGGTACTTTATTTTATTATTATTATTTTCTTTATAAACGACCCCAAAATATTATCATTAATAGAATAGTACTATTTCAACTATCCATATTTTTGTACTATCCTATAATTTATTTTATTAATCTAGTTGTGAAACACAATTTACAAGCATGGCTATAATTATTTATTTATTTAAATATTTATTATAAATAATATTATATCGAATAATACAACTTCTTAGAACTTATTTATCAACAACACCTCTATTAAAATAATAATTTATTTATAACTTAAATCGACAACTAACGACAATATGTCTATTTAACAACACTAGACTCTTCCGTAGAATATTTCTAATTAAAGCACAACATTACCGCACATACTTAAACACCTTTGAACTTGGTTTGACTCCAAAATACAATGTTACCTGACAGTGAGACATGGGCGAATGACAACCAATAACCACAAGGGTGAACTGACGACGAAGGAACACTGACTAGGGACCTCCTGTTAACTCCAACCAACTAATCCATTGGCGAAGGCACGCTCAGACCTGTAATCAGGTGGAGTCGATGCCAAGTACCTGCATCCTGCAGCAACGCACAGTTAACCGTAACAAGATATACATATACATCACATGCAGTCCTATCGTGAATGGAAATCGCAGTGAGGTAGGGTACTCGTGAACGAGTAATACAACACTGTTCCATTCACATTTTAAAATAATAATCACTACATTGAACAAGATATCAGATTACTAATCTACGACATAAAAATGATTAGCTAACTTCCGATCCCATATAATGAATAACATCAAAGCATCTAAAACATCAGTTCGTTTATCAAATTGTAAAGCATAATAACATAATCCAACATCAATATCTGTTATCATAACAATTAAGTTCATACTGAAATAGGCAAAATAACTAGAAATCCATCATCAACGATCTAAAAATACTGTCAAAATGTCCAATACTACTAAGCAACCATCAGTCCAAAAGACGATAAGTTGAGGGGTACTACAATGAATCACCCTCAATTTGAGCAACATTTATTCCACCTTGCTTACATACTTGAAGGATAAAGAGAAGGGCTTAGGATTCATCTTTGTTATTGGAACTATTTTTAGATTCTCTAAACATGCACAAATGAGCCTGCCCTACTCATTGTGGACTAAACATCCTACTCCTAACATACCTAGATTTCCCCTTGCTACACTGTCAAAGTTTAGTTTCATCTATCTAGTGATAGGAGCTATCCATTTGGAATTTTCACAGAAGTAATTTATCTCATTTTAAAAATATGTTAATAAATTTTTTCTTATACTTTATAGTATTTTTAATGAGTAATATTTTTCCTTTAATTCATAACTTGAGATAGAAATAAAATATTTTCATAATTTCTTAAAAATAGATAATTAACATTAATATTTGAGCAACTCATATTTTTAAAGATTTTTTGTTGTATATTTTATTTAATATTAATTTATTTAATGAGAATAATATAATTTAGACATATTTTGCTGGATTTGGCTGAATAAGGGGATAATTCCATGGCCTTGTTAGGTCCCAAAACCACTGCTCCACTTCCTAGAGCAAAGATTCACTTTAAAGGTTAGGATTGTCATCATGAAAGTAAAACCTACCTATCAAAAAACCATGGAGAGTTGAAGGCCAATGAATAGGAGTGGGTTCTCTCTCCTGCACTTCAAGCTCAGCTTAGACTTGAGAGGGTATTCCCTGAGGTATGAACTAGATGAACAACTAAAAATTGGTGGCTAAACCCAACCCATTGACTTGGTTCCAAACACTATCACTAAACCAAGAACAACCAACCACCTACAGACCTCAATATAGCTGATTACACACCTTGCACATGCACCCATAGATAACATTTTTATATCCCCATAAGATAAACTCATTTGATATTCTCTACAAAATGGCAAGATGCAAAAAATACATGATCATGACTCCAAATGATTAAAATAGTTTTGCATCACTTCAGATTTATCCCTAGTTGTTATACTGAATCATGAAGAGTATGTAAACTAAATATAATCCTACCCCTAAGCTACTCATGAATGATATTTTCATTTTGAAAGCATGCGATTGATCGTGATCTTCTAACATCAATGTCAATCTGAGGGGCAACAAAATCAAATTGACCAGTAAGGAAACAACATGAAATCAAAGGAATAAATGAGCTATGCATGAAACATACACCACATATCTTGTTATCAAATAACATAGCATGCTTATCAATCCATTCTCATGCTACATGAACCCATATGCAATGAAGAAATGATGATTACAAGGCTTGAAATGAATTAAAATGCTGCAACATTTTCAAATCCACATTACAATCATGCCAACAAGTGTGACAAGAGGAAACACACAATTGCGACTTGGATTTCCCTAAAAGCTTGCAACATACAAAGGAGACATTCTATTACAAAATGCACTTACATTACAAATCTCTTGCAATTTACAACTATGTTGCTTCCAGTGGAATGAATTAGTGTCGATTAAAAGCTTAGAAAATTCCCTTGCACCTACAAGCGTATGGAAAAAATGCCTTAGTGACCAACAACTATGCATCTTAAAACATTGCATATATAGCATTTTCCTCATAGATTATGAGTGGGAAAACCCTAAACACCCACCTACTAAATAGTTTCTAATTCTAGCATACCTTCAAACTGAATAGTTTCTAATTCTAGCATACCTTCAAACTAAACTACAACATGTTGATCTTTAACTTGGCATTCATGTTGCTATTCAACATCATTCTCATTTGTATGTGGGACCCATACAAATGACTTTATCTTGGGCACATTACTATATTCCACAACATTCAAAGCCTAATAGCGAACCAAATCATTATCAAATTCTAGGATGATGGGATACTAGCATAGATCATTTTTACAAGCACGCTGATACACTCTTTAAATTTTGAATCATGAGCACGATTTAGGTTTTAATCTAACTCATCAGCACAATAATTAGCACCATTGAACATCTCACATGAAGAACCAAGTTCATTTAAGCAACCTATTGTGTCACTCACTGCAAAATGATTGATGACACATTTCCTCTTCCTTATTCATTTTTCTATCATTTTCTTATGGCCTATTCGAAGTGCAATTAGCATGGGGAAGACAACATGCTTTGTACCAGATAAATAGGTTCTCATATGCATCTATATGATCACCATATTCACAATCTTCAAGGGTAAACTCATCAAACTAAAAAATCCATGACTACACCAACATCTATATCTGATTGGTCATCATTAGAGGTTGCATATCTACATCAACTTCATGCAAACAAATACTAACTGCTTCAACTTCATTAATTGGGGCATAAGAGGGTAGAAAATCAAACAAGAAACATGTTTCTTTCTCACTCTCTATTTCCCTTACCTGTGTACATACTTTGTACTCAATTTAATCAACTGATTCAATTGGTTGCTCACTTGTGCACATAGCCTCCTCATTGTCCACTGGGCCACATACCTCAACATCAAGTTGGAAGTCATCATTGGTTCTAGAATTTTTATCTTCACTAGATGAGATATCCAACCGAAGGTAAGTACACATGTTATCCTCATCATTGACATCATTGTCATACAACGTTGCACTATCATCAATTTCAATCCTCTTGACCACACTGTCAAACTAATCCAAAGTTGCATCCACACCACCACAATTGTCCAAGGCAATGCCCTCAAATTAGAAATCAATGTGTGCACCATTAACTATCTCAGATTGGCTATTATCAAGTGCATGCACACCATTGTCATCCTTGACCTTAGGTTGGGAAACAATTGATAAATCAACATCACCAAATGACATTGCATCACACTATTCTACCCTTTCAACTCCAGACCTAATTTGACTTGTTGTATTTCTGCCCACCACTAGTTCATTTTTAACAACATTTACCTTTGGGGACAATAGTTTAACAATATATTCATTTCTCATTCTAACCAAGGTGTCAAGGCATAAGTAAGCCTATTGCAAACTAACAAGCTTCAATTCTTTGAGCACCAAACTCAACCCAACTTCATACAACTCAAAAAACATACAATGCATGTTAGGACAAAAGGTTTGAAAGCATTTAGAATTTTTGACAATGCAACAACTAACCCATGATTGAAATCCATGTTGGATTCACCCTCATAACTTCTGATATTTTCTAATTCTTGGATAAGAACAACAGGGTCTAGACCACTTGCAAACTTCTCAAATGAATCACTAGGTCATTCTAAGAAGCAAAGTGATGCTAAGGAAAACCACTAAGCCACCTATGTGCAAATCCACATAATGACCTAATAAAGAACCTCATCCACATGTCTTCATCATCAAATTGAAATTTGTCCATGAAATTTGAAAATGCAACAACATGTGCCTCCCCGTCATAGGAATCACACCCATCAAAGATAGGCATTTGTTAATATATCTTCTTGGGCATGTACTACTTTTCATAATTGACCCACAAAAGGTCTATCTATTTGTATGTAGTTTCATTGGGGATGGAATGAGGTCAAAAATAAGAGCTATTGGTGATAGCAGGATGAACACCAGATTAAGCCATGGACTCTTGTAACCTAATTTGGTTTTCTATTTCCTTTTCTAGCTACAACAAGGAATTAAGAAGTTGATTTCTTTTTTTAATTTCATAAAGTATCTTATCTGATTCATTTTTATTCTTTAGGGTGTTTGACATTGGGGCAAGGAAATGCAAGACGTGGGGCGTTCTGAATAGTAAGATGAAGCTTCATCATAGGAATCATAAGCATCTTCAACACCATAATATCCAGGGCATGAAACATAGGATGAAGCATTTGAAGGATCTTCCCTAGAGTAGTTATTTTCCTAAAAGGCCATGACTAAAATTTCTACCATGCGGGGTAGAAAACTGAGGTATTGCAAATACACGTTCCTTCGTCATGATAAGAAAACAAACTTCAAAGGTAGGAAGAAAAATCACATGTACCTTAATTTCACCATATATCACTCACTAAGATGGAGCATTCAAATCATCATCAACACATGAAGGCACAACAATCAACAAACTTTTCTATGACACCAGAGTTGCCACCTCTTCCAAAGAGGAAGTTCTTGAAGCACAACTGATCTTCAAGGCTGAAACTTTTCCAGGTCATCCAACCAACAGAGTCTTCAATTTATTTTCAACCCAGTAGCATTGTCCCTAGAAATGATGCCATTCTGTTGGCATAAGTTGATGGGCTACCAACTTCAACACACAACACCATGCACTTGACAATGGATTGTAGAGGTCTTCAAAATAATTTCTAGATTAACATGTATCTGACAATGACGCTATTTAGTTGGGTCCCAAAACCATTTCTCCACTTCCTAGAACAAAGATTCACTTGCAAGGACAGGTTTGTCATCATGAAATTAAAATCTTCCCATCAATAGACCATGGAGGGTTATGATGATGATTGATTGTCATTGATGTCAAAAAGGATGTTCTTGATGTCTGGTTTTTATCATCTTGTTTTTGACAAGACTTGTTTGATCAGTTGACAGTGGTACTTGCAGAGAATATTTTAGGAATGCAAAGTGTTTGATTCTTGTTAAAGTTGTGGTTGATCTTGTGCATAGATCTTCAAGGTTTGTTCAGGATCATGTCTTTCAAAGTTGTTCACTCTATTAGGAACATCAATCAGGAGTGTGTTGATTTTTCCTTCAAGGATGTTGTCAGTTGAATTGGCTTGATTAGTGTTTACCTTTCATTTGGTGTGGTGCCTTCAAAGATGTAGTAGCAGTTTATGGCAGAAATCAAGATATTGGTATAGTGATGATAAGATGCAGTGCATATATGTTTATACTTCAGATTTGGTTTCTTATGCTTGATCATTTCTTCACACAGGATGTTGAGTTGTTTTTCAATGATGGTTTGAGTTATTGCTTGATGATAAGAATCATGGTTGGAGATCAATAGAGATCTTTTTTTGGGGTCATGCTTTCAAGAGTTTTCAAAAGTCCACTTTGTAAACATTCTTGTTGAAGTCGGTTTATGTTATTCATATATATCATAAATACAATGTCAAAGGTGTGAGTGTGAAGTGATATCATCAGGAGCAATTAACAGGAAATGATCTTAGCAGGTTCATCATATTTGTGACATTGATTAGGTGTTTTTCTCAAGAGCACAAGAGCACAAGTATTTCTTTAGTGTTTTGCATAACAAAGATAGAAGAGAATTAAGAAATTGTATTGATGTGTTGAAGTAAGAGATCTCAAGTGCAATGTTATTCTAAAGATTTAATGTCTTTCTATGTCTTAAAATTCTAAGTGCTTTCTATGTCTTCAAACCTTATTTCACTTGTCAAGAGTTAAGTCTTTTTTTGTTCTATCCAAAGGTTGACCGGTGCTTGTAAGTTAAGTTCACTTAATGTGACCTTCTAATGGGTTGTTAGAACATTATAAACCGGCCCCATCGACCGTGGTAACATGCTACACCGGTAGTGAATAATGAAAAGGCCGATGGATGATATTTAAAAGGAGACTATTTATGGCATGTGAAACCGACCCTTCCTTATGTAAGGAGGAAGCCCGAGCGGGAAATGCATATTCGATGGTATTTAGTTAAAATAACATGACCACCAAAAAGTCAAAAAGGTGTTCGAATAAGCTATGTTCATAGCTTTGTCTAAATGTTTGCGAAACATTGTTTTAAACCACTAAGTGGTCAGCCCCTCCATTATGTCATTTTTATGACATTAAAAAAAAGTAATTTCTAATTATGGATTGAGCAAAAGGTGGGTAGGTAAGTGAAGTTTTTAAGGAGTTTTTTTTTGTGTTTTTTTAAAAAGGGCTAAAAACAGATTTGTTGCCATTATGAAGACCAAGAGACCTTGAAGATAGAAGTTTTTCTTTAAGATGATTTTTACAATTTGGAGGATTTTTATTGAATTCACAAACTGAAGATTTTTTTTGAAGAAGATGTTTTGAAGAATATGGAAAGCTTGTTTGTTGAAGATTGAAGAATACAAAGGATTTTGTTTACAGATAATAAAATGGTAAGGAAATACAAAGAATTTTTTCATATTTGATTTTTTCTACCAAATGGAAGAAGAATTTTTTTATGGGATGATTTTCTTGGAAGATTTTTTCCAGATGGCCTCATGAAGATCATTCTTTAAAGAATACAAAAAGATGCAGAGTGATTTTTTTTGAAAGAGATTTTATTACAAAGGCAGATGAATTATTTTCATTGAAGATTTTTATATGGCCTTATTATTGTTTTAGATGAATTGTTTGTGCAGAGAAGGTGAAAGGGTTGGAGATTTTTGAAGAAGATTTTCATGATTTATTTTTGCAGTTTGAAGGGAGAATATGAAAGGTCATGAAAAGATGAAAATGATTTTGCAGAATGTGAAGAAGTATCTCATATTTATTGGCTTCACATGTATATTGATAGTCTGGGTGTGTGGAATTGAATACAGAAATGAAGACATTTTCTACAAGATCCTCTTGAAGAGAAAACAAACATGAGAATATGATACTGGGTATGTGTGTTGAGTTATGCAGAGATAATCAGATGAATTGTTATGCAGGTGTGAATGAATTGAGAATTGAATGGAAACAGAGTATCCCTTTGATCTTGTTTATTATTTCTATTGATGATTTGGTTTACTAGTGAGGCCTTGTATTAGCCAGTGAGGCTTGTAGGTCAGTGAGACCTATTTGTTTGCCAGTGAGGTATATCTGTGTAGGAAGTGGGTGCTTCTGTTTGGTATTGGAGTTGGTGCTCCTAGATACGTTTTGTATAGCTAGTGAGGCATGTTTTTCAGTTAAGCCAGTGAGGCAGTTTTGGAGTGGTTTTTCTACCCCTAGAGGGTTTTCTACTCGTGCAAATCTTGTGTCATGATCTTCTCTATGTGTGGATTTGCTTCTATGATAAGATTTATCTCTATGTGGTCCTGCTCATAATTTTCATTATCAAACTTGTACATATATGTGTAATAGTTTATTGATGATTTGCTCTTTCTGAGTCTTGTAAATTAAAAGTTATAATAAGTTGCAAAAATTTACACAACACTGATTCGCCCCCCCTCTCAATGTTGTCCTGGACTCCTACAGGTTAAAGGCCAACGAATGAGAGTGGGTTTTCTCTCTTGCACTTTGAGCTCAACTTAGACTTGTGAGGGTATTCCTTGAGGTATAACTAGATGAACAACTAAAAAATGGTGGCTAAACCCAAGGCATTGACTTGGTTCCAAACACTGTCACTAAACCAAGAATAACCAACCACCTACAAACCTCAATATAGCTAATTACACACCTTGCACATGCACCTATCGATAACATTTCTTATATCCCCATAAGATACATTCATTTTATACTCTACACAATGGCAAGATACAAACATACATGATCATGACTCCAAATGATTAAAATAGTTTTGAATCGCTTTAGATTTATCCCTAGTTGTTATATTGAATCATGAACAATATGTAAACCAAATCTAATCCTACTCCAAAGCTACTGGTGAATGATATTATCATTTTGAAGGCATGTGATTGATTGTGAGCTTCTAAGACTGCTGCCAATCTAAGGGGTAATAGAGTCCAATTGACCAGTGAGGAAACACCAACATGAAATCAAAGGAATATGAGCTATGCATGAAGCATACACCACATATTATGTCATCAAATAACATTGCATACTTATTAATCCATTCCCATGAAACATGAATCCATATGTAATGTATAAATGACTATTTCAAGACTTGCAATGAATTTAAATACTACAAAATTTTCAAATCCACATTACAATTGTGCCAACAAGTGTGGAAAGAGGAAACAAACAACTACGACTTGGGTTTCCTTGAAAGCTTGCAACATACAATGGAAACTTTCTATTACAAAATGCACTTACATTACAAATCTCATGTAATTTACAACTATACTGCTCCCACCGCAATGAACTGACATGGATTGAAATCCTAGAAAATTCCCCTACACTCGCAAGCATATAAAAAAATGGCTCAGTGACCAACAACTTTGTATCTTAAAACAATGCATATATAGCATTTTCCTCATAGATTCTAAGCAGGAAAACCCAAACACCTACCTGCTATAATAACTCTAACAACCTTCATTTACCTTCAATATTCAAGTCTCCACTTACCTTCAACGGATCAACATGGGTGTCCATGACAACCTGAGAATATGTCATAGAACTAAAACCCATGAAAAAATTCCTTCAAAGCTTTTACAAAGTCTTTACCACACTTTAAAGATTAATTTTTCTTTTTTCATTCATTATGCTTTCAATTTCAATGATTCAAGCCTTTTATGAACCATTTAAACGACCTTTTGCTTTGTTTTCTTTCACACTTAGATTTCACTTTGGCGTAATCATGAACCTATGCATCTCCGTCTCCTTCACTTGATGTGCCCTCTTCTTTTATCTTGCCATTTCGACGATTTCTTTGATTGATGATTTTCTATCGGGCTTTATAGCGTATTTAGTTTGTTGTATGGTTGGGTTCTATAATGATATCATGATTATGTAGCCATTATTCTTGTTCTAGATTTTGGATATTCTTCATTAAATTTGTGATTCAATACTCTACATGAGATACATTTGTAGACTTGTTTCAATATAAAAAAAATGATTAAGAAATTTTAGTTTATCCTATTTGTGCTAGAGAGGAAAAATTTATGGTATGGTAATTTTTAAAATAAGACGGAAAAAGTGTGCAAGAGTAAACTAGTGAGTATTTCTGAAGGAATATCTAAATGGGGAAAGATGTGCACAATGAGTCCAAGTATTTATGAATCACATTGAAGGCTTCACAACCATCTTTAAAGGCCTCAATTTATATCTTAATTGGTGGACATAGATGAAGCATTTTCCCATGCTCACTACCTTGAGTTAGATAGTCATCCATCCTCTTTAAGGATAGAAGGAGCAAAGGCCAAAAGGTAAATTATATGAGTATTTAAAGAAGAAATCTAGCTAACATTGAAATAATTGTGATTAACATGGTCACATAGATTCATCCAGAAAGATGAAAAAAGTCTACAAGAGTACACTAGTGACTATTGTAGAAGGGATATATAAATGGAGAAAGATGTGTACAATGAGGAAGTATTTATGAATCACATTGAAGGCCTTCACAAACATCTTCAAAGGCCTCGATTTCTATCTAAATTGGTGGGCATAGTTATCATTTTCCCATGCTCACTACCTTGATTTAGATAGTCCTCCCTCCTCTATAAGGATAAAAGGTGTAAAGGCAAAAAGGTATATTCTATGAGTATAAAGGAGAAATCTATCTAACATTGAGACAATTTTGATAAAGATTGTCATATAGATTCATTTTTTGGAAGCTACATTTGGAGAAGTGCCCATATACAAATGGTAGCAGAAAAAGGTAAGAAAATCTCTATGCCTATTATGCCAAAAGGAAGTGTAGTAATTAGAAAGGGAAAAAATATTGATTGTAGCTCAAGGTGGATTTCAATTCTTCCACTACAAAGATAATAATTTTTCTCACACATGAAAAAAAGGAGCATTCAAATTTATTTAACATCAACATTTAAACATAGGGTGTTATAGTTGATGCGCTATTTGATTCTTTTTCACAACGTAATTCAATATCCTAAGATTTGATTGGAAAACTTGGTTTAGAAACTAATCAACACCCCAAGACTTATCCTTTGAGTTGGATTAAAGAAGATGTTGATTTTGTTTTGAGTAGACAATGTAGATTGAAGTTTGAGATTAGCCAAAATTATGTTGATAAAGTGGTTGTGGATGTTGGTCCCTTAGATATATGTGAAGTTATATTTCACAACCCCTACATATTTGACATAAAAGTTGTTTATTATTAGAGGGAAAATAAGTACCACTAGATCAAAGGTGGTAGGACATTCATGTTGTTGATTTACAAAAGAAAATTTGAGTAGCCAAGGCTCTTGAATATTCATGAGGGGAGGATGTTTGGTAGAAGCATGAAGATCATTCCTTTGGAGGAGAAAATAAATGTTGATCAAGTTCCTTCACATTGAATATCTTTCACATTATTGCATTATTTAGAAATATGGAGATAGGCTTGTTTGGTCTTGGTTAGAGATGTGTAAGTTGAGATTGAAGCTATGTCATCTATCAAAAGGAACAGCCCTCTTATTTTGAGCCTCTATATATTTTGGGGGCCAAAAGTCTCTATATTGGGGATATGTGATTTGAAAAAGGGATCATTTTTATCTAAGATTTCATGGTAGGATGCAACTCAGCTTTATAAGGCATGCTAAACAAGGAATAAAAATAATAGGAAAATAAAGGTTTCAAGAACTTTGTGCAAAATTGTTGGTTTGTAACAGACGACGGTTTCATCCCAATAAGTGATGGTTTTGTATAGAGAGAATTGATGGTTTTGTAATAACAAATAATTTTGTCAAAAGATTTGTGGTTTCCTAATCATCCCTAATGACAAGTAATGGTTTCATCACATGTTATAAAAATGATATGCACATGTCTAAAATGATTCTAATACCCAAATTTTTGACTTCTAGTGTCTTTTAGCATTCCTTAATAGTTTGTACATCTATGTATGACTATGTAAAATATTGAGATAGATCAATTAAAAATAATTATAGTTCTTGAAGTCCACAAAAGCTTGTAGTTCCTAGTAAATCATTTTAATCTAATTAGACTTGTAAGAGGGTTGTGTTAGATGTCTTAGGAATTGAATTCTTTGACATCCAAGTTAGTTGTAAGTTAGTTGTATGTCCAAACTTGGCCTATGACAATAATTTGTAATTAAATTTAAGGATTATAAGCGAGTTTTAGTTAACATTTTATAAAAAACATTCTATCATATACAAGTTTCTCCGTAGTCAATTCTTAATTTTATTAATTATGCATTGTGTTCTCTCCCATTTGTACATTCCAAGTTACTTGATTGATAAGTTTACAACACCATTTCTTTTATATTTATATTGATTACTAGTATTAATAGATGTACATGTATCAATTATATTAATGTACATATTTACATATATCAATTATATAAATTGTTAGTAAAAGCATAAATCTCTTTAACAAATTTATTTTTATTAGTATATATATAGAATGCCACCAAGTTGCCCATTCCTATCTTGCAGTACATCTAGATGTATATATTGATCAAGATGGAGATGAAGTGTCTATTCTAAAGTACATCGACGACCCAGATCCATTGACATCAATTACATAGGAAGCATCTTGAAAAGCAATAGTTTCAAAGCATAAGCGGATTCATCAGAAGAGATAGAGGCATCAAAGCCATCAGTTCTCATTTCAATCTTCTAGAGTTGATTGGAAATCTCCTAATGGATCGGATTCTAGTTCTTAGGAGGTAGTAGTTTTCCATACATGAGCTTTTGAGTCATTCCTCACTATTCATTACTGGCTAGGAATCTGATCCCAATGTTGATTGATCACCACATATCTATCTATGGGGTACCCACTATGTAGTTCACCTCGCTATATATATATGAAATCTCCTATTAATGGATTTGATGCTAGTTCTAGGAGTTTAATCCCAATGTTGATTGATCACTACATATCTATTTATGGTTACCCACTACGTAGTTCGATATATATATATATATATATATATAGGAGTTTAATCCCAATGTTGATTGATCACTACATATCTATTTATGGTTACCCACTACGTAGTTCGATATATATATATATATCATTGATAATAAGACCATTTTAATCTAAAAAGATGTGATGTTTACTATATTATTTATTTTATATTACCATTAATACTTTGGTAATAATCCCAAGTGCCCATTATAAGGTCTCCAATAATTTGAACAAAACTCTATAAAAAATCAAATTATAAAACACTAAACAATACATTTATTCATATAAAAGTTATATTATAGAACACAAAGCATTACCTTTATTAATACAAAGCTTATTACAATCACATCATTCTACTTCCTAATAAGTGTCTCTAGATCCATCTCCATTCTACTTCCCATAAGTGTTTTTACTCATCTCCATGTATCCATAGATGTACTTATTTGTTTACAATAAATAACCATAATAATTATGTCAACATTTTAAAATTTCCTAACAATATGTGTTGTTATATTTTAAGGGCATTTCAGCTTGTTGCCATGGGTTTTCATATTAGCATAGCAAGGGCATATCTCCTTGTTCCCATACGTTCCTGGAGGGACACAGTTACATCTTGCACAACATGTTCCACAAGCTCTCATACATCGCCGATTCCTTTTTGCTGCCTTACATCTTTCCGTACAAGCAACTTTACAATCTACAACCATACATCAATTTAAAATTGATATATTAATTCAAAATATAATCATTAAAGAAATATTTTTTAAATATAAAATTAAATTAAAAAAGACCACAAATTTTAAAATATAAATATTATGAAAAAATAAATTTAAAGTAGAAAATTTAAAAGATTTAAGAATAATTGTTGATTTTATAAATGAGAAAGAGAAGGCAAAATTAAAATCCAAAATAAGTTTTATTCAAAAACAACCAAAACTTACTATGAAAATGAAAAACAAAAACTAATGTTAATATTGAGTATGATCATAAAGGTGGAAGTAAAAACATACACAGTTGAATCCAGAAGCATCTCACTTATTGTTGAAAAACTCATACCTACTATTGTAATAAATAACTTCAACATTAAACAAATACAGTTAAATATTACTACCTAGAAGGGATGATGATGACATATTAGACTTGAATTTTGGCAACTACAAACTAAAAAGAGCTCAGGCTGATAACATAATAGAATTGAGTTTTGACATGCAGGGAGAAGATGTTTAGCCATTAAAATAAAGCTGGTCTTTAAGTTGGATTGGGCTGCATCAGCATTGGTAGTCTCCTAAACATCTGTATGGATGACCTTTGTGAACCTCAACTATACATAATGAGTTCATATGAACCACTGTTCGTGAAACATAAGCTAAAGTGTCACATATCATGGAGTAATCCTTCCTTTGTTTTCTCTGCATCTGCACCAATGCATTTTAATGTTTAACATAAACATGTTTTCCTTTAGAAAACTTAAGTAGAAATCTTATATTTAAGAGGACATACCAATTGTCTGCAGAAGCCTGCGGTACATCCCATTTGTTTGCAGCTGAAATTATATCAGAAAAATTAATCAGTCTTTGGCATCATAAAGTAGACCTTGTATACAGAATTACAATCACTAAACATAAACTTACTCCAAATGATTTGGACTCTGCAGCCTGAGAAGCCTCTGCACACATCTGTAGTTTACATAAACACATATATCAGATATAGCTAACAATCCCTACAAAAATCACTGATATATTCCCAAATTTAGCCTGAATTTCAGTGAAGAATTTATTGGCAATCAGGGGCAGAACCTTAAGAACTTGGATGCTTTAGTTTTTTTCTCTACTAACCCAAAACAAAACAGAAGCCGTCACTAAACTACTTTTCTATAAGTGGTTACTAGAAATCAATGACCCAATTGAACTTTAGAAGGATTATTCCAACTGATTTATATTCATGCCTTTGGAAAGCATTGGAATTATTTAAAAAGAAGAAACCATTTACTAAGACAACTGAAAAACAATCCAAATTGGTAGAATCTAATTCCCAATCCTCTTCAATATCCACCTTTAATGGAAACTCACAAATTTGAGTGGATTTGGCCTAGAGTGCAGTAATAACAAAGTTTTACACAACCATTTAAAAAAAGAACACAGTTATACACTCTAACCATAAAAAAAAAAACATAGTTTTACACTCTTGTTAAAGCTTCCCAATTAAAAGAAAAGGGAGGGTTCTATAATATAAAAATTACAGGTTCATGGCTACTAGATTAAAAAATAACTTCCCTCTCCAAAAATATAACAATTCACAAACTTCTCTTCTCTAATATGCAATTAATTACTACCTGAAAAATGAGTGTCATCAGAAGAAATGCAAAGAGAAGTCTTCTTGCAGGAAGCCCAAGTGAAGCCATGGAACTCTTAACTACTACACAGTGAAAGAATGCTTGCAAAGTACTTCTAGAAGCTATAGATGATGTGTCTGAACATTCTGATATCTATCAAATTTATAGGAGGTGGATTATACATGTGAGTTATCCGATGTTGAGTTCTTCCTAGAAATTTCGGCCAGGTCTATCTTCAGGGGGAGTTGGTAATAATCATTTTTTTATCAACTTGCTTTTTCGTCCGCAACAATAATTGAATTTGAGAACATTACCTATAATTATGGCTTTTGCTTATTTGGGAAAAAGATACCCAAGGTGGGTCGAAACTCAAATTCTAAATGGATGAAAATAAAAATATTTCCAATATACCCAGGGCGGGTTGGAACTCATGAACTCTAAATGAAGAATGTCGTGTCAAACTTTTCATTGGAATTGAAGGAGATTTTGCATGATTGTAAGAGTTTGAAATCATAGTTGAGCAGTGGAAACAGTGCCGGCCCTGGTTTAACTCACAATCCTACGTCTAGTGTCACTGTTATCAAAAGTTTTTGTTTTTTCTTTTGGTCCCAAGCACTCCATATTCAACCGTGACTGGCATCTTATTATTCTAAACAATAATTTTATTCACTTAGCCATAATAATATTTTGTTATATCTAATTTTTAAGTGGAATCCAGTTCAATTTGAGCTGTTAGGAGATTGTAGCCTACACCATGGGGAATTTTCAAACCATAAATAAAAACAAAGGGTCTATTGGTAGAATGATATATATATTTATTTTAATGAAATAGTGCCATTTATAATAATTGTAAAAATGCACTATATTAAAAAGAATTGGATGGAAAAAGTTACCACCCATAGTTTACTCAAGAGTTCACTTAAGGTGGGGCTTTAAACAAAAACATAAAAAGTGCAGTTTAAAATGTTGAGATGTTGATTCGAGAACCTACTTGCTAATTTAGAAGCTTTGTTGTTGCTATGTATTAGGTAAATTTAACACATTTAACTTAGCTAAGCATAAGATAAAGATAATGTGCCACTTCTCCACAAGCATAAAGGAAAATGAACTTTTATATATATAAGTACAATTAATTTAGATTAATCAATGATAGTTGAAATAGATAAATTTAGATAATTGTAACTGTTATTTTAGAAAAGTTAATATTATAAATGATAGAATTTAGCTTTATAATTGAAGAGTGAATGATTTGTGTAAATGATTTGGAATCTGTAATGTCTCAAGATTTGGAACAAAGAATCCCAGTTTGATATTCACCTTGGGATCAAAATATTTTTTTTTTCCTTGTGCAAGGTCTAGTCTAGGAATTAGGGTCAAATCCACAACCACAGACTTGTCCACCTATGGACTTGATCTAGTGACTAATGAAACTCTGCTCTTCACTCTACTTGATTTGCTTTATCTTTCTTCTACATCTTTTAATATCTAAGTGGTGGTGGCATTTTTAAATACCTTGGTACTGGTTGTTATATTACAAGGGGACATGTTCTCCTAGGTCAACTTGCAAAAAATTGTACACATCATAAACAACGATCTTGAGGATGCATATGCTCCTACAAATGCTTGTGCAAATATAGATTCCTTTAAGTGAGCAAATTGAAGTGTGGACATGCGAATGGTATGCAAATATATCTTGAAAGATAATGGATAAGTAAATGAATGCATTGAATGCCTTTAAATACAAGGACATAACAATAGATTATGCAAATTTATGTTTAGTTTGCCCTTGGAGGGAAAAGATTTGGCAAGAGTTGGCTAAATTTGAATTTTAAATTTCAAATTAAATGAAAGGATCAATTCCAAGGGTCTAATGTCAACCCAGTGACTACGGACATAACTTGGTACCAACAATGGGACATATCATGGTGGATAACATCTACATAAAAATGTATGTGTATTGGCATAACAAATACATGGATAGGGTGAATATATCAGAATATGTGAGCTACATGTGAGTATAGATATAAGATAGGGGATACATGCATATGGATGTGTGTGAGAAATAGGTAGGTGGCATAGGGCAAGGGTCCCAACTTTACAAAAAAATACACTATTTGTCAATATGTCAAAGTATCAAAGCCCTCTCCCAAAAATAGGTAGAAAACTAAATGGGAAATGGCATGAGTATAATTTTCATCATTTTAGAATGATCGTGGTGCAGTCACGGTAGGAGGGTTCACAGAATGAACTGTCCAGGTCATGTAGCAAGAGTAAACACAATGGAAACAACTCAAAGATATGAAACAAATACAGATTCAGTCATTCAGTATATCATAGAATTCAAATACAAATTGGTTGATAACTGTTGGCAAGAGATACATTGGAGCTTCATGATTGTTGTCATTGATGGCAACAAAGTTCATCCCACACATCCGCAGGACATAGTGTGCCTATACCGGAAGTCAGATTGAAGAGTGTTGTGGTCCGGTAAGCAAGAACAGAGTGTTGTCGCAAGGTTCGACAGTCAAGTCCGGATCTCTCAGAGGAAGTATCTTTGGAAAGTGCGGACTTGGGGAAGTCAAGAGGAGTACCTTAACTGATAGATTCTAGGAATTGAGCCTCCGGTGATGGAGTGAAGAGATATGAGCATTCAAGTATTGGGGTCCTGTTTGGCAGAACAGACAGAGGAAGAACTGACTGGCAGAGCATCATACATTATTCCGGATAAGATATTGATGATGATCAAGGTTCCTAAGGTATCATTCATGATTGGCCGACATGTTAGATGACTTCTATAAGTATCTTTTTGATCCGCATCACTTGGTAAGCAAGGATTCAGCTGACAGACTAAAGTTTGGGAAATACTAACTATTTCCGATGCCAACTAGGAAGAGGATGAAATCCTTTGTGCGGATATATATATACCAAATGAATTTTGATGAGGAGGCATGTGTGTGTTGAGAAGTGCGAAGAAAAGTAGAAGAGCAGTGTGGAAGCAGTAAGGTAGGTCCGGTATGTGAAAGGACAGCAACACTAAAGAAGAGAAAGGATGAAGTACAGTAGATCAGTGTATTGAGCCTAATCAGAACTGAATCTCAGCATATGTGGATGCTTCTCATCAGTTCAAGGATCTTGTTATTCTTCTTACAACTTGTAGACAGTGAGTCTCTTGTAGGTAGTGTGCCTCTTGTGAGTAGTGTGTTCGGGCAGTAAGCCCTAATTGGCAAGTGCCATTTTGTATTTCTATTCTTCTAATAGAGAATACAATCTTGGGTTAATCACCTCATGGTTTTCTCCCTTAACAGGGTTTCCACGTCAAAATATTGTGTCATGTGTATTTCCATTTCATTGTTATGTTTGCTTATTTGATTAGATGCTGCATTAATTATTAAGAAAGTTCAGAAAGCTGAAATAATTAAGATAATTGATTCACCCCCCCTCTCAGTTATCAACAATTGGTATCAGAGCTAAGTTCCTCCATACAGAGCCTAACAGCTTGAGGAAGATCTAGGAATTAAGATGGATGTGTATGGTATGAGGGAGCAACTTCAGTCTACCCTAGATGATCTTGAGCAATCTAATTCTGAAGTCAATGAATTGAAGGAAAGACTCAAACAGGCTGATGATTTCATAAATGAACTAAAAGGGAAACTAAGTCTCTCTATGAAAAAGAGAAAGGAACTACTTCAGCAATTGGCAAGTCAAGGTGAAGCAAATGATACAAATGGAGATCTTAAGGAGAAAACCAAGTTATGTGAAAAATTATCAAAAGAGATCATCATGGTAAGACATGAAATGGAATCAGGAGTCATGAAATTTACCCAAGAAATTGAAGAGAAAAGAAAAACTGAAGATGATCTAAAACAATCTCTCAAGGAGAAATCAGAAGACTGCCACAAGATGGATAGAATAATCAGACATCTTGAATCCGATCTTGAAGATGCTAAAGATAATGAAGAAAAACTAGAAGATCAAATTGTCTCTCTTAAAAGGGATCTTCAAACAACAAATGAATACAAAGAGAAATTCAAGATAAGTTCTGCTCAACTTGAAGTTCTTCTTGAAAGCCAAAAGAGGGTAGATGACAAGCGTGGCTTGGGATATGAGAAAGGTGAGAGCTCCGGATCTGGTCAAAAGAAGTTTGAATCAAAAAATCTAAGAAACAGGCCTAGAAGACCTTCGGTGAGGCAACCTAATGCTCAAAGATATCCATCCTTCAATGGATACTACCACAACTGCAATAACTTTGGTCATAAAGCTAATCAGTGTAGGAAGAGAATGAATCAGACTAATACATCCTTCTCTGGATAGTGTTTTAACTACAAAAGGTATGGTCACAAATCTCATGAATGCAGAAATATGCAAATGAACAATTCATTCAATGGTAGATGCTTTACATGCAATAGAATGGGTCATATGGCTAATCAATGTAGATCACGAGGACATCAATCAAATATGCAAAGAAATGTTGTTTGCCACAATTGCAATAGATCCAGTCATATTGCCAAATTCTGTAGAAGCAAGAATCAAGACAAAAGAGGTCCGGTACATCATAATCAGAATCAAGACAAGGGAAAAGGAAAAGTGAATGCGGATGAAGTCAAAAGTGAGATGAACAAGATTTGGGTGAAGAGAAGTACAAAAAATGTAGGGGATGGATCTGCACTAGAATCTGGTGCTGATATTCCTTCTAGAAATTAAAAGGTGAGCTCTGGCTCAGGGGGAAGACACAAAGAAAAACATTTTCCCCCAGCCAGTTAATTGGTGCCGGAACTGGCACAAGGAGAGTTGCGGATTAAAGGATTCACAAAGGGACATCCAAATAAGGTTTGGTTAAGAGATGAAAGATCCGCAATAAGTTTTAAATAGGTTGAAGACTAATCCGGTTCATCAATCATCTAGTGAGAAGTAGGTTTTTCACAGTTAAATCTGACATGATTCAAACTATGGAATCTTAATCTGTGGATAGATCAAATGATTAAGGAAAGGAAGATAGATTATCACTATTCTCCAAGAATAACTCTAAGTGTATCTCAGTGATCCAGAAAAGATCTGTCTCAGAATAAGATGAACAAGGCAACCAGAATGACTTAGGTTAGGCATTTATTGCAGTATGAAATTAGGGCTTTCCCAGAAATAAAAGAGTTCATTCGTTCGTCATTTGCACATTTGCACTCAGGAAGAAGCAGAAAAGGAAAGTGATCTGGTAGAAGCCCCCTCTCGTACCAGATCCTTTAAGAGGTCTACACCTACAACTGCTAAGACCTCAAAGACAACAAAGCCGGAAGCAAAACCATCTGGTAAAGTAGAGAAAAGAACTAAGACAAAGGCCACAAGGTCTTATATCAGTCAGAAGGATGAAGAAGAGACATAATCTGATGAAGAGATCAAGAAGATGATGATGAAGAAGAAAGTATCCGGTGAAGATAAGGAGGCTGAGGCAGAAGAGTTTGTTGAAAGACCCACTCTGTCCTTAGATGATGTAGTCAAAGCAGTCACTATGTATGGGAACCTGCAACCAATAACAGAATTCTATGATGCAGATAAAAATATTCTGGAGGAAGCCACAGTTAAGTATTTAAACATATACAATAAGGATTTTATTGAAATCATCTCTCTAATTCCCAAAAGTTTAGAGAAAGAACTTGAAATGAGGAAGAACAATGCCCGAGCAAAAGATCTAGAAATCCGGGAACAAATTGCTATTCAACTTTATCCCTCCATCACTCCAAAGCAAATAAACATGGTCTTTAAAGATTGCAAAGATGAGTTCCAGAGCAAAGCTAGAATGAATCAACTTATGCTTGGAGAAACTGATAAAGTGGCAAAAGAAACTGAAGAAATCCTCAGGAATGCCTATAAAAGATTCAATATTCCTGTCATAGAGGACTTAGGTGATGAAACATCTGCCATGGATGACAAAGAAGAATCTATTGAGATAGTAGTAGAAGAGGTAAAGGAGACAGGTGAAGAGAAAGGTAAGGACTTAGATTCCTCTACTCCGGAAGAGGAAGTCTAAGGAGAAGTAAATCCAGACTCTCTAGTAGTCTCCGGATCTAAAGGAGAAGAAAGTATAAAAGAAAAATCCAGTCAAGAAGAACAAGGAAAGGGAAGAGAAGAAGAGTCAAGGACAGAAAAAGCTACAGATGATAGTGGTAAGGCTACAGAAGGAGAGAAAATTTTTTCTCCAGCAAGAGACACAACAGAAGCAGTCAAGGATTTCTTGACCAAAGAGATGATGGAATTTGATGAACCAGAATTACTTCAAGGTCCATTCAATTTTGATTCCCTCTCTTCGGTGCAAACCATGAAGCTAGCATCCTTCACTCAAGCAAAGGCAAAAGAAAAAATGCTGAAGTCTCACATGGAAGATTGTGAACTCATAGAAACTGCATCCAGTGTACTAGAAAAGATCATGCCATCCTTCCAAAAGGATCCTACAGCATCCACATCCGATAATCTAAAGTCTCTTGTAAATTCTGTTAGTACACATTTTGATTCTTTCAAGAAAGCAACAGAAGAGAAAGTCCGGAAAGAGTTTTTGGATAAGAGATTCTTAGAGTTACAAGGGCTTATAACCAATGATAGGAGAAATATGGACATTGGGATGAAGAGCTTAGAAAATGCTCTTAAGGATGGAGGAGAAGTATATAAATTTTGTATATCCTGGACTAAAGCAACAAAGGATATTGAGAAGAAAGTAAAAGAACAAAAGGATAAACTGTCAAACCTCTCTCAGAATTTTGATCCTCTCACTGTATCCATAATAAGCCAGGAATGTCAAACTATTATAATCTTGAATGAAATTAAGAAGCTTGAGAAGGAAAGGAAGAACATATTAAGTAGAATGTGTGAACTTAGAGGGATGATTATCCCTAAGTTAGAGGCCATGCATGAAGCCCTAACTGATGCTTAGACCACAGCCCGGACTAGTGATCCGACAGATCTCAAGAGGGTAGAAGCTTTTGCATTCCTGTTGAGTGGTCACATCTCAATTTTGGACAGGATGAAGCTGAGTTGGGCAACAAAATTTGCCCAGTTGAAGACATCTTTGGCAGATATACTTCAGTATATGTAAGTATAAGCATGTATATATACTTATGCGGCTAAGTATAGATTGTTTTTGGAAGTTTTGGTATGCAGACCCTACCCTTTGCCATTGATGTCAAAGGGGGAGTGAGGAACAGTGAAAAATGTGGAATCCAGCTAAGGGGGAGCTCCGGAAAAGTGTACATTAGAAGAGAGCATCAACCAAGGGGAGTATAGTATAACACTTAGTCATTTTTCACTAAGTGTTGCCATCAATGCCAAAGGGGGAGATTGTTGGAAAGAGACACATTGGAGATTCATGATTGTTGTCATTGATGGCAACAAAGTTCATCCCACACATCCATAGGACATAGTGTGCCTATACTAGAAGTCAGATTGAAGAGTGTTGTGGTCCGGTAAGCAAGAATAGAGTGTTGTGGCAAGGTCCGACAATCAGGTCCGGATCTCTCAGAGGAAGTATCTTTGGAAAGTGCGGACTTGGGGAAGTCAAGAGGAGTACCTTGACTGATAGATTCTAGGAATTGAGCCTACAGTGATGAAGGAGTGAAGAGATATGAGCATTCAAGTACTGGGGTCCTGTTTGGCAGAACAGACAGAGGAAGAACTGACCGGCAAAGCATCAAACATTATTCCGGATAAGATATTGATGATGATCAAGGTTCCTAAGGTATCATTCATGATTGGACGACATGTTAGATGACTTCTATAAGTATCTTTTTGATCTGCATCACTTGGTAAGCAAGGATTCAGCCGATAGACTAAAGTTTGGGAAATACTGACTATTCCGGATGCCGACTAGGAAGAGGATGAAATCCTTTGTGCGGATATATATATACCAAATGAATTTTGATGAGGAGGTGTGTGTGTGTTGAGAAGTGGAAAGAAAAGTAGAAGAACAGTGTGGAAGCAGTAAGGCAGGTCCGGCATGTGAAAGGATAGCAACACTAAAGAAGAGAAAGGATGAAGTGCAGTAGATCAATGTATTGAGCCTAACTAGAACTGAACCTCAGCATATGTGGATGCTTCTCATTAGTTCAAGGATCTTGTTATTCTTCTTACAACTTGTAGACAGTGAGTCTCTTGTAGGTAGTGTGCCTCTTGTGAGCAATGTGCTCGGACAGTAAGCCCTAATTGGCAAGTGCCATTTTGTATTTCTATTCTTCTAATAGAGAATACAATCTTGGGTTAATCACCCCATGGTTTTCTCCCTTAACAAGGTTTCCACGTCAAAATATTGTGTCATGTGTATTTCCATTTCATGGTTATGTTTGCTTATTTGATTAGATGCTGCAATAATTATTAAGAAAGTTCAAAAAGATGAAATAATTAAAATAACTGATTCACCCCCCCTCTTAGTTATCAACAATAACATGTGGGCTTACAATTAGGGCTCACATGCCTTATTATAGAATATCAGAATATGCACAAGATATAGCTTTGAAGCTCCTTCGCAAAAAATCCAAAATATCAACTATCTCTATTATCATGAACTGTTTCCTAAGGATCTATTACATCAATATATATCATCTCCGGTACAAAAGATTCCTCCGCGTCAGCCAAGGAAGATCACAAACTCCAATGAAGAGTTGTAATGTGTGTACACAGATAGGTCAGACCTAAATGAATAGAATTCCTCCACAAATGAATGGAATGATGTGCGGATCTCAGAGAAGGTCGGCCATGAACCAAACAACATGGAATGATGTGTCATTAATCTTTGAAGGTTGTGAAATGCTCCACAGGTCTTCTCCTTTAGCTGATTGTCTGAGACTGTCAGGGTGCTCTGCTCTAATAAAACAATCAATCTTCTGATAGCGATATCTTTCTGATACCTTAACCAATTACTCTGAATTCTGGATATGATGTAGATGGACATGTCTAGATGCTAAGTCCAACTCCACAAGATGTGAAATGCAACTGCGGTAGAATGCAGACCAAAATACAGAAACTGCTATTGACTAAACTACCTGAATTAAACTTAAAAATGAAAAGAAACAAACTGAAATGCAAATATTTTTGGTTGATGCAAGATTGCTCTTGAACCTGGGATGCTCCTGCATCAGACATCCGGGGTTATTGAAAAAGTGAGTCCCTCACTTTGTTGGGGCTAGAGGAAAACCAAGATGATCCACCTCAGCCTGAGAAATCCATGATGAATCTTCCTCCGGTCTGCCTTTCCACTATGGTGCTACATCCAACTTTGATGACCAAAATGTCCTCAATCTTCTCTAGTGCTTGTTGTGGTAACTGCTTCTTCAAGTCTTCTTCAATGTTGTCACTGAAATCTACTTCATGATACTGGTATAGGTCTGCAATGTTGAAAATAGGTGATATACTTAATGTCTCTAGTAGTTCCACTTCATATACATTTTCTGAATCAAACTTTCTAAGTATCCTACAAGGTCTAAACTTCTTCATCTTCAACTTGTTATATGTCCCAACTAGAAATCTTTATTTTATCAAGTACACCATCACTTCATCTCCAACTGCAAATTCTTTATGTCTTCTTTTCTCATCTGCTTGTTTTTTATATTTGATGTTCATATCCTCGAAATGCTTCTTTACCTGATCATGCACTATCTCCATATGTTCTGCAAATTCTTCTGCTTCTGCACTTCTTATTAGGGTTAGCCAGTAGAAGATAATAATTAAATGCAAATAAAGATTAAAAAGAGGAATGAAAAATACACAGAAATAATAACAGCGAGAGAGAAGTTTTAACGTGGTTCACCCAAACTCAGGTACATCCACCAATAGAGAGTCTAATATTATTATCCAGTAAACCAAACCGATTACAACCAGCAATCCCTGTAACTCAATACCATTGCAAATGCTACAATACAATATCAACCAAAACCCTAACCCTTAGCCACTTTTATCAAGCCTTATGTCAGTTACAAAAATAGAGTTTTTTATGCCTGGCCCGGCCCCGAACCCTGGCAAGGATACATAACTAGTGTACAGTACTTGCATGATCAGTCGCCACCTACCAACAATCTCCCACTTGGAGACTGATCAGGCTCCACACCAAACAATCTCCCACTTGGAGACTGATCCTAGACGACACCACTGCATGTGCAACTCCCACTAGAAATAAGCACCCTGGACTCTGTTGTTCTGATTTTATTGTTTCAGTCTTGGAGACCAACCGAACCTGAAGAGGAGCTCAGCGTCTCCCTTGTCACTACCTTTGTAAACATATTCGCTGGATTTTCATCTGTATGTATCTTTTCCAGCTTTAATTATCCATCATCCAACACCGACCGAAAAAAGTGATACCTCAACTGTATGTGTTTGGTCTTTGAATGCAAGGCAGAATTCTTTGCAAGATGTATGGCACTCTGACTATTTGTATACAAAGAACTGTTAGCCTGTTGTTTTCCCAATTCTTCCATGAAAGATTGTAGCCATATCATCTCTTTGCTTGCCTTTGTTGCAGCTACATATTCTGCCTCTGTGGTGGATAAAGCAACCACCTTTTACAACCGTGAGATCCAACTCACTGCTATCCCACCTACACTAAAGACATAACCTGTAGTACTCTGCCTGGTATCACTATCCCCTGCCAAATCTGAGTCTACATAGCCTACTAAATCAGTATTAGAGCCCTCAAAACATAAATGTGTATTGGATGTACCTCTCAAATATCTGAGAATCCATTTTACCGCATTCCAATGCTCCAATCCAGGATGACTCATATACCTGGTTACGACTCCTACAACATGTGCAATATTTGGTCTCGTGCATACCATGGCATATATTAAACTTCCTACAGCTAAAGCATATGGTACCTTGGACATTTTTTCTTCCTCCTCTTGTGTCTTTGGTCACTCTCCTTAGTCAATTTCAAATGACTAGGCAAAGGTGTGCTGACAGCTTTTGCATTCTCCATATGGAATCTCTACAACACCTTTTCAACATAATCAGCCTGAGATAGAGTCAATTTTTTGTTCTTCCTATCTCTGCAAATTTTCATACCAAGTATTTATTTTGCTGCCCCCAAATCCTTCATTGCAAATGACTGTGCTAACTGCTATTTTAACTCTTTGATGTGATCCATGTTAGACCCAGCTACAAGCATGTCATCAACATATAAACATAAAATAATGTAGTTGTCATTATCCAACCTCTTAAAATAAACACAATGGTCAGAATTACATCGACTGTAGCCTTTCTCATCCATAAAACTATCAAATTTCAAATACCATTGCTGAGGTGCTTGTTTCAGTCCATACAAACTCTTCTTCAATCTGCACAATAGTTTCTCCTTACTTTTGACCTCAAATCCTTGGGGCTGTTCCATGTATATCTCCTCCAAATCACCATGGAGAAAGGCAGTTTTCACATCTAGCTATTCCAAATGCAAATCTTCAGCAGCTACAATACTTAAAATAGTACGAATAGAAGTCATCTTGACAACCGAAGAAAATATCTCATCAAAATCAATGCCCTTTTTCTATGCAAATCCTTTTACAACTAACTTGGCTTTAAATATTTTCTTACCTCCATCTTCCTCTTCTAGCCTAAAAACCTATTTGTTTGGTAAAGCCTTTTTACCTGTAGGTAACTTACATAATTCCCAAGTCTGATTTTTCAGCAAGGAGTCCATTTCTTCTTTCATTGCAAGTTCCCACTAAACTTGTGTATCCACCTGCATAGCTTCATCATACCCTTCCAGTTCACCAACATCTATTAACAAAATAGAATACAAAGAGGGAGAAAACCTTTCAGGAGGTCTACTTAGCCTTGTTGACCATCTAACATTCACTGGAGTTTGTGGTATTTATTGTTGTTGTTGGGAAGCATGAGGGACCAGTGGAACATGACTATTTGGAGTATCATCTAGCACCACATAATCCTTTTATTTCTTCTCATGTTGCTGCAACTGATCTTTGTACAACACCTTCTCATTGAATATAACATCTCTACTTCTCACAATTTTCTGATTTTCAAAATCCCAAAGCCTATAACCAAATTCATCAATGCCATATCCAATGAAAGTACATTTTTTAAAATTTTGCATCCAGCTTGGTTCTATTTTTAGAATCTACATGTGTAAATGCTTCACAACCGAAGGTTTTTAGAAAAGAATAACTCACCTTCTTACCTATCCATGCTTCCTCTGGAATACCACAGCCCAAAGGAACTGAAGGACCTCTATTAATTAAATATACAGTAGTGTTGACAGCCTTTGCCCACATGTTTAAAGGCAGCCCAACATGCAATCTCATGGTCCTTGCACACTCCATTATTGTCCTATTCATGCATTCAGCCACTCCATTCTCCTATGGAGTCCCTAGAACCGTTTTCTGCCTACAAATTCTATTAAAGGAATAATAATCCTCAAATTATTTGCTGCAATACTCACCACCATTATTAGATCTAAGACATTTTAATCTTTTACCCATCTCATTCTCAACCAATTTTCTCCATTTATTAAATGTTTCAAATACATCAGATTACTGCTTAAAGAAATAAATCCATACCTTCCTAGTTGCATCATCTATGAATGTAACATAATACTGAGAGCCACCAAGAGAAGATACCTGAGTTGATCCCCATACATCGGTATGCACAAGCTCCAACTTTTTATCTTTCTTTTTCTTCCCATCCTTGAGAAAAATGACTCTTTTGTTTTCCATACACACAACTTTCACAGAAATCTATATTAATACATTTCAGACCTGGTAAAATATTTTTAGAATGAAGTACCTTCATACCTTTTTCACTCATATGCCCAAGTCTGTTATGCCACAGTGTTGTCTTAGAACCTGCAGCAACTATTTTAGTCTCTTCCTGCGAACTTGCAGCAACTGTTCCTGAACCCGTTTGTTTTTTCTCTGCAACAGCTAAAGTAGAATGAACAGTATGACCTGTACAAAGATATAAGGTGCCTACTTTCACACCTTTTGCTACTATTAAGGCACCTTTTGAAACCTTCCAATTTTTATCAGTAAATGTAACAATGCAACCTTCTTCAGCTAGCTACCCTGCTGAAATTAAATTCCTACTGAGCCTTGGAACATGCCTTACCTCTTGTAGTAGCCAATGATTTCCATTCTACAACTTAATCTTGATTCTTCCCTTTCCAACAATTTGACAGGGTTCGTTATCTCCCAAATAACTCAGCCCAAAATCCCCTTGGACATAATCAAGAAAATAACTTCTATGGGGTGTAGCATGAAATGAGGCCCTTGAATCTGAAACCCATGAATCATCAGCATTATCTAGGGAAAGAATCAAAGCATCATCTTCAGATTTATTACTTACCACATTTGCCTCCTTATTTCCTTCTTGTTTGTCTTCTTTATTCTTTTGAGACCAGCAATCTTTCTTCAGATGACCTGGTTTCCCATAGTACCAGCAATCGTTCTATCCTTTGGTTTGGGACCTCTTATCCTTTGATTTTCCTCATGACTTCCCATGACCTCCAGAACCTTTTCCTCTCTCCTTTGATCTACCCTTGCTTTCTGCATTCAAAACACTACATGATGTGGACCCTCCTGAGCTTTTCCGTCGCATTTCCTCTCTAAGGATAACACCAACAACATCATCAAATTTTAAAGTGTTTGAACTAGAGATAGAGTTACTTACAACCATTCCCAAGCTATTCCAACTTTCTAAAAAAGAACATAAAACCAAGAGAGCCCTCACCTCTTCATCAAATTTCACTTTTATAGAAGTTAACTGACTGAGAATCATATTAAACTCATTTAAATGATCTGTCATAGATCCACCTTCAATCATTTTCAGATTAAACAAACACTTCATGAGAAATACCTTATTTGAGGCTAAGGGTTTTTCATACAATTTAGCCAAAGCTTTCATTAGTTCATCTGTTGTCATTGCTTCTATTATATTGAAGGCCACAAATGGTGCCAAGACAACTGAATGGTTCCCAGTGCCTTTCTGTCCAGAAGATTCCAATCCTCATCCATCATTCCTGCTAGTTTCTTGGATACTCCTTCCAATGGCCTCCATAAATCCTTCTGATAGAGGTAATCCTCCATCTGCATCTTCCATAACTGATAGTTCTTCCCATTAAATTTATCGACCTTCAATTTACCCTCATCCGCCATTGCTCCCACTCAATCGTGAGACTCCCACTCAACCGTGAGACCTTTCTGCAGATGATAATTGAACAGAACCCGCTCTAATATCACTTGTTAGGGTTAGCTGACAGAAGATATCAATTAAATGTAAATAAATATTAAACAAAGGAATGAAAAATACATAGAAATAATAACAGCGAGAGACAAGTTTTAACGTGGTTCACCCAAACTCGGGCTACATCCACCAATAGAGAGTCCAATATTATTATCTAGTAAACCAAACTGATTACAACTAGCAATCCCTGCAACTCAATACCATTGCAAATGCTACAATACAATATCAACCAAAACACTAACCCTTACCTTCTTTTATCAAGCGTTATGTTGATTACAAAAATAAGGTTTTTTATGTCGACTCAAAAAAAAAATTGGGGGCTGCACCCCCGAACCCTAGCAAGGATACATAACTAGTGTACAGTACTTGCATGATCAGTTGCCACCTACCAACACTTCTCTTTTCCTCCCTACTGATATCCCTCAACTCTGCTACTCCTCTAGGGTTTACTCCGATAACAATCTCAAAAGGTGTTCTTTCAGTACTCCTATTCACTGAATTACTATATGCAAACTCTACTTGTGAAAGAATCAAATCCCAACTTCCTATCTTCTCTCCAACCAAACATCTCAACAAGTTTCCCAAACTCCTATTCACTACCTCTATCTGTCCATCAGTCTGTGGATGAAATGTTGAACTAAACTTCAAATCTGTCTTCATCTTCTTCCAAAGTGTCTTCCAAAAGTATCCAAGAAACTTAGTGTCTCTGTCTAAAACTATGCTCTTAGGTAATTCATGCAATCTAACAATCTCCTTGAAAAATAGGTTTGCTACATGCACTGCATCATTTGTCTTCTTACAAGGTATGAAATGTGCCATCTTTGAAAATCTGTCCACCACTACAAATATTGAATCATGTCCTCTCTGTGTCTTCGGCAATCCTATTACAAAATCCATGCTTATATCTTCCCAAGGTCTCTTCGGTATTGTCAAAGGTTTATACAATCCAGTATTCTGACTACTCCCTTTTGCAATTTGACAAACTCTACAACTCTACACAAATTTCCTAACATCCTTATGTATCTAAGGCCAAAAGTAGTTTTCACTCACCAAAGTCACTATCTTATCAATGCCAAAATGTCTTGCCAATCCTCCACTATGTTTCTCCTTGATCAAATTATCTCTCATTAAACTTCTAGGTATGCATAACTGATTTCCTCTGAACAACATATCTTCTTGAATGAAATAGTCCAACCACTTACTCCTATCTGTCACAACAGGTTCCTTACATGCTTTCCAAGGTTCTACAAAATCAGTGTCCCCCTCATACATGTTCTTCAATTCATCAAATCCTGTCACTTCAACTCTCATCTCCGTCAACAAGTTTCTTCTCCTACTCAATGCATCTACAACTTTGTTTGATTTTCCACTCCTATGCTTCAATACAAACATATAACTCTACATGAACTCTATCCATCTCATGTGTCTTTGATTCAACTTACCTTGATTGTTCAAATATTGCCTAGCTTGTTGATTTGTATACAACACCAACACCTTATGCAACAAGTAATGTCTCCACCTCTTCAAGGCTTGAATTATGGCATATAACTCTTGATCGTAAACTGAATATTTTCTCCTTGCATCATTCAACTTCTCACTAAAATATGCAACTGGTCTACCTTCTCGACTTAACACTGCTCCAATTGCATTTCCACTTGCATCACAATCTACTTGAAATGTACCTTATTGAAATCTGGTAATGCCAAAATAGGTTTCTATGTCAGTTTTTGCTTCAACACCTTAGAACTTTTGTCTGCTTGAGATGTCCACTTGAAATATTTTGTCATCTCTCATTATCTCTGTCATAGGGTTACAAACTAAATTGAAATTTCTGATGAACTTCCAGTAGAAACTAGCTAATCCATGAAATGATCTAACTTCTCCAATGCTCTCAAATGTAGGCCATTCAACAATTGTTCTCACTTTCTCAGGATCCATCTTCAATCCTTCTGTATAAATCACAAACCCCAAATATACCAATTCTTCCTTCATGAAACTACACTTCTTGATGTTTATCAGCAATTTCTCTTCTCTCAGTCTTTGCAAAACTTGTCTCAAGTGCTGCAAATGTTCCTCCTTTGTCTTACTAAAAATCATAATGTCATCCAAATATACAATAACAAACTTTCCCAAGAATTCCTTCAGAACTTCATTCATCAATCTCATTAAAGTACTAGGTGCATTTTTCAATCCAAAAGGCATCACTAACCATTGATACAATCCTTCATTTGTTTTAAAAGTAGTCTTCCATTCATCTCCTTCTCTGATTCTAAAATGATGGTATCCACTTCAAATCTATCTTTGTGAAATATTTTGCTTCACTCAAACAATCCATGATATCATCCATCCTAGGTAAAGTAAATCTATACTTAACTATGATCTTGTTTATTGCTCTCAAGTTAGTACACATTCTCCAATCTCCATCTTTCTTAGTTGCTAACACTGCAGGTACTGCATAAGGACTCAAACTTTCTCTGATCAAATCGTTCCTCAACAACTCATGTATCTATCTGTTCAATTCTTCATTTTTTGTTGGTGTCATTCGGTGTGCTTATTTGTTAGGCAAACTAGCTCCTGGTATAAGATCCATGTAATGACTAATACTCCTGATCAATGGAAATCCTTCAGGTAAATTATCTAATATGATGTATTCATACTCTACCAGCAACTTAGTTATCTCCTTTGGTCGTGGTTCTTCAGACTTCAGGGTTCTAGGCTTCTTAGGGATCAAAGCATAACACATGTTCTCATGTCTCAAACCATCCAAAAATTTCCTTCCATCTACCAAATAGATTCTAGTATTCCCACATACCTCACCCTTAGGATCATCCTCCAAAGGAATCAAGGTAATTCTCTTTCCATTTGATGTTATAGTGTATGTATTCTTTCACGCATCATGTATAGCTTTTCTATCATACTTCCAAGGTCTACCCAATAGAATATGACATACATCCATATGCATAATATCACACAAGACTTCATCATGATAAGATCCAATATGAAATTTCACCAAACATTGTTCACTCACCAATACCTTATGATCATCCTGAATCCATGCTATCTGATAGGGCTTAGGGTGTTTCAATCTTTCCAACTTTAGCTTAGTCACCATCTCCTCTAAAACTAGGTTATCTGAACTACCACTATCAATGACAACCTTACAACATTTACCTCCTAATTTGCATCTTGTTTTGAACAAACTCTTCTTCTATGGTGGTTCCTCATTTGTTTCTGCTTGAAAAAGTGCTCTCCTCATCACCAGTGATTCTCCTTTCTCAGATTTACCAACTAAACTAGTTGATCCAATAGGTTCTTCTTCCACATAGGCTACTCTTCCATTGTTCTCTATCCTTTTACTTGTACTCCCCTGATTACACTCAAATGCTCAATGTGCACCTCCACACTTGAAACAAGTGTCTCTGAATGTTCTCTTATCAAATTCTCTTCCCTCTCTTCTATGTCCTTCATTCCGGTATGAATTATAATTACCTCTGTGATGAAAATTTTTGTCATTGCTCTGGTAGGTATTGCTATCTCTGTCATCCTTCTCAAATGGGTTGTCAAGCTTGTTCTGATCTAGATGTGGTCTGTCTCCTCTGAAAAATGTTCTACCTCTCTAAAATTTACCTCCTCTTCCTCTTTGTCTCTAATCATGCCTCTTATTTAGCTTCTCTTCAACTTTCAGGGCAAACTGATATGCTTCCTCCAAAGATGTCATCCTTACCAAGCTTAGTTCTTCTTGAATGTTCAATCTTAGTCCATTGATGTATCTAACCACTTTCTCTTTGCTTTCTTCACTATGTCCTGTCCTTATGATCATCTTATGAAATTCTTCAGTATACTCCACAGATTTCTCCTTTTGTCTCAAGTTTTGCAATCTTTTCAACAGTTCTAGCTCATAGTCAACAGGTATAAACTGATTCTTCAATTTTTTTACCATCCTATCCCATTTTGTAATCTTTTCTTTTCCTCTTCTATTTCTATCCAACTGAACTTCTTTCCACCATATAGCATCATGTCCTTTCAGCTTTGTCTTTGCAAATTTCACCTTCTCCAGATCTTCAACTTCTTTGAATATTTAAAGTACTCTTCCATGTCATTTATCCAGTCAATCAACTCTTCAGGGTTCAAATTGCCAATGTAATTTGGTACATCAACTCTAGGTCTCTTTCCAATCTTTGAAATAGCTTGCAACATCTTTACTTGATCTGATTCTTCTTCTTCAATGCCTCCTAGGTTTTCGCCAATTTGTTCAATAGATTGAAATTCCTCTTCATCATCACTTTCAACATTAGGTCTCGGTGTCAATCCTCTTCACCTATCTTCTTCAACAACCTCCAATCAAATCCTCATTGTTTTCACCATTTTCATCATCTCAACCATTCTACCAGCCATTGTTCCAACAGCATGGATTCTCCTCAGCAACATTCTTCCAAGGATCAGGTGCAAACTGACTCAATTTGGTGATTGGGCTATAAGGTGACAATTTCCTCACAATTGGTGATCAATTGTGACACTAGTAACTTGCCTCAGATCGACGATCTATGTACAACAAGCTTACAAAATTCCTTTGCCAATTTCACTCACTTCACTCCCAAAGATTCAAACTTTTGCTCTGATACCACTTGGTGCAGTCACGGTAGGAGGGTTCACAGAATGAAATATCTAGGCTGTGCAGTAAGAGTAAACACAACGGAAAGAACTCAAAGATATGAACCAAATACAGATTCAGTCATTTAGTATAGGCCTAATTATAGAATATCAGAATATGCACAAGATATAGGTTTAAAGCTCCTTCGCAAAGAATCCAAACTATCAACTATCTCTATTATCATGAACTTCTTTCCTAAGGTTCTATTACATCAATATATATCATCTTTGTTACAAAAGATTCCTCTGCATTATCCAAGGAAGATCACAAACTCCAATGAAGAGCTGTAACGTGTGTACACAAATAGGTCAGACATAAATGAATAGAATTCCTCCGCAAATGAAAGGAATGATGTGCGAATCTTGGGAAGGTCGGCCATGAACCAAAAAAAATGGAATGACGTGTCATTAATCTTCGAAGGTTGTGAAATTCTCCATAAGTCTTCTCCTTTAGCTGATTATCTAAGACTGTTAGGATGCTCTGCTCTAAGAAACCAATCAATCTTCTGATAGAGATATATTTGCGGTACCTTAACCAATTACTCTGAATTATGGATATGATGTAGATGAACATGTCTAGATGCTAAGTCCAGCTCTGCAAGATGTGAAATGCAACTGCAGTAGAATGCAGACCAAAATACAAAAACTGCTACTGACTGAACTGCCTAAATTGAACTTGAAAATGAAAAGAAACAAACTGAACTACTAACAAACTGAAATGCAAATATTTTTGGTTGATGTAAGATTCCTCTTAAACCAAGGATGCTCTTGCATCAGATCGTGCATCTAAAAGTATGTAGCACTCATAAACATTCATGTAAAGCAAATATTAAAAAACAAAGGATATCACCAGGAGTCCATATAAAGTAATGGGCCTTGTAAGGTGTCATCATGTAGGTTTGCCTTTTGCCATGCACTCTCCATGGTAATCTTCAAACTAGAGTGAAAATTTTCCATAAGTAGCGTTTGTGATGCAAGCATAAATAAAAGAACCTACAATATAAATCTAACTATCAACGATCATAACATAAAGAAAAAGGAAAAAATATAGGACAAATTTTTCCTATATTGGAAAGTAGCAATGGTTCCACTCACTTGGTGATTGATGGATGATAGGGTGCATGAAGCACAAGGCATGTCTTGTACTGGAGATAAGTCTTTGTAAACAATTGTAATTATATACAAAGCCTAACATGAGAGTGTTAGTGACAAGATATTCCCCCTACAATTGGTTGCATTTGTAGAATATAAGGGATTGTAGGATAGAGAAAAAAATAGTACATGAAAATTAAATGCAAGCATGTAAACATGGAATCATGTAAATAAATAACTATAAAGAATACATCATGCATAAAGCATGTAATTATCCCAAATGATTTTATGGACTAGGTGTGCTATTCACCTTGCAATTCCTAGTTGTTCATCTAGATATAATTATTCATAGATATAATTGTTTGTAAATATATTCTCATGTATGTATCTCCAAAGGTCATGGAGTAGGTAGAGTAGAAAACAAAAGTACTCAGAAGGTAAAGATATAGATGCCTTAAAATTTTTAGGTCATTCTAAGAATATGTTAGACATGCCCCCTCATCAAACTTGCTAGTGCCCATGCCACTTTTTATGTCTGGTATATTTAACTAGGTTAAACCTAAACTAGTGCCTCGCCCCTTTTCCATAGAACAACTCTTATCCTAAATTTCACAAATAGCTTCCTCCAATCTTTAGCATCATGCACAATTCATTTCATTATCTTTCATTAGGTGCAAGTGTTCCTTTTTATCTATTTTCTCTCCTTCTACAAGCATAGGATCTATCAAGTTTTGTATTAATTTCTCTATGTCTATGTGTCACAAGTGGCTCATTTCAACTATACAACCTTTACACTTGACAAGATGCCTTCCCTAAAATTTTTTACTAAATTTTAGGTCATTTGTGATAACAGAGCATGTTTGACTTTGAAGTCAAGCCTATTGCTTTTCAATTCTAGTGCATTTAACCCTATCAAAAACTAGTGCATTTGATTCTATCTTTGATTGCTTCCATATTTGGACTGATGTTCCCAACTACATTATTTAATACTATTCATCCACTTTAAATCTACTTCATTTTATTGTTTTCTATTTCCTAGTCATGATTTGCAATTCCTTGTTTCCATCTCCTAGTTTGTGTTTGTCTCTAGTCTCTAGTTAGTCCCAACTCTTATGTAGGTTCTAGATTAGTTATAGATTGGGCTAGTTAGTTTAATCTAAAGCTTGAATTTGCACAATTAACATTAATTCTTAAAGAAAGATAATACACTCATATTAAGATAAATTCTTAAGGTGCCATTTACCTTGTAAATCCCTATATTATGTATTCCCATTATTATTGTTTTTAATTACCCATAAGGGATGAAATAGTTTCACCAACAATTGTAAAATATATTAACTATCCATGGTAATTACAGAGTTATTGTACCAGTAAGTTCCAGAGTTATCGACAGTAGTTACAGGATAACATTTACTGATGGTTACTATGAAAAGATAAAGTAAACGAGGTTAGGCGCCACATTGGAGGAATCCACTATTTTTGGCTTGTATAACATCCATCATAAGGTTGGTAAGATGTTGTAAGAGAATCTATGACAACTGTAAGTTGTCATAATATTCTATGACAATATGATAGCCTATGACAAGTATTTATGAGTTGTAAGTTGGCATTCTTGGCCTTGGGCGTCAAAGTTTGCATGGTTGACTATTGACAAGTGGCATGGACATGTAAGAGGTCATTTAATGTTGCATGTTGGAGTTTTCAAGGAGAGAGAAAGTGTACACCTAGTTTAAGGAGTGAAAAACCTCTATAAAATTAGTGCCTTGTATGTGTTATGCACTTCATAAGTTTTGTAAACAAGTTCTGCTGAATTAAAGATTGAAGAGACAGAGGAAGTGCATGTATTGTATTTCATATTTGAAGATAATACAACTTGAATCCTCTTTTCTTGGTGGAGTTTTTTACCTGAAAGGGTTTTCTCCACATTACATATTGTGTTATGTGTTCATTTCTTCTATGGTGTTAATTCATGTGTTGTGGGTTTTGATTCTATTTACTATCTCCATACTTTTTACATTGTTAAAGATCATAACTCTCAGTTAAATCAGATTTCCACTTGTGTAGTTGTTGTCTTCATTTCTAACAAGATTGGGTGAAGGGAATGGTGTTAGAAGCTAGAGCCATTTAGATGTTCATTTGCAACCATCACACATCACTTTCTTTGTTTAGGATTTTTTTGAAAAAGGAACTCTTCAATCCTATGGATACCAGATATGCTAACTACTTTATTTTGTTAGAGTTGATGATTGAGATACAGGAGCCTCTACAATTAATAGTGGTTAATTCAAAGTGAGGTAGATGGGAAAAGGCAAGCATAGCTAAAGGAAAAAGTTTCAAACAAAAAATCCTTGATGATGATTGGTGGTCCACAGTGAGGTAAGAAATTATTATTTTTTAATGAATTACTGATTTTAAGATGGTAAGGGTGTAGTGTGGTGGTCAAGTCGCAACATTGTTGTGGCGGCCACCAAGGTTTAAACCCCTTGGACTGCTAATCTCATAGGCCTTGTGTCTTTGTTGGGCTAACGTGCTCATAGGATGTGTGCCTTTGCTGGGTTGTTGTGCTTATAGGTTGTGGGCCTTCATTGTGTCATCGAGCTCATGGGTTTAAACAAAGTTGATAATACCTTAGGGACTAAGACCCCCTAGTAGTGGTCTTGGTGATCAATTCAATGGGGAGGAGGTCCCCTAATTGTGGCATCCCTAAGTTTATCAAACCAATTATGGCATCATCTGATTGTAATTTTAATATTTAATATTAAATTAAATAAGTTGTTGATTTTATTATTAAATTTCTGATTTTATTGTTTCTAAGTTTCTAACTTGTAAAGTATTTTCATTATTTGTAGATATGTTTACTCCATCACCTCACCTATTGTGCAGGTCATAAGATATGTTGATACAGACTCTCCTAGCTATGGAGAGATTTATGAGATATTTGACAACATGCTTGGGTAGACGAAGCAAGTCATTCATAGAAAGGACCTTGATTTAGGATTTATGAGGAGCATATTAGGTCCATTGTGACATAGCAGTGGAACACTATGAACACTTGACTTCATATGGTAGCATATGCTCTAAATCCCAAATGATATGCAACAAGGCCTAGGGGAGTGCCTCCATCTAATGATGAAGAGGTGAAAGAAGGGTTCATGAATGCCCTTGGAAAAATGTATAGTAAGGAGGAGTCTACCATAGTTAGAGCACAATGGCTAGAATTTGTGAATCTTTGTTGCCCAAATTTTAGTAGACCAAAGGAAAGCATGGATAGAGATACATTATCTTAAATTGACCCTATTGGATGGTGGACATGGCATGGAAAGGATTCACCAAAGTTGAGGATGCTTGCCACTTGTCTCCTTTCACGGTTTGTTAGTTCTTATGCTACGGAGAGGAAGTGATCTACATATAGCATCATCCAGCCAATCAAGAGGAATAGGCTTATCTCTAGATGATCAAAGAAGCTGGTGGCTATGCATAGTGCCTTATAGATTCAAGATAGACAGACTCTTGAGTATCATCAGACTCTAGCTACATGTTAGGATGTTGATCTTGAAGATACCACACAAGTTGATGATGATGAGGCATGAGACGGATTGCTTGGGGTTCCATTGGATGAGGTAGCATCTCATAGTGGTAGTGACTTAGACTTAGACTCTGATTTTGATGCAGTGTTACGAGATGCTAATTAGGGACAACTACATATTTATATTTTCTATATTTTTTATCATTTTGTAGTTGAAACTTGTAACCTTTGGACATATTGTTGTAGTTTTTATATAATATATATGCACATTATCAATGAATGCAATTAAATTTTGTTAATTTGTTTGTCACTCTCATATGAAATCTCAATTCAACTCTAATTCTATGTGTTAAGGTTCTATGATGTATACGATGAATGCCTTATCAATGATATCATATGAATATTTGAAAATTTATATATTTTTAAAATTTCCCTTTTTTTAATAGCTATCTCCTATCATCCCATAAGAAATGGCCTCCCTATCATCCATGTCCTGAAAACATGTCCCCCTATCCCCTACCATCCCTAACCTAGAAACATGGGGTAACATAGCTTTCAACAATATTCTATTAATGTCAGGTGCATGTTACATGAATATTTTTGGTAAGCCCATTATTGTTATATCAAGTATAACTTAGGTAGATGTTATGACTGATAGAGCGTATATTGTTGTGTCACTGCCATGAAAATTGAAATTTTCTAAATTCACGGTCAAGAGATTCAAACCAATAGTTGAACATGTTACTATTTTATGGTGCATTAGTTGAGATTCTCCATTGGTGTACAAGGGAGGTCAAGACATGTCTAATAGGATTATTATTTTACACAAAATCCTCAAATCCTTCAGTATCTAGATAACTTACCAATGGTTTGAATGGGGCTACAGTCATAGGATCTTTACCCTTTATGTGAGCTATGATGATAGTATTTTTCTAGAGGGTGAATCTTTGTCAAGTAAATCTAGTATTACACACATGGCCACTAATTGACTAGGTGATGCAGGTGAGACATTAGGTCTTTCCTCCAAATTACTTCCCTAAGTTCCCCAAGTTCTACTTGTGTTACTTTTGGTGGCGTTAATCCTAATGTTCTAGCATGTTCCAACTTGATTTTCATCCTTTCTATAAGTTCTTGATCTCTAAGAAAACTCCTTTATATTTTGAGTCATTTAACTTTCTTCTCCTTTCTACCAATACAATTTCTTTCATTTTTCCCTCCTTTAATATTTATTTGGACTTGGTCAATAGAATTTCTAACTAGGTCATCCTTTTCCAAATATTGATGCTCATATTCTAACCTTCCAATACTCTTTTACAAATATTGATGCTCATATCTTGACCTTCCAACATTCTTTCTCATATTATCTATGATGCCCTTTGGATCATACTACCTAGCATAATTAGTTTCCATGCCATATTTATTTATCAGATCAATCAATCTATCATATCCCTCTCTACCTAGGATAGTGATATCTAAAGAATAGGCTTGTGGGGGCATAAAGTTTCCCTTGTGTTTCTTGAAATGCACCTGATTTGAATTATGCATCTACCAGATTGCGTCTAGAATTGTTATCTTCTCTAGCACCCATTTAGATAAATTATGGAGCAGCTATTGAACCATAGATCCTTATGATGGTATAATTGTCATGTAAAAACCAATCACCCCAATTATGGGTTACCTATCTCCCTATTGTTAGGATTAAGGTGCCATCAACCTTGTAAATCCTATGTAATTAATCCTAATATTGTTTGTAAATTTCCATAAGGGAAGAAGTATTCACCAAGTAGTAATCTTGTTTTAGCCGCATGTTTGGTCTTGGTACTTGACAGATGTAGGTTATCCAGGGGGTGCAGGGGGTTACCCCCTTGCAAGGTTCTAGGGGCTCATCCCCCTGATGGGGGGGTCTAGGGGCCACGTGCCCCAATGGGCATCCGATGGCAATGCCTCCATAAGCCTTATTTTATATATAAATTACCATTGTAAATCTGGACAATTCATCATTAGGTCACAGATTTGTAATAGAGGTTATGTTGGATTTTCTTACCCTATAAGGCAACCCCTTTATGGGGATATTGTATTACGGTTGTGTTGTAGTAGAGCGTTGAGACTAGAAAAATAGGCATTGCTAGATTGAAGACATAAGAGGAGATCGCTAGAGTTGTATTGTGAACTCTATTGAAGTTAATACAAACTAGTGTACCTCTTCTTGTGTGGATTTTTTTCTCGAAAGGGTTTCTCCATGTAAAAATTTGTGTTATGTGTTTGATCTTCTATTCCATTATTTCTTTGTGATGATTTCGTACTATCTCCATTTTGGTTTTACACAATTATAGTTGTAATTAGTTTTTCATTGATAATTGTTTACCTTCATTTCTAACACTTATCAAGTGCCAAAGGCCTTAGGAATTCCTTAAATTTTCTAGCGAGTCTTGGCCTTTCATACCCTATCTTTTTCAACAAAGAAGTTTAAAAAAAAACCAATAGTTGGAGTATGGAAATTCATATTCATATTTACACTCCTCATTTGGATTGGGCACAAAAATCCCATTTACACTTCACTTGAATGTAGGCATACACCTAATGCAATGTCCTACTCATTTGTAAAGATACGTAATACAAAATACCATCTGAATGTTTGGGTGGATCTAGGTTTCTTGAAATTTGACATTTTAGTGTGTAACTTGTTAGCCAAGAGCTATCCATAGTTGAATAATCCATTTACATATGGATTCTAGATGTATTTTTCCAACATTAACATCCATGTTTGCACTTTTTACTTTGTATCAATTCTCATTACTTGAAAAATACCTTGATATGTATATTTGAAATATCCTTCAAATGTATCCAAGTCATAAGGATTGAGTTAATTATTTGGGATAGATTCTAGTCTCCTCACAATCTTCTCCATTTTTACTCTATGGTGGGGGATTCACTTGACCCTAAAATTGAGTCTATTCTTGTTTTACTCTATGGTTAGGTCTTGTAACCTTATTGGTTGTAGTGCTTTAGGGTTCAAGTTAGAAATAATTTGAATTAATCCCATACTTATGGTAAACAACACTCTTCTATTTTCACCTAGGACATTCCTAGATACATGATCATATTTCTTGCAACACGTCTCTAGTAGTTTAGGGATAATGAAATAGTTGGGCATGATAACCTTCTGTTAGTATGTGGTGACTGATCATGCTGTGGGGATGTAGGGTATCTACAACAACTACAAGGTTCATGTAGCAAGAAAAATTTTGGTGACTTTGTCAGCCATGGTTTCCCCCCAAAATAATTAATGAGGGAGTGCAGGGGGTGGAGCCCCTCCCGTGGGGTCTGGGTGAACCATCCCCCTTACAGGGGCCTGGGGGCAGAGCCCATGGCGGGGTTTTTGGGGGTAGTGTCACTAGCTAGGGGCTCGGGGGCAACATCCCTGAAGCAAAAAAATGCCCTATAATTAATAAAGGCATTGATAGTTATTTTGGTTATTAGCAGACATCCAAAACTATATTTGTTAACCACCAAAAGTCTTGATAAACAAGCGGCTAGATAATGTAAAAGGTTATGAGTCACAAACAAGTCACATATGAGACTTGAATGATGTTGTAGTATATTTCATGTAGCATAATAGCAGATAGAGCTGCAGGTTGTAATTCGTGAATTTTTCTAGATAATAAAAATACTGGATGGTTGTTTTTGTGGACGTAGCCCACATTGGGTGAACCACATTAAATCTCTATGTTGAATTGTGTTATTCTTCATTGTTATTTTTGTGTATTTAAATTTGCATTATAATTGGTGTCAATTAGCATTGCTTCGGTCTGCCTGAATCCTAACAACTAGTATCAAAGCCATGTGTATTTCAGTTAATTGGCTAGAAATTTCATATTTGAGTGGGAGCAATGGAAGAAGGAAAATTGAAGGTTGAGAAGTTCAACGACCAGAATTATCAATTATGGAATATGTAGATGGAAGATTACTTATATCACAAAGATTTGTGGTGGCCATTACAAGGTAAAGCAAAGAAATTGTCCATGATGACAGATGAAGAATCGAAGATTCTAGACATAAAGGTATTGGGAACAGTTTGATTGTGCCTGGCACCATCCATGGCATTTAACATATCAAAAGCAATAATGACAGAGGATCTGATGAAAGTGTTCGCTCAATTGTATGAAAAACCCTCAACCTCAAAAACTATTCCTTATGAAGTGTTTATTTAATATGAAAATGACTGAAGGAGGATCTATAACAGATCATTTAAATGAATTCAATACAATTATCAGTCAATTAAATTATATAAAAGTGAATTTTGATGAAGAGGTGAGGGATCTATTGATTCTATTTTCTTTGCCAGAAAGCTAGAAGAGCTTGGTCATGGTTGTAAGTAACTCTATCTCTAGTTTAAATACTTTAAAATTTGATGATGTTGTTGGTGATATCCTTAACGAGGAAATGCGACAGAAAAGCACATGTGAGACTTCAACATTAGGTAATGTTTTGAATGTAGAGAATAGGGGAAGACCAAAAGAGAGGAAAAATCCTAGTAAATCAGTGGAAGTCACAAGAGAAATCAAAGAAAGGTAGATCCCAATTCAGAGGAAGAAAGGATTGTTGGCACTGTGGAAAGCCAAGACACCTGAAGAAATATTGTTGGTCTCAAAAAGGCAAAGAAGGAGACAGACAACAAGATGACAGTAAGGAAGCTATTGTTTCAATTAATAAATTACAAGATTCTTTAATTCTGTGTTTAGATAATGCAAATGATTCTTGGGTAATAGATTTAGGGGCTTTGTTTCATGCCACACCCCATAGGAAATATTTTCTAGATTATGTTCAAGGTGATTTTGGATAGGTATTTTTGGGTAATGATGAACCCTATCCTATTGTTGGAAAAGGTAAGATAAAAATCAAATTGCGGAATAGAAATCAATGGTTGCTGCAAGAGGTAAGGCCTTAGGAATTCCTTGAATTTTCTAGCGAGTCTTGGCCTTTCATACCCTATCTTTTTCAACAAAGAAGTCTTAAAAAAAACCAATAGTTGGAGTATGGGAAATTCATATCCATATTTACACTCCTCATTTGGATTGGGCATAAAAATCCCATTTACACTTCACTTGAACGTACGTGTACACCTAATGCAATGTCCTACTCATTTGTAAAGATATGCAATACAAAATATCATTTGAATGTTTGGGTGGATCTAGATTTCTTGAAATTTGACATTTTAGTGTGTAACTTGTTAGCCAAGAGCTATTCATAGTTGAATAATCCATTTGCATATGGATTCTAGATGTATTTTTCCAACATTAACATCCATGTTTGCATTTTTTACTTTGTATCAATTCTCATTACTTGAAAAATGCCTTGATAGGTATATTTGAAATATCCTTCAAATGTATCCAAGTCATAAGGATTGAGTTAATTATTTGGAATAGATTCTAGTCTCCTCACAATCTTCTCCATTTTTACTCTATGGTGGGGGAGCCACTTGACCCTATAATTGAGTCTATTCTTGTTTTACTCTATGGTTAGGTCTTGTAACCTTATTGGTTGTAGTACTTTACGGTTCAAGTTAGAAATAATTTGAATTAATCCCATACTTATGGTAAACAACACTCTTCTATTTTCACCTAGGACATTCCTAGATACATGATCATATTTCTTACAACACATCTCTAGCAATTTAGGGATAATGAAACAGTTGGGCATGATAACCTTCTATTAGTATGTGGTGATTGATCATGCTGTGGGGATGTAGGGTATCTATAGCAACTACAAGGTTCATGCAGCAAGATAAATTTTGGTGACTTTGTCAACCATGGTTTCCCCCCAAAATAATTAATGAGGGAGTGCAGGGGGTGGAGCCCCTCCTGCGGGGTTTGGGTGGACCATCCCCCTTGCAGGGGCCTGGGGGTGGAGCCCATGGCGGGGTTTTTGGGGTAGCGTCACCAACCAAGGGCTTGGGGACAACATCCTTGAAGCAAAAAAATGCCCTATAATTAATAAAAGCGTCGATAGTTATTTTGGTTATTAGCGGATATGAAAAACTGTATTTGTTAATTGCTAAGAGTCTTGATAAACAAGCGGCTAGATAATGTAGAAGGTTATGAGTCACATATGAGACTTGAATGATATGTAGTATATTTCATGTAGCATAACAGCACATAGAGCTACAGGTTGTAATTCGTGAGTTTTGCTAGATACTAAAAATACTAGATGGTTGTTTCTATGGACGTAGCCCACTTTGGGTGAACCACATTAAATCTCTGTATTGAATTGTGTTATTCTTCATTGTTATTTTTGTGTATTTAAATCTACATTATAATTGGTGTCAATTAGCATTGCTCCGGTTTGCCTAAATCCTAACTAGTATCAGAGCCATGTGTATTTTGGTTAATTGGCTAGAAATTTCATATTTGAGTGGGAGTAATGGAAGAAGGAAAATTGAAGGTTGAGAAGTTCAACGACCAGAATTATCAATTATGGAATATGTAGAAGGAAGATTACTTATATCACAAAGATTTGTAGTAGCCATTGTAAGGTAAAGCAAATAAATTGTCCATGATGACAGATGAAGAATGGGATATTCTAGACAAAAAGGCATTGGGAACAGTTTGATAGTGCTTGGCACCATCCGTGGCATTTAATATATCAAAAGAAACAATGATAGAGGATCTGATGAAAGTGTTGGCTCAATTGTATGAAAAACCCTCGACCTCAAATAAACTATTCCTTATGAAGTGTTTATATAATATGAAAATGACTGAAGGAGGATCTATAACAGATCATTTAAATGAATTCAATACAATTATCAGTCAATTAAATTCTATAAAAGTGAATTTTGATGAAGAGGTGAGGGATCTATTGATTCTATGTTCTTTTCCAGAAAGCTGGAAGAGCTTTGGTTGTAAATAACTCTATCTCTAGTTTAAATACTTTAAAATTTGATGATGTTGTTGGTGTTGTCCTTAGCGAGGAAATGCGATAGAAAAGCACATGTGAAACTTCAACATCAGGTAATGTTTTGAATGTAGAGAATAGGGGAAGACCAAAAGAGAGGAAAAATCCTAGTAAATCAGTGGAAGTCACAAGAGAAATCGAAGAAAGGTAGATCCCAATTCAGAGGAAGAAAGGATTGTTGGCACTGTGGAAAGCCAAGACACCTAAAGAAATATTGTTGGTCTCAAAAAGGAAAACAAGGAGACAGACAACAAGATGAGAGTAAGGAAGCTATTGTTTCAATTAATAAATTACAAGATGCTTTAATTCTATGTTTAGACAATGCAAATTATTCTTGGGTAATAGATTTAGGGGCTTTGTTTCATGCCACACCCCATAGGAAATATTTTCTAGATTATGTTCAAGGTGATTTTGGATAGGTATATTTGGGTGATGATGAACCCTATCCTATTGTTGGAAAAGGTAAGATAAAAATCAAATTACGGAATGGAAATCAATGGTTACTACAAGAGGTAAGGCATGTTCCAAATTTAAGAAGAAATTTAATTTCTATAGGACAATTGGGCAGTGAAGACTGCATAGTTACCTTTGTAGACAAAGTCTAGAAGGTCACTAAAGTTACATTAGTAGTTGCTAAAGGTGAAAAGGTATGCACATTGTAGTTGTGTACCGGTAACACTTATTCTTCCTTAGCTGCTATAGGGACAGCTACAACAATTGCTAGAGGGACAGCTACAACAGAAACAATTGCTTTAGAGACACTTACAACAATTTTTGTAGGAAGAGATGTAACATTGTGGTACCATAGACTTGGGTACATGAGTGAGAAAGGGATGAAGATCCTTCACTCTAGAAAGTTGCTTCTAGGACTGAAGTAGATTGACTTGGATTTCTGCAAAAATTGTGTTTATGGAAAACAAAAAAGAGTTAGATTTCTCAAAGTTGGGAAAGAAAAGAAAAGTGAGAAGTTAGAGCTTGTACATTTAGGTCCGTATGGGGACCAGCTCAAGTAACATCTCTTGGTGGCTCTTGTTATTATGTTATTTTTATTGATGATGCAACTAGGAAAACATGGGTGTATTTCCTACAACGAAAATCAGATGTGTTTGAAACTTTTAAGAAATGGAAAGCTTTGGTTGAGAATGAGACAGGGAAAAAGGTGAAGTGTCTCAGATCAGATAATGGAGATGAGTATTGTAGCAGGGAATTTGAAAGTTACTGTTCATATAATGGAATCCATATGCAGAAGATGGTTCTAGGAGCCCCACAAGAAAATGGTGTGACTGAGAGAATGAATAGGACAATCATGGAGCGTGCAAAGAGCATGAGGTTACATGCTACACTGCCCTTACATTTTTGGGAAGATGTTGTACATACTGTTGTTTATTTAATAAATAGAGGACATTCAAATCCTTTGGATGGTGGTATTCCAGAGGAGGCATGGACAAGTAAAAAGGTAAATTATTCTTTCTAAAAAAATTGGCTATGAAGCCTTTGTCCATGTTGATATTGAAAATAGAACCAAGCTTGAGGAAAAATCTTAGAAATGTACCTTCATTGGATATGGAATAGATGACTTTGGCTATCGGTTATGGAATTATGAAAATAAAAAAAATATCGGTTATGGAATTATGAAAATGTTATATTCAATGAGAAGGTCATGTATAAAGATCACCTGTAGAGATAGTCCTAACTTTATTCGATATTCTTCCCATGCTAGAGGAAATGAACATTCTTGTGAAGAAAGCCCAAGAAAGAACTATGAATATTTTAGAATATACTAAACTATGTAAAATGATATGCATGACCCTTGATAATCTATATCTATTAGAGCAATCATTTATAAGTCCAAAATTTAGTAGTTGGCACTTGATGACAAATGTGAACAATCCTACTATTTTTTTATAGTTTAATGCAAGCAGGGAGTTATGTGTCTTTGTATGGGGATATGAGATATCAATGCACCATTTTACCAGGGTCAAGTGCACTATCAAAGAAGTACCTGTTACAAGGGGAGCTTTTGACAACATTGTTAATTATGTAAGTACTACTTTAAAGGATATTATGAGATCTCTTTCCTTGGATATTAGAGATTGATTCCCTCATGATGAACTACTTGAAACCATTTGTGTACCCTCAATATTGGGGAAACTGTCAACTAGCTGATTTTCATAACAAGCTAAAGACCTTGGTCAATCATTTTTCCAAAAGTTTAGAATTCAATGGACATCAAATAGAAGGAATTATAAATAAATCTAAGCTTACAGAGAAATCAACCCATTTTGCAACATCAATGATAGAATAGTTTAAACTCATCAAGAGTCCCTTCCTAGATGGATCAATAACAAATCTTTGGGCAACCTTAAGTCATAGTGAAATATTGTGTGATTCAATATCAGAATATTTCAAACTTGTTGATTTATGTCAAACCATGATATTGGGGTCGATGGAGGATGAGAGAGTTTTTAGTGCATTGAGGTTCTTGAAATCAAAGATATGAAATAGACTTGACAAGAATTTCAAAAATTGCTTGAGTATGTATACAACTAGGTATGATATCTGAAGTTTTCCATTTGAAAGGGCACTCACAATCTAGAGGACCATATGTGAAAGAAGAGGGTTATGCAACACTTCAAACCATACTAGAACACATGATAGTGACACAATGAATAAACATGTAGTGAGGAGGTGCACTTAAGAGGACATATACAGAGTGAAGAAAATGAATACGATGATCAAGATGGCTCTCAATCTCATGGTCAGAATGAGGAGATGATTTGGCAAATGGAAGAGATTTAGCACTTACTAGGTATTTATAATGTATTTCATATTCCAAACTTCAAACTGTTGTTGATGATATTTTATTTTTCTATCACTGAATCCTGATATACATTTTCATTTTCCATTTAAAAATTAATAGATTAACATACTACTATTTTCCAATGTTCCATTTTAGAATCTAAATTTTAAACATTGTTTCCAAATTTGATTTTATTTTAGCATCTAAATTTTACACAATTTTCAGTTTCCATTTATTAATTAACATATTATTAGTAATTTCATATTATTATTGTGTGATACTAATAAGTGTTTTTGATTGATTTGAACAGGGAAAGACGATCACTGTCCCTTACAAGAGAGTATAGAGAATCATTACAACATCATTACAATATATAAGAAAAACCTACATTGACAAAACTGCCCAGGACACCAAGCACTAGGCCATAAACCAAAACATAAACAAAACGGGACAAGAACAACCAAAAAATAGTGCACACAACAACAACAAAAAAAGGTCACTTCCTACTTTGATGAAGCAGGACCTCCTAGTCCCTTTTAAGGGAAATCATGGAGTCAGTCTAGGATAGACCACCCATATCCAATGACTCTTTTTGCTTCTTAACCTTCTTTATTTGTCACTGCATAGCTATCCCCTATTGAGTCTTCTATTTATGTAGTTCAACCTAAAGAGTGATCACACTTGTGATTACATGCTTCATCATCTCTCTTTGTAACTGGACCATGTTAGCCATACCTTTCTCCATATTATTCAACCTGTGCTAAAATAATATGATCATATCATACATATTTCCCCAACTGTCTTGACAAGTAGAACAATTTGCCCTTCTAGTGAGCATTTCCTCCAAAAAACCAACTCTCTACTCAAGGTCAAGGGTGGCTGAGAATTTCTTATCCTTGGAATTATTTAGACCACTCTCAAACATCTTGACATCAGCAGTAAACTCCTCATAATCATCACCCTTTGGGGGGAGAGAACCAAAGTCACCAGTTTCAACAATAGGGTCCATACCATCCTTATCACCCATATCCATCTTATCAAAATCATCTTCCTCATCCATATGAAAATCCTTCTCCAACCCCCCTCTCTCTAATTCTCTTCCTCATCCTCTACATTCTCTGCCATGTGATAATCATGATTCTTAGACAAAGAGTCAGTAATCTCCTCAACAACAAAATCATCAGGTTTAGACTTTTTGGCAGGTTTGTTTTTGGTAGTGGTAAGTTTAGCAATACAAGAAGACCTTCTAGAGATGTGAGATTAGACATCATGCATGGTTTATTTAGGGTTAAGGTTAGAAACTATTGCATCCAAATCTACCTTGGCAGAGGTGGACTTTATTCTAACCTTATTACTAGGAGTACCAGTAGAAAGGTCAGCACCATCCCCTTTCTTCTTTAAAGACAATAAGATACTTTTAGGAGAATCTATTATCTCCTTCCGACCCATATTCTTCTTAGTAGGAGTGGAAGGCATAGAGTTAGCCTAAGGAGAAGCTTGACCTTTAACATCAATAACTTTGGATTCAATAAAGGAAACTTGAGTCTTCTTACTAGTACCAGTTCCAAACTTAGTGGGTTTATTACCAGTAACCACATTTTTTCCTTTCTCCCTAGACCTAGAGGAATTCCTAGGGTTCTCAGTCAGCATGGTATTATGCTTCGAACCAACATTAATAATAGGGGTTACACTCAAACTATACTGATAAATAACATTCATTAACCCTTCATGCAGAGGAGGGTTCACGCCTTCTATAATGCTGGATTCCATAAAAGAAAGCAGGAAAAAAGGAAAGCTTATAGAATTACCATGGCAAAGGTGGTCAAGCAGAGGAAAATGATAACCATTGACTATCCCATATCTCCCTTCCATAGTAAAGTACCTCATCAAATGATAGCTCGCCATGTCTCATGAGGGAGGCAACTCTAATCTACTATAACCATTTTGAATGACAACCAAGCTCTCACCTTTCTCTAAAAAAATCTAGATGAACTCACTGTAGTCCCCCTTTTTGATTCTCTGAATCTTCATTCCTTCAGTACTCAAGCTAGTATCTTTGGCTATTAAGTCTTCTATCACTATGAAAGTAATTCTTCTAATGGAGACCACTCTGTTCTTCCATGAGTTGACAAACTAAACAATTAAGGTTGCATCGTGGCCATGCATAGCTTTGATACAGGAACCAACCCCACCATGCTGAAAAATCTCCCACAAATTAGAATTCCTCTACAAGGTAATATGATTAATAGTCTTGACACGCTTAAGTTGGCTCCACCATTTTAGTAGAACTAAACCCTAAGTAGATGCAATGCTCAAGAAAATGATAAGTCTTAAGAAAGGCAGTGCAAATGGAGGTATGAGAGGTAATTAGATACAGATTAATGTTGCCTCCAGCTGTAGTGAGCTCATAATCACAATTCATGCGACTGAGAAGAATGATGCATATAGAGTAAGGGAGACCATCATAATAATTGTTCTTACAAGTCCGATCTTTTGTGGAAGTGACAAGCCAAATGCCAAAGCTAGGAAAAGTAAGGGAGATGATTAAAAGATAATTAATCATTAAAAGGATATAACACAAACATCTATTTCCTATCATTATTAATGATATTTGTCACCTCCCAAGGAAGATCATGAATGTTAGAATAATACCATCATTCATGAAACTATAGACCGAGATTAGCAACATGGTCCATTGCCCTATTACACTCTCTATAAATATGATGAATATTTATAGAATTAAAATTTTTCAAGGTGTCCCTTATAGCCTCAATGTAATCTTTAATTTTCCAGGGGGAGGGGGAAGAATTATTTACAAGGTCAATAATGACCTTAGAGTCCCCTTCAAATTTAATATGCCAAAAATAATAAGACTGAGCTCTTTAACACCCCACCACAAAGTATACACCTTTGTCTGGTTATTAGTTTTCCAACCTATGTGTTTAGCATATGTGTCAATCAAAATCCCTTTATCATCTCTACGAATACTTCCCACAGCTAAGAGGCTTGGGTTTCCTTTAGAACACCCATCAAAATTTAGTTTAACCCATTCTAGAGAAGGACATTTCCACTTAGTATGTTCCTCAAGAAACTTTTTTGCCAATCAATGTTATTCAGATCATGGGAGATCCCCCAATTTTTATAAATTCTCAACTCCAATGTTGTAGGTAAGCTCTTTGACTTACTAGTTTTAGCCACATTGATGTTTTCTTGGATAGCACCACTTGTAGATTAAAAAAATTGCTAAGCATTAGAGTTAGAATTCCTAAATATTCTATTTTGTTCCTTTCCCTCCATAGACCTCAAGCTATATGAAGAGGAGTTTGAGCCCAAAGTTCCTTAATGATAGGATGTATATAGGGGGATTTTATCCATGTTGCCATAAACAAATCTATACTTGCAGGCATAACCCAACAAACCTTAAATTTTTTAAGAGCAGTCTCCCATATATTTCTATAAAAGCTACAATGAAACAACATATGATTCACCGACTCTTCATCATCCAAACATAATTGATATTTTTTAGGAAACCGAAAACCTCTCCTTCTAAGATTATCAATAGTGAGTATCTTGTTATGATTTTCCACCCACCAAAAGAAATGAACTTTAGGTAGGATTCTATGATTCCACACAATATTCCAGTCAAAGTTATCAAGTTGGTGAGTATTGGCAATCATACTATAGGTAGAGGCAATAGTGAGAGCACCAATAGAGTTAAGGAGCCATATAATTTCATCATCTTTTAAGGCCTTGAAAAATTTACAATTCCCCAAAAAACTCTAAAATTAAACAAGAAGAGCCCCCACCATTCATAAGAGTAGAAAAAATTCTTCCACTAAGTAATGTGGTCATCAAAGGAAACATAATTATGCAAAAAATGTCCAAATAACCCCACCATGCTATCTTTAAGAACAACAAATTGAGGGTGAGCTGATAAAGGAATATCATCCTTCAATATATCCTCCCAAATGTGTACCCTATTTCCATTCCCAATTCTCCATCTAACACCCTCCTTAATGATATTGATAAGTGTTACATTCATTCAACTAAATGCATACTAACAACACTAACAGTAGCATATACAACATTAACAAATGTTTAATATGTTTTTAGAAACCAAAGTTTTCCTAAATTAAGCAATTAAATAATACAGATAAATTTTTGAAAACAAAAAATGGAAAAGAGTCTTATATTGATTTTCAAATGAAGGAATACAATGTACATAGAAGTATTATATCAAATTATTAAATCATTCTATCAGCTTTTGTAGCATGCTCCACTATTCATATGATGGAAGTGCAATCTGTAAATTTGTTAACAATTCATAACTGACTAGTAACTTTAATGTATTAATCAAAGTTGCATTCAAGCTTATCACTAGTTTGATGGGATCCAAAAAGTTTGCCTCATCTAGCATCTCAAGAAACTAGTCCAAATCCAACTTCATTGTATCCTCCATCTTCTTTTTGAGAGCACCCTTTCCAATTGTATCACTCTATTTTGTCAAAATCCCACAGAAAACCAAGCTCTTTCAAGTATTCTACCTTTTTATGCAGCTTTCGCAAGAATTTTGCAACCTGATCTAGAAATTTTTGTGCTTCACCTAGCTTTGTACACTTCTGAATGATAGATGATGTCTTTATTGAGGCGTCAATCCAATCGTGAATTCCTTTGGATGCGAATTCATTGTCACTAATTTTGTAGATTGTTTGCAAATTTTACTTTGCAATTTTCTAACTTGAAGTCACCTTTTTTGTCTTGAATGTATTGTTTGAACTTCACATTCTATACTATTAGACCATCAATCAATTCAAACAATTTAGATAAATAATCAATCCTCTGCATTATTTCCTCCCAAATGTTTTGTTTTATATGCCTCATTATTTTTCTATAAAATTTAGATACTCTGTTTTGGGAAGACTTTATTTCATTTTGTGCATTCTTCAAATGTAGTTGTAGTTTTTTAGCAGTTCTTCTTTCTTCCTCTATTTTATGTTCCCATAGATCTGCTCTTTGTGTCTGTTTGTCCAGTTTGTCTTGTAATGTCTTTGCTAAGGCCTTGGCTTCCATCATCTTTTGTTGTAATTTTTCTGAATTCATTCTTTCATTATCATAATTCTTTATGCTTTCATCTAACCTTTGCTTTAGTTCATTCAATTCCACCTCTGTCTATTTATTCTCTTTACTTGTAGATGTAGAGGCATATTTTTTTATCCTTTTCTCTAATTCATTGCTCTTATTATCTGTTGCTTTCCTCTTTTCTTTCTCATTTGCTAGGTCTTCTTGTAACTTTTTTATTTGACTTTGTAACCTATTTCTATCTCTCTCTTTCTTTAGTAATGATGTGTACACCACATCGTTGTTCCTTTTTGATACAATAATTTTTTTAGCATTTTTCATTCTAGAAAAATCCACTTGGACAGTGCTCACCTCATAGTTAGAGTGTTCCATCTGATTCTCTGGTTTATTTTGAACTTTGGGCACAACAAACATGCACTCCATAGTTTCTGTATCTGGGTCATATGTAGGGAATACCTTGGTTCTTGGAAGATCTAAAATTACAATAGATGTACTCTCTAGCACTTGCTTCTTATGTATTTTAAATTTTTCAGCTTTCTTGTTAAACTCAACTTTGTAATCAAAACATGGGACTACTAACACAATTGAATGCTTGAATTGCGAAGGAGTAATTATTTGAGGCTAAGGATTAGCCATTCCTATCCCAATCACACTAGCAATAGGAGGGGTGCCTTCTAGAAATAATTCCATTGAGGTGGAAATGGAGGAAGTTGAACTTGGATCTGTCATAATCTTTTGCCTCTTCACAAAGCCTTGTTCATCGAGTTTCTATTTAGTATCTTCTAGTATTGGCATCTTCTGAGTATTTTTTTATTGTAGCACTTGCCCACTACTATCTGTACCATTTCCACTACTAGCACTAGCTTCTCCACCATCTCCTTTACCAATCGAATGAATATCTTGAAGATCTGAAAACCCTAGTGGTACTATTTGTACTTGTGATTATATGTAAATTTTAGTATTTTAATTTGAAGCTACAAAAAATTCAACTGTACTATCTGTCCTTGTATTACTTTGGGATTGTTTATTAGCTCCAATGCCTAGAAAATCACTAGTTCTTCTAGGGTCTACCTATGTTACCACCCAAGTGATGCCTTGTCCTTTGGCCCCCAAACCACCACCTTCATAACCCATTTTTTTATTATGGCTGCCCCTGAAGTATATGTTTATTTTGTGGTATCACTCAAACCAAGTTTGTATGCATATTCTTTAGTGGGATCCAAGGGTTGATTTTGCCTATCAATATCATCATTAGATTCATGATTAGGTGCTTCAAAGGAATGCTCTATATTCCACAATTTTCTAAACTCTTCATCTTTTGGGATCTCAAATTCTACAGTAGTTTTTGGATCACCTAGATCCTACCTCATAGACCAAAAGACATTTATTTTTGTTTGTGTCCACATTTCCTCTATACAAACGTTTATCAGAGAATCTAGTATTTTTTAAACTAGATGGTTGATCAGCTCTTTTATAAAAATTGTTTGACCTCCTGGTCATGATTGACATCTTTGCCACTTTCTATGGGTGTAATTCTATTATTTCTGTTGACAAATTTTGAAAAGTAATACCTTTCTCAGCAATAGTTTCCTCCATTATTTTTTCACCTCATCCCAATAATTCTTATTTTTCAATATTTCTAGTAGGGGTTTACTTTGATGTTGAATTCTACTTCTATCTTTCTTATTGGCCAGAAGCCTTGCTTTAATCACATCACATGGGTCATACTACTAGTGAGAGTCAATGTCAAATTTAAATTTTTTTAAAATTTGGTGTACCACAGTGAATGCTTTTCTCTCGAATGTGAACCCTCCACTTGAAAATGGTAAGGAAGGAAATATGCTCTTCTTTTGCTGACTAAAAAAGTATAGTTGATCTGTCATGTTTATTCCAACGTAAAAACCCTCTCTATCACATGTATTGGAAGTTTTTGGGGCTCTACTCTTGATCTATAAAATCTTAGCATAGTATATTCTTCCATGAAGTACTCATTAGCCAATTGTATTTCTGTTCCCAGTTGAATGGAATCTCTACAAGACTCAAACAATCTAGCCATTGGAGTAGTTGCAATTGCATAATACAATGGAGCCAAAAAGTAGTCCACAAAATGATTGTAGTTCCTTTGAGAATCATGCATCGTTATCTTATGGGTCCAATCATGTATTGGAAGCGCTCTTTTCACCTCATCATATACAAAGGGATGAATCTGAAGCTTGCTGGCCACAAATGTTCCACTAAACTACACTAGAAATAAATTGCACAAGTAGGTTGTGAACATAAACATCTTTGTGTTGGAACTGGAAGTAGAACCTCCTTTAATCATTAAAAATTGTTTCTAGATGGATTTTGCAATGTGCTCTACAAATTCATATTTAACAGGGGGGTTAACAAAATGGATATTGTATACCATTTCAAGGAGGATTGCATCCACTTGCCTATTACTATCCAATCCCAGGAAAATGCTAGCATGGAAATAGTATCCTGAACCCATGGTTTAAAATTTCAATTTGATAAGAAGGCTTCTAATTCTTTTTGATTATGAAACCATCCATTATTATTTTTTTGAGAAAAGAAACTTTGGAATTTAGATTGACTGCTTCATAATCACTAGCTAACTTTTCTAGGTCAATGTGGACGTTTCCAAAATCTCCAGTTGTAAACCCCACAGTCTGCTAATTTCTGATGCAATAATGGTTAAAATTTCATTCTAGCTATCTTTATTAACAATTGATTTTATGTTTTCATCAAATTTTTGGGCACAAACCATGATAAATTCTAGGCAAGGGAAAACCTCAGGGAGCATCAAGCATCCCAATCCAACCACCCATGGTGCAGTGAAACTATTAATTGGTAGTATCTTTCTTGGGTTAGCTTGCATTTGCATTACAACTTTATTCTCACATGAAAATCTAAGTTTTGGGGTAAGCCCACTAAAGATTAAGGGATCATAAATATCATGGTATTCATCAGCAAAACCTGGGGTTTTAAGTAGTCCGACATAGTTTATTTTGTGTATTGCTTTACCTTTCCCAATCGGTGGTGTGTTAGTGGTGGTAGACATGCTTGTAAACCCTCGACCCTAAACCCCAAATTGAAAATTTTTAAACTGAAGGCTTATAAATTAATTTGGAGCAATTTAGGATTTCTATATTTCATATGACATGTTGACACTCATTTTGACCAGGGGTTGATTTGTCATGATCAGGAGGTTTCTTCATTTGAAGCCTTTATCTTTTTGCCCATTTTTTCTAAGTGTTGGACCTCCTCAGCATTTTTCAGCTGCATCATCATATTTTCCTGAGGAGGAGGTCATCATCATCATCTTGTCTTCGATGATGATCTGCATCATCATGTTCCTCGTCGACTTGTTTTTCAACGTCATCATCATATTTCAACTGTCAGGTGATGTTTGGTTTTTATCATGATGATGCTGCCGAGCTACAGTGCGCCCTAATCTGCTTGCGAGGGTGATGTTTCAAAGTCTCCGGTGATCTTCCATTTATCACCTTGCGCGAGCATGATGATGATGTTGCTTGTTCTTTGAATTGCTCGACCTAACTTGTTTTTTCCTAAGGGTCGTGTTCATCATCATCATATTTCCAGTTATCATCCTGCTGCTTGTGGAGGTCATCATATTTTCTGCCTTCATGATATTTCACCGGGGTGATATTTTTATCATCGGGTGATCTTGGTTAACATCATCCTGATGATGTTGTTGAAGAGTTGTAATTGCGACCCGATATTCACTAGGGTCATCATATTTTGGAACGTCAGGATGATCTTAGTCAATATCATCCTGATGATGTTGTATCACTTCTTGTTCTTTGTTTCTCATCCTGATGATGCTGACGTCATCCGTATATCAGGGTGATATTTTTCTTTCTGCCTATCTGCATCATGATATTCGTGAAGGAGGGGGTGATATTTTCATATCACCCGGATATATGTTTGTTCGAACATCATGATGATGTTGATATCAAGGAGATATCCGCCTGCTGGTTTCGCGTGTTATCTATTGAGGGTGATCTTTTCAAGCAGCATCATCATATTCAGTTATCGCCCCGATCTTATAGAGGGGCTACAGTGCAACCTGATATTTGAACATCAGGAGGATGTTTCCAAATATCCGGTTGTCTTCCGAATATCATGATGATGTAGATATGATGATGACGTCATCAAGGTCCGCGGGGGTCATATTTCTAACAACTGATCATCTTGAAGAGACCTCCTGATATTTGCAAACATGATGATGACGTCATCCGGATATGAGGTGTGCAGTAGGCGGATATGATGATGACGTCAGCAGGATATGATGATGACGTCATCAGGATGTTCATCGGCCAGACTTTTGTTATAAGCTCAGCAGGAGGATGTTCCTCCGAAGGATCAGGTTGTGCCGATTATCATGAAGGTTATATTTCAAATATCATGATGACGTCAGGGTGATTTTTCGAACAACAAGATATCATGCTGCTGGAGGATGATGATGATGAAGTTTATACTAGTGTCGTCGGGAGCAAAAGTACCGACATGATATATGCTCATGACCTAGTATATAAAGTGCAAAGGAGGTTGCTGCGGGGTGCATGTGGGATAATGTGATCCTGCATATTCGAAATATCATGATGATGAGTCTCGGCGGGAAAAGCTTGCGATAGTCTGTTTGATGATTTTCCCGAGGCTGCGGGTTGGTGCGCCATTAATGGCGATTGTTGCAGAGGTATGGGCGATGGCGTGGGTCGATCTTGTACCCGACTGGAGGTGTCAATCAGCGGGCAGGAGCGCAGGGCTCGAGAAATCTTCCTGTCTCCTCCCCTACCTGCTGCATTCAAGTTTGGGCGCCAATCCGGTTGTGTTTGAGCGCCATTTCCATGATACTGTGTATCTGGCGAGATTTTGGTCAACATTGTAATTAATTGCTGAGCACCTACCTGGCTGTTATAAGCAGGTTGTGTTGTTCATTTGTGGTTGTTGAAAGTTGATGATTTTGGCTCTGTAATGCGTGACAAGCTGATCTGGTTGCTCTGTACAGCTTACCTGTGAGTTTATGTATCTCCTTTTGTTTGTTTTTGGCATGAACCCACTGATTTCATGACTAAACTTATATGAGAAATGCTGTTTGGCATGTGTTGTGTTAATTCTGTCTCCAGTATTGCATGTATTCTTCTTCTGAATCTGGATGTTTGGTAATGTTTAGATTCTAGAGCATAGAATTCCTATGTTGACTGTCTGACCTTTTAACTTCTACTCAAGGGGTAGATTAAACTGTTTCCAGGTTGAACATTGGGAGGGATATACTGCAGTAGGGATACCATAAGTAGAGATAACCTAACACTTTGTATTGGGGGATGCCTGTAAGGCAGGTATCACATAGATCCCCTTGAAATCCAGTTTTAATTGTTTATGCTGAACATTCACAGGTGTATGTCTATTGACTCCAGGCCCTGGATAGGCACCAATCATGCTTTGCTTTGTGTTATAACCATATCCAGCTTTGCATCCACACTTAAACTCCAAAGCAAAATCTAAAACCAACATTAGGACATTAGAGTTAGTTTAGGATCCTCAGTCCTCTGTCTACAACTGCAAATAGGCCCAAAGCTAGCCCCTTTGCCCTTATCTTTCAGTTTTGGTCTACATACAGGAGGACTCATCTGCTTTCTGTCAACATCCCAGCCTTGCATGCATATCCTTATGGATGTTGAGTAGGGAATACCCCCCTAGGTCTTGCAGAGCCTGAAGAAGAAGAGGAGATAAAATATAGAGTCTATCTCCTATACTGTTGACCCCCTGGCCCAGAGCTCCTGTTGATCACTGATGGCTACCTTGTAGGGATATCTGGGAATAAGCATCCAGTCTGGGAAAAAGTCAACAGAAATTGGCGACTCTACTGGGGAGTGAGAAGTAAAAGACTATCTAATCATCTCCAGTGATATATATGTGACCCATCTGAGTCAGCAATAGTAATCTACTCCACTGGGGAATCTTGTGAAAGAGCCCTAGTTTTCAGAAGAAAACAGTTCCTAGCAATAGGTGGCGACTCCGAAGTAATCTCCCAACCGGTCAAAGTAAATTTATATGCAGGGGAGAAGATCCCAACAAAATCCTCTATTTGAAGAGTTACCATTAACAAAAAGAATGATGTATAGAAGAAAGGGAACTGTCTCAGCTAGTCATGAGAGCTCCCCCAGAAAAAGTGATGATGTACAAGATAACCCTAGGCCATCAGGACAGCATGCTCCTTATTTTTCAATTGCAGAAGCTGATATCCAAGGTGCATATGAGAGGCAACAGGGTGGTAGTTTGAGAATGAGGTCAGAGGTGTTCCAAGAACGCCCTTTTCTAGACCCAAGTGAGAGGTTTGAAGAGGCAGAGTCCCTAAGGGATGATGAGGATGATGACCAGAATGGCATGAGACCATCTACCTCCAGACCTAAGGATGAACAGCTAGCTGAAGAAATCAAAAGCCTAAGAGCAGAACTAGAATACCTACAAGCCATGAAAATCAGAGATGATATACAGCAGAAAGTGCAAGCCTTGAGAACTGCCCAGAATAATTCAGTTCCTACTCTAGAGAATGCAAATATGCAAAGACATCAGCAAAGATATGAAGTGCATCATCAGCATCATGATGACAGACAATATGTGAATGATGCTAGGATACCACTAAACAATGCAGGAAACCAAAATGCAAATAGAAATGTTAATGTTAATCAGCCAAACAGACAGCCCATGCAGTTAGATAGATTCAGGCAGCTGGTGTTTGATGGTATTCCTGGGTATCCTAACCCCATTGATAAGCATCTGAGGCTGCAAGTGCCTAAGTTTTCAGGAAACAATACAGTGTCAGGAGAAGATCATCTAAAGGCCTTCCAAAATGTCATGGACAATTTTGAGGTTGAGCATGAGGATGTTTTCATGAAGTCATTCATGCAATCCTTAATAGATGAGGCAAGAGAATGGTACAGGAATCTTCCTGACCGGAGTATATCATCATGGGATGATTTTAAGAGGATGTTCAAGGAGCAATATGGTGATAAAACTGACCCTAGCTTCTTTGTAAATGAGTTCACCAGCATTACCAAAGGGTCAAATGAACAGGTTGCAGACTTTAATGCAAGATTTACTAAAGTGTTGAACAAATTGCCACATCATATGAGGCCAAATGAACCAATGTGCATAATTTTGTACATCAATGCCTTTGATGCAAAGACTGCATATGGACTGAGAGATAAAGGTCCTGCCACTCTCAGGGATGCTTTCAGGATTGCAGTAAATATTGAAAACAATAGGAAAGCATCAGGCAAGACAAATAGAAGGGATGATGTAAAAATTCTGCAGAATCCAAATAAGCCTCAGAACATTCAAGGTAGTACACCTGCTCCTGAAGATAAGATAGACAAACTGGCAAATGTTGTTAAGGACCTGAGCTATAGATTAGCTAGAAGTGAAAAAGGGATGGGTCCTGATAGGCAAGTCTATCAAAGACAGGAAAAGAGGCCATCATTACATGATATGCCTTATAACACCAATTGGCATGATGGTAAGCCTGTATATCCACGTAACAACACAAGTCAGAGGGCTCAACATGCCAAGGAAACTCCTGATCCCCTGAAGAAAACTATAAATATTGCTGATGATGCTCTGTGGTGTATAATCTGTCAGATGCCACATTCACAGTCACAGTGCATGATTGCCCAATCTTTGTATGATAATGCTACATCTTGTAATGAGTGCAATGAGCCACATCATGTGCAGGATGATGATGTTAACATGATGTCCATAGGTAATGGATATGCTCTTTATGGTGCTGATGAGAAGACAGATGATCAGGTTCAGGCCTGCCAACAGTCCCCATATGATGAAGATCATGAGGATAATTATGTGTATGCTCAGAACTCACACAATTTTCTGAGTAGCTTACACCGACCTTCTGATGAGGAAATCAGAGCCTTCACAGCTGCAGCAGTTGCTCAGGTCAAGAGCAACTACAATCTCAGAGGTAAAAATCAGGTTGGCAGCCCACATCAGCCAGAAGATATTTCTGCAGGTCAGCAGATGCATGGTCATAAAGGAACTGAACCACAAAAAAGACAGTGGGTAAATAACAAGCAGAACTTTAGATACAGAACAGGTCATGATTTCCAAGGACCAGAAAACAAAACCCTTCAGGCTGAAGATCAAAGTAGAGGTTCCCAAGACAGGAATGATGATCAGGGAACTATGAGAATGAAAGCTAAGTCAGCTCAGGATAAAAGCAAGATTGTGGAGCAAGCTACAACTGCTGTACAAAACTGTGCTCCATTTGATATAGCCCAGATCCTCACTCAGGTAAAGGTCTCTGTTCCACTTATGGAACTCATGAAAGTGGAAGAGATCAAGAATAGAACAATATCCCTAATCTCAGGGGTACCTTTTCAAGTTAAGCAAAATGATCAGACCCAGGGTGAGAAACAGGTCATGTGCAATGAAGAAGATGAGACTCCTGAAGTCTATTTAGGAATGACCATGACAAAGTGTCCTTCACAGGTGGAACCATTTTATGTTTCCCTGGTTATAAATGGTAAAATAATTAGAAATTGTATGCTTGACTCTGGAGCATCTACCAATGTCATGCCTTTGGCTATCATGCAACAAACAGGATTAAAAATTGACAAGGCATGTGGAAAATGCTATGCAATGGATGCCAGAGAGGTACCAGTTATTGGAATCATGAAGGATGTAGATTTCAAGCTGGCAGCATTTCCTGAAAGAAATATAAGATGAATATAACAGTGGTTGACATCAAGCCACAGTATGGTATGCTGCTGTCAAGAAGATGGGCAGCACTAATTGGTGGAAGTATGCAGCTGGACCTATCATATGCCATGATTCCAATGAATGGCAGGGATGTCAAGCTAATTAGAGAGCAAAGATCATCAGAGACAGTGGAAGACCAAGAAGCAAATGAACAGGTGTGCTTCGTAGACACTGACTGTGATAACTTCAGGGTTGTCTCAGATGATGCAGAAGACAAAAAGAAAAATGTCTGCACTGAAGAGCTGGATCAGCAAGGATTGTGGACCATGTTTTTTGATGGAGCTTGTGCAAAAGAAGGCTCTAGAGCTGGAGTTGTCTTCCTGTCTCCAACTGGTAGGCTCCTCAAATTTTCTTTCTTGCTGAGGTTTGATTGCACAAACAATATTGCAGAATATGAGGCTTTACTTTTAGGCCTGAATATTGCTCTCAAACATGGAATTAAAATGTTAAGAGTATTTGGAGACTCTGAGCTGATTGTATCCCAAATCAGAAATAAGTATGCTGCAAAGAATAAAAGACTGAAGCAATACAAGCATGCTGTTTGGGATACTATTGAGTTATTTGATGCATTTTCAATTGGCTGGGTAGAAAGGTCAAAAAATGTTATGGCTGATTTCTTAGCCAATGTTGCAATAAGGCCGGATGACATCACTCTGTCAGGTGTCACAGATGTAGAAGTTAAAATTAGGCCTGCCATACCAGAAAACATATGCAGTTGGCAAGTTTTTAATGATGATAGGGATTTGCTGAAATTTTTGCACTGCATAGATGAGTATGAGAATCAACAGATTGATTTCCAAGCTTTTGTAGAAACTGTAGATGGAAAAGAGACTCTTGTAGGGAAAGAGATCATCCAGTTGAAGACTAACAAGATCCCTAGAGGGTTAGTGGCTTTGGAAAGAGCCTTTGACAGTAGAGACAAAATGGTCACAAAGACATCCCCCACAAATAAGGAGGATTTAGAAGAAATAAATTTGGGGACATCTCAGGCCCCTCAGAAGGTATATATTGGCAAACAGCTCAAACCACACATAAGAAGTATGCTGATTGCATTACTAAAAAGGTATAAACATGTTTTTGCTTGGTCATATGAGGACCTAAAAGCTTATAGAGAAGACTTATTCCAGCATGAGATCCCACTGAAGCCTGAAGCTAAGCCATTTAGACAGAGGCAAAGGCCTATAAATCCTACCTTAGCTCCCAAGATGCAGGAAGAACTCAAAAGGCTCAGGGATGCTGGAATAATTGTGCCCATCAGACACTCAACTTGGGTGTCTAACCTTGTCCCAGTCAGGAAAAAGAATGGTGATATTAGGCTTTGTGTGGATTTCAGGAACTTGAATGTATCCTCTTTGAAGGATAACTATCCATTGCCTAATATGGAAGCTATGTTGCAGAGAGTGACTGGTTGTGAACTCCTATCCATGATGGATGGATTTTCAGGATATAATCAGGTAAAGGTAAAAGAATCAGAACAGTATAAGACTGCCTTTACCACTCCATGGGGAACATATGTGTATGTTAGAATGCCATTTGGACTAACAAATGCAGGTGCTACATTTCAGAGAGCAATGGATGTTGCTTTTGCAGGGCTGATTGATTCAATCCTGGCAGTATATCAGGATGACCTGACTGCCTACTCAAAGAAAGAAGAGCAGCATTGTATGCATCTGGAGCAGATCTTCATAAGAGCACTAGAATATGGTATTTCTTTAAACCCAAAGAAGTGTGCCTTTGGAGTAGTTGAAGGAAAGCTTCTGGGACACATTGTTTCCAAGGATGGAGTCAGGATAGATCCAGACCGAGTGGCAGCCATTGACAGGATCCAAATGCCAAAAACTGTGAAAGGAGTTCAGTCCTTCTTTGGACAGGTAAACTTTGTCAGAAGATTTGTTCCCAACTTTGCAGAGATCACAAGGAACATTTCCAAGATGATGAAGAAGGATGCAACCGTCAACTGGGAAAGGGAAGCAACAGAATCATTTCAGAATATCAAAGAGGCAATAAAGATGGCCCCTGTTCTTAAATCTCCTGATTTTTCTAGGCCATTTCAAGTGTTCTCATTTGCTTCCTTTCATACTGTAGCTGCATGTTTGTTACAGGAAAATGAAGATGGTTTTGAACAGCCCATCGCCTTCTTCAGTATGTCCCTGCAGGCCTCTGAATTGAAGTATGATATTATGGAAAAGCAGGCATATGCACTTGTTAGAGCTATTAAAAGTTTCAGACCATACTTGGTAGGGTCACATATAATTGCATATGTACCTCATGCTGCAGTCAAAGACATATTCACTCAGCAGGAGGTGACTGGAAGAAGATGCAGATGGATAAACAAACTGCAGGAATTCAACATAGACGTACAAGTTACTAAGTTGATAAGGGGACAAGGACTAGCCAAGATGTTGGCACAGTCAAACTTGGAAGCATGCCAAGTTAATGCAGTCCAAGATGAGAATGTAAGTGCATCAGGATCTGAATGGTACAAGGATATTGTCTACTATTTGCAAAATCTGAATTGTCCTTCCCATTTCAGTGACAATCAAAAGAGGACTCTGAAGCTACATGCAATCAGGTATGTCATTGTTCAAGGTGAGCTGTACTGGAAAAATCCTGATGGTGTGCTGCTGAGATGTGTGGATAAGAATATGGCTAACAATATTTTGATTGACATGCATAAAGGATTGTGTGGTGGCCATTATACTGCCCAAACAACAGCTCATAAAATTCTCAGGGCAGGATATTGGTGGCCCACTCTCTTTTCAGATGCACAGAGGTTAGTAAGAAAATGTGACCCTTGCCAGAGATTCTCAGGAAAGCTGAAATATCATGGTGCTTTACCCCTCAGAACTGCACCTGTGGATGCTCCATTCCAGCAATGGGGAATTGATTTTATAGGGGAAATTGCAGACAAATCAAGTGGGGGACACAGTTGGATTTTGGTGGCAACTGACTACTTTACCAAATGGATTGAGGCCATCCCAACTAAAAGAGCTACAAGTAAGGTGGTGACAGATTTCATACTAGAGAACATCATCATCAGGTTTGGAGTACCATCTAAAATAATCACTGATAATGCTATGTGCTTCAGATCAGGTGAGTTTGTTGATTTTTGCAACAGGTATGGGATAAGCCTGTCATATACATCACCATATCACCCACAAGGAAATGGTCAAGCAGAATCAAGCAATAGGAGCATCATGAAAATTGTCAAGAGGATACTGGACAAGAACAAGAGAGCTTGGGACTCAAAGTTGAATTTAGCAGTATGGGCTGACAGAGTGACTGTGAAAAGGGCTATTGGGAAGTCACCTTTTGAGCTAGTATATGGTGCATCAGCTAGACTGCCCATAAACAATCTCCTACCAGTTTACAGATTTATTCAAGAGTATGATGAGGACATTGAAGATCCCATGACAGAAAGGGTGAATCAGCTGGTTGCATTGGATGAAGACAGGAGGAGAGCCCACCAGATCAATCTCAAAAGACAACAAGGGGTGAAATATCACTTTGACAGGAGAGCTACAAAAAGGAAGTTTCAAGTAAATGATCTGGTGCTCATTTGGAATGCTAAAGATCAGGAAAAGGGTAAACATGGCAAATTTCAGCCCTTATGGATGGGCCCATATCAGGTTTGCAATATTCATGGGGAGGATTCTTATTTCCTCCAGGCCCTAGATGGTGAAATTCTGGAATTGCCTGTGCATGGCCAATTCCTTAAGTTCTATTTTGCATAATGACTGGTTGCTGTGCACATTTGTAAAATATGTATGTAGTGTAAATGCCTTGTACAGCTCGCGTTTTTTGGCTTTTTGTCAGGTCTGCCCGGAGATCTGGTTCTCGCTGCAGGTTTTCACCTGCACGTCCCCATTCGGAGCCACTATTGACACTCATTTTGACCAGGGGTTGATTTGTCATGATCAGGAGGTTTCTTCATTTGAAGCCTTTATCTTTTTGCCCATTTTTTCTAAGTGTTGGACCTCCTCAACATTTTTCAGCTGCATCATCATATTTTCCTGAGGAGGAGGTCATCATCATCATCTTGTCTTCGATGATGATCTGCATCATCATGTTCCTCGTCGACTTGTTTTTCAACGTCATCATCATATTTCAACTGTCGGGTGATGTTTGGTTTTTATCATGATGATGCTGCCGAGCTACAGTGCGCCCTGATCTGCTTGCGAGGGTGATGTTTCAAAGTCTCCGGTGATCTTCCATTTATCACCTTGCGCGAGCATGATGATGATGTTGCTTGTTCTTTGAATTGCTCGACCTAACTTGTTTTTTCCTAAGGGTCGTGTTCATCATCATCATATTTCCAGTTATCATCCTGCTGCTTGTGGAGGTCATCATATTTTCTGCCTTCATGATATTTCGCCGGGGTGATATTTTTATCATCGGGTGATCTTGGTTAACATCATCCTGATGATGTTGTTGAAGAGTTGTAATTGCGACCCGATATTCACTAGGGTCATCATATTTTGGAACGTCAGGATGATCTTAGTCAATATCATCCTGATGATGTTGTATCACTTCTTGTTCTTTGTTTCTCATCCTGATGATGCTGACGTCATCCGTATATCAGGGTGATATTTTTCTTTCTGCCTATCTGCATCATGATATTCGCGAAGGAGGGGGTGATATTTTCATATCACCCGGATATATGTTTGTTTGAACATCATGATGATGTTGATATCAAGGAGATATCCGCCTGCTGGTTTCGCGTGTTATCTATTGAGGGTGATCTTTTCAAGCAGCATCATCATATTCAGTTATCGCCCCGATCTTATAGAGGGGCTACAGTGCAACCTGATATTTGAACATCAGGAGGATGTTTCCAAATATCCGGTTGTCTTCCGAATATCATGATGATGTAGATATGATGATGACGTCATCAAGGTCCGCGGGGGTCATATTTCTAACAACTGATCATCTTGAAGAGACCTCCTGATATTTGCAAACATGATGATGACGTCATCCGGATATGAGGTGTGCAGTAGGCGGATATGATGATGACGTCAGCAGGATATGATGATGACGTCATCAGGATGTTCATCGGCCAGACTTTTGTTATAAGCTCAGCAGGAGGATGTTCCTCCGAAGGATCAGGTTGTGCCGATTATCATGAAGGTTATATTTCAAATATCATGATGACGTCAGGGTGATTTTTCGAACAACAGGATATCATGCTGCTGGAGGATGATGATGATGAAGTTTATACTAGTGTCGTCGGGAGCAAAAGTACCGACATGATATATGCTCATGACCTAGTATATAAAGTGCAAAGGAGGTTGCTGCGGGGTGCATGTGGGATAATGTGATCCTGCATATTCGAAATATCATGATGATGAGTCTCGGCGGGAAAAGCTTGCGATAGTCTGTTTGATGATTTTCCCGAGGCTGCGGGTTGGTGCGCCATTAATGGCGATTGTTGCAGAGGTATGGGCGATGGCGTGGGTCGATCTTGTACCCGACTGGAGGTGTCAATCAGCGGGCAGGAGCGCAGGGCTCGAGAAATCTTCCTGTCTCCTCCCCTACCTGCTGCATTCAAGTTTGGGCGCCAATCCGGTTGTGTTTGAGCGCCATTTCCATGATACTGTGTATCTGGTGAGATTTTGGTCAACATTGTAATTAATTGCTGAGCACCTACCTGGCTGTTATAAGCAGGTTGTGTTGTTCATTTGTGGTTGTTGAAAGTTGATGATTTTGGCTCTGTAATGCGTGACAAGCTGATCTGGTTGCTCTGTACAGCTTACCTGTGAGTTTATGTATCTCCTTTTGTTTGTTTTTGGCATGAACCCACTGATTTCATGACTAAACTTATATGAGAAATGCTGTTTGGCATGTGTTGTGTTAATTCTGTCTCCAGTATTGCATGTATTCTTCTTCTGAATCTGGATGTTTGGTAATGTTTAGATTCTAGAGCATAGAATTCCTATGTTGACTGTCTGACCTTTTAACTTCTACTCAAGGGGTAGATTAAACTGTTTCCAGGTTGAACATTGGGAGGGATATACTGCAGTAGGGATACCATAAGTAGAGATAACCTAACACTTTGTATTGGGGGATGCCTGTAAGGCAGGTATCACATAGATCCCCTTGAAATCCAGTTTTAGTTGTTTATGCTGAACATTCACAGGTGTATGTCTATTGACTCCAGGCCCTGGATAGGCACCAATCATGCTTTGCTTTGTGTTATAACCATATCCAGCTTTGCATCCACACTTAAACTCCAAAGCAAAATCTAAAACCAACATTAGGACATTAGAGTTAGTTTAGGATCCTCAGTCCTCTGTCTACAACTGCAAATAGGCCCAAAGCTAGCCCCTTTGCCCTTATCTTTCAGTTTTGGTCTACATACAGGAGGACTCATCTGCTTTCTGTCAACATCCCAGCCTTGCATGCATATCCTTATGGATGTTGAGTAGGGAATACCCCCCTAGGTCTTGCAGAGCTTGAAGAAGAAGAGGAGATAAAATATAGAGTCTATCTCCTATACTGTTGACCCCCTGGCCCAGAGCTCCTGTTGATCACTGATGGCTACCTTGTAGGGATATCTGGGAATAAGCATCCAATCTGGGAAAAAGTCAACATGACACATACCCAAAATTTGAAAAGATGGATACAAAAACTAGAATGGACAGACTTTGTTGTATCCCAGAATCTCCCTAGTGCATTGTAATCTCCCTGACCCTCTCGTTACCAGAATCTCACTTAGAAGTTGCAACTTCAATTGCATATGTGCAATACTATGATTTAACTTCTTAATTTTCTTCTTATTCTCAAACAAGTGCCAACTACCAAGTAATAATAAAGCAAGTGAAATGTATTACATTACAAGTTTCTACTCCCACTTCAAACAAAATATAAGGATGGCCTACAAGTATACAACCTCAATTAATTCAGCATATATGTTGAGCCATGGTATTGAAAACAATTTAAAATTTGAACCATTGATCTTTGCAAATTTAATGGCTCTAGGTTGATTCCAAAGGTTTGAGTTCATAAGTCTAACACTCTGGACATTTTATTCCAGAATTCAACTACATTTGTCCATCAAACATTCATCAAATGGTGAAACATCACATGGAAGTGCCACATGTATCCTATCACCGTGTTTCTTCCATCAGCTTTAAAGAGTCCCTTTATATGAAGTCGAGACCACTTTGATGACTCATGTAGTAATAATAAGTTAATTAATAAATGAAAATTAATAATAATATGTTAATTAATAATTGTTCACTCATTGAGTCGTTGACACTTGTCTCTATTCTAGAGAATTTATGTACAAAATTGGGTGCTTGAAGACTTCTACCTGGAATTGAACATACATCGTTGATCTATGATCATCTAACCATTGAAATGATTCATAAAGGACCCACCACATATGACTCAGTACCATTCAACCAATAGTACAAAATTAATAATAATATGTAACTTAATAATAATGTGTTAATTAATAATTGTTCACTCGTTGAGTCGTTGAAACTTGTCTCTATTCCAAAGACTTTATGTACAAAATTGGGTGCTTGAAGACATCCACCTGGAATTGAACATCTGTCATTGATTTGCAATCATCTGATGATCAAAATGATTCATAAAGGGCCCACCACATATCAGTCAGCACCATTCAACCAATAACGTAAAATTAATAATAATATGTTAATTAATAAATGGAAAATAATAATAATATGGTAATAATAATATATTAATTAATAATCGTTCACTCAGAGTCATTGACACTTGTCTCTATTTTGAGGACTTTATGTACAAAATTGGGTATGTCAGCTCAGAACGACAAGAGAAAAGGAAAAAAGTAGATGATGCCAAAAATCATCAGTATTACACTATCAAATCCAAAATCATGAATGAACACATAAAAATGTACTTGGTAACTTACTTTCCTCGTATAGCTATTGTAATGAAAGTCATTACTTTTAACTTTTACAGCTGATCGATTCTTCTACTATCTTATGCTTAGCAATGTAATTTAAGGTTGAAACAATAAAAGATATTTACATGTAATGCTGAAAAAAATGGCTAATGACAAGCAACTCCATTTAATTGACTCTGCCATCACCTGGAATGTAATCATTAATTTAAATTGAATTTGCATTGGCTAATCTAGGTGGTTTGTCACTCGTCATTAATGAATTGAATTGGCATTGGCTAATCTAGCCAGTTTGTCACTTGGCCTTCAAAGTATCACAATTTGATATGATGGATTTGATTATAGAGGACAACTAATTAATGATAAAGGTACTGCAATCAGTCCTATCAATCTTATGACATTATTTCCAATCAATCCCATTGTCCCAATTGAGATCACGATTAGCCCACCGTATTATGGCAATAAAAGCTAGCATGAGGTGGCATGGTTTTTGTACATTCTCACATGTGACACAATAAAATATAGCATCTTCCTTCTTTTTTGGTTGTTTATGTTTTTATTCTTGGTGAATTGTGACCATTGATCAAGATGAGTCATTTGATCTCATTTTGTGTTTCTCTCTTGCCCTGCAAGTGGGAAATGACCAATTTGGATAGATTTGAGGAGAAAAATTTGGAGAAGGTTTTTCTGATTGACTCCCTCTAGTTGACGATGTTGTTCGGGACAATATTGGTTGTGATATTCTTTTAGAATATCGTTAAAAAATCTATTCAATGACATCGTTTGTGCATTTCTGTCAAATTTAATGGACCCGCTCAATGACCCAAGTCTCGTGAAGATGATTGGGAAGGAAATGATTCAAGAATCACTTATCCTCTGGGATAAACTTGATTTAGCTTTAGATCAATTACGACTGTGATGCCAGACCATGGGATAAAGCTGGAATTTTCCCTTTACATGATGTGTTAGAGTACTTGATTGTAGCTAATTGCATTCTTCAAGAGGTGAGGAGGGCACTTGTTAGAGGCTCATTGAATGCTTTGACAGGTCCCTTATTATACATAATGGTTTATGTGCTTGTTTATTAAGAATGACAAGGTTTTGTTGGCAAGAGACACTGTGTGACTTCATTCGTGTTGTCATTGATGGCAACAAAGACCACTCCACACATTCGCAGGACATGGTGTATCTTTACCGGAAGTCAGATTGAAGAATACTTTGGTCTGACAAGCAAGAATAGAGCATGCAGGAAGGTCCGTCAGTTAGGTCCGGATCTCTTATAGGAAGTATCTTTGTAAAGTACGGACTTGGGGAAGTCAAGAGGAATACCTTAACTAATAGATTTCAAGGATTGAGCCTCCGATGATGAAAGAGTGAAGAGATATGAGCATCTAAGTATTGGGGTTCAGTTTGGCAGAGTAGATAGAGGAAGAACTGACCAACAGAGCATTAGAATTATTCCGGATGAGATATTGATGGTGATCAAGGTTCTTAAGGTATCATCCATGATTGGCTGACATGTTAGATGACTTCTATAAGTATCTCCTTGATTCGCATCACTTGGTAAGCAAGGATTCAGTCGATTGACTAGAGTTTGGGAAAATATTGACTATTCTGGATACCGACTAGAAAGAGGATGAAATCCTTTGTGCGGATATATATACTAGATAGATTTGGATGTGAGGTGGGTGTATGTTCATGGAGCGAATAAAAGTAGAAGAGAAGTGTGAAGATAGTAAGATAGGTCCGGAATGTAACAGGACAGCAGACCCTAAGAGAGTAAGAATGAAGTGCAGCAGATCAGTATATTAAGCTTAACCGGAACTGAACCTCAGCATATGTGGATGCTTCTCATTAGTTCAAGTATCTAGTTTCCTTGTATAAACTATTGTAGGTAGTGAGCCTCTTGTGAGCAGTGTGCTTAGGCAGTGAGCCCTAATTGGCAAGTGCCATTGTGTACTATCTTATTCTTCTAACAGAGAATACAATCTTGGGTTAATCACCCCATGGTTTTTCCCCTAATAGGGTTTTCCACGTCAAAATCATTGTGTCATGTGTATTGATGTTATTTCCATTTCATGGTTATGTTTGCTTATTTAATTTAATGCTGCCCTAATTGATAAGGAAATTCAGAAAGCTGAAATAATTAAGATAACTGATTCACCCCCCTCTCAGTTATCAATAATTGGTATCAGAGCCAAGTTCCTCCAAAAGAGAGCCTAACAGCTTGAGGAAGATCTGGCAACTCAAATGGATGTGTATGGTATGAGGGAACAACTTCATTCTGCCCTAGATGATCTTGAGCAATCAAACTCTGAAGTCAATGAATTGAAGGAAAGACTCAAACAAGCTGATGACTTCATAAATGAACTAAAAGGGAAACTGAGTATCTCTATGAAAAAGAGAAAAGATCTACTTCAGTAATTGGCAAGTCAAAGTGAAGACAATGGTACAAATGAAGATCTGAAGGAGAAAACCAAGTTATGTGAAAAGTTATCAAAAGAGGTCATTATGGTAAGACATGAAATGGAATCAGGAGTTATGAAATTCACCCAAGAAATTGAAGAGAAAAGAAAAACTGAAGATGATCTAAGACAATCTCTCAAGGAGAAGTCAGAAGACTGCCACAAAATGGATAGAATAATCAGGCATCTAGAATCTGATCTTGAAGATGCTAAAGATAATGAAGAAAAACTTGAGGATCAAATTGACACTCTTAAAAAGGATCTTCAAACAACAAATGAATACAAAGAGAAATTTAAGATAAGTTTTGCTCAACTTGAAGTTCTTCTTGAAAGCCAAAAGAGGGTAGATGACAAGCATGGCTTGGGATATGAGAAAGGTGAAAGGTTCGGATCCGGTCAGAAGAATTTTGGATCAGGAAATCCAAGGAACATGCCTAGAAGACCTCCGATAAGGCAACCTAATGCCCAAAGATATCCATCCTTCAATGGATACTGCCACAATTGCAATAACTTTGGTCATAAAGCTAATCAGTGCAGAAAGAGAATAAATCAAACTAATACATCCTTCTCCGGACAATGTTTCAACTACAAAAGGTATGATCACAAATCTCATGAATGCAGAAATATGCAAATGAACAATTCATTCAATGGTAGATGCTTTGCATGCAATAGAATGGGATATATGGCTAATCAATGCAGATCAAGAGGATATCATTCAAATATGCAAAAAAATATTGTTTGCCACAATTGCAATAGATCCGATCATATTGCCAAATTTTACAGAAGCAAGAATTAGGACAAAAGGAGTCCAGTGCATTATAATCAGAATCAAGACAAAGGAAAAGGAAAAGTGAATGCAGATGAAGTTAAAAGTGAGATGAACAAGATTTGGGTGAAGAGAAGTACAGAGAATGTAGGGGATGGATCCGCACCAGAATTTGGTGCTGATATTCCTTCCAGAAATTAAAAAGTGAGCTCTGGCTCAGGGGGAGACACAAGGAAAAACATTTTCCCCCAGCTAGTTAATTGGTGCCTAAAATTGGCACATAGGAAGTTGTGGAATAAAAGGATTCTCAGAGAAACATCTAAAGAAAGCTTGGTAAAGATATGGAAGATCCGTAGGAAGATTTGAAGAGTCTAATCTTCCAAGATTGATCTAGTTTAACAGTCATCCGGTAAAACATGATTAGCACAGTTAAATCTGGTATGATTCAAATTCAAGGCATCTTGTTCTGTGGATAAATCAAGTGTTTGGGGAAAGTAAGATAATTTGTTATTAATCACCAAGAATAACTCTAAGTATATCTTAGTGATCCAGAAAAAGATCTTTCTCCAAATAAGAAGAACCAAGCAACCGAAATGACTTGGGTTGCGCATTTATTGCAATATGAAATTAGGGTTTTCCCAGAAATTAAAGGGTTCATTTGCTCATCACTTGCACATTTGCATTCAAGAAGAAGAGAAAAGGAGCTCTGCAACAAATTATCTCAAATTCTCAAAAGATCAACCGCTTAAGTCGATTCATCCAGCAAATTAATCCGGATCATTCAGCGAACCCTAGAAGCGCAAAAGGTATTTTCCATTATTGAATATTTCTCTGTAAAATCTTTTGAAGATGACTACACTGAATGTTGTAAAGATCACTGATAGGCCACATCCTAAATTCAAGAAACATCCATATAAATCCCTAGAAGTTGATCCCCTAGGTGCCTTTTCAAGCATTCCGCATGGGGTTTTGCATGTAGAAGATGTTAGGGCATATATTCATGCAAATATTGAAGAATTTGTGGAGTCTAAGCTGGTTGATATCTATCACAAGCATTTGATAGATGACTCATTTGAACTCAAAACTCAGTATAAAGCCATCTGAGACAAGCATTTTACACAATGCATTCATTTCCCCTGTTTTGCAGAAGATGAATGGGTCCGGTATGTTCTAAGTAGAATGAATGATAACTTTATATGGTTGATGAGGCCATTTAAGATAACCAAGGATGCCATTAGGGTAGTAACTGGATTGCACTCATCCGGTGGGATTCCTGTTCTCAAATCTGTCAAGAATCAAACTGTGAGTGAGGCTACCAGATCAAAATTTGACAAAAGAGCAATGGCAATAGAAGACATCACTAATCCGGATGTCAAGTTTGCCTCCATGATCATCGGTTATAAGATATATCACTCTAGCAGGAAAAATTCAGTACCCAAAACTACAATTTACACTACTTATGAAATGTTGAGGAAAAATGCAGACTATGATCTTTGTGAACTCCTTCTGAGCCAACTAATGGAAAACCTACAAAAGATCAAGAAGGACAAGAAGAACTCCTTCAAGTATGGTGGGTTGATACTGTGCTTGTTCTTCTACTTCATGAATGAGCTTCCCGAATCCAGTGGTTGGGTATGGCAAAATGATAGACCAGTAGCCATCCAAATCAAAGATTATATACATGGGCTTGGTGATGCCAAGGCACAGAATACAACACTCTGGGGCTATTTCAAGAATTTTCAGAGCATGATGCAAGCAAGAGAGAGAATCCCCCAATCTTTAATTGAAAAGTATAAAGATATAGTATGCTTTATGGTAGAAACTGATCAATGTCTAATGGAGGTAGTAGAGCCAAGAATAGTCTGGATCTTGCCAATGGGGTATGAAGTAGATGAGAAAATTGTTGAGCTACATGTTCAACACATGCTTAGTCAATCCAAGGATCCTAAAGCAGAAAGGTTTGGAACCTTTGAAGATTTAAGTGTGAAGATCCATGTGGAGCTAAGACAACCGGAAATAAAAAGAAAAGTGAGGAAGGAAGTAGAAGAGTTTGCCAAGAGGCATGGAATTTCAAAAGAGGCACTTGATGCAAATAGAGAGAAGACAGAAAGGGCAGAGAAAGAAAAAGAAAAAATAGAGAAAGAAGGTGCTCTGGTGGAAGTCCCCTCCTGGACCAGATCCTCTAAGATCTCTGCACCTACCATTGCAAAGAGCTCTAAGGCATCAAAACCAGAAGCAAAATCATTCGGAAAATGAGAGAAGAGAACCAAGAAAAAGGTAACAAGGTCTTACACAAGCCAAAAGGATGAAGAAGAGACAGAATCAGATGAGGAAGTAAAGAAAATAAAGAAGAAAAGGAAAACATCTAGTGAACCTTCTGCTGAAGAAGTAACAGAAGAATTTATTGAGAAACCTACTTTGTGCATTGATGACATCATAAAATCAGTTAATGTGGATGGGAACCTTCAACCAATGGCTGAATTCTATGATGATTACAATGAAGCTGACTAAAAAATCTTGCAAGAAGCCACAGTCAGGTATCTGAATATCTACAACAAGGCTTTTATTGAAATCATATCTCTTATTCCCAAAAGCCTAGAAAAGGAATTAGAAATAAGAAAGAATAATGCTATGGCAAAGGATCTTGAGATTTGAGAACAGATAGCTATTCAACTATATCCTTCAATCACTCCTAAGCAGAAGAATATGATCTTCAAAGATTGTAAGGATGAGTTCTGGAGCAAAGCTAGAATGAATCAGCTTATGCTCGGAGAAACTGACAAAGTAGCAAAAGATACAGAAGAGATCCTTCTGAATGCATACAAAAGATTCAACATTCCTATTATAGAGGACTTAGGAGATGATCCCTCTGCTATAGATGTTGAAGAAGAATCTACTGAGACAGTGGCAGAAGAGGTAAAGGAGATAGGTGAAGAAAAAGGTAAGGACTTAGATTCCTCTGCTTCGGAAGAGGAGGTCCATGATCAAGCAACAATCTCTCCTCCGGTTTTCACTGCTGACTCCGGATCAAAAGAAGAAGAAAGAGTAGAAGAAAAGATCAGTCAAGAAGTAGAGGAAAAGGAAAAAGAAGATGACAGTAATAAGGGTGCAGAAGGAGAGAAAACTCCAACAGAAAAGACCACAGATGATAGTGTTAAGGCTGTAAAAGGGGACAAAACCCTGTCACTGGCAAGAGACACAGCAGAAGCAGTCAAGGAATTCTTAACCAAGGAGATGATAGAATTTGATGAACTGAAACTTTTTCAAGGACCATTAAATTTTGACTCCCTCTCCCCGGTTCAAACCATGAAGCTAGCATCCTTTACTTCAGCATAGGCAAAAGAAAAACTTCTGAAGTCTCACATGGAAGACTGCAAGCTCATAGAAACTGCATCCAGTGTATTAGAGAAGATCATGCCATCTTTTCAGAAGGATCCCTTAGTCTCTTCATCCGGTAATCTCAAATCTCTAGTAAATAGTGTTAGCACACATTTTGATTCCTTAGAGAAGTCGACAGAAAATAAAGTCTGGAAGGAGTTTGTGGAAAAGAGATTCTCTGAAATACAAGGACTAATAACCAATGATAGGAGAAATATGGATATAGGGATAAATAGCTTAGAAAATGCTCTTAAAGATGGCAGGGAAATGTATAAATTTTGTCTATCATGGTCCAAAGTAACAGTGGAGATTGAGAAGAAAGTGAAAGAACAGGAGGATAAACTAACAAAACTATCTCAGAATTTTGATCCTCTTACCACTCCCATAATAAATCAAGAATGTCAGACTATTGCAGTCTTGAATGATATTAAGAAGCTTGAGAAGGAGAAGAAAAATAGAATAAGTAGGTTGAGTGAGCTTAGAGGGATAATTATCCCTAAGTTAGAGGCCATGCATGAAGCCTTAAAAGATGCTCAAACCACAGCCCGGACAGGTGATCCGACAGATCTAAAGAGGGCAGAAGCTTTTGCATTCTTGTTGAGTGGTCACATCTCAATTTTGGACAAAGTGAAGCTAAGTTGGGCAACAGAAGTTGTACAATTAAAGAATACTTTTGCAGATATACTAAAGTATATGTAAAGTATAACCGGATAATATACTTATGCGATAAATTGAGTTTTGAAATTTTTGGTGTACGAACCCCACCCTTTGCCATTGATGTCAAAGGGGGAGTGAGGAGTAGTAAAAAATGAGGAATCAAGCTAAGGGGGAGCTCCAGAAAAATGTACATTAGAACAGAGCATCGGCCAAGGGGGAGTGTAGTGTGACACTTAGCCATTTTTCACTAAGTGTTGCCATCAATGCCAAAGGGGGAAATTGTTGGCAAGAGACACTGTGTGACTTCATTGGTGTTGTCATTGATGGCAACAAAGACCACTCCACACATCCGCATGACATGGTGTATCTTTACCGAAAGTCAGATTGAAGAATACTTTGGTCTGGCAAGCAAGAACAGAGCATGCAGCAAGGTCCGACAGTTAGGTCCGGATCTCTTATAAGAAGTATCTTTGTAAAGTGCAAACTTGGGGAAGTCAAGAGGAATACCTTGACTAATAGATTTCAGGGATTGAGCCTCCGGTGATGAAAGAGTGAAGAGATATGAGAATCTAAGTATTGGGGTCTGGTTTGGCAGAGTAGACAGAGGAAGAACTGACCAATAGAGCATCAGAATTATTCCGGATGAGATATTGATGGTGATCAAGGTTCTTAAGGTATCATCCATGATTGGCTGACATGTTAGATGACTTCTATAAGTATCTCCTTGATTTGCATCACTTGGTAAGAAAGGATTCAACCGATTGACTAGAGTTTGGGAAAATATTGACTATTTCGGATGCCGACTAGAAAGAGGATGAAATCCTTTGTGCGGATATATATACCAGATAGATTTGGATGTGAGGTGGGTGTGTGTTGGTGGAGCGAATTAAAGGAGAAGAGAAGTGTGAAGATAGTAAGACAGGTCCGGAATGTAACAGGACAACAGACCCTAAGAGAGTAAGAATCAAGTGCAGCAGATCAGCATATTAAGCTTAACCGGAACTGAACCTCAGCATATGTGGATGCTTCTCATTAGTTCAAGTATCTAGTTTCCTTGTATAAACTATTGTAGGTAGTGAGCCTCTTGTGAGCAGTGTGCTCGGGCAGTGAGCCCTAATTGGCAAGTGCCATTTTGTACGATCTTATTCTTCTAACAGAGAATACAATCTTGGGTTAATCACCCCATGGTTTTTCCCCTAACAGGGTTTTCCACGTCAAAATCATTGTGTCATGTGTATTGATGTTATTTCCATTTCATGGTTATGTTTGCTTATTTAATTTAATGCTGCCCTAATTGATAAGGAAATTCAGAAAGCTGAAATAATTAAGATAACTGATTCACCCCCCCTCTCAATTATCAAAATAGGTTTGTTGTTTATACTAAAAATTTTCTTCTTTAGGTGGCATTTGTTAGGCGATGCATCAATGGTGCCAATTAACAACTTTGTTTTGAGCTTTAAAAAATTTTGCATCTTTTGAATTTTCCCTTTTCTACGTACACCTTTATCCAAGATTCGTGTTAGGGCATCTTGGCTTAGGGCTATCTAAAAATGTTTTGTAAACTATTTTGTTTAATATAATATTATAATATATGAGTTATCGAAGTAAATTGTAATTATTGTCATCCTTTTAAATTTTTGGCTTATTATTGTAGACACCCAAATTTGTCCCAACTTTGTCCATGTCCTACAACACCTTGTTAAAACATTATCCTAAACATCATAAGCCATTTTTGTCCTAAATCCCACTCTTAATCCCATTTATCCATTAGCCAATTAATTAAATAAATTTTATTTATTTAATTAAAATCCCATTCAATCCCATCCTCATCCTACTTAGCCAATTAATTAAATAAATTTTATTTATTTAATTAATTTCACATGCATAATCCCATTTATCTTATCCCCATCCCAATTAATTAAATAAATTTTATTTATTTAATTAATTTCCACATCATATCTTATCTCATCCTATTCAACTTTTCAATTAATTAAATAAATTTTATTTATTTAATTAATATCCAACTCATATCCCAACTAATTCAAATATTTTATTTGAATTAAACACTCATCTTTCATCACATTCCAACACTTGTCTAGTCAATCATGTGTTACAACTTTTATCTTTCACATGCACAACTAATGGGACATAATTTTAGTATTTATCTACACAAGCACACCTAAGCCTCATCCTCCTTTGCCACATGTCATATGACTACAATTTCTTGATGTGCAAGGAAACCTAATTTAATCCTATCCATCCATTTCACCTAAAGCCCTAATTGATCCTAGCCATCCATTGGAACCAAGCCTTTTCTATAAATCAAACCCCTCACAAGCCATTAGCAATGCATTGAGCCTTAAGCACCCTTATTCTGTCAAATTTTCTAAAAGGGCATTGATCCTCAAGTATCCACATGTTGTTGAAATATCATTAGAGCCTTTGCATCCATCATCTATCTCCTTATCAACGTTATGCTGCGGAATCGAGCAATCAACACAACAAAGCGATCAATCAATCAAGCTCATTTTGCATCTTCGAGGTATTGAATTATTTGGGTTTAGGTTATGCATTTCAATTGTTTGATCATTTCCATTTATAAATCCAAATTTTTCGATATACATTTGGCACGCCCGGTGGGACTCACGTCCCTGATTAACCCTCTTGTTTGAGTTGTTTTTGTGAAGATCAGATTTCTTGGAGCGTCAATCATTCATTTTTGCAGGTTTATGCACTTTGATTTGTAGGTTGAAGATATTTTATATTGCTGATTTTTTTAATTTATGACCAGATCTGTTGCAGAGGGTTTTTTGTTTTACATAGGTCCTGTAAAAAGGAGATCTTAGATTCATTGGAAAGAGGACTTCGAGAGCTTTCCGAAAAGTGGTTACATTAAAGATTTGGCTCAGTATTCAAAGAGTTATGACGATTTGAAGTTGACCCTACGATTCTAATTTTTCAGAAATTTTTGACGCGCGACTTTTTGCTGATTTTTTTTAATTTATGACCAGATCTGTTGCAGAGGGTTTTTTGTTTTACACAGGTCCTGCAAAAAGAAGATCTTAGATTTATTGGAAAGAGGACTTCGAGAGCTTTCCGAAAAGTGGTTACATTAAAGATTTGGCTCAGTGTTCAAATAGTTATGACGATTTGAAGTTGACCCTGCGATTCTAATTTTTCAAAAAATTTTGACGCGCGACTTTTTGCTGATTTTTTTTAATTTATGACCAGATCTGTTGCAGAGGGTTTTTTGTTTTACATAGGTCCTGTAAAAAGGAGATCTTAGATTCGTTGGAAAGAGGACTTCGAGAGCTTTCCGAAAAGTGGTTACATTAAATATTTGGTTCAGTATTCAAAGAGTTATGGCGATTTGAAGTTGACCCTGCGACTCTAATTTTTAAGAAATTTTTGACGCGCGACTTTTAGAAAAAAAAATCATATCTTCCAATCTAGCGAACCAAATCACATTTTATTTTTTGCAGTGACTTGTAAGTGAATCAAAGGAGCTGGAGCAACATTTGGATCAATCATAATAGCAACTTAGAAAGTAATTTTTATGAGGTGCACTCATTCTAATCTCTCATCTCTAATCATTATTTGATCACACATTTAGATTTTGGGCATAAAACAAACAACTTGTTTGTCATCACACTTGAATTTGGGCTTTAAAATAAACAATTGTTTGCAAATTCACATCAAAAAATTGGGCTAAAGCAAACCATTGTCTTCCATCACATTTAGATTTGGGTCTAAAAAGAACAAGTGCTTGAACTGTTTGTTACACATTTCAAGTTTCTAAGGGGAAATTAACAACTGCGAGTGTGAATCAAGTGACAGCTCACTTGGTTTGCTTTTGTCATACCCTTCTTAGGAGGCCTGCTTGGAGACACACCATTTCAAGGGACGACCTCAATCGAGGCTGAATCGAAAGACACCCTCATTGGGAGTTGGAATCTTGTCACTCTTGGCTAAGCCCCAAAAAACTTTATACCTTTGGGAAGTGAAGGTGAAGGGTGGGTTACCCCTTTCTCTTGGCTGTGTGGCAGGATTTCACTTTCAATTCTATAGTCAACCTTGTGCAATAGATAGCCTAAGACCTAATTGGCTATACCCACTTGACTACACATTAGGTTTGTTGATGTGTCTTCCATGTGTGCTTGCATAATCATCACATTTCATTTTCAAAGTCAACAACTTGCTTATGTGTCTTGCGTGAGTGATTCATGTGTGTATATGCATAATCATTTGTTTGAATATTGCTAAATCAAGCTCTAAACACCCAAACACATAAACAAATCAATCTAAACACATCATCTAAACATTCCACATCATCATCCAAATCCCTAAGCAAGCACTTGCTAAAAGGACTTAAGACAAACACGTGGTGACAACATATCTACACTAGAGGACCTAGAAATCAAATTCCAAAGATTCCTCCAAAATCTTTATCAAGGATTACAACCCCTAAACCAAGACGCCATTGAAATATTACAATTCTTCATCCAAAAAGCTCAACCCCACGCAAGCCAATCGCCTCAACTACAACACTCCATAGCCCAAGTCCAACACCTTTTAGCCACTAGTCAAGCTCGACAAGTACAACAATCCTTAGCCACTTCCTATCAACCTAATCCACCTTATAGCCACATGTCATATCCATCCACTTCCTATCAACTTAATCCACCTATCCACCAAGTCAATGCCACATCAACCTATCAACCTCCACCTCAAGCTTATCCAATCCCTCATACCACCATTCCAATGCACTACCAAGCCCATCCACAAGGCAATCAAGTGATATCACAAGAACAACATGCAAGTCCAAATAGCCCTTTGTACATAAATCAATCAGGTCCAAGTACACCTTTTCAACAAGACCACCAAGCACCATTGATAGACCTAAGTCCACCTTTGCAACAAGAAGCACATCCAAGTCCAAGTAATCCCTTGTACATAAATCAAACAAGCCCAAGTTATCCTATGCAAGACTTAATTACCTTTGACAAGGGAGATACCAATCTAGCAAATGCATCTTATGAGTGGCCTTCATCATCTAATCACCCGCCAACACATGAGCCAACTAATCCTATCCCAACACCACCATGTGATCCCAATCATAGTCCATTGATCCCTTTACCTTCCAAACCACCAAGCCCTTCATTACCTTCCTCACCATATCATTCTAATCGTTCACCAAAGGATGCGGCTGAGAGAGTTTTACAAAGGATGCTTGAAGCAAAACTCATTGAACTTCCTAAAGTCAAACCATGTGAAGAAAGTCCATATGATGAACATGATTATTGTGCATACCATAGGACCAAAGGCCATAATACAAATCAATGTCCAATATTTGTCTCAATTGTTTACAAGGTGTACCCACCTATAATGGGAAATCATGCCACATCATCACCCCCATCTAGTCCAAATCCTAATCCATCCAATCCAATTAGGTCTCAACCTAATCCTAGTCCTAATCCTAATCCAACACCAACTACCATTATCATACATCCATTATATTTTCCATCCACCCATACACTTGCAAAGGATGTGATCCATTGGCTACTAGTTAGGAATAAACTACCTCCATGTCAAACACTAATTCATGAGCCTACCAATGAACTTCCAAAGGTCATGTCCAATCCTATAATCTCATCATGTGGTTCACATATCCTTGAGCCTCTTCAAGAGGCTTCCATTAACATACCTAGCCCTTTAAGCCCATCATGTGACCTACAAGCCAACAAGTCTATTCAAGAGTCTCCAACCACAAGCCTAAGTCAAGAGCCATCATGCCTTCATGTTGATAACTATCAAGAGCCTATCAAGTCCACTCAAGAACCTTCCACTTCCATCCAAAGTCAACAGGTATGTCAAGAGCATAATCTTAAACATCTGGAAACATTAAGCCCTAGTCCAACTCAAGATCAAATCACTTCCATGCAACCCATCCATAACATTTACCTTCTTTATGATCAAGATGATACCTATGAAGAAGCTATCCATGAGCACCTTGATCCTATCCATAATCCTATATCTATCCATGACCAAGATATCCACATTGCTCCTAGTCATCTACCATCTAGCCCTATCCATAATGAGCAAACATCAACTTGTCATGATGAGACACTTGTCCCCCAAGTAAGCATAAAAGATCATACCAATAACTTGGATCAACATGAACATAAGCAAGATCCTAATGATCCTCCCTTCACATTGACCATCGATTCCACTTCAAGTCCACCATCATGTCCTATTGGTTTTACCACCTTTGTCCATGAATGTTCTTCCTTAGGACAACAACGACCTTTGTCCACTTCACCTTCTTCATCCAATAATGAGCTCAAGTCTAATGTTCACAGCACACCTAATCCCATTGTCCATCGCATACTCCAAAACATGAACTACCAAGGCAAAGGTCTAAGCCTTTATGAACAAGGTATTTTGGAGCCAAACCATGTCAAAATCCCTCCATGCTCATATGGCCTTGGATACACACCCCAAGGTAAACAAGGCCAAGATGTTGGTAATCCTTTCGTGCATCCTAAACCTACCACTTTCCATCACACCCCCCATCATATACCCAAAACATATGTAGTCATTCCATCTCCATCATCCTATAAATGTCAAAAGCATGTGAGCATACACCTTCTGCCATCCACCTTGCCTCCACTTTTACCAACTCCAAATATCCCTCCATCCACCTTGCCACCATTGCTTCCAACACCTAACATACATATCATTCATAAGTATCCTTACATCCCTAATCATGGCCAACAAAAGCACACATCACCTAAGCATAAAGCTTCCAATCATTTCATCCACTCCACCCATGCCATGGGATTCAAAAGCAAAAATTTTGATGCCTCTACCTATAAAGCTAAAAGTCCTACCAAAAATCCAAAGAACTATCATGCCTTAGGGCACAAACATGAAAAATCAATGCAAAGAACCAAATCAAAGCAATCCAAAAAGCTATCCAAGCCCATACCTCCAAAAGCAAAGCCCAAAAGCAAAATGGTTTGGGTTCCTAAGCAAACAGCTAGCAAAGCGAATGAGGCATCCTCATCCACATCTAAGCAACCATCCAAACCCTTCCCTCCAAAAGCAAAGCCCAAAAGCAAAATGGTTTGGGTTCCTAAGCAAATAGCTAGCAAGTCAAATGAGGCATCTTCCTCCACATCTCAAGAATCCCAATCACCTACCTCCATCCAAAAGCCTATTTCCATCCAAAACTTCCATTCCCTTCAAAAATCCCACAAGCAAAACAAAAGCACTAAAAATACTAAATCTATGTGGGTTCCTAAATCACTTCATCAACCATCTCCTAAGCAAACATCTCCATTGCTTCTTACACCACCATCTCATCAAAAGCTTCAATGTTTATCACGGTGTGTGCAACCGTTGGTCATGATTCCCTTCCACTCCGCAGCACCTTCACATATCTACATCTACCCATCTTCCATCCATTATCTTGCATATCTCTGCCATGCTATCCCTATGGTCCATGCTTTTGCATAAGCCTACATAATCCACATCATAGTCCACTATCCCGATCCATCTATCCTTGCATGAACCTTTCATAATCCATTTCATCATCCACTATCTACCTACTCCATCTCCCATCCATGCAACCCCCTATCAACATCTATGAGCATAATGACATGGTCCATGTGAAGACATCATCCATTTCTAAAGGGACACTATCAACCTTCATAGCACTAGCCACTTGAGTCCCTCCTATCCATTACCATGGTGAAAACCTGGCAAACAGGCGCCATGTGTAATTGTCAACGCATCTAAAAGCAAAAAAAAAAAAAAAAGAAAATAAAGAAAATAAAAGAAAAAGAAAAAAGTCAAAATAGTAAAGAGAAATCCCTTCATCCAATGGTGAAAACCTGGTAAACAGGCGCCTTGGATAAGTACCATGATGAAAACCTGGCAAACAGGCGTCATGTGTAGGTTGATCTTCTATGTCACTTACACTTGGGGGCACATTGTCTCATCCAACCTATCCATTTCTAAACTATCTATCCCATTATATCATTTTCCATCCTATCCTACCATTACTATACCATCCTACCATCCTTAGCCATTACATAAATATGCCTATCCTATTGAACCAATTTATCCATCCTCCTCCTTTTGATCTTGAGGAAGACATGGGGGCAAAATGTTGAAATATGCTTCAGATATCTCTTGGTATACCTCATACCTTCCTAATCAATCCATCTTATCAGTATCCACCTATCATAAGCCTTGTCATGTAAAATCCAATCTATCATGTCATCCCTTGGTCATGAAATTAATCATGTAAAATCCTAAGCAGTACCACCTAGAATGGGGCAAGTTATTCTTTCTATGCAACATAGCCTTTGGAGATCACATCCTAGCTCCCTTATGATCCATCCACTATGGCGTATCCTTATCATAAGCTTTCCATCTTATAGCTTATCCCCATACATCTATCATGAGCTTTCCACTATAGCCTACCTATCCATTTTTCATGAGACATGCATACATACCATATACAGCCTATCCTCTTATCTATCCATCTATCATGAGCCTTTCATCACATTTACTATGAGCCCATCCTTTTATCCATCCAATCCCATTCATCCATCTTTACACCTAGACTTGGTTTTCTCCCTTGTCATTGGTATCAAGCACAAAGGCTACCTAAATTGTAAATCCATTGACATCCCAAAACATTTCAAAAAAATAAAAAAATAACATATTGTCAAAAAATCCAAAAAATCAACTATCCAACGAAAACTCCAAGCAATAAAACCAATCATCATCAATCCAAAATAATCCACTTCATCAACATTCAATCAAAATCAATTCATCATCATCTTCAATCATCAATCATCAATTCTTCCTATCAATAACATTCATTCATCCATTTCAATCAATCACTTCTTCCAGTCATATCAATCAAATCAATCTAAGCAATGATCTTAAATCCATGTCACACTAATCCATATCAAGCAAGCTAATGAATCAAGGAACATTATCCAATCAAATCAACAAGTTTTGATCCTACTCTTGTCATGAGCCCAATCAATCATCATCAATCATCATCAATGGGATATAGCGTTCCCACATCCTTGTGTTGATCTAGGGATATAGCTTTCCCCACAATGACAACACTATCTATCATCATCAATCAAACAATCAAATATTGGTTTATGACTTGACAAGGGCAATAACCTTATTTATTTTATATCCTTTGTGCACACTAAGAACACTTGCTTATACTTAGATTGAGTGGACACTCTTATCATCACACCATCACTATCATCATTCTAAACAAATCCAATCATCAAAACAATCAACCCAGCAACAACAAACATCACAACTAAAGCACATCAAGCCAACCATCAAAACAAATCCTATCAATCATCAACATTAACACTAAAGCAAATCAACTCAAGCACATCAATCTAGCCATCAAAACAAATCCAATCACTTTAGCAAGTCAAAAGAAGCTCAATCCACCACAAATCATCCATCCTTCATCAAATCAATCTAATCAGCATTTCATCATCTTCCAACCATTCCAAACAAAGATCCAAATGCAAGCCCATCCTTAATCCATACCAATCATGTTAATTAATCAAGCCAAGTTATCCAAACGCAATCCATGGTCTTGATCCTAGCCTTGTTGTAAGCCAAATCAATCAATCAACTAGCCAACCAACTCAGCAAACAACCTTGTGTTGATCTAGGGATATAGCTTTCCCCGCAATGACAACACTCTCAACTATCAACAATCAGCAATTAATGATTGGTTTACAGCTTGACAGGGGCAATACCTTGTTTGTTTTTGAATCATTTGTGCTTGCTTGCTTGCTTGTGTGTGTTATCTTTTTATCTTGCATTTGTATCACATCTATATCATTCCAGCTAATATTCATATCTTGTGTATGTTGGAATAGCTTTTTGCACTATCCTTTGCATCTGAGGTCATATCATACCTTTTGTGCATTAGGACTTCAATGCTCTAAGTTTTCTTCCTCATACGTTAGACAAGGTTGTATTAGGCTGGGGCACAAGACACATCGTCACCCTGGTCCTTATACCTTGGTGCATAACGTCTAGTGCTATATCAAACATCATGGTTGCTCACCTTCATTGCAGCATAATGCATCATCATTTCTTCTATCTATCCCCTTATCTTTCTTTTTGCAGCCAAGCCATTTCTTTTCGAGAGCCTACCCGTGTTTGTCCAACCCGCCTAACCTCTCGAGGGGGCATCATCATCCCATTTCATCCTATCTTTCCACCATCATCATCCTCATCATATCTTTCCATCATCACTATCATTTTCCTCTATCCATACCTTGGCTTCTTTGAAATGATGTTACTCGACACAAATCTTATCATCTCGAACATCATCTCAAAGAGGGGCAAAATGTAGACACCCAAATTTTGGCACGCCCGGTGGGACTCACTTCCCTGATTAACTTCATTTTTTGGAGTTGTTTCTTTGAAGATCAGATTTTGCAGGTGCTCGCAGAAAATTTTAGTCGCTTTTAAACGAACAGCCGCCGCTTCCGAATTTCTGCGTCGCTTTTGAGCTGGAACAGGCCGCATATTCCTCTCTGGATCGCCTTTGAATAAACAGTCGACGCTTCAGGTAAAACGAATCGCTTTTATCTTTAAAATGATCGCCTGTAATGTATGCGACTGTCTTCACTGTATTTGCCGCTTTTGACCTAACAGCCGCCGCTTTTGCGCATAATCAGATCGCTTTTAACCTAACAGGGGCCGCCTTTGCACAATTCCGCATCGCTTTTGACCTAACAGTGCGCGCTTTTATACTGATCTGAATCGCTTATGAGCTAATAATGTTCGCCTGTGCAGGTTAGGGTTTAGTTTTTTTTGTTTTGCAGAAATAGGTCACTTTCGACTTACAACAGGTCGCTTCTGGTATATCGGGATCGCATATAACACGACAGAGGCCGCTTTTGCATTCATTTGTATCGCTTATGGACTGATATTGTTCGCCTGTTAGGTTAGGGTTTTTGTTCATCGGCTGTGTTTTTGCAGAAACAGGTTGCATCCAGCCCTCAATCGATCGCTTATGGCAAATCTGCATCGCTTATGAGCTGACAGGCGTCGCATCCTGTGTTTTTATGCGTCGCATATGATCCGCAGTCTTTCGCCTTTGTTAAAATATAGGTCACTTTTAATCAACAGTGAATCGCATCTGGTAAAGTTCTGTTGTTTTCAAATCTGTTTCAATTCCAGTTTGATTTTTGGCTATTAATTGGGTATTTGCGCAGCATCTTATCGATCTATCCAAGAAAGGAGGTTATCAAACTACTGACATATCTGTTGCAGGTTCGATCGGTCCAAGATTTGTGGTTTTTTTTCACTAAATTAGGCATATTTGGGCTTGGTGCTTAAAATGAACTACTGCTTGCTCCGTGCTTGATTTGTCTTTTTTTGATTGCTTGCATGTGCCTAATTGTAACCCAAATTTAATGACAAAAGTATCCTCTCCCCTTGCCTATCAAATGGATCTTGGGTGTATGAGAACTTGTCATTATCTTTAGAGGGCCTGCCTTCCCGGTGTGAGAAGGGATACGACCCAAGCGGTAACGGGCTAAAGCCAAGTCCTTCCGAACCGCTATATAAGAAAAGTGTTTGTGTCGAAAGCCACAAACAACGGGTGCAGTTGTGTTATACCGACAGCCAACCTCCCCCAAAACCCTCCAAGGCACAACCCTTGGAGGCTGGGAGACTCCATAACGGAGAGTAGTGCTGCCGCACGTATAGCCACCCGAACGGATGCCCTTATTAGCAACTTTGTGTAGTAGCCAAAAACCTTCTATCTGTTGACGCAGAGGGCAAAACCCTTGAAGCGGCCCCGATTCATGCGGTTCTTAGCCGAGGTAGCAGGGACAATCTAAAGGTTTGGAGAGGGTCAAGCCTTATAAGAATCCCGGATCTTGGTATGCGTGAGAAGTGTGTGCAAATGTAAGGAGGAGCTGGTGCTACCAAGATCCTGGAGCTACCCGCTTTGAATAGGCGCAGCTAGGGGATTCAACAGATACTGTCCTATCCTAGCCTAGGTTGTATCAGTTTGTGCTTGTTGTGAGTGTGAGTGACTGTTATCATTGTTTTCTTGCTGAAAAACTACAAAATCAGACCACTGTTACACAAACACAGTCGCTTTTGAACCTAAACTGCTCGCACAGACCATCGACATCGCTTCTGAACTGTAGTGACTCGCATATTGCCTGAACTGCATCGCTTTTAAGCAACAACTGCCCGCATATTGCCTAAACAGAATCGCTTTTAAATCACAGTTGATCGCCTTTTGCTTGAACAGAATCACTTTTGAACCATAGCTGATCGCCTATTGTCTGAACCAAGTCGCATCTGAGTCATAACCAATCGCATATTACCTGAGCTAGATCGCCTTTAAGCCGCAGTTATTCGCCTGATTCCTGAACAAGCTCGCCTCTGAACAACAGACTGTCACCTTTAGGGATATCTGAGTCACCTCTGAACTACCAGTCATCGCCTTTGAACCAACAGTCATTGCCTCTGGCATAGCATTCGCTTCTGGTTAGCACTGTCATTTTTCTGTCGAAACTAAACCAGGTCGCATCTGAGCTATCATTAATCGCTTTTAGTATCCTTTGAGTTGCCTTTGAGCTATCATCAGTCGCCTGTAGCTAAAATTCCTGCAAATCTTAGTGCATCAGCTGAATTAGCCTCAGGACCAGCTTGCTTGAACCTCAAACATCAGCTTTCAGACTTCTCTTTGATCAACATCAAATACCTGGACTTTGTCTCCTATTTTGAGCTTATCAATCAATCACAACTCATGAGCTATTCCATCTTTTTGAGACCCCAACCAGCAAATCAGACATCAATCCAATCATTTTAATCAACAAACAACCTTCAGTTTTAGCTTCAGCCAACAAACATCCTTCAGCTTTAGCTTTAGCAAACAATCTCTTCTAGCTTTAGCTCCAACAAACATCAACAGCAAACAATCTTTCCCTTGAGTGATTAAGCTACCTCTAGGGACAACCAACAACAACTCAGCCAAACCAAATCAACCAAGCAACTTAGCCAAACCAGCAAACCAAAACAACAACCAATCAACCAACTATCATCTCTTGGGTCTTAAAACTTTGACAAACTCAACTTCATCATCAACATCATGCCTCAAACTAGGAGTCAATATCGAGCTGAAATAGAAGCCAAATTGAAAGCTGAAATGGATGCCAAATTGCAAGCTGAGATGAAACAATTCACGACACCTCTTAAGGACGCAACTCAATTCACAACTGGTATGCCTTCTCATATGTTTATACCTCAAGGGTACACTAGGGGCAAATCATCTTCACAACAAATGCACCCTCCACCATCCTTGGAAACTTTCGAAGAACAATCTCAAGACGACTCATCAGAATTCCAAGATACCTATCTATGGGACCAAGTTGAGAAACTCATGATATCTGAGCCTGATCGCTGTTTTCTCCAACTTGCTCGCATGGGTGCTAAACTACCTAAAGACTTTGATATATCCACTATTAGAGAGCACGATCCCAACACTACTGCTGTTGTTGCGAATAGACCATCTACTATAGTCGCATCATCTCCTATTACCTCGCAAACATCATCCTCATTGCCTATTGTTGCTTCATTTGAGTTACCACGATCAGAGCATACTTTAGAACCATTGATAGTGCCCACCAATGCGCTTCCTCTCATGTCACAAAATCTCAACATCCCACCTTTTCATGTCCCTCAACATATCTCTCCTTCTACCATGACTGTTTCCATGCCTCAAGTAACACAAGCTGTCCATGCTTTTGATGAGGTTATGCATTTCAATTGTTTGATCATTTCCATTTATAAATCCAAATTTTTCGATATACATTTTGGCACGCCCGGTGGGACTCACGTCCCTGATTAACCTTCTTGTTTGAGTTGTTTTTGTGAAGATCAGATTTCTTGGAGCGTCAATCATTCATTTTTGCAGGTTTATGCACTTTGATTTGTAGGTTGAAGATATTTTATATTGCTGATTTTTTTAATTTATGACCAGATCTGTTGCAGAGGGTTTTTTGTTTTACATAGGTCCTGTAAAAAGGAGATCTTAGATTCGTTGGAAAGAGGACTTCGAGAGCTTTCCGAAAAGTGGTTACATTAAAGATTTGGCTCAGTATTCAAAGAGTTATGACGATTTGAAGTTGACCCTGCGATTCTAATTTTTCAGAAATTTTTGACGCGCAACTTTTTGCTGATTTTTTTAATTTATGACCAGATCTGTTGCAGAGGGTTTTTTGTTTTACATAGGTCCTATAAAAAGGAGATCTTAGATTCGTTGGAAAGAGGACTTCGAGAGCTTTCCGAAAAGTGGTTACATTAAATATTTGGTTCAGTATTCAAAGAGTTATGGCGATTTGAAGTTGACCCTGCGATTCTAATTTTTAAGAAATTTTTGACGCGCGACTTTTAGAAAAAAAAATCATATCTTCCAATCTAGCGAACCAAATCACATTTTATTTTTTGCAGTGACTTGTAAGTGAATCAAAGGAGCTGGAGAAACATTTGGATCAATCATAATAGCAACTTGGAAAGTAATTTTTATGAGGTGCACTCATTCTAATCTCTCATCTCTAATCATTATTTGATCACACATTTAGATTTTGGGCATAAAACAAACAACTTGTTTGTCATCACACTTGGATTTGGGCTTTAAAATAAACAATTGTTTGCAAATTCACATCAAAAAATTGGGCTAAAATAAACCATTGTCTTCCATCACATTTAGATTTGGGTCTAAAAAGAACAAGTGCTTGAACTGTTTGTTACACATTTCAAGTTTCTAAGGGGAAATTAACAACTGCGAGTGTGAATCAAGTGACAGCTCACTTGGTTTGCTTTTGTCATACCCTTCTTAGGAGGCCTACTTGGAGACACACCACTCCAAGGGATGACCTCAATCGAGGCTGAATCGAAAGACACCCTCATTGGGAGTTGAAATCTTGTCACTCTTGGCTAAGCCCCAAAGAACTTTATACCTTTGGGAAGTGAAGGTGAAGGGTGGGTTACCCCTTTCTCCTAGCTGTGTGGCAGGATTTCACTTTCAATTCCATAGTCAACCTTGTGCAATAGATAGCCTAAGACCTAATTAGCTATACCCACTTGACTACACATTAGGCTTGTTGATGTGTCTTCAATGTGTGCTTGCATAATCATCACATTTCATTTTCAAAGTCAACAACTTGCTTATGTGTCTTGCGTGAGTGATTCATGTGTGTATATGCATAATCATTTGTTTGAATATTGCCATATCAAGCTCTAAACACCTAAACACATAAACAAATCAATCTAAACACATCATCTAAACATTCCACATCATCATCCAAATCCCTAAGCAAGCACTTGCTAAAAGGACTTAAGACAAACATGTGGTGACAACATGTCTACATTAGAGGACCTAGAAATCAAATTCCAAAGATTCCTCCAAAATCTTTATCAAGGATTACAACCGCTAAACCAAGACGCCATTGAAATATTACAATTCTTCATCCAAAAAGCTCAACCCCACGCAAGCCAATCACCTCAACTACAACACTCCATAGCCCAAGTCCAACACCTTTTAGCCACTAGTCAAGCTCGACAAGTACAACAATCCTTAGCCACTTCCTATCAACCTAATCCACCTTATAGCCACATGTCATATCCATCCACTTCCTATCAACTTAATCCACCTATCCATCAAGTCAATGCCACATCAACCTATCAACCTCCACCTCAAGCTTATCCAATCCCTCATACCACCATTCCAATGCACTACCAAGCCCATCCACAAGGCAATCAAGTGATATCACAAGAACAACATGCAAGTCCAAATAGCCCTTTGTACATAAATCAATCAGGTCCAAGTACACTTTTTCAACAAGACCACCAAGCACCATTGATAGACCTAAGTCCACCTTTGCAACAAGAAGCACATCCAAGTCCAAGTAATCCCTTGTACATAAATCAAACAAGCCCAAGTTATCCTATGCAAGACTTAATTACCTTTGACAAGGGAGATACCAATCTAGCAAATGCATCTTATGAGTGGCCTTCATCATCTAATCACCCGCCAACACATGAGCCAACTAATCCTATCCCAACACCACCATGTGATCCCAATCATAGTCCATTGATCCCTTTACCTTCCAAACCACCAAGCCCCTCATTACCTTCCTCACCATATCATTCTAATCGTTCACCAAAGGATGCGGCTGAGAGAGTTTTACAAAGGATGCTTGAAGCAAAACTCATTGAACTTCCTAAAGTCAAACCATGTGAAGAAAGTCCATATGATGAACATGATTATTGTGCATACCATAGGACCAAAGGCCATAATACAAATCAATGTCCAATATTTGTCTCAATTGTTTACAAGGTGTACCCACCTATAATGGGAAATCGTGCCACATCATCACCGCCATCTAGTCCAAATCCTAATCCATCTAATCCAATTAGGTCTCAACCTAATGCTAGTCCTAATCCTAATCCAACACCAACTACCATTATCATACATCCATTATATTTTCCATCCACCCATACACTTGCAAAGGATGTGATCCATTGGCTACTAGCTAGGAATAAACTACCTCCATGTCAAACACTAATTCATGAGCCTACCAATGAACTTCCAAAGGTCATGTCCAATCCTATAATCTCATCATGTGGTTCACATATCCTTGAGCCTCTTCAAGAGGCTTCTATTAACATACCTAGCCCTTTAAGCCCATCATGTGACCTACAAGCCAACAAGTCTATTCAAGAGTCTCCAACCACAAGCCTAAGTCAAGAGCCATCATGCCTTCATGTTGATAACTATCAAGAGCCTATCAAGTCCACTCAAGAACCTTCCACTTCCATCCAAAGTCAACAGGTATGTCAAGAGCATAATCTTAAACATGTGGAAACATTAAGCCCTAGTCCAACTCAAGATCAAAACACTTCCATGCAACCCATCCATAACATTTACCTTCTTTATGATCAAGATGATACCTATGAAGAAGCTATCCATGAGCACCTTGATCCTATCCATAATCCTATATCTATCCATGACCAAGATATCCACATTGCTCCTAGTCATCTACCATCTAGCCCTATCCATAATGAGCAAACATCAACTTGTCATGATGAGACACTTGTCCCCCAAGTAAGCATAAAAGATCATACCAATAACTTGGATCAACATGAACATAAGCAAGATCCTAATGATCCTCCTTTCACATTGACCATCGATTCCACTTCAAGTCCACCATCATGTCCTATTGGTTTTACCACCTTTGTCCATGAATGTTCTTCCTTAGGACAACAACGACCTTTATCCACTTCACCTTCTTCATCCAATAATGAGCTCAAGTCTAATGTTCATAGCACACCTAGTCCCATTGTCCATCGCATACTCCAAAACATGAACTACCAAGGCAAAGGTCTAGGCCTTTATGAACAAGGTATTTTGGAGCCAAACCATGTCAAAATCCCTCCATGCTCATATGGCCTTGGATACACACCCCAAGGTAAACAAGGCCAAGATGTTGGTAATCCTTTCCTGCATCCTAAACCTACCACTTTCCATCACACCCCCCATCATATATCCAAAACATATGTAGCCATTCCATCTCCATCATCCTATAAATGTCAAAAGCATGTGACCATACACCTTTCGCCATCCACCTTGCCTCCACTTTTACCAACTCAAAATATCCCTCCATCCACCTTGCCACCATTGCTTCCAACACCTAACATACATATCATTCATAAGTATCCTTACATCCCTAATCATGGCCAACAAAAGCACACATCACCTAAGCATAAAGCTTCCAATCATTTCATCCACTCCACCCATGCCCTGGGATTCAAAAGCAAAAATTTTGATGCCTCTACCTATAAAGCTAAAAGTCCTACCAAAAATCTAAAGAACTATCATGCCTTAGGGCACAAACATGAAAAATCAATGCAAAGAACCAAATCAAAGCAATCCAAAACGCTATCCAAGCCCATACCTCTAAAAGCAAAGCCCAAAAGCAAAATGGTTTGGGTTCCTAAGCAAACAGCTAGCAAAGCGAATGAGGCATCCTCATCCACATCTAAGCAACCATCCAAACCCTTCCCTCCAAAAGCAAAGCCCAAAAGCAAAATGGTTTGGGTTCCTAAGCAAATAGCTAGCAAGTCAAATGAGGCATCCTCCTCCACATCTCAAGAATCCCAATCACCTACCTCCATCCAAAAGCCTATTTCCATCCAAAACTTCCATTCCCTTCAAAAATCCCACAAGCAAAACAAAAGCACTAAAAATACTAAATCTATGTGGGTTACTAAATCACTTCATCAACCATCTCCTAAGCAAACATCTCCATTGCTTCCTACACCACCATCTCATCAAAAGCTTCAATGTTTATCATGGTGTGTGCAACCGTTGGTCATGATTCCCTTCCACTCCGCAGCACCTTCACATATCTACATCTACCCATCTTCCATCCATTATCTTGCATATCTCCGCCATGCTATCCCTATGGTCCATGCTTTTGCATAAGCCTACATAATCCACCTCATAGTCCACTATCCCGATCCATCTATCCTTGCATGAACCTTTCATAATCCATTTCATCATCCACTATCTACCTACTCCATCTCCCATCCATGCAACCCCCTATCAACATCTATGAGCATAATGACATGGTCCATGTGAAAACATCATCCATTTCTAAAGGGACACTATCAACCTTCATAGCACTAGCCACTTGAGTCCCTCCTATCCATTACCATGGTGAAAACCTGGCAAACAGGCGCCATGTGTAATTGTCAACGCATCTAAAAGCAAAAAAAAAGGAAAATAAAGAAAATAAAAGAAAAAGAAAAAAGTCAAAATAGTAAAGAGAAATCCCTTCATCCAATGGTGAAAACCTGGTAAACAGGCACATTGGATAAGTACCATGATGAAAACCTAGCAAACAGGCGTCATGTGTAGGTTGATCTTCTATGTCACTTACACTTGGGGGCACATTGTCTCATCCAACCTATCCATTTCCAAACTATCTATCCCATTATATCATTTTCAATCCTATCCATTTCCAACCTATCATATACCATTCTATTCTACCATCCTTAGCCATTACATAAACATGCTTATCCTATTGAACCCATTTATCCATCCTCTCGCCTTTTGATTTTGATGAAGACATAGGGGCAAAATGTTGAAACATGTTTGGATATTTCTTGACATACCTTCTTTCCAAACCAAGTCCTATCCAATGACCATTTATCCATCCCATTCAACCCAATCTATCATGTCATCCCTTGGTCATGAACTTTGTCATGTAAAAATCCTAAGCATTACCACCTAGAATGGGGCAAGTTATTCTTCTGATGCAACATAGCCTTTGAAGATCACATCCTAGCTCCCTTATGATCCATCCACTATGGCATATCCTTATCATAAGCTTTCCATCTTATAGCTTATCCCCATACATCTATCATGAGCTTTCCACTATAGCCTACCTATCCATTTTTCATGAGACATGCATACATACCATATACAGCCTATCCTCTTATCTATCCATCTATCATGAGCCTTTCATCACATTTACTATGAGCCCATCCTTTTATCCATCCAATCCCATTCATCCATCTTTACACCTAGACTTGGTTTTCCCTTGTCATTGGTATCAAGCACAAAGGCTACCTAAATTGTAAATCCATTGACATCCCAAAACATTTCAAAAAATAAAAAAATAACATATTGTCAAAAAATCCAAAAAATCAACTATCCAACGAAAACTCCAAGCAATAAAACCAATCATCATCAATCCAAAATAATCCACTTCATCAACATTCAATCAAAATCAATTCATCATCATATTCAATCATCAATCATCAATTCTTCCTATCAATAACATTCATTCATCCATTTCAATCAATCCATTTCCAATCATATCAATCAAATCAATCCAAGCAATGATCTTAAATCCAAGTCACATTAATCCATATGAAGCAAGCTAATCAATCAAGGAACATTATCTAATCAAATCAACAAGTTTTTGATCCTAATCTTGTCATGAGCCCAATCAATCATCATCAATGGGATATCGCATTCCCACATCCTTGTGTTGATCTAGGGATATAGCTTTCCCTGCAATGACAACACTATCATCATCAATCAAACAATCAATCATTGGTTTATGACTTGACAAGGGCAATACCTTGTTTATTTTACATCCTTTGAGCATACTGAGAACACTTGCTTATGCTTAGATTGAATCGACACTCTAATCATCACACCATCACTATCATCATTCAAAACAATCCAATCACCAAAACAATCAACCCAGCAACAACAAACATCACAACCAAAGCACATCAAGCCAACCATCAAAACAAATCCTATCAATCATCAACATTAACACTAAAGCAAATCAACTCAAGCACATCAATCTAGCCATCAAAACAAATCCAATCACTTCAGCAAGTCAAAAGAAGCTCAATCCACCACAAATCATCCATCCTTCATCAAATCAATCTAATCAACATTTCATCATCTTCCAACCATTCCAAACAAAGATCCAAATGCAAGCCCATCCTTAATCCATACCAATCATGTTAATTAATCAAGCCAAGTTATCCAAACGCAATCCATGGTCTTGATCCTAGCCTTGTTGTAAGCCAAATCAATCAATCAACTAGCCAACCAACTCAGCAAACAACCTTGTGTTGATCTAGGGATATAGCTTTCCCTGCAATGACAACACTCTCAACTATCAACAATCAGCAATTAATCATTGGTTTACAACTTGACAGGGGCAATACCTTGTTTGTTTTTGAATCATTTGTGCTTGCTTGCTTGCTTGTGTGTGTTATCTTTTTATCTTGCATTTGTATCACATCTTCCAGCTAATATTCATATCTTGTGTATGTTGGAATAGCTTTTTGCACTATCCTTTGCATCTAAGGTCATATCATACCTTTTGTGTAGTAGGACTTCAATGCTCTAAGTTTTCTTCCTCATATGTTAGACAAGGTTGTATTACGCTGGGGCACAAGACATATCGTCACCCTGGTCCTTATACCTTGGTGCATAACGTCTAGTGCTATATCAAACATCATGGTTGCTCACCTTCATTGCAGCATAACGCATCATCATTTCTTCTATCTATCCCCTTATCTTTCTTTTTGCAGCCAAGCCATTTCTTTTCGAGAGCCTACCCGTGTTTGTCCAACCCGCCTAACCTCTCGAGGGGGCATCATCATCCCATTTCATCCTATCTTTCCACCATCATCATCCTCATCATATCTTTCCATCATCACTATCATTTTCCTCTATCCATACCTTGGCTTCTTTGAAATGATGTTACTCGACACAAATCTTATCATCTCGAACATCATCTCAAAGAGGGGCAAAATGTAGACACCCAAATTTGTCCCAACTTTGTCCATGTCCTACAACACCTTGTTAAAACATTATCCTAAACATCATAAGCCATTTTTGTCCTAAATCCCACTCTTAATCCCATTTATCTATTAGCCAATTAATTAAATAAATTTTATTTATTTAATTAAAATCCCATTCAATCCCATCCTCATCCTACTTAGCCAATTAATTAAATAAATTTTATTTATTTAATTAATTTCACATGCATAATCCCATTTATCTTATCCCCATCCCAATTAATTAAATAAATTTTATTTATTTAATTAATTTCCACATCATATCTTATCTCATCCTATTCAACTTCTCAATTAATTAAATAAATTTTATTTATTTAATTAATATCCAACTCATATCCCAACTAATTCAAATATTTTATTTGAATTAAACACTCATCTTTCATCACATTCCAACACTTGTCTAGTCAATCATGTGTTACAACTTTTATCTTTCACATGCACAACTAATGGGACCTAATTTTAGTATTTATCTACACAAGCACACCTAAGCCTCATCCTCCTTTGCCACATGTCATATGACTACAATTTCTTGATGTGCAAGGAAACCTAACTTAATCCTATCCATCCATTTCACCTAAAGCCCTAATTGATCCTAGCCATCCATTGGAACCAAGCCTTTCCTATAAATCAACCCCCTCACAAGCCATTAGCATGCATTGAGCCTTAAGCACCCTTATTCTGTCAAATTTTCTAAAAGGGCATTGATCCTCAAGTATCCACATGCTGTTGAAATATCATTAGAGCCTTTGCATCCATCATCTATCTCCTTATCAACGTTATGCTGCGGAATCGAGCAATCAACACAACAAGCGATCAATCAATCAAGCTCATTTTGCATCTTCGAGGTATTGAATTATTTGGGTTTAGGTTATGCATTTCAATTGTTTGATCATTTCTATTTATAAATCCAAATTTTTTGATATACAATTATCTATTATTTTTCGTTAATAACATAATTTTGGAATTTTTTCATTTATGATTGTAGCCATTGGTTAATTTTGGAGGTATCTACTATCATAATTCAAAATATATGTAAAAAGTAAGGTTAAGATTCTAAATCATTCACTCGTTGAGACTTTATGTAGAAAATTAGAAATTTGGGTGAGTCAGAAATTTGACCTCGAATAGAAATTTGAATTTTTGTTTTATTATTATTATTTTTTGTTAATCTAAATCATTCACTTGTTGACACTTGTCTCTATTTCAGAGACATTATGTAGAAATTTGTGTGTGCCAGGACTAGGTATTTTTTTAGTGGCGAATCTTCACCAATTGGTGAATAGTTTATATTTGCCAATTGTGATTTGGCGAATACATTGCAACTGATGGGGGCCAATTCGCTTGGCTTTTTCAAATTTTCGGTTGAATGCATTTCAATTCGCCATCAATTTATTTATGAGGTATTTATAATTAGTATTTTTTCCACAATATCCTATGCAGTTCTAATAGTGATTCACTTGGAATTTTGGAGGCATGTTTTAATTCACCCACATATTCACCAATAGCAATAAATAGTTCACCATATATGAGGACCAATTTCACCATTAGTGTATCAAATTCCTACTTATATTATGGAATAGGGGTCCATATTTTATTTATATCCATTGATTTCCATTTTAATCAAACGGTTGTAATTAAATTTTGCGGGTCCTTTAAGCATGTGCCTTTTTAAAGACATGCTAAGCCTGAAATTGCTTTTGGGTCATGGGATTTGATCCTAATCCCATGGCCCAAAAGCAATTCTAGGCTCAACATGCCTTTAAAAAGGCACATGCTTAAAGGAGCCTGCAATTGCTTTTGGGTCGTGGGATTAGATCCTAATCCCACGACCCAAAAGTGATTCCGTTCTTAGCATGCCTTTAAAAAGGCACATGCTTAAAGGACATGCAAAAATCAATTAGAGCTATTCAATTAGTAGTAAATAAAAGGTACAAATTTATTCTTTCATTTATTTTTGTTTTTAAAGTGTGATTTTTAAAAATATTTAATTTTTATGTGTTCCAATGCCTTCTCAATAATGGACCTCGCGAGGGGGCTTTGCCCCCTTGACCCTCACAAGGGGTGATGCCCCTTGACCCCATCGGTGGCTGTCGCCCCTGAGCCCCTGCTTTAGAATTATAAAAAATAAAAGAATATATGAGGGGACTGCGCTGACCCACTATGTAAAATTTTAAAGGAAGGATTCACCATTGTAAATAATTTTTTTGTCTATCATTCGCTATGATTCACCATGATTTTATAAAAAAATCTAATAATGTGCATAGATTCACCAAGAAAATTAATATATTTTTTTTTAAAAAAGGAAATATTCGCCATGAAAATTATAGCACTTAGCTAGGATTTGCCAAGATTTTATAGGTTTTTTTGGGGGGGTTCCTTAAAGTTATCCCTGGTCAAAACTTTGACTAGAAATAGAACTTATGTTGTCGATCTGCAATCATCTGATGATCAAAATCTATGATAATATTTTAAGTACATTGATGTAAATTATAATTCTAGTAATCCTTTAAAATTTAAGTTGTATTATCTATTAATTTTCATTAATCTAAATTGTTGAGTCATTGACACTTGTCTCTATTTAGGAGACCTTATGTACAAATTTCCAGGTGTGTCAAAACTTTAGCTTGAAATAGAACTTGTGTTGTTGATCTGGAATCATCTCACAATGTAAATGTAAATCTTTTTAGAGCTATAAATTTGTCAAGTAACTTAATCATTTTCATTTAGCATTTGATATTTTTGCCAGCCACATTATGCTTTTTCAAAAACTTGCCAGCACATTCATCAAATAATTAATTTTATATTTTTGAATATTTATAAAATTCACCACCAAACTTATTTTATTTTCTTGAACATAAGTATAATTTGCTAACAAAATTATTTTTTTTACCAATTATTCATTAGGATTTGCCACAATTTTATAAAAATTTCTAATAACGGGCATAAATTTGCTAGGAAAATTAATATTTTTCAGAAAAAAGGAAAGATTCGCCAGGAAAATTCTAGCACTTAGCTAGGATTCGCCAAGATTTTATAGGTTGTTTTATGGGAGGTTCCTTAAAGTTATTCGTATTCTCAATAAGCTGCATAATAAATGGAAAATCAAAGATGAATATCATGGGATAAAATGGCATACAACAAAAGAATGTCATCATCGTAAAATTGATGAACCAAAACAAAAACTTCTTTGTGTTTATAAAATTTCTATAGATCATTATAAAGCACTTGCAAGAAATCATCTAATCTCACTCAAACATCTTGTGAGACAACATCATTTAGGGATTAACAATCTAGTCAGATGGCTTGCATTCAGATCTCATCTCCACCATCATCACCTATTGCTACATCTGAATCTAGAGTTGATATCTCCATGGCTTCCAATAATTCTATGCACCAGAATATTGATATTGTCTTTCCAAATCCACCAAATTGGGATGCATATCTACCTAACATTTCATGTCTTTTGTAGAGTCCCGCATTGTGGATTCAGGAGACACCATTGAGGACATTCGTCTCCTATTCAATGACAACTATGATGAAGTTGCATCATCATTGTCTTCTTCAGTTATGATTGTTCTTTCTATTCCTACATCATCTTCTATAGTGAAAGATTCTATAGATATTTATGAGTCCACATAATCAACTCTGTCATCATGTATTTTGACATCCTCTGTAGAAGTATCAGATTCTCATCGATCCAGTTATCGCCATACATCTATGGTCCATGTGGTTCCTATTCTTGAATCTTTTATGGTACCTTTATCACATGTCAACATTGACTTGGATATACTTGAGCATCCTACAAAGACATCATGGGCATCATCTACATTTTTGAATCATGTGCAGAATTCAGAGACTTTCATCCTTCTTTCATGTTCCTATTTGGAATGGGAAGATCACTTGCACACTTTTGTGGTTCTATTTCTTCCTAAGGGGAGAAATATGGTTCAACGCTCATGGATCATCTTTAGCATCTAGTGTCGTGCTTATACACACATTACAAGAGGTATTCTGAGGGGAGGTTGCATGGTTAGTCTTCTCATATCAGTTTTGGGAGGAAACATTTCCTCGCATAGAGTTCATTACTTCTCATTTTATGGGGGGTCACATAGACCCTCTCATCTTTTTCTCTCCTTTGGGGGGAACATATATTGTATATTAGTTTTATAATTAGTCCTTGGGCGGCCATGTTGAGTTCTTTTCTTCTTCTTCATCACATGTACTTTTTTATCATGTATCATTTCTCTTTTGGAGAGGGGTTTTTCCCATAGGGTTTTCTCCTTTTCTCCGCTTATGAGAAATCCATTTGTACATGGGTACCTAACATGGCCTAGTATTCGGGACCCATCATCATTGTATCTCTTCTCTCTAAGTTGTACTTAAGGGGGGTGTTAGTGTAAATAAGGTCATTATGTGACTAGTTATGATAACACCTTTACTGGAATTGACATGTTCACACTTAGCTTAAGTTTACTTAGCTATTTAGAGTTTGTTTCAACTCATGATTGAGACATGTGTCCTCATCATTTGAGAACACCTCTTGCATGTTTGATTGCCACATGCATGGACACTTGTCACTTAGCTCACAAGTCTCACATCTTTGGAGGGTTAGTCAATCGTCGACTCCTACCTTCCTACCTCCTATCTCATGCTTATTTAAACAAGACATCTATGTACATTCTAATTATCTCTTGAATATATTGTTTTGGCTTTTATGTGCAATATTGTCTTTTCTAGAAGTTGTTGGTATTTGCTTGTTGATCTTAGTTGCTCCAACACGGAGCTGATATAATGAAATAATCATACATCGATTTTAACCTATATTTAATAAATATATCATGTTTAAAAACAAAGAACATATATATATTAAATTAAAAAGAACATAAAAATATATAATATATATAATCTATAAATATATTATATTTAAATGCAAATGCGTATGTATATTAAATTAAATAGAATAGAGGGGTTTAAAAAATAAATCATCCCTCCCCCTTTTTGCTTCTCTACCCTCTCTACACTTTAGCTCTCCTTCCTGTCTTACCTACCCCCTTTTTAACCCCTTTTTCCTCTCCATGTGGCCTCCTTCCTTACCTTCTTAGTCTGATCTTCCCCTCTCCCCCTTCTCTCCTTTTTCCTTTCCTTCAACCCCTTTAACCTAAGCTCTCCCTTCCCCTACAACCCCTCCTTTTTTCTTCCTCTCCTCTCATTCTTCATCAATTGTACCTCTCTCCCTTTCCTCTCATTTGCACATCATGCCTTGGTCTCCTAGGATCCCCCTTGTTTAGTGGTATTTTTATTTTCCTTCCTTGGGAACAAGCTTGTTTTCTTCTTCTCTTATCACATGCTTGTAATAGTTTTATCAATTAGCCCTTATATATATTGATAAACAAGTACTGCCTAGGGGGAAACTCCCTTTATATATATATATATAAGATCAAAAATAAAAAATCCCTGTGTTCCAAGGTTACATAAATAATTCATGATTTTTGTATATGACTGATTCCTTTCTTGATTTCGTCTAGTCTAGCAACTTATTGGGGGGAAAGACAGTTCTGATTATATAGGACAATCTTCCAAAAGTCCTTGAGCTTTCTATTGATTAAATGATCAGAGAAGGCCTCATAGCACAAATGTAGAGTGGCATTTTTCTCGATGTCCTTTTTGTGGAATACCCCTCTGAGATATTGCTTTGTGTTCTTCCTGTCATAGTTGGAAATGGCTACATATGCCTTTTTCACCAGTTCCTCCTTGAGGCAATGGTGAGTAATGATTTTTTTAGAACTCTTCCGACCCATCATGTCCACATAAATAGTTGAGAAATCTCCAACTAGATCAAAATTGTGTACATGCCCTGCCAAAAACCTTGCCATGCCAGTTACTTCCATGATGGAAAACTACATCTCTAGGTTCAGGATTTTAAATAAGCACCGTATCTATGTGGCAACTTCCTTTTGCACACCCACATTGCATGTCATCCATAATCACCATATCTACCATTTTGATTTCTCATTCCCTATAGGTCCAAGTTAAATAGTTGGATGGGAGAATGCATCTATTGAATTTGCCTTGTAGGTGTATTGTCCTATAAGATTTCTTGTCTAAGGGAAGATTCAACCTTTTCTTCTCTCAAGATTTGCTCAATTGTTAAGATCTATTTTAAACCATCCCATACCTTAGGGAGATAGGAGGTTTTGGTGATGTAAGGTAAATTGCATCCATGATTTACTAATAGGTCTATCGCCATATTGGCCTCCCTGTATACATGTCGCATCGAATAGTCCTTCAACTATCTGAGAAGTGTACCTATCACATCCACCTTCTTTTGAAGTTTCTAGTTCTACACCATCATTTTCAATGCATTGATGCATATCATCAAGTCTCCCTCAATATCTATGCAATCCAATCCTTTAGATATACATACGTTTAGCCCATCGATCATGGCTTCTAACTCGGCTTCATTGTTAGAGCTAAAGGGGATGTGTTTATAGGATGTGTGAATGAGTATTTCTATATCATTTCTGATTAAACATCCAGCTCCAAATATCCCAGGATTGCCTTGTGAGGCCCCATTGAAGTTCAACTTCAGTCTTCCTCTTGGGGGGGCCATCCATTTTTCCTTCTTCCACATTTCACATTTTTTACTATGCATCTGGGAATTGTTTGTTCCAAGTAGGACCTTCAAAATCTTCCACCTTTTGGTGATTTCATCATCCCATGTTGTGTAGACCTTTGTACTAGTGATGAGTATTTAGGAATTCAAAAATTCAAGGTTCAATTATGTTGCAAACTTCTTCAACCGAAAGGGTTTTGTCATTGGAAATTATTTAGTTATGCTCTTTCTATATGTGCCAAACCATCATAGATAGGGATACAATCCACATGTCTCCCCACACTACATTTTTCTTCAATCTGAACCATCCTTTGAAAAACTCCAACAAGTCATAGTGCAAAGACCCCAACCAACTGATTTTTGAAATTAGCCATTCTTGGCATTGGTGCGCAAATGTGCAATTAAGCAGTAGATGATCAACGGTTTCTTCATTTGCATGGTAGAGAGGGCATCGTGAGGAGTTGTGGATACTATTAGTCTTTAAGCAGTCTCTAACTAGTATTCTTTTATGTAATACTGTCCAGGCAAAGGCTCCTACCTGTTAGAAATGAAAGAAACACTACTTCAATCGAAATCTAAATCAAGATAAATTTCAGCAATCTTTAAGTGTGCATTAACAATGGAGATTGTAACAAAACATAAAACCCACTACAGAGAAAATGCCAAACATAAAGAACTCAACACAAGACATAATGACACAGTGTTTAACATGGAGAAAACCTTTGTGGGTAAAAAACTCCACATAGGAAAGAGGCCCAATATTTGTATTAATCTGCAAAAGATTGTACAATACAACACCACTAATCTCTCCTTCAGTCTTCAATCCAACAGCATTCCTGCAGTACCTGAGTACCTAAAATTTGTATTGTAGAAACAAATACATGGAAAATACTTATAGAAATGTTTTCCAACTTATCCTAGGCATTCATTTTCTCTCTCATGAGATTCCCCAACATGCAAACATTAAATGCCATCTTACAAGCACCCTCCACTTGTCAAAAAACAACCATGCAAAGGTTGGGTGCCCAAGACTAAATCTGGCCTCTTACAACATCTTATGACGTGTCATAACCATTATAGATTCTACAAAAGAGTATATTTCCAAGATAGGAACCTTCGGCTAAATATAGCAAATATACAACTAACATATCTGTCATATGTGTCATAGAATCACAGAATCTTATGACAACTTGTAGCTATCATAGATTCACTTACCAAACATTATGACATTTGTCATACATGTCAAATATAGTAGATTCCTCAAGGGAAAATGCATACCGCCATTTACTTTGAGTTTTTACATTTGCCAACTGATGCAGGAGTATCCAATGGTGTAAGGGCAATCTTGTATCACCCAAAAAAAGATATGTTTCAAAATTGTTGATGTTATTTCTATTTCTTTTCAAAATTTATGGGTTTTGTTCCATAATTGCTTGAATAATGATGTAGAACTTGTAGTTTTTCCAAACTGCTAAAAATAGCAACCTGCTATTTTTAGAAAGTTTGCATTTGGGCACGAAATGAAGTAAAAATTTACAAGATGCTTCATAACTAAAAAATAAGATTTTTGGCGAAGGAATCATGCAAAGATCATTTGCGAGCTGAAAGATATTAAAGTTTTTGTTTCCTAAAAAATGCTTGAAAATTATTCAAACTCAGGTTTAAGGCACTAAACGGCCCCATATGGGCCCAAAAATGGCCAAAACTGGCAGAGCGAGTTCTTAGCACATAGAGCACTCCACGAGATTTTTGACACATAAAACGGTTTGTCAATCAGACACCCGGATCAAAAGTTATGGCTCCTGGAAGTTGACCTATTATTAGAGGGAGATGCAAATTTCAAAATTAGGTTGTTGGCCGCCAAAAAGGCTATTAATAACCATTTTTGGGAACCCTGGGCAGTAGTAGAGTTAAGGGGGAAAGTGATACTAAACATCAACATGCTTAGTCCAAGGATTATACATGGGATTCTTGGCCAAACAGATAGCACTCTAGGTATCACAACCAATCTAAATGATCCTGCAATCAAAACTAATACATGTACATAGTCTCCTCAACCAAACTGCCTCCTCAGAGACATGAGTAGCAGCCATATACTCTTCTTCTATGGTGGACGAAGCACCTATGGGCTGCCTCTTAGTCATCCAACTCACTACACCTCCAAACAGAGTAAACACATGCCACTAGTGGACCTTCAACTATCCAAGTCACCTGCCCAATTTGCATCAACAAAACCTTGTATGTCCAAAGATTTATTAGCACTATCAGTACCAGAATAAACCAAACAATGATCAAGAGTACCTACAAGATATTTAAACACCTTCTTCATATAATTCCAATGTTGTCTACCATGGTTAGACATAAATCTGCTCAAAACTCCCATTGCTTGGGCAATATCTAGTCTAGTGCAAACCATTGTATACATCAAACTCCCTACAACACTAGCATATGGCACATTAGACATATCCTCAAAATCATCCTCAGTCTTTGGACACATATCTAATGAAAGCTTAGTACCAATGGGTAAAGGAACTCTAACTGAGTTATAGTCCTGCAAACTAAACCTTTGCAAAATAGTATTCATATACTTACTTTGTGACAACCAAAGCTTTCTGTTACCTCTACCTCTTCTGATCCCCATTCCCAGAATATACCTGGTAGCTCCAAGATCCTTCATATCAAATGCACCTGCAAGTTGGGCTTTAAGCTCACTGATCATACCCTTAGTATTGCTGAAAAATAACATGTCATCAACATACAATGCAATAACTAGTATAGAATCACCAACACAATAAATGTAAACACAGTGATCCTCCTCGCTTCTAACAAAACCCAATTTCAAAACAAATGAATCAAACTTTTGATACCACATTTTGGGGGACTGTTTTAAACCATAGAGAGACCTCTTCAACCTACAAACCTAATGTTCTTTTCCTTTTACCTCAAAACCTGTAGGCTATTGCATATAAATTTCTTCCTCAAGATCTACATGCGAGAATGCAGTCTTAACATCAATGTGCTCAATCTCCCACTCATAAGCTGCAACAATGGATAAGAGAAATCTAATAGAAGTCAATTTAGCAACAGGAGGGAATATCTCACCAAAATCAACTCCCTTTCTCTGGGAGTAGCCCTTAGCTACCAGTCTAGCCTTGTACTTCTCCATTGACCTGTCTGCTCCAAACTTCTTCTTGCAGACCCACTTAGAACCTATGGCCTTTCTTCCTTTGGGCAAATGAACAAGATCCCAGGTGTTACAAGAGTCTAAAGCTATCATCTCCTCATGCATGGCTAATTGCCAAGACTCACTATCATCTGTAGAAATAGCTTCCCTGTAGGATCTAGGTTCATCATTAGTACTCAATAAAGCATATGCACAATGGAAATCTGGTGGGCTATACCTTTCAATTGGATTCCATTGTCTTGTGGATCTCCTCAAGGGTGGAGTAAGAGACTCTACTCATTCTTCTGCATGATCATATGCACCAACTTCTTCTGTAACAATAGACTCATCTTCATCAGAACTCCTCGAATCTTCTTCTTCTTCACCCCCCGATCCATCATTCTGTTCTTCTTGAGGTGCATCTTGCTGCTCTAAATCAAAGTGTACCTTCTTTACCTTTTCTTCTTTTTCTTTTGGCTGCTCAGGTTTAGAAATAGCTCTAAGTTCCTTGGAAATAACATCTCTAGAAAAGATAATCTTGCGGGTTAGTGGATTCCAAAGCTCATAACCTTTCACATTATCACCATATCCAATGAATGTACACTTTTCATCCTTTGGATCCAACTTAGATCACTTTTCCTTAGGCACATGAACAAAAGCCTCACAACCAAAAACCCTTAAATGTGAAACAGAAGGTTTCTTACCTATCCACACTTCATAAGGTTTCGAATCAAGAGCCTTACAAGGAGATCTATTTATCAAGTAGCAAGAAGTACACACAAGCTCTGCCCAAAAGCATTTAGCCAACTGTGCATCACTTAGCATACTTCTAGCCCTTAACATAATTGTTTGGTTCATCCTTTCTGCAACACCATTCTGCTGTGGTGTATACGGAGTTGTATTTTGTCTGATTATACCTGCATGCTTGTAAAACTAATCAAATTTCTTAGAGAAATATTCCCCTCCATTTTTAGATCTTAATATTTTTATCTTTAAACCTGATTGGTTCTCTACTAAGACTTTGAATTCCTTAAACTTAGTGAAAACTTCAGATTTATGTTTCATAAAATAAATCCATGTATATCTGGATACATCATCAATGAAGGTAACAAAATAACGAGATTTTCCAATAGATTCATTATCCACAAGTCCAAACACATTTGTATGAATAATCTCTAATTTCTCTTTTGCTCTATTGCTTCCTGAAGGAAATAATTTTCTATTTTGTTTACCAAACACATAATGCTCACATAAATCAAAGTGCTCATCAGAATAAGAGAAATTGTCCATCAAGTCTTTATTCTTAATAGTTTTTAATACATTATTACTTGTGTGGCCCAATCTACGGTGCCACAACATACAAGTGTTCTTAGAAGCCTCAGAAACATAAGAGGCATTACAAATTGTAGTGGCTTCAAGCTTAAACAAGTTCCCGAGTCTCTTCCCTTTTGGTACCACCAAGTTCCCTCTCACCAATCTGCAACCATGCTTGTCAAATGTCACATGCATTCCCAAATCATTCAACTTTGAAACTGAAATCAGATTTCTAGCTAATCTAGGAACATGCAAAACACCATGAAGGGTTTTAATCCTTCCATCAGTAAAACACAACAATATCTTTCCTTTCCCAACAATCAGATATGAAGAGTTATCACCAAGGTAGATATCACCTCCATCATATTCCTCATATGTGGAGAACCATTCCTTATGCAGGGTCATATGAAACGAGCATCTTGAGTCAACCAACTAGTTTTCATTAGAAACAACATTGCATGTAAAAAGTAAAACATCTTCACCTGCATTCAAGGACTTATCTGAAGCACTCTCCCACTGTTTCTTGGGGTTTTTGCACTCCTTCACATGTCCCCTTTTACCGCAGTTCTAACACTTAACTCTATTCTTTTTACCAAGAGTCTTAGACTGGCCCTTGGACTTGTCCTTAGCCCCTTTTTGATCTCCCTTTGGTCCTTTTTCATTAGACCTTCCTCTAACATTGAGAACATCCCCTAAACTATTCAAATTCTTCTTCCTCAATTCCTATGATAGTAAAACTACAACAAGGGCATCCAACTTTAGATCTATGAGGTTAGCAGTGATAGCAAGGATAACATTCTCCCAAGACTTAGGTAAAGAACAAAGAAGCAAGATACATTTATCTTCCTCATCAACTTCAACATCTACTGAAGCAAGCTGACTCATCAACAAATTAAAAGAATTTAAATGCTCTACTACTAACTCACCCTCTTTCATTTTCAAAGAAAACAACTTTTTTAAATAGAGTTTATTTACCATACTCTTGGCTTGATAGATCTCACCCAACCGTTTCCACAATTTGTGTGTAGTCTTTTCCTTTGCAACATTCAAGAGGACATAATTTGATAGACACAAACAAATGGTTCCCTATGCCTTCTTATCTAGTTTTGCCCACTCATTCGGAGAGACATCATCAAGTTTCTTCTCTTTTTGAACAACCAACCATTGGTTTCTTTCTTCCAACAAATCTTCCATTTTCAGCTTCCACAACTCATACCCTATTCCATTGAACTTCTCAATGTCCATTCGAGAGGTTTATGCAATAGTGGATGCAGCCATAATAACAACACAAGATCTGTAAAATAAACACAACCAAATCTCCCACTATAGCTATAGCCTCCACACTACCACCCAAGAGTCAAAGCTGGCCAAGGTCTGATACCAAATGTTAGAAATGAAAGCAACACTACTTCAATAAAAATCTGAATCAAGATAAATTTCAGCACTCTTTAAGTGTGCATTAACAATGAAGATTATAACAAAACATAAAACTCACTACAGAGAAAATGCCAAACATGAAGAACTCAACACAAGACATAATGACGCAGTGTTTAATGTGGAGAAAACCCTTGCGGGTAAAAAACTCCACACAGAAAGAGGCCCAATGTTTGTATTAATCTACAAAAGATTGTACAATACAACAACACCACCAATCTCTCCTTCAGTCTTCAGTCCGACAACATTCCTGCAGCACCTAAGTACCTAAAATCTATATTACAGCAACAAATACATGGAAAATACTTATAGAAATGTTTTCCAACTCATCCTAGGTGTTCACCTTCTCTCTCATGAGATTCCCCAACATGCAAACATTAAATACCATTTTACAAGCACCTTCCACTTGTCAAGAAACAACCATGCAAAGGTTGGGTGCCCAAGACTAAATCTGGCCTCTTACATCTTATGATGCATCATAACTGTCATAGATTCCACAAAAGAGTATCTTTCCAAGATAGGAACCTTGGGCTAAATATAGCAAATATACAACTAACGTATCCATCATATGCATCATAGAATCAAAGAATCTTACGACAACTTGAAGCTGTCATAGATTCACTTACCAAACATTATGATAGTTGTCATACATTCCAAATGTAGTAGATTCCTCAAGGGAAAATGCCTACCCTCATTTAATTTGAGTTTTTACATTTGCCAATAGTAAAAGTCACTCTGTAATTACCTCTGGTTACTTTGAAATTACCCATGCCAATGAAACTAGTACATCCTCTCATGGATAATTACAAATATCATATAATAAATGGAATAAATACAATATTGGGATTTACAAGGTTAATGGCCCCTTATCCCAACACCACCTTGGGAAGGACTTTCTTTCCCCAACAAAATACTAAAGGCCAATCATTGTTTCCTACTCTACATTCCTGTAGTGTGAAGCCCAATGTTATAGAATATCTTCCTGATTTGGCCTTTGTCTAAATGATTTGGTCTTTAGCTCGGGTCAAATTCACTTTTCTTGTCAATTTTTCCTTCAATTTAGACTTTACTTGATGTGGTAATGGTGCATAATTAAAACTGTGATATTGCCAACCAAAATCTTCCTCCTTACACTCCAAGTAATCAGCCACTTTGTCTCCCCAAATGCCAATCATAATATCTTTGCACCCTAATAGCTTCGAGAATAAGTCAAGGGTCGACTCACCATTCCATGAGTTGGTCCAAAAATTGGTCGTCTATCCATTGTGGATACTCTATGATAGATGGTCAATTAATAAGTGGTGGCAGGACAACATGAACTACTAGATTTGTGACCCACTAGGTGGTTTGGCAATCGTGAGGATCCTCTCTAGATTTGCACTATCCAAATATTTCTTCTAAATAATCTAGCTCCAAATTACCTTGGGGTCTTCATACATTTTCCAGACCTATTTGGCACCTAACTTGAGTTTTTTTTCCCCATGCTCCTTATACCTGCACCTCCCAAAACCCTCATCTCTCTAGTAGTATCCTAGTGAATAAGTGGAATTCTCCTTATGTCATTCGAGAAATCCAAAGAAATTTATTCATTGTGTTATTAAAATCTTGGGTTTCCAGCTTAGTGAGTTGAATGCACAACATCATATAGATGGGAATAATACATAAAACCACTTTGACCATAATGATGTGTCCTGCTAAAGTAAGCCATCTTCCCTTCATTATTTCTGACTTTCCTTTGCATGATTCGATGGTTTCTTTCCATAGTGAGGTCCTAGCCACACCTTCAAACATGGAACACCTAGGTACTTACCTAGTAGAGAATCAATCCTAAATCCAAGGAACTCCATAATTCTATGTTGTATGGCTTGTTTCACATTGAAAAGTAAATTCTAGACTTATCATTGTTTATTATTTGACCTGAAGAAAATGTGTAAATATCCAACATCCTCTTTATGGTTGTTGCCATAGCCATTTTAGCATCCCCATAAAGGACTATGTCATCCACAAATTGTTTGCGGGTGATGGTCTCAAGACCCTTGGCCACCTGGACACCACTCCATTCCCCACTATTCACCTTTTTCTTGATAGATCTTCCAAATGTCTCTGCCATGATTACAAAGAGAAAAAATGATATCGGGTCTGTTGAAATACACATGACAACTAAGTGGGGGGGTGAATCAGTTGTCACAAAAACATAACTTCATAAACCATCAACTACTTAATTACTGATAATCAGATTTAACCATGAAAGCATGAAACCATAGACTTAATCATAATAACACAATCAACACAGTAGACACCAAATTTTTATGTGGAAAACCCTAAAAGGGAAAAACCACGGTGGGTCTTAGCCCATAGAAAATATGAGTTATAACAATACCAAGGCTCACTACCTATAGGGCTCACTGCCCAAATTACTCACTGCAAAGAACGACTCATTGCCAAAGCGTGGCTCACTGCCAAAAATGATGAACTGAATAAGTAGCATCTACTCCATGCCTGGGTTTAGTTCCATTGAAGCACAATATAACTTCTCTGCGCTGCTCTTTCACACCTTCACACTTATCTCATCATTTTCACATTTTCATCATATTTTTCAAAATTACATTACAAGTCTTTATACATGTCATCAACCTTGGAATGTACATCAAGGTCAGCAATACACTCATCAACCATTGGAACAATCTCCAAGGTCGCCATTACAAAAACATACATAGAAATAGGTCTGGACCTAAGACATAAATTAGCTAAGGGAAAGATGTAAATATGTATGTTGTTCGCGCCATGCCTTAGCTGGGACTCAAACACAATTCTTCACACCATGACACGCTTCCACAAACTTCACGGCATCTCCGCAATTAGTGAAATCAACCAAGTCGGCCAAGACTAGTGAGAACACTAGGTCTACTAAGAACATTCTTCGTCCATGATCCAATTTTCTCTTTGTAGACCAATCCAAAGGTAGGAACATGATCAAGAGACATTGACAAGCACATTGTAATCACCAAGAAAAACCGCACGATCTCTAACCACACTGTTAAGAAGATTCTTCAAACCAGAGCACAAGAATAGCACTGTCAGCCACTGTCTTAAAGAAAGGATAGCTTGCAAACCACCAAATCATGAACCATTTTAGTTGAGAGCACTTATCATCATTCAAGACTTAACTTTAGAACTGCAAACCAAAATACTTCAATGCAGAGGAATGTGGAGCATAACAATTTCTCCTTGTTACCACCAAACATACAGAAAAAGCAATTTTCAATCTGGTGAACATAACTTACTCAAATTTTCATATCAAAGGCTCAAAATTGGAATATAACATCTTCAGATAGACTTCTAAATAACTTTCAATCCACATATAAAGATATTCATCCTACATGAAATGTAGAGCAATCTTCTGGATTTTTCTTTTGTATACAATACACTGTTTCCACTGTAACTCACCATTTTTATCGAAGGAGATAATTTTCTCAATATCCTCAACATCAATATCACTTACATAGGTAAATACAAAGCATCTCACTTATTACAAGAAAGAAACAAAATAAGAGCACAATTGACACCAATGACAACACAAATATGTTGACATCAATGACAACACCGATTAGACACATACTTGCAACAATCTCCCCCTTTGTCATTGATAGTAACATATGATGTGAAAAAATGAAAAGACCATCAAGATAAGATTCTCCCCCTTTCTCTTTACCCATCTGCATTCTTTCTCCTCCTGAGTTTTTCACATGATTTCTCTCCCTCTTTGACATCAATGGCAAAGGGCACATACTTGCATTCTACTTCTCTGATCCAACTGAGTTGTTACCAACATATCTATCTACTCCCCTTGAGAGGTAGCTCTCACAACATCAATCCAGATCAAAGATTGAGACTTTGAACACCACTAGATTGATGCATTCTTATGCATCTTAGTTTAAGGAAGGAGGGGTAATGACCCCTAACTTTCCTCCGAGATACACAAAAGTATCCTTAGGTAGAGGCTTGGTGAAGATATCTACAATCTGATCCTTTGTGGACAGATATTCCAACTTTACTTCATTCTCTGTCACCTTCTCTCTCAAAAAGTGATACCTTATAGATATATTCTTTGTTCTTGAGTGCATCACTAGATTCTTGGAAATATTTATGGCACTTGTATTGTAACACAAGATTGCAATTATATCTTCATAAACAACTTTTATATCCTTCAAAGTCTACTTCATCCATAATACTTGAGTACAAAAACATGCTACTGCAATATACTCTACTTCTATAGTTGACAAAGATATTGAATCGTGTTTCTTGCTCAACCATGAAACCAATCTATTTCCCAAGAAGAAGGCACCTCCACTTGTACTCTTCCTGTCATCAATATCTCTGGCCCAATCAGCATCTATATAAGCACTAAGAATGAAATCATTATCCTTTGGATACCATAATCCATGATCTAGAATGCCTTTTAAATACCTCAGGATTCTCTTTACTGCTATCACATGTGATTCTCATGGATCAGCTTGAAATCATGCAACAAGACAAACTATATACATAATATCAGGTTTGGTTTGAGTTAGATAAAGCAATCCTCCAATCATGAATCTATACTTTTTCTTATCAGTCTTGGGTGATTCATCAGTTTTGCTCAATTTGCAACCAATCACCATGGGAGTACATACCAGTTTAGAGTCTTCCACCCCAAATTTCTTTAACTTTTTCACATACTTAGACTGAGATATGAAGATTCCTTTATTTGATTGATTAATTTGCAGACCTAGAAATAAATTTATCTCACCAAACATAGACATCTCAAACTCATTCTACATTTCACCAGCAAATTTCATATGCATACCTTCATTTCCTCCAAAGATGATATCATCAACAAAGACTTCAACAATTAAAATTTGATCACCATTAATCTTGAAATAGAGATTACTATCAACAATACCTTTATTGAATCCTAACTACAATAAGTACTTATCCAACCCTGCATACCAGGCCGTGGGAGCTTGCTTGAGTCCATACAATGTTTTCTTCAACCTGCATACCATATCACCTTGATTTTATAGTTGGAATCCTTCCAGTTGCTCAATGTAGACTTCCTCTTCTAACTCACCATTCAGGAATGTAGACTTCACATCCATTTGATACACTTTGAAATCTTTGTGAGCTACAAATGCTAGAAACATTCTGATTGCTTCAATCCGAGCTACTGGAGAAAAAGTATCTTCAAAATCTATCTCTTCAATTTGAGAATATCCTTTGCACACAAGTCTTGCTTTATTCTTTACAACTTCTCCATTTTCATATAGTTTATTCTTGAAAACCCATTTGGTTCCAATAATAGTTTTGTTAGTAGGTCTAGGAACTAATTCCCAAATTTCATTCTTCTTTATCTGCATTAATTCTTCGTCCATTGCCTTTACCCAATTTTCATCATTGGGAGCTTCATTCACAGTTTTTGGTTCAACTGTAGAGAGCAAACAATAATTTACTTGTTCTTTTGTAGCTCTTTTCCTTGTCAGTACTCCTTTTTCTTTGTCTCCAATAATTTGATCTTCAGAGTGATTGATTCTTACATACTTGGGGGTCTTAGCAATTTCTGGAGCCTTTTCTTCTTCATCTTGAATATCTTCTTGTTCAACTTTTTCTTTAGTAGTAGGTTCATCTAACTCATAGCCACTCTGATATGATGTTTTTCATTTGCCTTCATCCACCTTCACATTTGCACTCTCAACAATCTTTTTCAACCTTTTGTTGTAGCACTGGGAGGCCTTACTCTTGGTAGAGTATCCAAGGAAGATTCCTTCATCACATCTTGCATCAAATTTCCCTAGGTCTTCATCTCTTCTGATATAAAATTTGTTCCAAAAAATTTGAAGTGTCTTACTATTGGAATTCTTCCATACCACAATTCATAGGGGGTTTTAGTACCATTACCTTTCACTTGAACTCTATTTTGAATGTAGACAACAGTATGTATAGCTTCTTTCCAAAAAACTTCCGGCAGTCCTCCTTCCTTCATCATTGGTCTGGAAGCCTCTTGAACTATCTTGTTCTTCCTTTCCACAACTCTATTTTGCTGAGGAGTCCTAGGTGCAGACAACTATTTCTTTATTCCTTTCTCTTCATAGAAATTGTTGAATTCATTTGATGTGAACTCACCTTCTCTAACTAACCTCAAGCATTTGATTTTTAGTTCTATTTCATTTTCAACCATTGTCTTGAAGGATTTGAACTTCTCTAGGGCTTTAGATTTGTCTCTTAGAAAAGTAACCCAAGTCATTCTAGAATAATAATCAATAAGCAACATGAAGTACTTGTCACCTTGTAGGACCACATAGATCTATATGAACTAGATCCATCAAACTAGCAGAAAATTACTCTTTACTCTTGAAACTTGTTCTTGTCTGCTTCCCCAACTCACATTCCTTGCAAATAGTATTGGTAGGTTTCACAATTTTTGGTAAATCTATTACAGTCTGACTTGAACTTATCTTTACTAGATTGTCAAAATTTATATGACACAACCTTCTATGCCAAAGCCAACTCTCATCTTCTTGGGCTAATAAACAGTAATCATCTGTTCCTCTTAATTGGTAGATGTTGCCTCTGGTCTTCTTACTAGTAGCAATCATAGTTTTGTAGCTTTCCATGATCTTGCATCCATTGTCTTTGAATCTCATATCATAACCTTTGTCACACATCTAACCAACACTCAAAGGATTATGCTTCAAGCCCTTCACATATATGACATTGTCAGTATTATGCTTTCCATCAAATGAAATAGATCCTTTTCCACAAATCTTACCAACTGCATTGTCTCCAAACCTAACCAATTCTCCATCATATTTTGCCAAACTTACAAACTTACTTTTGTCACCAGTCATGTGATGTGAACATCCACTATCAATAATCCATTCATCCTTGTCTTTCTCAACCTGAACAGCTAAAGCACTTTCTTCCACTAGTTTTTCTTCCTTCACACAGCTAGCAGGATTAGTAGACATATGTTCTTCTTTAATAGCAATAAACAAGCATTCATTTGCACTAGTACTAGCATCATCAGTCACACCTTCATCATCAAAATCTCTAACATAGTAGCATTTCTTTGGAGCTCTAGGCCTATTCTCAAATCTTTTTTCTATTCCTTTCAATTCTTTCAGGACATCTGGAAGTATAATGAACTACTTTACCACATGAAAAACATTTGAAAGGTAGTTTTCCTTTGAACTTATCGGAACCTCTTTGTAATCTGTCAACAAAGTTAGCTTCAATTTCATCCAAGTCATCATCAGTTTCCACCTTATATTTTTCAACTCTGGAGATATTTTCTGAAGTATTGTCTTTGAAAGCAGTTTCAACTTTTGGTAGAGCATCACCAAACTCTCTCATCTCAAACATTGTAAGCTTTCCAAGTAATTGGTCTCTGTCGATAGTTTTCACAGTCATTACTTCTTGAATGGTAGCTACTTTGTGACTATAGGACTTTGGTAGTGATCTAAGAATTTTCAACACAACTTCCTTATCACCAATAGTTACTCCCATGCCTTTTATTCCATTGACAAGTTCATCAACCCTTTGCATGAATATTGTAATGTTTTCATCTTCATTCATCTTTAAGCTCTCATATTTTACTTTCAGGCCCTGTAGCTTGGCTTCTTTAATAAAGTCATCTCCTTCATACAGTTTCTTCAACTTTTCCCAAACCCCATTTGTAGATTCTAGATCCATGACTTTTATCAACTCAGTGTCAGACAAAGCACTTAACAAGGCATCTCTAGCTTTTGTATTCAATTCATATTCTTTGATATCATCTTCAGTTGTCAAACCATTTTTAGGTATGGTGTATTTTGTTTCTACAGCTTTCTACACCTTATAACCAAGACAAAGGAGATGGCTTTTCATTTGTACCTTCCATAGAACATAATTTGTCCCATCAAACTACGGTGCTTCCTTTTTAAAAGACATCTTGGATCTCCCTCAAACTGTTAGGCTTTCTTCTGAGGAACCAACTCTGATACCAATTGTTGAAATACACAGGACAACTGAGAGGGGGTGAATCAGTTGTCACAAAAACTTAACTTCATAAACCATCAACTACTTAATTACTGATAATCAGATTTAACCATGAAAGCATGAAACCATAGACTTAATCATAATCACACATTCAACATAGTAGACACCAGATTTTTACGTGGAAAAACCTAAAAGGGAAAAACCATGGTGGGTATTAGCCCACAGAAAATATATGAGTTATAACAATACCAAAAAATAAAGGCTCACTTCCTATAGGGCTCACTGCCCAAATTGCTCACTACAAAGAACGGCTCACTGCCAAAGGGTGGCTCATTGCCAAGGGGTGGCTCACTACCAAAAATGATGAACTGATTAAGTAGCATCTACTCCATGCCTGGGTTTAGTTCCATTGAAGCACAATATAACTTCTCTACTCTGCTCTTTCACACCTTCGCACTTATCTCATCATTTTTGCATTTTCATCATCTTTTTCACAATTACATTACAAGTCTTTATACAAATCATCAACCTTGGAATGTACATCAAGGTCAGCAATACATTCATCAACCATTGGAACAATCTCCAAGGTCGGCATTACAAAAACATACATAGAAATAGGTGTGGACCTAATATAGAAATTCGCTAAGGGAAAGATGTAAAGATGTATGCCAATGACACCATGAATTAGCTGGGACTCAAACACAATTCTTCACACCACAAAATGCTTCCACAAACTTCATGGCATCTCCACAATTAGTGAAATCAACCAAGTCAGCCAAGACTGGTGAGAACACTAGGTCTGCTAAGAACATTCTTCATCCATGATCCAATTTTCTCTTTGTGGACCAATCCAAAGGTAGGAACATGATCAGGAGACATCTACAAGCACATTGTAATCACCAGGAACAATCGTACGATCTCTAACCACTCTGTCAAGAAGATTCTTCAAACCAGAGCACAAGAACATTGTCAGCCATTATCTTAAAGAAAGGATAGCTTGCGGACCACCAAATCATGAACCATTATAGCTGAGAACACTTATCATCATTACAGACTTAGCTTTAGAACCACAGACAAAAATACTTCAATGTGGAGGAATGTGGAGCGTAACACTTTCTCCCTGTCACCACTAAACTTACAGGAAAAGCAGTTCTCACTCTGGTGAACATAACTTACTCAAATTTTCATACCAGAGGCTCAAACTTGGAATATAACATCTTCAGATAGACGTCTAAATAAATTCCCATCTGTAGACAAAGATATTCATCCTACATGAAATGCAGAGCAATCTTCTAGACTGTTCTTCTGTATGTAATACACTATTTCCACTGTAACTCACCGTTTTTACCAGAGGAGCTAATTTTCTCAATATCCTCAACATCAAGATTAGTTACATAGGTAAATACAAAGCATCTCACTTATTACAAGCAAACAACAAAATAAGAGCACAGTTGACACCAATGACAACACAGATATTGTTGATAACTGAGAGGGGGGGTGAATCAGTTATCCTAATTATTTCCCTTATTGAAATTGATGCAGCATTGAATCAAACACAAAAACATTACCATGAAATAAGAAACACATGACACAGTATTTTTGACGTGGAAACCCTGTTAAGGGAGAAAACCACGGGGTGATTAACCCAAAATTATTCTCTGTTAGAAGAATAGGAAATTACAAAATGGCACTTGCCAATTAGGGCTCACTGCCCGAGCACACTGCTCACAAGAGGCCCACTGCCTACAAGAAGACACACTGTCTACAAAGTGATAAGAATCACAGTCTTGAACTGATTGGAAGCATCTGCATATGCTGGAGTTCAGTTCCGGTTAGGCTCAGTACACTGATCTGCTGCACTTCATCTTTTCTCTGTTCTTTATTCTGCTATCCTTTCACATACCGGATCTGTCTTAGTACTTCTGCTCTGTTCTTCTCTTCTTCGCATATATCTTGACATAGTCACCCCCTTCACAACTAAATCCATCCTCTATATATATCCGCACAAGTAATTTCATCACCTTTCTAGTCGGCATCCGGAACAGTCTAGTTTCTTACAAACTCTGTTCTGTCGGCTGAATCCTTGCTCACCAAGCAATGCGGATCAAGCATATACTTGTAGATATCATTAATCATGTCAGCCAAACATGATTCATGCCTTCACAACCTTTATCATCAACAGTAACACATCCGGAAAGTAGTCTGATACTCTGTCAGTTAGTTCTTCCTCTGTTTTCACTGTCTCTCAGGAATCCGGTACTCAACTATTCATATCCTTTTCCTTGTCCATCACCGAAGGCTAAATCCTTGGAATATACCACTCAAGGTAGTCCTCTTGACTTCCCCAAATCCGCACTGCACCAAGACACTTCCTCTGAGAGATCTGGACCAATCTGTTGGACCTTGCCACATGCTCTGTTCTTGTTCACCGGACCACAACAATCTTTATTCTGACTTCCGGTAGAGACACACCATGACTTGCAGATATGTGGGATGACCTTTGTTGCCATCAATGACAACAACCATGAATTCATATAGTGTCTCTTGCCAACAATCTCCCCCTTTGGCATTGATGGCAACACTTAGTGAAAAATGACTAAGTGTTTACACTATGCTCCCCCTTTGCTGATGCTCTGTCTTTATATACAATTTCTGGAACTCCCCCTTAATTGGATTCCTCATTTTTCACTGCTCCTCACTCCCCCTTTGACATCAATGGCAAAGGGTAGGGTCCGCACATCAAAATTTTCAAAAATTTTCTATACATAGCCGCATATTTACATACTCACATATACTAAAGAATGTCTGCAAAGGATGTCTGCAATTGGATCATTTCTGTAGCCCAACTTTGCTTCATTCTATCCAAAATTGAAATGTGACCACTCAACAAAAATGCAAAAGCTTCTGCCCGCTTGAGATCTGTCGGATCATTTGTTTGGGCGGTGGTCTGAGCATCACTGATGGCCTCATGCATAGTTTCCAACTTAGGGATTATAATCCTTCTAAGTTCTCCCATCCGGTTAGTGATATTCTTCCTTTCCTTCTCAAGATTCTTTATTTCATTCAAGACTGCAATAGTCTGACATTCTTGATTTATTATGGAGGAAGAGAGAGGATCAAAACTTTGAGATAAGCTTTGTAGCTTGTCCTGTTCCTCTTTTATTTTCTTATCAATTGTTGTTGTTGCCTTTGACCAGGATATACAAAATTTGTAAATGTCACCGCCATCCTTAAGAGCATTCTCTAAGCTCTTTATTCCAATACTCACAATCTTCCTATCTTTAGAGATTAATTCTAATACTTCTGAAAATCTTTTATCCAAAAATTCCTTCCGGACCTTTTCTTCAGCAGATTTTTCTAGAGATTCAAAATGTGTACTAACACTGCTGACTAAGGTTTTGAGATTACCGGAAGAGGAGGTTGTGGGATCCTTTTGAAAGGATGGCATGATCTTTTCTAGCACTCCAGATGCTACCTCCATAAGCTCACAGTCTTCCATGTGAGATTTCAGCAGCTTCTCTTTGACTTTCTCATTTGCAAATGAGGCTATTTTCATTGTTTGCACCGGTGACAAAGAGTCAAAATCTAATGGTCCTTTTAGCAGGTCCGGTTCATCAATTTCTATAGTGGCTTTGCTCAAAAATTGTTGAACAGTTTGTGCAGTGTCTCTTGCCGGAGACAGATGTTTCTTTTCTTCTGCAGTCTTGGAACTGTCAACCTCTTTATCTTTCACCCCTGCTTCCTTCTCCTGTAATTTCTCTTCTTCTTTGGATCCGGAGACTGTAGGGGAAACCGGAGGAGAGATGTTTGTCTGTTCAGGGCCCACTTCTTCTGGAACAGATGATTCCAAATCCACAGCTATTTCTGCACCTAAGTCCTCTACAACAGGAAGATTGAACCTTTTGAAGGCCTTCCGGAGGATCTCTTCTGTCTCTTGGGCCACTTTGTCAGTCTCACCAAGCATGAGTTGATTCATCCTGGCTTTACTTCTGAACTCATCTTTGCAGTCTTTGAAGATTATGTTCATTGTCTTGGGATCAATTTGAGGATATAGCTGAATAGCTATCTGCTCCCGGATCTCAAGATATTTTGCATGAGCATTATTCTTTCTTATTTCTAATTCCTTTTCTAGGCTTTTAGGAATAAGAGATATGATCTCAATGAAAGCCTTATTGTATATGTTCAGATATTTGACTGTGGCTTCCTGCAGAATCTTTTGGTCAGCCTCACTGTAGTCATCATAAAATTCAGTCATTGGTTGAAGGTTTCCATCCACCGTGACTGACTTGATTACACTCTCTAGAGACAGAGTGGGCTTTTCAACAGATACCTCTGCCATTTCATCCTTGTCTTGGCCTGTGGAGGGTTTACCAGATCCTTTCTTCTTCTGCTTCTTTATTTCTTTTACTCCCTCATCTGACTCTGTTTCCTCTTCATCCTTTTGGCTTTCATAAGCCCTTGTGGCTTTTGTCTTGGATCTTTTACCGGATGCCTGGACTTCTGGTTTTGAACTTTTGGTTGTGGGAGGTGCAGATCTTTTTGATGATCTGGTCCGGGTGGGAGTTTCAACCGGAACACTTTCTTTACTTTTCTCTTCTTCCTCAGCCTTCCTCCTCTTTTCCTGGCTGGCATCTAGTGCCTCTTTTGAGATGCCTAGGCCTTGAGCAATATGCTCAACTTCTTTTCTTACCTTCCTCTTTATCTCCGGTTCCCTAAGTTCTACATGTATCTTTACACTCAGTTCCTCAAAGGTTCCAAACCTTTCTGCCTTAGGATCTTTGGGCTGGCTTAGCATGTGTTGAACATGCAGCTCTACTATCTGTTCATCCACTTCATACCCCATGGGCATGATCCAAACAGTCCTTGGCTCCACTGCCTCCATTAGACACTGATTTGTTTCTACCATGAAGCATACTGTGTCTTTGTACTTTTCAACAAGGGATTGGGGTATTCTTTCTCTTGCATGCATCATGCTTTGGAAGTTCTTGAAGTATCCCCATAGAGCTGTATTTCTTGCTTTAGCATCCCCAAGTCCATGCAAATAGTCTCTGATTTGGATGGCAACCAGTCTGTCATTCTGCCATATCCATCCACTGGATCCGGGAAGCTCATTCATGTAGTAAAAGAAGAGACAAAGGATCAGATTACCATACTTGAAGGAGTTTTTCTTGTCCTTCTTAATCTTCTGCAGATTTTCAAAGAGTTGGTTCACAAGAAGCTCACACAAGTCATAGTCTGCATTCTCCTTTAACATTTGATAAGCTGTGTAGATTGCAGTTCCCGGTACTAAATTTTCCCTACTGGAATGATAGATTTTGTAACCAATTATCATAGCTGCAAATTTGGCATCTGATTCAGTGATGTCATCAACTGTCATAGCTCTCTTGTCAAACTTGGATCCGGTTGCATCACTAACTGTCTGATTTTTGACAGACTTGAGAACAGGTAATCCACCGGATGAGTGCAGACCGGTTACAGCCCTAATTGCATCTTTGGTGATCTTGAAGGGCTGGTTCAACCATAGGAAGTTGTCATGTACTCTACTTAGTACATACCGGACCCATTCATCTTCTTCAAAACAGGGGAAATGAATGCACTGTGCAAAGTGTTTGTCCCGGATGGCTTTGTACTGAGGTTTGATCTCAAAGGAGTCATCTATCAATTGTTTGTGATAGATATCCATCAGCTTTGATTCTCCAAAGTCTTTAAGATTCGCATGGATGTAAACCCTAATATCTTCCGTATGCAATACACCATGAGGAACACTAGAGAAGGCTCCTAGTGGATCTACCTCCAATGATTTGTAAGGATGTTTTTTGAATGTGGGGTGAGGTCTATCAGAGATCTTAACTATATTTGGAGTAGCCATTCTTCAAAGATTTGCAGTGAGATAATGAAAAATGGAGAATACCTTATGCGCCTTTGGTTTGCACGGAGTGGTGGGATTGATTTCTTTATGCAATGACTTCGGCAGGAGATCTTTGGTGTGCTAGATGAATCTTGTTGCAGAGCTCCACTTTTCGCTTCTTCTTGAGTGCAGAATGAGCAAATGATTTTTGAGAAATCCCTTATATTGCTCTGCAAACCCTAATATCTATTTGCAATAAATGCTTCACCTATATTATTCTGGTTTGCCTTGTCCGGATAGCTTGGAGTATCCCGGATCAGTCCTGATCTGTGAACATCATCCGGATCTTTCAATCATGAATAAATCAAGGTGACACATTACAAGAACATCCCAAACACTTTGTCCAATCCGCAGAATAAGATAGTGCACTTCCGGATCTCTCCGGACCTTTTTGTAATCCTCTGTCATACCGAAGCATCTCCCGGAACAGGTCTTACTTGATCGATCACAGCTTCTTCATAACTCCATGCGGACCTCTGAAATCTTATTTGGATCGTCTCAAGACTTATATCTTTAAACCTTTTACTCCGCATCTTGTGCCACAGCAGGCACCACTTGATTGGCTGGGGGAATAGGATTTTCTTTGAGTCTCCCCCTGAGCCAGAGCTAACTTTTTAATTTCCGGAAGAAATATCAACACCAGAGTCTGGTGCGGATCCAACCTCTACATTCTCTGAACTTTTCTTCACCCAAATCTTGCTCATCTGATTCCTAACTTCATCCGCATTCATCTTTTGTTTACCCTTGTCTTGATTCTGATTATACACCGGACCTCTTTTGTCCTGATTCTTGCTTCTGCAGACTTTAGCATTATGACCGGACCTATTACAGATTTGGCAAATAACATTTCTTTGCATAATTGACTGATATCCTCTTGATCTGCATTGATTAGCCATATGACCTACTCTATTGCATGTAAAGCATCTACCTTTGAATGATTTGTTTACTTGCATATTTCTGCATTCATGGGATTTGTGTCCATACCTTTTGCAGTTGAAGCACTGTCCGGAGAAGGATGAATTAATCTGATTCATTCTCTTTCTGCACTGATTAGCTTTGTGACCAAAGTGGTTGCAGCTGTGGCAGTATCCATTGAAAGATGAATATCTTTGAGCATTGGGCTGTCTTACCGGAGGTCTTCTAGGCCTGTTTCTTGGATTTTCTGATGCAAAATTCTTTTGACCGGATCCGGAGCTTTCTCCTTTCTCATATCCCAAACCATACTTGTCATCTATCCCTTTTTGACTTCCAAGAAGAACTTCAAGTTGAGCAGAGCTTATCTTGAATTTCTCTTTATATTCATTTGCTGTTTGAAGGTCTCTTTTGAGAGAGGCAATTTGATCCTCAAGTTTTTCTTCATTATCTTTGGCATCTTCAAGATCAGATTCAAGATGTTTGATAATCCTGTCCATCTGGTGGCATTCTTCTGATTTTTCTTTAAGAGATTGTTTTAGATTGTCTTCAGCCTTTCTTTTTTCTTCAATCTCTTGAGTAAACTTTATAGTTCCTGATTCCATTTCATGTCTTAACATAATGACTTCTTTTGATAACTTTTCACATAACTTGGTTTGCTCAGTCAATTCTTCATTTGTATTGCTTTCTTCACTTTGTCTTGTCAACTGTTGGAGCAGCTCCTTTCTCTTTTTCATAGAGAGACTTAATTTGTCTTTTAATTCTCTCATGAATTCATCAGCCTGTTTGAGTCTTTCCTTTAATTCATTGACTTCAGAATTTGACTGTTCAAGATCCTCAAGGGCAGTCTTGAGTTGCTCTCTTAAACCATATGCATCCATTTGAACTCCCAGATCTTCCTTAAGCTGTTAGGCTCTATTAGGAGGAACTTAGCTCTGATACCAATTGTTGATAACTGAGAGGGGGGGTGAATCAGTTATCCTAATTATTTCCCTTATTGAAATTGATGCAGCATTGAATCAAACACAAAAACATTACCATGAAATAAGAAACACATGACACAGTATTTTTGACATGGAAACCCTGTTAAGGGAGAAAACCATGGGGTGATTAACCCAAAATTATTCTCTGTTAGAAGAATAGGAAATTACAAAATGGCACTTGCCAATTAGGGCTCACTGCCTGAGCACACTGCTCACAAGAGGCCCACTGCCTACAAGAAGACACACTGTCTACAAAGTGATAAGAATCACAGTCTTGAACTGATTGGAAGCATCTGCATATGCTAGAGTTCAGTTCCGGTTAGGCTCAGTACACTGATCTGCTGCACTTCATCTTTTCTCTGTTCTTTATTCTGCTATCCTTTCACATACCGGATCTGTCTTAGTACTTCTGCTCTGTTCTGCTCTTCTTCGCATATATCTTGACATAGTCACCCCCTTCACAACTAAATCCATCCGCTATATATATCCACACAAGTAATTTCATCACCTTTCTAGTCGGCATCCGGAACAGTCTAGTTTCTTACAAACTCTGTTCTGTCGGCTGAATCCTTGCTCACCAAGCAATGCGGATCAAGCATATACTTGTAGATATCATTAATCATGTCGGCCAAACATGATTCATGCCTTCACAACCTTTATCATCAACAGTAACACATCCGGAAAGTAGTCTGATACTCTGTCAGTCAGTTCTTCCTCTGTTTTCACTGTCTCTCAGGAATCCGGTACTCAACTATTCATATCTTTTTCCTTGTCCATCACCGGAGGCTAAATCCTTGGAATATACCACTCAAGGTAGTCCTCTTGACTTCCCCAAATCTGCACTGCACCAAGACACTTCCTCTGAGAGATCCGGACCAATCTGTCGGACCTTGCCACATGCTCTGTTCTTGTTCACCGGACCACAACAATCTTTATTCTGACTTCCGGTAGAGACACCCCATGACTTGCGGATATGTGGGATGACCTTTGTTGCCATCAATGACAACAACCATGAATTCATATAGTATCTCTTGCCAATAGATATGTTGACATCAATGACAACATCGATTAGACACATACTTGCAACAGGGTCACCCTATCTTAGCCCTCTAGAAGCCTCAAAGAATCCACATGGAGTTCCATTCAACAAAAATAAATATTTGATTGAGAAAATGCAAGAGAAAGTCCAATCCAACCATGACTACTCAAAACCAAATGCTTTCATGATGCACATTATAAATAACCAGCATACCTGGTCATACGTTTTGGTAACATCTAGTTTAATTATCATGATTTTCTGGTTGGTGACATCGATCGAATGGATTGCTTCATTTGCAATAGTGATTCCATCAGTGATTAACCTCCCTAGCATGAATGCACTTTGCTCATTGGAAATGATATTAAGGAGGATGCATTTAAGATGATTGGCCATGACCTTAGAGATGATTTTATAAATAGTATTGCACAAGGTTATTGGCCTGAAGTATTCAAAGGATGAGAAATCAACTTTCTTAGGAATGAGTGTGATATTTGTGTTGTTAAGATCATTAAGGATTTTCTTCACCTTTCATGATTCTTCCACCACATCCCTCACATCCCTCTCAACAATGTCCCAGAATGTTTGATAGAAGAGTGCAGGGAACCCATCAAGCTCAAGGGCCTTATCCAAGTGCATTTGAAAAAAAATGATCTTGACTTCCTCTTTAGTGACAAGGGTAGAGAGCCTACTGTTATTTTCAACATTCAAAATACTTTGGATGTGTTACCTTTTGAGTCGCCCTTATTTATTTATTGATAATACTTCCTGAACAAGAGCCGGTTTGCTGTGTTGTATTTTTGGTCATACCTTTGTTTCTTAAATCGACTCTTGTTCCTTCAATTTTTACCCGTTTATCGTCTTTGTGGGTGAGGGTACTTAAGGTTTGAACCTTTGAAACTGAACCCTTTTTAAAGTTCTAGGTTCAAATGGTTCGATATGCCTAAAGTGTCTCAAACAACAAGTTGTTGTTCTGTGTATTTCAAACGTCTTCAAGTTTTCAGGTTGAACTTGAACCCTTTTGTTCAAAGTTCAATGGTTCAACGGTCTAAGGTTCAACACTCATTGCCTTCTAATAAGTTGTGTCATGCAGTTATCTTGTGTAATTAATGTATCATTGAACCCTCCGCTTGTAGTCTATAGCGAAGCTCAATGGTTCAAGGTTCAACGGTTCACTGTCCCATGGTTGGAACCCCTTTTACAAAAGTCACGCAACTGTCTGTTGGTCTATGTAGCCCTTGTGTCTTTGAACCTTCATATTGACCCATATCCTAATAAGTTCAACGGTTCATGTGCTTAGGTTCAATATTCCCGTAATTGAATCCTTTGCCCATTTATGTGATTCAATTGGTATGGTCAAACCACCATATTGAACCACGCCCTAAAGGTTCAATGGTTCAATAGTTCAAAGTTTTGGTGATTTTGGTCTCATTTATTCCCACGGCTTTCTAAGTCAAATTTAGCAGGAAAGTTGGAGGAAAATATGTCAGAGACTCATTATGAAACCGAGAGTTCTAATTTGGCGGAGGTTACGGATAATCATTATACCATCATGATGGCGCGTGAACAATACTTGCTATTAATGAAGAAGTCAGAGTTCATGTCTTTTCAAATATTTTTGGCACATATTGTTCCAAATGATAATTGTTCAATCTGGTTAGTGCCATTATTAATTAAGAACAAGCCAAATTTAGCAAGTGAACATACTGTGCAACGCGGAGGAGAACAGCGCAGGAAGTGTAAGGTTCTTGTTACTCAAATTTCATAGTGAATTCAGATATCTTGAAGGTGAGTTCTGTTCTTCCTATGTGCTATTCCTTTTTCTTAGCTGGAAAGAAGAATCTCTTGAGTTTCCGTCATTATTTTTAGAATTGGAAGTGTGTTTTATTGTAATCCTCCAAGTATGGCTTTGAAATCTACATGTTTGGGGAATGAACATGGTCCTAGTCTTACTTATTCTCACTCTGAATTTGGGGATACCGCACTGGTACAATATGATTTAGAAGAATTTTGAGAAAGGTCTAGAAACCCTGTGCAAACCCCTATGATGAAGAAAATAATAGACAGCGGTTTAGTTGAAGCTGTGGCTTTTCCCAAGGCTATACACTGCCCAGAATTGGTTCAAGAATGTATAAATAGGTATGAACCCCAAAACAGATGCATCAGAAATGCAAATGGTGATGTATTGTTTCATGTCAACAGACAAACCCTTATGTCGTTAATGAAGATACCGCCTAAAGAGGCGTATTCCAACCTTGATATTACCTCTTCCTATGGGTATTTCTTGAAGAAGAAATCAAATTATAAAAGTGTGATAGCAAGGAACTGGCTATTGAAATTTTAGAAGGGTGGTTCAAGGTTGCCCAGACCACTTACTAGGGACCATCTAATTAAAGAAGTGAGGGATATTGTAGTATTATTACACAGATTGAAGGGCAACCAACATGCATATTATTGGGAGGATTGGATGTACTTTTTCATACAAGTTATCCTCCAAGGAGAGCAATATTTAGATTGGGCAGAAATTGTGGCCGATTGTTTGCATCAAGGTTTGAGTAATTGTCTGGGTGAAAGAAATTTTTATGTCTTCGTACTTATTTTATTGCCTGGCATCTACAAGGGAATGGTTTGATCTACCTCATATACCCTTGGCTAAGGACAGTAAGATTTATGAATATTATTCACAGTTGCAGAAATAGAATTGTTATGAAAATTATAAAAGGGTTAACAATGTTTTCACTGGAAGAATGACTTATGAACTGGCAGGTACTCTAGGTAAAAGGATGTCCAATGAAGCAATGCAACTGATTAGCATTTATGGTAGCTTCTTTATTCAATTTTCTGAGTTCACTTACATCAGAGTTGGAGGATTTGACGGTGAACCTGTTAAGTTAGCCAGATATGTGTTTGACTGTTTCATGTTGATAGAGATATGTAGACAGCTAGCACATGTAGATAAGAAATTCTCGCCAAAGAAGGGTTTTGGTATCTCTTTTCCCATCGAACTTGGGCATTACTCATGCCAGTCAAAATCTGATGCTTTGAATTTAGAGGTGAACCTTAAAAAGTTCAATTTTTAGTTCTTCACTGCCAGGTCTCAATTTGATAGGAAAGGATTTGTCAAGGACAACTTAGATCCTAGAGCAGGGCTTTCACACATTCCTAAGCTAGAGGATTATTGGGAAGACTGTTCAGATGAGTTTGAGGTCAGGAGAAGACTGTGGTGTAGGTTCTCTTTAGGGCAGATAGTTACTCTCAATTTAAATATGGATATTTCTAGAGTTGTTGATGATGGGGAACAAGTGATTGATCTGCAGTCTGAACGAGTAGAGCAATTACCTATTCCAGAAGTTGACTGGAGCAAAAAGGAGGAAGATAAGATTGAGGTTAAAACTCTTCCAGTGATAAGGAGAACCAAGAAATGGTTAAGGGAAAAGAGACAGGAAGGGATCCAGAATAAAGATACCCAACAATTCACCTCAATGATTGAATCATCACTTCCCATAAGCTCTTCTAACCAACCTATTGCTATCTGTGGTGCAGGTGCTTCCAAGTCATCAACTGGAAGGAGCCCTGCTACCAAGAAATCCAGAAGAGCTCTCACAGCTATTCTACCCCCTCGTGCTACCAGGTTGAGGACCAAAAGTAAAAGAAAAGAACAAGTTCTTGAAACAATAGTTGTGGATCTGAATTCATAGGAGGATTTAGGGGAACCTATGGATGATAAGGAATCAAGTCCACACAGAACAGAGGAAGTTGATACTAGGCCACAATCAGAGGTCATTCTAGAGACCTCTGAGATATTAACGATTTCAAATGTATCCTCTGATGGATTGAACCCTGAAAAGGAAACCTCAGCTCCTGCACCCAAGTGGCTGGAGAGTTCTATCTCTGACAAGAGAAAAATAATTCCTTTTGCTGTCCCCTTAGAAGACATGGTGAGCAAATGTTTAGGGAAAACACCCAAGTCTAAGAAGCTAAAGATGACATCCAGAGTAAACATTGATCCAAATACTGGAAACTGGAGTGCTGAGATAGCCAAACCAGTGACTGAGGAAGAAGTACAAGATCCAACTATGCAGGATTTCACTGTTGAGAGAGTGGATCTCGGTGCTACTTCAAGAGCTGCAGATGTTCATCACCTTGAAGCATCTACCAAGAGGATAGTTAGTCAAACTTGGAAGGATGAAAAGGACAAAAGGGGATTGAAGCAGACTCTGCGTTCAATGGCAGAGTACATTGATGCTATCCACAACCCTAACCCACAACCGGTTTCATAGCTCTCCCTATCTTTCGACCCTAAATCACTAGTTAACCAGAAGATATTGGATCAAGTTCACAGAAACAAGATGGTGGCAAAGACATTTGACAGTTGGTTGGACCACATTGTAGAGAAGGGAACTGTATACATTCGTGAACTCAAGAATATATACGATCTGACTGCTGCCACCATTGAGGACCTTAAAGCACAGATTACTGCTTGGGTGAGAGATGAAGGTAAATGGGTAAATGTGATAAATCAAATCGATGAAGTTTAGAAATATGGAGTAGCAAAGTTCCTGACAGAAAAGAGCCTGATTGGTTTGGATGAAGATCTATTATATGTGAGTAAGAAAAATATTGAATGGAGGAATTCCATATCAGGGTAGCGACGCTTTGAACTTACAAAGTTGATTAAAGAAATAATTGAACTCACTCAATCGCTGCAGCATGACTTGCAATGCATTGATGTTAAATACATAAGGGACGATGGGAAACTAGAGGATGATGTTGACACAGTGGTTCAATCCTTTAAGGATAAAATTAACTTTGTCAAAGAAAATGACAATATCTTAATTGAAGATTTCTCTCGAATCTCTAAGGTGGAGTCTCTACTTTACCTCTGTATCGACGCACTTCTAGAGAATAAAGGAAAAATTAGGAAAATGCGAAGGGATAAAGAAGTTTGGAAATCAAGAGTGAAACACATAGGCATCCCCAACTTCCTGAGGATTCAGGAGTTTGTTGCAGCTTTTCAGGAGTGGAAGACTCAATGTACTTCCCCAACTGCTGATGGCAAATCTGGACCGTTGTCCCAGCCATGATCTTATTGGTTCACTTTCTTTTATTCAGTTCCTCTGTCATGCTATTTCCGTAATCTTGAATTTTAAATCAGTTGGTTATAAAGTAAATCCCGTATGGGTCAGAGTTACTTTAACTCTGGGTTTGATTTACTTGATGACCTGATTAAGACATTCATATATATAGGTTTTTGAATCTTTTAAAGGAGATATAGAAAGTTAGGAAAAGAAAAGAAGAAAGGAATTTTAGCTAAACTATTTTATGGTTTTACATTATGTGATGACTGTCTGAGAAATTTTTCATCTGTGAATGAGAAGAAGAAATAATTACTGCTTACTTAGATCTGTGCAGCTGAATGTTTGGAATTAGATTTTTTGTGTGAAATCTCCTTTCACCTGGTAATTGCTCTTTTATTGGACAACTCGTCATATGTGTTCTATTATTTATTGGTTCAACAAATTCATATGTATGTGTTCATGTATTTGAATGTATCAAAAGTAGAATCTGTGCATTCTATTACTCACTATTACTGCATAAATTTACCACATTCATAACATAGTTATGTATGAATGTCAGTTTGCCTTAAGCATTTTCTGGTTAAAAGTGCATTTGGATAGTTGAATAGATTAAATTCATTGGAAATCTTAAAGGGAGCTGTACCTAAATTCAGAGGGGAACTAATTTAAAAAGTTCACCCATTTGTTGCTTAACTCATTTGTTCTTCAAAAAGGGGTATAGAGTCAGAATAAACATTTTCAGAATAAGGACAAATCTATTAGCCAACAGTTTTTGGTGACTCTGCTGGGGATCAAAATCATTAATAAAAGATTGGTCACCTGAATATGAAGCAATAATGGTGCTTGCACACGAAAACATAATTCTTATTCTACAGCCCAATCTTGGATTTCAGGATGAGCAGGAAGACATTATTGGCCAGTTGAATACCCTTGCTTGGCGTACTCATCGGAATAGTGAAGATTACAGAAGGGAAAGCAGAGTATTAGAACAAGAAGAGGAGTTGGCCGATAACCTAAGATTGCTGTTACTCAGACAGAGAAGAAGGTAGGCACAAAACACAGCAAGAAATCAAATCCTTGAAGCACAAAGAAATCAAGAACAACACAGAAATTAATAACTGCCTATCCAGCTACAATATTTTAAGCTGGATTCTAGACCGTATACCAGGTCTTTGATAAGAGAGGGAGTTGAGGATTCTACCTTTCAAGCACTACAAAATTTTAATTTTCCTTATAGCCCTACTCATGCAAGAAGAGCTAGAAGTAGACCCCCTAGCCCCCCTAAACCTTCTACTTCCCCTGTCTGTCAAGCTTTAACTCTTTCAGGCACTGTTATCCCCTCAGCTATAAATTTTCTACCCATGGCCCAACCTTGGGGAGCTGCCATAGGGCCTCTGAACCTAGGGGCTAACCTAAATCCTTTACCTAAAAATGCAAGGGAAAATTTACCCAGGTTCAATGGAGATGGAAAACAATTGCCAGAAGAACATTTGTGTGCCTTTGCAGCAGCATGTAGTGTGTTAGGTGTACAACACCAAGATGTTGCCATAAGGCTCTTTGTGCAGACTTTGACTGACACTGCGGCACAATGGTTCTACCACCTAACTAATTCCTCAATTTCAAATTGGAATGGCATGAAAACTACTTTCGAAAATAGGTTCAAAAGTGCGGAAGATGAGCATTAGCTCCTTGCATAGCTGACTCAACTTAAGAAAGAAATTCATGAACCTATGAGGGAATTTGTGGCTAAATTTAACAGAATTCTGAACAAAATCCCTGCTGCTAAAAGACCAACTGGCGAAAATCTAAAATGTTTTTTATTAATTCTATGCCTCATGATATTAGCTTCCATCTTAGGAGGGGTGTAATTGCTGATTTACCAGCTGCACAAGCCTTGGCAGTCAGATTAGAGGATGATCTCATTATGGCCGGTAAATGGAAGAAAGAGGTTCAGATGCCAAATTCCCAGCCCTCATCATCTACAGATCCTGTAGTGCAAAATTTGGTGAATGACATGATTGCCTTAAAGAGGCAACTACCTAAAACTGGTGCTCACTTCCAACAACCGTATCAAGATATAAGCAGAAGGAATTTGAATCAACAAGCAAATACTGGTAGAGCTTTACCCTTGACATCAGCACAGCCAAGACTAGCTATTGAAGCTCCTCCTGGGAGGGGAAATATGTGTATCTTTCATTTGACTACCGACCATGATGGAAATTCTTGCCCAAAAATGCTCAGGTATGCTCAGATGACTGCTACTCAAGATATGCTAGGGGAGTCCACCGAAGAAGAAAGGAGCTTTGAGGAACCTGGCGGCTCTGAAATACACTTCCTTAAATATGAGTTTGATTCAGAAAGGGGAGGTGAAATATTGGTTACCCCTGAAGATCCTTCATGCGCCGTGCTCACCAGGGGTCAGAGGAATGTGAGATCCTCTAATACTCAAGAAGTACCTGGCAAAGGTAAGGAGCCTTTAACTAGAACCTATGATGCTAATTTGAAGGCTCAGGAAACTAGATTGTTGCATAGAAATGATCCAGATGCTTCTTTTGATATTGTAGATTTCTGTAAGTCTGTAAAAATTCAAATTTCTCCTATTGAGTATCTCAAGTTGAAACCTAATGAGCTTGACAAACTAGTTAAACATGTTAAGGGTGGTCTTGCACAAATTGAATCCGAGAGTCAATTAGAGGTTGTTGCTGAATCCCCCATTGCTTAACTATTTGCTTCCTCATCTGAGTCATCCTTGACTGCCCCTAAAATGACTCCCAATTCATCAACTAATGCTCCTTATATTGATTTGAAACCCAATCCTTTCTATGTGTCTTTGTTTATCAATGGTCATAAACTTAGTAACTGTATTATAGATTCAAGAGCCTCTGACAACATTATGCCCTCCCCTGTGGCTAAAGCCCTAGGGTTATCACTCACAAAAACATTTGGAAGATGTTATTCTATGGATGGAAAATAGGTTTCCTTGATTGGGCAGATTAAGGATGCACGAGTTGCCCTTGCAGCTTACCCTGACAAAAAGGTGAAATTGACTATTTTGGTAGTAGATATTCCTGCTAGTTATGGAATGCTTTTGAGTAGGACATTTTGCAAGGACTTGGGTGGATAGATCAAATTGGATTGGTCAGAAGCCACAATCCTAGTGGGAAAGTAGAAAGTGAAGTTGGAACCTGAGCCCAAGTGCAAGTTCACCGTCTACACCTCTGATGATCCCAAGGCCCAGATTTTGTTTGAGGAATGTGAATTTGGTAACTATTTTCTCTCCTCTGAACATAATTTTGGAGTAGACCCCAAAGAAGAATTAATGCAAAGATCTGTACATTCTAATGACCTATGGGTTATGGAATTTGATGGCAGTTGTGCTACTGCTGGTTCAGGGGCTGGGGTTGTGTTGATCTCACCTGAAGGTGAAATTTTTTCTTATTCTTTTAAGCTAGAGTTCAAAAACACCAACAATACTGCAGAATATGAAGCTTTACTGCTTGGGCTATTTGAAGCCAAAGGAAGGGGTGTGAAGGTACTTAAAGTGAAGGGTGATGCTGAATTAATTGTGAAACAGGTAAGGGGGATCTTTTCTATTAAGAATGAAAGACTAAAGCATTACAGAAATAGGGTATGGGATGAGATCGAATATTTTGATGCCTTCTCTATCAAAATAATTCCCAGAGATCAGAACTCCTGAGTAGATTCTTTAGCAGTATCAGCTTCTCTCCTTTTGCCACATCCAGATTTCAAAAAGGATTCTTATAGAATAGAAATGGTATATTGTCCTAATGTCCCCGACAATGCTGAGAGCTGGCAAGTTTTTGAGAATGATAATCAGATCAGAAAGTTTTTAGAGAATGCTAAAATGTTCCTGGGGACCTATTTTGAAGGTTCTGAAACAGAGTGTAAAGAATTCAGTCCTGACCCTGGGATTAATCCAAAAGATGACATGATTCAGTTAAAGGGAAACAAAATCCCTAAAGGGCTGGTCTCTTTAGAACATCTATTTTCTCAAAGAGATGAATATATTAGAGGCAAACCTCCTTATAATCCTGATAAAGTAGAAGATTATGAGAAAATAAACATTAGGGATGAGGCTGATCCTAAATGGGTATCCATTGGTAGGTGCTGCTCTTTAGAGAAGAAAAACAAATTGATCAAATTGTTAATCAAGTATAAGGATGTTTTTGCCTGGTGCTATGATGATCTTAAAAATTTTAGACATGGACAATTTCAACACCTTATTCCTTTGAAAGCAAATGCAGCTCCATTCAGGCAGAAGCTGAGGAATTATAATCCGAAAGTTGCTGAAGCCATTTTTAAGGAGATTGATAAGATGTTGAAAGCTAGAATTATTTATCCAATCCATCACTCCACTTGGGTGGCAAATATTGTTCCAGTACGAAAGAAGAATGGAGAAATAAGAATCTGTGTTGACTTTAGGAACTTAAACCAGGCTAGCCTGAAAGATAACTATCCATTACCTATGATGGACCACATCTTGCAGACAGTTGCTGGGTCTGAAATGATGTCTATGCTGGATGGTTTCTCAGGTTACAATCAAATAGGTGTGGCTGTAGATGATCAACATAAGACTGCTTTCATTATGCCTCGGGGAACTTTTGCCTATAACCGAATGCCCTTTGGCTTGATTAATGCGGGAGCAACTTTTTAGCGGGAAATGGATTCATCTTTTAGAGATCTGAAGGATAGAATTATTGTTATTTATCTTGATGATCTGACTATTTTTTTCCAGAAATAGAGGAGATCACCTGAGAGATCTGGAGACTGTCTTGCAAAGGTGCCGAAGCCATGGCATCTCACTCAATCCCAAGAAGTCAGTTTTCTATGTGACTGAGGGAAAATTGTTGGGACACCTAGTCTCAAAAGACAGAATTAGAATTGATCCAGAGAGGGTCAGGGTGATTCAACAGCTTAGTCTCCCTTCAAATAGAACTGGGGTCAAGTCCTTCTTTGGTTAAATCAATTTTCTCAAAAGGTTCATTCCTGACTTTGCTGAGATTACAAAACACATTGTTGGAATGAAGTTGCTAAGAAGGCATTTGAAGATATCAAGGAAGCGATTGCAAACACTCCCACTTTGGTAAATCCTAATTTTCAAAAAGATTTTATTATTTACTGTTATGCTTCGGAACATACCATGTCGGGTATTTTGTTACAGAAAAATGAATTGGATGAAGAGGTTCCCATAGCTTTCATGAGCGTTCCCCTTAACAAGCATGAACTGAAATATTCTTTGGTTGAGAAATAAGCTTTCGCTGTGGTTAAAGCTGTTAAACAATTCAGATATTATATACTTCATTCTCATTTAGTTGTATTTGTTCCAAATTCAGCTGTGAAAAGTATTTTGACTCAGCAAGAAGTAGGATTAAACAATAGAGCAACATGGGTTGCTAAAATCTAGGAATATGATCTAGAAGTTAAGCCTACTAAGCTAATCAGGGGTCAAGGCTTATGTGAGTTAATTGCTGAGAACAAAGAACAAGAAGAAGGACTCCCCACAGTCTTATTGGTAAGCTTGCAGGACCCATGGTTTCTAGATGTGGCACACTATCTTACATATGGGGATTGTCCTAGTCACTTATCTTCTAAAGAGAAAAGAAACCTGAAGCTAAAAGCGGTGAAATATGTTATTTGGGAGGATGTCCTTTACAAAAAAGGATTAGATGGAACTTTCTTGAGGTGTGTAGATAAAGAGCAACAGGATAAGCTCTTGGAAGTTTTCCATAATGAAGCTTGTGGTGGACATTTTTCTTCTTCAGTTACAGCTTTCAAAATCCTCAGAAATTGTTACTACTAGCTAGGGATGTTTAAGGATGCATATAGATGTGTGGCAAACTGTGAAAAATGTAAAATGTTCTCAGGAAGGCCACAACTTGCAGCTCTACCTTTGAGGCCCGTTGTTATTGAAGAACCCTTTAAACATTGGGGATTGGATTTTATTGGGCCTATCTCGCCCTCCTCAAGTGCAGAACATACCCACATCTTAACATCAATAGATTATTTCACAAAATGGGTTGAAGCAGCCCCTGTAAAAAGAACAACTTCGGAGGTGGTTTGCAATTTTCTTAAAGAAAACATTTTGGTACGATTTGGTGTTCCCTAGAAGATTCTAGCAGATAATGCTACCAATTTCTCTTCAATTGAAATGACTTCTTTTTGTTATGAACATAGTATATCTCTCTCCCATTCATCAGATTACTATCCCCAAGGGAATGGACAAGCTGAGTCTAGTAACAAGAACCTGATTGCTATCATGAAGAAATTAGTGAGTGACAACCCTAGAGATTGGCATAAGAGACTGTATGAAGCACTCGTGGCCGACAGAATAACTCTGAAAAGAGCAATTGGGATGGTACCTTTTGAATTAGTTTATGGCATAGGTGCCCAATTATCTTTACCTCTGGAGCTATCTACAGCTAAGCTACAAAGTGTAATCGAGGATCAATACTTCCAAGATTCCTTGGAGAAGAGGATTATGCATTTAACTAAGATTGAAGAAGAGATAAATGAGTTGGTCGACCGGATTACTGTACATCAGGCTAGAGTTAAAGAAATTTTTGACAGGAAAACAAGGCCTAGGAAGTTTATGGAAGGAGATGAAGTATTACTGTGGGATAGAAGAAGAGAACCAAAAGGTGCACATAGCAAATTTGAATCACTTTGGAAAGGACCTTTCAAAATTCACCAGGTATTGGGTCCAAATTCTTTTAAATTGGAATATCCTGATGGAGCTATTTTACCCCTGTCCTATAATGGACAGGATCTCAAGTTATATCATCTGTAAACAGGGTCCCCTATTTTGTACATAGTCTTCCCTTTTGTTTGGTTTTGTGTTTTCCTTTCCTGTTTTTGTTTTATCTCGTTCTATTTCCTTTCTTCTCTATTTTCCTTTTTCTGTGAAACCAGAGCTTCTGAGTTCTTTGCATTTTGCCATAAAATGCAGTCCCCAGTCAGAGCCAATGTTACCTTTTGAGTCGCCCTTATTTATTTATTGATAATACTTCCTGAACAAGAGCTAGTTTGCTGTGTTGTATTTTTGGTCATACCTTTGTTTCTTAAATTGACTCTTGTTCCTTCAATTTTTACTCGTTTATCATCTTTGTGGGTGAGGGTACTTAAGGTTTGAACCTTTGAAACTGAACCCTTTTTAAAGTTCTAGGTTCAAATGGCTCGATATGCTTAAAGTGTCTCAAACAGCAAGTTGTTGTTCTGTGTATTTCAAACATCTTCAAGTTTTCAGGTTGAACTTGAACCCTTTTCTTCAAAGTTCAATGGTTCAACAGTTTAAGGTTCAACACTCATTGCCTTCTAATAAGTCGTGTCATGCAGTTATCTTGTGTAATTAATGTATCATTGAACCCTCCGCTTGTACTCTATAGCAAAGCACAATGGTTCAAGGTTCAACGGTTCACTGTCCCATGGTTGGAACCCCTTTTACAAAAGTCACGCGACTGTCCGTTGGTCTATGTAGCCCTTGTGTCTTTGAACCTTCATATTGAACCATATCCTAATAAGTTCAACGGTTCATGCGCTTAGGTTCAATATTCCCGTAAGTGAATCCTTTGCCCATTTATGTGATTCAATTGGTATGGTCGAACCACCATATTGAACCATGCCCTAAAGGTTCAATGGTTCAATAGTTCAAAGTTTTGGTGATTTTGGTCTCATTTATTCCCACGGCTTTCTCAGTTAGATTTAGCGGGAAAGTTGGAGGAAAATATGTTAGAGACTCATTATGAAACTGAGAGTTCTAATTTGGCGGAGGTTACGGATAATCATTATACCATCATGATGGCGCGTGAACAATACTTGCTATTAATGAAGAAGTTAGAGTTCATGTCTTTTCAAATATTTTTGGCACGTATTGTTCCGAATGATAATTATTCAATCTGGTTAGTGCCATTATTAATTAAGAACAAGCCAAATTTAGCAAGTGAACATACTGTGCAATGCAGAGGAGAATAGCGCAGGAAGTGTAAGGTTCTTCTTACTCAAATTTTGCAGTGAATTCAGATATCTTGAAGGTGAGTTCTGCTTTTCCTATGTGCTATTCCTTTTTCTTAGCCGGAAAGAAGAATCTCTTGAGTTTCCATCATTATTTTCAGAATTGGAAGTGTGTTTTATTGTAATCCTCCAAGTATGGCTTTGAAATCTACATGTTTGGGGAATGAACATGCTCCTAGTCTTACCTATTCTCATTCTGAATTTGGGGATACCGCACTGGTACAATATGATTTAGAAGAATTTTGAGAAAGGTCTAGAAACCCTGTGCAAACCCCTATGATGAAGAAAATAATAGACAACGGTTTACTTGAAGCTGCGGCTTTTCCCAAGGCTGTACACTGCCCAGAACTGGTTCAGGAATGTATAAATAGGTATGAACCCCAAAACAGATGCATCAGAAATGCAAACGGTGATGTATTGTTTCATGTCAACAGACAAACCCTCATGTCTGTAATGAAGATACCGCCTAAAGAGGCGTATTCCAGCCTTGATATTACCTCTTCCTATGGGTAGTTCTCAGAGAAGAAATTAAATTATAAAAGTGTGATAGCAAGGAACTGGCTACTGAAATTTCAGAAAGGTGGTTCAAGGTTGCCCAGACCACTTACTAGGGACCATCTAATTAAAGAAGTGAGGGATATTGTGGTATTATTACATAGATTGAAGGGCAGCCAACATGTGTATTATTGGGAGGATTGGATGTACTTTTTCATACAAGTTATCCTCCAAGGAGAGCAATATTTAGATTGGGCAAAAATTGTGGCCAATTGTTTGCATCAGGGTTTGAGTAATTGTCTAGGTGACAAAGATTTTTATATGTCTTGGTACTTATTTTATTGCTTGGCATCTACAAGGGAATGGTTTGATCTACCTCATGCACCCTTGGCCAAGGACAGTAAGATTTATGAATATTATTCACAGTTGCAGAAACATAATTGTTATGAAAATTATAAAAGGGTTAACGATGTTTTCACTAGAAGAATGACTTATGAACTGGCAGGTAATCTGGGTAAAAGGATGTCCAATGAAGCAATGCAACTGATTAGCATTTATGGTAGCTTCTTTATTCAATTTTCTGAGTTCACTTACATCAGAGTTGGAGGATTTGACAGTGAACTTGTTAAGTTACCCAGATATGTGTTCGACCGTTTTGTGTTGATAGAGATATGTAGACAGCTAGCACATGTAGATAAGAAATTCTCGCTAAAGAAGGGTTTTGGTATCTCTTTTCCCATCAAACTTGGGCATTAATCATGCCAGTCAAAATCTGATGCTTTGAATTTAGAGGTGAACCTTAAAAAGTTCAATTTTCAGTTCTTCACTGCCAAGTCTCAATTTGATAGCAAAGGATTTGTCAGGGACAACTTAGATCCTGGAGCAAGGCTTTCACACATTCCTAAGCTAGAGGATTAATGGGAAGACTGTTCAGATGAGTTTGAGGTCAGGAGAAGACTGTGGTGTAGGTTCTCTTTAGGGCAGATAGTTACTCTCAATTTAAATATGGATATTTCTGGAGTTGTTGATGATGGGGAACAAGTGATTGATCCGCAGTTTGAACGAGTAGAGCAATTACCTATTCCAGAAGTTGACTGGAGTAAAAAGGAGGAAGATAGGATTGAGGTTAAAACTCTTCCAGTGATAAGGAGAACTGATAAATGGTTAAGGGAAAAGAGACAGGAAGGGATCCAGAATAAAGATACCCAACAATTCACCTCAATGATTGAATCATCACTTCCCATAAGCTCTTCTAACCAACCTATTGCTATCTGTGGTGCAGGTGCTTCCAAGTCATCAACTGGAAGGAGCCCTACTACCAAGAAATCTAGAAGAGCCCTCACAGCTATTCTACCCCCTCGTGCTACCAGGTTGAGGACTAAAAGTAAAAGAAAAGAACAAGTTCCTGAAACAATAGTTGTGGATCTGAATTCAGAGGAGGATTCAGGGGAACCTATGGATGATAAGGAATCAAGTCCACACAGAACAGAGGAAGTTGATACTAGGCCACAATCAGAGGTCGTTCTAGAGACCTCTGAGATATTAACGATTTCAAATGTATCCTCTGATGGATTGAACCTTGAAAAGGAAACCTCAGCTCTTGCACCCAAGTGGCTGGAGAGTTCTATCTTTGACAAGAGAAAAATAATTCCTTTTGCTGTCCCCTTAGAAGACATGGTGAGCAAATGTTTAGGGAAAACACCCAAGTCTAAGAAGCTAAAGATGACATCCAGAGTAAACATTGATCCAAATACTGGAAACTGGAGTGCTGAGATAGCCAAACCAGTGATTGAGGAAGAAGTACAAGATCCAACTATGCAGGATTTCACTGTTGAGAGAGTGGATCTCGGTGTTGCTTCAAGAGCTGTAGATGTTCATCACCTTGAAGCATCTACCAAGAGGATAGTTAGTCAAACTTGGAAGGACGAAAAGGACAAAAGGGAATTGAAGCAGACTCTGCGTTCAATGGCAGAGTACATTGATACTATCCACAACCCTAATCTGCAGCCGGTTTCACAGCTCTCCCTGTCTTTTGACCCTAAATCACCAGTTAACCAGAAGATATTGGATCAAGTTCACAGAAATATGATGGTGGCAAAGACATTTGACAGTTGGTTGGACCGCATTGTAGAGAAGGGAACTGTATACATTAGTGAACTCAAGAATATATACGATCTGACTGCTGCCACCATTGAGGACCTTAAAGCACAGATTACTGCTTGGGTGAGAGATGAAGGTAAATGGGTAAATGTTATAAATCAAATCGATGAAGTTTAGAAATATGGAGTAGCAAAGTTCCTGACAGAAAAGAGCCTGACTGGTTTGGATGAAGATCTATTATATGTGAGTAAGAAAAATATTGAATGGAGGAATTCCATATCAGGGTAGGGACGCTTTGAACTTACAAAGTTGATTAAAGAAATAATTGAACTCACTCAATCACTGCAGCATGACTTGCAATGCATTGATGTTAAATACATAAGGGACGATGGGAAACTAGAGGATGATGTTGACACAGTGGTTCAATCCTTTAAGGATAAAATTAACTTTGTCAAAGAAAATGACAATATCTTAATTGAAGATTTCTCTCGAATCTCTAAGGTGGAGTCTCTACTTTACCTTTGTATCGATGCACTTCCAGAGCATAAAGGAAAAATTGGGAAAATGCGAAGGGATAAAGAAGTTTGGAAATCAAGAGTGAAACACATAGGCATCCCCAACTTCCTGAGGATTCAGGAGTTTGTTGCAGCTTTTCAGGAGTGGAAGACTCAACGTGCTTCCCCAACTGCTGATGGTAAATCTGGAGATGCAAATCCGTTGTCCCAGCCATGATCTTATTGGTTCAGTTTCTTTTATTCAGTTCCTCTATTATGCTATTTCTGTAATCTTGATCTTTAAATCAGTTGGTTATAAACTAAATCCCGTATGGGTCAGAGTTACTTTAACTCTGGGTTTGAATTACTTGATGACCTGATTAAGACATTCATATATATAGGTTTTTGAATCTTTTAAAGGAGATATAGAAAGTTAGGAAAAGAAAAGAAAAAATGAATTTTAGCTAAACTATTTTATGGTTTTACATTATGTGATGATTGTCTGAGAAATTTTTCATCTGTGAATGAGAAGAAGAAACAATTATTGCTTACTTAGATCTGTGCGTCTGAGTGTTTGGAATTAGATTTTCTGTGTGAAATCTCCTTTCACCTGGTAATTGCTCTTTTATTGGACAACTCGTCATATGTGTTCTATTATTTATTGGTTCAGCAAATTCATATGTATGTGTTCATGTATTTGAATGTATCAAAAGTAGAATCTGTGCATTCTATTACTGACTGTTACTGCATAAATTTACTGCATTCATAACATAGTTATGTATGAATGTCAGTTTGCCTTAAGCATTTTCTGGTTAAAGTGCATTTGGATAGTTGAATAGATTAAATTCATTGGAAATCTTAAAGGGAGCTGTACCTAAATTCAGAGGGGAACTAATTTAAAAAGTTCATCCATTTGTTGCTTAACTCGTTTGTTCTTCAAAAAGGGGTATAGAGTCAGAATAAACATTTTCAGAATAAGGACAAATCTGTTAGCCAACAGGATGTTATCAATCAAAGTGTTCATTTCTCTTACAACATATGCTCCATCAACGACTAGCAGGTTTTTGAAATGTATTATTGACATTTGTTGAATCTCTTCTAGATCTGAAGTAGATGATCTGTCTTCCCTAGTTATTGATGAAATCTTATTTTTGCTTCTTCTGGCTTTGGTTGAGTTATCGAAAATGTTGGTATCGGAATCCCCATCCGCAAGCCAAATTTGTCTAGACTTTGATTTCCAAAAGATTTCCTCCCTAGCCAAAATGTCATAGTGGTTCACCAATAGTTCTTTCTCTTTTTCATAATCCTTTTGAAACATTCCATGGGCAATTACTTCATTGTTGAGGTTCTCCAATTCTTCCTCGGTCCTTTATTTTACTTTGAAGATATTTTTGAAAATATTCCAAATCCATTCCTTCAGTTTTAGTTTCAAATACCCCCATTTTTTTCATAAAATGAAACATCTTGGATTCATTCTATATGTCTGCCTCTAACCTTGGTGCCATTCCCTTATTTGTTCAGTAAGTTTGAATTTGAAAGGGGATAAGGTATGAGGGTGATCCTTAATTAAAGATAACATGACTAGGAAGTGATCTGATCCTAAAATGGGGAGAATGACAGATTCCATAAGTATACTCATGTTATGCCAAGTGGTTGAGTGGATGAATCTATCAAGGCACTCCCCTATGCTAGTGAAAGTAATGCAGGAGCATCCCTGGTTCAAGAGAAATCTTGCATCAACCAAAAACATTTGCATTTTAGTTTGTTTGCAATTCAGTTTGTTTCTTTTCATTTTCCAGTTCAGTTCAGGTAGTTCAGTCAGTAGCAGTTTCTGTATTTTGGTCCGCATTCTACCATAGTTGCATTTTAGATCTTGTAGAGCTGGACTTAGCATCTACATTTATTCATGCACAACATATCTTAAATTTAGAGCATTTGGATCAAGTACCGGAAAGTTATCACTATCAGAAGATCAATTATTTTCTCAAACAGAGCATCCTGACAATCTCTGATAGTCAACTAAAGGAGAAGACTTGTGGAGCATTCCTCGACTTGTGGTGCTAACCTTCCCTAAGATCCACGCATCATTCCATTCATTTGTGGAGGAACTCTATGTAATTAGGTCTGACCTATCCGTGTACACACATTATAGCTCTTCATTGGAGTTTGTGATCTTCCTTGGCTGATGCAGAGGAATCTTGTGATCTGAAGATGATATATAAGGATGTAATAGATTCTTAGGAGAATAGTAGGTAGTTAGCATAGTTCGAAATTGATTCATAGTTGTTAATTTGAATTCTTAAGTGAAGGAGCTTCAAAGCTATATCTTGAGCATATTCTAATATTTTGTAATTAGGTCTGTGAGCCCTAATTGTAAGCCCACATGTTGCCGACTGATCTATATTTGAATTCTATGATATACTGAATGATTGAATCTGTATTTGTTTCATATCTCTAAGTTTTTTCCATTGTGTTTACTCTTGCTACACGGTCTGGACAGTTCATTATGTGAACCCTCCTACCGTGACTGCACCAAGTGGTATCAAAGTGAAAGTTTGAATCTTTGGGAGAGAATTGAGTGAAGTTGGTGAAGGAATTCCATAAGATCTTGTTGTGGATAGATTGTTGAATCCGAGGTAGGTTACTTGTGTCACAATCGATTGCCAATTGTGAGGTAGTTGTCACCTTGTATCCTGATCACCGAATCGAGGTAGTTTGCACTTAATCCTAAGAAGAATACCACTAAGGAGAATCCCTGTTGTTGGAACAATGGCTAGAAGAATGGATGAGATGATGGAAATCATGAAAATAATGAGAATTTAATTGGATACTGTCAAAGAAGATAGGCGAAGAGTATTGACACCGAGACCTAATGTTGAAAGTGATGATGAAGAAGAATTTCAATCTGTTGAACAAATTGGTCAAACCCTAGGAGGTGATGAAGAAGAAAAATTAGATAAAGTCAAGATGTTGTGAGCTATTTCAAAGATTGGAAAGATATGTAGAGTTGATGTACCAAACTACACTAGAAATTTGAACCCTGAAGAGTTGATTGACTGAATAAATGACATGGAAGAATATTTTGAATATGAAGAAGTTGAAGATCTGGAGAAGGTGAAATTTACAAAGACAAAATTGAAAGGACATGCTGATATATGGTGGAAATAAGTTTAGTTGGATAGAAATAGAAGAGGAAAAGAAAAGATTACAAAATGGGATAGGATGGTGACAAAATTGAAGAATCAATTTGTACCTGTTGACTATGACTTGGAGTTGTTGAAAAGATTGCAGAACCTGAGACAAAAGGAGAAATTTGTGGAGTATACTGAAGAATTTCATAAGATGATGATAAGGACATGACATAGTGAAGCAAGCAAGGAGAAAGTGGCTAGATATATCAATGGACTGAGATTGAACATTCAAGAGGAACTAAGTTTGGTGAGGATGACAACACTGGAAGAAGCATACCAGTTTGCCCTGAAAGTTGAAGAGAAGTTGAATAAGAGACATGATCAGAGACAAAGAGGTAGAGGATGTAAATTTTAGAGAGGTAGAACATTTTTTAGAGGTGAGAGATCATTTGCGGAGCAGAACAGACAAGAGAACACATTCAAGAAGGAGGACAGAGATAATAATGCATACTGAAGAGATGATAGAAACTTCTACCACAGAGGAAACCCTATTTCATACTGGAATGAAGGATACAAGAGAGATGGAAAAGGAACCGATAAGAAAACATTGAGAGGAACTTGTTTTAAGTGTGGAGGTGAAGGACATAGAGAATTTGAATGTAATCAGGGGAGTGTTGATGATTGTTTTTAGACAAGTCAACAATTAGAGTGAAATACAAAGTATCTAACTCCCTCTTGAGCAAAGCCTCTCGAATGCTAAACTATGTGATCAAACAAGATGACTCCAAGGTTCCTTTCTGATGATTTTGTAAGAGATAGCTCAGTGACTAAGTATGATTTTGCTGTTAAACACAAAGGGACTTACGCAGATTCTTCTCCTTTCATTCAGCTTATTCCTCCTTTTCAGTGTGGATGATTTATATACAAGGTTTCAATGATAAAGAAATGGAAAAAGGGCAAGGGTTTAGGAAACTATCTAAGGTCAATGAGGCAATGATGATGTATTGAATAGACAAACTCCTGATTTAACCTAACTTCACTTCGCCAAGGGTGCCCACAACTACATGAAGCTGGTGCAATCTCCTAAGGTTACGCAAATAGTTTTCAAATCATGAAGACTTATACAAGCACCCATCAAATGGCGTAGCTCAAACAAGCATCCACAATCGAACTTAAGCAAATAAGCTCAGACTAGCTTTACACAACACTTCATTAGCGATGAATGTTAAAAGCATGAGCTAGGAGTTGATCGATATTCAGTACAACATACATTATTTTAGTGAGCTTCTAATCTACTTCTAATCTAATTGAAACATTTCTTAATTCCATCAAGATTCATGAAACCATGTTACTCCACAAGATAATACTTAACACCAAACAAGTAGCTCCAATGTCTTTTGCATTAATCTTGAAAATATTTACAACAGCTTCAAATCCTCTCAGAGAATTTCGAGAGTCTCTTTTATTCTACTCCTACTTGCCTACTACTAATGATCTACTGATTTTACAAATGAGGCAACAAAGCCTTTATATAGTGCCCAGAATACATTGAATGGCTAAGATCAATTTGATAGCCAAGGGCTCAGATCATGCCACCTCAGAGGTAGTTACAACAAATTACTATTTTTAGCATAAAAGAGAGAGGCAATGAAGGCACGTTTTCCAATGTGATAAGGTAAGGCGAAAGCATTTAAAATATTCCTCCACATAGGAATCCCTTTGGCTTCTTTCATTAAATGATACATTTAATGCATTTAAAATAATACGGCTAATCAAAATTAAATGATGTGTACTCGCCACATAGATGCCAACTCAACATACTTTGAAAATTGTATCATCTTTATGTGATGTATTCAATGCGATTGTTTGAACTTGTATGTTTAGGAATACATCTTATAGATCTTTGCCTTGTACATCTCCTTGCAACTGGATATATGATACTTGTAGCTCATTTGATTGACTTTGTAATTCTTTCTTCTTCTTGTAGGTAAGTTGATGATGATAATCTCCTTTGATGATGCTCCTTCTTGAAGAATGAGTAGATGATGAAGCTAATGATGTTTCCTTGGACTTGAAAGTAGAAGACTCTCTCTTGGACTTGAAGTTTACTGGAACTTGAAATTGAATAGATGAAGTGTCTTTGCTTGATGTAGAAGTGGATGAAGAAACCAGCTGATACTTGAAGTGATGTAGATCTCTTGAAATGATGCTTCCTTAGGAAGCCTTGATGAAGATGATGTCCTTCGAGTGGATGTCTTCTAGACAATCTCAACTTGATGCCACTTGATGGAGAATTCCAACACAAGGATGATGAAAGGTTCCTTTGAAGCAGCTACATGATGCCTGAAGTGATCACTTTGAGTAGCTTACGATGCCTTCTTCTTGAAGACTGCTTCCTGACTTTCCTTCCTACATGAAAGTGTTTCCAGCCTTTAGCTCCTGCAACACAAAGAAAGAAATAATATCAACCTTCTCGATAAACATGATAATATTTGATTTATAACATATAAGAATGCATTTCCAAGCCAAGCGCACTAGATGACAAGTTCTTGATCTTCATTGAAACTCCTAAAATTTGCATTCTAAACCACTATTTTTAATCCTTAAGGAGAGCAGATTAGTTAGCAATTTCATCTTCTGGTTAGAATTTCATCTCAAACGATCAATAAAGACCTCCCTATCTAGGTGCATTGGATGGAGTATTCAAAATCCTCTTCAAACTTGCTTTCAAAACTCAACTTTACTCTCACCTACAAGGTGGCGCAATGGATCAACGTTTTGATTTCCTCTAGAAATTTGCTCTGAGACTTGACTTTGTATTCCTCTTGAAGAGGTCGCATTGGTTTGAGATGTTAGAATTTTCTAAGATTTGTGCATTGGTTAAGGATTTGAAATCCTCTGAAACTTACACCTTGACACCCAGCATTTTTCTTTCTCCTTAGCGCATTGGATGAGGATTTGAAAATCCTCTTGATTTTCGCATTGGTTGAAGATTTGAAATCCTCTGGCAATTGGCTTAGATCAACAACTTGAATCCTCTAGATTTTATCTCCATAATGGCGCATTTGTTGAAGGGTTAGAGATCCTCTGGGTTTAAGCACATTAGATGGATATATTAAAATCTTCTTAAAAAAAACTTTATCCTCTCCCTCATGTTTGGCGCATCGGTTGAAGGGTTAGAGATCCTCTAAAATTCGCATTAATCTATGACTAAAATCCCTCCTCCTTGGGTCGCATTAGATAGGTATATTAATTTCCTCTGAGTTTAGCATTGGTTACTTGATTCAAGCACTTTGGTTTGATGTTTGGAAGTCTTCCTTTTCTTTAAGTGGCGCTTTGGATGGGGGATTCCGAATCTTCAAGATTCTCTTCAAAAAATTACATTTTGGAATTAATTCCTCTATCCTAGCACATTGGTTGAAGGATTGGAAATCATCATCTTGTTTTGTAATTGAAAGCACTTTTTTCATCATGATTTTGCGCCACTTAGATGCCTCGTCGCACTAGATGAGCCTTTTGAATCCTCTGGAAACTTAGGCGTTTTTCAGGGTTCGCGAGGTAAAGGTATATTGAAAAATATATTTAAGTATAAGTTGAGAGATTGAATTTCTTATACTTTAAATATTTTTCAATATACCTTTTAGGATGTTTGAGATAGGTCTCGAATCCACTGGATTTAACATGCAAAATATAGAATTTGGAGGATTCACCATATTTCAGACTTAGCCATTTTTTCAGGATTTTCAGGCTTTCAGGCTCTAGACTCAGTCTTTCAGGATCTCAAACATACATCAAGAAGGGTCTCAATATTCATTATTTGGATAGAATTCAATCAAGAGTCTTCATCACTGCAAGTTCTCCAAATAAGACCTCCAGTTATAAAGCAAAATCTTCTAGGAGAGACTTATTGGATTGACAGAGGAAACGAACCCAAGGCATCGTCAGAACTAAATGCAAAGTATCAGAGCTCAAAAAAAGGGGGTCCCCATTTGCAATGGGGCGATGTGTGATTTGGTCACAACAGGGAGTACAAGCAAGAGGATGGAGAATAGTGGAAGAGAAGCTTATGTGGAAGAAGAACCTATTGAACTCAGTGACCCCAGTTCAATTGGTAAACCTAAGAAAGGAGAATCACTTGTGATGAGGAGAGCACTATTTCAAGCTGAGACAAATGAGGAACCACCACAGAGGAAAAGTTTGTTTAGAACCAGATGCAAATCAGGAGGTAAATGTTGTAAATTTGTAATTGATAGTAGTAGTTTAGATAACCTAGTTTCAGAAGAAATGGTGACTAAGTTGAAGATGGAAAGATTGAAACACCCTAAGCCCTATAAAATAGCATGGATTTAGGATGGTCATAAGGTACTGGTAAGTGATCAATGTTTGGTGAAATTTCATATTGGATCATATCATGATGAAGTATTGTGTGATATTATGCCTATGGATGTTTGTCATATTTTGTTGGGTAGACCTTGGTAGTATGATATAAAATCTATACATGATGGGAGAAAGAATGCATACACTATAACATAAAATGGGAAGAGAATTACTTTGATTCCTTTGGAAGATGATCCTAAGGGTGAAGTATGTGCGAATGTTAGAATTTGCTTGATAGATGGAAGGAAATTTCTAGATGGTTTGAGACATGAGAATATGTGTTATGCTTTGATTCCTAAGAAGCCTGAAACATTGAAGAAGGAGACTGAAGAATCAAAACCGGAGGAGATAAAAGAGTTGCTAACAGAGTATGAAGACATCATATCAGACAATGTACCTAAAGGATTGCCACCTATAATGAGTATCAGTCATCACATGAATCTTATACCAAGAGATAGTTTGCCTAACAAAGTAGCACATAGAATGACACCGACAAAGAATGAAGAATTGAATAGATAGATACATGAGTTGTTGAGAAAAGGTTTGATTAGAGAAAGTTTGAGCCCTTGTGCAGTACCTACAAGGTTAGCACCTAAGAAGGATGGAGAATGGAGAATATGTACATACTCTAGAGCAATAAACAAGATCACAGTTAACTATAGATTTCATTTACCTAGGATGGATGATATCATGGATTTTTTGAGTGAAGCAAAATATTCCACAAAGATAGATTTGAAGAGTGGATACCATTAGATCAAAATCAAAGAGGGAGATGAATGGAACACTGCTTTTAAGACAAATGAAGGATTGTATGAGTGGTTAGTGATGTCTTTTGGATTGACAAATGCACCGAGTACTTTCATGAGGTTGATGAATGAAGTCTTGACGAAATTCTTGGGTAAGTTTGTTATTGTATATTTGGATGACATTCTGATTTTTAGTAAGATAAAAGAAGAACATCTGTGGCATATTAGACAAGTATTGCAGAGGTTGAGAGAGGAGAAATTGCTGGTAAACATCAAAAAGTGTAGTTTCATGAAGGAAGAATTGGTATACTTGGGATTTGTGATTTCTGCAGAAGGATTGAAGATGGACCCTGAGAAAGTAAGAGCAATTGTTGAATGGCCTACACTGGAGATCATTGGAGAGGTTAGATCATTTCATCGATTATCTAGTTTCTATCGGAAGTTCATCAGAAATTTTAGTTCAGTTTGTAACCCTATGACAGAGATAATGAGAGGTGATAGAAAAGACTTTAAGTGGACATTAGGAGAAGATAAAAGTTTTGAATTGTTGAAGCAGAAGGTGACAGAGCAACCTATTTTAGCATTACTGGATTTCACTAAGATATTTCAAGTAGATTGTGATGCAGGTGGGAGTGCAATTAGAGCAGTGTTAAGTCAAGAAGGAAGACCTATAGCATATTTCGGTGAGAAGTTGAATGATGCAAGGAGGAGATATTCAGTTTATGATCAGGAGTTCTATGCCATAATTCAAGCCTTGAAGAAGTGGAGACAATATTTGTTGCCTAAGGAATTCATGTTGTATACAGATCATCAAGCTTTGCAATATTTGAACAGTCAAGGAAAGTTGAATCAGAGACACATGATACAGGTAGAGTTCATGCAGAGTTATACCTTTGTGATGAAGCATAGGATTGGAAAATCAAACAAAGTTACATATGCATTGAGTAGGAGAAGGAACTTGCTGACAGAGATAAGAGTTGAAGTGATAGGATTTGATGAATTGAAGAACATGTATGAGGGAGACATTGATTTTACAGAACCTTGGAAAGCATGTAAGGAACCTATTGTGAGAGATAGGAGTAAATGGTTGGACTATTTCATTCAAGAAGATATGTTGTTCAGAGGAAATCAGTTATGCATACCTAGAAGTTCAATGAGAGATAATTTGATCAAAGGGAAACACAGTGGAGGATTGGAAGGACATTTTGGCATTGACAAGACAGTGGCTTTGGTGAGTAAAAACTACTTTTGGCCTCAGATACATAGGAATGTTAGGAAGTTTGTGCAGAGTTGTAGAGTTTGTCAAGTTGCAAAAGGGAGTAGTCAGAATACTGGATTGTATAAACCTCTGACAGTACCGGAGAGACCTTGGCAAGACATAAGCATGGATTTTGTGATGGAATTACCTAAGACACAAAGAGGACATGATTCTATATTTGTAGTAGTAGACAAATTTTCAAAGATGACACATTTCATACCTTGTAAGAAGACAACTAATGCAGTGCATGTAGCTGAACTATTTTTCAAGGAAACTGTGAGATTGCATGGATTACCTAAGAGTATAATTTCAGACAGAGACACCAGATTTATTGGATATTTTTGGAAGACACTTTGGAAGAAGATGAAGATAGATTTGAAGTTTAGTTCAACATTTCACCCACAGACTGATGGATAGATAGAGGTAGTGAATAGGAGTTTGGGAAACTTGTTGAGATGTTTGGTTGGAGAGAAGACAGGAAGTTGGGATTTGATTCTTGCACAAGCAAAGTTTGCATACAATAATTCAGTGAATAAGAGTACCGGAAGAACACCTTTTGAGATTGTTATTAAAGCAAAACCTAGAGGAGTTGCAAAATTGAGAGATCTTAGTTTAGAAGATAAGAGAAGTACAGAAGTAGAAGAATTTGCAGGACATATGGAGACAGTGCATAGTCAGGTAAAGAAGCATTTGGAAGAGATTAACAACAAATATAAAGAACAAGTAGATGAGAAGAGAAGACATAAGGAATTTGCAGTTGGAGATGAAGTGATGGTATACTTGAGAAAAGAAAGATTTCCAGTTGGAACATATAACAAGTTGAAGATGAGGAAGTTTGGACCTTGTAGGATACTTAGAAAATTTGATTCAGGAAATGCATATGAAGTGGAGCTACCAGAGACATTGGGTATTTCACCTATTTTCAACATTGCAGACCTATATCAGTGTCATGAAGCAGAGTTTAGTGACAACCTTGAAGAAGATTTGAAGAAGCAATTACCATAACAAACATTGGAGTAGATTGAAGACATTTTGGACATCAGAGTTGGACGCATCACCAGAGGAAGACAATACAAAGAATACATTGTGAAGTGGAAAGACAAGCCAAAAGAAGATTCATCATGGGTTTCTTAGGCTGAGGTGGACCATCTTGGTTTTCCTCTAGCCCCAGCAAAGTGAGGGACTCACTTTTTCAACAACTCCAGATGTCTGATGTAGGAGAATCCCTAGTTCAAGAGCAATCTTGCATCAACCAGAAACATTTACATTTTAGTTTTTTTGCAGTTCATTTTGTTTCTTTTCATTTTCTAGTTCAGTTGAGGTAGTTTAGTCAGTAGCAGTTTCTATATTTTGGTCCGTATTCTATCGCAGTTGCATTTCAAATCTTGCGAAGATGGACTTAGCATCAACATTGATTCATGCACAACATATCTAAAATTTAGAGCATTTGGATCAAGTACCGGAAAGTTATCGGTATCAAAAGATCAACTGTTTTATTAGAACATAGCATCCTGACAATCTCTAATAGTCAGCTAAAGGAGAAGACTTGCGGAGCATTCCTCGACTTATGGAGCCTAATGACACATCATTCATTGATCTTTGGTTCGTGGCTGACCTTCCCTGAGATCTGCACACCATTCCATTCATTTTCGGAAGAACTCTATGCAATTAAGTCCGACCTATCTGTGTACACACGTTACAACTCTTCATTAGAGTTTGTGATCTTCCTTGGCTGATGCGGAGGAATCTTGTGATCTGGAGATGATATATAAGGATGTAATAGATCCCTAGGAGAGCAGTAGGTAGTTACCATAGTTAGTAATTGATTCATAGTTCTTAATTTGAATTCTTAAGCGAAGGAGCTTCAAAGCTATATCTTGAGCATATTCTGATATTCTCTAATCAGGCCTATGATCCCTAATTGTAAGCCCACATGTTGCCGACTGATCTGTGTTTGAATTCTATGATATACTAAATGATTGAATCTGCATTTGTTTCATATCTCTGAGTTGTTTCTGTTGTGTTTATTCTTGTTGCATGGTCTGGATAATTCATTCTGTGAACCCTCCTGCCGTGACTGTACCAAAAACCATCTCTCATGTTCATCCAAGTATATTCTCCCACTTTTGGGATGATCTCTATCAAGGTAGTATCTACAACGAGCTGGTGAAATAAAATCTAGGGCTATGAAGGAATAGAGGATCCCCCTTTCTTCTCTAGGTTGCAATATAAAATTACATTGAAGTCACCTCCAACAATGATTTTTTCATTTAGAATGGTCTGAAGGAAGCCCTGAAGTTCATCTCATAGTCAAGCTTTGTCAATGATTTTAGTGGGGCCATAAACATTTATCAGCACAAATTCTAGATTGGAAAAGTAGTTCCTTACCTAGATAGATAGCCAAAATTGTAATGAATGTATGGGTTTTATGGAGAATCTATTTGTAAGCTAGAGGATGCCGATCCCACCAGTAGCTCCTTTAAAGAGATTGTCCCATCCTTTGCAATGCCTTGTGAGCATTGTTGCCTCTTCATTATTCAATTTAGTCTCCTGCAGTAGAATTAGATCTACTCACATGCAGTCAAACTAGTGCTTGACCACATGTCATTTGTTAGGGGTGTGGATACCCCTAACATTCAAAGTAATAATCCTCATTGCTTTCTAAGGGAGGGGTTTCCTACCTTAGATCTTAGAAGATAAGTGTTAATTAAGGATTGGCCCTTTGCTGCTGCCTTCTCTTCCCATTTTCCAATTGGTTTTCCTTCCTCGCTTCTTTTCCATTCCAATTTTAGTTTTTCTAATCTGTGAAGCTGATTTCCCAATCCTTTGAATATCCATCAAGCTAAAATCATTCCAATATTCATTCTTAGATTCCATCCAATCACCCTCCAAATCCTCTAGAGCTTCATTGGAAGAATAGTTGAAGGGAATGATCACTCTTTCCAGATTATATCTTGTAGTTGATGCATTATCATCCATCATGGCTGGGCGATGAGGCACAAGTTGGGAATCCATCACCTATTCACTTTGGGGCTCCTTTTATTTCACCACCCATTTCTTGACAATTTTCTTCTCCTTCATGCAACCAGTGTCCAGATGGAAACAAATTTTGCAATTTAGACAATAGAATTTGTCTTCTTCAACTTTAATTTGTTTTTCCCAATGTCTTCCATCGACATATAAGATGATTCATTTCAAGATAGCATGGATAGCTAATATCCTTAGTTGGGCATAAATGCAAGAGTTACCATTAAAAATCTCCAGGTCGATTTGGCCTATGAGACCAATGGCATCTCCAATCTAGCTTCTAATTTTGTCAGAAGACTAGAATTCCAATTGCATGTTGTACATTCTAATCCACCTTGGCCTATCGTTTGGAGAGCATTTCATCAAATCAAAATTAGGGTTCCATCTTTGCACATATAGGGGAATCCCATCTATGAACCAAGTGCCTTTGTTGATAATTATTTTGCGGGCAGTCTTTGAATTGAAAATGACTACAAAAAATCCTCTGGACAGGAATAATACATCATTGGTTTGCCAGTTTGGTAGATCAACCATTCTATCACTTTTGCCCTAGATAGATGACACTTGATGAATCTACCAATTACTACACAATCCAGCAAGGATTGTGTACACTCATCATCTTTGAAACAAACTTCAAAAATCAGTGCATCAGCGTTGCCAATGCTTGTTTTTTACTCCACCAGTCTATAGCAATTCTGTCGATTTGAGCCTTGAGCCTTGTGCGTCATATATATATATATATATATTTGTTAGGTATATATATAGATAGATAATATATATTATATTATATATTTTTATGTTCTTTTTAATTTTATATATATAGTTGTTTTTAAACATGATATATTTATTAAATATAGGTTGAAATATTTAATGATATATCAAATAATTAAATATGTAAAAAATAATTAAATATTTCAACCTATATTTAATAAATATATCACGTTTAAAGGAGGCGTCATCGGCTCATTACCAAAAACTTCAGATGCTAGGGTTTCTTCTAATGTTGCCCGCCTAAAGGATCTGCATTCTTCCTCCCTGTTGTTCGGGGCTAGTGATGGAGCTGGCGCTCGAAAGGAAGTTTATACTTTTGCAGAGGATGATTGGCTTATTGGCGATGGGGGTTTTAGGCATATAAGGTTTCCAAATCCAGATTCAAAGTCATGGCACATGGATAACATCTCAGTTCCCACTTCTCCCTCGTCCACAAGTAACTCCAACGGTGTTAGCACCTGTGGTGAATTTGGGAGATACCTCGATGCTAAGGAGCTTGGATCTCTGTCCCAACCTAGCTCACAGGCCTCCGTAGATAAGGAGAATACAAGAAATGAAGCCTAATCAATTCTTAAGTTGCACACTAATCTAACCAGCAGACCCATCAAGTGCTCAAACAAGCCCCTAGAATCACTCTGAATGATGAGGCTAAAAATGATATATTGGAAAATGAAGAGTATTTTGCAGTGTGGGGCTTGATTGGCAGATTCAATCATCTTTCGCCCAGCTAGCTAAATCTTCATCAATGGATCACGAAAAAATGGCAATCAATTTTGAAAAATAATCTTGAGATCTATCATTACTGTATTTGACTACAAATTCTAACGAATGTTTGGTGACATATCGACAAAATATTGTCGACTTACTGATGCAACACTGATCTAAATTTTGTCACTAAATTTTTGTCACTTTCACGACCAATTTTTTTACCTCGAAACCATGACCCAGCATCATCGGTGAATGCCACAGAAAATGTTGGTAGTCTCCATCGCGAAATCGACGTAACTTCGTCCATCTATTGATGCAAAAAACTCACAAAATGTTGCAGAACGCCCATTTGAAATCGTCAAAAAAACACCAAACATTCATCCATTTTTCGACGAGGTAGAGCAAACCACGACCTAGCATCATTGGTCAGCGCCACGCAAAATGACATAACTTCGTCCATATATTGACGCAAAAAATCACAAAACGTTGTAGAATGCCCATTTGAAATCATCGAAAACCACCAAACATGCATCCATTTTCCTACGAAGTGGAGCAAACCATCGTTGCCATTACGATGAAAACTGCATCATGTGTACAGCAACCTTGTCACAACTTTTTGTGGTTCGTTAGGCTATGTTCATCGAAATTGAGATGAAATCTTGTAGTTTTTTTAAAAAAAATTATTTGATCAAACATCTTTTACTTTCACAGATGGTGCCTTATTTTATCCACTATGTCGGCATAACTTGAGATATGTTCTCCCGACTAAATGTTATCAGTGAAGCTTGCTAGTTGTTGTGCCGATATATTTTTTTTTGATAATTTAAAGCTGGTAAGGGCCATCTCCCATTATATTATATCATAAACAAAAAAGATGACAAATTATGAGTTCAAGCTTTTAGACCAGACCCAACCAACTAAAGAAAATACTGGTGACTAGCTTCCCCCTGACCCCAAACTAAACAACAACTACTATTAACATCTCCTAATCCCTTTCTTACAAGTAGAAACATCTGCAACAAAAGATATAAAACCATGTTGAGTACACCTATAACTAGACAAAAAAAGAAAATATAGACATTATGGGCTAGGCTTGCCGTTTAGCACCCTTGACCACGACCGTGGCCACACACCGCGCTGTGCCCTATAGAGGAGATCAAGGCTCGATGCTTCGTCCTAGGATCCATTTCTAGGCTCGAATCTACCATCTCCTTCCTCATCTGTTTGGCATGAGCAACATGAACTTTGATCGGGCAATCCATTCTACACATTTTGTGTGTAGGACCCTATGCAATTTCCTCCACCTCCCTTTCATCTTCTTCTATCTTATCTTCCCTATACTCTGAAAGCCAATGGCAACTCTATATCCCCTCTTTCCCCTTCACTATCACTGTCACTTGGTACCCTAAAGCCTTCCTTGCCAGAAAGTCACCCATCCAATCTATCGAGGGAAGCGAGAGAATACCTGCTATTCACTACAAGAATTCCAAATTCCGGTCCAACACCTCCACCCTTTCCTCCAGCTCATCCATGTCTACTGAGAAGATTAGCGGGAACCTCCGCACCTCTTTCACCCCCTTGATTTGCTTAGATAATACTAATGAGGTAATGGGATCTTACCATTAGTACCTACATTGTCCAGCACTACATCAATCTCCCCTAGGACTACATGTTTGAAAAATCTCTGCACAAGTTTTTAATCTTAGGTTTAGGCACACCCCTACTCAGCGCTAATGCCAGAAACATCGCCAAGATATCTATGTTGACCCGGTGTCTATGGTAGGTCCACAGAAATTCCCGCCCCAGCACCTCTTTCACAACATGCAACACCAACTCGTGTTTGACAGACATGAGCCCTCAGAGTCTCTTGTCTGTGATCACTCCAAGGAAGGTGACCATTGTTACCGAGGACTCAAGACAAATCAGAGTGTCCATAGCTCATGTTCCTACCTATTCTACTACTCAACAAAGCTTATAATCTGCCCTGCCTCTTATGTCTATTTATATAAAAAATTGCCCAAACCAATGAATCTTCATTAAATTGCCACACGCGCTGCCACCACCACACTGTACAATCCCTCTGATTCTGCATCATGAGATGACGGGCAAGATGCCTTGGAATAACTACTTTCTATTTCTCGAGGGAAGTATTTGTTCTTTCCATGCCTGAAGATCTGCCCAACGATCTGCCTTGGGGCCTCCCTCCTATCACACGAATGAAATCTTGCCAATAGCTATCCCGACTATACCTTCTGACACCCATCCACCTTACGCCACCTCACCACCCACCACCATCATTCCTCCCCATGACAGACATCTGCTCCACTAGTAATCAATCATCCTTCCACCTTCCAAAGCCCCTTCTTTTGCCAACTCATCAGCCACACTGTTGCCCTCCCTGTACATGTGGTTGATGCGGAAATCCACCAGATTAGAATCAATGCATCTTCTGATTGGAAGAAGCCATCTGTGCAGGGTCTAGTTTGGTGTGAAGTTGGTCTGAATTAGATTTACCGTTAGTAGCGAATCTCCCTCCAAGTGCAGTTTAGCCACCCCCAACGCTAAACCCATCTCCAACAAAATATGTGTGTGCTTTCTCATATGATACTTGGGTGAATAAAAATAACAGTTAAACCCAAACCAAAAACCAAACCAGCAACATATAATACATAACTATATTAATTATATCTAATGAAATTATTTTATCATCAGTGCATGAAGCACATGACAGGTGATTACTAGGAGCAATCCATCCACTCACTTATTCCATTGGTCACTACATAAGAGAATCATCTATAAAATTGCTACCCAGATTGAAAGGTGCCCCTCATATGGATCAAATGGCATGTAAGCAACTAGAGATGATTATTGGGAGCAACTACAGAATCAATAACCTACCAAACAATGGCATGACATCATCACTAACTACTCATCACATAGTGAATTATGGATGATTTTAGCATTAACCACATAATTACAATATCTATATGTTTAATGATTTAATACCAGCTGTGTTACAGGGCTCTCTCCTAGACTCCTCATACCCATACCTAGTTTGAACCATGTACAAGTCTCAAGCCAATTCTTGTGCTGAAATGGCTGGGCTCTTCTCTTTTATTTTTGCACTACATGAGTACATCCCAAGTTTGTCTAATCTAAACTCGTATATCCCCAGATGTGGGATCCATCCGTTGATAGCTTCCCCTACAAAAGCTGTCATCCAAGGTAACATATGAGATGTGTTAAAAAGTAAAATAAGTACAAAGGGTAACATATTGAAGCAAAGAGAACTAATGAAAATCGCATAAGCTTAAAAGTGTAGCATAATGAAATATTGAAAAGTGCATTACCTTATTGAGCTTCTCTTTGTTTCGAGAATAGTTTAATACTCTCTACTTAACAGGGCCAACCACGTGATGGTGGAAGCTCATTTGGCCCCTGGCCTCCCCCTCACATCACTCTCAATTCCCCATACCTGATCATATAACATTAATCATTCATTCATCCATTAATAACATATAACATTCATTCATTAACATATAACATTCATTCTTTCAATTTTTACATATTATCAAAAATATGGTTGTCAAAAATATCAGTTTTTAACATTCATTAACATATTATCAAAAATATGGTTGTCATAATATGATTACAATCACTTTTTTTTTGTTTCTTTTTTGCAGCTACAAAAAGAAGTGGAGTATCATTTTCTAAATCATCCGTCCCCCCTTTAGTTGTTCTGCCCTCTGCTCGTGATCTTAATGTATGCCTAGTCGTGTTTATTGTTACAAGTATTTCATTAATTAAAAGAACATTAGAGTGGTACTCTTTACCTGATGGGGCCACATCATGTTCTTGATCTTGTCTTATAGCCTTATGCTCAACATGCTAAACACCCTCTAAATCCTCTAGATTTGAAACATGAAAGGTTACATTAATTAATATACCAATTGCAATTAAATATGTTTAAAAGAACATTACAGTGGTCCTCTTTACCTGATGGGGCCACATCATGTTCCTGATCTTGTATAGCTTGATCATGCTCAACATGTTGATCATGCTCTACATGCTTTAAAGTTGAAACATGAAAGGTTACATTAATTAATACACCAATTGCAATTAAAGATGTTTAATTGTATTAATCCATAATGCATTTTGTATAGCACATGAATACATCCAGTACCAGGATGCACACCATGACCTTCATTTGCAAGTTGTGCTCCACCCTCACTAGGTTGCATTCCAATGTCATGTGTAGTATTATCATTGCTTGCCTGTTTAAAAAAAATAGGCACATAATTACTTTATGGTAGAAATTAATATTGAATAGATTGCACAAGTATTCAATTTTAAATAAACTTCATTGAGTTTATTTACCTGCGTGTCGGATGCAGTGGAAGCTTATGTTTGCCCAGTCAAGAGTCTTAGGCATTTAGCCACGGCTCCATAGCCTTGCTGGAAGGCAATCTTTAGGTCCTCTTCTGTGGGCACTCTATTGAATTTAGAGCCCTGCATTTTTGCATAAGATCATGAATTTTGCTTCTATGGTGTGATAAAACCAAAATTGTTTGCAATTTATTATTTGGATGCAATATATCATTTATTGATACTTACAATTCGTGTAGCTAATTTCATATAACCACCAGAGCCAAGTTTGTGTTGCCCGTGTTTTTCTAGTCTTGCTTTTGTTGCCTTCTATGTGTCGGGAAGCCTATGAAAAGTTTGAAATATGTTAGATTATGTAAAAAGAAAGAGTAATCAATATATAATTACATTGTTGATAGTATCACATACCTTCCTTGGCCCGGTGGTGTCTTTCCTTTTTTCTTTTCAGCCTTCTCCTTTCCATCCGACACCAGGTCCTTCAACTCCCTCTCCAGAATCATGGGGGGATGCTTGTACTTTTTGTTCTTCTCTAAATGTGACCTATATTGGTCCCTCACATACTTTAGATAGGTACCAGCTTTCTTAAGGACCTTGGTTCGGTTGAATGTGTTATTACCAAACAACACAACTAAATGGTTAATGAGCTCATCTTTTAAATCTTGATTTTGGGCATTCCACTGTGTATGTATGGTGGGCCCGAAGATCTCCAATGTAATATCATTTAGATGTTTATAAAAAACATCATTTCTTGCAAAATGATCATGGGATCATTAGTCTAAAAAGAATGATCAATAAGTAAATTTCAATTGGATTATATATAATAATAATTAAAACATTTTATCTAGAAAGAATGTAACCGACGCATCTTCTAAGAGCAAAGCCTCAACCTAGGAGAGATTATTAAGTGGATTTGAACTGGAGTTTATGAGATCCTCAATGCCAAAGTAGTCCTGAACCGAAACTGCTCCTTTACCTTATGGGATGAGGAACTAAGGAAAAATTGGCCTGAGCTAAGATGCACTGCATCCTCACATATTAAGAAGGGACCAAATAGGAGCACAACAAAATGGTTAAAACCTCAAAAGGATTGTTTTAAACTCAATTTTGATGGGTCTGCTAAAGGAAATCTAGGCCCGGCTAAAGGGGGTGGTAATTAGAGATGCTCATGGCAATGTAGTGGGGGCTATGTCTTGTCACTTTGGGACTTTGACCAACAATGAAGAAGAATTCAAAGCACTTCACAGTGGACTGTGGCTTTGCGATAAACTAAATATCAGATCAGTGGAAATTGAAGGGGACTCCCTCCTCTGTATTAATGCGATAAAGTCCAAACAAATTAGTAATTGGAAATTGAGAGGATGGCTAGAAAACATTGTACTAGCCCTGGCAAGCTTGGGAAGTTACTCAGTCACACATGTGTGTCTTCAAATGTCCCTGAGATTCATTCTAAATCCTGATTGATCCTCAAAATCTATTCCCAGTCAAGAAGTATCCACCAAATTCCCTCCGCTCAGGCAGCGTGATCACAGGGACAAACTTTGTGGGATTCGCAGGACAATCTCTTTGCAGGGAAGTGTAATTTTAAGATGAATAGGAACCCCGTGAACTTCATGAAAGTTTCTTCACTCAACTTCTATTTAAGGTGCGTTCCTTGAGTAAAGGCGTCATTTGGTGCAGAGCTTTCTTCTTTTAGCAAGCATGACGCAACATTTTGGTGTAACATGCTGCTGCAAGGAGGATGAAACAAACAAGACGCAAATCGCCTATCTCTTTAGCAAGGCATTGGATGAAGAGAGGGATGCAATTCTGAAGGTCGTCAGGGAAGATTTTTGGTCTGGTCTTGGAAAGGTTTTTCATCAATTATGTGCAGGTCGTGGGTGCCCAGTTGTGGGGTCTGAGAGCAGCTATGAGGCTGGCTCGTGAGGAGGTTCTGGAAGCTATCAGGCCTACCTTGGATGCCATGGAAGTAGAGCCTGAATAAGGCCTTGCTCTATCCATTTTGAGCCTGAATAAGGAGAACAAGAAGACCAAACTACATAAAGCCTAGGCACTTTTCAAAAAAGGAGTGGAAAAATCAAATGACATCACTGATTTTCTAAATTTTGTAGAGGCCAATCTTCACTTGATTGACCAAAATGTAGTGGCCAGGTTGGTGGATATAGTTGAGGGTGTTGGGTACATATACCACTAAACATCCCTTCTAGCACTATATGTACTTGTTTTAATTTCTATATAATATAGGGAGATACCCCTGTTAATGGTAGCACTTACCTAATATAAATAAATAAATAAATAATTAGAACATTTTAAAGTACCTAGGACCTCTATCTTTATGGGAATGAAATCCTCGGTCACCAAAAATGTGACCGACAATGTTCCCGTACTAGTAATACGGGAAGATCCCAGAAATGCTGCTAAAACATCACCAGTACTAGTGGCCTCTGCATCCCCAGGTACATGTCCTGATGTATGTTCTGGCATGTGTTCACTCTAGAGGGTGCACTACCCGATGCCTGCATGCTATGTGTTGCCGACATTTCAGTAGACAATATAGGCACGGATGATGGGGTCGAATGATGTGATGTATACGCAAGAAGATCAGGATCGACACTTGTACCAACACTTACTCCCCGAGCAGCACCTGCAATACCCTGATCATGGCTAGCAACATCATGAGGATGTAAAAAATCTTGTAAAAACAACACATATTTTAGTTCATGACATAAAAGAGTACAAAATATAAAACCATGAATGAACTTATGTTATAATTAAAGATCTCATGACAACTTACTTGCAAGTTCCATGCTCTCTCAGTCAATATTTTAACCCTTTCTCTTATCTCATCTGTTTGAGGCACTATGAATAACAACTGAAGGATTTCTTCATTGCATTTTTTTGGGTCTTCCTTATCATATCCAGAGGGTTTGCGGAATATGTGATGTCATCATTGCATAGTAGTGACTACACCTCCCTATGGATGCTCTCCTCTACTACTGGTGCCTTTCCCTGATCATCTGACTGCGACAAGAATATTAAAAACATTATCGAAATTAACCCAATAAACTTATGAAAAAAACATAATAATAAAACATTTTTCTTGTATCTAATTTGTACAATTACAAAGAGGTAAACCTGTCAGGTAGAAGTGCTTGAAGATGCATCGTGATCTGTGCTTTGGGTTGGAGCCTTCCCCCTATGATCAATGTCCCGCTATGACAAAAATTAAATATAAAAAACATTACCGAAATGAAACCAATAGACTTACGAAAAAAAACATAATAATAAAATGGTTTATTGGAGTCATTAATTGGAGGTTGGGTAAAATGGTATATATTACATACCACCCCCATAGTAACTGTGTTTGTATCTATATGATTTAAATTGTATTCGATTAGCAACTCTTCCCCTGCAGTTATTGATTTTATTGCACATACGAATACACGGTTTCCCTCGCGCGCCTCGAATATGCAATTGGGTTGCTTATTTGTTGACCCAGGTCATGTACTGTTTATAACCCTGCAATATTCCTTGATGTTTTTGGCCTTCCGTCAATGTACATAGCCACTCCTTTATTTTGATCCTTATCTTTTAGATGTATATAATTTGCTGACAGTGCATACCTACGCATACTTCGTGTATATCGAACCAGTTGCATCCAATCTTTGTAACTGTAATAGGGTCCAACATACTCCATCAATTCAATAACTTTGTCATAACAGACCTTTATGCCATCCATGCAAAATAGGTCCAAACCATGTAATGACGACGGTGCTATGCGATATATCCTCTCGTTGACACAAAAATCAGTGTTTATTGGAGGAAGTTCCTTGGGTACCCATTGTTTCTATAGATGTTTGTACCTCAAGGGCACCTCGATGTTGCCTATGCTCTCATCATCATAAGAACATGACCCCCCTTTAGCAAGAAAAAATTCCATGCGTTTACGAAATTTTTTTCTAATCTTTTGACCTCTAGTTGATCTCCCTCTTTTAGACCTACTACATGTCTCGCTTTCTTCTTCTCTTCCTGGATTTTTCTCGCTCAAGGAAGACAGATCTGACAAATACCTATTTTGTGGTACCTGCACTCATAAGGATGTTGGATGAAGTTCTTTCATGGTGATGTGATCCCAAGGTATGGGGTTGGAGGATTAAAAACCAAGGTTGTCACTACTAGTAAAATGAAAGTACAGTATATGATTTTGTTAAATTGTCAAGAATAAAGGATGGGAGATGGTTTACATTTGTTTGAAGTGAAATGGAATGGAAATTGAGTGGTCTATATTAGCCTAAATATTGTTTTGGGTCAGATTACTTTATGTTGAGTTGAAATTGTGAAGTTTAGGACAGTCATAAAGAGAGTTAATGGTAAAATGAAAGGGCAGACTATGTAATTGTTTGTTTTGATCAAGATGAAGTTGACTAAGGCGTTTGAAGCTTTGGTAATGGTTTGGAACTCTAAAGCAAAAGTTGAGTGTTTGTGTTGAGTTTTGTGAAGGGAAATATAGTTGAATAAGTGTGTCAAAAGAACGAAAGTTCAAGATTGTTTGTGACTTGTCAAATGAGATTGTGTGAGTTTTTTTCCTTCCTCTGACTCTGCATCATGTACTTCTATACATTCTCTTATGGATAGGCACTAGGTATTTTTCATTGCACTCATGGACCATGTATTATTTTTAGTCCCTTTGATCATTTGTGGACCTCAATGTAAATTTATTTCATCAAAGTTCAGAAATTTGAACCCTAGTGAACTTCGTGTGCTGTTATGTGATGGGAATTCCTTTCATTAATCGTATAGTAGAAAAAATATGCTAAGATAGATACAAAAACTACAGTTCACAGGCCAAAAATGGCCACCCAACTGATTGAACATCTTAAAGCTTGGCTGTTCAAACTAACCAGACACTAGTACTAGGTAGTACTTGGGTTTGTCAATGGGACATTGGCTCGAACTGACCAAAATATAGCATGCAACACCTCGATGGGAACAAACAGAGTCTAAATCACTGTACTCGCAACAAGATTTCTAAATGTGGGGAAAAAATCACTTACAGTCATTGTCCCTTGGTTGATTTTCCCTTTCTAAGTGCCCTCACCTCTTGCTCTGGCTTTCCTCCTGCCAAATGGTTCCTAGTCTTCCTCCTCGACTCAATGGACTTGCAGCACTCATCGAGTGAAGTCTCGCAACTCTCCACTTAGGGGCTGGATGTTGTGGTTCTTGGTGCAACTCTCTAATTAGGGTCTCGGTGCAGTATGCTATGTCGTGCTCCTACGCGCGTAGGACCAAAATTCAAAATATATAATTTATATATATGCTATGTCATGGAATGTGTTAAGAGACTTTAAAATTAATATTCTGAATCTAGTTAATATTGACACATCTAAAGCATGCCAAAGGCACTTCAGAGATATGCTATGACATAAAGAAGATTGTTAAGGTGATGTCAAGTCTTGATCCATTAGGGTAGGAAAACATAGATGCATTGGTACAAAAGGTTCCATTCAACTTGGAGGAAATGGATAATTACCTAAGGGGCTACTGTGAGATTGGACCAAGTTTATATTACGATACAAATAGCTTGGGAAAAGGGATGATGAAATGGTTAAGTATGGGAAATTGTAGAGATAAATATAACACCAAGGGAAGAACATTAGAACTAATTTTAGCACTACTGATGTGTAATAGATCCAAGGTGAGGGTCAGAGAGCCTCATCTTTTGAAACCATTAACCAAAGAAATACTAAGAACAATATATGAAAGAGACGAAGAATAAGGCAACTTGTATTATTTGGAAGGATGAGATGCCTTTATATAGCATGAGCTCGTGTTTGAGTCTCAAAACCCTCCCACATCATCAACGCATGCATCTAGGCTAACCATGTCAAGTCTCACTCCATACAAGCACAAATTGAAAAAAATTCAACATTGGCCTCATTCACATGGAAATAACCAAAGATATGATCAAATAATATCTAATCATAAATAGTCGTAGAGTAATTAGGATTTGATCATATGGAAATTTCTAGGAGAGCTACAATAGTTGTAACATCATGAATTAACAACATTAAAAAGTACATCATGAATTAATTATGTAATGGCATAAAAATTAAAAACATAATGAATTCATTATGTAACCATATAAGTCAAATATAATTCTATCAAGAAATCAATATCAAATAGATAATATAATAGCATAACTCATACATTTCAATGTCATTGATCTTCTTCTTCATCTAACTCTTTGTCTGTATCATCCAATCTAGATTCAACATTGTAAGGATTGGTCATATCATCATCATCGCCATTGATATCAGTTTTGATAATGTCATCATCCACATGGATATCATCTTCATGAACATTAACTCCTACATCATCATGATCTAGTTCCTCTTCTTTGACATCTTCGTCAGGCACATCATCAACTAACTGTTGATCCTGATCATCATCTACATCATCTTCTAGTTCTTCGATATCTTCTTCTTCCACCACATTATACTTTACTGGCCTTCCTCTTGGATCATGTCTAACAACAAATGACCAACCTGGTTTACCTAGAACCTCTGAGTAAAATACCTGCTCACATTGGCTTGGAAGAATATAGGGCTCATTTCTAGCTCACTCGATCGACGTTGTATTAACCATGGTAAATCCATTATCATGTTCAATAACAGTTCTCTCAGGATCATTTTCATTCAATCGTAGCCTATACCATTGGATGACAAACAGAACTAATTTGAAGGACTTAAAGTCACACTCAAGTATATCATCCAAAATCCCATAGTATCAATTTTCTGAGACTTTTGGATGTATGTCGCTTCTAGATGAAACATTAGTCACCTGAAAGACTGCAGTTATCCCAGAATCACAAGTTTTCTTCATGTCATCCAACTTTTTGATTCGAAATTTACAACCATTGCACCATATAGCCTTGTGGTGTTTCACCTGCAATATGTCAAACATGTTAAAATTATTGCATCGTCAGTTCATAAACATATTTATTCTTGGCCGAATGTATGCAAAGAAAAAAAAAACTCAACATATATATACATCAATATAATTGAAAATAATTAAATAATATGGGTGATTAATATATTTATACGTACCTGTTTATCTCTTAAACCATATGCTAAATCAATTTCCCTTGGTGTAACATTGGAATCTCCATTACAATGAGCTTCTTTAACCAATGAAGCCATACCTTCCCATGTTAATGCGCGATCGGATTGTTGACATCGTTCAATCCATACCTTCATCCAATCAAGATTGTTTGCGGCATACAAATGTAGTGCATCCCACTCTCGACCAACTGTATCAAAAAAAAATTAAATTCACAAATGACATATAATTAGTTAATTACAACCATGGTATATGACGTTAATTTATAATTGATGTAGCTAAAAACCTAACATCCCACTACCAATGATCTTATTATCTTTCATTGTTGGATGAATCCAAATTAAAGGAGTATGCACAAAGAATGAATTATGACCCTGAAGGGTACATACACTCTTGTAAGAAAAAGCAAAACCTTAGTGGATACACCCATGTTCCTATATCGGGGGAAGATGTGTTTAAGAACAAAGAAGAAAAAGAAGTAGAGGAGGTTATAGAAAATATCATGAAGGTATTATACCCTAAATTACAAAATTTCAAAAGTATTATACCCTAAATTACAAAATTTAGTATTATGAGAATAAGCATTGCTGAAACATATAAGCATCGGTGGAACCTAGGATAAAGTTTTACCGATGGCCCGAGATAACTGAAAAGCATTACCAATATGATAAGTATCAGCCGAGCTAGGGTATATCGGAGTAACTACATATAGAATCCCACCGATAGACCGAGAAAAGGAAATCCATCGATGGAAGAAGTGGGCATTGGTGAAATATAATACAAAGTCACTGTTGGAACTAAAAAATTCACATTTTTCATCTGCTAAAGAATTCACTAATGTCCCTCATTTCCAAGACCAACCACTAAAATTTACGTGACAATATCCATATCAGAGTCCACACATAAAAGATCCCATGAACATACCTAGCTCGGTGACCATAGCTCAATTCTGATACTAGTTCATCGATATCGGCAAGACCTCATGTAACTCACATTGAATGGTAAAATAAATTTTTGGAAGAAAATATGATAATCGGTGAGAGATGAACAATATCTGAACAACCAAGATTTCATATGTTAAAATTTTGGGGAGACATTTGGTATGTATCACCGATACATTCTTATCGACATAAGTATAACAATCAGAGCGAAGTCCTGAAGTCACACCGATCAATGACTTATCAGCATGAAGGCAAGCAATCTCTCCCCAAATCATAATGATAAGGCTATCAGTGTGACACATACAATTAGAATGAAATCCTTAAGCTTCTTTGATCATAAAAGTCACCCCGACATAAGGAGCAAAAGGCTTGTTGGCAAGACTCTCTCTAATATGTTCCAGTAAAGTTGAATGAAGGAAATAAGACCATTGGGAAGACATGACCCATCGGGAGACCCGCATATTTTCTTGCTGATGAAGATTATCATGCCGATAACGGCAAGCTAATCTCTATCCATCAGAGAAACACTGACTGATGCTAGGGTGAATATTAATCCATCTTGACCAAATGTTGTCAGGATGAAAATTGAAATATCTTCTCGAAATAACGATAAAAGGTTAAAAACTGCTTTAGGGAGACACTAATGTACCCATGATGACCAATTAGATACACATGAATGAAAATGGTGCCAAGGCAATATGAAGGTCGGTAAAAGAATGAGATAGTCTCACCGATATGAATAAAAGAGCATCGCCCTGACATTTTGAAAGTTGTGAACTCCCTGCATTCAATTCAAGTGGTAGCCATTAATTACTGATTGAACATAAGAGGTATAAACTAGATTGAGTTCAATTGAGATCAATACAAGGGTTGCAGATGGAGAAGAAGGAGTTCACTAGGAGCTAAGGAGATTGCACAGACCGTATACGGGTAAGTCCTTGAACTCTCTCTAGAATAGTCAAGTTCTAATAGTCACCAAAAATGGAAGGTTCCTCTGAAACAAAGAAGAGGCAACCAATTGAGAAGAGCCAAACCAAGGGTAAAAAATAGAAAATTGACACAAAAAAGGGAGAGAAAACACCAAAGAGGAAATTGAACCAAGACCTTGTAGACCAGTTACTCGGTTCAGGGCCCAAGGCCAGAAGAACTGTACAATTAAGAGCAAATGTGGAAAAACTTGAAGATAAATACAAATACGTAGGAAATGTATGTACTCCTATTCGAGGATATGAGTTATTTATGTTCCACTATCACAAGAGACATAGGATGGAACTCATCTGCAACCCTTGGCAACTCAATTTGGGGAGATTGATAGTTACAGATGTTTTTGTCAATATCAACCTTTTGAAACTACTGGCATACCATTATGACCCTGACCAAAAAGGCATATGCGATCTACAAGGAAAGCCCATGTTTCATGTTTCCAAAAATGCAATCTGTGAAGTTTTTGACTTAAATGACACATACAACACCCCAATTGTGCATGAAGCCCTAGAAAAGGAATATTTCAAATTGGATAAAACATATAAGGGTTGGCGACTACCATTACATAGGCCACGGAATGAAGGGAGTCTAGTACCATTTGAAGAAAGGGAAAAACCACCATTTCATGTAGATTTGTTTGAACCTTAATTGAGATACACATATTACTCAGTGGGACAGGTGTTGGGGACTGAAGTTCTGGAGTTTATGTCTATAGTGCCCATGGTTATCTCTACAGATATCCAGTGCCATCAAGCTAGGACATTTGATTATGCTTCTTTTATTTTTAAGGAAATAGACTCAGGTCTGAAGGCCATAAAAAATAGTTCCCCCACAGTCAGCTTCAGACACTATTCTATTCTCATGCATATGGTTTTGCATTTTGGACAAGAATTAAATTTATGGCTAGAGCAGCTAAAAATTTCACAAATTGATAAAAATGGTCAGCCTCTGCCTCCACAGTTATGGACCTCTGTTTGGGACAGTAGGTTTAGAAATTCCAGTTATGTTTATTTTGAAGAATTCTTTGTGAAAACCCTGTACAAATGTTATGGTTACCCATGCAGTTATACTTTGTCTGATGAATTAAAAGGTTTCTAAGACCCAAATATTTTGATGAGCCACCTGCTATGAACCACAATTGGGGGGATTGGTATAGTTTATGTGATTCCACAATTATCAGAGTGTATGGGTTTGAGGATACCCCTTTTTTATTGCCAAAAACTGTACCAGATAGGGTGGCATACTTGGAAATAGTTAGACAACTTGATTACTCAAATGTGATGCATCTCAGTGCATATGATAAACAATCCTTTATGCCGAGCACCTTATGTTTAGGTGACTTCACTGTGTTGGCTAGAGAAGGTTATGATCTTATTCTTGATAAATTATCTCATTTTAATCTTGGGAAAGGGATGCAAAGAAATAATTTTGACCTGAAGGGCTTTATTGATTATGCTAAAAACAAGCAAAAATTGGGAGGATATGCTCATGTACCATTCCCTCATGATGATGTGATCAGAAATTTGGAAGAAGTAGAGGCTCAAATAGCCATTGATAAGTATAATCAAGAAGTAAGGGAAAGGAGAAGAAAAACACAAGAAATTGAAGTTTTGTCCTCTGACAGTGAAGGGTCTATAGCCGCTGAAACCCATGACCTACCTGATACAATTTCAAAATGCAGAATTGAACCATATCAGCCCCCAGAAAGAGAATTAGAAATTGAAGAAATAGGGGATGATGATGTTAGATAGGTTGCATACAGATCTTTTATTTCAGATGACCAATTCATTCATACTCCTGAGTTTAGATCTTTTCTATACAGGCACAAGGGAAAGGCTATTAGAGAATCAGTCCCAGATTTTACACCAGATAACCAAGCACAATTGATGAATGCTTTAAAAATAGAGGTTGAAAAGGAGATAGAAGATATGACTCCTAAGAAAGGAAGAGAGATACTCAGAGAATCTTGTGTAATAGTATTCCTATGTCTTGATCTAAAATCAACACTTGTTTTTGATAGTTTTTTGCATAGTGATGACACAAAACACAAGCTTAGTTTTGAAGAGGTTGCTGAAGTGTATACAGGAACAAAATATAATCTAGATGAGAATTCTCTCATGATATGGGCTCTGTATCCCCCGAATAAGAAGCTTACAATCATTGATACTAAGAAAGCTTTCGGTCATGTTATGACATTGAGAACTGGAGAAACTGATCCAGTTGTCACAGTAGAGCTTGGAGTAAATGTAGCAAAGCTAAATAAAGCTCAGATTCAACTATTGATAAAGGAGAGGGATACCTACAAGATGAGTTGGGAGAGATTGAAAAAGGAAAATGATTTTTTAAAGGATGCAATTCCTCTCAAAATGATTACACAGGTAGAGAGCTCACAACAAGCCCAATCACCTTCAAAAAATCAAATGACACAGGTCAGAATAGATACACTCACTACAATCTTGCAGAACAGGCATGATCATATGATGAAGTGGATGTATAAATTATGGGATATCTATTTTGAGAATCAAAAGGTCATTCAGGAACATGAGAGACTAGATAATAGGGTAAGAGATAAGTCACAAGAGATACAGGGCAAACAAGCCTCTGACAGTGCAAGCACATGTGATGCTGACAATCTTATTAAGCAGCATAAGAAATATCATGATAGGCTCTAGGATGAAGTAAAAGAATGCATGGAGACTTCACAGATAGGTGTACATGTGCTAGTCAAAAATGACAAAGATTTGAAAAGCAAAGATGAATGGATTAAGGAGTGTTAGGGAATCTTGAAAGAAGCCCTAGAAATTGTGAAACAGGAAGATTCGACATATAAGGAGGCTTGCTCGCATTTGGAGAAGATGGTCTCAATGGAGGTGGATGTTAGGGATGCCATTGAATATACTGAAATGCACTTGAGCCAGAAATACTTAGATCATCTTGCTCAAATTTACTTGTGGCATAGTAGGGCTTAATTGTGTTTGTTTAGTCTCATAATTTTGCATTAGTTCTAAACACAACATTTGTTTCTTAGTAGAGCAGTTGATGCACCTGTTGTTCAGAAGAAGTAGATTGACCAACACATAGATGAAACATCCTATGAGAAAATAGAAAACCTTGCTTAGGCCTTGAATGTTCGAAGAGTAATGAATCGATGTTTTAATTATATTTCTATTTATTTTCTTAATTCAATTAGTTATGAAAAGATGTGACTCTTCCATTGTAATCAGCCTGAAGCTTGTTCACTTCCCAATATATAAAGGGAACCCAAGGCTGTCTTCTGAATCATCATCAAGATTAGATTAGAATCACTACCATTAATAGTAGCTTTCATCCATTCCATTCACTATCAAAATGTTTTAAATCATATCCAAAGACCATGTTGAACATAATATTTTGAGGAAATCAATTGAAGATCTCATATTTAGTGACTCTATATTGGTATCAACTATTTGTTAAGATAAGCAATTATTTGGCTGTCTCCAAGTTGGTATTCCTTATTATTTGAATTTATTCCAAGTAGAATATTAAATTCATCAAACACATTTGTTGTTCCTGTGTAATTTGCTTAACTGGTTTCTTTAAGTAGGGATATAAATCCTTTTAAACAGATTACAGTAATTTGGAAATATCAATTGGATAGATAAGGAGAGTCTATAATTGAAGGTTGTTATACTGTCTCCAGACAATACTATTAAGTTGTTCAAAATTGAATATATCAAGTATATTTTCATTTGTCAGTGCACATTTTGCTGTCATTGTGTGATCCCTCTTAACTGGTTCCTTCAAGGAAGGATTAAAATCCTCTTAGATAGATCACAGTAATTTAATAGATCTTGATTGGATCAATAAGAAGAGTCTGCCAGTCACATCCCTGCACATTTATACAAGTCATAAACCAGAAACATTGTGCCAAACAGTTAGAATTATTGCTAGGTAACACCATTAATCCCAGGTTCTCACTTGACTCTGTTGACCCAACAAGGCACTGATCTCACCCATTCCATCTTACTTAGAAATTCCATCAATCTAACTTAGGGTTTTTACCTTGATATTGCATATACAATTTATACCAAATTACCATCATTTCATTTCAGAATTCCATAAAATCTCATTTGAACATTCACATTTCATATTTACATATTAGAAATAGAAGTAGTCCGCAAGCTTTCATCTATTCCACACCATTTGCCGCTGTGGGTAGATTGTTTTATAAGTTTAATTAAGATCAGTAGTTTAATTATTTACCAAAAGACAATCTGAAGAGACACCTTTGTTGGGTCTTCTTCTTATATATATGAAATTCAAATTGTAATATTTGATCATCAACACTTTTTAAGATTTTAATACTTTTCAGCAGTGAAAGACTTATTTTCTGGAGTAATATAATACCAGTACTTTTCTATTTGTGTGTGGAAGATTCTTTCATTTGGACTAGTTCTCTATTGTTTCTTTTCAAGCAATTGAAGGCAATGTAAAATGTATTCTAATTAATCTCCATGACCATCTTATAATTACCTCTTACTTTCCTCAATCTACCTTTCCCCATTAGGTACTCCCCTTCAAATTTGTTAATGGAGTTGGGATCCCAAATGCGATCTACATGGATCTTTGCTGTGAACTTAGGAAGATATTTAGTAATGTACACCATGGTCTGGTATACCATATATCCCTCCACCGTAGAACCCTCAGGATGTGCTCTTTGTCTAACCAAAGCCTTCAAAAATTTCAAGTGCCTCTCAACCATCCACATTGACCTTGTGTGTATAGGTCCACACAATTCAATCTCCTCAACTTGGTGTATGAGGTAGTGTTCTTATGCATTGAAAAATGTAGAAGGTAGACATTTTTGCATTTCACACATTAGACAAGGAATTTTTCTCCTCCAATAATTTATATCTTCTTTATGGATTTCTTTAGATGACAGCCATCTACAAGTGATTCAAGGCACAAATATATTAACGAGATTTAACAAAAATATACAATATATTACATAACAAGTAAACCAAATGGCAAATATAAGATCTATACAATGAATTGAACAAATATCACTACTTACCTCATGTATTTTCCAAGATCATATATAACTTGCTTGACATTGTTGTTGAAGTTGTCTGGGAGAGAGAGAGGTAGAATGTACTATAACAATTATAAAATGATCTTTTCATTATTTTTCCAAAACTAGTAAACATAATACATTGAAAAGTACATGCAGTATACAAATATATATAAAATATACCAGAATAATTACCTTAATGAAGGTATGCCAATCATGCGTTTTCATCCCTGACCCAAATTCACCTTGCTTTGTTATGATATTGTTTATGTTCACAGTAAATCCTGTGGGAAATCAAATTTTTTGTATGACTTCTTTTATAGCATTGCTTTTCTACTCCGTTAATAACCAAGGAAGGGCACTTATAGTAATTTGGTCTCCATCGCTATTTAATTGAATGACATTTTTCACTGCATGATTGGCTTCCTGAATGTCACTACAAATTTTGACAATTTTTTTTGTCATGCCCTCCATCCAATATTTTCCATAACATTTCTGTTATATTCTTTCCAATATGCATTGTATCAAACAAATGCATAATTTATAGCTTCTCATAGTAGGGCAACCTTCTAAATTGTCTGGGATAACTTTTCAGTCTCTGTAGAAGCCATCCATTAATGCCTTGACAACCTTCATGAAGCATATAAGTTAAACAAATTAACAATGACAATCATTGTCAATTATAGCATGAGTAAACAAAACACAATATAAAAATATAAATTCCAAACATATCATATATGATAGATAAATAATTTGATCCGATGTATAATCTTGACGATTAATTCTATTATATTCCAACTTCCATAGGCGAGGTGTCATTCTTCGTGGTTTTGATGTAGTCTCTTCTTCCCCATTGAAAAGATATTTTTTAGTAGTTTGATACTTATGATTTCTATGGAGGAAGTGCCTATACTCATCAAACACCTGCTTTCCTAAACTTGTTGAATGACAAGATTTCATCTTTGGACCACAAACTGGACATGCAAATTTTCCCTTTGTTTGAAGACCTGCAAGATCATATATAATTGGATTAAATATGTCAATTTTTATAATTATATATAATGAATAGATTATTTAAAAAATATGCACGATATCTAATTCATAAAATTAAATATCATTAAAGTGCAGTCGAATGTTATAAAATACCACAAAAATGTGTTAGCCTTGGGGCATCATGAATTGTCCATACAAGCATTGCATGGAATTGAAATTGTCTTTGTCCTATTGGTCTAGAGACATCATACATAGTGACGCCATTCCATAACTTTAGTAACTCGTCGATAAGAGGCTCGATATATACATTCATATCTTTAACTTGGTACTTACCTAGTTGAATGAACATAAACATTACATAATTATTATAACCATTTTACTGTAGTATATATAAATTAATGTACATGACTATTAAATGAAAAAAATATAAGTCATTATGCAACAAATAAGACAAATGAGATGCTACTATGTTAAATAAAATTGATGTAAACAAATACCTGGAATAATCATTGCCAACATTATGTGCTCCCTCTTTATTGACATCCATGGAGGAATCATGTTATTGTTGATAACAAAAACAGGCCACACCGAGTAAATAGATCTCAGCTCTCCAAATGGATTGACACCATCCGCTGCCAATGAAAACCTGAGATTATGAGGTTCTTCTTTAAAGTGTGGCCATTTTTCCTCCATGTCCCTAAATGCAGAACCATCCACAAGCATTCGAAGAATGTCATCTCCACTTCTATTCCATGCATGGTAATCCATAAATTGCGCTAAACTTTCGCACCTAAATAATAGTTACATACGTGGAATAATGGGAATATAATGAAGAACCTTGTGAGGCACCTTTCTTGTTAGTTGATCTGTTTGATATCTACTGATATGACATTCCGGGCATTCTGTTACAAATTCATGTTGTTTATGACATATAATATCATCATTGGGACATGCATCTATTGCTTGATACTCCATTCCAATATCTTTCATAATGGCAAGTAAATCTCGATATGAGTGAGATAAAATATTTGATGGTGGTAAAAAAATTCACCTATCAATCTACAACAAAAAACAATTTGTTAATATAAAGAATATTAATGGTACATATTTCATCCTTTATTTACTAGTGATGAACTAACAACAAAAATAGATGAAAAAAGATGACATATATGACATACCTTAACATCCGTGAGATTGATATGTTGGATAAACCATTCATAACCTTCAAGTTCACCAGCAACAATACATCAGAGAGAAGAGTTGTTTGGGAGCCTTCATAAAGGGGATCGTATGCCTTTTCAAGTACAAGTAAATCATGAACATCATCAAAGTCATCTCGATCATCATGATCAGCTGCGCCACTAAATGTGTCATGGATCAATGTATTTGTACCATCATCTTCAACTGTGTTTTCTGGTGCATGATCATCTTCTTCCATAGGATCATTAACTTCATCTTCGATATTCATAATTCCATGTTCCTCCGCTTGCAAAACCACATTCTCTGGGCCATGATAATCCATATCATGTGCCCTAGGATGCCCCACCTTTATAATAATGATCGATACAAATAAACCATGATCATGATCAAGTGATTCTTTATATATATAAAAAATGTTAAAACGATATAAACATTTACAAATTCAATCAATATAAAGACATATAATGAACAACTTACCAATGGACAATAATCATGCCCCCCTTCAACGTGACCATGCTGCCTACAATGTTTCTTAGTTGTTGTGATTAAAAGTCTTCTTGTCTTTAAGCCCTTGTAATTATTGCAAGGACAATAACATTTTCCATCGCCCTTTCTTTTCAATCTAGCCCACAATCTAGCAAGTGTCTCTTCATTTTGTTCTGCACTAATATTATCTGACATGATTTTTCTTTACCAAGCTTGAATATTTAGATCTTCAAAAAATATCAAACTCACACTCCAATAATTTTTAATCATAGACAAGTAACAAAATCTAATAATTCTAATATTTTGCACCAAAAAAATTCGGCCTATAACCTCCCCAAACTGTCACAAGTATAGCAAATTCACAAGTATAGCAAAATTACTGTCACAAGTATAGATAAATTGTCAAACTCACTTTTATTTATTAAAATCCATTCATCGGAACCCCGACGAATGCTAACCATATACCCATCAATCCACAAATTAAGGAGGCTAACCATATGTCAGCCCACAAATTGATGGAAGGGGATGGTTAACTTTAAGTGTATGTCAAAATAGTGACGAAACTTACGAAGCGTCGCAAGTTTGACGAATGTCGGGCATAAATTTTTTTTAAAAATGAGTTACCCGATGATACATCTAATTATACATCTTTTGTCAGAAAGTTTTGACGTATTTGGTAGTCAAATGAGTTAGTGTATCCATGTGCAAGTAGTTTCTTTGTGGTGGTTTTCGGTAGCATTGAAGATTGGAATACTATTTTTCACTTCGTCTAGACCTGGGAGCAAAATATACTTTTGTTAAAACCATGGCACCCCTCCTTTAATCCCTCCATAGAATCCTTTACTGTCATGCCTATTTGGGTTCACCTTCCAAACTTACTTCTCCAGTTTTGGGTTGATTCATGTTTCGCAGCTATTGGTAACGCTTTACGTATATTTTTGTCAATAGATAATAATTCTTCCAAATTCATTCATACAACCTATGCTCACATCTTGGTAGATTTAGATATCTCACAAGTCCTTCCAGCAAATATCATATTAAAGGTGCAAGGGCGAAGCTGGGTACAACCATTGGATTTTGAAGGATTTCCTTTTCGATGTAGAAGATGTTATAAAGTTGGGCATTTTGCTGCAAAGTGCCCCACCAACAAGACTAAATCGATCTGCCCTACCACATGGTAGAGAGATGCTGCTCCCCATCACTATATTATTGAAAGTTCTACTAGCGATTAGAAGTCTTCTCTTGAGCATTTGAAGGGGTGGGAAATTTATCGAATCAACAAATCTTACCCCCGATTAAGGAAATATCTGAAGAATAGGCTCCACCTAAGATTGATTCAGCTCAGTATCTACCATGAATAAGCATGGGAATTTAGCATCAAATTATTCTCACCCTACATCCTTCACTGGGAGCTCTGACGAATGGAAAATTATGGGAAAAAAAGAAAGGTTTCTACAAAGAAGCCACTACCAGGCACAATATGCCCCTGAGTTCTCCCTAGAAAAAAAAATTAAAACTCAATTCTATTAGTTTTGCACCTTTAACTTCTTGCTAAGCCTACTTCTATTCCTAACTCAAGTGGAAAGAGTCATTGAATTGGCAGTTGGTCTTAGATTCCTCTGGCATTATGTCCAATAGTTCAGGTATTTCTCTGTGTTATGTAGTGGTTGGTCTCAACCGCTTTTAAGTTTTGTACTTGGTTTCTTATTTTAATTTATTTGTTGTCATACAAGCAACACTTATTCATTGAAAAAATATATCATGTTTAAAAATAAATAAATATATATGAAATTAAAAAGAACATAAAAACATATTCTGTAATATATATATTATCTATAAGATTTATTCAAATATATATGGTACGGAGGCAGGGCATGAATGGTTGGAATCACGTAGAGGGCTCAAGGAAAGTTGGAAACTTCAGAGCAATGCGGGCCAAAAATGGAATTGCCAGTGTAGATCGATGCAACTGGCAAGGATCCTTTCGCCAATATGAAGGAGTCGATATCCCTAGTTTTATGAAGGGGGAAAATATAATTCCCCTTGGTTCAAGAAAGTCAAAGAATACATCACAGATGAAGACTGGGACCGATCAAGAGCAAAGTAGTAGTAAAGGAATCATCCAGGGAGGCATTGGAGGGCCCAGGAAAAAATGAAAGGAAGTTTGGAAGATTTGGAGGAGGTTTTGGTGAGATGAAGAGGCCGAGAGATAAGGTTGTAATCATTCCCTCAGAAATCCTAGATCGAGAAAGATTAAAGGATAGAGATTTCTTTGTTAAATGGGCAGGTCACGGATACTTAGAGGATAGAATAATCAAATGGTGGAAACAGAGTTGGGGGGATGGATTCCGAGTGAGCAACTTGGTAAATGGCTTCTTTATGGTAGAATGTGACTCTCTAGAGTAGAAGAAGGAGGCAGATCTAGTAATGATTGATGACATAGTGTTTTTCATTAAAGATTGGGAACCTCACTTTGATCTGATTAAACAAAGAATGGGTAGGACCCCTAGCTAGATTAGACTCCCTAATCTTCCCACCGAATACTAGACTGCAGAATCCCTTAGACTCATTGGAGAAGAATTGGGTTCCTATGTCAAAATTGATGAGGATGTCGTATTTGGGGAACAGAGTTCTTACGCTAGAATCTGTGTAGTGGTTGACCTGGATGATGGTTTCTGGGAAGAGTTGGAACTCTTGGATGGAGCTGAGGCATGGAGGTAGAAGATTGTAATTGAAAGGTCATCAGTTCAAACAAGGAAAGAATTGAGCAATCCAGAGAAAGAAACAACCCCCTGCTGCCAAGACGACAAATAGAAGTTGATAGTCAATAATGTGAGTAGTTCCCAGTCTAGGATAGAGGAGTTTTGGGGGTTTAGGATGGATCTGGAGGAGGTGTTAACAAAAGATATTGGGTGATGTAAGTCAAAGGTTGATGATAAGATAGAAAGATGGGATCCCTACATTGTGGATAGGCTTGGTTGGATTAAGGAGGTCTTGGTGGGTAGTATTGCAGAGGAAGGATGTAAGGAAGTTACCTATCCCAGTCTAAAAAGCCTAGCTATAAGAGCTTTAGAGAATAAGCCTTTGGTATGTCTTGATCTAGAATAAGTTGGAAGAAATTTTGTTTGGGAAGATGAAGGTCTTCTGCAGACCATAGCTTTGGAAACCTTGCCCTGGGAATTCAGAGTGCAAAAATAGATCTAGCAATGGACTTGTTTGGGATAAACAATTCATAGTGTCTAGCGGTAGAAGATGAGGATTCGAACGGGGTTCCCCAACTGGCCAAGGAAGATCTGGGAATCCTGGATGTAATAAGTAATGAGGAAGAGGATTGGATGCTTAAGGAGGCTGTTTAAAATCAGATAGAATTAGATTCCCCTAAGGTGGCTAGTAAATTGGGTATTACTTAGAAGATATTCTCAAAGTCTTCTCCAAACTGTGGGGAGAAGAAGAAAATGGGGAGAAATAGTAACCAAGAGAAGTGTAGCATTGATGGGGATGTAGAAGGTCAGGTCAAGACAACAAGGATGCTAAGATCAGGGAAGAGAAACCCCCTTCCTAAGGGGCAGTGAAGCTCATTATGTGGAATGTTAGGGGCTTAAACACACCTAACAAGAAATGGTTGGTCAAGCACCAAGTAGAAAAGGAAGAAGTAGACATTATTATGTTTCAGGAGATAAAACTAACTAAACAGAACAGTGACCTTTTTATCAAGAAACAAAAAAATGGAAAAGGATATGCATAGAAGTAGTACAAACCTCTATGGGTCTTGGAATGATCTAGAAACTGCAATCAGTATTGATGGATAAGGTGGCTAAGGGTAGTCACTGGGTAAGTTGATGAGTTAGGAGTCTTTCTTCTAATCTGTATTTCACTTTGACAAATGTGTATGGTCCAGTAGCAAGCATAAAGAAGAGGGAAGTTTGGGTATAAATGTTGGTTGTCTTATCCTCCAGGGAAGATGAAATCCACATCTTGGGTGGAGATTTCAATGCTATCCTGCATAGTGAAGACAAAAGTGGAGAATTTGTCTAGAAGATACAATCCCAAGAGGAATTTGAGGAGTGGGTGGATCAAAATTAGCTGATGGAAATCAAAACAAATAATGGTGTATTCACATGGACCAATAGAAGGGCGGGTTTTAGTAGCATTCTGGAAAAGTTAGATAGATTCTTTTGGAAAGGGGACTTAGAACTTTTCCCCTTTGGGCTTGACAGTGATATTCAACCATGGGCTGGCTTTGACCACTTCCTAGTCAAGGTCTGGTGGTAGGAAGGACAAACTGAGGGTCCCAAGATGTTTAAAGTGGTCTCCAAATTAAAATGTTTGAAGCAACAACTTAAATCTCTAGAACAAAAGTCACTTCAAGAATATCTTCGAAAGTAAGAAGAAGTTAGAAGAAGTTGTGGACTCTTAATGAGGAAGTAATTGATGTTGGTATGGATCACGACGGATTTTGGAAGGAAAAAGAATTGATGAAAGATTATGAAGAAATTTTGGCCAAGGAAGAGACTTTCTGGCGTCAAAAAATCTAGAGAGATATGGGTTAAAGATAGAGACAAAAACTCCAAATTTTTCCATATCAGCACCAAACATCGCAAGAACATTAATAAGATCTCCAATTTGTCCTTACCAAATGGTGTAGTGTTGGATAATCCTGAAGAAATAAGGGAGGTAGCAGTGACTTATTTTAATGACCTTTTTAATAACTGGGACGGGTTGAATCTATTAGAAATCAAAGCAACACTACTTCAATGGAAATCTGATTTTAGGTAAATTTTAGAAATCTTTAATTATGTGCTATTAACAATGGAGATTGTAACAAAACATAAAGCCACAATATAGAAATATACCAAAAGCAGAATGAAGCACATAACACAAGTGTTTAATGTGGAGAAAACCCTTTCGAGTAAAAAACTCCACCAAGAAAAGAGGTCAAGTTGTATTATCTTCACAAAAGGAGATTACAAATACATTCACTTCCTCTGTCCTCCAACCTTCACTCTAGTAGAACTTGGGTACATGTACACTGTTATATGCATCTCATCTACTATGCTATGGTATATATAGAATTTACACAACCTCAAGACATTAAATGACTTCTTACAAGCCCATAACACATGTCAAGAGTCAACAATACAACCTTGGGCGTCCATGGCTAAGAATAGGCTCTTATGGGGTAATAAATGCTGTCATACATGCATCCCACACTTGGAAAAATGTGCCCATGCAAGCTTGAATGCCTTGGGGCCAAAAATAGCCACCTATAGCATCTTATGACACATCATATGCTATTATTAGCGTCATAGATTCTTATGACAACTTACAGTTGTCATAGAATCTTTTACACCTTCTTACAGCATCTATGACGTGCGTCATAACACTAAAAATAGATTATTCCTCCACACGTACACCCCATTTTGACCAATTACCATTTACCATAGTAAATTACATCCTGTAACTACCGCCGATAACTCTGGGACTTACCATGTAGTAACTCTGTAATTACCGTGGATAGTAAATAATTTTTACCACTGTCAGTGAAACTTGTACATCCCTTATGGGTAATTACAAATAATAAATGGAATAATACAATAATGGGATTTACAAGGTTAATGGCACCTTATCCCAACATTCTCCCACTTGACATTATACATTGTAAATCAACCCATAAGAAATCAAATGAAAAATAATCAGGCACTAGAAACAAGGCCCATGGCCACTTTGCACCATACGGACTTCTCTATGCTCACAGGCTTGGTCAATGAATCTGGAACATTCTCTTGAGTGTCTATCTTCTTTAGCTCAATCTCTCCATTTGCAACCAACTCTTGAACAAAGTGATACTAAACATCAACATGCTTAGTCCGAGCATGATACATGGGATTCTTGGCCAAACAGATAGCACTCTGGCTATCACAACCAATCTGAATGATCTTGCAATTGAAAAACTAATACCTATACATAGTCTCCTCAACCAAACTGCCTCCTTAGAGACATGAGTAGTAGCCATATACTCTGCTTCTGTGGTAGAAAAAGTAACTGTGGACTGCCTCTTACTCATCCAACTCACTGCAGCTCCAAACAAAGTAAATACATAGCCACTAGTGGACCTTCGACTATCCAAGTCACCTGCCCAATTTGCATCAACAAAACCCTGTATGTCTAAAGATTTATCAGCACTATCAGTACCAAAATAAACCAAACAATGATCAGGAGTACCTGCAAGATATTTAAACACCCTCTTCACATAGTTCCAATGTTGTCTACCAGGGTTGGACATAAATCTTCTCAAAACTCCCACTGCTTGGGCAATATCTGGTCTAGTACAAACCATTGCATACATCAAACTCCCTACAGTACTAGGATATGGAACATTAGACATATCCTCAAGATCAACCTCAATCTTTGGACACATATCTAATGAAAGCTTAGTACCAATGGGTAAAGGAACTCTAACTGGGTTACAGTCCTACAAACTAAACCTCTGCAAAATAGTATTCACATACTTTGTGACAACCAAAGATTTCTGTTAACTCTGTCCCTCCTAATCTCCATTGCCAAAATATACCTTGCAGCACCAAGATCCTTCATCTCAAATGCACCTAAAAGTTGGGCTTTAAGTTCACTGACCATACCCTTAGTATTGTTGAAAAACATGTCATCAACATACAAAGCAATAACCAGTATAGAATCATCAACACAATGAATGTAAACACAATGATCCTCCTTGCTTCTAACAAAACCTAATTTCAAAACAAATGAATCAAACTTTTGATACCACATTCTGGGGAACTATTTCAAACCATAGAGCGACCTCTTTAACTTGCAAACCCAATGTTCTTTTCCTTTTACCTCAAAACCTGTAGGCTGTTGCATATAAATTTCTTCTTCAAGATCTCCATGCAAGAACGCAGTCTTAACATCCATTTGCTCAATCTCCCAATCATAAGCTACAGGAATGGATAAGAGAAATGTAATAGAAGTCAATTTAGCAATGGGAGAGAATATCTCACCAAAATCAACTCCCTCTCTCTGGGAGTAGCCCTTGGCTACTAGTCTAGCCTTGTACTTCTCCAATGACCCGTCTGCTCCAAACTTCTTTTTGAAGACCCACTTACAACCTATGGCCTTTCTTCCTTTGGGCAAATGAACAAGATCCCAGGTGTTACAAGAGTCTAAATCCATCATCTCCTCCTGCATGGCTAACTGCCAAGACTCACTATCATCTGCAGAAATAGCTTCCCTATAGGATCTAGGTTCATCATTAGTACTCAATAAAGCATATACACAACAAAAATCTAGTGGGCTATACCTATCAACTAGATTTCATTGTCTCGTGGATCTCCTCAAGGGTGGAGTAAGAGACTCTACTCGTTCTTCTGCATGGTCATCTACAACAACTTCTTTTGTAACAACAGACTCATCTTCATGAGAACTACTTGAATCTTCTTCTTCTTCTTTACCCCCCAATCCATCATTATGTTCTTCCTGAGGTGCATCTTGCTGCTCTAAATTAAAGTGTAGCTTGTTTACCTTTTCATCTTTTTCTTTTGGCTGCTCAGGTTCAGAAATAACTCTAAGTTCCTTGAAAATAACATCTCTAGAAAAGATAATCTTGAGGGTTAGTGGATTCTAAAGCTTATAACCTTTCACATTATCACCATATCCAATGAATGTACACTTTTCAGCTTTTGGATCCAACTTGGTCACTTTGCATTAGGCACATGAACAAAAGCCTCACAACCAAAAACCCTTAAATGTGAAATAGAAGGTTTCTTACATGTCCACACTTCATAAGGTGTCAAATCAAGAGCCTTACAAGGAGATCTATTTATCAAGTAGCAAGCAGTACACACAACCTCTACCCAAAAGCATTTATCCAACTATGCATCACTAAGCATACTTCTAGCCCTTTCCATAATTGTTCAGTTCATCCTTTCTACAACACCATTCTGCTGTGGTGTATACAGAGTTGTCTTTTGTCTAATTATACCTACATGCTTGCAAAACTCATCAAATTCCTTAGAGAAATATTCCCCTCTATTGTTAGATCTTAATATTTTTATCTTTAAACCTGATTGGTTCTCTACTGAGACTTTGAATTCCTTAAACTTAGTGAAAACTTCAGATTTATGCTTCATAAAATAAATCCATGTAAATCTAGATACATCATCAATGAAGGTAACAAAATAACAAGATTTTCTTACAGATTCATTATCCACAGGTCCAAACACATCCGTATGAATAATTTCTAACTTCTCTTTTGCTGTATTGCTTCCTAAAGGAAATGATTTTCTATTTTGTTTACCAAACACACAATGCTCACAGAAATCAAAGTGCTCATCAGAATAAGAGAAACCATCCAACAATTCTTTATTCTTAATAGTTTTTTAGTACATTATTACTTGTGTGGCCCAATCTACGGTGCCACAACATACATCTATTTTTAGTAGTAGCCTCAGATACATAGGAGGCATTACAAACTGTAGTGGCTTCAAGATTAAACAAGTTCTCAAATCTCTTCCCTTTCACTACCACCAAGTTCCCTCTCACCAATCTTTCCTTTCCTGACAATCGGATATGTAGAGTTGTCACCAAGGTAGATATTACCTCCATCATATTCTTCATATGTGGAGAACCATTCCTTATGCGGGGTCATATGAAACAAGTATCCTGAGTTAACCAATCAGTGATCATTAGAAACAAGATTACATGCAAAAAGCAAAACTTCTTCACTTGCATTTGAGGACTTATTTGAAGTACTCTCCCGCTGTTTCTTGGGGTTTTTGCACTCCTTCACATGTCCCCTTTTACTGCAGTTCCAACACTTAACTCTGTTCTTTTTACCAGGAGTCTTAGACCGGCCCTTGGACTTGTCCTTAGCCCCTTTTTGATCTCCTTTAGGTCCCCTTTCCTTAGACCTTCCCCTGACACTAAGAGCATCCCCTGAACTATCTGAACTCTTCTTCCTCAATTCCTGTGACAATAGCACTAAAACAAGAGTATCCAACTTTGGATCCGCAAGGTTAGTAGTGATAGCAAGGATAACATTCTCCCAAGACTCAGGTAAAGAACAAAGAAGTAAGATACATTTATCTTACTCACTAACTTCAACATCTACTGAATCAAGCTGACTCACTAACAAATTAAAAGAATTTAAATGCTCTACAACTGATTCACCTTCTCGCATTTTCATGGAAAACAATTTTCTTTTTAAATAAAGTTTATTTACCATACTCTTGGCTTGATAGATCTCACGTAACCATTTCCACAACTTGTATGTGGTCTCTTCCTTTGCGACATTCAACAAGACAGAGTTTGAAAGACACAATCAGATGGTTCCCCGTGCCTTCTTATCTAGTCTATCCCACTCATCTTGAGAGACATCATCGGGTTTCTTCTCTTTTTGAACAGCCAACCATTGGTTTCCTTCTTCCAACAAATCTTCCATTTTCAGCTTCCACAACTCATACCCCGTTCTATTGAACTTCTTAATGTCCAATCGAGAGGTTGATGCAATGGTGGATACAACCATAATAACAACACAAGATCTACAAAACAAACACAACCAAATCTCCCACTATAGCTACAGCTTCCACACTACCACCCAAGAGTCAAAGCTAGCCAGGCTCTGATACCAAATGTTAGAAATGAAAGCAACACTACTTCAATGGAAATCTGATTCGAGGTAAATTTCAGCAATCTTTAACTATGTGCTATTAACAATGGAGATTGTAACAAAACATAAAACCACAATACAGAAATATACCAGAAGTAGAATGAAGCACGTAACACAAGTGTTTAACGTGGAGAAAACCCTTTTGGGTAAAAAACTCCACCAAGAAATGAGGTCAAGTTGTATTATCTTCACAAAAGGAGATTACAAATACATTCACTTCCTCTGTCCTCCAACCTTCACTCTGGCAGAACCTGGGTACCTGTAGACTATTATATGCATCTCATCTACTATGCTATGGTATATATAGAATTTACACAACCTCAAGACATTAAATGACTTCTTACAAGCCCATAACACTTGTCGAGAATCAACAATACAACCTTGGGCGTCCATGGCCAAGAATAGGCTCTTACGGGGTCATAAATGTTGTCATACATGTATCCTACACTTGGAAAAATGTGCCCATGCAAGCTTGAATGCCTTGGGGCCAAAAATAGCCACTTACAACATCTTATGACGTGTCATATGCTATTTTCAGTGTCATAGATTCTTATGAAAACTTACAGTTGTCATAGAATCTCATACACCTTCTTACAGCATCTATGACATGCGTCATAATACTAAAAATAGATTATTCCTCCACATGTGCACCCCACTTTGACCAATTACCATTTACCATAGTAAATGACATCCCATAACTACCGCTGGTAACTCCGGGACTTACCATGCAGTAACTCCGTAATTATCGTGGACAGTAAATAAGTTTTACCGCTACCGGTGAAACTTGTACATCCCTTATGGGTAATTTCAAATAATAAATGGAATAATACAATAATGGGATTTAAAAGGTTAATGACACCTTATCCCAATAGAATCTATAGGGTCAACAATAGATTTTGGATATTATCCCCAAACATATAACGGAGGATCAGAATAGGCTGCTAATGGAAAAAAATTTAGAGACTGAAATCAAAGTAGCTTTGGATTAGCTTCATCTGGATAAAGTTTCGAGTTCGTATGGCTTCCCAATGAAATTTTTCCAAAAATGTTGGTCATTTGTAGGAAAGGAGATATCAAAGGCCATAGAAGATTCAAGAGCCTCTGGGAAAGTTTTAAGGGAGATAAGTAACACATTCATTGCTTTGATCCCAAGGAAAGAGCAAGTGGCTTCATTGGACGATTACAGGCCAATATCTCTTTGCAACACTCTTTACAAAATCATGGCCAAAGTAGCGGCAAACTGACTAAAAAAGATTCTCCTAGATATTATCTCTAAAGAGCAAACCAGTTTTGTTCCTGGTATATCTATTCTGGACAGAGTTATCATAGCCCAAGAAGCCATTCACTCTCTCCAAAAGGCAAGAAGGTTAGGGATGATTATTAAATTGGATATTAAAAAGGCTTACAATAAGGTTGACTGGAGATTTCTCATGAAAGTCTTGGAGGTGTTTGGATTTTGTCAAAATTGGTTGGATTGGATTTTTAATTGTGTGGCTAGCCCAAGATTCTCAGTGTTGATTAATGGCTCCCCAGAAGGCTTGTTTGAAGCATCGAGGGGGCTCAAGTAAAGGGACCCTCTATCTCCCTTCCTCTTCATCATCATGGTGGAAGCCCTAGGTATGTCATTTAGTCATGCAATGGATAATAATAAATTGGAAGGGCTGAGTATAACCAATAATCTGGCCCCCATCTTGCATCAACAATTTGTTGATGACATTCTGGTTTTTGGGGTTACCAAAAGGTAGGAGGCAAGATGGATCAAATATATCCTCCACATCTACTCCAAAGCTTTGAGTCAAATGGTTGGTGAGAATAAGTCAGAAGTACTATTCTTCTCTACTTCAGCTAGGAAGGAAGAAGAGATTATTAGAGTCTTTTGTTTTAAGAGGGGTGAATTACCTTGCAACTATTTGGGTTTGTCGCTTTCCAAAGGATCAAGATATAAGAAGCTTTGGGATCCTTTGGGAGACAAGTTAGAAAAAATATCTACATCTTGGAAGGGGCAGTGGTTATCTTGGGTGGAGAGGATAGTTATGATAAAGGCTATGTTATCAGCCATTCCTATCTATCTAATGTCCTTCCTTGCACTCCCTTCAGGGGCTAATCATAACTTAAACAAGTTATAAAGGAAATTATTTTGGCAAGGCAGTGAAGAGAAAGAGAAGGTGGCTCTCAGTGCATGGGACAAGATTTGTAGATCCAAGAAGGAAGGTGGTGTGGGCATTAGGAAACCAATTCTTCAAAATAGAGCTTTGGGTGCCAAATTGGTATGGAGAATATTTTAGGAACCCAATGTGAAGTGGGCTAAGTTATTGCAGCACAAGTATTTAGATGACGATGATCCTAGTAGCATTCTCATGATGAAAAACTACCCAACGAGTTCTAGGGTCTGGAATTTCATGCAGGGCAACAGATCGTTGACCTCGAATTTCCTTACTTGGGATGTCCATGATGGAAGGAAGGCATTGTTTTGGGAAGATTCATGGGTAGCTACGAGTGTCTGGACAAAGTGTTGGATATTGGTGACTCTAAGGAGGCCTTGAAGCAAACATGGGGTTGTTTTTCTGAAGATTATATCAGGGAGGACTGGCAGGTTGGGGGTTGTGTTTGGAAGGATGTTGCCTCTTTGGGCCTTCCTAGAGAAAATATGGAACAACTTCAGGTGATCTTTTTGAGTAGGCCTATTGTCTTCAGGGAGGAGAAAGATAAGATTGTGTGGAATGGGTCAAAGACCGGTCAATACTCAGTGAAGGAGGGATACATGATTCTGGAAAGTGAGGAAGGTCTGGAGCCAATGGAGGTCTAGAGCCAATGGTGTTTCCTGTCAACCTTTGTTGGGATAAACTATGTCTCCTAAAGGCTGGTACCTTCACCTAGGTGGTGCTATAGAAGAAAATTCTCACAGTGGAAAGGTTTAGGAAGATAGGTTTGAATGGACCCTCAATATGTGTCTTGTGCAAGGAGTGTGAAGAATCATTGGGCCTTTTGCTGCTTGGATGTCCATTCTCACAAGAATGCTGGAGATGGGTATGCGTGAAGCTTGGTTGGGTTGGCACCCTTCCAAATGACATAGTAAGTCTCTTTACCTCATGGCCATAGGTTCGTAGAAAATCTCTTTTTTCTAGCTTGTGGACCATCAGCCCTTCATTGGTTATATGGGAGCTGTGGAAGGAAAGAAATAGAAGGCTCTTTCAAGATAAGGAGATGGGTTTACAGTCCTTTCTTAACAAAGTGGAGGCAATGGTGGTTGAGGTTGCAAATAGCAGACAAAAGGACCAAGCCTCAAATGGGTTGGTGTTCATAGATTGGGATGCAAGGATCAGTTATTCTTTGGACTGAATGTTCCTCAAATTGTTGGTCTTGGGGGAATTGAAACAGAGAAATTAAGGGAGTAGGTTGTTTAGAAGGCTCCCCAAATGGGATGGTTTAAGCTTAACTTTGATGGTGCTTCAAAGGGGAATCGAGGCCTCTTGGGAGCTGGTTGCATAATTCGGGACTGGGAAGGTAGAATCCTATGCAAAATAGCCAAACCTCTTCGGAGAGGTACTAGTAATGCTACAGAGTTTCAGGCATTGCTTTTGGGCTTGGGAAAGTGCAAAGAATTGAACCTAGATCAGATAGAAGTGGAAGGAGACTCTATGATTGTGATAAATGCTCTAAGGAAAGGGAGTACTCTGAATTGGAATCTCCAAGGTTTTATGGAGGTAGTAATTGAGTTAAAATGACATTTCCATTCCTTTACAGTGGGTCACATATACAGAGAAGCAAATAGTGAGGCCAATAGCCTTGCAAATGAGGCAACGAAAGGTATAACCAAAGTGGTGTCTTGGCATCATAATGGTTAGTTTCATCGGCTCGGAGCCAAGGTATGTCTAGTGAGTAATTAAGCTTGAAATTCCTCCCTCATGCATTAAGCAATCCTCTTTTGGCTTAACTGTTGTCCTGCGAGGAGTCAAGCGGTTGCCTTGGGCAGGGTTGGGTTTTTTGGGATAATTGATGCTTTGTAGCGATGCCTTGCATGGTGATCCTTAGATTACGAACTTCTAATGTTTTGGTGCTACGAGGGAATCGGGAAGCAAGGTTGTTTCTCTGTGGCATGTTGTGCCTGGTTGGTCGGCCTCCATAGAAATCTTGATGTATTTTTTCTTTCAAATAAAATAAACTCTCTTACGAATATATATATATATATATATATATATATATATATATATATATATATATATATATATATAATGTTCTATTTAATTTAATATACATATACATTTGTATTTAAATATAATATATTTATAGATAATATATATTATATAATATATTTTTATTTTCCTTTTAATATTTTATATTTGTTTTTAAATATGATATATTTATTAAATATAGGTTGAAATATTTAATTATATATAGATAGAAATAATTAATGCTTTTTTAAATATTTAATTATTTGATATATAGGTTGTGATATTTTTTTATATAATATATATTAAATATAGATTGAAATATTAAGATTTCTGGTTTACATTTTGTTAACCAATTTTATATATATATATTAATGTATTATAATATATAATATATATTAAATATAGGTTAAAATGATTTATGAATATTTAATTATATCAGCTCCTAACTTTTTCTTGTTCTAGTAGTTTGCTAATTGTTTTTAACTTATCTTTCTATCCTTCATTTTTGTTTCCCCTCGAACCCCCTTGATATATAGGTTGTGATATTTATATTTATAGATAATATATATATTAAATATAGATTGAAATATTTAACTTACCTTCCTATCCTTCCTTTTTTTTATTCCTCTTGATATATAGGTTGTGATATATTTAATTTCTGGTTTACATTTGTTAATCAATTATATATATATATTCTATTCAATCTAATATATTTATGTATTGGTATTTTAATTCATTATAATAGATAATGTATAATTAAATATAGGTTAAAATCTATGTATGAATATTTAATTTTATCAGCTCCTAACCATTTCTTGTTCTAGTAGAGGCTTAGGCCTTTCCTATTGTATTTAAAGGTCAATTCTGCAATCCAATTCCTTATACTCCTCTTTCTGATGAGCGTGATCCAAAACATGAAAAAAGATACACAGTAATAGATATCAATATTTTCAGACACATCATTTATAGCTTCTAAAAATACTTGTTCAGATTGTGTAGGGAATTTGCAAGCTTTCTTTCACTGTGTAGTAGTTAAGAGTCCTTCATGGCTTCACTTGGGCTTCCTGCAAGAAGACTTCTCTTTGCATGCCTTATGATGGCACTCATTTTTCAGGTAATAATTAGTTGTATATTAGAGAGGAGAAGTTTGTGAATTGTTATAATCTCGGAGAGGCCAATTATTTTTTAATTTTTATATTGTAGAACAAGAGTGTACAGCTATGTTATTACTGCACACTAGGCCAAGTCCCCTCAAATTTAAGACTTCTTATTAATGGTGAAGGGAATTAGATTCTGCCCATTTGGGTTGTTTTTCAGTTGTCTTATTAAATGTTTTTTTTTTTAAATAATTCAAATGCTTTCCAAAGGCCTGAATATAAATCAGTTGGAATAATCCTTTTAAAGTTCAATTGGGTCCATTGATTTCTAGTAATCACTTATAGAAAAGTAGTTTAGTTCTTAAGGTTTTGCCCCCAATTAATCAGGCTAAATTTGGGAATATATCAGTGATTTTTGTAGGCATTGTTAGCTATATCTGATATATGTGTTTATGTAAACTACAGATGTGTGCAGAGGCTGCTCAGACTGCAGAGTCCAAATCATTTGGAGTAAGTGTATGTTTGGTGATTGTAATTCTGTATACAAGGTCTACTTTATGATGACAAAGACTGATTAATTTTTCTAACATAATTTCAGCTGCAAACAAATGGGATTTACGGCGGGCCTATTCAGACAATTGGTATGTCCTCTTGAACAGAAGATTTCTGCTTAAGTTTTCTAAAGGAAAACATGTTTATATAAAACTTTAAAATGCGGTGGTTACACATAAATGGGATTATGTAAAGAGAAAATAGAGGATTACTTTATGATATATGTAATTGATGTTCACAAGGCTCATCCACTTTCATATGCATATAATACAATGTTTTGTCTGTTTTTTTTGCTTTTCTTAAATTAAATTTTATAATGATTTAATATAATATTTTTTCTTTTAGTTTTTAACTGATCATGTTTTGAATTAACATGTAGTTTTAAATTAACTTGTGGTTGTAGATTGTAAAGTTGCTTGTACTGAAAGATGTAAAGCAGCATCAAGGACTCGCCGATGTATGAGAGCTTGTGGAACATGTTGTGCAAGATGTAATTGTGTTCCTCCAGGGACATCTGGGAACACGGAGATATGCCCTTGCTATGCTAATATGAGAACCCATGACAACAAGCTAAAATGCCCTTAAAATATAACCAAACATATTGTTAGAGAATTTTTAAATGTTGACACAATTATTGTGGTTATTTATTGCAAACAAATAAGTACTTCTATGGATACATGGAGATGGGTACAAACACTTGTGAGAAGTGAAATGGTGGAATTGTAATAGCTTTCTATTAATAAAGGCAATGCTTTGTGTTCTATAATATAAGTTCTATATTAACAAACGTAATGTTTAGTGTTTTATAATTTGTTTTTTATAATGAAATTTCTTCAAAATATTGAAGACTTTATAATCAACACTTAGGATTACTACCAATGTATTAATGGCAGTATAAAATAAATATTATAGTAAACATCACATCTTTAGATTAAAATGATCTTATTATGAATAATGTAAATAGAAGAAATATAATTTCGATCCAGTCTCTCCCGTCCCGGTGGTACGGGAGGGTGTGTCGCACTATATATATATAAGAGATTTCTATAGAAGATATTTATGTTTTTAATAATAGTTGATATAATTGTTATATGTGTTAGTACATAAACATAATTGATATATGTAAATATGTACATTAATATAATTGATACATGTCACTAGCATACAAATTTATAAAAGAAATGAAATGTTGTAAACTTATCAATCGTGTAATTTGGAATGTGCAAATGGGAGAAAACACCATGCATAATTAAGAAAATTAAGGATTTACCATGAAACTTCTATATGGTAGAAAGTTTCAATAAAATGTAAAGTACAAGTCACTTAAAATCCACAACTTTAATTTTGTTTAGAGGCATTATACAGTGGTATTAAGTGGATGCCTCTGACCGTGTACATAAAAACTAAACATAGCCGACATATATTTAGAAAAAAATATAAAATAAGTGTGTTTTAAAATAAAATATATATAGCCGACATATTATAAAACCGACATAAATAAAATAATGTAAATAAATACAAGTCAAACTAAAACATAAATAAATCAAAATAAAATAAAACAAGTGCCACCTAGTAGTGTTGTTATTATAGTATTTGTTTAGTTGAAAAAATTATAAAATAAGTGTGTTTTAAAATAAAATATATATAGCGGACATATTATAAAACCGACATAAATAAAATAATGTAAATAAATACAAGTCAAACTAAAATATAAATAAATCAAAATAAAATAAAACAAGTGCCACTAGTGGCCCTGCCTTGTAGTGTTGTTATTATAGTATTTGTTTAGTTGTAATTTTTTTTGTTGATTACTTATTAGATGTATATAGTATTTGTTTAGTTGTAATTTTTTTGTTGATTAGGTATTGGTTGTATAGACAAATTGCATTCCAATAATTGAAAAATTATTTTTTGAAGAGTGTTGAAATATCTTGGGTAAATAAAATTGAAATCTCAAGAGTAATCTAATTTGGTAAAAATAAAATAGGACTAAAATATTTCCTTAACTATAAAACTAAACTTTACAAAGCCTATTAAATAACACAAATATTTCCTTAAAATGTAATAAAACTAATACTTTTATAATTTAAAATGCATTAAAATATTGTAAGTTCCAAGAATAAAATAAAAAATGTAATAACATGGCGAAATATGTTTCCTAATACTTAGATTTTTAACTTTTGACTAAATAAAATTGAAATCTTAGATTTTTAACTCGAGTAAATAAAATTGAAATCCCAAAAATAATCTAATTTCATAAAATAAAATGTGTAGAACCCTAACCTTAGTTGGGTGTGGAGAGATTTGAAATGTCTGCCTAAGATATTAAAATGTAATAATATTGAATACTATTACAATTTAAAATGCATTAAAATATTGTAAGACAATATAATAACAATAACATGTTCATATTTATCACTACAGTATTTCATTTTAGTCAATTTTTTGTTGAAGTAATAATAGTAAGTATTTTTAGAGAACATGATTTTAATTATTTTAATTAATCTAATATTGTGGTTTAGTAATAATTTTTTCTAAAATAAAGAATTGTTTATCATTTCAAATTTGTAACTGTTATATTTCTAAAAATAAATTTATAAGGAAAAATTTATGTGAACTCTCTTGGGTAAATAAAATTGATATCTCAAAAATAATTTAATTTGGTAAAAATAAAATAGCACTAAAATATTTACTTATCTATAAAATTAAACTTTACAAAGCCTATTAAATAACACAAATATTTCTTTAACTATAAAACTAAACTTTACAAAGCCTGCATATTTGTATTATGTGGAGAGCCCTGGCCCTAATTGAGTGTATAGAGATTTGAAATGTCTGCAAAAATATTTCTTTAACTATAAAACTAAACTTTACAAAGCCTGCATATGAGAGGGAAGAATCAGTTTTTATGAATTTAATTTTTTGCTAAAATTACTTTTTGTCAAAGGGATGAAGTTATAATATTAATAATACTATTAAAAATATAGGGTTCTACAATTTTATTTTATGAAATTAGATTATTTTTGGGATTTCAATTTTAGTTAAAAATCTACAGTATCATGAAAAATATTTCGCCATGTTATACATTTTTTATTTTATTCTTCAAACATACAATATTTTAATGCATTTTAAATTATCATAATATTAATATTATTACATTTTATTTTATTCTTCAAACATACAATATTTTAATACATTTTAAATTATTATAGTATTAATATTATTACATTTTAATATCTTAAGCAGACATTTCAAATCTATATACACTCAACTAGGGTCAGGGCTCTCCACATAAATACAATTATGAAAACTTTGTAAAGTTTAGTTTTATAGTTAAGGAAATATTTTAGTGCTATTTTATTTTTACCAAATTAAATTATTTTTGAGATTTCAATTTTATTTACGCAAGACATTTCAAAACGAGTTCACATAAATTTTTTCTTAAACAAATTTGAAATGATAAACAATTCTTTATCTTTAAAAAAATTATTACTAAACCACAATATTAGATTAATTAAAATAATTAATATCATGTTCTCTAAAAGTTACTATTATTACTTAAACAAAAAATTAAGTGACTAAGATAAAATACTATTATATTGTGTAATTATTCTTCAAACTTACAATATTTTAATGCATTTAAATTGTAATAGTATTCAATATTATTACATTTTAATATTATAGGCAAACATTTAAAATCTCTCCACACCCAACTAGGGTTAGGGTTCTACACATTTTATTTTATGAAATTAAATTATTTTTGGATTTCAATTTTATTTACTCAAGAGTTAAAAATCTAGGATTTCAATTTTATTTAGTCAAAAGTTAAAAATCTAAATATCACGAAAAATATTTTGCCATGTTATTAATTTTTTATTTTATTCTTCAAACTTACAATATTTTAATGTATATTAAATTATAAAAGTATTAATATTATTATATTTTAATATAAAGAGACATTTCAAATCTGTATATACTCAACTAGGGCCAGGGCTCTCCACATAAATACAAATATGTAGGCTTTGTAAAGTTTAGTTTTATAGTTAAGGAAATATTTTAGTGTAGATTATTTTTGAGATTTCAATTTTATTTTAATTAGTTATCTTTGTGGAATAAGGGGATTATTTTAAAAAAATGGTTATTAATAGAGAGCTAAGCTGTTGTGAGTTATCAAATTCTTCAAGGGTTAGCTTATATGCACAAGAATGGCTATTTTCACTAGGATTTAAAACCAGGTATGGAGTTGGTATTTGTGCTTGCTCCTATTTTTCTATTTAGCAATATAGGCAGTTTTTCTTTATTTGCTCAAAGTAAATATTTAAAAATAGCTAAATGAATTCTATTTTTTTATCAGAGAACTTATTGGTAACAAATGACATTATAAAAATTACTGATTTTGGGCTAGCATGGGAAGTTCTTTCCCATCCACCTTACACAAATTGTGTTTCAACCAGATGGTAAATCTATTTTATATTTTTATTTTTAATTGAACACAAATTCAATTAATTATCAATTGCATCTTGTCTAAAGTAATGATCTCACATACAATTCACAACATTTTCTGTGATAGGTATCGAGCTCCAGAAGTCTTACTATAATCTCTAGCATACACTACTGCAATTGGCAAGTATTTTTAGTTCTTAATTTCTTGAAAATCTTTGGCCTTGGAATTTATTTTTGTGTTGTGAAATTCAGAATGCTAAATAGAAGGTTCCATGCATACATATTCAGTTTGCAATATTTTCTAAGAAAGCCTTTTTCCTATCTTTCTAATGAAAATGTAGTTTAAATAATGTAGGAGCATCCTTGGTCTAAGAGCAATCTTGCATCAACCAAAAACATTTGCATTTCATTTTGTTTGCAGTTCAGTTTGTTTCTTTTTAGTTTAGTTCAAGCAGTTCAGTTAGAAGCAGATTCTGTATTTTGGTCCAATAGCATTTTTAGACTTTGTGGAACTGGACTTAGCATCTACATTCATTCATCTACATTATATCTAGAATTCAGAAATCCGCACTTCAATACCAAAAAGATATCGCTATCAGAAATTTGACTGTTTCTCAGAGCAGAGCAACCAGATAATCATAGACAACCAGTTGAAGGAGAAACTTGTGGAAGCATTTCCTGATCTTCGAAGCCTAATGACACATTATTCAATGATCTTTGGTTCGTGGCCAACCTTCCTAGGAGATCTGCATATCATTCCATTCATTTTTTGGAAGTGTTCTATGCATTTAGGTCTGATCTATCTATGTACACATGTTACATCTCTTCTTTGGAATTTGTAATATTCCTTGGCTGACGTAGAGGAATCTATTGATCCAGACTTGATATATATTGATGTAATAGATCCTTAGGAAAGCAGTCAACATAGTTATCATGATTTAGAAGATTGATAGTTCAGATTTTGTACGAAGGAGCTTCAAAGTTTTATCTTGCGCATATACATAATCAGGCCTGTGAGCCCTAATTATAAGCCCGCATGTTGCCGACCGATCTCTATTTGAATTCTATTATATATTGAATGACTGAATCTACATTTTTTCTATTTCTTTGAGTTGTTTCTATTGTGTTTACTCTTGCTGCATGGTTCAGATAGTTCATTCTGTGAACCCTCCTACCATGATTGCACCAAGTGGTATCAAAGCGAAAGTTTGAATCTTTGGGAGTGAATTGAGTGAATTTGGTGAGGGAATTCCATAAGATCTTGCTATGGACAGATCTCCAAACTAAGGTAGGTTACCTGTGTTGCAACCGATTGCTGATTGTGAGGCAATTGTCACCTTGTAGCCCGATTGCCGAACCTGAGGCAATTTACACTTGATCCTAGGAAGAATGCCGCCGAGGAGAGTTGCTGCTATTGGAACAATGGCTAGTAGCATAGATGAGATGATGGAGATAATAAAAAAATATGAATTTATTTAGATGTTGTTGAAGAAGATAGGCGAAGAGGATTGACACCGAGACCTAATGTTGAAAGCAATGATGAAGAAGAATTTCAATCTATCGAACAAACTGGTGAAACCCTAGAAGGTGATGAAGAAGAAGAATCAGATCAAGTAAAGATGTTACGACCTATTTCAAAGATTGGAAAAAGACCTAGAGTTGATGTGTCAAATTATACTGGTAATTTAAACCTTGAAGAATTGATTGATTGGATAAATGATATGGAAGAATACTTTGAATATGAAGAAATTAAAGATCTGGAGAAGGTGAAATTTGCAAAGAAAAAGTTGAAAGGACATGCTGCTATATGGTGGAAAGAAGTTTAGTTGGAAAGAAATTGAAGAGGAAAAAAAAGTTTACAAAATGGGATAGGATGGTGAAAAAGTTGAAGAATTAGTTTATACTTGATGATTATGAGTCGGAACTGTTGAAAAGATTGAAAAACCTAAGACAAAAGGAGAAATTTGTGAAGGAGTACATTGAAGAATTTCATAAAATGATCATAAGGACAGGACATAGTGAAGCAAGCAAGAAAAAAGTGGCTAGATACATCAATAGACTGAGATTGAACATTCAAGAGGAACTAAGCTTGGTGAGGATGACATCATTGGAAGAAGCATATCAATTTGCCCTGAAAGTTGAAGAGAAGCTAAACAAAAGACATGATCAGAGATAGAGAGGTGGAGGAGGTATATTTTATAGTAGTAGGACATTCTCTGGAAGAGATAGATCACATTTGGAGTAGAACAAGTTTGACAACCCATTTAAGAAGGAGGATAGAGATAACAATGCTTACCAGAGAGATGACATAAATTTTTACCGAAAAGGAAACCCTAGTGCATACCAGAATGAAGGATACAGAAGAGAAGGAAGAGGATTGGAAAAGAGAACATTCAGAGGTACTTGTTTCAAGTGTGGAGGTGCAGGACATAGAGCATTTGAATGTAATCAGGGTAGTACAAGTAAGAGGACATAAAATAGTGGAAGAGCAGCCTATGTTGAAGAAGAACCTATTGAACTAGATGACCCCTATTTTGTTGGTAAACCGAAGAAAGGAGAATCACTTGTGATGAGGAGAGCACTATTTCAAATAGAGACAAATGAGGAACCACTGCAGAGGAAGACTTTGTTCAAAACTAGATGCAAATCTAAAGGTAAGTGTTGTAAAGTTGTAATTAATAGTGGTAGTTCAGATAACCTAGTTTCAGAGGAGATGGTGACTAAGTTGAAGTTGGAAAGATTGAAACACCCTAAGCCATATCAGATAGCATGGATTTAGGATGATCATAATGTGTTGCTGAGTGAACAATGGTTGGTGAAATTTCATATTGGATCTTATCATGATGAAGTCTTGTGTGATATTATGCCTATGGATGTTTGTCATATCTTGTTGGGTAGACCTTGGCAGTATGATAGAAAATCTATACATAATGGGAGAAGGGAATACATACACTATAACAACAAATGGAAAGAGAATTACTTTGATTCCTTTGGAGGATGATCCTAAAGATGTGGTGTGTTGGAATGCTAGAATCTGTTTGGTAGATGGAAGGAAATTTCTGGATGGTTTGAGACATGAGAATATGTGTTATGCCTTGATTCCTAAGAATCCTGAAACATTGAAGAAAGAGACTAAAGAGACATAATTGGAAGAGATAAGGGAGTTGCTGACAGAGTATGAAGACATCATATCAGATAATGTACCTAATGGATAGCCACCTATAAGGAGTATCAGTCATCACATGAACCTTATATTGGGAGCAAGTTTGCCTAATAAAGCAGTACATAGGATAACACCAGCAGAGAATGAAGAACTGAATAGACAGATACAAGAATTGTTGAGGAAAGGTTTGATCAAAGAAAGTTTGAGTCCTTATACAATACCTGTAGTGTTAGCACCTAAGAAAGATGGAGAATGGAGAATGTGTACTGATTCTAGAGCAATAAACAAGATCACAGTTAAGTATAGATTCCCTTTACCTAGGATGGATGATATCATGGATTGTTTGAGTGGAACAAAATATTTCACAATGATAGATTTGAAGAGTGGATACAATCAGATTAGAATTAGAGAAGGTGATGAATGGAAGACTGCTTTTAAGAAAAATGAAGAATTGTATGAGTGGTTAGTGATGCTTTTTGGATTGATAAATGCACCGAGTACTTTCATGAGATTGATGAGTGAAGTCTTGAAGAAATTCTTAGGTAAGTTTGTTATTATACATACTTGGATGATATTCTGATTTTCAATAAAACAAAAGAGGAACATTTGTGGCATATTAGACAAGTTTTGCAGAGGTTGAGGGAAGAGAAATTACTGATAAACATCAAGAAGTATAGTTTCATGAAGGAAGAATTGGTATATTTGGGATTTGTGATTTCTACAGAAGGATTGAAGATGGACCCTGAGAAAGTGAGAGCAATTGTAGAATGGCCTACACCGGAGAGCATTGGAGAAGTTAGATCATTTCATGGATTGACTAGTTTCTACCAGAAGTTCATAAAAAATTTTAGTTCAGTTTGTAACCCTATGACAGAGACAATGAGAGGTGACAGAAAAGATTTTAAGTAGACATCAGGAGCAGATAAAAGTTTTGAGTTGTTGAAGCAGAAGATGACAGAGCAACCTATTTTGGCATTACTGGATTTCAATAAGGTATTTCAAGTTGATTGTAATGCAAGTGGAAGTGCAATTGGAGTAGTACTAAGTCAAGAAGGTAGACCTGTAGCATATTTCAGTGAGAAGTTGATGTTGATAACTGAGAGGGGGGGGTGAATTAGTTATCCTAATTATTTCTTCTTTTGAACTTTCTTATTAATCAAAGTAGCATTGAATCAAACAAACAAACATTACCATGAAATGAGAAACACATGACACAGTATTTTTGACGTGGAAACCCGGTTAAGGGAGAAAACCACGGGGTGATTAACCCAAAGATTATTCTCTGTTAGAAGAATAAGGAATTACAAAATGGCACTTGCCAATTAGGGCTCACTGCCCGAGCACACTGCTCACAAAGAGGCACACTACCTACAAGGAGACACACTGTCTACAAAATAATGTTATACAATCCTTGAACTGATTGGAAGCATCTACATATGCTAGAGTTCAGTTACGGTTAGGCTCAGTATACTGATCTGCTGCACTTCATCTTTCCTCTACTTTTTATTCTACTTTCCTTTCACTTACCGGATCTTTCTTACTGCTTCTGCACTGCTCTTACACTTATTCGCATACACCACACCACAACTACACTTTTCACAACAACATCCATCCTCTATTTATATCCGCACTAGTGATTTCATTATCTTTCTAGTCGGCACCTAGAATAGTCTATCTTCTCACAAACTCTGTTCTGTCGGCTGAATCCTTGCATATCAAGTAATGCGGATCAAGCATATACTTGTAGATGTTATTAATCATGTCGGCCAAACATGATTCATGCCTTCACAATCTTTACCATCAATAGTAACACATCCGGAAAATAGTCTGATACTCTGTCAGTCAGTTCTTCCTCTGTTCTCACTGTCTCTCAGGAATCTGGTACTCAACTATTCATATCTTTTTCCTTGTCCGTCACTGGAGGCTAAATCCTTGGAATATACTACTCAAGGTAGTCCTCTTGACTTCCGCAAATCCGTACTGCACCAAGACACTTCCTCTGGGAGATCCAGACCAATCTGTCAGACCTTGCCACATACTCTGTTCTTGTTCACCGGACCACAACAATCTTCATTCTGACTTCCTGTAGAGACACACCATGACTTGCGAATGTGTGGGATGACCTTTGTTGCCATCAATGACAACAACCATGAATATATATAGTGTCTCTTGCCAACAATCTCCCCCTTTGGCATTGATGGCAATACTTAGTGAAAAATGACTAAGTGTTTACACTATGCTCCCCCTGATGCAGAGTGGAACGCAACAGAGGCAACCTAACAGGAAGGAGCTGCCAACAATACAAACAGCATGATAAAATTCTCTATCGGTTGAACAGCATCATCATATTTCCTAACAATACCAACAGCATCATCACATTTCAACAGCATCATCATATTTCAGATGATCGCAAATATCCTCCTGTCGACTACTATTTACCTCCTTCGACTGTCGCCTATCATCATCATGATAAACAACGGGCGCGAACCTCCTCCGGTTGCACTGTTCATCGGGTGCCAAACACAAGCGGCATCATCATGATATTCAATATCACCTTCGTCAGCAGGATATCCTAATATCCGGTTCTCCAAATATCCTGATGACGTTGCACTTCAACAACTTGCCTTCGATGCTCCACTGCCCGACGATACAAGCAACAGCATCATGACTCAACTTATCCGGTTGTCTTCGGAACCTCCTGATGATGCTAATACAACTTCTTGCCTACGCCGATGTCTAAACCCTTAGCGACAACAGGATAAACTCGCATAGAGGGATTTCTGAATATCCTGATGACGATGACGTCATATCCTGATGACGATGACGTCACACATCATCCTGATGAACTCTTCAACACTTAGCCAAAAAAACTCAACTTTCACACCCGCATCCGTTAGCGATATGCGGATGATGACCTTCCCCGAGAGATGATCCTGACTGCGATATATACACTGAGTATATATCCAACTCAAAACATCATGATGCACCTGCAACATGCAAATTTCAACAACTTCATGACCCGATCCTGATGGCGATGGATTCGCAGATGATGTTGCGGCTCGTTCCGACCGGAAACGCACATGCAGACTCCTGTGTATCCTTCCATTGCATGAAAACACTCACAACCGCATAATTTCACAAAGATCATGTGACGACCGGGCCGGATCACCTTCAAACCAAAATCTAAGCAAACTTATCTTCTAGACCTAGCACATGAGGATGCTAGGCTGATTTACGGCATGCTTCTAACAGATCTCCTGAACAATGCAATGCACAAACAGAAAACACAAATGCAATCTAAACTATGATACAGGACCATTCCACCGAGTTGCAGGATCAACCGGTGGAAGGGTTGAAAGTGCCCATTAACTTGCAAAATGGAAAAGGAAAACAAAACAGATGTAACTGATACAACCAGATAATGCGAAGATGAGATCTTATTCAATTGAAATTCAAATGTCCTGAATACAGCTTCACAATGTCTGAACTGCTCTCCTGAATCTCAACTCAACACCAGTACATCAATATCAAAACTATATATCTAAACCCTACAAATCGAAGGTATATATAACAAATCCTTCGAGTACTACTAACATCACTTCCCAGCGGCTGGGAGCTTCCAAGCGGCTGGGAGAGAGGACAGCTCAGATAACCTTATCCCGATCTCTAACTGCCTCTAACTGCCTACACATACTCCTATGTTGAACTATTACATAGCATCGGTCCAGTGGACCTTATTACATGATAAAGTCAAACATACTAAAAATAGATTATCCCGTCAGCATGATGATAACTATCCTACATCCTGATCATGTATGTCATCATGCGGACCTATATCCTGATCATGTGCGGGTGCTCCTGCACCATACTCCCCAAAAGAAGAAATCTCAAGTCCACTTGAGATGAGAGTATCAAGGTCGGCACCATGTTTCTGTATCTGTTCTGTAGTCATCCATACGGCTTCAGAAGTCGGCTGTCCCTTCCAAGAGACGAGGTACTCCAAGTACTTCTTGTTCCTGGTCTGTTTGACCACTCTAGTGTCCAAAATCTGCTGTATCTGTGGAGGATCATGTTGAGGAATGTCTTCAGCAACTGTATCCAGTAGAATATCCTGATCTGCATCTGGATTAGCCTGGTAGGGAGTTAAGTCACATACATTGAAGATAGGAGATAAACCAAGATCAGGTGGTAGTTGGATCTGATAAGCATTTTGTCCATGTTTTTGCAAAATCTGACATGGTCCAACTTTCTTTTGCATGAGCTTAGTATACTTCCCCTTAGGGAGCCTGTCTTTCTTCAAGTGAACCCAAACCAAATCTCCAACAGCAAATTGAACATCCTTCTTCTTCTTGTCAGCATACTCCTTATACTTTAAGGTGGTATGCTGGAGTTGGGTCTTAACCTGATCATGAACTTCTTTGATTGCTTCAGCAAAAGCTTCTCCATCTGCACTAACAGGATCTGCTGTAGGTAGTTCTCGCAACTCTAAAATACCTCTGGGATGCATTCCATATACTACCTGAAAAGGCGATTTTCCTGTGCTCCTGTTGACAGTATCATTATATGAAAACTCAGCTTGAGACAGAATATTGTCCCACTTCTCTCCATGCTGTTTTGTCAAGCATCTAAGTAGATTCCCTAAGGAACGGTTCACAACCTCAGTTTGTCCATCCGTTTGAGGATGATATGCAGAGGAAAAAGATAAATTGGTTCCCAGCTTCCTCCATAGGGTTCTCCAGAAATGACCCACAAACTTCACATCTCTGTCTGAAACTATGCTCAAAGGCAACCCATGAATTCTGACAATTTCCCTGAAGAATAAATCTGCAATATATGAGGCATCTGCAGTGGTTTTGCATGGCAAGAAATGTGCCATCTTACTGAACCTGTCCACTACAACAAAGACACTGTCAAATCCTCTCCTGGTCCTTGGTAAACCTAAAACAAAATCCATACTGATACTTTCCCATGGTCTGGAAGGAATGGGTAAGGGCTGATATAACCCTGCATTAGTTGACCTGCCTTTAGCCTTCTGACAAATTACACAGGTTTCTACAAATTTCCTGACATCTGACTGCAACTTAGGCCAGAAGTAATGCCTCCTGACCAGATCAAGAGTCTTGTCTATACCAAAATGACCAGCCATTGCTCCATAATGTTTCTCCTTGATTATATTCAACCTCATAGAACACCTTGGGATGCACAACTGTCCACCCTTAAACAACAATCCATCTTGGATCAGGAATTCAGAGAACTCAGCATGGTATTTCTCCCCAAAAGAAGTACAGACCTGATATATTTCTCCAAAATCTTCATCAGACTCATACATGGTCTTGAGTGAGTCAATGCCAACACTCTCTAACTGAATCTGATTTACTGTGAGAACTCTCCTGCTCAAAGCATCTGCAACTTTGTTCTTAACCCCTTTCTTATGCTTCAAGGTAAAAGTGAAAGCCTGTAGTGTTTCTACCCACTTCATATGTCTGTGGTTCAGCTTCTCCTGACTGTTGATGAAACTCAAAGCTTGATTATCTGTGAAGACTATGAACTCCTTTGGCATCAGGTAATGCCTCCATTTCTTTAGGGACTGAACTAGAGCATACATTTCCAGATCATATGATGAATACCTTTTCTTAGCATCATTGAGCTTTTCACTGAAAAATGCAATTGGTCTACCCTCTTGACTGAGTACTGCTCCAATGGCCATGTGACTGGCATCACACTCTACCTGAAAGATCTTATTGAAATCTGGAAGTGCAAGGACTGGCTGCTGTGCCACCTTCCTCTTCAATGCCTCAAAGGAGTCATCTGCTCCTTGAGTCCAAACAAACCTGCACTTTTGTCCTCCTTTGATGGTATCCAACATGGGTGCACAAATATGACTGAACCCTCTGATGAACTTTCTGTAGAAGGTTGCTAACCCATGGAAACTTCTGACTTCATTCATGGTCTGTGGAGTTGGCCAATTCAAAATGGCACTCACCTTCTCCTTATCCATCTGCAGCTTGCCTTGTGAGATGACAAAACCTAAATAGGTGATCTCCTGTTTCATGAACAAACACTTGTCCAAGTTTATCATCAGCTTCTCTTCATGTAACCTCTTGAGAACCAGCTCTATATGCCTGAGATGTTCTTCTCTGGTGTTACTGAAAATCAGAATGTCATCTAAATAGACTATGACAAACTTACCAATAAATTCCTTCAGAACCTCATTCATCAGCCTCATGAAAGTACTAGGGGCATTAGACAAACCAAAAGGCATAACCTTCCATTCATACAAACCTTCATTTGTTTTGAATGCTGTCTTCCACTCATCACCTGGTCTAATCCTTATCTGATGGTATCCACTCTTCAAGTCTATTTTAGTAAAATACTTGGCATTTCCCAAACAATCAAGTAAATCCTCAATTCTGGGGATTGGAAACCTATACCTGATTGTGATCTTGTTGATGGCTCTGGAATCGGTGCAAAGTCTCCAAGTGCCTTCCTTCTTAGGTGCTAATACAGCTGGTACTGCACATGGGCTCAAACTCTTTCCAATCAGACCTGAATTCATCAATTCTTCAATCTGCCTGGCTACTTCTGCATTCTATTCTGGGGTAAGCTTATAAGCTGCTTTATTTGGAAGTGTAGACCCTGGAATCAAGTCTATGCAATGACTGATATCTCTGACAGGTGGTAGGGATCTTGGCATTCCCTCTGAGATAACACCTTTGTACTTATCCAATAACTCTTGGACAGCTGGGTCTATCAACCTTGGCTTCTTCTCCTTCTTGGCTTCTTGCTGTTGTTCCTTATTCACACTCATACAGGGGATTAGGGCATATGCAACTGCACCTTCTGCTGCTACTTCTTTCATAAACTGTTTGCCTTCCATCAGCATGACCTTCACTTCTTTGCCTTTAGACTTCTCCTCTTTCTCCTTCAATGGGAATAGTGTTACATCTTTACCATCTTTAGTGATTTTATAGGTGTTTTTAACACCATCATGCTGTGCCTTCAGATCATATTGCCATGGTCTACCAAACAAAAGGTTGCAAGCATCCATCTTGGTGATATCAAACAACAACTTATCTTTATATCCCCCAATCTGAAACTCTACCCAAGCCTGCTCTTCTACAGTTGTCTGCTGACCTTGAGTAAGCCATGAGACTTTATATGGAGCTGGGTGAGGCAATCTCCTAAGCCTCAGCTTTATCACCATCTCTTCAGACACAAAGTTCTCAGTAGAACCAGAATCAATCAAAACCTTACACGCCTTACCTCCTGCTTTGCAAGTGGTTCTGAAAAGGGACTTTCTCTGAGGGGCTTCTTGATCAGGTACCTTCATGGTAGTTACTGTTCTTCTCATCATCAAGGACTCTCCACTTTCTGGATATCCATAATTCTCAGGACCATTCACACTCTGAAAATCATTAGAGCTTGTCCTGCTTTGATTATCAGGTTCATTGACCAGATTTGTCCTCCTTTCTCCTGCTGAGCTTGTGGCCTTGTCTGGACATCTGCTGGCTATATGGCCTTCTTTGTTACAGTTGTAACACCTGATGGATCCTCTGCCCTGGGATCTTCCTCTGTAAGGTCTTCTACCTCTGAAGTTACCTTGCTGACTGAAATTCTCTCTCTGATTCTGACCATTGTTGCTCTTGCTATTGTCCTGACTGGATTCTCCTTGATATCCCTGTCCTTGTCCTCTGCCTCTGAAAGGACTTCTTCCACCTCTTTGTTGTCTTCCTCTTCCTCTGTTGTTCTGATCTTGTTTTCTCTTCAGCTTTTCTTCCACTTTCAATGCCAACTGAAAGCTTTTCTGCACTGTATCTGGGTTATGCAGACTTAGATCTTCCTGAATATTAAACCTCAGTCCATTCAGGTATCTGGCTACCTTTTCTTCTTCACTTTCTTTCACCTTGGTCTTCATATAGAGTTTCATGAACTCTTCTGTATATGAGCTGACATCTAGCTCCTTCTGCTTCAGGTTCTGTTTCCTCTTGTGTAGCTGGATACTGTAGTCCAAAGGAATATAAGCCTCCTTTACCAATTCCATCATCTTCTTCCATGTGGCAACTCTACGTTTTCCCTCCTGCACTCTATCATCCTGAACAAAGTTCCACCATGTCAAGGCAGCTTCTTTCATCTTTGACTGTGCTATCTTCACTCTCTGCTGTTCTGGTATCTCCTCTGTCACAAAGAAATTGTTCAGACAGTCTATCCATTCCATTACTGAATCAGGGTCCATCTTACCTGTAAACACTGGCAAGTCCAGCTTCACATCCATGGTTCTCCTCTCCATGGCCTTGAGGGCATTCAACAGCGGTCTCTGGTCTGCAGGAACGACCTCCTCGCTCCAATTAGGGATATCCTCTTCTTCCCTATCATCTTCTCTACCAGAACCTACTCTGCTCCTCAACTTTGCTAATTCATCTTTCAACTCCTGATTCTGAGCCTTCACGGCCCTGCTTTCCGCAATCTGTTTCTTCACCAGAACTGCCAACTCAGCGTTGGTCATCTTTGTTGGAAACTCAGATGTTCCTTCTTCGTCTGACATCCTGCTTATCTTTTCCAAAAGATCCTAACCTTTGCTCTGATACCACTATGATGCAGAGTGGAACGCAACAGAGGCAACCTAACAGGAAGGAGCTGCCAACAATACAAACAGCATGATAAAATTCTCTATCGGCTAAACAGCATCATCACATTTCAACAGCATCATCATATTTCAGATGATCGCAAATATCCTCCTGTCGACTACTATTTACCTCCTTCGACTGTCGCCTATCATCATCATGATAAACAACGGGCGCGAACCTCCTCCGGTTGCACTGTTCATCGGGTGCCAAACACAAGCGGCATCATCATGATATTCAATATCACCTTCGTCAGCAGGATATCCTAATATCCGGTTCTCCAAATATCCTGATGACGTTGCACTTCAACAACTTGCCTTCGATGCTCCACTGCCCGACGATACAAGCAACAGCATCATGACTCAACTTATCCGGTTGTCTTCGAAACCTCCTGATGATGCTAATACAACTTCCTGCCTACGCCGATGTCTAAACCCTTAGCGACAACAGGATAAACTCGCATAGAGGGATTTCTGAATATCCTGATGACGATGACGTCATATCCTGATGACGATGACGTCACACATCATCCTGATGAACTCTTCAACACTTAGCCAAAAAAACTCAACTTTCACACCCGCATCCGTTAGCGATATGCGGATGATGACCTTCCCCGAGAGATGATCCTGACTGCGATATATACACTGAGTATATATCCAACTCAAAACATCATGATGCACCTGCAACATGCAAATTTCAACAACTTCATGACCCGATCCTGATGGCGATGGATTCGCAGATGATGTTGCGGCTCGTTCCGACCGGAAACGCACATGCAGACTCCTGTGTATCCTTCCATTGCATGAAAACACTCACAACCGCATAATTTCACAAAGATCATGTGACGACCGGGCCGGATCACCTTCAAACCAAAATCTAAGCAAACTTATCTTCTAGACCTAGCACATGAGGATGCTAGGCTGATTTACAGCATGCTTCTAACAGATCTCCTGAACAATGCAATGCACAAACAGAAAACACAAATGCAATCTAAACTATGATACAGGACCATTCCACCGAGTTGCAGGATCAACCGGTGGAAGGGTTGAAAGTGCCCATTAACTTGCAAAATGGAAAAGGAAAACAAAACAGATGTAACTGATACAACCAGATAATGCGAAGATGAGATCTTATTCAATTGAAATTCAAATGTCCTGAATACAGCTTCACAATGTCTGAACTGCTCTCCTGAATCTCAACTCAACACCAGTACATCAATATCAAAACTATATATCTAAACCCTACAGATCGAAGGTATATATAACAAATCCTTCGAGTACTACTAACATCACTTCCCAGCGGCTGGGAGCTTCCAAGCGGCTGGGAGAGAGGACAGCTCAGATAACCTTATCCCGATCTCTAACTGCCTCTAACTGCCTACACATACTCCTATGTTGAACTATTACATAGCATCGGTCCAGTGGACCTTATTACATGATAAAGTCAAACATACTAAAAATAGATTATCCCGTCAGCATGATGATAACTATCCTACATCCTGATCATGTATGTCATCATGCGGACCTATATCCTGATCATGTGCGGGTGCTCCTGCACCACCCCCTTGGCTGATGCTCTATCTTTATATACAATTTCTGGAACTCCCCCTTAGTTGGATTCCTCATTTTTCACTGCTCCTCACTCCCCCTTTGACATCAATGGCAAAGGGTAGGGTCCGCACACCAAAATTTTCAAAAATTTACTATACTTAGCCGCATATTACATACTCACATAAACTAAAAAATGTCTACAAAGGATGTCTTCAATTGGACCAGTTCTGTAGCCCAACTTTGCTTCATTCTGTCCAAAATTGAAATGTGACCACTTAACAAAAATGCAAAAGCTTCTGCCCTCTTGAGATATGTCGGATCATTTGTTTGGGCGGTAGTCTAAGCATCACTGATGGCCTCATGCATAGTTTCTAACTTAGGTATTATAATCCTTCTAAGTTCTCCCATCCGGTTAGTTATATTCTTCCTTTCCTTCTCAAAGTTCTTTATTGCATTTGTGATTGCAATAGTTTGACATTCTTGATTTACTATGGAGGAAGAGAGAGGATCAAAACTTTGAGACAAACTTTGTAGTTTGTCCTGTTCCTCTTTTATTTTCTTATTAGTTTCTGCTGTTGCCTTTGACCAGGAGATGCAAAATTTATAAATGTTACCGCCATCCTTAAGAGCATTTTCTAAGCTCTTTATTCCAATACTCATATTTCTCCTATCATTAGAGATTAATCCTAGTACTTCTGACAATCTCTTATCCAAAAACTCCTTCCGGACCTTTTCTTCAGCTGATTTTTCTAGAGAATCAAAATGTGTACCAACACTGCTGACTAAGGTTTTGAGATTACTGGAAGAGGAGGCTGTCGGATCTATCTTGATTGATGGCATAATTTTTTCAAGCACTCCGGAAGCAGCCTCTATCAACTCACAGTCTTCCATATGAGACTTTAGGAGTTTTTCATTTGCCTTAGCATTTGCAAATGAAGCTATCTTCATTGTCTGTACTGGAGAGAGGGAATCAAAGTTGAATGGACCTTTTAGAAGCTCCGATTCATCAATCTCTATTGTTTCTTGGCTCAGAAATTTTTGAACAGTTTGTACAGTGTCTGTTGCCGGAGATAGATGTTTCTTCTCTTCTGCAGTTTTGTCCTTTGGAATCTTTTCTCTTTCCACATCCTTACCACTTTTAGTTGTGGTTTTCTCTGTTGGATTCTTCTCTTTCTCTGCATCCTTGGTGCTGTCAACCTCTTTTTCTTTTACTGCTGCTTCTTTCTCCTGTAATTTCTCTTCTTCTTGGGATCTAGAGACTGTAGGGGAAATCAGAGGAGAGATGTTAGTCTGTTCAAGGGCCACTTCTTCTGGGGCAGATGATTCCAAGTCCATAGCTGTTTCTACACCTAAGTCCTCTACAATACGAAGATTAAACCTTTTGAAGGCCTTCTGGAGGATCTCTTCTGTCTCTATGGCCACCTTGTCTACAAAAGAATGTTATACAATCCTTGAACTGATTGGAAGCATCTACATATGCTGGAGTTCAGTTCCGGTTAGGCTCAGTATACTGATCTGCTGCACTTCATCTTTCCTCTACTGATCTCTTCTGTCTACAAAAGAATGTTATACAATCCTTGAACTGATTGGAAGCATCTACATATGCTGGAGTTCAGTTCCGGTTAGGCTCAGTATACTGATCTGCTGCACTTCATCTTTCCTCTACTTTTTATTCTGCTTTCCTTTCACTTACCGGATCTTTCTTACTGCTTCTGCATTGCTCTTACACTTATTCGCATACACCACACCACAACTACACTTTTCACAACAAAATCCATCCTCTATTTATATCCGCACTAGTGATTTCATTATCTTTCTAGTCGGCACCTAGAGTAGTCTATCTTCTCACAAACTTTGTTCTGTCGGCTGAATCCTTGCATATTAAGTAATGCGGATCAAGCATATACTTGTAGATGTCATTAATCATGTCGGCCAAACATGATTCATGCCTTCACAACCTTTACCATCAACAGTAACACATCCAGAAAATAGTCTGATACTCTGTCAGTCAGTTCTTCCTTTGTTCTCACTGTCTCTCAGGAATCCGGTACTCAACTATTCATATCTTTTTCCTTGTCCATCACCGGAGGGCAAATCCTTGGAATATACTACTCAAGGTAGTCCTCTTGACTTCCCCAAATCTGCACTGCACCAAGACACTTCCTCTGGGAGATCCGGACCAATCTGTCGGACCTTGCCACATGCTCTGTTCTTGTTCACCGGACCACAACAATCTTCATTCTGACTTCTGGTAGAGACACACCATGACTTGCGGATGTGTGGGATGACCTTTGTTGCCATCAATGACAACAACCATGAATATATATAGTGTCTCTTGCCAACAGTTGAATGATGTAAGGAGAAGATATTCAGTTTATGATCAAGAGTTCTATGCCATAATTCAAGCCTTGAAGAAGATGAAGACAAATTTGAAGTTCAGTTCAGCTTTTCATCCATAGACAGATGGATAGACAGAGGTTGTGAATAGGAGTTTAGGAAACTTTTTGAGATGTTTGGTTAGAGAGAAGACAAGAAGTTGGGATTTGATTATTTCACAGGTAAAATTTGCATACAATAATTTAGTAAACAGAAGTACCAGAAGAACACCTTTTGAGATTGTTACCAGAGTAAACCCTAAAGGAGTTGCAGAATTAAGAGATATCAACATGTAGAAGAATTTGCAAATCACATGAAGACAGTGCATAATTAGGTGAAGAAGCATTTGGAGAATATGAACAGTAAGTATAAGGAAAAGGCAGATGAGAAGAGAAGACAAGGAATTTGAAGTTAGAGATGAAGTGATGGTGTACTTGAGAAAAGAAAGATTTCCAATTGGAACATATAACAAGTTGAGGATGAAGAAGTTTGGACCTTGTAAGACACTTAGGAAATTTGATTCAGGAAATGCATATGAAGTGGAGTTACCGGAGACCTTGGGTATTTCACCTATTTTCAACATTGCAAACTTATATCAGTATCATGAAGCAGAGTTTAGTGACAACATGGAACAAGACTTAAAGAAGAAGTTACCACAACAAGCACTGGTGCAGATTGAAGACATTTTGGTTAGCAGAGTTGGATGAAGCACTAGAGGAAGACAATACAAAGAATATCTTGTGAAGTGGAAAGGCAGACCGGAAGAAGATTCATCATGGATTTCTCAGACTGAGGTGGACCGTCTTGGTTCTCCCCTAGCCCCAGCAAAGTGAGGGACTCACTTTTTCAATAACCCTGGATGTCTAATGCAGGAGCATCCCTCGTTCAAGAGCAATCTTGCATCAACCAAAAACATTTGCATTTTATTTTGTTTGCATTTCAGTTCAGTTCAGGCAGTTCAGTCAGAAGCAGATTCTGTATTTTGGTCCAGTAGAATTTTTATACTTTGTGGATCTGGACTTAGCATCTACATCATATCCAGAATTCAGAGATCCGCACTTCAATACTGAAAAGATATCGCTATCAGAAGTTTGATTGTTTCTTAAAGTAGAGCAACCAGATAATCATAGACAACCAGCTGAAGGAGAAACTTGTGGAAGCATTTTCTGATCTTTGAAGCCTAATGACACATCATTCAATGATCTTTGGTTCATCGCTGACCTTCCCAAGGGATATGGATATCATTCCATTCATTTTTTGAAAGTGTTCTATGCATTTAGGTTTAACTTATCTATGTACACATTACATCTCTTCTTCAAAATTTGTGATCTTCCTTCGCTGACATGGAGGAATCTATTGATCCAGACTTGATATATATTGATGTAATAGATCCTTAGGAAAGTAGTCAACATAGTTGTCATGATTTAGAAGATTGATAGTTCAGATTTTGTGCGAAGGAGATTCAAAGCTTTATCTTGTGCATGTACGTAATCAGACCTATGAGCCCTAATTGTAATCCTGCATGTTGCCGATTGATCTCTATTTGAATTCTATGATATATTGAATGACTGAATCTGCATTTGTTCTATTTCTTTGAGTTGTTTGCATTGTGTTTACTCTTGCTACACGGTCTGGATAGTTCATTCTGTGAACCTTCCTACTCTGACTGCACCACTAAATGTTAGGATTTGGAAGCCACCTTAGGCTAATTGTATTTAGTCAAATGTGAAGACAAAAATTATTAAACCAACATTTTTCTATCATTTGTTTGAGAATTTCTTGCTTGCTCACTTTATGGTGACCCCATGTATTGTTATTTTCATCTTGCTAATTGCCTTGAATGAATTTCATTTGTGTTTATGAAATTGAGGCTGTTATTATTCTTTTGTAGACATGTGGACAATTGGGGGCAATACCACTCTTTCTAGGAGAAAGGTGAATATCCTGGAAGTTTTCTACTTCTACATGGATTTGTATTCTCCCCATTTTACCGGTCTTTTAGTGTGCAAGTTTGAATACTTCCATGCAGTTCTCTCAATAAAAGATCTAACCCTTGCGGTGAAATGATTTGCAGTGAACTGGATGAAATCTACAAAATCTATGTTGTGCTTGAGACCATGATACTTGTTTTATATTGGCTACTTCATTTTTTCATATTAAAATGATAATTATTTTGGAGCTTATTCTCTTAAAATCTTTGTAATACTTTCGTCATCATATTATGTTAAGTTAAAAAATTATAGATTCAACCAATTTGAATACTATATGTTATTAATCTATTAGACACATGATTATTTTTCTTGTCATTCAAATTTGATATAAATTTAAACTTTTCCTATGTCAAGATGATAAAATTTTAACAAAAAATCACTAAAAAATGATTTATCTCTATTTGATTGGCTAAAAAAAATGACCTCTTCTAAAAGTGCAAAAAAGACCCATAAATGTGGAGAGAAATTATGAACACTGATCTTACCTCCAATTAAGTCATGCCTAAACGGATGGCGATAATTCTGAGAGTGAAAAATTAGTTTTTTAGAATTTATTTTTTTACTTCATAACCTAAACTTCAAAATTACTTTTTGTCAAAGGTACAAAATTGTTATTATTTATAGTTATAATATTAATAATACTATAAATAATATCCATTATTAACACTTTTCATATATTATCTTAATTGATATTATAATAATATAATAATAAGCATAAACATAAATATAATATAATATAACAATATAATAAAAAAACAAAAATATAATATAATACTATATAAAAATATTATAATATTAGAATAATGTAATAATATAAATATATTATTATCATATTTATAATATAAACATTATTTATTATCAATAAAAAATTAATTATACTATTTCATTAATATTTAAACCAAATTTTTTTATAAATTATACTATAAATATTACAATTTTGTTATATTTATATTGGCTTTAATAAAAATTATTTGTTGAACATTATTGGAATCCAATTTATCTATATAACAAATATTTATTCTAAGAAGAAAATTAAGTCAAATATTATATCAATTAATATTATACTATATTATAATACTATAATATCAATTAAGATAATATATCAAGTGTTATAATAAATATTAATAATATAATTAATATTATTATTAATATTATAACTATAAATAATAACTATTTTGTTGGTTTAACAAAAAGTAAATTTAAAGCTTACCTAATGAATTAAAAAAATTAAAACTAAAACACAGTTATAATTACAACTAAAACACATACTATAATTACAACACTACAAGGTAGGTATTTGCCACTACATGGCACTTGTTTAATTCTTTAAAATTTGTTCCACCAATATTACATTACTCTCAAATAAAAATAAAAATATGTAGATATTATGATGAAGTCTATATTTGTTTCTCCTTTTTATCTAATCTCTATTACTTCTACTTTACATATATACATTTCAAATCTCTCCACACCCAACTACAGTTAGGTATTTTCACATATTCATTTGTCTAACTGATGTGGAACTATTATTATTTTTATAAAATATAACAATAAAAATCATTATTTGAAATTTTATATTTTAGTTATCAATAATGACTTAATTTTATTTACATATGAGTTATTCTACACCTTTTTCACTCTATTAAATATAATAATAAAAATTATTAGTTTGAAATTTATATTTTTTATTTATCAATAATGAGTTAATTTTATTTACTTAAGAGTTATTCTATAAGTTTTTAACAGTGCACAAAATTCATCAGTCTAAGGGATCTAGAACTATTATTATTTCTATATTATATTTTAGTTATCAATAATGAGTTAATTTTATTTAATTACTTAATAGTTATTTTATAGTTATTCTCTAGAGTTATGTACAAATCTTAAAGAATCATATAAAGATTTCTATATAACTTATCCACTTTTTATATAAATATAGAGAGAGGGTGTTTATATATATAATATATATTAATGTAAGGTATTATAATAATTTAAATTTATTTTAATCACTTAAGAGTTATCTTTTTTTGAGTATATTTATACATAGTAGATTACATCTTTAGAAAAATCTACCTAAAATACGAGATATCCTTATAGGAGCCTCTAGAAGGATATTTATAAGCGTATTTTAAATAAATTTTTCTAAAGATAGGTATTCTAGTTACAACTACAGTCATAGGCCACTTGAGCACACAACTAATTGGATGTCAAAGAATTCAATTCTGAAGCCACTTAACACAACCCTCTTAAACCTCCCTTTTTTTCATTTTTATTTCTTGTCTAACATGTCTTTTAAAGTTGAGTTACATCCATAAAAGTGATCCCTTTTGTAGTCACATCTCCCTAATATAGTGACTTTTGACCCCCAAAATATATACAAAATCAAAATAAGAGGGATGCTCCTCTTGATAGATGACATGGCTTTCATGTCACCTTACACCTCTCTAACCAAGGCCCAAAAAGATAGTCTCCATTTGTCTAAATAATGTGATAATGTGAAATAGATTCAATATGAAGGAACTTGATCAACATTTGTTTTCTCCTCCAAAGAAAGGAAAGATATTGTTGCTTCTACTAAACATCCTCCCTCCTATGGATATTCCAGAGCCTAGCCTACTCATTTTTCTTATGTAATCAAACAACACAAATGTCCTACAACCTTTGAGCAAGTGGTACTTATTTTCCCTCTAGTAATAGACAACTTTCATGTCAAATATGTAGGGGTTGTGTTCAACACAAATCCACATATATCGAAAGAAACAACATCCACAACCACTTTATCAACAAAACTTTAGTTAATTTCAAACTTCAATCTAAATTATAGTCTACTAAAAAAATCAACATTTTCTTTAATCCAACCCAAAGCATAAGGCTTGAGGTGTTAATTATTTTCTAGACCAAGTTTTCCAACCAAATCTCAAGATATTAAATTATCTTGTGAACAAGAATCAAATATTGCATCAACTTTAACACCCTTAGTTTAAATGTTGAAGTTAAACAAATGTGGATGCTCATTTTCTGGGAAAAAACTAATTATCTTTGTAGTGGAAGAAATTTAAAAAGCCACCTTGAGCTACAATTGATCTCTTTACCCAAGTTTCTAATTACTACATTTTCTTTCTAATTACTCTATTTTCTTCTAGTATAGTAGGCATAGAATTTTTCTTACCTTTTTCTACCATTCTTATATAGGAACTTCTCCAAATGTATCTTTCAACAAGATGATTCTATATGACCATATTTATCACAATTGTCTCAATGCTAAGCTAGATTTCTTCTTTTTACTCATAGAATTTACCTTTTGGCCTTAATTCCTTTTATCCTTAAAGAGGGTGGAGGACTATCAAACTCAAGATAGTGAGAAAATGGGAAAATGCTTCATCTATGTTCAACAATTTAGTTGGAAATCAAGGCCTTTGAAAATAGTTGTGAAGGTCTTAATTTTTTCCACAAATACTTCCTAATTATACACATCCTTCTCCATTTAGATATCCCTTCTACAATATTCACTAGTGTACTATTGCACACTTTATCCATCTTTATGTTTCAAAAATTACCATATCATACATTTTTCCTCTCTAGGACAAATAGGATAAACTTATTTCTTAATCAATCTTTTTTATATTGAAACAAGTTTACAAATATAGCTCATGCAGAGCATTAGATCAAAAAGTTAATAAAGAGTATTCAAAATCTACCAAAAAAGATAGCTACATCATCATAGAACCCACCCATACAACAAATTGGATAAATAGAGCCCCCAAAAGATCATCAAGAATAATCAACTAACTACAACCATCTAAAAAACAAAAACACAAACTAAGATCATATGAAAAAGAGCTCATCATCACTAGACCAACAACATACTCAACCTAAATAATCACTTAGTAGAACTAAGTCTATCCTTTTTATATCAAGATTAGCAACCATATATTCAACATTCCTTCTCAAAGTGTTCACTCTAAAATCTATACACACCTAAAGCTAATCTCCTAAATACATTAAGTAATAGAAACCATTGGGATAGGTAAAGACATAAGAAATCTTCTATAATTACTTGCCATTCATTATAAGTAGTTGATGCTTAGGGTGTAGCCCAATCTAACTTAGAGACCACATTTGTGTTAATGCGATGCAGGAGCATCCCTGGTTCAAGAGCAATCTTGCATCAACCAAAAACATCTGCATTTCAATTTGTTTGCATTTTAGTTTGTTTCTTTTCCAGTTCAGTTCAGGTAGTTCAATCAGTAGCAGTTTCTGTATTTTGGTCCGTATTCTACTACAGTTGCATTTCAGACCTTGCAAAGTTATAATTAGCACCTAAATTCATTCATCTACGACATATCCAAAATTTAGATCAGTTACCAGAAAGATATCACTATCAGAAGATCAAGTGTTTCCTCATAACATAGCATCCTGATAGTCTCAGACAATCAGCTGAAGGAGAAGACTTGCGGAGCATTTCTTGATTTACAGAGTCTAATGACACATCATTCAATGTTTATTGGTTCATATTTGACCATCCTTGAGATCTGCACATCATTCCATTGATTTGCGGAGGAGTTCTTCATGATTAGGCCCGACCTATCTGTGTACACACGTTACACATCTTTCTTGGAGTCTATAACCTTCTTGGATGGTGCTGAGGGATCTATGGTTTTGGAGATGATATATATTAATGTAACAGACCCATATGAAAGTAGTTCTCATGATTTAGAAGATCGATAGATTGAATTCTTTACGAAGGAGCTTAAACCTATTTCTTGTTCATATTGTGTAATCAGGCATGTGAGCCCTAATTGTAAGCCCGCATGTTGTCAGCTGATTTGTATTTGAATTCTATGATATACTAAATGATTGAATCTAGATTTGTTCGATAACTTTGAGTTTTTTCCATTGTGTTTACTCTAGATACATGGTTTATATTGTTCTCTTTTAGGACCCTCCTAACCGTGACTGCACCAAGTGGTATCAGAGCAAAAGTTCAAATCTTTGGGAGTGAATTGAGTAAAGTTTGAGAAGGCATTCCATAAGATCTTGTTGTGAACAGATCACCAAATCTAAGGTAGGTTACTTACATTGCAACTGATTGCCGATTGTGAGGCAGTTGTCACCCTATAGCCTGATCGCCAAACCTAAGGCTGTTTGCACTTGATCGTAGGAAGAATTTCGCCGCAGAGAATCCCTGCTATTGGAATAATGGTTGGTAGAATGGATGAGATGATGGAAATGATGAAAATAATGAGAATTGGACTTGATGCTATTAAAGAAGATAGAAGAAAAGGACTAAGCCCTAGACTAGATATTGAGAGTGATGATGAAGAATTTCAATCTACGAATCAAATTGAAGAAACCCTAGAAGAAGAAGAAGAAGAATAAGATCAAGTGAAGATGTTGTGAGCTATTTCAAAGATTGGAAAAAGACCTAGAGTTGATGTACCAAATTACACTGGCACTTTGAACCCTAAAGAGTTGATTGACTTGATAAATGACATGGAAGATTACTTTGAGTATGATAAAATTGAAGATCTAGAGAAGGTGAAATTTGCAAAGACAAAGTTGAAGGGACATGCTGCTATATGGTGGAAGGAAGTTCAGTTGGATAGAAATAGAAGAGGAAAAGAAAATATTACAAAATGGGATAGGATGGTGACAAAATTGAAGAATCAGTTTATACCTGCTGACTATGAGCTGGAACTGTTGAAGAGATTGCAAAACCTGAGACAAAAGGAGAAATATGTGAAGGAGTATACTGAAGAATTTCATAAGATGATCAAGGACATGACACATGGTGAAGCAAGCAAGGAGAAAGTGGATAGATACATCAATGGATTGAGATTGAACATTCAAGAAGAATTGAGTTTGGTAAGAATGACATCACTGGAAGAAGAATATCAGTTTGCCCTGAAAGTTGAAGAAAAGTTGAACAAGAGACATGATCAGAGACAAAGAGGTAGAGGAGGTAAATTCCAGAAAGGTAGAACATTTTCTGGAGGAGAGAGGACATATGCAGAGCAAAAAAGACAAGAGAACATATTCAAGAAGGAAGACGAAGATAACAATGCATACTAGAGGAATGATAGAAATTTTCATCACAGAGGAAACCCTAATTCATACTGGAATGAAGGATACAGGAGAGAAGGAAAAGGATTTGATAGGAGGACATTTAGAGGCACTTGTTTGAAGTTTGGAGGTGAAGGACATAGAGCATTTGAATATAATCAGGGGAGTACAATCAAGAAGACATAGAATAGTTGAAGAGCGACGTATTTGGAAAAACTTGTTGGATCACCTAATTCAGTTGGTAAACCTAAGAAAGGAGAATCACTTGTGATGAGGAGAGTGCTATTTCAAGCAGAGACAAATGAGGAACCACCACAGAGGAAGAGTTTGTTCAGAACCAGATGCAAATCAGGAGGTAAATGTTGTAAAGTTGTAATTGATAGTCATAGTTCAGATAACCTAGTTTCGAAGGAGATGGTGACTAAGATGAAGTTGGAAAGATTAAAAAACCCTAAGCTTTATCAAATAGCATGGATTCAGGATGATCATAAGGTACCGGTGAGTGAACAATGTTTGGTGAAATTTCATATTAGATCTTATCATGATGAAGTATTGTGTGATATTATGCCTATGGATGTATATCATATAGATCTTGTTGAGTAGACCTTAGCAGTATGATAGAAAAGCTATACACGATGGGAGAAAGAATGCATACACTATAACATCAAATGGAAAGAGAATTACTTGGATTCCTTTAGAAGATGATCCTAAGAGTGAAGTATGTGGGAATGCTATAATTTGTTTGGTAGATGGAAGAAAATTTCTGGATGGTCTAAGACATGAGAATATGTATTATGCCTTGATTCTTAAGAAACCTGAAACATTGAAGGAGACTAAATAATTATAACCAGAGGAGATAACTGAGTTACTGACATAGTATGAGGACATCATATCAGACAATGTACCTAAAGCATTTCCACCCAAGAGTATCAGTCATCACATGGATCTTATACCTAGAGCTAGTTTGCCTAACAAAGTAGCACACAGAATGACACTGGCAGAAAATGAAGAATTGAACAGAGAGATACAAGGGTAGCACAAAGCTGTGTCACACTTTCATCTGACTTATCAGCACAAGTGAATTTAAGTATTTCTAACTAAAAATCAATTTTAGTCAAACATATGATCTTGTAAGATTCATTCTAGCTAAGTTAGATATGTCCACAACTTTTCCAACTAAAATTGTTGGCTAAATGCATATGTAGCACCACTATGAGGCCAATTTACCAAAAAAATAAAATTATTTGAAAAACTTGATATTTCAACAACTTCTACTCGTGTAAATAACTTTTTTAAAAAATATAAAAATACCCTTTTGTAGATCTATAAGTTTAGTTTTCAAAAATATATATTTTTTAATAGTTTAATTATTATTTATATTTTCCTTTTTATTTTTACTAAAAGTAGGTTATCAGCACAAAACATTAGGTCGATTACCATGTCAAGGAAAAATAGTAAAACTTATTTAAAAAATTTGAAAAAATATGATGCATTAGATAAAGAATCTATATCAAGATGGTATAATTTTTTTCTATTTTAGATAAATAGTTAATATGAAAGTTGACGTCTAATGGAAACAACTACGTTTTAATACACGCACATTTTATTATTTATTTAAAAATATATATTTATCAAAATTGGAAAAAAATATATCCATGCACTAAAGTTTCAAGTTATAAATACACACAAAAAAATTGAAGAAAAAAAATAAATTTTACTATATAAAGATTGACGTCTCATGTAGCTTCATTTTTCAGCATTTTATCAGCAACTAAATTATAGTGTCAATTTATTAAAAACTATATTCAAATAATTTTTAATTTTTTTTTAGAAAATACAAACACAAAATATACTAAAAAATAGATATTTTATTAGTTTACATCATTTCAAAATTCAAAACATATGTCACTTTTTAGTGATTTAAGTTTAAAATTTGGATCGGCGTTGGTCATTTCCTTTATAAAAGTGACACAACTTTGTGCTTTTACCCACAAGAGTTGTTGATGAAAGGTTTGATCAAAGAAAGTTTGAGCCCTTGTGCAGTACTTGTAGTGTTAGCACCTAAGAAAGATGAAGAATGGAGAATGTGTACAGACTCGAGAGCAATAAATAAGATCACAGTTAAGTATAGATTTCCTTTACCTAGGATGGATGATCTCATGGATTGTTTGAGTGGAGCAAAGTATTCACAAAGATAGACTTGAAGAGTGAATACTATCAGATCAGAATAAGAGAAGGAGATGAATGGAAGACTACTTTTAAAACAAATGAAGGATTGTATGAGTGGTTAGTGATTCCTTTTGGATTGACAAATGCACCGAGAACTTTCATGAGGTTGATGAATGAAGTTTTGAAGAAATTCTTTGGTAAGTTTGTTATTGTATATTTGAATGATATTTTGATTCTTAGTAAGACAAAAGAAGAACATTTACAACACCTTAGACAAGTATTACAAAGACTGAGAGAAGAGAAATTGCTGATAAACATTAAAAAGTGTAGTTTCATGAAGGAATAATTGGTGTCCTTGGGATTTGTGATTTCTGCGGAAGGATTGAAAATGGACCCTGAGAAAGTGAGCAATTGTTGAATGGCCTATGTTAGAAATATAAGCAGCGTAGAATTGAAATAACAGTGAGTTAGCAATAAAAACACAAAATAGACAACACAGATTTATGTGGAAAAACTTGGTAATATACCAAGAAAAAAACCACGTGCAAAGATCTCTCAATTTTATTCTTAGAAGAAAATTCGTAGTAACAAAACATTTTCTCATGCCTTGGGATTCAAGCTCGACAACCCTAAATATTCACGAAAAAGCACATGCAATAACTGATCAAATCTAAAGATAGATTTCCATGCATAAAAGTGTGAGTGGCACTTTTGCATGCATTTTTGCATGGTGAACACGTGGAACATGGCACGAGTGTGACTAGATGAGTACAAAGTCAACTACTCATCACTGCTAGAATAAGTCAAACTACATATTTCAACAATCTCCCACTTGAAGTCATGTTTCTAGCTTGTGAATAATTCCTCATATTAAGAGATCAATGCCACTGCTGCCTATCATCAAGTGATATGCAATCCAAGAGAAGTTCTACACCATATGAACTTCTCTCTACTAGTAGGCTTCGTCAAAATATTTGCTAGATTTATATCAATGTGTATCTTAGCCAAAGAGACTTGTCCTCCTTCCACCACCTCACGTACAAACTGATATTGTACATCAATATGTTTTGTTCTGGCATTATAAGTTAAGTTTTTTACTAAGTGTATAGCACTCTGGTTGTCACAATGCAACACCATGTTATCCTGCTTTACCTACAACTCACCCAAGAGCCTATGAAGCTAGATTGCCTCCTTGCTATCCTATGTTGCTGCCATATATTCAGTTTCAGTAGTAGACAAAGCCACCACTATCTACAACTTAGAAACCCAACTAACAACACCTCCTGCTAAGGAGAAAACATAACCTGTAGTAGATTTTCTCTTATCTCTATCTCCACCAAAATCTACATCCACATATCCATTAACCTGAAAACTACTCCCACTATAACAAATAGCAGCATCAGAAGTGCCCCTCAAATATATGAGAATCCACTTCACAGCCGTCCAATGATCACAAACTGGATTCACCATGAAACGACTGACTACTCCCACTACTTGTGCAATGTTTGGTCTAGTGCACACCATAGCGAACATAAGACTACCAACTGCTGATGAGTACAGTACACAAGACATCTGTGTTTTCTCTACTTTTGTGCTAGGGCACTATTCCGAAGACAATTTAATATGAGTAGGAAATGGAGTACTAATTGGTTGAGCATTTTGCATGTTGAAGCGCTGCAAAATCTTCTCCATATAAGTCTTTTGTGTCAACCAAATTTTCTTGTTCTTTCTGTCTCTATGTATCCTCATTCCAAGAATCTGATTTGCATTTCCTAAGTCCTTCATTTCAAACTCCCTAGCAAGCTAAGTTTTTAACTTGATGATTCTCTGCATCTTGGGACATGCTACCAACATATCATCTACATACAAAGAAAAATAATGAAACTATCATCTTCATACCTTTTAAAATAGGCACAATGATCAGCCTCACATCTACTAAAACCCAAACTCATCATGAAGGAATCAAATCACTTGTACCAACATCTTGGCACTTGTTTCAAACCATACAATGATTTGTTCAACCTGCATACTAGATTCTCCTTGTCTTTTTCCTCAAAACCTTCTGATTGTAGCATATAAATTTCCTCAAAAAGATCACCATGCAAGAAAGTTATTTTAACATTTGGTGCAGAAGCACCTAGAAAAATCATGTTTTCTTTTGTAATAAGGTTTATTTGACCAATGCATTTTCATTTCAGTTTGTATCTAGGTTCATTTTGTAAGTCCCAAGTGACTTAGGGGACATTTGTCAAATTGTAATTGCATAATGCCAAAATAGGGTAGTAGGGCAGTTGGAGGCTGTTTAGATGGTTGTCTCCCAGCTTCTTGGAGTCAGTTCGGTACTACCTAGGATGAGTTGATAAATACCCAAAGGAATGAAACAAATGATCATTATCATTGTAATCAGATCAAAGCAGAAGTGTGATCGAATGTAATTGTGCTAAGGAGAAATAGAATCATTCTGTTCCGTCAATTCAATTTCCATTTCCTGTAATTGCAATTTGTATAGCTGTAGATTTCTCTTCTCTCTGTGCTTTCCATTTTGTTGCTGTATGTCATCATGAAGTATTCCACTAGTGAGATTTCTGTCGAAATCAGTGGAATGGCTTCATTGTACAATATGTGTTTTTTATTTCCTATTTTGTTTTCCTGTTCGATAGGGCAAGTGTTCCAGATTGAGGAGTATGCACAGTAGCATGCCCTAGCATCTCCATGTGCTAGGTGTAGAGTGTAGATCAAATTGTGTGAGAGTTGAAAACCCTAATGGCGTACCATTGTGTTAGTTCATCAGTGCATTGGTAGAAGGATAGAAGTCTTGGCTGACAGAGTAAGTCTCGCCAAAGGAAGATAGTTATCGGCGTAAGTCAGACGATGAAGGGACTTTAGAAAGTCATCCCGATGGTGGCTGTCCGGCCGATGGAAATTTTTTGGTAGTTCACTTGTTAGTTTTGCCAACTGTGACTAAGTTGGGACCCGACCTTTGGTATCTGTTGTGTGCTCCCTATCATATTGGTATCAGAGCCCTAAAAGATTTGGGCAGCAAATTGAATTAAGGATTTGTAGGAGTCTTGGCGTTTGGGTGTTGTCTGTGAATGTTTATGTTAGATAGAGAAAGCGAGACAGAGGTGGAGAGGATGCCTCCCAAAAGTATGTCGCAGGATGCCATTAAGAAGTTGATTGAGGAGATGCTTGAATCCAAGTTGGGAGAGTTCAAGCAGTCCAAAAGAAAAGATAGGGAAGATGAAAGTGACAACGATGAAGGTGATACGAAAATTGTTGAAATTAATAAAAAGATAGAGGAGATACCAGCAAACCAGAGGGAATTTTTAAATGCATTAAAATTAGTCAATAGGGACACCATAGATGGGTTACCTATGTATAGTGGAAGTATGGAAGCTGAAGAGGTGATTGACTGGATTGAGGCATTGAATAATCATTTTGAATACAAAGAAGTCCCTGATGATAAGAGGGTTAAGTTGGCAAAGGTAAGATTGAAGGGATCTACTCTTGCATGGTGGAATTATGAACAAGGAGAGAGAGTCAAGGAGGGGAAGAATATGATAACCTCCTGGGGAAGGATGAAGACCAAAATTAAGGCACAATTCTTACCCCTGGACTATGATGTGTAGATGTATAAGAAATTGCTGAACCTCAGGCAGAGAGACCTTGATGTGAATGCATACACATAAGAGTTTCATAAACTCAGTCTTAGATCAAAGAGACAAGAAGAAGAGTCACAGAAAGTGGCCAGGTACTTGAATGGCCTAAGGATGAACAACCAAGATGAGATCGGCATCTTAGCACCATAAACAGTGAATAAGTGTTTCCAAATGGCCTTAAGGGCTGAAGAGAAGATAAAGAGGAAGAGTGAGAAAAATAATAGAGGTAGAGGTGGAAGGAATTTCAAAGGCAGAGGTAGTTTTGGAGGAAGAATTCCTAACCAGAGGCCTAGTGGTGAGTCTAGCCAAGAAGAGCAAGTTGGGGACTCAAGTAGCAGAGGAGGCTACCGAGGAAGAAGGCCTAATGGAAGAGGTGGGACAAATGGATCAAGTAGAGGATCCAAATTCTCCAATATGAGATGTTATAACTACAATCAGATAGGGCACCCAGCATACAGGTGTCCAAAGAAGACCTCAACTTCTCATGGTGGTGAGAAGAGAACCACTTTGCTTCAAGAAGATGCAAGGAGTGTGACATCTCCTGAAGTGAATCTAGCATCAGAAGTGGGGGAAAACCTAATGATCAAGAGGACGCTGCTCAAGGAACCAGTGCAGGCTGAACCATCTCAAAGAAGGGCTTTGTTCAGAATCAACTGCAAGATCCAAGGTAAGGTTTGTAAAGTTATTATTGACTCTGGTTCTATTGATAACATTATATCTTTGGAAGCAGTGAATAAATTGAAGTTAGAAAAGATACCCCATAGCAGTCCATATAAAGTCAGTTGTTGAATAAGGGGTAGCACATACTCATCAATGAACAAGCATGGGTAGAATTCAGTATTGGGGGATATAGAGACAAGATTTTGTGTGACATCCTTCTAATGGATGCTTGCCATCTTTTGTTAGGCAGACCATGGCAGTTTGACAGGAAGGCTCATCATGATGGAGAAAAGAATGCTTACTCATTCCAAAAGGATGGTATGACTCATGGGATACAATCATTGGTAGAAGAGGATCCACAACATGTAGGGTCTAGTGTAATGCTGGTAGGAGAAAAAGAATTCATGGATACACTAAAGGAAGGTGATGGAGTAGGTTTTGCTTTGATTGTGAAACCTAATGGCAAAAAGAAGAAAAGTGTGAGAGAAGTAGGACCTAAGGAGGTCAGAGATTTGCTTGAGAGTTACAAAGGAGTGATTACAAAGGATATACCTGATTCCCTACCACCAATAAGAGACATTAGCCATCAGATAGATCTCATACTAGAAGCAGTCCTTCCTAATAAGCCAGCATATAAAATGACCCCACAATAGAATGAAGAGATAGCAAACTAGATTCAAGAACTCCTAAACAAAGGGCTAATTAGGAAGAGTCTTAGCCCATGTGCAGTACCTACTATTTTAGCCCCAAAGAAGGATGGGAAATGGAGACTGTGTATTGATTCTAGGGCAATAAATAGGATAACCATAAGATATAGGTTTCCTATTCCTAGAATAGAAGATCTAATGGATTGTTTGGGAGGTGCTACTTATTTCTCCAAAATAGACTTAAAGGGTGGGTATCACCAGATAAGGATAAGAGAGGGGAATGAGTGGAAGGCAGCTTTCAAAAACAATGAAGGGTTGTATGAGTGGCTTGTGATGCCGTTTGGTCTTTCAAACGCCCCTAGCACCTTTATGAGATTGATGAATGAGGTGTTGCAGGAATTCATAGGGAAATTTGTGGTAGTCTACCTTGATGATATTTTGGTGTTCAGTCTTGAAGAACACTTGGAACATTTGGAGATAGTCTTGAAGAGGCTACGAGATCAGAAGTTACTGATAAACTTGGAAAAGTGTGACTTCATGAAACAAGAATTGGTGTACCTAGGTTTTGTCATCTCTAAGGGTGATTTGAAAATGGATCCTTCCATAGTAGAAGCTATTTTGAATTGGCCTACACCCAAGATAGCAAGAGAGGTCAGAAGTTTCCATGGACATTTTATAGGAAATTCATTAAGAACTACAGTGACATTTGTGCACCTATGTTGGAGACCATCAAGGGTGGAGGTAAGATGAAGTTTGTGTGGACGAGAGAAGTAGATAGGAGCTTTGAGAGTCTGAAATAGAAAGTTGCTAAATTCCCTATTTTAGTGTTAGTTGATTTCAATAAGGTTTTCACAATTGAATGTGATGCAAGTGGACTAGCCATAGGAGCAATGTTGAGACAAGAAGGTAGACCAGTAGCCTTCTTCAGTGAAAAGTTAAATGAAGCCAAGATGAAATACTCCTCTTATGATTTAGAGTTGTATGCCATGGTACAAGCTCTAAACAAATGGAGGCACTATTTGCTTCCTAAAGAATTTATTATATACACTAACAATCATGCTCTCAGTTTTTTGAATGGACATGAAAAGCTTAGTCATAGAGACATGGAATGGGTGGAAAGTATTCAAGCATACACCTTCATCATCAAGCATAAGAAAGGAATAACCAATAAGGTTGTTGATGCTCTAAGCAGAAGGGTGTTGATAGTGCAAGAAGTGTAGCTACAAAGCATGGGTGTTGAGTCACTCAAAGGATTGTATGAAGAGGACCAAGATTTCAAGGAGATTTACAGGGTATGCAGTGAGTTGGCCAATGCTTTCCACAGTGAATTCTTAGATTATACATTGTAGGATGGACTTTTGTTTAAAGGAAGTCAACTATGTATCCCTAAGTGTTCAATGAGGGATAATATAGTCAAGGAGAAACATAGTGGTTGTTTAGAAGGACATTTTGGGCTCAATAAGACCTTAGATCTCATCAGAAGGTTTTAATTTTGGCCAAGGATGTAATTTGATATCAGAAGGTTTGTTGAGAGTTGTATGATTTGCTAGAAAGCAAAGGGAGTCTCAACCAATGCAGGACTGTACCAACCTTTACCCATACCAAATAGACCTTGGGAAAGTTTAAGTATGGATTTTTTGATGGGATTGCCCAAGACAAGGATAGGTTATGACAATGTGTTTGTTGTGGTAGATAGATTCAGCAAAATGGCACATTTTATTCCTTGTAAGACCACCAATGATGCTAGTTACATTGCAGGTTTGTTCTTTAAAGAAATTGTCAGGATTCATGGATTACCTTTGAGTATTGTATCTGATAGAGACAACAAATTTGTGGGACATTTTTGGAGAACCTTGTGGAAAAGATTGGGTACAAATTTGTCTTTTAGTTCAGCCTATCATCCTTAGACCGATGGCCAAACTGAGGTTGTCAATAGGTCATTAGGCAATCTGCTGAGATGTTTGTCAAGAGAACATGGCAGTAGTTGGGATGTGGTACTCCCACAAGTAGAGTATGCCTATAATGATTCTACAAATAGAAGTATAGGTCTAAGTCCTTTTGAATTTGTTTATGGTAGTCATCCTAGAGGAATTTTTGAATTGCGAGATGTTCAAGGGTTGGACAAAAGGAGTGGACATGCTGATACATTTGCAGAAGCTATGAAAGAGATCCATCAACAAGTCAGAGATACTCTACACCAGAACAGTTAGAAGATCAAGGCTAGAGTGGATCAAAGAAGAAGGGATGTGCAGTACCAAATAGGAGATATGGTCATGGTTCATCTCAACAAGAACAGACTACCCACAGGAAAACATAGCAAGTTAATGATGAGAAAAATTGGACCTTGTTAGATTCTTGAGAAATATGGTTCTAATGCTTACAAAATTGAACTCCCTGATGATATTGCTATTTCACCTATATTTAATGTTGTTGATCTGACATTATATAAGAGTCCTGATACAGGCAAAGGTACAATAGATTCTGTCCATGACAATGCAGAGTGGGTGCAACATTTACCACCTAAGGAACCACCGAAGATGGAGTGCATCTTAGATAGCAGGACAGCCAAGAAGACCAGAAATCAGACATATTTTGAGCACTTAGTTAAATGGCAAGGACTTCTAGATTCAGAGGCCACATGGATGCTGGAAGAAGACATCAAAAAGTAGGGTGGTGATTTGCAGCAGTTAGTCTCTAAGAGGACTTGAGACAACTTTCACCCGGGGAATATGGTGTAGGCGCACCTAGAAAAATCATGTTTTATTTTGTAATAAGGTCTATTTGACCAATACATTTTCATTTTAGTTTGTATCTAGGTTCATTTTGTAAGTCACAAGTGACTTAGGGGACATTTGTCAAATTGTAACCGCATAATGCCAAAATAAGGCAGTAGGGCAATTGGAGGTTGTTTAGACGGTTGTCTCACAACTGCTTGGATTGATCTCCTAGCCGCTTGGAGTAAGTTCGGTACTACCCAGGGTGAGTTGATAAATGCCCAGAGGAATGAACCAAATGATCATTATCATTGTAATTAGATCAAAGCAGAAGTGTTGTCAAATGTAATTGTGCTAAGGAGAAATAGAATAATTCTGTTCCGTCAATTTAATTTCTGTTTCCTATTATAGTAATTTGTATAGCTGTAGATTTTTGTTCTCTCTATGCTTTCCATTTTGTTGCTATATGTCGTCATGAAGCATTCCACTGGTGAGATTTCTATCAAAATTAGTAGAATGGCTTTGTTGTACAATATGTGTTTTTTGTTTCCTGTTTTGTTTTCCTGTTTGATGGGGCAGGTGTTCCAGATTGAGGAGTATGCACAGTAGCATGCCCTAGCATTGTTAGGCATAGAGTGTAGATCAGACAGTGTGAGAGTTGAAAACCCTAATGGCGTACTGCTATGTTGGTTCATTGGTGCATCAGTAGAAGGACAGAAGTCTTGGTCAACAAAGTAAGTCTCACCGAAGGAAGATAATTATCAGCGTAAGTCAGACAACAGAGGGACTTTAGAAAGTCATCCCAATGGTGGTTGTTCGGCTGATGGAAATTTTTTAGTGGTTCACTTGTTAGTTTTACAAACTATGACTAAGTTGGGACCTGACCTTTGGTATCCATTGTGCGCTCCCCATCAACATATAATTATTGTAACTCTAAATTAAGACTAGCAACAAGAGCCAAAACAACTCCAACTATACTTAACCACACCATAGGTGAAAATATTTCATCAAAATCAATACCAATTTTTTGTGCATACCCCTTAGCCACCAACCGAGCTTTATATTGCTCCACATTATCATTTATATCCATTTTCAGTTTGAAGACCCACTTGTTGCCAATAGCTTTTTACCCCTTAGGCAATTGCATAAGCTCCCACATTTTATTTTTATGTAGAGCTCTCATCTCCTCATCCATGGCTTCTCTCCATTTATTTGCATCTTCATCTTCATAAGCCTCCTAATATGAGCTAGGCTCACCAATATCAGTAAATGAAGCATAATCTAAATTACAATTAGGAGAATATCTTGCTGGTGGTTTGATAACTCTAGTGGATCTCCTCATAAGGGGTAAGCGTTACTGAAAGGAAGATAGGTCTGCGGAAATTGCTTCCTAAACTAATCTAATGAGGGGAGAGGTATGCAAATTCATTTTAACCCTTACAATTGCAGAAATATTAAACTTATATCAGAGATATTACAGCAGTAAACACAATACAAGAATGTAGATAGAGAGAAGTAGACACAAGATGTATCGTAGGGAAAACGTTTTCAGATGAAAAACCCCACACTCTAAAACCTGCACAATGTATTATCTGAAACAGTTACAGTTTACAATACACTTGCAATGCAAGTTCCTCCAAGAGTCTTCAAATGTCAAATCTAGAGTTATTTTGGTAGCATAACAGTACCTGTAAAAACACTATGCAACTACAACTCCAAACTATGCAATATATAGATATTACAAGGCATATCCTGGAAGCATCTTGGGATAGGCGTCCACCTTGGCCACATGGCCATTATCCTACATCAAAGGACACTTGTCCTTATTGCAAATACATCCCTTATATCTGTCATACACGGCAGATTTGACTTTCCCAACATGGAGCACTCCAAGGCTAAAAATAGACTATGATAGATGCTCTTACGCATCTTACAACTATGATAGATTTTCCCAACATAACAACCTTAAATGTTGTAAGAGAATCCGTTATACAATGCTAAATATAGCATATTCCTCTTACAACATGTCATAGGCCAACTTGGGTGTCCAAAGATGCCTTTCCCTCATGCAAAGGTACTCACTGACACTTGTCACCACTTGTCATAGGAATCTCCAAACTTGGCTCTTATGCGTCATAGATTCTGCCATATGGAATATCCTCTTACACATACCACAAGATGTTGACACATGTCATAATAGTGCCACCTCAAATGGGATACCCAAATCCATGTAGGATTGACTTGAACATCCAAGTCACATTCCAAGTAAGATGACATGTCACCATGCCACCTCAACTAAGTGATCAAACTGAATGTGCAAGTAAATACAATATTAGGCAATAAATAAATAATGCTTGGAATTTTCAAAGGTTGAGACACCTTAATTCCCAACATTCTCCCACTTGTTGAACACCTTGCAAGAGCCAAAAGAAATGACAAGATTTAACTACTAGGGGCCAAGAGGCCCATAGACTCTGAACACCATCTGAACATCTCTGTGCCCACTGGTTTTGTCAATGCATTTGCAACATTCTTCAAAGTGTCTAATTTCTCCAATATCACCTTCCCATCCTCTACCATGTCTCACACAAAATGAAACTATACATCAATATGCTTTGTTCTAGCATGGAAAGTCAGATTCTTTGCTAAGCAAATCGCACTCTGACTGTCACAACAGATAGTAATCTGTCCTGCATCAACACCAATATCTGAACACAACCTCTTAAGCCAAATGGCTTCCTTACAAGCATGAGTTGCTGACATATACTTAGCTTCTGTCATGGATAAAGAAACCATAGGTTGTCTCTTACTCATCCAACTAATTGCACCACTGAATATAGTAAACAAATAAACACTGGTGGATCTCTTGCTATCAATGTCACCTTGGTGCAGGGGCACCAGGTTTATCTTGTACAAAGTTTGTAAAAAAAAGGTCTTAATGTGGGTCAAGTGTTAGGTCCTAGGTATGTTGGAGTCTTTTGTAAAGTGAATAAGGTCTTATTATACCACTTAGTATTTATTAGAGATTCATATTGAGTAAGGTTGTCACATTTTTGTAATATTGTCATAAATGACTATGTAAAGGGACAAAAAATGCATTGTCGTGGAATACCAAAGGTCATAAGTTCAAAAGTCAGTTAGGGGTCATTGTTTTTGGAGGGAAAGTATGTAAATATGTTGAAGAACATTTTGTAAGGCATGGAGAAGGGTTTTGAAGTGAAAACTAATAACATTACCCCTGTTCTACACAGTTAATTCTCTGTTTCTTAAGTTTTTTTTACTATTTTTTCTGTTCCCTTAAACAGTATGGCCCTGTATGGACATGTCAGGAACTGAGACCTATTGGAGTTGGAAGTATGTGGAGTCTTCTTTCTGTTTCAAGTGGTTGTATCAATTTTCATTGAGTTTGGAGCATTTTAAATCATTTTGTTTGCAAACAGCCTGTTAAAACTATTTTGAGGATTGTGATCACATAAAATGAACTAATGGCCTATTCTCCCATATGTGACTTCTTTAACTAAGTGGAGTGAGTCAAATATATCAAGAATAGATGCTTGAATGATTTGTGTGAGTAGGGGAGGTGATTTGTGTGGTTTTTTGTGAAGCCATAGGCCAAATTTTGTAAATTTTGGCTTGAAAGGTGAGGTTTTGAGTGTGAGTTTGAAGAAATTTTGTTGAATAAGGACAAAGGATAGTTTGGGAAGCATGTGTAGGCCCAATCTAAGGTTTTTGAGCCATTAAAAAAGTTTGGTAAGTTGTAGAAGGTAGATTTTCAATAAACCCTCATGAAAACTAGCCTAAAATAGGCCTAGAGCAAGGGTATGGTGGTTAGGTGATTTAAAAGGCCTATCTTTGACTAAAATTTTTGGATTTGGTCTATTGGTAACCTGATAAGAGTGATAGAGTAGGTGTGGAAAGTTTGGGTGAAATATTTGGAGTACTTGCTTTGCAAAATAGGGCTAATTGCCCCTTTGTAGCAGCAGGAACAATCAATTTTAGGCCATGAAGTTCTGAAACAACCCTATGTGGAAATGATATATGTTAAATAAATCTGTAATGGGTATCTAAAACACCTTTTGGTTTCTAGTTTGGTGTAGTATTGTGAGAGTTATGTTGAAAAACCCTCTAAAATAGGGCTACAAGGAATTGGATGGCTTGTGAAGGAGCAAACATCAGTTGGAGTTTGAGGACTTGGTTGAGGGTTTGGTCTGGTTTGGTTTGAGACATTGAGGTGAGGTAAAGCCATTTGAAGCCTTGTTTGCATTTGAGAAGTTAGAAACATAAAGTTGTGTCTTGAAGAAGGAGATTGTCTTAAGGAGGTTGCTAGTAAACCTTGTGAAGAGTTACTTTTTTGAACCATAGTTGTGAAATATGGTATCAATAGTCTAATACCACTCCCCTACCCTGCATCAAATTGGTATCAGATCACAGGGATTAGATCTCTTGAGGGAGATTGGTTGAAGTTTATGTAAAGGGAAGGTTGGAATTTGAAGAGTCAAGATGCCTCCTAAGAACAGTGGCACTGCTAAAGAGTTGCAGGAGTTGAAGGAGAGACATGCTAAGTTATTGGAGTCTCATAATGCTATTTTGGCAAGGCTTGCTGCCTTGGAGTCAAGTTAGAAAATAGGTATGGTTCTAGGTAATGAGAGTGAATCTGAGGAAGAAGGGGAAGAAGAGAATGAAGTAGAGGAAGAGTAGATGGATCCTAATGAGCAGAGGACATTAAGGCTTTTGAAGGTAGTAAGAGGAGAAGAAGATAAGTCCAAGGTTGATTCGCCCATGTATGGAGGAAGTTTGAATGATGAGGAGCTTCTAGATTGGATTGCCACCATGGATAATCACTTTGAATGTGAAGATATTCCCGATGAGAAAAAGGTAAAGATTGCAAAGACAAAGCTAAACGGTCATGCATTATTATGGTGGGACTATGAACAAGCTGAGAGGAGAAAGCAAGGTAAATCAAACATAGTTTCTTGGGATAGAATGGTTGGTAAACTCAAAGGTAAGTTCCTTCCTAAAGATTATGAAGTTCAATTGTTTAAGAAACTCCAAGGTTTGAAGCAAAGGGACTTAGATGTTAAGACATATACTGATGAATTCTATAAGTTAAGTATAAGATTAGGTAGAATGGAAGATGAGGTTGAAAAGGTTGTAAGGTATCTAGGTGGATTAAGATTTAACATACAAGATGAATTGGTTGTGGCAAATCCAAGAACAGTTGAAGAGTGTTATCAAATGGCAGTTAGAGTGGAAGAGAAGATCAAAATAAGGCAAGACAAATCTGTTAGAGGAAGAGGCAGAAATTAAAGAGGAAGAGGACCATTTCCTACAACAAAATAGTACCATAATGAACAAGAAGATGCAAACAAAGGAAAAGAACAAGTTGCTGATGCAAGGGGTGGATTTAGATGCTCTAGAGGTAGATTTGGTTTGGGTAGGAGTTCCAATGTATTTTTAGGAAGATGCTACAATTGCAATCAGTTTGGTCATCCATCCTTCATGTGTCCTGAAAGACAAGCGTCTACTTCAAATGTTGGTGATAAGAGGGCTCAAATTGTGCAAGAGGAGGATAAGGAAAGTGTGAAGTCACCCTCTCTACATGCTATTCCAAAAGTTGGGGAAACATTAATTATGGAAAGACAACTCTTTAAGGCACCCAAGGAGAAGGCGCTGACTCAAAGAAAAGCACTATTCAGGACAACATACAAATGCAAGGGAAAGGTATGCAACGTTGTCATAGATTCAAGTTATACTAAAAATATGGTGTCTTGTGAAATGGTTGATAAACTAAAATTAGAAAAGATTCCTCATAAAGCATCCTATAAGGCATCTTGGTTGAATAATGATCAGTCACTTGTGGTTAATGAACAAGCTTTAGTTGGGTTTCATATTGGTGCATATAGAGACAAGGTACTTTGTGATGTTGTACCTATGGATTGCTACCATTTATTGCTTGGGAGACCATGGCCGTTTGACAAACATGTCATTTATGATGCTAGAAGTAATAGTTATTAGATTGAGCATGATGGAAGTACATTCACCTTGATTCCATTACAAGAAGATGTCAAGGCGCAGAATAAGGTAGCCGAGGTCATAATGGGTAAGAAAGAGTTTGTGAAGGTGAAGATTGCAGCCACTCCTATGTTGGAGGACATCAAAATAATAAGTTTTAAGAGTGAAGTGAGTTTGAAAGGTAGATAAGATGAAAAGATAATAAAGGTTGATAAGGAGCAGGTTAAGTTGATGATGGAAGTGCAAGATTGGCATGAAAAATAAGACAAGATCATGATTGGGACATTGTTATGTCCTTCAATTTCAAACAAGACTAGTGGTTAGACATGTAATGATAGTATAGAGGTTGAGAAATATGCCAAGACAGAGGTCTTAGGGGTAGGAAAGGTAAGGACAGTGGTGAAGACAAAAAGTGTAGTGACAGTAAGTGCAGAGAACTTCATGACAGAGGTAAGAGATAAAGATGCAGTGATTTGGCAAGGACATATGACTGAGTTCAAGCATGCAATAAAGGATGAGAGGATGACAGTCCAAGACAAGATTGGAAAAGGTATGTTTGTAGGCATGAAGATATGTAAGACATCATCACAAAGTGCAGTGGAGGAGAGATACAATCCATTCAATGGAGGACAGTCAGACCAAAGAAGAAATCAGTTGGAGGGCAGAGATGGTACAAGTTCCCAATATTTGACTCATTTCAAAGAGCTACCAGATGGATATGTAGGTGGAAGGTCATGGTATGATCAAAAGCAACTTGTTTTGTTGGCATACAATCCTCATGGGACATGAGTTTTCTTTTGGCAGGGTGTATGGTGTAGGGGCACCAAGTTTATCTTTTACAAAGTTTGTAAAAAAAAAGGTCTTAATGTGGGTCAAGTGTTAGGTCCTAGGTATGTTGGAGTCTTTTGTCAAGTGAATAAGGTCTTATTAGACCACTTAGTATGTATTAGAGATTCATATTGAGTAAGGTTGTCACATTTTTGTAATATTGTCATAAATGACTATGTAAAGGCACAAAAATGCATTGTGGTGGAATACCAAAGGTCATAAGTTCAAAATTTAGTTGGGGGTTGTTGTTTTTGGAGGGAAAGTATGTAAATATGTTAAATAACACATTGTAAGGCATGGAGAAGGGTTTTGAAGTAAAAACTAATAACATTACCCCTGTTCTACACAGTTAATTCTCTGTTTCCTGAGTTTTTTTTACTATTTTTTTGTTGTTCCCTTGAACAATACAGCCCTATACGGATGTGTCAAGGACTAAGACCTATTGGAGTTGGAAGTATGTGGAGTCTTCTTTCTATTTCAAGTGGTTGCATTAATTTTTATTGAGGCTGGATCATTTTATAGCATTTTGTTTGCAAACAGCCTGCTAAAACTATTTTGAGGACTGTGATCACATAAAATGAACTAATGGCTTATTCTCCCATCTGTGACTTTTGTAACTAAGTGGAGTGAGTCCAATATATCAGTAATAGATGCTTTAATGGTTTGTGTGAGTAAGGGAGGTGAGTTGTGTGGTTTTGTGTGAAGCCATAGGCCAAATTTTGTAAATATTGGCTTGAAAGGTGAGGTTTTGAGTGTGAGTTTGAAGAAATTGTGTTGAATAAGGACAAAGGAAAGTTTGGGAAGAATGTGCAAGCCAAACCTAAGGTGTCTGAGCCATTAACAAAGTTTGGCAAGTTGTAGAAGGTTGATTTTCAATAAACCCTCATGAAAACTAGCTTAAAATAGGCCTAGAGCAAGGGTATGGTGGTTAGGTGATTTAGAAGGCCTATCTTTGACTAAAAATTATGGATTTGGTATATTGGAAACTTGAAAAGAGTGATAGAGTAGGTGTGGAAAGTTTGGGTGAAATATTTGGAGTACTTTCTTTGGAAAATAGGGCTAATTGCCCCTTTGTAGTAGAAGGAATAGTCAATTTTAAGCCATGAAATTCTGAAACAACCTAATTTGGAAATAAGATATGTTAAATAACTTCGTAATGGGTATCTAAAAGGGTAAATAAGTTGTCGGTTTGAGGTGTATTTTTAAAGTTATGGTGAAAAGACCCCTTTTGGAGGGCTAGTAGGAATAAGGAGGCTAAAGAAGGAACACCCTTAATCTTAGGGTTTTGAAACTTGCTAATTGGTTTGTTTGAAAGTTTGTAATCAATTTACCTTGCTTGACATCACACCTACCCAATTAGAATCCACAAATCCATGAATACATACAAAATGCAGAGGTCCTGTAGGATGACCATGATAACATAGAGAATACTTGGAAGTACCCCACAAATATCTGAACACTCTCTTTACTGCATCCCAATGTACCCATCCAAGATTATCTATAAATTAACTAAGGACTACCATTGATTGGGCAATGTCTGGTCTTGTACAGACCATAGCATACATCAAACTACCAACAACACTAGCATAAGGTACTCTGCTCATATCCTCTATCTCAGAAGGAGACTTTGGACAATCATTAACATATAACTTTGTCCCCAAAGAAATAACAATGGTCTACAATCTGCCATGCTGAATCTATCCAACACAATCTTCATCTACTTACTCTGGCTTAACCAAAGTTTTCTATTTGCTCTATCTCTTCTGATTTCCATTCCTAGAATGTACTTGGCTGCCCCTAAGTTTTTCATCTCAAACTGTGCTGACAACTGAGACTTCAAATAAGAAATCATATTCTTACTATTACCAATCAACAACATATCATCAACATATAGTGCAATAACGAGAATGTGATCATTGTCAAATTTGTAATACACACAATGATCTGATTTTGATCTCAAAAATACAATAGACAACACAAAGGCATCAAACTTCAAGTACCACATCCTAGGAGATTATTTCAATCCATACAAAAACTTCTTTAACTTGCAAACCAAATTTTCTTTACCTTTTTCTATGTAATGCTCTAACTGTGACATATAAATCTCTTCCTCCAAGTCACCATGAAGGAATGTTGTTTTCACATCCATCTGCTCCACTTCTAAATCATAAGCTCCTGCAAGAGATTACAGGAGTTGAATAGATGTCAGCTTTGCAACAAGAGAGAAAATTTCACCATAATCAACTCCCTCCACTTTTGAGTACCCCTTCGCAACTAATCTGGCCTTATACTTCTCAACACTGCCATCTGCACCAAATTTCTTCTTGAAAACCCATTTGTATCCAACAGGTTTCCATCCATCAGGCAAAGGTACCAAGTCTAAAGTTTTATTCTTTTCCAAAGAAGCCATCTCATCTTCCATGGCCTCCTTCTAGGAACCTGCATCTTTCATGCCCATAACCTCTGTGATAGTTCTAGGCTCATCAGCATTAGTAAGCAAAGCAAAAGCACAACTAGAATCAAGCAATATATAAACAAACCTCTCAGGTTGCTTCCTATTTTGTGCGGACCTCCTCAAAGGATGAGGTTGAGATTTTTCTTCTTCTTCTGAGCTTTTAGAGCTACTAGAGCTCTCCTCATCATCAGGTTTCACAGGGTCTGTCAGTTCAGTCTTCTCAAGGGTAGTGGGAAATGTTGAAATGCACGGACAACTAAGAGGGGGGGTGAATCAGTTGTTCCAAAAACTCAAACACTTCTGCACTTACACATTAATCACTTGTCCATATTTATTATGATTAAACAATGAATGCATGAAATTAGAAACTTAAAAATAGATGCAACATTAAACACAAGAGACACCAGATTTTTACGTGGAAAACCCCAAGGTGGGGAAAAACCATGAAGAGAATTAGCTCTCAAAATATATTGCAATCTTTGAAAAATGATGTTCAGGCTTGGTCACTCCATGGGCCTAGAACATACTGGCTCACTACCATGAAGTACAACTAGGTCTAGCAAGCTCACTGCCTCAACCCTAAACCTAGAAAGATTACAATGAGGGCTGTTAAACCCTAAGGGCTATTAAACCCTACTAGCGACTCACTGCCAGACTCACTGCCAAGATCAACATCTTCTTCATGTCTGAGATTAATACATTGAAGTACAATAGTTCCTCTACTCTACTCTACCTTTCCACCTCTTTCCTTATCTGCCCATCTTCGCACAAGGACATCTTTTCCACAACTCAATTACAAGTATTTGAACACTTCATAAACCTTGGAATGATCATCAAGGTCAGCATTACAATCATCAACCATTGGAACAATCTCCAAGGTCAGCGTTACAAACATTTACAAAATAGGTCTTGACCTAATACAAAAATTATGCTAAGGATTTGTAGTATAGATGTATGCAGATCATGCCATGCCTTAGCTGGGACTTAAACACAATCTTCCATGCCACAACACGCTTCCATAATCTTCAAGGGATCTCCACAATCACTGGAATTAACCAAGTCGACTAAGACTGGTTACACACTACGTTATCTAGGAATAATCTTCAAACACTATCTCAATTCCTTAGCGTGGACCAATGTAAAGGTAGGAACATGATCAGGAGGTATCCACAAGCACATTAAAATCACTAGGAGCAATCACACAAACTCAAACCACTTTATTCATGAGATTCTTCACACCAGAGCACATGAACTTCACTGTCTTCAAATGTCACAAAAGAAAGATAGCTTGTAGACCACCAAAACATGAACCATTGCAATTGTAGGTACTTATCATCATCCCAGACTTCCCTCTAGAACCACAGAGCAAAACACTTTAATGTAGAGGAATGCGAAGCAAAATACTTTCTCTCAGGCACCAGTGAATAATCAGAAAAAGCAGGTTTTACTTTGGTGAATGTAACTCACTCAAATCTTCATATCGGAGGCTCAAACTCAGGATTTAGTATCTTCAGCCATGCTTCTAAATAACTTCCAATTCATAGACCAAGATCTTCATTTAGTAAGAAATGTGGAGCAATCTTCTAGACTATTCTTTAGTATGCAACTCATTGTTTTCACTATGATTCACTATTTACTTTCTGATTCTTCCAGAGGGACAAAATTTCTCAATATCCTCAAAATATAATGCTTCTGAACAAATAACAAAATAGGATACAGTTGACACCAATGACAACAAAGATATGTTGACATCAATGACAACAACGATTAGGCACATACTTGCAACAAGAAATTGAACCACATCCTCTTTCTTTTATTTCTCTTCTGGCTGTAGAATAGTGGAAGAAGTTGTTAGCTCTCTGAAAATAACACTTTTACTACACAACACTTTTTTGGCCATAGGATCCAAAAGCTTGTATCCTTTCATATCAACACCATATCCAATGAAGATACACTTAACAGTCTTGTTCTCCAATTTTGACCTCTTCTCCCTAGGCACATGAGCATATTCCTCACAACCAAAAACACAAAGATGTCTTATTGAAGGCTTCTTACCAGACCACACCTCCATGGGTGTCTTACCAACAAGAACTGATGTAGGAGACCTATTTACCAGGTAGCAAGCAGTGGCAACAACTTCAGCCCAAAACTTATGTTTGAGGCCAGCTCTATTAAGCATACTCCTAGCCTTCTCCATCAGTGTCCTGTTCATCCTCTCTACAACTCCATTTTGCTGTAGGGTGTATGGAGTTGTCTTATGTCTTTCAATCCCATGTTCTTTGTAGAACTTATCAAATTCTATGGAATAGAACTCACCACCATTGTTAATTATCAAGCACTTAATCTTTTTACTAGTCTGATTCTCAACAAAAGCTTTAAACTCTTTGAACTAACTAAAGACTTCAAATTTCCTTCTAAGAAAATAAATCCATGTCCTTCTACTATAATCATCTATGAAAGATACAAAATATACAGATTTAGAGATCAAAGGAATATTAACTGGACCAAACGCATCACAATGAATAAGATCCAATACACTAGAAGACTTATGAGAACTCAGGTAAAACTGAACATAGTTTTGCTTTCCATATATACAATGTTCACAAAAGTCAAAATTGAGATTACAATCATCTAACCCCTCAATGAGGTTTTTATTTTTTAGGGTTCTAGGACGCTTCTCACCAATGTGGCCAAGTCTCTTATGCCATAACATTGTCTTCTCAGCAGGAAGCTTAACTTCCAAAGCATGAGCACCTTAGGTACCCAAAATGCACTACCATCAGAATTTGATACAACCGATCTTTTAGTTGCTGGTTCTAATGGTGGGGGTGAAGTGACTGCAGCTCTTTTCTTTGAGTCAGAAGAACTATTGCATTGTCAAATGCATGCCTCCAGCTGAAACAGAGTACCTCTCCAAGTACCCTTTGCAAGAACCATAGCTCCTCTAGTCATCTTGCATCCTTCTTTCGAGAAGACAACTTGTACACCTGCATCATTCAATTTACTTACAGAAAGTAGGTTCTATGTCAATCCTAGGATGTGCATAACCCCAGAGATCCCCTTCACTCATCCATTAGGGAATCAGATTGTGACTCTTCCATGACCAACTATCTTTAGATGAGAATCATCACCCAGGTACACTCTTCCACCATCAAACTCTTCATACTTTGTAAACCAATCTCTATGCAAGGTCATGTGGAAAGAGGTACCAGAATCAATCAGCCACACATCATTAGATGCATGGGTGGCCAAGGCCATAATGAAGGCATCACTATTATCTTGTGACTTTTCAGAATCTGAATCTAGGACATTCTTCTTCTTCTTCTTTTCTCCTCTTTGCATTCCTTTCAAAAATGCCTAGTTTTCCCACAGTTTCAACACAATGCCTTGAACTTTCCAGGAGATTTGGATCTCCCACGGGATTTAGATCTACCCTTCTTAGCTTTCTTGTCTTTCTTTTTCCCTTTCTCCTTGGGTATTCCATGAACCGCAAGAGCTTCTTTGGCTGAATCAGATGACTTTCTCTGCATCTCTTCAGATAATAGTGAAGACAACACTTCATCCATTTTGAAAGTGGTTATGGTACTCTCGATGACTATAACAAGATGATCCCACGAATCTGGTAAAGAATAAAGTAGGGTCATACACTGATCCTCCTCCATATTCACACCAACATATGTCAATTGTGCAACTAAAATATTAAAAGCATTCATGTGATCAGTAATAGATCCTCCATCTTCTATCCTCAAAGAATATAGCTTCTTCCGTAGGAATAACTTGTTTACCAGGGATTTAGCCTGATAAACATCACCAAGTTTCTTCCACAGCTCCTTCGTAGTTTTCTCTTCATGAACATTTAACAGGACAGAATCAGCCAAACAGAGTCTCACAAGACCCTTGGCTTTATGATCTTTGAGATCCCAATCATCTTGCGACATTTCCGCTGGTTATACACTAGAAATTGCTTCCCATAGGTCTCTATCAATGAGCATGTCTTCCATTTTGAGTTTCCACAACTTGAAATTGCTGCCATTAAACTTTTCCACCTCTATCTTCCAGATGTGCCTGCCATCTCCTTCCTATAACAAGATTATAGAATACTTTGCATATACTCCCACTCAATCTAAGATCAGTACAAAAAACCCCTACCCAACAGCTAGGACCAAAACTGGCCATGCTCTGATACCAACTGAAAGGAAGCTAAGTGTGTGGAAATCACTTCCTAAACTAATCTAATGAGGAGAGAGGTATTTAAATTCATTTTAACACTTACAATTGCAAAAATATTAAACTTATATCAGAGATATTACAGCAGCAAACATAATACAAGAATGTAGACAGAGAGAAGTAGACAAAAGATGTATCGTGGGGAAAACTTTTTCAAGCGATAACCCCACACCCTAAAACCTGCACAATCTATTATTTGAAACAGTTACAGTTTACAATACACTTATAATGCAAGTTCTTCCGAGAGTCTTCAAATGTCGAATCTGGAGTTATTTCGGTAGCATAATAGTACCTGTAAAAACACTATGCAACTACAACTCCAAACTATGCAATATATAGATATTACAAGGCATATTCTGGAAGCATCTTGGGATAGGTGTCCACCTTGGCCACATGGCCATTATCCCACATCAAAGGACACTTGTCCTTGCTGCAAATACATCCCTTACATCTATCATACATGGCAGATTTGACTTTCCCAACATGGAGTGCTCCAAGGCTAAAAATAGACTATGACAAATGCTCTTACGCATCTTACAGTTGTCATAGATTTTCCCAATAAAACAAACTTAAATGTTTTAAGAGAATTCGTCATACAATACTAAATATAACATATTCTTCTTACAACATGTCATAGCCCAACTTAGACACCCTAAGATGCCTTTCCCTCATGCAAAGGTACTCACCGACACTTGTCACCACTTGTCATAGGAATCTCCAAACTTGGCTCTTACGCATCATAGATTTTGTCATATGGAATATCCTCTTCCACATACCACAAGATGCCAACACATGGCATAATAGTGCCACCTCAAATGGGACGCCCAAATCCATGTAGGTTTGACTTGACCATCCAAGTCAAATTCCAAGTAAGATGACATGTCACCGTGCCACCTCAACTAAGTGACCAAACTAAATGTGCAAGTAAATACAATATTAGGCAATAAATAATATACAATTAAATAAATAATGCTAGGAATTTTCAAAGGTTGAGACACCTTAATTCCCAATAGTTACTCTGTGGCTCATTTGGTTGTTGTTCAACCTCATCAAAAAACTGATTCTAATTATTATCTTGCTGATTTTCATGAACAGGTGGCTGATTTTCATCTAGCACCTTTGAATTAGCATCATACTTTTCCACCTCTACTGGAACAATTTCTATACTTTTCTATTCTTTACTTCCTTGCATTGATTTTTCATTAAAATATACATCTTGGCTAATAATAATCTTGCGGGTAGCAATATTCCACAACCTGTACCCCTTTGTACCTTCTGCATAGCCAAGAAAAATACATTTCATGGACTTCACCTCCAAATTATTCCTATCCTCTTTGGGAATATGAGGATAAGCATTAGAACCAAAAATACAAAGAAAGGAATAATCAACAAGTTTACCTGTCCAAACTTCTTTAGGAATTTGATGATCTAGAGCTATAGTTGGTGATCTCTTAATCAAGAAACAGGTTGTATTAACAGCCTCAGCCCAAAATTTCTACTCCAATCTAGCAGTGCTCAACATACATCTAGCTCTTTCCATAATTGTACAGTCCATCCTTTTAGCAACACCATTTTGTTGTGCTATTCTAGGAACCGTCAACTGCTTTGCAATACCATGCTCACTGCAAAACTGATTAAACCCCCCTGAACAAAATTCCCCTCCATTATCTATTCTAAGACACTTATTTTTTTTACCTTTCTGATTCTTTACCAAATCTTTAAACTTCTTAAAATAAGAAAATACATTAGATTTCTTCTTCAATAGATAAATCCACACCTTACAGGAACAATCATCTATAAATAAAACAAAATATGACGAACCCCCAATTGATGTAATAGGTGCTTGCCAAGTATCTGAATGAATTAAATCTAGAATTTCTTTACTTTTGGTAGTGCAACTAGAAAAACTCAACCTATTCTATTTTCCAAACAAACAATGCTCACAAAAATTTAAATCTCTAGATTTAGCACCAAGGAGAAGATTTCTATCTAGCAATACCTTTATACCACGTTCGCTCATGTGGCATAGCCTTTGATACCAAGTAGATAATGAATCCATTTCTGCATCTAATACCACTGAAGCCTCTCCACTGCAAGTTTCTTCAACTTGCCTGTAGAGATTGCCAACTTTTTCCCCTTTTAGCACCACTAATGCTCCTTTTGTTACCTTCAGACAGCTATTTTCTCCACTGAATCGGTAACCTTGCTCATCGAATACTCCAAGTGACAACAAATTTTTCTTCAAGCCTGGTACATGTCTTACATGCTGAAGAGTCCTTACAATCCCATCAAACATTTTGATTTTGACCTCTCCCTCACCAATAGCTTCACATGGGTTGTCATTTCCCATGTAAACCATACCTCCTTCACATGACTGGTAAGAAGAAAACCAATCCCTATGAGAAGTCGTGTGAAAAGAGGCACCAGAATCAATGATCCAATCTTGATGAAATGAATCTATCAAATTAGCAAACAAAACCTCTCTATCTTCCATTGGTGCTTCAGCTTCTGCTATATTTGCCTTCGATGGCTGTGATCTAGGATTTTCTTTGTTTTCTTTCGGCAGCCTACAATCCTTTTTGACATGTCCTGTTTTTCCATAGTTCCAACACTTAACTCTTTTCCATCCCTTGGATTTTGACCTAGCCTGTCCACATTTAGATTTCTCTCTTTCCGGAGCTCTCCCCTTGCAAAAAGGGCATTAGAGGAAGAAGAAGGCCCTTGAGATGTCTTCCACCTTGAATCTTCAGAAATTACAACAGTTACCACATCTTCAAAACAAGTTTCCCCTTTAGTGATGAGTTACTGAGTGCCATAACTAGTTGATCCCAAGTTTTAGGCAAAGAGCACAATAGTATAGCCACTTTATCCTCTTCTTCAATTTTCACCTCCACTGAAGCCAACTTGCTAATCAGTGTGTTGAGATGATCTATGACTGACGAATTGTCATGCATCCTCAGATTGTACAATTACCATCATAACATAATTTTATTTTCCAATGACTTGGTCTCATATAGAGTTTCCAGCTTAGTCCACAAGCCATGTGTCATTTTCTCCTTTGCAACATTGAATAAAACTAAATCAGCCAGAGATAACTGAACTGTAGCTCTAACCATGTTATCTTGCTCATCCCAATCCTCTTGCTTAATGGTTGTAGGTTTGGATGCTATCCCCTTGAGAGCCAAGGCATATCCATCCTTCACCAACAAGGCTTGAACCTTTAGCTTCCTATTTTGTGGTTACACAACATGCCCCATTTTGACTTGACAAAATAGGGACCCAACATTTTCTTGCTGCTTTGGCTTGTTGTTTTCTGCTTTGGGCGGTTTGGTAAAACCAGTCATGCATGTAACCCTACAAGAAGGTAGATAGGTCACCATGATGAGGTCAGTTGTCAAAGTTAGTATTTCACATTATTAACCTCATGGTTGGAAAGTGTACAAAATTCCACGTAGGTTTGCCTTTTAGATCACCCCAAAATTGTCTAAGGGGAGAAAGTTATGTTGAGTCAAAGTTTGGTCAAACCTGATATCCGAGGGAGGGGTCATATTTCAAACGTTAGTCATATTAGATAAGATCACCCTGATATTATATTATTACCTCATAATCACTTGATCTGTAAAGTGCAGACGTCAACTTTAAATTAAGATCTGGTATCTACCTGTCAAATGACTTCATTTATCTTGCGGGGGGTCATATTCCAAACATCAGTCCTCTTACGAATATCACCCTCTTCGTAATTATCACCATATGTCAATATGACAGTGATGTCATCTGAGTGTAATGAATGAAGAAGTCACGCTAATGATGATGTCATTATTCCATTCTATTCCGTGGGGGGGTATATATCCGATGACCATCATATTCCTTAACATGATGGTGACGTCATTAAAACATAGCAATTAAACAATGTCATTGACAAGGTGATGTCACCCTAATTTTATCCAAAGGGAGTCATTTTATTTGTGGGGGTCATATTTTGAACATCCCCTGATCTTAATTTTGTGACCCGATATACACGTGGTCAACGTTGACCACATCACCCGATCTCCTTTTGAATTTAGTTTTGTCACTCAATGGTGGGGGGTCATTTTATCCAGAGGGGGTCATATTTTGAATATCCCCCGATCTTTCGAAGATCACCCACCCGTTTCCTGACATTAAATGTACTTAAATGCGGTAGATGAATTCCCACCGATTACAAATACAAATCAAACACTTGGCAACATCCATGGATTTCCTGCAAAGGATCAACAAATTTGATCGATACAATGCAGTTTTACCCTAATTTGTCCTATGGATGCATTTAAAGGTAATTTTTGAAGGTTATTATCATTTACATTGTGAAAAAATGAGAAATTACAGAGTAAAGAAGTCAAATCCTCATACAACTACCTGTCAACGGATTGGATCCTTCAGCGTAACGGAACTGGTAATCTTCAATATTCATAGCTCTTTTCTATAATCAGTCATCTAATCTAGGAGGAAAGCACTATCAAGTAAGTAATTGAAAACCCTCATGTTGTCATTTTCTACATGTTCAGGTAGAGTTTATGTTCTTTCATGTGGTTTGGCTCTGTGGGTATGCATATCATGATGAAGTAAAGAATAATAGATAGAGTATGCATAATGTTGTAGAAGTACATAATGTTGTATGAATGCATGTGGACATTGTAAGGTAAGACGAATCATGTTTGTTGTAGGAATCCATGGCAGATCTTCGAAAGAATAGGTCTGACTCAAAGTTTCTCAAGCCTATGTTTGTTCATCCTGAAGGGGTGCAGTTTAAGTATGGCATTATTGGTGATACTCACCAAGGAGATATGGACCTGGCAGCATGGTCAGCAAGAGTAGATCATGATAAGGATAATCCCATTCTAGATGGGGTATATGTTTCAGGAATGTGGAATGCAGCAGGGTTTCCATATGCCATGGACACCCCATAGCTGGTAGTGGAATGTGCCATAAATTATAACCCTGAGACCAAGCGGGTGGAGAAGCATGGAAGAATAAATGCTAACTTTTCAATCAAGGGCATTACCGCCACTTTTAATCTGCCAGTTGGGAAGAAGGTGGTAAGTGTAGACCTACGCAAGCTAGAAATAGAGTACAATAATAATAAGAAGAATGCAAGGAAGAGGATGTATCAATGGAGGTCAAAGAGCAACACCTACACTGCATCAGCCAAATTGCCCGTACATTTATACAAATTTGATTTTGATGATGAGTACCAGTATATGATTGCCCTACTGAGCAGGATGCCAAGTAAACCTCATGCTGGAAATTTTGAGAAATGGATGTTTGGAATCATCCAGATGGTCCTATATGCAAACAATAGGCCATTATGGGCCAAGATCATCAGTGACACACTGGATGAAGGAATGAGGAACCTGGGAGGCCAGACATGCTTATTCTATATGACCTCATATGTGGTATACTCATGTGCGTATAAGGGAACCTTTGATGCCTTGATGACAGTGGGTAAACCCGGTGATGATGCATATGATGCACACATATGGGATAACTATCCCCAGTTACAAAGAAAAGATTACCTCCTGGACTACAAACTAGTAAATGATGCATTCTCTATGCATTTGGTCAAAACCATGGAGGAAGACAAAACCAAGAGGCTGAGCATGGAAGCTCAAGAAGTTGTTTATAGACATGGGGCCTAGTTCATCCAGTTTGCCACCTCTTCATACATCAGGATAGAGGGATTTGAAGGACAACCTCTTATGTTGCCAAGATACCCTATTGATGGGATTGTCTTGATGGAATTTGTCAGGCAGGTGTCTACCATAGTTGAAGCCTATAAGGCACAAAAGAAGATACCTCCGGTGTTATTTCCAGTGTCTATGGGCTGGTATATGTGCTTAGACTCAGAGAGCATAAAACATGTCATGGGAGGGCTAAAACTAATGTATCTGCAGCCATTTCCCTTAGCCAGATCTTATGATCCCTATGGCAAGATACAGAAAATATTAGGAAAACTGATACATCAAAAGCATCTGGAAGATTTCTGGACCGACTATGAGGATGAAGTTGAGGTGAGAAGAAGGAAGTACTAGAGACTCACCTTGAACCAAATAAAGACCTTTGACTACATCCCGGTGCTAGCACAGCTGAGGAAAGATGATGAAGAAATTATGTCCAATGAATATGAAGACAAAAAGGTGTATAATGACACCATATTAGCCCCTGATCTTACATAGTCAGAGGATATATCCCTAGATCAACTGACAGGTGGGGTGATACAGTTAACCCAAGCTTGGTTGGATGAGGAAATAAACAGATTGAAGAAAAGGGGTGTTACCCTTACAGTTGATGCCAAAAAGAAGAGGCAAGAAATATCTGATGAGGAATATGATGATTTCCTCAATGAGAAGAGAAAGTCCAATGGGGAGAGGTTGCCCACACAAAAACAAAGGAAAGGTCCCCCTAGAGGTAAGAAAAGTGAAGATGGACTGAAGGGGGTGATAATTAAAAGAATTGCCATGATAGTTGCAGGTGCATCTACATCAGCTTAGGCATCCACATCATCTGTACAACCTCTGATTAAAAACCCAAAGACTAAGAGGATTTTGAGGCCATCTGTTGAAACTATAGAAGTGCAGGTGGAAGGCCAAGCCTTGCAACAGGAAGTGGGAGAGGACATCCCTTTGGAAAAAGAGCAGGTAAATAGGGAACTTGCAGGTGATGACCTGATAATAGCCAGTAAGAAGAGGAGGGTGATGTCGCTGATGTCACCACCTAAGAAGCAAAGAACATCCATGAGGGGGGTTATCAGGGTTAACCCTATTGTATTGAGAGGAGCCGGTGGTGAAGTATTCAGGAAGGAACTGCAACATGATGTTCCACTTCCCACCATAATAAAGTTTAAAAATGAGAAGGTAGAGGAACAAATAAGAGAAGTATTCAAAGCAAGTCAGGGTGGTCCTTTCTCTTTGGAGGATACTGTGGACTTGTCTGATGATGAAGTAGTTCAAAGTGTGACTTCTCAACAAATGGAGACTCTCGTCTCGAACACCCGCATGACTCCTCATGGGACCCCAATAGCACAGATGGTAGTGTTGGAGGAAATAAAGCAAATAGAAGAATTCAAACAAGGTAGCCCAGAGAGGGCAGCCCAACAGATAGGGCTTGATAAATTGGTTGAGCAGGTGACTCGCCTTGCCTTTGTAGATTTAACATATAGGGGTGATGTAAGCCCTAAGGATAAAGCAGGTACACCTGATGAGACATAGAAGATTAAGGTGGCTAAGTAGGTAGAAAAAGAAAGCACTTCTCCTTATATGGGTCAACAACAACATGAGATACCCGTAGAGCCAAAAATAGTAGAAGTTTAGTAGAAGACCAGGGGTGATAAAGATATATCAGGTGTTGTTGCTGCTCAAACTCGAGAAGATCCAGGAAGTGCCTCAGGAGCAAAAGATAAATCAGGTCATGAAGATCACAAGCCACAGGATATCGATGCATCAGGTGGAGAACAAGAAATGACCCTTGATCAGGGTGATGTATAAGGCCAAAATACACAGACATCCATAGATGTCAATATGCCTCAGGATGAGGAACGTAATAAAGAAAATGAAAGTTAAAAGGAGGGAGTCCAAGATTAGACACAGGATCATAATGTGGACATTCCACAGGATCCTCCTTTGCAGAAGGCAACCCCTCAGCAAAAAGAAATGCAACAAGATCCCCCTCATGAAGAACTACATGAGGAAGAAATTAAGAAAATGCCTTCTCCACCAAGAATAGAAGTAGATACTGGAGAACAGGACAGACATGATATTGACAAAGATCATCAAGGATCTGGAGATGATGTGCCTCAATGGTTAGAATGAGAAATAGGTATGGAACAAGGGTCTGAAATTTAGGAATTTGATGTTTCCACCTTGTTTGCTAAGACCATGATGAAGCCAAAGAGGAAGGCTAGATTAACATCGGCCATAAAGAGAGATCCTGCTACATGAAGAAGGACTACATAGGTAGCACTTCCCATGGTGGAGAAAGAGAAAGGCAAAATTAGCCTTGAAGAGTTCCAAATCACAACTATTGATTTGGGTTTTGCAAATGAGGACTAGGAAGGTCAGGAAGGGAAGGACATTATTGATTCTTTAACCCAAAGGGTGAAGAAGGAGAAAGAGAAAAATAAAATGCATAAGGAGCACATTGCTCTGTTACATTCTTACATAAAAGGGTTGATTAACCCTGATCATACACCAGTTGATTCAGCAGTCCCATTGATTATTATATCCCAGGAAGAGGTCACCAAGCTTGACCTAATGAGGCATGAGGCAATGATCATGGAGAAATGGATGTTGTTAGCTCCCACTAGGGCCGAGGATGTTTTGAGAACCTCCCTACAAAGGTGGAATTCTTTGAGCAGTTTGAAAAGAAAGGTAGATAAAATGCAAAATAAAACAAGAAAACAGTCATTCCAACTGGAAAAGGACCTAACTGCTCTAAATGAAATGAAAAGAATTGATCCACAAGTCCTGATAAGCAACCAAGCATTGAATAATAATAATGCCCTGCTGATAAGTATATGGTATGAGGATATCAGGTTCAAATGTGATATCTTGAAGAAATGCAGTGGCAAGCTCAGGGATATAAGTATAAAGCTACACAACATGATGGCTTATGAAGTAGAGATCCTTGAAGCCCTAGAAGGTAAAATAGAAGGGAAAACTGAAAATCAAGATGCAAATTTTGCTATCAAAGCTCTACATGATAATTTCAAATCAGTAGCAGATGACCCCCTCACCTACCCGCCAGAGGAAGTGATGGATAAAATCATGAGGACAAAAGTCAAGGTAGAGACTTACAATGAGACTTTGAATAGCAGGAAAGGTAAGCTAGAAGTGCTCAAGGCTAAGTTCCAGTCTCATAAGTATGCCATAACAAAAGCTAGAATCCAAGATGGGGGAGAGGTGGATAAAATAGTACAGGCATATGAACACATTAGGACAGCAATGAAGGTCCACATACAAGAGGATGTATGTCAAAGTGATAGTGATGCTGAGAGCGATGAAGATGAGGACAATGATGAAGAAGAAGAAAAAGAAGAGGAGGAACCTAAAGAATGAATGAAGATGCATCACCAAGAGAACATATGCATAAGGTACTCATAAGTAATGAGTCAAACAGATGGTTGCTAGTTGGCAACCTGTGCCATGAGGAATAGTTGACTAAGTCATAGGGTAATTATCAACCGTTGATCTTAATTGACAAATCTTGACTGTTGGTCAATTGTAGCTACCTCCTCACCTTATTCTATAAAAGGTGCAGGGGTGCAATATTTTGAACATTCAAAACTTAATTGAAATTTGATTGCTAAAATTTCAGGACTCATTTCAAAGTTGTTGTAAATGTACATGTTATGCATACTGAATGAAAGAGAAGCATATTTGATTACAAATCATCATAAATCTTGAGTAATCTATGTTTGAAATCTGGATACATGCATTTATTAGCTGCATCCCTTGGAGTTCTTTTCAGTCTGCATGTGTTGTTTTCAATCCTAATCCCTTTTAAGTTAGCATCAACCATATCTAGCTATGAAACATCCTAGTGACCTATGGTTTGATTTCTTCTCTTCATGAATGTATCTTGTATGTATGTGATTCAATGACTAAAGATTCACTAAAAGTAGAAGCATTGTTTTAAATTTCTTTCAATTTCATAACATATCATCTCCATAATTGCAAATAATAGAGAATCAAAAGTAAATAACATGAAATATGTAGATATCTCGTAGATAATTGAAAATACAAAGCATATTTAGAGTAAAAGCATGTCAAATTGACAAATATCCATGAAATACATGTAAATATCTACTTATAGACACATCATTTGAATAAATATACAGTGTAGAAGAAAGAACAAGTTCATAATGATAAATGATCAGAAGAATTGATCAAACTTGCAAATATCTCAGTTGTCTTTGAAAATAGAGTAGAAATAACCTCTCTGTGGAGTAAATTTATAGGATATAGTACAATACTGATCATCTAGACAAATGTAAGACCCCTTGAAATAGAAAACAACATGTCACATCAACCTCTGAGTAATGTTAGACGATCATGACCTGATCAACGGAGACTTGGAGTCATCAGCTTATCCTAAGCTGTTCATACTTTACAAGATAATAAAGGTTTGTTGTGCAAATTTTTATGCATGTTGTTATGACTAACAATCATCATCAACACAATTCAGCGCTAGAAGGAGGGCATTCATCAAGAGATTTGTCTAACTTGATGACACAGAGGGAAAGGTAATACTCACGCAGCCTTGTATTTCAAGTCATATGCGAAGATTTGCTATTTTTGAGTCCGTGTATGCTTGTCTGTTGCAAAGTTTTCAAAATTGATCATAAATATTCCAAGCTTTGTGGTTGATCACCGTCATATTCAAAGATAGTCTCTATTTCAAGTCTTTTTTCTTAAAAGATTTGAGGTAATTTTCTTAAGAGACCTAATATCCTATTGCTTGTGGCCAAAAGTCTCACATCACCTCATATTTGCATCATTTCTGCAAATATTGCATAAATATCCAGTCAATTTCAGATTTTGATCATAAATATAGCCTTTGCTAGAGTGTTTTAGCTGATCTTTACAGTAAACAAGCCAGATTTCCTAAAATTCAAGAAATCCTAGCTCTCAAGCCAAATACCAGGTCCAAATCCAGTGGACTCTTTGAAGAATTGCCTATCTAGGGATTTAGACCTAGAACAATAGATATTCATCATTCTCCTGGTTCTAGTGCATCAAGAGCTTCACCAGAACATACTCCAGTAACTCCTATCAGGTTGCAAGTACCTACATGACCACCGGTCACACCTCAAGTCCAACCTCCACCAGTCACAATGTCATTCTTTACTGTAGAGTCACCTCTGACTTTCACTGCTTATCATCCTAAATATCATCCATATCAGGATGCTGATGATCACATTAGAACATTCAAGGAAGCCTTTTGTAGGGCTAGAATTGAACATCAGGATGTGGTATGCAGGTTATTTCCATTTTCCTTAGGGGAAGTGGTGTATAACTGGTATATCAATCTTGGTCAAGGTTCAGTCGGTTCATGGGCTGCCTTGGAGAAAGCCTTTAAGGATATATTCAAAATACCTATAGATACTTCAATGAATTATCATTTGTTTGCCACAATCAAGATATTTGAGGGAGAACCTATAGCTAATTTCAATGCAAGATTCCAAAAGATGCTCTCAAAGCTAGTTGCTCCCTATACTATAATAGATGAAGCTGCTAGGAGTATATACTACTCAGCCTTAGATCCCCTGACTTCCATGTTTATCAGGAGAACACATCCTGGTGTCACAACCTTGACAAGAGCTTTTGAAGAAGCTATCAAAGTCAGTCAGCAGTTGATTCCTGCTCCAACACCTAATGTTGTATTTCCTACACTCCTTGTTTATCCTACATATCCTGCTCAACAATAGACCAATGGAGCCATGATACCTCCAGCTGTAATGCCAAGTCCTTTACAGATACCTCCACTCAGTATCATGCCACCTTTGAATGGAAATGGTCAAATGTTACAATATCCAGGACATACACAGGTACCTCAGGTTGTGGAATAGTCTAATAACAATAACAATGGCTCTTCCTTCTTCAAACCTCAAATAGAGAATGTAGTAGCCAAAGTTTAGGAAGAAAAGGAAGAAATTAAAGAAATATCAGCACAACTAAAGAAACTGACCACTGAGATCACTCATTCGAGGAGTCAAAATTTCTATTCCCAACCAAATCAGAATAGAGGATATGCCAATGATAGATCTAATTATCCTGATAGGGGATACAATAACAACTACAATAACAACAATGGTAACAATAATCTCCCTAGACAGCCTAGACTTGTGGAACACTAGGCCAAATAATGGTTCTCTACCATCACCCCTAGATAATCAGCCTCCTAGTGAACCTAAGCAAACCACTAGAGTAAACCTGGTAGAGGCAACTCTTACAAACTGGTGTAGGATACATAATACCAATGCTCATGCAGAACTAGATTGTCCTCAGTTTAGGATAGCCACCAGTATATTCCAAACTAAAGTATCTAATATTGTAGGTAATCCACCTTGTGTTGAAGGAAATGAAATTGTCCCCTGTGGATATGATTCTGCTTTAGTACTAGAAAGTTTCATCAATCATCCTCATCAACAGACAATGTCACCTCATGAGAATTACACCTTAGCATGTCAAGAGTCAGCCATGGATTTTCAAACCAATTATGTTTTTCCATTTGAAGATGAAAATGAGCCATCAGTTGAACATGAAGAGGTACATGCTTATCAACAGTAGTATCAGGGCAGACATAATTACAACCTAAGGAATAACTCAAACCAACCTACTAGTCCTTTGACTACATCCTTGCCTCCAAATAATTGTTGATAACTGAGAGGGGGGGTGAATCAGCTATCTTTATTAATTTAACTTTCTGTTCTTCTTTAATAACTAGTGCAGCATCAAAACAAATAAGCATCCATAACCATGAAAACAGAAACAAAGTCAATACACATAACACAATGATTTTGACGTGGAAAACCCTGTTAAGGGAAAAACCGTGGGGTGACTAACCCAAGATTGTATTCTCTGTTAAAAGAATAGAAGTACAAAATGGCACTTGCCAATTAGGGCTCACTACCTGAGCACACTACTCACAAGAGGCTCACTGCCTACAAGAGACTCACTGTAAAGAAAGCAACAAGATACTTGAACTGATGAGAAGCATCCACATATGCTGAGGTTCAGTTCTAGTTAGGTTTAATACACTGATCTACTGCACTTCATTCTTCCTCTTCTTTGGTGCTGCTGTCCTGTTACATACCGGACCTGTATTACTGCTTCCACACTGCTCTCTTCTTTTCTTCACACTTCACAACACACCACACACTTCTTCTCATCGAAATCCATCTGGTATATATATCCGCACAAAGGATTTCAATAGCTTTCTAGTCGGCATCCAGAATACTCAATATTTTTCCAAATTCTGGTTTGTCGGCTGAATCCTTGCTTACCAAGTGATGCATATCAAAGAGATGCTTATAGAAGTCATCAATCATGTTGGCCAATCATGAATGATCCATTAAGAAATTTGATTACCATCAATATCTCATCCGGATTAAGATCTGATGCTCTGCCGGTCAGTTCTTCCTCAATCTACTCTACCAAACATGAACCCAACACTTAGGTGCTCATATCTCTTCACTCTTTCATCACCGGAGGCTCAATCTATGGAATGTATCAGTCAAAGTACACCTCCTAACTTCCCCAAGTCTACACTTTGCTGAGATACTTCCTTTGAGAGATCTGGACCTGATTGTCAGATCTTGTTGCATGCTCTGTTCTTGGTCACCAGACCAAAATACTCTTCAATCTGACTTCTAGTATAGACACACCATGTCCTGCGGATGTGTGGGATGGACTTTTTTGCCATCAATGACAACACTCATGAAGCCATACAGTGTCTCTTGCCAACAATCTCCTCCTTTGGCATTGATGGCAACACTTAGTGAAAAATGACTAAGTGTCACACTATACTCCCTCTTGGTTGATGCTCTATTCTAATGTACACTTTTCGAAGCTCCCCCTTAGCTGGATTCCTTATTTTTCACTGCTCCTCACTCTCCCTTTGACATCAATGGCAAAGGGTAGAATCCATATACCAAAATTCTCAAAATTCCAACTATACTTAGCCGCATAAGTTTATATACATATTATACTTACATATACTAAAGTATATCTACAAAAGTTGTCTTCAACTGGACAAATTCTGTTGCCCAACTCTACTTCATCCTGTCCAAAATTGAGATGTGACCACTCAACAAGAATGCAAAATCTTCTGCCCTCTTTAGATCTGTCGGATCACTGGTCTGGGCTGTGGTCTAAGCATCTGTTAGTGCCTCATGCATGGCCTCTAATTTAGGGATAATTATCCCTCTAAGTTCACTTAACCTGTTTATTCTATTTTTCTTCTCCTTCTCAAGCTTCTTTATTTCATTTGTGACTGCAATAGTCTAACACTCTTGATTTACTATGGAAGAGGTGAGAGGATCAAAACTTTGAGATAAACTTGATAGTTTACCCTCTTGTTCTTTCACTTTCTTCTCAATATCCTTTGTCACTTTAGACCAAGATAAAAAAATTTTATGTATTTCTCTGCCATCTTTAAGAGCATTTTCTAAGCTCTTTAACCCAATATCCATAGTTCTCCTATCATTTGTTATTAGCCCTTGTACTTCAGAGAATCTCTTTCCCAAAAACTCTTTCCAACTTTATCTTTAGCTGACTTCTCCAAAGAATCAAAATGTGTGCTAATTGAATTAACAAGAGATTTTAATTTACCAGATGAAGAGGCCGAAAGATCCTTCTGGAAGGATGGCATGATTTTCTCCAATGCACCAGATGCAATTTCTATTAGTTCACAGTCTTCCATGTGAGACTTCAAAAGTTTTTCTTTTGCCTTTGCTTGGGCAAAGGATGCTATCTTCATAGTCTGAACCGGGGAGAGGGAATCAAAATTGAATGGTCCTTGAAGTAGCTCCAGTTCATCCAATTCCATCATTTCTTTTGTTAGAAAGTCCTTGATAGCTTCTGCAGTGTCTCTTGCCGGAGACAGAGTTTCCTTTCCTTCTGTGGCCTCAGAGGTGTCAACAAAGATCTTCTCTATTTGATCTTTTTCTCTTGCCTTTTTCTCATCTTCTTGACTTGCTTTCTCTTCTTTTCTTAGTTCTTCTTCAGTGCCAAAGTCAACAGGGGGATCTGGAAGAGAGGTGTCTACATGAGCTTCCTCTTCTGGAACAGAGGAATCTAAGTCCTTATCTTTCTCTTTACTTGTCTCCTTTGTCTCTTCTACAACTGTCTCAGTAGATTCTTCTTTGTAGTCCATGGCAGAGGGTTCATCACCTAAGTCCTCTATAACAGGAATATTGAATCTTTTCTAGGCATTCTGGAGGATCTCTTCAGTCTCTTTAGCCACTTGATCAGTCTCTCCGAGCATAAGCTTATTCATTCTCACTTTACTCTGAAACTCATCCTTGCAATCTTTGAAGATCATGCTTATTTGCTTTGGAGGGATAGAGTTGGATGGCAATCTACTCCCAAATTTCTAGGTCTTTTTCCATGGCATTGTTCTTTCTTATTTGAAGTTCCTTTTCTAAACTTTTAGGAATCAGAGATATAATTTCAATGAATGCTTTGTTATAGATGTTTAGATACCTGACTGTGGCATCTTACAAGATCTTCTAATCAGCTTCATTATATTCATCATAAAATTCAGTCATTGGTTTCAAGTTCCCATCCACAGTGACTGATTTGATGTTATCATTAATGCAGAGTATAGGCCTTTCAACGAATTCTTCTACCTCTTCTTCCTTGTCAAGACCGATAGAGGGTTCACTGGATGCTTTCTTCTTCTTCTTCATTTTCTTGACCTCCTCATCTGACTCAGTCTCTTCATCATCCTTTTGACTGGTGTAAGATCTTGTGGCCTTTGTCTTAGTTCTCTTCTCTCCCTTTCTGGATGTTCTGACTTCCAGTTTTGATGCCTTTTGGCTCTTAGAGTTGGCAGGTGCAGAGCTCTTGGAGGATCTGGTCCGGGAAGGGGCTTGCACTGGATCGCTTTCCTTTTCTGCATCTTGCTTCTCTTTCTCTGTCTTTTCCATTTTTTCTCTATTTGCATCAAGTGCTTCTTTTGAAATGCCATACCTTTTGGCAACATCCTCTACTTCCTTTCTCACTTTTCTTTTCATTTCCAATTGTCTTAGCTCTACATGAATCTTCACACTCAACTCTTCAAAGGTTCCAAACCTTTATGTCTTAAGGTCCTGGGGCTGACTCAGTAGGTGTTGAATATGCATCTCTAGAATTTTTTCATCAACTTCATACCCCATTGGCATGATCCAGACTATCCTTGGCTCCATTGCCTCCATTAGGCATTGATCAGTTTCTACCATAAAGCATACTGTGTCCTTATACTTTTCAACTAGAGATTGGGGGATTCTCTCTCTGGATTGCATCATACTCTGAAATTTTTTGAAGTAGCCCTAGAGTGCTGCATTCTGTGCCTTGGCATCACCAATTCCATGCAAATAATCTCTGATTTGTATGGCTACTGGTCTATCATTTTGCCATATCCAACCACTGGATCCGAGCAGCTCATTCATAAAGTAAAAGAACAAACACGGTATTAGCCCACCATACTTGAATGGATTCTTTTTGTCCTTCTTGATCTTTTGTAGGTTTTCCAACAGTTGGCTTAGAAGAAGCTCACAAAGATCATAGTTTGCATTCTCCCTTAACATCTGATAAGCAATGTAAATTGCAATTCTGGGTACTGAATTTTCCCTATTGGAGTGATATATCTTGTAACCAATTATCATGGAGGCAAACTTGATATCTGGGTCAGTGATATCTTCAATTGTCATTGCTCTCTTGTCAAATTTTGATCTGGTTGCCTCACTCAGTATCTAATTCTTGATGGATTTGAGAGTAGGTAACCCACTAGCTGATTGTAATCTAGTTACCGCCCTAATTGCATCCTTGGTTATCTTGAATGGCCTCATCAACCATATAAAGTTGTCATGCATTCTACTCAGAACATACCGGACCCATTCGTCTTCTGTAAAATAGGGGAAATGGATGCAATGTCCAACATGCTTAACCCAGATGGCTTTATATTGAGGGTTGAGTTCAAATGATTCATCTATTAACTTGTTTTGGTAGATATCCATTAGATTGGATTCTCCAAATTCGTTAATGTTTGCATGAATGTATGCCGTAACATCTTCTACATGCAAAACCCCATGCGGAATGCTAGAAAATGAGCCTAGGGGATCAACTTCTAGGGATTTGTAGGATGTTTCTTGAATTTAGGGCATGGCCTATCAGTGATCTTAACAATATTCAGAGTAGCCATCTTTCAAAAGATTCAAAGAAAGGATTTCAAGAGCGGAAAATACCTTTTACGCTTCTACGATATGAGCCGGATCGGATTGCTGGAAGAATCGACTTCTGCGGTTGATCTTTGAGAGGCTTGAGATAATTTTGTTGCAGAGCTCCTTCTCTCTTCTTCTCGAATTCAAATGTGCAAATGATGAACAAAAGAGCCCTTTTATTTCTGCGCAAACCCTAATTTTGTTTGCAATAAATGCACAACTTAAGTTATTCTGGTGATTATTGACAATCCATCTTCCTTTCTCCAATCATTTCATCTATCCGCAGATCAAGATTCCTTAATTTTGAATCATACCGTATCTAACTTTGAAAATTCTACTTCTTACCAGATGACTATTAAACCGGATCAATCTTGGAAGATTAACCTCTTCTAAATTTCTTGCGGATCTTCCATATCTTTACCAAGACTTGTTTAGATGTTTTTCTGAGAACCCTTTAATCCGCAACTTTCCATGTGCCAATTTCAAGCACCAATTAACTAGCTGGGGGAATTTGTTTTCCTTTTTGACTCCCCCTGTAGCAGAGCTCATCTTATTTAGTTTCTGGAAGGAATATCAACACCTTATTCTGGTGCGGATCCATCCCTGACATTTTTTGTACTTCTCTTCACCCAAATCTTGTTCATCTCCCTTTGAATTTCATCCACATTCATTTTTCCTTTTCCTTTGTCTTGACTTTGATTATGATGTATCGGACCCCTTTTGTTCTGAAACTTACTTCTACAGAATTTGGCAATATGACCAGATCTATTGCAATTGTAGCAAACAACATTTCCTTGCATATTTGACTGGTATCCTCCTGATCTACATTGATTGGCCATATGTCCCATTCTATTGCATGCAAAGAATCTACCATTGAATGAATTGTTGATTTGCATATTTCTACACTCATGAGATTTGTGACCATACCTTTTGCAATTAAAACACTGTCTGGAGAAGGATGAATTAGTCTGATTCATTCTTCTTCTGCATTGATTTGCTTTATGACCAAAATTATTGTAATTGTGGCAGTATCCATTGAAGGATGGATATCTTTGAGCATTTGGTTGCCTTACTGGAGGTCTTCTAGGCCTGTTCCTTGGATTTCCTAATCCAGAGTTCTTCTAACCAGATCTAGAGCTTTCACCTTTCTCATACCCCACGCCTTTCTTGTCATCTACCCTCTTTTGGCTTTCAAGAAGAACTTCAAGCTGAGTAGAGCTTATCTTGAATTTCTCTTCATATTCATTTGCTATTTGAAGATCCCTTTTTAGAGTGTCAATCTGATTCTCAAGTTGTTCTTCATTATCTCTAGCTTCTTCAAGATCATATTCCAAATGCCTGATTATTCTACCCATTTTGAGGCAGTCTTCTGACTTCTTGAGAGATTGTTTTAGATTATCTTCAATCTTTCTTTTCTCTTCTATTTCTTGGGTGAATTTCATAACCCCTGATTCCATTTCATGTCTTACCATAATGACCTCTTTTGATAGCTTCTCACATAATTTGTTCTCATTCAGATCTTCATTAGTATCATTGGCTTCACTTTGACTTGCTAATTGCTGAAGAAGTTCCTTTCTCTTTTTCATAGAGATACTCAGTTTCTCCTTTAGTTCATTTATGAAATCACCAGCTTGTTTGAGTCTTTCCTTCAAGTTATTGACTTCAGAGTGAGATTGCTCAAGATCATCAAGGGCAGACTGAAGTTGTTCCCTCATACCATACATATCCATTGGAATTCCCAGATCTTCCTCAAGCTGTTAGGCTCTGTTTTGAGGAACTTGGCTCTGATACCAATTGTTGATAACTGAGAGGGGGGGTGAATCAGTTATCTTTATTAATTTAACTTTCTATTCTTCTTTAATAACTAGTGTAGCATCAAAACAAATAAGCATCCATAACCATGAAAGTAGAAACAAAGTCAATACACATAACACAATGATTTTGATGTGGAAAACCTTGTTAAGAGAAAAACCACAGGGTGACTAACCCAAGATTGTATTCTCTGTTAAAAGAATAGAAGTACAAAATGGCACTTGCCAATTAGGGCTCACTACCCGAGCACATTGCTCACAAGAGGCTCACTGCCTATAAGAGACTCACTGTAAAGAAAGTAACAAGATACTTGAACTGATGAGAAGCATCCACATATGCTGAGGTTCAGTTCCGGTTAGGTTCAATACATTGATCTACTGCACTTCATTCTTCCTCTTCTTTGGTGCTGCTATCCTGTTACATACCGGACCTGTATTACTGCTTCCACATTGCTCTCTTCTTTTCTTCATACTTCACAACACACCACACACTTCTTCTCATCGAAATCCATCTAGTATATATATCCGCACAAAGGATTTCAACATCTTTCTAGTTGGCATCCGGAATACTCAATATTTTTCCAAACTCTGGTCTGTTAGCTAAATCCTTGCTTACCAAGTGATGCGTATCAAAGAGATGCTTATAGAAGTCATCAATCATGTCAGCCAATCATGAATGATCCCTTAAGAAACTTGATTACCATCAATATCTCATCTGGATTAAGATCTGATGCTTTGCTGATCAATTCTTCCTCAGTCTACTCTGCCAAATAGGAACCCAACACTTAGGTGCTCATATCTCTTCACTCTTTCATCACCGGAGGCTCAATCTCTGGAATGTATTAGTCAAAGTACACCTCTTGACTTCCCCAAGTCTGCACTTTGCTGAGATACTTCCTTTGAGAGATCCGGACCTGATTGTCAGATCTTGCTGCACGCTCTATTCTTGGTCACCGAACCAAAATACTCTTCAATCTGACTTCTGGTATAAACACACCATGTCCTGTGGATGTGTGGGATGGACTTTGTTACCATCAATGACAACACTCATGAAGCCATACAATGTCTCTTGCCAACAATAATTTCAACACTCCTCCTAATCCTAAGGCAAGCAACAACCCTAGATTTCCTAAAGTTAATGCTCAGTACTTAGCACCACAAAATATAGTACCAAAAACTGGTAACCTGCCTCCTGAGTTTGATAAATTGGTCACCTACTTAGCAGATGAAATGAAAAAGATCAAGATCAGTCTATCATTATCAGAACTACTCAAAAGCCTAGCTATCAAAAAAGCCTTCATGAAATCCTTAGATGATCCTGCTCCAAAAGAGGATAATCATACGTCAAGTCAGAATGGGAATAAAGATCGTGCCAGTAAGGATGTTAATGTTAAACACAAAGCTCCAGCCACTGTTCAAGCTGCAGAGACTTCACACATGACTCTTTACAGAGATAAAACTGAGTCACCTCCTTTTCTCCTTACCATAAGGATGTTTAGTAAGAATTTGCATAATTGCTTAGTAGATTCAGGAGCATCTACTAATGTAATGCCCCTGTCCATATGTAATGCCTTAGGTTTACATCCTGCCAAGTCACTGAAGAAAGTAACACAGTTAGATAAAATAGAAGTGAGTGTAGTAGGAGAATTAACTCACATCCATATGCAGTTAGCATCAGATCCAAGAATCCAATACTACATTGATATTCAAGTAGTGGATATACCTGATAACTATGGGATGCTGCTCAGCAGGGATTGGTCAAAAACACTCAATGGATATATGTCCACTAATTTTAGTCACACGTGGTTACCTTGGAAGGGAATAACTAATCAAATAAGGATAGATGTTGAACCTTGCATGAAACATATGATCACTGAATACAATAAAACCAATGAGATCATGTATGTAGATGTTGAACCCAGAGTTTACTCCATCAGACCCTAGACCATCAAAATAGAGGAGATCAGCATCTATGATGCTCATGTTCATAATGATAATCTTCAGGATGATAGAATAATTTTTGGATCTGATTGTAGCTCTAAAAATGAGATAGAAGTAGATCACTTCAAGAACTTTGAGATGCACTTGTTTAAAGAAGTGCAACATTGCCAATTGTTAAAAGTCCCTGTTCATGATGTTCTAATTGAAGGATGGTGTAAGTTACATGACAAGGTGCATTTTGAAAAGACCTGTGATACTTTCTTAGACATGATGGAACTGGAACAAGCATGTAGTGAGGCATCATCATCACCATTCGGGGTAAGTTCTACTGATGGTGATAGTGATACTAATTTTTGTCTGTCATTTACAGGAACAAAAGAAAGCACATATCATGATGAAATTCCTATCCAAATCATATAAGAGATATTGGTGTGTAGTGAGAGTAATTCTAAGAGTAACAAGAAAATCACCCAGGAACTGATTACTTGGTTGAGTCAGATTATGAAATATCTGATGAAGATAGAGGCAGTAATTTGTCCAAGTTTGAGGATTTTTTGTCAAAACAAATTCAAAAGATGATACAACAACAAAGATCCACACAGGATGTCTTGATTGAGGGATGGTGTAGGTTACATGAAGCACCACATTTAGAAAATACTTGTTCATTATGTTTGCATATTTTGAAAAAGCATATTTTGCCTTGTCCAGAAGATCTTCCTTCTAATGGTAAAGAAGAAGAAGGAATATCAGCTTCACATCAACCAGATAAGGTGAAGTTTGAGAAGATTGAAACACCAAAATTGAAATGGATATCAAGTGGTGCACCTGCCAGAGCTAAAAAGAAAAGAGAAGGCCCAGACAAGCCTTTAACTAAAGATAAGCCATGGATCCTCTGGTTTGATGGATCTAAATCAAAACAAGGGGCTAGAGTAGGAATAGATCTTATTGATCCAGCTGGTAAATCCTACTTAGTAGCATATAGATTACAATTCCCATGCACAAATAATGTGACAGAATATGAAGCCTTGATTCATGGGATATTGTTTGCACTCAAAAAGAAAGTAAAGATTCTGCATGTCTATGGAGACTCAGAATTGGTAGTAAGACAAGTAAGAGGCATATATTCTTGTAATTACTAGAAGTTGTCTAATTACAGACATAGGGTATGGGATCTGATAGAAGATTTTGATGAATTTAACATCACCCATGTGCCTAGAGAACAAAATCACAGGGCAACTACCTTGGCCCAAGCTGCAAGTACATTGGAACCATTGTCCATATCTAGTTTGAAGATATTTTTAGTTAAATTAGTGTCAGTGCCCTCGGTGCCAGACAATGTAGTTAACCTTCAAGTGTTTGATGATGACTAGCACATTTTAGACTTCATATCTAATAGAGATGTCTTTGATGCACAGATTATAGATGAAAGAAATGTGGAAGATCATAACTGGGAAGAAGAAATCATAGAGTTGCCCAGTAACAAGATTCCTAAAGGAATGATAGAGTTGGAAAGAGCATTTGATTTAGATAACATGCTAAAACAGAAAGATCTCCCTAAAGCAGATGAAGGAGAGTATTCACAAGTTAACATAGGACATGATGAAGAAAAAAGGAATGTCCTGATTGGAAAGGTATGTATAGAAGAAGAAATGGAAGGAATACCCAAACACTTAAATATTATATTCATGTTATTGCCTAGACATATGATGAGTTGAAAACTTATGATACATCAATCATCACTCATACTATACTGTTAAAGCCAGACATCAAGCCCTTCAGACAGAAACAAAGACCTGTTAATGCTTTGCTAGAGCCCATCATTTTTAAAGAAGTGAAGAAATTGCTTAATGCCAGGATCATATTTCCTGTGAGACAATCCACATGGGTGGCTAACTTGGTCCCAATAAGGAAGAAGAATGGTGACATTAGATTGTGTGTAGACTTTAGAAATTTAAATAGAGCTTCTGAAAAGGATAACTATCCTTTGCCTTTTCTGGATGAGGTCTTGTAGATTGTAAATGGTGCAAAGATGGTTTCATTTTTGGATGGTTTTTTAGGTTACAACCAAGTGATGGTAGACACAATAGATTGATTCAGGACTACATTCACCACTAAGTGGGGAATATTCACCTACAGGTGCATGCCTTTTGGATTGATAAATGCTAGATCCACGTTCCAACAAGAAATGGATATAGCCTTAAGAGGGCTAATTGGTAAATGCATCGTCATATACATGGATGACTTGACAGTTTTCTCTAAGGAGAGAGGGAATCATGTGGAAGACCTCAAGAAGGTACTAAAGAAGTGTGAACATTATGGAATATCCCTAAACCCTAAGACATGCAAATTTGGGGTAACCACAGGGAAGTTATTAGGTCAACTAATAACAGAGAATGGGATCATCATCGACCCTGAGAGAGTAAAATCAATCATGAAGATATAGCTTCCTAGAAGTAAGAAAGAAATCAAATCTTATTTTGGTAAGATCAATTTCATTAGAAAGTTCATTACAGGTTTTGCAGAAATTATCAGACCATTGAATGCCATGCTCAAGAAGGATGCCAAAATTGAGTGGACACTTGAAGCTAGAGTAGCTTTTGAAGATATCAAGAAAACCATATCTAATGCTCCTGTTCTAATCATTCCAGATTATACCAAAGATTTTTATATATACTCATTTGCTTTAGAGCATACATCTGCAGCAGTACTAACACAAAGAAATGAGGCTAAAGAGGAAAAGCCTATAGCATTCATGAGTTGTCCTTTTAGGGATGCAGAACTCAGATACATGGATGTTGAAAGACAAGCACTTGCTTTGGTCTGAGCAGTCAAGAAGTTTAGACATTACATCTTGAGAAGTAAAGTGATTGTTGTAGTACCAGACGCAGCAGTAAAGATGCTTTTAATGCAAAGTGAACCAGGTGAGAAGAGAGCCAAATGGATAACTGTCCTCCAAGAGTATGATATGGACATAACACCCATGAAATTAGTGAGAGGATAAGCCTTGAGTCAGATGATATCTGAAATTGATCTTAACATCATGACCCAGAAATATGTCATAAATATAAAGGAAATTGGAGAATGGTATTCAGACATCAAACATGTCTTTATTACTGGAAGATGCTCTTCAAAGTTGTAGGCTTCACAAAGGAGAGCCTTGAAAATAAGATCACAAAAATACATGATAAAAGGAGTCCTTTTCAAGAAGAACTATGAAGGAATATACCTTAGATGCTTAGAAAGGTAAGAATTAGACAAAGTGTTAATAGAATTAAATGACAAGTTTGGAACTGCACATGGATCATACTTAGCTACCACTCATGCTATCCTCAGAGTAGGGTATTATTGGCCCACTATTTTTAAAGATACTGTTAAACACATCAAATGTTGTCATATGTGTCAGGTTGCTGCAAATAGAGAAAGATATGTTGCTCAACCCTTATAACCAGTGATGTAGATGTGCCCATTTGCTCAATGGGGGGTGAATTTCATAGGACCTATCAACCCTCCATCATCTTCAAGCCACAGGTATGTGTTGACTGTTACTAATTATTGTACCAGGTGGACTGAAGCTGTTAGTAGTAATACTTGCAACGCTGATGATGTAATCAAATTCTTGGAAAGCAACATAGTAACCAGGTATGGAGTCCCTTATGCTTTAGTATGTGACAATGGGTCTACCTTTGCATCAATAAGATTATCAAGTTGGACTTTTGACCATGGAATAATTTTGAAATTTTCTTCAAATTACTATCCTCAAGGGAATGGATTAGCAGAATCTACAAACAAGAATTTATTGAACATCATAAAGAAATTGATAGAAAAGAAGCCAAAGGAGTGGAACACCCTATTAAAGTATGCATTGTGGGTAGATAAAACTAGGATGAAAGATGCATTAGGAAATTCGCCTTTTCACCTAGTATATGGGGTGGATCCCATCCTCCCTATTAACCTAAAGATCCCCACATTGCAGTTTGTACAAGAATATCTAGGTATAGATAACAAACAAGAAGTCAGGTTGCTTCAGTTGATGCACCTAGAAGAAAAAAGGAATAGAGCAATTGATCAATTTGCTAAACATCAGGCTGTTGTCAAGCGTTGGTTTAACAAAAGAGCTAGAGTTAAGGCTTTTAGAATTTTAGATTTAGTCATTATGTGGGACAAAGCACATGAAAGGAAAGGAGATCATGGTAAATTTGATAAACTTTGGATAGGTCCCTTTCAAGTTTCAGAAATTTTAGGAGACAACACCTACAAGCTTAAGACTTTAACCGGTGAGGATGTCCCATTACCAGTTAGTGGATAGTTCCTCAAGCATTATTTCCAAGCCTAAAATAGTATCATGTAAGTCATGTGTATCATAGTGTGCATATTGAATAGTTGTTTGTACAAGTTTTGTTTTGTTTGTTTGTTTGCTTGTTGAGTTTTGTTTTGGTTAGTCAAGATGATGTAATTCATCACCCTAAGAAAATAACCAAATTGTTAAGATTCAAGTGATGAGAACAAATTCTTATATAGGTTATGACTCATTTGAGGAGTATTGGTGATCAGGTCTATGATATCCTTTTCATCAGGGTGCCTTTTCTTAACCAAAGTGATTTTTCACAATGACTCACCTAACAGCCTTGGGTTTGTGGAACACATAAGTATAGGTGTTAAGTGAAAAATCTAAAGGGACTCTCTTGCTACCAATGCAATCTCCAACCTAAATTAGCAAGTGACCATGCCTTGTACATTAAGCTTACATGATGACATCATATGAATAGAGAGAATAAATATTGAAAATCCAAAAAGGAACAAAACTAGGCCATCTAAGTAACTCTATTGGGGCTCTAGACGCCTGCTGGCAGTGGGGCTCTACTTAGGGGGATTGTATAGATAACCTTGTCGGGGCTATAGATGCCTGTAGGCAGCAAGGCTCTATCCAGGTTGGCTATGAGGGATGCTCCCAAACTTTGTAGCTTAACATCAGTTACTCATGTTTTCAACTTACTTTCAAGATGAGGATAATTAATCATCTACACACACCTGATCCTTTGCTAGCATTGTTGCCATGATGAAAACCTTATCATTCAGAAAGATTATAATACTTATACTTAGAAAGAGTTAAAATACTTTGTTAGAATGTGATCACATCACTTGAATCATTGGAATTTGGTTATGTTATTTGGTGGAAAGTTGTGTGGTTACACAACACGCCCCATTTTGAATTGACAAAACAGGGACCCAACTTTTTCTTGTTGCATTGGCTTGTTGTTTTCTGCTTTGGGAGGTTTGGTAAAATTAGTCATGCATGTAACCCTACAAGAAGGTAGATAGGTCACCATGATGAGGTTAGTTGTCATAGTTAGTATTTCAAATTATTAACCTCATGGTTGGAAAGTGCACAAAATTCCACATAGGTTTTCCTTTTAGATCACCCCAAAATTGTCTAAGGGGAGAAAGTTATGTTGAGTCAAAGTTTGGTCAAACCTGATATCCGAGGGAGGGGTCATATTTCAAATGTCAGTCATATTAGATAAGATCACCCCGATATTATATTATCACCTGATAATCACTTGATCTACAAAGTGTGGATGTCAACTTTAAATTAAGAGCCGGTATCTACCCATCAAACGACTTCATTTATCTTGCGGGGGGTCATATTCCAAACATCAGTCATCTTACAAATATCACCCTCTTCACAATTATCACCCTATGCCAATATGACGGTGACGTCATCCGAGTCCAATGAATGAAGAAGTCACGCTGATGATGATGTCATTATTCCATTCTATTCTGTGGGGGGGTATATATCCGATGACCATCATATTCCTTAACATGACAGTGACGTCATTAAAACATAGCAATTAAACAATGTTGTCGACACGATGACATCACCCCAATTTTATCCAAAGTGGGTCATTTTATTTGTAGGGGTCATATTTTGAACATCCCCTAATCTTAATTTTGTGACCCAATATACACGTGGTCAATGTTGACCACATCACCCGATCTCCTTTTGCATTTAGTTTTGCCGCTCAATGGCAGGGGGTCATTTTATCTAGAGGGGGTCATATTTTGAATATCCCCCGATCTTTCAAAGATCACCCCCTATTTCCTGACATTAAATGCACTTAAATGCGGTAGATGAATTCCCGCCAATTATGAATACAAATCAAACACTTTGCATCATCCATGGATTTCCTGTAGAGGATCAATGGATTTGATTGATACAACGCAGGTTTACCTTAATTTGTCCTATGGATGCATTTAAAGGTAATTCTCGAAGGTTATTATCATTTACCTTGTGAAAAAATGAGAAATAATAGAGCAGAGAAGTCAAACCCTCATACAACTACCTGTCAACGGATTGGATCCTTCAACGTAATGGAACGGGTGATCTTCAGTATTCATAGCTATTTTTCGTAATCAATCATCTAATCTAGGAGGAAAGCAATATTAGGTAAGTAACTGAAAACCCTCTTGTTGTCATTTTCTACATGTTTAGGTAGAGTTTATGTTCTTTCCTGTGGTTTGGCTTTGTGGGTATGCAAATCATGATGAAGTAAAGAATAATAGATAGAGTATGCATAATGCTGTAGAAGTACATAATGTTGTATGAATGCATGTGGACATTGAAAGGTAAGATGAATCATGTTTGTTGCAGGAATCCATGGTGGATCTTTGAAGGAATAGGTCTGACTCAGAATTTCTCAAGCCTATGTTTGTTCAACTTGAAGGGGTGCAGTTTAAGTATGGTATTATTAGTGATACTCGCCAAGGAGATACGGACCTGGCAGCATGGTCAGCAAGAGTAGATCATGATAAGGATAATCCCATTCTAGATGGGGTATATGTTTCAAGAATGTGGCATGCAGCTAGCTTTCCGTATGCCATGGACACCCCAGAGCTGGTAGTGGAATGTGCCAGAAATTATAACCCTGAGACCAGGTGGGTGGAGAAGCATGGAAGAATATATGCTGACTTTTCAATCAAGGGCATTACCACCACTTTTAATCTTCCAGTTGGGAAGAAGGTGATAAGTGTGGACCTATGCAAGCTAGAAATAGAGTATAATAATAATAAGAATGCAAGGAAGACGATGTATCAATGGAGGTCAAAGAGTAGCACCTACACTGCATCAGCCAAATTGCCCATACATTTATACAAATTTGATTTTGATGATGAGTACCAGTGTATGATTGGCCTACTAAGCAGGATGACAAGTAAACCTCATGCTGGAAATTTTGAGAACTGGATGTTTGGAATCATGCAGATGGTCATATATGCAGACAATAGGCCATTATGGGCCAAGATCATCAGTGACACACTGGATGAAGGAATGAGGAACCTGGGAGGCTAGACATGTTTATTCTATATGACCTCATATGTGGTATACTCATGTGCGTATAAGGAAACCTTTGATGCGTTGAAGACAATGGGTAAAGCTGGTGGTGATGCAGATGATGCACACATATGGGATCACTATCCCCAGTTACAAAGAAAAGATTACCTCTTGGACTACAAATTAGTAAATGATGCATTCTCTATGCATCTGGTTAGAATCATGGAGGAAGACAGAACCAAGGGGCTGAGCATGGAAGCTCAAGAAGTTGTTTATAGACATGGGGCATGTTCATCCATTTTGCCACCTTTTCATACATCAGGATAGAGGGATTTGAAGGACAACCTCTTATGCTACCAAGATACCCTACTGATGGGGTTGTCTTGATGGAATTTGTCAGGCAAGTGTCTACCATAGTTGAAGCCTATAAGGCACAAAAGAAGATACCTCTAGTGTTATTTCCAATGTCTATGGGTTGGTATATGTGCTCAGACTTAGAGAGCATAAAACATGTCATGGGAGGGCTAAAACTAATGTATCTGCAACCATTTCCCTTAGTCAGATCTTATGATCCCTATGGCAGGATGCAGAAAATATTAGGAAAACTGATACATCAGAAGCATCTGGAAGATTTCTAGACTAACTATGCAGATGAAGCTAAGGTGAGAAGAAAGAAGTACTAGAGACTCATCTTGAACCAAATAAAGACCTTTGACTGCATCCCAGTGCCAGTACAGCTGAGGAAAGATGATGAAAAAATTATGTCCAATGAATATGAAGACAAAAAGGTGTATAATGACACCATATCAGCCCCTGATCTTACACAGCTGGAGGATATATCCCTGGATCAACTGACAGGTGGGGTGATATAGTTAACCCAAGCTTGGGTGGATGAGGAAATAAACAGATTGAAGAAAAGGGGTGTTGCCCTTACAGTTGATGCCAAAAAGAAGAGGCAAGAAATATGTGATGAGGAATATGATGATTTGGTTGGACTATTTCTTTCAAGAAGATATTTTGTTCAGAGTAAATCAGTTGTGCATACCTAGGAGTTCAATGAGAGATAGTTTGATCACAGTGATGGATTAACAAGATACTTTGGCATTAATAAGACAATGGCTTTGGTAAGTGAAAACTAGTTTTGGCCTCAGATACATAAGGATGTTAGGAAATTTGTGTAGATTTGTAGAGTTTGTCAAGTTACAAAAGGAAGTAGTTAGAATACTGGATTGTATAAACCTTTGATAGTATCGGAAAGACCTTGGGAGGACATAAGTATGGATTTTGTGATGGGATTGTCGAAGGCACAAAGAGGACATGATTCAATATTTCAAAGATGGCCCATTTCATACCTTGTTTAAGAAGACAACTGATGCAGTACATGTAGCTGACCTATTTTTCAAGGAGATTGTGAGATTGCATGGATTACCTAAGAGCATAATTTCAAACAGAGATACGAGATTTCTTGGATACTTTTGGAAGACACTTTGGAAGAAGATGAAGAGAGATTTGAAATTTAGTTCATCTTTTCATCCACAGACTAATGGACAGATAGAGGTAGTGAATAGGAGTTTGGGAAACTTATTGAGATGTTTGGTTGGAGAGAAGGCAGGAAATTGGGACTTGATTCTTTCACAAGCAGAGTTTGCATATAATAATTTAGTAAATAGGAGTATTGGAAGAATGCCTTTTAATATTGTTACTGGAGTAGACCCTAGAGGAGTTGCAGAGTTGAGAGATATCAGTGTGGAAGAAAAGAGGAGCACAACAACAGAAGAATTTGTAGGACATATGGAGATAGTGTATAATCAGGTTAAGGAACATTTGGAAAAGATGAATAGTGAATATAAGGAGCAAGTACGTGAAAAGAGAAGACATAAATAATTTGAAGTTGGAGATAAAGTAATGGTGTACCCGAGAAAAGAAAGATTTATAGTTGGGACATTTAACAAGTTGAAGTTGAAGAAGTTTGGACCTTGTAGGATACTCAGAAAGTTTGATTCAAGCAATGCATATGAAGTGGAGCTATTGGAGACTTTGGGCATATCACCTATTTTCAACATTGCAGACCTATATCAGTATCAAGAAGCAGAGTTCAGTGACAACATTCAAGAAGACTTGAAGAAGCAATTACAACAAGTACTAGAGTATATTGAAGACATCTTGGACACCTGAGTTAGACACAGAACCAGAGGAAGACAATACAAAGAATATCTTGTGAAGTAGAAAGGCAGACCAGAAGAAGATTCATCTTGGATTCCCCAGGCTGAGGTAGACCATCTTGGTTTTCCTCTAGCCCCAACAAAGTGAGGGACTCACTTTTTCAATAACCCTAGATGTCTGATGCAGGAGCATCCTTGGTTCAAGAGAAATCTTGCATCAACCAAAAACATTTGCATTTCAGTTTGTTTGCATTTTAGTTTGTTTCTTTTTATTTCCAATTCGGTTCAAGTAGTTCATTCAGTAGCAGTTTCTGTATTTTGGTCTGCATTCTACCAAAGTTGCATTTTAGACCTTGTAGAACTAGTTTTAGAATCTAGATTCATTCATGTACAACATATCCAAAATTTAGAGCATTTGGATCAAGAACCAAAAAGTTATCGCTATCAGAAGATCGACTATTTTCTCAGAACAGAGCATCATGACAGTCTCAGACAACTAGCTATAGAGAAGACTTGTGAAGCATTTCACAACCTTCAAAGCTTAATAGCACATCATTCAATGTTGTTTGGTTCATGGATGACCTTCCTCAAGATCCACACATCATTCCAATCATTTACAGAGAAGTTCTATTCATTTAGGGCCGACCTATCGGTGTACACACGTTACAACTCTTCATTGGAGTTTGTGATCTTCCTTGGCCGACACAGAGGAATCTTTGGTTCTGGACATGATATATAATGATGTAATAGATCCCTAGGAAAGTAGTAATTAACATAGTGATAGTTTGATAGTTTGGATTCTTTGCAAAGGAGCTTCAAAGCTATATCTTGTGCATATTCTGATATTCTATAATCAGGCTTGTGAGCCCTAATTGTAAGCCCGCATGTTGCTAGCCAGTTTGTATTTGAATTCTATGATAAATTGAATAACTGAATCTACATTTGTTCCATATCTTTAAGTTGTTTCCATTGTGTTTACTCTAACTGCATAGTCTAGATTGTTCATTCTGTGAACCCTCCTACCATGACTGCATCAAGTTGTATTAAGGCAAAAGTTTGAATCTTTCGGAACAAATTGAGCAAAGTTGGTGAAGGAATTCCGTAAGCTCTTATTGTGGATAGATCACTAAATCTGAGATAGGTTACTTGTGTCACAACCCATCGCCAATTGTGAGGCAGTTGTCACCTTGTAGCTTGATTGCCGAATTGAGGCAGTTTGCACTTGATTCGAGGAAGAATGTCACTAAGGATAATCCCTGCTATTGGAACAATATATGGAAGAATGGATGAGATGATGGAAATGATGAAGACAATGAAAATTTGATTGGATGTTGTTGAGGAAGATAGGCAAAGAGGATTGACATCAAGACCTAATGTTGAAAGTGATGATGAAGAGGAATTTCAATTTGTTGAACAAATTGGTGAAACCCTAGGAGGTGATGAAGAAGAAGAATCGAATCAAGTAAAGATGTTGTGAACTATTTCAAAGATTGGGAAAAGACCTAGAGTTGATGTCCTGAACTATATTGGCAATTTGAATCCCGAAGAATTGATTGACTGGATAAATGACATGGAAGAGTACTTTGAGTATGAAGAAATTGAAGATCCATAGAAGGTGAAATTTGCAAAGATCAAGTTTAAAGGCCATGCTACCTTATGGTGGAAAGAAGTTTAGTTGGATAGAAATAGAAGAGGAAAAGAAAAGATCACAAAGTGGGATTGGATGGTGATAAAATTGAAGAACCAGTTTATACTTGTTGACTATGAGTTGGAACTATTGAAGAGATTGCAAAACTTGAGACAAAAGGAGAAATCTGTAAAGGAGTATATAGAATAATTTCATAAGATGATCATAAGGATAGGACATAGTGAAGAAAGCAAAGAGAAAGTGGCTAGATTCATCAATGGACTAAGATTGAACATTCAAGAAGAACTAAGTTTAGTGAGGATGACATCTTTGGAGGAAGCATATCAGTTTGCCCTAAAAGTTGAAGAGAATTTGAATAAGAGACATGATCACAGACAGAGAGCAGAGGAGGTAAAATTCAGAGGGGCAGAACAATTTCTAGAGGAGATAAACCATATCCAGAGCAGAACAAGCTTGACAACCCATTCAAGAAGGATGATAGAGATAGCAATGCATACAGGAGCAATGACAAAAATTTTCATCATAGAAGTAATTATAATTCATACCAGACTAAAGAATATAGGAGATAAGGAAGAGGATTTGATAAGAGAACATTCATATGTACTTGTTTGAAGTGTGGTGTTGAAGGACATAGAGCATTTAAATGTAATCAGGGGAGTACAAGCAATAAGACAAAGAACAATGGAAGAGTAGCCTATGTGGAAGAAGAACCTGTTGGATCACTGATTTCAGTTGGTAAACCTAAGAAAGGAGAATCACTTGTGATGAGGAGAGTACTATTTCAAGAAGAAACAAATGAGGAACCACTATAGAGGAAGAGTTTATTTAGAACAAGATGCAAATCAAGAGGTAAATGTTGTAAAGTTGTCATTGATAGTGGTAGTTCAGATAACCTAGTTTTAGAGGAGATGGTGACTAAGCTGAAGTTGGAAAGATTGAAACACCCTAAGCCCTATCAGATATCATGGATTCAGGATGATCATAAGGTATTGGTGAGTGAACAATATTTGTGAAATTTCATATTGGATCTTATCATGGTGAAGTCTTGTGTGATATTATGCCTATGGATGTTTGTCATATCTTGTTGGGTAGACCTTGGCAGTATGATAGAAAAGCTATACATGATGGGAGGAAGAATACATACACTATAACAGCAAATGGAAGGAGAATTACCTTGATTCCTTTGGAGGATGATCCTAAGGGTAAGATATGTGGGAATGCTAGAATTTGTTTGGTAGATGGAAGGAAATTTCTGGATGGTTTGAGACATGAGAATATGTGTTATTGTTTGATTCCTAAGAAGCCTAAAACATTGAAGGAGACTAAAGAATTACAACCAAAGGAGGTAACTGAGTTGTCGACAGAGCATGAAGACATCATATCAGATAATGTACCTAAAGGATTTCCACCTATAAGGATTATCAGTCATCACATGGACCTTATACCTAGAGCTAGTCTACCTAACAAAGTAGCACATAGAATGACACTAGCAGAGAATGAAGAATTGAATAGACAAATACAAGATTTTATTGGCAAGAGACACTGTGTGGCTTCATGAGTGTTGTCATTGATGGCAACAAAGTCCATTCCACACATCCGTAGGACATGGTGTCTCTATACCCAAGTCAAATTGAAGAGTATTTTGGTGCAGCGACCAAGAACAGAGTATGCGACAAGGTCCGACAATCAGGTCCGGATCTCTCAGAGGAAGTACCTCAGCAAAGTGTGGACTTGGGGAAGTCAAGAGGTGTACCTTGACTGATACATTCTAGAGATTGAGCCTCCGATGATGAAAGAGTGAAGAGATATGAGCACCTAAGTGTTGGATTCCTATTTGGCAGAGTAGACTGAGGAAGAACTGACCGACAGAGCATTAGATCTTAATCCGGATGAGATATTGATGGTAATCAAGTTTCTTAAGGGATCATTCATGATTGGCCAACATGATTGATGACTTCTATAAGCATCTCTTTGATATGCATCACTTGGTAAGAAAGGATTCAGTCGATAGTTTAGGAAAATATTGAGTATTCTAGATTCCGACTAGAAAGATGCTGAAATCCTTTGTGCAGATATATATACCAGATGGATTTCAATGAGAAAGTGTGTGTGGTGTGTTGTGAAGTGCGAAGAAAAGTAGAGAGCAGTGTGGAAGAAGTAATACAGGTCCGGTATGTGACAGGATAGCAGCACCAAAGAAGAGGAAGAATGAAGTGCAGTAGATCAGTGTACTAAGCCTAACCAGAACTAAACCTCAACATATGTGGATGCTTCTCATTAGTTCAAGTATCTTGTTACTTTCTTTGTACCTTGTAGACAGTGAGTCTCTTGTAGGCAGTGAGCCTCTTGTGAGCAGTGTGCTTGGGTAGTGAGCCCTAATTGGCAAGTGCCATTTTGTACTTCTATTCTTTTAACAGAGAATACAATCTTGGGTTAGTCACCCCATGGTTTTTCCCTTAACAGGGTTTTCCACGTCAAAATCACTGTGTTATGTGTATTGACTCTGTTTCTACTTTCATGGTTATGGATGCTTATTTATTTTGATGCTGCACTAGTTATTAAAGAAGAATATAAAGTTAAATTAATAAAGATAACTGATTCACCCCCCCTCTCAGTTATCAACAATTGGTATCAGAGCCAAGTTCCTCCAAACAGAGCCTATCATCTTGAGGAAGATCTAGGAATCTCAATGGATATGTATGGTATGAGGGAACAACTTCAGTCTATCCTAGATGATCTTGAGCAATCTCACTCCGAAGTCAATAACTTGAAGGAAAGACTCAAACAGGCTGATGATTTCATAAATGAACTAAAAGAAAAAATGAGTATCTCTATGAAAAAGAGAAAGGAACTACTTCAACAATTAGCAAGTCAAAGTGAAGACAATAATACTGATGAAGATCTAAAAGAGAAGAACAAGTTATGTGAGAAGCTTTCAAAAGAGGTCATTATGGTAAGACATGAAATGGAATCAGGGGTTATGAAATTCACCCAAGAAATTGAAGAGAAAAGAAAAATTGAAGAACATCTAAGACAATCTCTCAAGGAGAAGTCAGAAGACTGCCTCAAAATGGATAGAATAATCAGGCATCTAGAATCTGATCTTGAAGAAGCTAGAGATAATGAAGAACAAATTGAAAATCAGATTGACACTCTTAAAAGGGATCTTCAAACAGCAAATGAATACAAAGAGAAATTCAAGATAAGCTCTGCTCAACTTGAAGTTCTTCTTCAAAGCCAAAAGAGGGTAGATGATAAGCAAGGCTTGGGGTATGAGAAAGGTGAAAGCTCTGGATCAGGAAATCCAAGGAACAAGCCTAGAAGACCTCCAGTAAGGCAACCAAATGCTCAAAGATATCCATCCTTTAATGGATACTGCCACAATTGCAATAACTTCGGTCATAAAGCAAATCAGTTCAAAAGAAGAATGAATCAAACTAATTCATCCTTCTCTGGACAGTGTTTTAATTGCAAAAGGTATGGTCACAAATCTCATGAGTGCAGAAATATGCAAATGAACAATTCTTTCAATGGTAGATGCTTTGCATGCAATAGAATGGGACATATAGCTAATCAATGTAGATCAAGAGGATACCAGTCAAATATGCAAAGAAATATTGTTTGCTACAATTGCAATAGATCCGGTCATATTGCTAAATTCTATAGAAATAAGAATCAAGACAAAAAGGGTCAAGACAAAGGAAAAAGAAAAGTAAATGTCAATGAAATTCAAAGGGAGATGAACAAGATTTGGGTAAAGAGAAGTATAGAAAATATTGAGGATGGATCCACACCAGATCTGGTGCTGATATTCCTTCTAGAAACTAAATAGATGAGCTCTGGCTCAGGGGGAGTAACAAAAGAAAAACATTTTCCCCCAGCCAGTCAATAGGTGCCTGAAATTGGCACATGAAAGGTTACAAATTAAAAGGGCCTTCCAAGAAATATCTAGATAACCCTTAGTAAAGATTTGAAAGATCTGCAAGGAGTTTGAAAAGGTTAATCATCCAAGATTAATCCAGTTTAACAATCATCTGGTAAGAATAGGATTTTCATAGTTAGATTCGGTATGATTAAAATTTGAGGTATCTTAATCTAAGGATAAATGGAATAATTGGAGAAAGGTAGATAGATTGCTAATATTCACCGAGAATAGCTCTAAGTGCATCTCAGTGATCTGAAAAAATCTCTCAGGACAAGGAAAACAAAGCAACCAAAACAACTTAAGTTATGCATTTATTACAATGTGAAATTAGGGTTTACGCACAAATATAAGGGTTCTTTTGTTCATCATTTGTACATTTGCATTCGAGAAATAGAGAAAAGGAGCTCTGCAACAAAATTGTCTCAAGCCTCTCAAAGATCAACCGCAGAAGTCGATTCTTCCAGCAATCTGATCCGGCTCATATCGTGAACCCTAGAAGCGTAAAAGGTATTTTCCGCTCTTGAAAACCTCTCTCTAAATCTTTTGAAAGATGGCTACTCCAAATTTTGTGAAGATCACTAATAGGCCACATCCAAAGTTCAAGAAACATCCCTACAAATACCTAGAAGTTGATCCCCTAGGTGCCTTTTCAAGCATTCCGCGTGGGGTTTTGCATGTAGAAGATGTTAGGGCATATATTCATGCAAACATTGAGGAATTTGGGGAATCCAAGCTAGTGGATATCTATCACAATCAGTCAATAGATGATTCTTTTGAAATAAAACCTCAATACAAGGCTATCCGGGACAAGCATTTTGGACATTGCATCCATTTCCCCTATTTTGCAGAAGATGAATGGGTCTGGTATGTTTTGAATTGAATGCATGACAACTTTATGTGGTTGATGAGACCATTCAAGATAACCAAGGATGCCATTAGGGCAATTACTAGATTGCACTCATTTAGTAGGTTACCTGCTCTCAAATCCATCAAGAATCAGATAGTGAGTGAGGCAACAGGATCAAAATTTGATAAGAGAGCAATGACAATAGAAGATATCACTAATCTAGATATCAAGTTTGCCTCCATGATAATTAGTTACAAGATATACCACTCCAGCAAGGAAAATTTAGTACCTGAAACTGCAACTTACACTACTTATCAGATGCTAAGAGAAAATGCTAACTATGATCTTTGTGAGCTTCTTCTGAATCAACTGTTAGAGAATTTGCAAAAAATAAAGAAGGGTAAAAAGAATTTATTTAAGTATGGTGGGCTAATATTATGTTTGTTCTTTTACTTTATGAATGAGCTTCCCAGATCCAATGGTTGGATATGGCAAAATGACAGACCAGTAGCCATACAAATCAGAGATTATTTGCATAGAATTGGTGATGCCAAGGCACATAATATAGCACTCTGGGGCTATTTCAAGAAGTTTCAGAGTATGATGCAAGACAGAGAGAGAATCCCCCAATCTCTAGTTGAAAAGTATAAGGATACAGTATCCTTTATGGTAGAAACTGATCAAAGCCTAATGGAGGCAGTGGAGCCAAGGATAGTCTAGATCATGCCAATGGGGTATGAAGTTGATGAGAAAATTCTTGAGCTGCATGTTCAACACCTGCTGAGTCAGCCCAAGGACCTTAAGGCAAAGAGGTTTGGAACCTTTGAAGAGTTGAGTGTGAAGATTCATGTAGAGCTAAGACAACCAGAAATGAAAAGAAAAGTGAGAAAAGAAGTAGAGGATGTTACCAAAAGGTATGACATTTCAAAAGAAGCACTTGATGCAAATAGAGAAAAACTGGAAAAGGTAGAGAAAGAGAAACAAGATGCAGAAAAGGAAAGTAATCCGGTGCAAGCCCCTTCTCAGACCAGATCCTCTAAGAGCTCTGCACCTACCACCTCTAAAAGCAAAAAGGCATCAAAATCAGAAGCCCAAACATCCAGAAAGGGAGAGAAGAGAACAAAGAAAAAGGCAACAAGATCCTATACAAGTCAGAGGGATGATGAAGAAACTAAAACCGATGAGGAAGTCAAGAAAATGAAGAAGAAGAAAACATCTGTTGAACCCTCTACCGGTCAAGGCAAGGAACAAAAGGCAGAAGAATTTGTTGAAAGGCCTACTCTCTGCATTGATGATATCATCAAATCAGTCACTGTGGATGGGAACCTGAAACCAATGACTGAATCTTATGATGATTATAGTGAAGCTCATCAAAAGATCCTGTAAGAAGCTACAGTCAGGTAACTAAACATCTAAAACAAAGCATTCATTGAAATTATATCTCTGATTCCCAAAAGTTTAGAAAAGGAACTTGAAATGAGAAAGAACAATGCCATGGCAAAAGACTTAGAAATCTGGGAGTAGATTGCTATCCAACTCTATTCTTCCATCACTCCTCAACAAAGGAACATGATCTTCAAGGATTGCAAGGATGAGTTTCAGAGCAAAGCCAGAATGAATAAGCTTATGCTCAGAGAGACTGATTAGGTGGCTAAAGAAACAGAAGATGTCCTCTGAAATGCTTTTAAAAGATTCAATCTTCCTGTTATAGAGGACTTAGGTGATGAACCCTCTGCCATGGATGACAAAGAAGAATCTACTGAGATAGTTGCAGAAGAGACAAAGGAGACAAGTAAAGAGAAAGCTAAGGACTTAGATTCCTCTATTCTAGAAGAGGAAGTTCATGGAGAAGTAGACACCTCTCTTTCGGATCCCCCTACCGAATCTGGAACTGAAGAAGAACTAAGAAAAGAAGAGAAAGCAAGTCAAGAAGAGGAGAAAAAGGCAAGAGAAAAAGATCAACCAAAGAAGGTCTCTGTTGACACCTTTGAGGCCATAGAAGGAAAGGAAACTCTGTCTCTGGCAAGAGACACTACAGAAGATGTTAAGGACTATTTGACAAAAGAAATGATGGAATTGGATGAACCAGAGCTACTTCAAGGACCATTCAATTTTGATTCCCTCTCCTCGGTTCAGACTATGAAGATAGCATCCTTTGCCCAAGCAAAGGAAAAAGAAAAACTTTTGAAGTCTCACATGGAAGACTGTGAGCTAATAGAAATTGCATCCGATGCATTGGAGAAAATCATGCCATCCTTCCAGAAGGATCTTTCAGCCTCTTCATCTAGTAACTTAAAATCTCTTGTTAATTCAATTACCACACATTTTGATTCTTTGGAGAAGTCAGCTGAAGATAAAGTCTGGAAAGAGTTTTTGGGAAAGAGATTCTCTAAAGTACAAGGGCTAATAACAAATGATAGGAGAACTATGGATATTGGGATAAAGAGCTTAGAAAATGCTCTTAAAGATGGCAGAGAAATATATAAATTTTGTTTATCCTGGTCTAAAATGACAAAGGATATTGAGAAGAAAGTGAAAGAACAAGAGGGTAAACTGTCAAGTTTATCTCAAATTTTTGATCCTCTCACCTCTTCCATAGTAAATCAAGAGTCCCAAACTATTGCAGTCACAAATGAAATAAAGAAGCTTGAGAAGGAGAAGAAAAATAGAATATACTTGGATAATTATCCCTAAATTAGAGGCCATTCATGAGGCACTAACAGATGCTCAAACTACAGCCTGGACCAGTGATCCGACAGATCTAAAGAGGGCAGAAGATTTTGCATTCCTATTTAGTAGTCACATTTCAATTTTGGACAGGATGAAGCAGAGTTGGGCAACAGAATTTGTCAAGTTGAAGACAACTTTTGCAGATATACTTCAGTATATGTAAGTATAATATGTATATATACTTATGCGGCTAAGTATAGTTGGAATTATGTGAATTTTGGTATATGGATTCTACCCTTTTCCATTGATGTCAAAGGGGGAGTGAGGAGCAGTGAAAAATGAGGAATCTAGCTAAGGGGGAGCTATGAAAAAGTGTACATTAGAACAGAGCATCAGCCAAGGGGGAGTATAGTGTGACACTTAGTCATTTTTCACTAAGTGTTGCCATCAATGCAAAAGGGGGAGATTGTTGGCAAGAGACACTATGTGGCTTCATGAGTGTTGTCATTGATGGCAACAAAGTCCATCCCACACATCTACAGGACATGGTGTGTCTATATCGGAAGTCAGATTGAAGAGTATTTTGGTCTGGTGACCAAGAACAGAGCATGTAGCAACGTCTGACAATCAGGTCCAGATCTCTCAGAGGAAGTATCTCAGCAAAGTGCAGACTTGGGGAAGTCAAGAGGTGTACCTTGACTAATACATTCCAGAGATTAAGCCTCTGGTGATGAAAGAGTGAAGAGATATGAGCACCTAAGTGTTGGATTCCTATTTGGCAGAGTAGACTGAGGAAGAACTGACTGACAGAGCATCAGATCTTAATCCGAACAAGATATTGATGGTAATTAAGTTTCTTAAGGGATCATTCATGATTGGTTGACATGATTGATGAATTCTATAAGCATCTCTTTGATATGCATCACTTGGTAAGCAAGGATTCAGCCAACAGACAAGAGTTTGGGAAAATATTGAGTATTCCAGATGCCGACTAGAAAGATGTTGAAATCCTTTGTGCGGATATATATACCAGATGGATTTCAATGAGAAAGTGTGTGTGGTGTGTTGTGAAGTGCAAAGGAAAGTAGAGAGCAGTGTGGAAGTAGTAATACAGGTTTGGTATGTGACAGGACAAGAACACCAAAGAAGAGGAAGAATGAAGTGCAGTAGATCAGTGTACCGAGCCTAACCGGAACTGAACCTCAGCATATGTGGATGCTTCTCATCAGTTCAAGTATCTTGTTACTTTCTTTATAGTGAGTCTCTCGTAGGCAGTGAGCCTCTTGTGAGTAGTGTGCTCGGGCAGTGAGCCCTAATTGGCAAGTGCCATTTTGTACTTCTATTCTTTTAACAGTGAATACAATCTTGGGTTAGTCACCCCATGGTTTTTCCCTTAACTGGGTTTTCCACGTCAAAATCATTGTGTTATGTGTATTGACTTTGTTTCTGCTTTCATGGTTATGGATGCTTATTTTTTTATGATGCACTAGTTATTAAAGAAGAACAGAAAGTTAAATTAATAAAGATAACTGATTCACCCCCCCTCTCAGTTATCAACAGAGTTGTTGAGGAAAGGTTTGATCAGAGAAAGGTTGAGCCCTTGTGCAGTACCTATAGTTTTAGCACCTAAAAAGGATGGAGAATGGACAATGTGTACAAACTCTAGAGCAATCAACAAGATCATAGTTAAGTATAGATTTCCTTTACCTAGGATGGATGATATCATGGATTGTTTGAGTGGAGCAAAATATTTCACAAAGATAGATTTGAAGAGTGGATACCATCAGATCAGAATCAAAGAAGGAGATGAATGGAAGACTACTTTTAAGACAAATGAAGGATTGTATGAGTGGTTAGTGATGCCTTTTGGATTGACAAATGCACCGAGTACTTTCATGAAATTGATGAATGAAGTTCTGAAGAATTTCTTGGGTAAGTTTGTTATTGTATACTTGGATGACATTCTAATTTTTAGTAAGACAAGAGAAGAACACTAGCAGCACCTTAATCCAGTATTATAGAGACTGAGAGAGGAGAAATTGCTGATAAACATCAATAAGTGTAGTTTCATGAAGGAAGAATTGGTATATTTGGGATTTGTGATTTTTGTGGAAGGATTGAAGATGGACCCTGAGAAAGTAAGAACAATTGTTGAATGGCCTACACCAAAGAGCATTGGAGAGGTTAGATCATTTCATGAATCATCTAGTTTCTACTGAAAGTTCATCAGAAATTTTAGTTCAGTTTGTAACTCTATGACAAACAATGAGGGGAGACAAAATATTTCAAGTGGACATCAGGAGCAAACAAAAGTTTTGAACTGTTAAAGTAGAAAGTGATATAGCAACCTATTTTGGCATTACCAGATTTCAATAAGGTAATCCAAGTGGATTGTGATGCAAGTGGGAATGCAATTGGAGCAGTATTAATTCAAGAAGGTAGACCAGTATCATATTTTAGTGAGAAGTCGAATGATGCAAGGAGAAGATATTCAATTTATGATCAAGAGTTCTATGCCATAATTCAAGCCTTGAAGAAGTGGAGACATTATTTGTTGCCTAAGGAGTTTGTTTTGTATACAGATCATCAAGCTTTGCAATATTTGAATAGTCAAGGTAAGTTGAATCAGAGACACATGAGATGGGTAGAGTTCATGCAAAGTTATACATTTGTATTGAAGCATAGGAGTGGAAAATCAAACAAAGTTGTAGATGTATTGTGTAGGAGAAGGAACTTATTGACAAATATGAGAATTGAAGTGATAGGATTTGATGAATTAAAGAACCTGTATGAGGGAGACATTGATTTTGCAGAACCTTGGAAAGTATGTAAGGAACCTGTTGTGACAGATAAGAGTAAGTGGTTGGACTATTTTATTCAAGAGGATATGTTGTTCAAGGGAAATCAGTTGTGCATACCTAGAAGTTCAATGAGAGATAACTTGATCAAGGAGAAACATAGTGGTGGATTGGCAAGACATTTTTTGCATTGACAAGACAGTGGCTTTGGTGAGTGAAAACTACTTTTGGCCTTAGATACATAAGGATGTTAGGAAATTTGTGCAGAGTTGTAGAGTTTGTCAAGTTGCAAAAAGGAGTAGTTAGAATACTGGATTATATAAACCTTTGAGAATATTGGAGAGACCTTGCGAAGACATCAGCATGGATTTTGTAATGGGATTACTGAAGACACAGAGAGGACATGATTCAATATTGGTAGTAGTGGACAGATTTTCAAAGATGGAACATTTCATACCTTGTAAGAAGACAACTGATGCAGTGCATGTAGCTGACCTATTTTTCAAGGAGATTGTGAGATTGCATGGATTACCTAAGAGCATAATTTCAGATAGAGACACAAAGTTTCTTGGATACTTTTGGAAGACACTTTGGAAGAAGATGAAGACAAATTTGAAGTTTACTTCAACATTTCACCCACAGATTGATGGACATACAGAGGTAGTGAATAGAAGTTTGGGAAACTTGTTGAGATATTTGGTTGGAGATAAGGCAGGAAGTTGGGATTTGATTCTTTCACAAGTAGAGTTTTCATACAATAATTCAGTGAATAGGAGTACCGGAAGGACACCTTTTGAAATTGTTACTGGACTAAACCCTAGAGGAGTTGCAAAGTTGAGAGATACCTGTATGGCAGAAAAGAGGAGTATAGAAGTAGAAGAATTTGTAGAACATATGGAGATAGAGCATAATAAGGGAAAGAAGCATTTGGAGAATATGAACAACAAATATAAAGAACAAGAATATGAGAAGAGAAGACCTAAGGAATTTGTAGTTGGAGATGAAGTGATGGTGTACTCGAGAAAAGAAAGATTTCTAGTTGGGACATATAACAAGTTGAAGATGAAGAAGTTTGGACATTGTAGTATACTCAGAAAATTTGATTCAGGAAATGCATATGAAGTGGAATTACCAGAGACATTGGGTATTTCACCTATTTTCAACATTGCAGACCTATATTAGTAGCATGAAGCAGAGTTCAGTGATAGCATGGAAGAAGGCTTGAAGAAATAGTTACCACAACAAGAACTGGAGTAGATTGAAGACATTTTGGACAACAGAGTTTGACGCAGCACTAGAGGAAGACAATAGAAAGAATATCTTTTGAAGTGGAAAGGTAGATTGAAAGAAGATTCATCTTAGATTTCTCAGGCTGAGGTGGACCATCTTGGTTTCCCTCTAGCCCTAAAGGGACTCACTTTTTCAATAACCCTGGATGTCTGATGTAGGAGCATCCCTGGTTCAAGAGCAATCTTGCATCAACCAAAAACATTTCCACTTCATTTTGTTTGCATTTCAGTTTGTTTCTTTCATTTCCAGTTTAGTCAGTAGTAGTTTCTATATTTTGGTCTGCATTCTGCCGTAGTTGCATTTCAGACCTTGTAGAGCTAGACTTAGCATATAGATTCATTCATGCACAACATATCTGAAATTTAAAGCATTTGGATCAAGTACCAGAAAGTTATCGCTATCAGAAGACTGACTGGTTTCTTAGAATAGAGCATCCTGACAGTCTCAGACAACCAGCTAAAGGAGAAGACCTATGGGGCATTTCATGACCTTCAAAGCTTAATGAAAAATCATTCAATGTTGTTTGAGTCATGGCCGACCTTCCCCAAGATCTGCATATCATTCCATTCATTTGCGGAGGAGTTATATTCATTTAGGGCTGACCTATCCATGTACACACATTACAACTCTTCATTGGAGTTTGTGATCTTCCTTGGCCAACACAGAGGAATCTTTGGTTCTAGAGATGATATATAATGATGTAATAGATCCCTAGGAAAGTAGTAATTGACATAGTGATAGTTTGATAGTTTGGATTCTTTGTGAAGGAGATTCAAAGCTATATCTTGTGCATATTCTGATATTCTATAATCAGGCCTGTGAGCCCTAATTGTAAGCTCGCATGTTGCCAACCAGTTTATATTTGAATTCTATGATATATTGAATAAGTGAATCTACATTTGTTCCATATCTTTGAGTTTTTTCCTTTGTATTTATTCTAGCTGCACGGTCTGGAATGTTCATTCCGTGAACCCTCCTACTATGACTACACCAATTTTAGTTTGTTTGCATTTCAATTTATTTCTTTTCCAGTTCAGTTCAGGCAGTTTAGTCAGTAGCAGTTTCTGTATTTTGGTCCGCATTCTACCGCAGTTGCATTTTAGACCTTATGGAGCTAGACTTAGCATCTATATTCATTCGTCTACGATATATCCAAAATTTAGATTATCTGGATCAGTTATCAGAGAGCTATTGCTATCAGAATATCAAGCCTTTTCTCATAACAGAGCACCCTAATAGTCTCAGACAATCAGCTGAAGGAGAAGGCTTGTGGAGCATTTCTCAATTTACGGAGCCTAATGACATATTATTCAATGTCTAGTGGTTCATGGCTGACCTTCCCTGAGATCCGCATATCATTCCATTCATTTGCAGAGGAGTTCTTCATGATTAGGCCTGACCTGTCCGTGTACGCACGTTACACCTCTTTCTTGGAGTCTGTAACCTTGTTGGTCAACGCAGAGGAATCTATGGCTCTGAAGATGATATAGATTGATGTAATAGATCCTTAGGAAAGAAGTTCTCATGATTTAGAAGATCAATATTAATATTAAAGTTTGAATTCTTTGCGAAGGAGCTTAAAGCTATAACTTGTGCATATTCTGTAATCAGGCCCGTGAGCCCTAATTGTAAGCCCGCATGTTGCCGGTTGATTTGTATTTGAATTCTATGATATACTAAATGACTGAATCTATGTTTGTTCCAAAACTTTGATTCGTTTCCGTTGTGTTTACTCTAGATGCACGGTCTGGATTGTTCTCTTTGAGGAACCTCCTAACCGTGACTGCACCATAATGACTAGACATCTTCTCTTTATACGCTAATATTCGACTCTATTATATTATCAACCTAAGCTCTCTTTAGTTTGTAGTTTCCAAAATTGACATCTAATATGCCATCACCCTCCCTTCTATGTTTTAACATTTAAATGTTTGCTAAATCTCTTTATCTTGATGTTGATATTTATCTAATCTTTTTAATTTTAAAGTTATTTATTACAATGTTAAATTAGTTTTTCATTTTCTTTTTCATAATAGTTTTGGTTCTCTAAATGAATAAAAATATTATTAATTTTAATTTTTCCTTCCATTTCTAATTTATAAATCAATAATTATTCTTAATTATTTATTTTATATATATGAGCTCTATGTATTTTATGAGAATTTATTTTTTTATTATCTATATAAAGTAGCAATACAAATTATTATTTTTTATAAGTAAAAGGTGCTATGCACCTAAACATATGTATATATTAATAATAAAATAATAAAAATCTCATGAAGGGTATACAATAGGAGTATCCATTGTTATACAATAGGAGTATACATATTAGCAGGGGATATACATCAAGCTAAAATATACAAGTATATAGTATTATATCCAAACACTAAAAATACCCATTAAACTTATACATATGGGTTAGCTACATTGAGATCTTCCACTAAGAAGCAATGGTTATCCTGATCATCCAAAACAACAGGGGTAGGAGGAGGCTAATTTCCATGAATAACTGGAGCGAGAGGAGGCAGTTGGAAATGTAGCAAAAAGGACCAAGCATTGAAGGTGTCTAAGACCTTGTCTCCTAGCTCAGCCCCAAGCTCATTTAGGTGTGAATTCAGTGAATTCTACAATGTAACATTGTGGTCCTTCTACAATCCATGGGTGATCGCATGGTAAACACAATTGAAAGCAAGATTCCTTCTTATTTCATGAATATGAAATAAACCCCCAATTAGAGCCTTCCCCATGTGAAGATCATAATTTTCCAAGGCTTCATTATATTTATCTTCTGAGAATAGATAGCCTTGTACAAAATCTTCTACCAAATCTTTAACCATGTTTACATTTTGCATTAAATCCATTGCATTGGAGAGAAACAATGACACTACTTATGAGAGATATATCATCCTCGATTGTTGAAGAACATCTTTCCCACAAACTTCAACAATCGCATCCTCCACATCTTCATCAACAAGCTTGAAGACCCTTTCCAATCGAGCAGTATCAAGTATGTCATGAACTGGGGTTTCCCATTTTTGAATTGGGAAATACATGCGATTATTTCTTTGTTTGATCTCCATAGCTAAACCACACCTCTCAAGAAGAAAACAACCACATAAGGGAAAGAGAAAGGTGCTAAAGTAGAGGGGCTTAGGGCATATTTAAAGAAATCTCATAGCAGATGTAATAATGAATATGTCCCTATCCATACTTTCTAGATCTTAGGAAATGTGTATGCGTAAGCATATTTAATTGAACCAGTAATTCCTTTTGTACTCAATTCTCTGCTCACACATGTTGATAGCTCAAAGACTAGCTAAAGAATAATTAAAAACCTACCAAAAAAAGAAACCAGTGTTAGCTAAAAAAGAGGACTTCTCTATTTTAGAGAAGCCTTAACATTTCTATCTGTGTCCACCAAATCTTTGATCTTGGGGAATTAAACAATAGAGTTACAGTCTATTGTAATTGAATGTTGCTCCATTTGACAAACTAGGTTTGCCAAAGAATCAACAACTTAGTTCCCCTCTTTATATATATGGCCACATCTATATCCAATATTTCTTGGGCTACTTGAAGAATATTTTTAATTTTCCAATTAATATTGCTTCTCTATTGGATGGAATTTACAATAAGCAGAGAGTCCCCTTCTATGACCACCTTCTTAATACCAATTTTCTTGACAATCCTTAACCCCATGAGTAAGGCTTGAGCTTTTACTTCATTGCTAGTTCCATCAGTAACTTTCGAGGCCATAACTAGAATAAGAGTACTTGTATGATCTCTTAACACACACCCTATCCCAAACAAACCTGGGTTACCTTTAGTAACACCATCAAAATTAAGCTTGATCCATGAGGTTGGAGGAGGATTCCAATGTATCTATTTTCTATCAATAAACACTCTATTAGGAAAAACACCTAGCTAACTAGGTTTAAGTAGGGGCTAATTTTTTAGTAGAGTAGCATCCCAAGAAGAATAATTTGAATTACTTCTTAAAACCTAAGCCATAATTGTCTCAGAGATGGAGATCTCAATTTTATTCAATACTTTTGTAACTTGCAAAAGGTTTTTTCTAAATATTCTTTGATTTCTCTCCAGCCATAAATTCTAGATAACAATGGAGGGAGTGATTTGCCAAATAGAGGAGAACATTGAATCTACATGCAAATATGGCCAATATTCCAGAAAAGACTTAAAATAGTGTTTGGAAGAGGACCATACCACTCAAGCTTTTTGCATATCTAGGACCAACATTTGAAAGAAAAGGGGTAAAGCAATAGTAAATGAGATACATTTTCCTCTTCTTCTCCACATAAAACACGGTTAAAAGGCCTGGAAATGACAATTTTGGCAAGTATGTCACTGGTGATAATTTTACTCCTAAGGGCCATCCAAGAAAAGGCTCCATCTTTTGGAAGACATGACTTACCCCAACATAACTGATGTGACCAATCCTAGAAGTTGGCATTAGAAGAAGTGAGAGATAAATACCCCCGTTTAACTATGTAGACTTTATTTTTTAAAGGACTCCAGATCAGCTGGTCAAGATTAGAGGAATATAGGATTTTCTGTTGCTGGTAAGAAGATCCTTTTGATTTTGTGGTATCATAACTTCAAATAAATCTCTCTATTAGATATTTTCAAGTGAGAAGCCAGAAGAAATTTGAAAATAGTCTTTCACTCTAGTCCTCCAAATTTGAGACAATATTTTTTGCTTCCCCTAAAACTTCATAAGTACTTAGTGTTGGGTATCCATTCCAAAAACCATCCCAAAAGAGAGCTCTTTCCCCAACTCATTTAGAAGTACAAATTTTATCCTAGGACATGAGGGTAATTTTATGCTTATTTGATTGTCTAAGTTTCTTTTCCATAAGAAATTTCTTGAAGTATTTTCCACATCTACAATAATTCCTTTAGGCATCCTTAAAACTGACATCATATACACCAGAATAGTTGAGAGAACTACCTTTATCAAGATAAGTCTGCTCGAGAAAGGTAACCACCTGCTTTTCCAAGTACTCATTTTTTTTGAAAAGATCTAAAATTTTATTCCCAAAAGCATTCCTATTTGCCCCTAAAAAAAGTGGGATACCTAAATACTGAGTTGGAAGATTCTCTATCTTAAAACTCAAAAATTGGCATATTCTAGCTTGAGTAGGTACAACAATGTTGAAGAAAAAAATAGATTTGTTGGGATTAATCTTCTGACTTTATACCTCACAATAGTCATCCAAGACTAATTTTATAGATTTAGCTTCTTTAAGAGAAGAGTGCCAAAACAGTAAAGTAATATCATCTGCAAATAGACTATGAGTCGCATGAGATGGAACTCTTGGTATCTTTACTCCAATCCATTTCTTTTGTAAATTTGAAACCTAAATACTCCTACTAAGTGCCTCTGCCATAAGAATGAACAAAAAGGGGGACATCGAGTCACCTTGTCCAATGCCCTAAGAGGACTTGAAGAATCCAAAAGTCTAACCATTCAAAATAATAGAGAAGGTTGCCCTTGATAAGCATGCATGAATCCATTTACACCATTGTGCTGAAAAACCAAATTTCCTTAATATCAAATGAAGAAAATACCAATTGACTCTATCATAAGCCTTTAACATATCTAACTTAATCATCATGGATGGAATTTTATTCACTTGAATTGAATGAATCACCTCATGAGAAAATACGGATCCTTTAGATCTTTCTTTTCTTGTGAAACACCCCCTTGCTCTTGGGAAATAATACTTGGCATAATATTTGCAAGTCTAAGAGTTATATCCTTAGTAATGATTTTATAAATTGTATTGCACAAGGAAATATGCCTGAAATTTGTGAAGGGGGAAGGGCATGACTTTTTTGAATGAGGATTAGAAGAGTGGTATTCATCTCTTTCAAAATATTTTTGTTCCTCCTGACTTCCTCCATGACTAACCAAATATTTCTTCCCATGAAATCCCAACTTTTTTAAAAAAACAAAGTTGTGAACCCATCTAGACTAGGTGCTTTATCAAGGGCCATCGAGAATACCACATGTCTAATTTCTTCTTGAGTGAAAGGGGATAAAAGGATCTTATTATCTTCTTCTATAACACAAAGTGGAATTTTGTCTAACTATTCATATTCTAACTGCCTGGATTTGACTGTGGGGAAGATAGTAGATTTGTAAAAAATTGAACTGTTACAAGTATGTGCTAATCGGTGTTGTCATTGATGTCAACAAGCTTGTGTTATCATTGGTGTCAATTGTGTCTTCTAATGAGGTTGTCGTTGTTTGATTAATTTGTCTTTCTAAAAGTGATTTGGTTGCTTTGTAGAGGTGCTGGAGATGTTGAGGATATGATTTTGTTGTTGGATTTCCAAGTGCTTTTGAGAAAATTTGATTAATTATGGAAACAATGTGTTGAAGAAGCCTTCTGGCTTACAGAGTGCTATTCAAGTTTTTGCTCGGCATTTATTTTGTGTTGGAGATCTAAGTATGCAGTTTGGATATGTTGTTTAGAAGTGTTTGAAGATGCTAAAACCAGAATTTGGTGCTCTGGATCATTGTGCAGTGGAAGTTGTGTTCACTAATTTGAGAACAGTGTTTGCAGTGTGTCTGGGAGAAAGTATTTTTCTCCACATTTCTCTGCAAAATGGTTTCAAGTGTTGTGGTTCTGGAGGTGTGCTTATAAAGTCTATATTTTCCCTCAGCTCAAGTGGTTCATAGTTTGGTGCCTTGCAAGTACATTTCTTAAGTTACATATGATGACAAACCATGATATAGTTGGTTAAGTACTGTGGTGTGAAGTTTCTTCATATGAAAGATGTTGTAGAGGAATTTGTTGGTTTTTAGGTTCTTGTGAATGTTTCTAGATCATGTTCAAGCTTGGTGCATGGTCTGCATGTTATTGTGTGATTTTGAGGAAGCATGCATTTAAAAGATCATGGTGTTAACACAAGGATGGCCGACTTGATTGTTTACACTATTTGCAGTTGTGCTTTGGTGAAAGTGAAAGTGTGATGAAGTGTGTAAGAGTGGATTTAGGTCCATGCTAAGGTGTGATGTGGTCTGCATTCATTCCCTTCCTCCATAGGAATGTTTAGGTCCAGACCTAATTTGAATTTTATGGGTTAAGTTGTGTTGCCAACCTTGGAGAATGTTTTCAAGGATGATGATGGTATAAATAAGTGTCAAGAATTCATGAATGAGGGTGCGCAAGGGGATATGATGTTGATGATGCGAATTTGATCAGTGCAGTGAGGGCTTTCATGTGTTAGGCTACTAGATGCAATGACAAGAAGGTGTCTACTATTTTCAGTGTTGCTGTGAAGATGTTGGTTGTGTTGTGATGGATATTGAGCTTCATTGGAACTGAACTCCATGCATAGGTTAGATGCAATTATATCAGTTTAAAGCTTGGCAATGAGCTACTCTTCTCTTCTTTCTTTGTTTCTCATTGGGCAATGAGTCCACTTGGACAGTGAGTCCACCTATAGTAAGCATTCTCTCTTTTGGGCAGTGAGCCTTTGTAATTCGGTATTGCTACTACATTATATTGTGAGCTAACCCTCACCGTGGTTTTTCCTTTTAGGGTTTTTGACATAAAATTTGGTGTTCTCTTGTGTGTGGTGTTGTTATGATTCAGTTTTAGTTATTTTCTTGTCATGCTTAATCATCATAACATGTTTAAAGGTTAATGTGGATCTGAATGTTTGTAAGGGTTTGAAGTTTTGTTACAACTGATTCACCCCCCCTCTCAGTTGTCTTGTGCATTCAACATGAACTGCCTCCTCTTGAATTTCCAATTGTTTATTAAGTTCCTTCCTAATTGAAGATTTGATTGAATAAATTGAGTTATGATATATCCTTATTTTAGTGGAATCATGGAAAAACATAGTATTATGGTCTCCTTTGAGCCACAGCTCCCGAGATTGTTGTCTCTAAAAGATCTCTTCTCTAGCTCACAATTCTTGAAGTTATTTTTGGAGAGATCTTTATTTTTAAAAGTAGAAGGAATCCATACCACAAGAAATCACATATTCATTAAGTTGGTGCAGCTCATCTTGAATGCATAATTTTTCATGAAAAATGTTTTTGAAATGATTAGAATTCCATTCTCTGATCCTATGCTTCATGAACTGTAATCTTTTACAAAATTGGAACATTTTTTAACCCAAAACATATGGAGATTGCTGACACCATTCCTTGAGGAGAGATAAAAAAAATCTTTGTGATGAAACCACATTGATTTGAACTTGAAGGGAGCCTTGAAGGGGATGCCTTAGGTCCATCTAAAATAAATTCAATTGGGAAATAGTCTGATCCAGATAAAGGAGAAATGTTGGTTACAAAAGAAATAGCATCAATCAACTAATTGGAGGACAAAATAAATCTATCTAATCTCTCTACAATTAAACGAAAGTATTTCCTTCTATTAGTCTAAGTGAACCTACCATTCTTGGGGGGATAATCTATTAATTGATTTGTAGAAGTGAAGATAGCAAGTCCTCCATAACACTATAGGGTGGTATAATGCCCCTAGACTTTTCTTCCAAGGATAATATGGCATTAAAGTCCCCAACTATAATAACAAGTTCATATTTAAGCAGAGACAAAATTGAAGTAAAATTTCTCCACACCTCCTGCTTCCCTATAGCAGAATTGGGCCCATAAAAATTACATAACCAAAAGTGCAAGTTCTCTTGAAGTTAATGAGCTAAAAAATCCAATTGGAATTAATTGCTATAATGGAGAGAGAGATATTTTTTTCATTCCATAGCATAGCTAAACCTCTAGAGGCCCTAGTAGCCTCAACCATATGATATTTCCATTTAGACTAGCTTGAAAAGATAGAGTTGCCAAATTGATCTGCTAACTTAGTCTCTTGCAATAAGATGATATCTGAACCCTTTGATTCCAGTTGACGCTTAATCAAGTGTCATTTGTTATGGGCATTAATACCCCTAATATTCCAAGAAAGAATCCTCATTGATCTCAAGGAGAGTGACAAGCCCTCCTCAGTCTCAAATTTTTATCCAGTGTGGATTGAATGCCCGCTACTATCTCTTCCTGTGTTTTCTTACTCTTCAGCTTTCATCCTCTAGTTGGTTGTGGGGTAATTCACTCAAGTTTTTGAGATAGTTCCATCTAAGCAATAGATCTTTAAAGAGATAAGTCATAATCCTCATCCTCATGAACAATTTCATCTGCAATCTCTTCTATTATATCATTTCCCACCTTAAGGACTATGTCATTCACAATTTGATGAATTACTTCTTCATCCAAGGTAGGGTAATAATCTGGTTCTGCAAAGTGTTAGACTTTGATCCTTCAAGAAGGTTTTTATTAGTCTCCTAGGAACCCATTGTCTCAATATTATCAGCTCTCATAACACCCAAATCCCTTATTATTTCTAAGTTGTGGGATCTAGCCTGTGCTTGAATTCAACAAGGAGATTCTTTTTCACCGACCTCTCCTAATCAAGATTATCTATTTTCTCAGTAGCAAGGCCATCTAAAAGATTCCTTTTCCCGAACCTCACCTAATCAAGATCCTCTAATGTATACATTGTTTCTAGATTATCTACTTTCTCTAGTAAAGTAGTGGCAGTAGATGACTTAACTAGATTTTCCATTTGGTCTTGATCCTCTGTAACAAAAGGCAGATCCAAATCTTTATTAACCTCTGATGTTATGTGTCCATTCTTTGAGTCTAAACATGGATCTATTCTCTCCACAATATTCTATTTAGCGAGATTTGGATTTAATTTTTTTGGATCCTTACAAACCAGATGGGGTTGGTCAAACTTGAAAAGATAGACTTGTCAAATTGATCTACCTATATGGAGTTTGATTGTGATGCAAATCATTTTTTATTTATGTATGATAATTTTATATTTTATAAGAATTTATTTTTATTATTTAAATATAACATTAATAATAAATTATTTGAAAGGAATTTTTTAATATATTAAAAATTTATATATATATTTAGTATAGAGTTATTTTATTTACATTGTTTATTTTATTTTTATTTGAAGAGCTACTTTTATTTATTGAAGAGTTATTTTATAGTTTTATTTTTTAAAAATATGTGTGCTATGTTTTATTATAGATAACTTAAATATATCTATTTTGAGGAGATATTTTATTTACTTAAGAGCTATTTTATTTTACTTTAGAACTATTTATTTTATTTTATTTGGATCTTCCCAAGGATTCTATGTGCGAACAATAGATTGGAAGTATTTCTCTACATTTTCTTCATGATTATCTCTACAATCAAGGTTGTCCATAATTGGTGTTCCATCTAACCATATGAATCCATGCACATGTGGTGGAACCTCTATGTTGTCATTAATATCTAGACCAGTAATATTTTACTTTCATTCCTTTTTGTATTATCTATTTTCAAAAAATTGTATGTTGTAGGTGCACGTGTACTGTGCCACTCTATGAGGATAATCAATAATATCCATTTCCACCAGTTTTGGGCTTCTCATGAATTATTTGGTGGTTTTCCTAGAATTAATTGTGCATGTAAATCATGTCAATACATATCTATTGCACTCAAAGTGAAGAAGATTGTGGGTGATCCAATTTGATGAAGCATGTTAGTTAATTCACCACAACATTTTGTCCAATATGACATTGTACCCCTTAAGGTTGTTTAAAACCACATCAAACAATTAGTTAGATGGGAGTAGAGCACATTTTCTATACATTCATGTAGCTTGTTGATGTTGTTAAGCATATCTTGAAAAAAAAAATCATAAACATTAAACAAATGAATTTTGTGCATAATGTCTCATGATCATGCCCATCAAGTAATAGCTAAATCATGGGTTTTGATCAAAATAGTTATCCCTATATCGAAACAAATGTTTAACAAATTCATTTAGATGTATTCATCGCATTCATGGTTCTAGCCAATCACATCTACCATTAGGAAACATTGTTAGAAATGAAATATCAAGTAAGCCTAATATCACATGATCATTGATAGGAGATGTCCTAATTCATAGCAAATCAATCAATGTTCCTATGGCTAAATTAGGTTTATTTACCCATGTATGGATTAATTCAATCTCTCTTAGGGCATTGGGTGGTTTGGAGGCCACTGATTTTGTGTGATCAATGATCTTTCCTTCATCAATCTCCATGACTGGACCTGGACCTACAAATATAATTTCATTTGCGTCAAAATCAAACTTCATATAGGTAATGTTTAGTTAGTTGAAGATATTTTCATCAGAGTTTGGTGAAAGTTCTTTAAGAACACTTTTACCAATTTGAACATCAAAATAGAACTTGTCATATTTTTTTTTGCATTTTAGTGCCTTATATACTTGCTCTTTATTGACTTAAGTTCTAATTTGTACCACATCGATCCCTCCTCCAAACAATAATTATTGGAAAATGCTTTATTTGATGTGGAAAAACCTTAGACATATCTTTTACATCTTGTGGAACACTTATTGTGTGTCCCTTATATTTATATTGACCTCCAATTGCATATGTCACTTGTAGGATTGGGTTGACACATGCTATCAGCAGTTCCTCTACTTGTATCAAGTCTGGAAGTTCTAGTGGTTGTGCCCCAAGATCCATATTGTTTGATGCTAAAAATTGATTATTACCTTTCTCTTGTTGGCATCTAGTGCATATAGGACCTTCAGGTGTTTTAAAAAAATTTATTCCAAGGTAACATTTGTAACAAATATAGCACATGCTTACTGAAACAAAGTTATCTAGACCATGTCAAAAAAGAATTTGGAAAGCATTGAAATCTTTATCAGGAATTCCATTGGGATTAAATATATTTGTACATTGTTTTGGACAACTACATTCATTTAATCTTGAGGTCCATTATCTGATGTTTCAAGTACACAATCTATTGATCTTGAATTTTCATCTCTAGAATTAACATCAATATTAGCATTTCATTGATGATAGTATCTTTGAGTTTCTTGATGATTACATTATTTACTTTCTTCTTATTCAAAGTTAGTGAGTTGATCTAAACACAATTATCTTTGTATTCTACTTTTTATTACATGCTGCTCATCTTGAGATGTTTGTGTGTGACTTCTTCTCATCATATTTTTTGTTGTCAATTTTGTAATTCCAATCCTTCAACTATCAATTCAACCCTACATCTAGTAGCTCTTTCTTTGTTATTACCATTTTGACCTTTTCTTTGTTCTTACCTTTCTACATCTTTCATTTGTTGGCATTGTTGTTTTTTAAATTTCTGTTGATATTCTATTTAATATTGTTTTTATTTCTCCTCAATTTTAAAATGCAACCTTAGTCATGTCATACCTACAAATTATTTAAAAATAAATAGTTGTAATATAAATGTATTATTTATTTTCATGAAATGGTGAAAAGAAAATTAAAATTACACAAGTTATATATTAGAATATTAAATTTATCATTATCTAAAATTATTACTAAAGACAAAATGTAAATATTAAAACTAATGTTTTAATTGAAGTTGTCTTATTTAAGTAAAGCAAATAGATTTTATAGGTAAAATCAAGCTAAACCATAGGAAAGAAATATTAACTTGTGTGTTAATATTAAAATCCAATGAGTAAATTTATGTACTTATCCAAGTAAAGATAAAGAAGCCCACAACTCTTTTATTAAGGCTTTCTTTCAATATCAGATGCCTCATTATTTAAAACAATATCTTTATTCTAACACTAAGGTTTTAATATCAAGTTAATTAGTGTTTCTCTAAGTCATTGCATGAAGGGGTCCTCTAAGATATATGAAGCCTAGGTAAATCACAAGTAAAACAAAGGTGAAAGTTTCAACACACAAGGAATAAAGCCACATGACTTGGCATTATAGAATGAAGGATAATATTTGTGTGGAGGTTCATTTTCATCTAGAATTGAAAAGTATCCATAGAAATGAGGATGATATGAATATATTTTAACTAAAAATGAATAACTTATGTAGACATTCCAAATCTGCCCTAAATTTTTCTTGAGTCGACTTTTCACAAATTAATTAAATAAATCATTTTTATTTAATTAATTTAGCTAATTAGTTCTTGCCATGAATTAATTATTTAATTAATTCAACTAACTAACTGACTAAGTCTCTTCTCACATTAACTAAATATTTATTTTATTTATTTATTTAACCTAAACTAACCTTCCTCTAACTAATTAATTAAATGAGACATTTAACTAATTAGTCTCATTCATTTTCCTCTAAATATTCAAACCCCCTTCCACTAAAATCCAAAAGACTCTTCCCTTCAATCCTCACCATCCATTTCAAACCTCAAGAGCATCCAGGTCATTCATCTTCACACATATCTCCTTCACCACTTGTCTCCTCCTCATGCTCCCACATATGTGAGTCATGTAACTTGGAGCAATCCTCACCCTCCATCTCAAGATTCAATCTCTTTCATCCACTTGCCTCCTCTATATTCTTCCACATGCTTGCATCTCCTCTCTCCATGAATTTTAACAAAATATTCACCATCCATTGAACTCATTTCATCTCTTTATTCCAATTCTTAAGAGACTAGCTTGCACATTCATGCAAGAAAATCCTAGCCCTTCATCCCATCATCAAATCTCAACTCTTCATGTCCATGGTGGAGAGTCTATTTAAAGAACTCTACCCAAACAACAATTATCAATCCATCCTCAACAAAGTACATGATACCAGATTTAGCAACTTCAATAAAGAGAGCAACCAACATCCATCACATAGCATATCAAACCATCTCAGAACACATCCCAGTTATCATGCAATTATAATGCTTATTGTTTCTATTGTATTTGCATGTTGTTCTATTTCCTCCATTTTCTCAAACTAGAGGTGTTTGTTGTTTTGGATTGATTTTATTTGTTTGAATGCATTTAACTCTCTTGTTTTGTTTGAATTTTACAACCACATTTTTGGTGTGCCTAGTGGGACTCTTGTCCCAACACTAATCCTTGTCTTTGAAGTGTTGAGTGATCTTTTTGAAGGTTTTTTGTGTTTTTTGGATGTGTTATCATCTCTAGTATCCCTGCTCTATGTTTTTGAGTCTACACTTACCTCTTACCATCTTTGTAGCTCCCCAAGGTGTCTACTTTAATGGGCTAACTATGTAAATGTTTTATAGAGTGACATCCCCAACTTATGATAAGACTTAATCTCACTTTTATGTGGTAAATAGAATAATTAATCTTGCTTGATGTGATTAATAGGATGATTAATTTTTGATTAATGATTTGATGTTTGTGGAAAATATCAAGTAGAATCATTGATTACATAGATATTGATTGATGGTTATATTAGACATGAGATTATATGTTGTTAAGATTATTTTATCATAGTGTTTTATGAATTAAATTATGATACACTGATCATGGTTATATGGTTGTGAGTGTAACCAAGAAAATAAATCTTCCTTCGAGAATGAAAGGAGAGTATCACCTAGGGAGAAGGAAATAGATGTTTGGAAAAGATCAAAATGTCATATGTGTATCGAAACTAATAATCATGAACCAAGTATGTCGGGGTGAGCATAAGTCTTTTTATCCTTGCAAGTCAATTTCTATTCAACTATAGTCGGTAAAATTGAGTTAAGGCTTCTCGACGTTATTACATCAATCGACTAAAAAATGTTCTTAGACCATTCTCGTAATCGATAGTAACCTTGTGTGGTGTCATGTTTTCCTATGTTTACATATCTATTTCTTTTACTAGACCTTGTGTTTATCATTTAATTATCTTATCTATAGTCTTATATAGCGAAGTGAGGGAGTGAGATTTGACCCCATATTTGCATGTTAATGTTACCACCTTAACTATGGTAACATAACTTGATGATATCCTAGATTATTCTAATGCTCACATTGTATCATTTAAATGTAAATGATAATGTGTGAGACATGTTATTATTTCTTTGTGGTCAAGCAATTTATTGTATAAGTTTATATACTTTGTTACCAACCACACCACCACTATCCATGATGAGTAGAGAGAGTGGTAACAGTGGTAGAGCTTATCACAAGCTCAAGCATCTCTTTTGAATCCTAAATGGGAGGTAATATGGTAATCTTGGAGTCTTTAATCCGTGGGTGGCAAGATAAGCCCACTGAGAAAAAACCCACACCCACTTGGAAGGTGGCGAATTACGTGGGTATTCGAAAGGAACAACATGCAAAGAGTTTAGATCTCGACGGAGAGGAGATTGGGGTTGTTATTTTTTGTTTTGTTTTTGGTTGTCTTGGAAGTTGGTAGGGAGAAGGCTACAGATGAGCACAACACTAGTTGTGAGCTCACAAGAGGAGTTAGCAGCATCCTCGAAAGATATACGCCTAGCTGAACATAGTCAGCTACGAAACCAACTCAGGTAAGACTATTTAATACAGTCATGTTTAACTGCAGAATGCAAATGCATTCATAAGGCCATGAGTGGTAGCCACACCATGGTTAAATGTGGTCCATATTATCTTTATGAAGATTTTGATATGTCTGATAATTGTGATATGACCCATGTAGCTGAATGAATAATAGATAATGTAATCTTTTTATATGGAAGAACTTCATGTCTTATTATTATTACTTAGTCCATAAGGCCGAATGGATTGGAACACTATTGTAGCAGTTTCATACTCTCAAAGCTAATATGGCTGAGAGAAAATGTCATTACTTGTCATCATTGAAAGATTTGATAACTCCTTCAAGTAGGCTGAGAGCCATACTCATTACTATTAATATCTCTTGAGCAGGTTGAGTGCCATACTCACTATATATAATAATAATACCTTTGAGCTAGCCACGGACAGTGCAAAGAAAACTCAAGAGCCTGTTATTTAGGCTGATGGCCATGCAAAATGAGTGAAAGATTATTCATGAAAACCTTAGCCTTGGTTGTGTCTAAGCCATTGAGGCATTCGAGACATTTAAGAGGAAAAGAAACATTTGAGTCTTTATGAAAGATAACATCTTTCTTTCGGGAGTTAACTATTTATATTTATTGGAAGAGTAACATGACTCTTTAATACCATGGGGTAAATCCAGTTAAATGATGACAACATTTGCTTAGGCTACAATAAGTGTATGCCAAATCTTGCATGTTATGGAGAAACCCTCGAATGTTATTTTTCTTTCTTATAGAAGAGAATTTGAAAATGAGTATGATAAGTCATTTGTTGAAAATGTATTATGCATGTGTCTCTTTATGGTATGGCAATTCTTCATGGATGAAGCTATGGGTTTCAAGAATCCATTTGAAATCTTTTGACCAATGGTCTATCTAACTTTGATGATTTATTAGCCTATATTGGCAAGTCATGTAGTCGATATGAAATCAATGAAAACCTTGAACACAAGATAGCCATAGAAACTTAAACTGAGGATGGTCCCTTTGAAACTGAAAACCATGAACTTGCAACTGAAAATAAAGAAGGTATGGAAAAAGGGTGACGTGGAGTCACAGATTCCCTATTTCTTAACACCATAAGATGAATAATGATGCACTCTTGGAATCAGAGTCAAAAGTCCAAGATAGATGGGATGAGGGTGAATTGAACCCCTCTCTTCTTCTATAACCTAAAAAGGTCAAAATTAAACACTGTAGGATGAGACAACTTCTAGGTCATGTCAAGGTGTGTGAACATTGGACTATGTTCATTGCGAAACATTTATGTATGTAAAACCTCTGCCAAAGTAATGCATATGTCTCTACATGCATTAGTCGGTTCACTGTGCTCTAGAGGGAATAATGCTTCTAGTAGTGTCATACATAGTTAGAGTGGATCTATAGTTGTATGACTGTGAAGTATTATGAAGGAAACAACACCAGATACTCAGATCGAAAACTAATCGGTTTTTTTTCTATTCCCTTCGTGAAGAGTAGGGCCGCTTCTAGGTAAGAAGTGCGGGGGACTGCCAGTCTATGGTTGGAGGAAAAGCACTTGGGTGATGCTCTCCTTTCCAAGTAGAAGACTAGCCAAGACTTATGAAGTAGATGTCAGAGTTCCAGATATAGTACATTCTCTTATATGACTTGATAGTCAACATTATGTGTAATTTATCATTGATGTTGTGAGCAAAACATTGAAATGTATAGTGAAATTAAATCACTAATTTGATATCTTTGGAATTGTTGTAAATTTCAATTTTGAAATGCCAGAAAAGATATGCATATCAATTTTGATTATTGGTATTGTTTAATACTTGTTTAACTCTAATTATGCTAATCATGACTTTAGTCTTAATGGTAATTAAGTTGGTTAATTTTTGGTTAATAAGAGATGGCTCGTTACATATGGTATCAGAGCTACTAGGTTCAATACATGGACCTATGAGCTCACTACATAATATTTTCTCCAACATTCAAAGTTGCTAATGTTTGGATGTTCTTATGCTAGAATGGTAAGAATAGGAATGACACCTAGAAAGAAGGTAATAGGAAATGGACATTACCTTAAGGCTTTGAGGGAGCAAGCCTCAAGAATGAAACACGTTGAACAAACTAGTTGCTTGATAGGCACATGGTTGGCTAATGATGAAACTTTCGCTGATGCTATTAAATGCATCAAGCAGAAGATGGGGAAAGCGGTTAGGGTTACTGCTCTTATCTTTAAAAAAGAATCAGAGAAACCCTCTGCACCTAAGGAACCAATCTTGGAAAGTGATCTTAAGGATCCTAATGTTACTTAGGAGGTTGTGGATGAGTACCTGCGAGTACATCCACCTCCTAAAACTGATTTGATAAATCTTAAGGATGAGAACTGAACTTGGGAAGATATCCCAATCTAATAATGACTTGTAGTAGCAAGATGTAAACAAAAATTTTGTAACTATGTATGGATTATATGTAATCCATGGAAACTATAATGTATTTTGAAATTTTGGCAAATCTTTCCATTCTTATTAAAGATTACATGAATGAGAATAGATTTACATTTATGAATGGATTCCTTAGTATGAAAAACTAATTGAATGATTAATCTGCAAACTTCAGGAGAAGCATATTAGAGCATGGTTCAGAAAAGAACCAATATGGGAGATAGCTAGAAAGAAGGGCAACCTTTAGGCCACTCTGATTCTAAACTTGACCAGATCCTTGCTATGTTCCAAGAGACGAGAGCGAGAATTGGAACTCTCAAGTAGGAGATTATGGGTCGGCATGGAACCAAGCGAGAAGCCTATCATGGGGGTGATGATGAGGCATGTCATGAGGACACCACCCAAAGTGAGCACGGAGAGAATAACTTTGAGGCAAGACATGAAGAGGATAGAAGAAGCCATTTGGCTTTGGAATTATCCCATGATATGAAAAAGGTTACCCCTCACAAGTTTGATGGGATAGTAAGCGAAGATGTTACAAAGGCATGGCTTACCGAAATGGAGAAATACTTTGAAATAATAAACTATTCTTAAATTACCAAAGTGGTATGGGGAGCATACCAGTTGATGGGTGAAGCATCCACTTGGTGGATGAATAAGAAAAAAGAGTTAGGCTTGAGATCCACGAGTCTAACCTGGGAAAGGTTTGTGGAACTCTTTAGGCAAAGATGGTTGCCTCAGTTGTATTATGACCAAAATCTTATAGATTTCTAGAATCTGAGATAGGGAGATTTAACTATGAACGAGTACTGGGAAAAGTTCACTCACCCACTCAAGTATGTTTTGCAATATCAACAGGATGAAAGGTTTCACATCTAAAAGTTTATTATGGGATTGAACACCCAGATTAGGGATGAAGTTGATGTGCATGGTCCCACTTCAATGGACTAGGTTTATGAAAAATCTATTAAACAGGAACAAAATTGAAATCTATGTCTACTTATAGGGAAAGGAACCACAAAAGGCATAATTGGTCCCAATCCTCCCAATCTTTTAAGAAAAAGGGTAAAAGTAGGACTTTTCAGATAAAAATGATAAAGGTCCAAGAATAAGCAAAATGAATCTAGGGGGAAAAGAAAGGCAATAATAACTCTAAGAAAAATGGAGATAATTTTGGAAAGCCTCATGAAAGGTAAGGACCCGTGGGAGGGTGTTATACATGTGGCGGTGATCATTACACCAACCAGTGTCCTAACAAGACATAGGGAATGTAGCAACGAGGAAATCCTTTACCTTCTTAGCAGGCAGTATTCCAACAATGCATACATGTAGCCCTAGATAATAGGCAACTTGAATATCAAATCACTCCCATTGAAACTACAAGTATTTTATCTAGTCTTCCAATTTCAGTTTTGATAGATATTGGTGCAACAGAATGTTTTGTTTCCCCAAAAGTTTTAAGTAAATTTTTTAGAAAAGATGGATACATGGCAAATATTTGGTTAGTTGAATCTGCAAATCAGACCAAAGCTCAAGTAGAGCAATGCTTGTTTGAGGCTAAGGTTGAACTTCTAAGTTTCTCTATTGAAGTGAACCTTTATGTAGCCCCATTAGGCTCATATGATGTCATCCTTGGGATAAACTGGTTATGGAGACATTGGGCTAAGGTGGATTGTTATACCAAAACAATAGAATGCCTAGATGACCTAGGGAACAAAGTCTTTCTGTAAGGAAACCCTAGAGAGGTCAAACTAAGACAATTTTCTGCCCCATAGATGAAAAGAGCTCAAAGAAAGGGATCCCAGCTTTTTTTTGTTAAAATGGAGAAACTAAATAGTTTTGAGGAAAATAATTTTGAGGATGATTTAATGTTTTATGAATCTTAGAAACTTAAAGGAGTTGAGAAGAGGGAGTCCATAGATCACAAAAGATCAGATGTGGATAGGTACCCTTTTCTTAGAGATTTTGAGGATGTGTTTTCGGATGACCTACAAGGATTACCTCCTAAAAGAGCTTTTGATTTCTCTATAGATATAATTTTAGGATCGGAACCTATATCTAAAGCTCCATACTGAATGACCATAGCTAAGTTAATTGAACTAAAGGCTTAATTGCAGGAATTGCTTGATAAAAGATTGATAAGACCCAGTGTGTCACCCTGGGGAGCACCAGTAATCTTCGTGAAAAACAAAGATGGTACATTGCGGTTATGTATAGATTACCGTATGTTAAATAAAGCAAAAATAAAGAATGAATACCCATTTCCCTGCATTAATGATCTCTTCGATGGAATGAGAGAAGCAACTGTGTTTTCTAAGATCGACCTTCGATCTAGGTACCATCAATTGTGGTTGAAAGATGAAGATATGCACAAAATAGCCGTTAGAACAAGGTATGGGCATTATGAGTTCACTATCTTGCCCTTTGGATCAACAAACACACCTATAGAGTTTATGAACTTAATGAATAGTGTGTTCAGAGACTGTTTGGACAAGTTTAACCTAGTCTTTCTAGATGATATTCTAATTTACTCTAAGAATGAGAAAGAACACCTTCAACATTTAAGGATCATTCTTCAGAGGTTAAGAGAGAATAAACTATATGGCAAGCTCTCTGAGTGTACTTTATTTCAAAAGGAAGTGCAATATTTGGGCCATATAATTTCAGCTAAGGGAATAGATGTAGACCCGACCAAGAATATTGGAATGGTCAACACCAAGAAATGTACATGAGGTCTGAAGTTTCACGGGCCTAGTAGGTTATTATATGAAATTTGTGAAAAAAATTTCCAAAATTGCTTATCCTATTACTTTTTTGCAGAGAAAAGGAAAGAGGTTTGATTGGTCAGACAAGTGCCAGGAGGCATTTGACCAACTGAAGGAAAGGTTGGCCACAACACCTATCTTGAAAGTACCTGACCCATAAGGTCATTTTGTAGTCATCACCGATGCCTCAGGGGAAGGCTTAGGTGGTGTACTTGTCTAGGATGGACATGTTATTGCATATGAATCTAGGAAACTGAAAACTTATGAACAAAACTATACCCCTCATGATTTGGAATTGGCAGCAGTAATTCATGCACTGTAAATGTGGAGACACTACTTGCTTGGGAAACCCTTTGAACTAAAAACAAACCACCAAGGGCTTAAATATCTATTCACTCAACCACATCTAAATGCTTGCCAAAGAAGGTGGTTAGAGCTAATCTCATATTATGATTTTTGAAAGGTAAACTAGACCCAGTATGCACCTTCCAATATCCTATAATTATCTTTAAAATGTATTTAATAAGTCGATACAAGCACATACTACTATGGCCTTAAAGTGGAAACAAACATAGTTGATTTCCCATCACGTTAACCCTTAGAGGAAAGATAATGTAGCTTACAGATCTAAGTAAATTTTGGCAGCATAATGACATGTAAATTAACACTTTAAGAATATGAAAGAAGAAGAATAAAATAAAGATAGACAGAAGAGAAGAGACACCAATATACGTGGGAAAAACCCTTTCGGGCAAAAAAACCCCACACTCCAAAGCATCAAACCAATGTATTAATCTGTAACAACAAACATGTTACAATACACTTGTAGGCTCAAATCCTTAACATGGAGATTTACATCTTGCTCCTCTGGAGGAAAAACTGATAGCATAACCCTGCATAAAACACTCCTCAATGCCTCCATCTCAAGCCCTCAATATATAGACTCATGGGGTCCCAAAATACAACCATAAGTCATTACCATAGGTCCAAACAAGGTCCAAAAATACCATGGTAAAAATCCATACGACCCACATTTCCATGACATAAAATTCTAATGCCTAGGCCAAGTTTGGGCTTCCAGACTATTATTAGAATATTCCTGACACATGTAAGGTGTTGTCATATGTTGTCATAGTCAACCCACCAACTTAGGCACCCAAAATATAGCATTTACCTCCTTTAAAAATACTCCTATGACATACGTCATAAACTGTCATAATGCTAGTCAAGATTCCCAATTCACAATTAGTAACTCCCTATAATCATGATCTTATGCGTCATAAGAATCTACTATAAATAAACCTTCTGATGACACCTTACAACACACCACAAGATGCTGACACATGGCAAAGATGCCACCTTGGAAATCCCATGCCCCATTTTGGTGGAGCACAATTATTAAATAAAATACATTATAACAATTTCCAAATAATTATGGGAAAATGAGTAATTATAAATAAATAAATTCAGGAACTTGCAAAGGTTGAGACACCTTAATTCCCAACATTCTCCCACTTGTCGAACACCTTGCAAGAGCAAAATAGAAACAGAACCAATATGTGAACCACCAAGGTTACCACACTATCTGAACTGAATTCCACTGCGCTCAAAAGATTTAGAAGAGCATCTGCAACATCTTCCAAGTGATCACCAACAAGACAAAAAGATTAGAATTCTAAAAACATGATGAAACACTAAATGTCACATAGACAAACCAATGTATCCAGCTTCAAACCCATTACCAAAACACAACTTTGAAGTCCAAACACCTCCAAAATAAGATCGAGCATGAATGCTCTAGAACAGTTAGAACAACAACCACAGCTAGTTGTTTACATCCAACTAAAAAAACCCATTGATAGAACTTCTGCACATGACATATCCTGCCCATACTGTAGCTCTCATCCTTGTATAATCCACTGTCCTACTCAAAATTACCATATCCCATGATAACAAACACACCAAAACCATTGATGTGCAAAAATCTGAAGACCTTTGATAATGCAATCCAATGAAAAATAATCTACCAAAGACATACATACATCCTGGGAATCAAACTGCATGAGCAATGCCAACCAAAGCAACACAAAGTCTACCAATCAGCACTTACATAATAGTGTGGCTTATTATCAAATCATCTAATACAAAGAACAATCACAATGATCTACAAACTGCAACCAACTGCTGCAAAATAGAGCATACTTCCACAAATAGTTTTCTTCTCACTCTCACCTTTGATCTCCTCCACTTCTCCCAATGTTACAAGTATGAGGTGAGCCAGTGTTGTCATTGATGTCAACATACTCATATTGCATTGACAAGAAGGATTGGATGAGCTGTGTGCTGAGGATATTGAGAAAATTAGCCTCAGTCAGGAACAGTGAAGAACCGTGATGAGAAGAAGGCAAATGTATTGTATAGGTTGAGAACTGGAGGATGCAGATTAAACGGTTTGTAGATATGAGTCTTGAGATGCTTCAGTTAAGATTTCAGAGGTCCGCATGAAGATCTGAAGGAGTTGTGACTGTCGGTGTAGAACCGGTTCCGGCAAGTATTCAGAGGTGACAGAGGATCACAAAAAGGTCCGGTGAGGTCCGGAACTGTATAATCCTAATCTGTGGATTGGAAGGAGTCTTTGGGATGTCCTTGTGATGTGCCATCTCAAGTTGTGTATGATTTGGAGGTCTGGAAGTACCTCTTGCATTATGACAGTGGCGACAGACAGTGTTCTTGAAGTTCCGGATAAGGAAGAGAAGAGATTCCAGTAAGTAAAGAAAGTGCGGATGTACCTGGTCATTCAGGCAAGCTTGTGAAGGTTCTTGGATCATGTTGAGGTTGTGTTGTTGGTCCGCATTGATAGTAGAGCCCGGAATTGAAGTTATTCTTCCAGATGAAGTTCTTGCTCTGTTTAGCCGACCGGATGAGTTGTTCATCCTGCGAATGTTCTTGTGGTGGCCGACTGGATGTGTTATTCATCTTGCGGTTACTCTTATGGTTGTTTGCCGACTTAGATGTTTGTTCCTAAGTCGATGTCTTGTATAAATAACGGTTTGTGAGTTCATTTCGTAGTGTGGATTGTGTGGATGAGTGTGGCATAGCGAAGTGAAGTGCGAAAGGCAGAGCAGAGGTTTTGGGCTTAAATGGAACTGATCCGGACATGGTAGAGATGTCATTCTCCAGTTCAAGATTGTGATTCTTATCACTTTGTAGACAGTGTGTCTCCTTGTAGGCAGTGGGCCTCTTTGTGAGCAGTGTGCTCGGGCAGTGAGCCCTAATTGGCAAGTGCCATTCTTTTTCTTATTCTTCTAACTGAGAATAATCCTTGGGTTAATCACCCCGTGGTTTTTCCCTTAACCGGGTTTTCCACGTCAAAATCTTGGTGTTCAATGTGTTGATGTTTATCTGCTCTTGTGTTTATGTATTATGCTTTCATGGATGATTAATTGATATGCTGTTAACTAACAACGAAGAATCAAGTGTTTGAAAGAACAAGAAGTTTTATACAACTGATTCACCCCCCCTCTCAGTTGTATGCCTTAAATCCAACAATTGGTATCAGAGTCAAGTTCCTCTGAAAGGAGCTTAACCGCTTGAGGAGATCCAGGATGTCGTCATACAAGAAGGATAGTCCGAAGTTTGATGGAACCAACTTCACTCTCTGGAAAGGTCGCATGAAGTGTCACTTGGAATGTATGGGAAAAGCATACTTAGCTATGGTCTCAAAACCATATGTACCTCCACAAGGTGGTCCGACAACTCTGAATGAAATCACAGATGCTGAAAATAATCTGCGGACCAAGGAAGCCCTATTAAGCGCATTGAATGATTCAGATCTCTCAAATGTTATTGACCTACCAACTGCATATGAGATCCTGACTAAACTGGAACTTCTGTATGAAGGAGATGAGTTTGTCAAAAGTGCAAGGTTGCAAAGTCTGAAAGGGAAATTTGAAAGATTGAAGATGAGAGATGATGAAAACATCACTACCTTTATGCCAAGAGTGAATGAGCTGGTATGTGGAATTAGAAATGCTAGTGGAACTCTAGATGAAAATGAGATTGTCTGCAAAATCCTAAGATCCCTTCCTGTTGCCTACAAAATCAAGGTTGCTGCCATTGATGAATTCAGAGCCCACACAACTGTCACAAGAGAACAATTGGCTGGCAAACTAGCTGCATTTGAAATGACCGAGTTTGGAGATGATCCTCCCAAGACTGAATCTGCTTTCAAAGCCAGTGCCTATGTGAAAGGCAAACAGAGATTTGATCCGGGAGAAAACTCATCAAGGAAGATGTCATGGTATGATCAAGCAAGAAGAGACATGGAAGAAGAAGAAGCAGAAACAGCTCAACTTGAAGCCCTCATTGCAAAGAGACTGCCAAGAGGATCCAGTAAGTATGAAGGAAAACTACCCTTTAAGTGTTTCAACTGCAATAAGATTGGTCATTTTGCTTCAAGATGTCTGGAAAGATCTGCAAGGTCTAATACTAACAGACAAAGGTTTCAAAAGAACTGCTATTATGTTCATGAGGAAGATGACATTGAAGGAGTAACAGATGATGAATCAGAACTAGAAAGCAAATCCGGAAATGAATGGGTGTTTATTGCCATCAAGGAAGAAGATTCAATATCCTCTGAATCTGTCAATCACAAGGTTGTGGAAAGAGCTTTGGCTGCTCAAGTGGAAGAAAAGGATGATTGGGTTATTGATAGTGGATGTTCTCACCATATGACTGGTGACAAGAATAAGTTCTTAGATTTGGAAAGGTATGAAGGAGGAATGGTAAAGTTTGGTGACAATTCTGCTGGCAGAATCAGAGGTAGGGGAACTATTTCATTTGATGGAAAGAGCAAAACAGGTAATGTACTATATGTTGAAGGATTGAAGCACAATCTTCTCAGTGTTGGTCAGTTAGTGGACAAAGGCTATGATCTCCGGTTCAAGAATGGAAAATGCAGAATCTTTACAAGCTCCGGAACTGAAATTGCATCCGGTGCTCAAACAAAAGGTAATATCTTTCATCTGGTTGGTTCAAACAAAAGTTGTCTGTTTGCTCAAGTTGATCAGAGTTGGTTATGGCATAGAAGAATGTGTCATGTGAATTTTGATAACATCATCAAGATAAGCAATATTCAGGCTGTAAGAGACCTTCCAAAATTGGTGAAACCTACAAATAGTTTGTGCAAAGAATGTCAGCTAGGTAAACAGAGCAGAGTCTCTTTCAAAAGCAAAGATCAGTCTTCTACCGGATTGTTAGAATTAGTACATACTGATCTCTGTGGTCGGACAAGAATCAAGAGTCTGCAAGGTGATAGATATTTCATGTTGTTAATTGATGATCATTCCCGGATGATGTGGGTTACCTTTCTAAAAGAAAAATCAGAAGCATTTGAGAAGTTCAAAATCTTCAAAGCTATGGTAGAGAATCAAACCGGATTGAAACTAAAGTGTCTAAGGTCTAATAGAGGTGGTGAATTTACATCTGGTGAGTTCATTGACTTTTGTGAGAAGCACGGTATAAGGAGACAATTGTCTGCTCCTAGGACTCCACAGCAGAATGGAGTAGTTGAAAGAAAGAACCGGACCATCCAGGAAGCTGCCAGGACAATGATGTTGGAAAAAAATGTTCCTCAGATGTTTTGGAAAGAAGCTATCAGCACTGCAGTCTACACTCTCAATCGAGTTCAAATCAGAAACAACACCGGTAAGACCCCCTATGAACTCTGGTTTGGCATCACTCCTACTGTGAAATATTTCAAAGTATTTGGTAGCAAGTGTTATATTAAAAGAGATGAAGATCTAGGAAAGTTTGATGCTAGAAGTGATGAAGGAATTTTCTTGGGCTACTCCACTCAAAGCAAAGCATACCGGTGTTACAATAAGAGATTGAGGAAGATGATAGAAAGCACCAATGTGAAAGTTGATGAAGGAATTGAGAAGCCTTCAAGATTTTATGAGTTTGATAAAGATGATCAAGATGGTGTTCAGGTTCAAGGGACTCAATCCCCTCCGCTAAGTCAGAATCAACTTGATCCAGTAAATCAGGAAGAAGAAATAGGTCAGAATGAACCTGATCAAGGAGCAACAGTGTAGGATATTCCCAAAATTCCAAGGTATGTAAGACTAAACCACTCTGAAGATCAGATCATAGGTGATAGAAGCAAAGGTGTGCAAACTAGAAGGAATGTTGCTCAAAATCAGGATGAATGTTGTTTGATTTCAAAGATTGAACCTAAAACAGTAAATGAAGCCTGCAATGATGAAAACTGGACTAAAGCAATGAAAGATGAATTAATGCAAATCGAGAAAAATCATACTTGGGATCTTGTTCCCAGACCTAGAGACAGGAATGTGATTGGAACCAAATGGGTCTTCCGGAACAAACTGAATGAAGCTGGTGAAGTTATCAGAAACAAAGCTAGATTAGTCTGCAAAGGCTACTCTCAAATAGAAGGAATTGACTTTGAAGAGACCTTTGCTCCGGTGGCAAGAATTGAAGCAGTCAGATTATTTCTTGCATTTGCTACCTTCAAAGACTTCAATGTATATCAGATGGATGTCAAGTCTGCTTTCCTAAATGGTGATCTGGAAGAAGAAGTTTATATTGAACAACCGGATGGATTTCAATTGTCTGATAATGATGATATGGTCTGCAAGTTGAAGAAAGCATTGTATGGACTAAAGCAAGCCCCAAGAGCATGGTATGAAAGGTTGGATAAGCATCTTGTGCAGATTGGATTCAACAAAGGTACTGCTGACAGTAACTTATATTTCAAAATTGTTCATGAAAACATTTTGATTGTTGAAGTGTTTGTGGATGATATCATTTTTGGAGGAAGAGATAGTATGTGCAAAACTTTTGCAAATCAGATGAAAAGTGAGTTTGAAATGTCTATGCTTGGTGAAATGAATTTCTTCTTGGGTCTGCAAATTACTCAAACAAAGAAAGGAATCTTCATTTCTCAGACCAAATATGTGAAAGAATTGTTAAGGAAATATGGTATGGAAGATTCAAAACCAATGAACACTCCCATGGCAACCGGATGTAAGTTGAGCAAAGATGATGACTCCCCAAAGGCAGATCAGACAAAGTATAGATCAATGATTGGTGGATTGTTGTATCTCACTCAGACTAGACCAGATATAATGCAGGCTGTTGGTCTTGTGGCAAGATTCCAGGTTGATCCTAGAGAATCTCATGTTATGGCAATCAAAAGAATTTTTAGGTACCTGAAAGGAACAGTTGAGTATGGTCTATGGTACCCTAGAGATCCAGATTTCTCTCTTCATGCTTACACAGATGCAGATTGGGCAGGAGATGTGGATGACCGGAAGAGCACTAGTGGTGGAGCATTCTTTTTGGGGAAGAGATTGGTTTCTTGGCTAAGCAAGAAACAAGATGCAATATCTCTGTCTACAACTGAAGCAGAATACATTGCAGCAGCAGGTAGTTGCACTCAAATCTTATGGATGAAGCAGATGCTAAGAGACATTAAAGTTGAATATGAGGAGCCTATCACAATTTTCTGTGATAATTCATGTGCAATTAATATTTCTAAGAATCCGGTATTGCATTCTAAGACTAAGCACATATCTATCAAGTTTCACTTTTTGAGAGAACAAGTGAACAAGGAAGAAGTCAGATTGGAGTATGTTCCCTCAAAGGATCAGATTGCGGATATCTTTACTAAACCTCTTCCCAAGGACTCTTTTGAATATTTCCGGGAGAAGTTAGGGGTCATGGCCCCTCCGGTGATGAACTAGGATGCACTGATGTGCATCAGTCCGGTGGATATTGTGATCCGGATTGATGATGGGGAGCTGCAACTAAGGGGGAGCAGCTGGTATGATTCTGATGTATGAGAATTGCAAGTATGAGCCCTTTGCCATTGATGTCAAAGGGGGAGAGAAGACATGTGAAAAACAAGTGGTTGATAAGGAAGAGAATACATGTGAAAAGTTGTTGTTGATAGGGGGAGCTGTGACAGAAAGGAGAAGTTCTTGTCTTGATGGTTTTTCACATCATATGTTGCCATCAATGACAAAGGGGGAGATTGTTGCAAGTATGAGGTGAGCCAGTGTTGTCATTGATGTCAACATACTCATATTGCATTGACAAGAAGGATTGGATGAGCTGTGTGCTGAGGATATTGAGAAAATTAGCCTCAATCAGGAACAGTGAAGAACCGTGAAGAGAAGAAGGCAAATGTATTGTATAGGTTGAGAACCGGAGGATGCAGATTAAAGGGTTTGTAGATATGAGTCTTGAGATGCTTCAGTTAAGATTTCAGAGGTCCACATGAAGATCTGAAGGAGTTGTGGCTGTCGGTGTAGAACCGGTTCCGGCAAGTATTCAGAGGTGACAGAGGATCACAAAAAGGTCCGGTGAGGTCCGAAACTATATAATCCTAATCTGCGGATTGGAAGGAGTCTTTGGGATGTCCTTGTGATGTGCCATCTCAAGTTGTGTATGATTTGGAGGTCCGGAAGTACCTCTTGCATTATGACAGTGGCGACAGACAGTGTTCTTGAAGTTCTGGATAAGGAAGAGAAGAGATTCCAGTAAGTAAAGAAAGTGCGGATGTACCTGGTCATTCAGGCAAGCTTGTGAAGGTTCTTGGATCATTTTGAGGTTGTGTTGTTGGTCCGCATTGATAGTAGAGCCCAGAATTGAAGTTATTCTTCCAGATGAAGTTCTTGCTCTGTTTAGCCGACCGGATGAGTTGTTCATCCTGCGAATGTTCTTGTGGTGGCCGACCGGATGTGTTATTCATCTTGCAGATACTCTTATGGTTGTTTACCGACTTAGATGTTTGTTCCTAAGTCGATGTCTTGTATAAATAACGGTTTATGAGTTCATTTCGTAGTGTGGATTGTGTGGATGAGTGTGGCATAGCGAAGTGAAGTGCGAAAGGCAGAGCAGATGTTTTGGGCTTAAATGGAACTGATCCGAACATGGTAGAGATGTCATTCTCTAGTTCAAGATTGTGATTCTTATCACTTTGTAGACAGTGTGTCTCCTTGTAGGCAGTGGGCCTCTTTGTGAGCAGTGTGCTCGGGCAGTGAGCCCCAATTGGCAAGTGCCATTCTTTTTCTTATTCTTCTAACAGAGAATAATCCTTGGGTTAATCACCCCGTGGTTTTTCCCTTAACCGGGTTTTCCACATCAAAATCTTGGTGTTCAATGTGTTGATGTTTATCTGCTCTTGTGTTTATGTATTATGCTTTCATGGATGATTAATTGATATGCTGTTAACTAACAACGAAGAATCAAGTGTTTGAAAGAACAAGAAGTTTTATACAACTGATTCACCCCCCTCTCAGTTGTATGCCTTAAATCCAACACCCAAGTCCTCCACATCTCAAATGATATACATTAAAAGAACACATACTGTTGCTAAAAAATAATAAAGTACAACAACAGCAGATTACCACAAATCCAGTGATCATACTAGATGAATAAGAACGTCTAGGAAGAAATGTGAGACTATAAAGAGAAACTGCAAACCATATCATGTCTCTATGCCAACACCACCAAGTGCTAAGATGTGCCAAGTAAGATCTCCTTCACAAAACCCTAACTGAAAATCCTTACCAACACCCAAATGTTCAATCTCAAAAGATCAAACCAAACATATTAATCTCATATAATAAAAATGGATGTAAGCTTCTCTAACCAAAGTAGATCAAACTCAAAGAAAAAATCCATTCCAAAAATAGGAATACAACCCACTAACATCCCCAAAACTTCTCATAAATCAAACCATATACCTAAGGAGATAACCATGCCAAGTACTCCTCAAATGAACACTCCAGAACTAGAAACTATAGCTCACAATCCATATCCATGAGAGATCAAAGCATAAAACAAAATGAATCTGAAATAACATGGGCAATACCTATAAGATCATTTTCTACCGAGTGAACTGAGAGTGGGGAATGAGAATGAACCACTAAGATACACCAAGCCTCATAGACTTTCTCCAAGAACAATCTCCTCTCAAGTTCAAACATTAACTCATGGCCATACCCAGGTGAAAGTCTCCTCGGTCTGTCTTCTAAAATTTCACCATTCCAACACATGATCCCCACAACAAGAGATCTCCAACCTCACCTCAAGTCACTCTAGTATCTATGAGCATCCATCAACCAATTCATGTCAACTTCAAATGCATCCTGCAAAATCATGAAGCTTCAAGCAAATGATTGATACTCAAAACCAAAGAGAACTTCACTAGACAACTATCAAAGCTCCCACTGCACATCTACAAAATCCAAGAACACACATGACACCATGATCTAACCTCTCCACCTAGGAGATCACTACCTGCTCTAATAAACATATCTTGCCAAAGGGCACCGTCATGCCAAAACTCCAATATTAGAAATAAGAATTTATCATGGCACAATACCATCTCCAATCACATGAAGATAACCACCCCCTAACAATGAAACTCAAGATGTCAAAATAGTTTCATATCATAAGAATCATAATCCAAAAGCCTTACCATGACACCTACAACCACTGTAGAATATCATCTATCACCAAGTGATAGATCCGCATCATTGCCAAAGCTCCCACTGAAACTGTGATACCAATCTTATCAAGGCATTATGATAACCATCCTCTCAATGAAGATCATCCATGGCTCTAACACAATCTAATAATTAACCTATGCAATACTAGCAACACAAAAGAATAAAGTAGAACCAAGATCTCCAAGTCAAGAAAATAAAACCATCACTGTCGAAAGCTCACATAAAACCATGCATCCAACCTATCCATGACATAATGATAATCATGCTATAAGTCCCAATAACTAACTATCCAGCCACTCTAATCATCCATCCTCATCCCAATGCAATATACCAATGCACAAATGACCACAGACAAGGCCAACTAACAAAGTCTACATAAACATTGAATCAATCTCGTGGATAAAGACAGTCCACATTCGAGTCATCCCACTGCAGCTAATGGGTAGCTAATCCACAAACTACATAACTCAAAGATCCAAAAAAAATGTAACATGCAAACTCATCATTACATTAGTAATCTGCAAACTGAGATATCAAAGAAGACAACCTATAGACTTCAAGACTCAAACACCAAATCATCACTAGATTTGATTTTCCAAACAAGTCCACATATGAATAACCATAGTCAAGGAACCCATCAAGCATATACTATAGAAATGATGAGTGACTAATCACATACCAACATCTCCACACCGAGAAAGCTACAAAGCTACTCACACCATGCATGAAGCATACACGCAAACCTACAACTATCTTACATCCAGAAACACCCCAAAGAATCATAATCTAAAAAATAGTTTGTTTGCAGATCTACAAAACCACAAGTTTTGATTAACCATGTAAAACCTGCAAAACCACCATGTCACTGACGTACATGCAAATCCATATCCACTTATCATCTGGAAGACCCACAAGTCTGAAAACCACCAAAATAGTTAAACCAGAATAATGAAATAACATAGATAAGCATAACCATAGATTTTGAATGGAAAATATACAAAACCCTCAGATCAAATCAATATGAAACTAAGACATGCAAGTACAACCAACCAAAAGGAAGGTGAGGTCTAGGAACTCCAATCCCACTTGTAGGCCAACTCCACAACCACCACCATGTACAAGCATATTGAGGAGCTAGGATGTTCCAGAAGCTTTTAGATCATTCAATGATCAACTCCACATCCTACATGCATTCGAGGTTAAAAAAATAATGCCTTCCAATGCTAGGGACTAAAACATAAGCACATCAAACCACAATCATGACAACCCATGTTTCTCCATGTGATTAGGGAGCCAAGAACAAACACCCAACATGAATACTTTGTTGTAAACGACCATAGGATGAAATAACATAACCACCATGCATGAGGGTTATTACATACTATCAAACAAGAGCTCTAGATCAATATCATATTAAATGTAACCACATGATCAACTCCATTATACTCCATCTTTTCCATCCTTCAAATGCCTATTGTAACCTTAAAACAAGATCAACTGCAAGACTTCCACTCAAACAAGGATTAATAATCAGCCAATTCCTTCCTACATATTCCCTCAAGTTTTCCAAGCTAAGAAATCACAATAGAAGAAATACCCAAAACCTTAAACATCATGGAACCAACACATGCAATCTCATGCAACCATGGAACCACCGTAGCTCTGATACCAATTGAAAGGGAAACTAGACCCAGTATGCACCTTCTAGTATCCTATAATTATCTTAAACATATATTTAATAAGTCGATACAAGGACATACTACTATGCCCTTAAAGCAGAAACAGACATAGTTGATTTCCCATCACATTAACCCTTAGAGGAAAGATAATGTAGCTTACAGATCTAAGTAAATTTTGGCAGCATAACAGCATGTAAATTAACACTTTAAGAATATGAAAGAAGAATAGAAGAAAGATAGACAGAAGAGAAGAGACACCAATATACGTGGGGAAAACCCTTTCGGGTAAAAAACCCCACACTCCAAAGCATCGAACCAATGTATTAGTCTGCAACAACAAACATGTTACAATACACTTGCAGGCTCAAAGCCTTAACATGGAGATTTACATCTTGCTCCTTTGGAGGAAAAACTGATAGCATAACCCTGCATAAAACACTCATCAATGCCTCCATCTCAAGCCCTCAATATATAGACTCATGGGGGCCCAAAATACAACCATAAGTCCTTACCATGGGCCCAAATAAGGTCCAAAAAAACCATGGTAAAAATCCATACGACCCACATTTCCATGACATAAAATTCCAATGCCTAGGCCAAGTTTGGGCTTCCAGACTATTATTAGAATATTCCTTACACATGTAAGATGTTGTCATATGTTGTCATAGTCAACCCACCAACTTAGGCACCCAAAATATAGCATTTACCTCCTTTAGAAAGATGCCTATGACATACATCATAAACTGTTATAATGTTGGTCAAGATTCCCAGTTCACAATTAGTAACTCCCTATAATCATGCTCTTATGCGTCATAAGAATCTACTATAAATAAACCTTCTGATGACACCTTACAACACACCACAATATGCTAACACATGGCAAAGATGCCACCTTGGGAATCCCATGCCCCATTTTGGTGGAGCACAATTATTAAATAAAATACATTATAACAATTTCCAAATAATTACAGGAAAATTAGTAATTATAAATAAATAAATTCAGGAACTTGCAAAGGTTGAGACACCTTAATTCCCAACAATTTTGAGATTAAATATATTCAAGGAAAGGAAAAATAAGTGGTGGATGCCTTAAGTAGGAGAAGACATATCTCCTCAATGATCTCCATACATTCTGAATTTAAGAATCAGGTATTACAAAAGTCTAAAGGAGATGGTTTTACGAGTAGGTAAAACAAGCCCTTTTGGAGAATCCTTAGGATCTAAAATATGATAGATTTTACCTTGAACCAGATGGGTTATTGAGGTATAATCATCCGATCTCTGAGGAGTTAAGGAATATTGTGTGGAAAGAGGTTCATTCTGCACCTTATTCGGGACATCTTGGAGTAACAAAGTTACTAGCTAATGTGAAACCTTGTTAGATTTAGGACAGACAACTTAGAGGGGGGGTGAATCAGTTGTCCAAAACTTTCTTCAATTAATCACTTAAATCATTTTCTTAATTCATCAGCATAATAATAAATCAATCATAGAAACATAATGCAGCAATTCAAGAGCAAAAACACATATGACACAAAGATTTTTAATGTGGAAAACCCAGTTAAGGGAAAAACCACGGGGTGACTAACCCAAGATTATATTCTCTGTTAAAAGAATAGAAAGAACAAAATGGCATATGCCAATTAGGGCTCACTGCCTAAGCACACTGCTCATAAGAGGCCCACTGCCTACAGGAGACACACTGTCTACATAATAATAAGTATTACATACTTGAACTGAAGAATAGTATCTTCACCATGCTTGAGTCAATTCCATTTAAGCCCAATACTTCTGCTTTGCCTTTCGCTCCTCTGCTCTCTACCACACTCTCATCCCCACAAGATCTATTTGAAATGACTTTTCAACTCCTTATTTATACAAGACATCGACTTAGGGATAATCATACAAGTCGGCATACATTACAAAGCAAATAGATAAATACAACATGACTAATTACAAAAAGGACTTCATGTTGATCAACACACTATCGAACACATAGATCTGAGACTTCAATATTCCTTTAGGAACATGCCATTCTTCATAGAACATCTTCAAAATCATCCACAGGATGTGTAACTCATCCAGTCGGCCAGACTTAGGAAGAACACCATCATCCGGAAGTAATTCTTCAATTACGAGATCAATCTTCAATGCGGACCGCCAACACGAACTATACATAATCCAAAGATCTCCACAAGCTTGTTTGAATCACCAAGAACATCCACACTACTTCTTCTTATTGAAATCATCCTCTTCTTCATCTAAAACCTCAAGAACACAATCTATCATCACTTTTATATTGGGATAGATGCTTGCGGACCTCTAGACCACAAACCAATTGAGTTATCAATTCACATTGACTTCCTAAACACTCCACCAAATCTACAAAACAAGATATTGCATTTCTGGATCTCATCGGACCTATCTGTGTCACTTTGTCACCTCTAAACATTTGCCACAACTGGTTTTACTTAAGTAGCCATAACTTCTTCAGATCTTCATGCGGACCTCTGAAATCTTTACTGGATCATCGTAAGACACTTATCTACAAACCTTTTGATGCATATCCTCTGATCTTCATCTTAGCTGGGATCTTTACCTCACTAACTTCACTATTCTTCTCTATTCCTGATAGGACTAATTTTCTCAATATCCTCAGCATACAACTCATCCAATCCTTATCATCAATGCAACAGGAATATGTTGACATCAATGACAACACCAATTAGGGCCATACTTGCAACAATAACCTTTATACTTCTATAAGGGAATGAAGAGGGATTCTACAAGGTTTGTAGCTAGATGTCTAGAATGCCAGAGGGTGAAGGTGGAACACCATCACTCGGCAGGACTTTTATACCCTTAGGAAATTCTAGAATGGAAGTGGCAAATCATTAGCATAGATTTTGTGCAAGGACTTCCTATGTCAAGGAACATGCACAATGCTATTCTGGTTGTGGTAGATAAACTCACCAAGGCAACACATTTTATACCTGGGAATTTGACAAATGGGGCACCAGTCATAGCCCACAAATTTGTGCAAGAAATTTTTAGATTTCACGGTATTCCTAAGAAGATTATCTTAGATAGGGATGCCCGTATGAAATCAAGGTTTTTGCAAACCTTGTTTTCCTCACTTGGAACCCAGTTGAATATAAGCTCTGCTTATCATCCTGAGATGGATGGCTAAACTGAAATGGTAAACCAATTGCTGGAAGATTTGTTGAGAATGTATTACATGGATCAGTAATACAAATGGGAAGATTACCTTCCTCTTGTGGAATTTGCCTATTATAATTCCTATCATTTTGTGATTAAGATGGCTCCACTTGAAGCATTATATAGAAGAAATTGTTGAACCCCTATAATCTGGGATAAGCTAGAAGATAGGGTTAGCCTTGGTCCAGAAATGCTGTCAGAAATGGAAGAGCAAGTACATCTGATTAAAAGAAGGCTAGTAGAAGCCAATGATAGGCAGAAAAGTTATGCGGATGCTAAATGCATCGCAAGGAATTTCTTAGTGGGAGAAAAATTCCTTCTAAGGGTCAAACCCCAAATGATGCAGGAGCATCCCTAGTTCAAGAGTAATCTTGCATCAACCAAAAACATTTGCATTTTAGTTTGTTGCATTTCTAGTTTAGTTCAGGTAATTCAGTCAGAAGTAATTTCAGCTTGTGGTCTGGTTTTGGCAATTCACATCTTGCAAATCTAGACGTAGCATCTACATTCATTCATCTACATCATATCAAAAATTCAGATCATTTGGATCAATTACCGAAAAGTTATTGCTATTAGAAGTTGACTGTTTTATTAGAGCAGAGCATTCTAACAGTTCCTAATAATCAGCTGAAGGAGAAGGCTTGCAGATCATTCCTTGACTTACAGATCTCAATGACACATCATTTAATGTAATGTGGTTCATGGCCAACCTTCTTGAAGGGTCCACATGTTGTTCCATTCATTTGAGGAAGTGTTCTATGTATTTAGGTCTGACCTATCTATGAACACGTTACAACTCTTCATTGGAGTTTGTGACCTTCATTAGTTGACGCAGAGAAATCTATTGGTCTAGAAATGATATATATTGATGTAATAGATCCTTAGTAAAGTAGTTATCAAGTTCATGATATAGTGATAGCTGATAGTTTAGATTTTGTGCAAAGGGAACTTCAAAGCTTTATCTTGCGCATGTATGTAATCAGGCTTGTGAGCCCTAATTCTAAGCCCGCATGTTGCCAGCTGATCTCTATTTGAATTCTTTGATATACCAAATGACTGAATCTGCATTTGTTCCATTGCTTTGAGTTGTTTCCACTGTGTTTACTCTTGATGTACGTGGTCGGGATTGTTCTTTCTCTAAACCCTCCTACTGTGATTGTACCAAGTGGTATCAGAGTGAAAGTTTCACTTCTTTGGAGTGAATTGGTGAAGGGGATTCCATAAGATCTTGTTGTAAGCAGATCACTGATCCAAGGTAGGTTACTTGTGTGCAACTGATCGCCAATTGAGAGGTAGTTGTCACTTGTATCTCGATCGCCAAACTTGAGGCAATTTGCACTTGATCCTAGGAAGATGTTGCCATGAAGAGTTCCTCCTATTGGTACAATGGCTAATAGAATGGATGAGATGATGGAATTGATGAGAACAATGCTAATTCATTTGGATGTTGTTGAAGAAGATAGGTAAAGAGGATTGACACCAAGATCTAATGTTGAAAGTGATGATGAGGAAGAATTTCAATCTATTGAATACACTGGCAAAACCCTAGAAGGTAATGAAGAAGAAGAATTAGATCAGATAAAAATGTTGCGAGCTATTTCAAAAATTGGAAAGAGACCTAGAGTTGATGTACTGAACTATACTGGTAATTTTATTCCTGAAGAATTGATTGACTGGATAAATAGCATGGAAGAATACTTTTAATATGGAGAAATTAAAGATCTGGAGAAAGTGAAATTTGTAAAGACAAAGTTGAAAGGACATGTTGCTATATGGTGGAAAGAAGTTCAGTTTGAAAGAAATGGAAGAGGAAAAGACAAGATTACAAAGTGGGGCTCGATGGTGACAAAGTTGAAGAATCTATTTATACCTACTGACTATGAGTTGGAGCTGTTGAAAAGATTACAAAACATGAGACAAAAGGAGAAATCTGTGAAGGAGTACACTAAATAATTTCATAAGATGATCATAAGGACAAGACATAGTGAAGCAAGAAAGAAGAAAGTGGCAAGATACATCAATGGAATGAGATTGAACATTCAAGAAGAACTAAGTTTCGTAAGGATGACATCTTTGGAAGAAGCATATCAGTTTGCCCTGAAAGTTGAAGAGAAGTTGAATAAGAGACAGAGAGGCATAGGAGGTAAATTTTAGAGAGGTAAAATATTTTCTGGATATGATAGATCATTTATAGAGAAAAACAAATTTTACAGCCCAGTTAAGAAGGAGGATAGAGATAACAATGCATATCAGAGAGATGACAGAAATTTTTACTGGAGAGGAAACCCTAGTGCATACCGAAATGAAGGATACAGTAGATAAGGAAGAGTATTTGATAAGAAGACATTCAGAGGTACTTGTTTCAAGTATAGACATGAAGGACATAGAGCATTTGAATGGAATCAAGGTAGTACAAGTAAGAGGACATAAAATAGTGGAAGAGCAGCCTATGTTGAAGAACCTATTGAATGACCCATTTCTGTTGGTAAACCAAAGAAAGGAAAATCATTGGTGATGAGGGGAGCAGTATTTCAAATAGAGGCAAATGAGGAACCATCATAGAGGAAAAGTTTGTTCAAAACTAGATGCAAATCCAGACGTACGTGTTGTATAGTTGTAATTGATAGTGGTAGTTCAAATAACCTAGTTTCAAAAGAGATGGTGACTAAGTTGAAGTTGGAAAGATTGAAACACCCTAAGCTCTATCAGATAGCATGGATTTAGAATGATCATAAGGTACTAGTGAGTGAACAATGTTTGGTGAAATTTCATAGTAGATCTTATCATGGTGAAGTCTTGTGTGATATTATGCCTATGGATGTTTGTCATATCTTGTTGGGTACACCTTGGCAATATGATAGAAAAGCTATACATGATGGGAGAAAGAACACATATACTATAACAACAAATGGGAAAAGAATTACTTTGATTCCTTTGGAAGATGATCCTAAAGATGTGGTATGTGGAAATGCTAGAATCTGTTTGGTAGATGGAAGGAAATTTTTGGATGGTTTGAAACAGGAAAGTATGTGTTATGCCTTGATTCCTAAAAATCCTAAAATATTGAAGAGAGAGACTGAACTAGAGGAGATAAGAGAGTTGCTAACAGAGTATGAAGACATCATATCAGATAATGTGCCTGATGGATTACCACCTATAAGGAGTATCAGTCATCACATGGATCTTATACTGGGAGAAAGTTTGCCTAACAAAGCAGCACACCGGATGACACTGGCAGAGAATGAAGAATTGAATAGACAAATACAAGAGTTGTTGAGGAAAGGTTTGATCAAAGAAAGTTTGAGTCCTTGTGCAGTACCTGCAGTGTTAGCACCGAAGAAAGATGGAGAATGGAGAATGTGTAATAATTCCAGAGTAATAAACAAGATCATAGTTAAGTATAGATTTCCTTTACCTAGGATGGATCATATCATGGATTGTTTGAGTGGAGCAAGATATTTCACAAAAATAGACTTGAAGAGTGGATACCATCAAATTAGAATTAGAGAAGGTGATGAATGGAAGATTTCTTTTAAGACAAATGAAGGATTGTATGAGTGGTTAGTGATGCCTTTTGGATTGACAAATGCACCCAGTACTTTCATGAGATTGATGAATGAATTCTTGAAGAAATTCTTGGGTAAGTTTGTGATTGTGTACCTGGATGATATTCTAATTTTTAGTAAAACAAAACAACATTTGTGGCATATTAGACAAGTTTTGCAGAAACTGAGAGAGGAGAAATTGCTGATAAACATTAAGAAGTGTAGTTTCATGAAGGAAGAGTTGGTATATTTGGGATTTGTGATTTCTACAGAAGGATTGAAGATGGACCCTGAGAAAGTGAAATCAATTATTGAATGGCCTACACCGGAGAGCATTGGAGAGGTTAGATCATTTCATGGATTGGCTAGTTTCTACTAGAAGTTTATCAAAAAATTTAGTTTAGTTTGTAACCCTATGAAAGAGACAATGAGAGGTGACAGAAAGGATTTCAAATGGACATCTGGAGCAAATAAAAGTTTTGATTTGTTGAAACAGAAAGTGACGGAGCAACCATTTTTCGCATTACCAGATTTCAATAAGGTATTTCAAGTTGATTGTGATGCTAGTGGACATGCAATAGGAGTAGTGTTAAGTCAAGAAGGTAGACCTATAGTTTATTTCAGTGAGAATTTGAATGATGTAAGGATAAGATATCCAGTTTATGATCAAGAGTTTTATTCCATAATTCAAGCCTTGAAGAAGTGGAGACATTATTTGTTGCCTAAGGAGTTTGTGTTGTATACAGATCATCAAGCTTTGCAGTATTTGAACAGACAAGGTAAGTTGAATTAGAGACATATGAGATGGGTAGAGTTCATACAAAGTTGTATTTTTGTGTTGAAGCATAGGAGTGGTAAATCAAACCAAGTTATCGATGCCTTGAGTAGAAGAAGAGACTTGTTGACAGAGATGAGAGTTGAAGTGTTGGCTTTTGATGAATTGAAGAACATGTATGAGGGAGACATTGATTTTGTAGAACCTTGGAGAACATGCAAGGAACCTGTTGTGACATATAGAAGTAAGTGGTTGGACTATTTCATTCAAGAAGGTATGTTGTTCAAAGGAAGTTAGTTGTGCATACCTAGAAGTTTAATGAGAGATAATCTAATGAAAGAGAAGCATAGTGGTGGATTGGCATGACATTTTGGCATTGACAAGATAGTGGCTTTGGTGAGTGAAATTTACTTTTGGCCTCAGATACATAAGGATGTTTAGAGATTTTTGCAAAGTTGTAGAGTTTGTCAAGTTGCAAAAGGGAGTAGTCAAAACACTGGATTGTATAAACCTTTGACAGTTCTGGAGAGACCTTGGGAAGACATAAGCATGGATTTTGTAATGGGATTGCCTAAGAAACAGAGAGGAAATGATTCAATATTTGTAGTGGTTGACAAATTTTCAAAGATGACTCATTTCATACCTTGTAAGAAGACAACTGATGCAGTGTATGTAGCTGATCTATTTTTCAAGGAGATTGTGAGATTGCATGGATTACCTAAGAGTATAGTTTCAGACAGAGCTACAAAGTTTGTTGGATACTTCTAGATTACACTTTGGAAAAAGATGAAGATAGATTTGAAGTTCAGTTCTACTTTTCATCCACAGACAGATGGACAGACAGAGGTAGTGAATAGGAGTTTGGGAAACTTGTTGGGATGTTTGGTTGGAGACAAAGTCAGAAGTTGGGATTTGATTCTTTCACAAGAAGAGTTTGCATACAATAATTTAGTAAATAGGAGTACTGGAAGAACACATTTTGAGATTGTTAGCGGAGTGAATCCTAGAGGAGTTAGAGAATTGAGAGATATCAATATAGAAGAAAAGAGGAGTGCAGAAGAAGAAGAATTTGCAGACCATAGGAAGACATCACATAATCAAGTGAAGAAACATTTGGAGGATATGAACAGTAAGTACAAAGAGAAGGCTGATGAGAAGAGAAGACAAAAGGAATTTGAAGTTGGAGATGAAGTAATGGTGTACTTGAGAAAACAAAAATTTCTAGTTGGGACATATAACAAGTTAAAGATGAAGAAGTTTGGACCTTGTAAGATAATCAAGAAATTTGATTCAGGAAATGCATATGAAGTGGAGTTACTGGAGACATTGGGTATTTCACCTATTTTCAACATTGTAGATCTTTATCAGTATTATGAAGCAAAGATTAGTGACAACATGGAAGAAGACTTGAAGAAGTAGTTACCACAACAAGCATCGAAGCAAATAGAACACATTTTGGATAGCAGAGTTGGATACAACACTAGAGGAAGACAATACAAAGAATATCTTGTGAAGTGGAAAGGCAGACCGGAAGAAGATTCATCATGGATTTCTCAGGCTAAGGTGGATCATCTTGGTTCTCCCCTAGCCCTAGCAAAGTGAGGGACTCACTTTTTCAATAACCCTAGATCTCTGATGTAGGAGCATCCCTGGTTCAAGAGTAATCTTGCATCAACAAAAAACATTTGCATTTTAGTTTGTTTGCATTTTATTTCTTTCATTTTCCAGTTTAGTTCGGGCAATTCAGTTAGAAGCAATTTTATCTTGTGGTTCAGTTTTGGAAATTCACATCTTATAGATCTGGATGTAGCATCTACATCATATCAAGAATTTAGAGCATTTGGATTAGTTACTGGAAAGTTATCGCTATTAGAAGTTGACTATTTTCTCAGAGCAGAGCATTCTAACAGTTCTTGATAATCAGCTGAAGGAGAAGGCTTGCAGATCATTCCTTTATTCAATGTCCTGTGGTTCATGGCCAACCTTCCCCAAGGGTCCACATGTTCTATTCATTTGAGGAAGTGTTTTATGCATTTAGGTCTGACCTATCTGTGAACATGTTACAACTATTCATTGGAGTTTGTGACCTTCCTTAGCTGATGTGAATGAATCTATTGGTCCAGAAATGATATATATTGATGTAATAGATCCTTAGGAAAGTAGTTATCAATTTCATGATATAGTGATAGTTGATAGTTTAGATTTTGTGCGAAGGGAGCTTCAAATCTTTATCTTGCACATGTATGTAATTAGGCCTATGAGCCCTAATTCTAAGCCCGCATGTTGCCCGCCGATCTCTACTTGAATTCTTTGATATACTGAATGACTGAAACTGCATTTGTTCCATTGCTTTGAGTTGTTTGCATTGTGTTTACTCTTGCTGCACGGTCTGTATTGTTCATTATGTGAATGCTCCTACCGTGACTGCACAACCAAAAGAGCTCCATTAAATTTGGAAAGATGTCCAAATTAGCTCCTAGATATGTGGGTCCTTTCTAAGTTCTCGAAGAGGTCAACCCAATCGCATACAGGATTTCTCTACCATCAGCTCTTACCATGATACATAATGTTTTCCATGTTTCCTACCTAAAAAGTTTTGTTCCAGGAGATAATCATATCCCTATTCTTGATTGTAATACTATATAGGTGAAGGACCCAGGGGTGGTAGTGATCGTGCCCATCAAGGTGCTTGAAATACATAAGCTATGCTTATGTAATAAAGAGATAAGTCAATGCAAGGTCTAGTGGGACCAATATGTAGAAGAAAATTCTACCTGGGAGAACTATGAGGATATTTATGCAAGATTTCCCCATCTCTTTTAAAACTTTTTACTATGTTGAGTAAACAATTTTTTTTTCTTTATGTTGGTTTGATTTTTGGAGACATTAAATCATCGGGGATGATAATTCTTATGGGGGGAGATATGTTACATCCCCAACTTGTGATTAGACTAAATCTCACTTTTATGTGGTAAATAGAATAATTAATTATGCTTGATGTGGTTAACAAGATGATTAATTTTAGATTAATGATTTGATGTTTGTGGAAAATATCAAGTAGAATCATTGATTACATGGATATCGATTGATGGTTATATTAGACACGAGATTATATGTTGTAAAGATTATTTTATCATAGTGATTTATGAATTAAATCATGATACACTAATCATGTTTATATGGTTGTAATTGTAACCAATAAAAGAAATCTTCCTTCGAGAATGAAAGGATAGTATCACCCAGGGAGAAGGAAATAGATGTTTGAAAAAGATCAGAATGCAATCTAAGTATTGAAATTGATTAATCATGAACCAAGTATGTTGGGGTGAGTATGAGTCTTTTTATCCTTGCAATTCGATTTCCATTCGACTATAGTCAGTAAAGTTGAATTAAGGTTTCTCAATGTTATTACATCAATTGACTAAAAAATGTTCTTAGAACATTCTCGTAGTTGATAGTAACCTTGTGTGGTGTCAATATTTCCTATGTTTACATATCTATTTTTGTATTAGACCTTTTGTTTGTCATTTAAATATATTATCTATAGTCTTATATAGTGAAGCGGGGGAGTGAGACTCAATCCCCATATTCACATGTTAATGTTACCACCTTAACGATGGTAACATAACTTGATGATATCTTAGATTATTCTAATGCTCACATGGTATCATTTAAATGTAAATTATAATGTGTGAGACATATTATTTCTTTTTGGTTGAGCACTTTATTGTATAAGTTTATATAGTTTGTTATGAACCGCACCACCACTATCCACGATGAGTGGAGAGAGTGGTAATGGTGGTAGAGCTTATCACAAGCTCAAGCATCTCTTTTGACTCCTAAATGGGAGGTAATATGGTAATCTTGGAGTCTTTAACCCATGGGTGGTAAGATATTCCCACCAAGAAAAAACCTATAGCCACTTGGAAGGTGGTGGATTGTGTGGGTATTGGAAAGGAACAACATGCAAAGAGTTTAGTTCTCCACAGAGAGAAGGAGATTGGGGTTGTTATTGTTTTTTTTTGTTTTTTGTTGTCTTGGAAGTCAATAGAGAGAAGGCTACAGAGGAGCACAATGTTGGTTGTGAGCTCATGAGAGGAGCTGGCAGTGTCCTCAAAAGATATACACCCAGTTGAACATAGTCGGCTACGAAACCAACTCAGGTAAGGCTATTTAATATAGTCATGTTTAACTATAGAATGCAAATGTGCATTCGTAAGGCCACGAGTGGTAGCTACACCATGGTTAAATGTTGTCCATATTATCTTTATGAATATTTCTATATGTTTGATATTTGTGCTATGACCCTCATGGCCAAATGAATAATAAATAATATAATCTTTCTATATGAAAGAACTTCATGTCTTGTTATTATTACTCAAGCCATAAGGCTGAATGGATTGGAGCACTACTATAGTAGTCTCATGCTCTCAAAGGTGATATGGCCAAGAGAAAATGACATTACTTGTCATCATTGAAAGATTTGATAACTCCTTTGAGTAGGTCGAGAGACATACTCATTACTGTTAATGTCTCTTGAGCAGGCTGAGTGCCATGCTCACTATATAATAATAATACATTCGATTTGGCCGCAGATAATGCAAAGAAAACTCAAGATTCTATTGTTTAGGCCAATGGCCATGCAAAATGAGTGAAAGATTATTCATGAAAACTTAGCCTTAGTTGTGTCTAAGCCATTGAGGCATTTAAGACATTTAAGAGGAAAAGAAACACTTGTCTTTATGAAAGATAACATCTTTCTTTCAGGAGTAAACTATTTATATTTATTGGAAGAGTAACATGACTCTTTAATACCATGGGGTAAAACTAGTTAAATGATGACAACATTTGCTTAGGCTACAATAAGCATATGCCAAATCTTTCATGTTATGGGAAAACCCTCAACCACTATTTTTTTCTTATAGAAGAGAATTTGAAAATGAGTATGATGAGTAATTTGTTGAAAATGTATCATGCATGTGTCTCTTTATGGTATGTCAATGCTTCGTGGATGAAGCTATGGGTTTCAAAACCCATTTGAACTCATTTGACCAATGGTCTATCTAACTTTGATGACTTATTACCTATATTGGCAAGTCATATAGTCGATATAAAATCGATGAAAATCTTGAACACAAGATAGCCATAAAAACTTAGACTAAGGATGGTCCTTTCAAACTAGAAACCATGAACTTGCAACCAAAAACAAAGAAGGCACGGGAAAAGGGTGACGTGGAGTCACAAATTCCCTATTGCTTAACACCATAAGATTAATAATGATACACTCCTGGAATTAGAGTCAAAAGTCCAAGATAGATGGGCTGGGGGTGAATTCAATCCATCTTTTCGTCTATGACCTATAAAGGTCAAAATTGAACAATGTAGGATGAGACAACTTCTAAGTCGAGTTGAGGTGTGTGAGTATTTGACTACGTTCATTGTGAAATGTTTATGTATGTAAAAATATGGCCAAAGTAATATATATATCTATGCATGCATTAGTCAGTTCATCGTGCTCCAGAGGGAATAATGCTTCTAGTAGTGTCATACATAGTTAGAGTAGATCTATAGTTGTATGACCATGAAGTATTATGAAGGACACAACACCAAATACTCATATGGCAAACTAATAGGTTCCTTATATCTATTCCCTTCATGAAGGGTGGGGCCGCCTCCAGGTAGGAAGTTGTGGGGGGGACCGCCAGTCTGTGGTTGGAGAAAAAGCACTTGGATGATGCTCTCCTTTCCAAGCAAAAGACTAGCCAAGACTTATGAAGAAAGATTTCAAAGTTCTAGATACAATACATTCTCTTACATGAATTGATAGTCAACATTATGTGTAATTTATCATTGATGTTATGAGAAAAATATTGTAAATGTATAGTGAATGTAAATCTCCAATTTGATATCTTTGGAATTGTTGTAAATTTCAATTTTGAAATGCTAGAAAAGATATGCATATCAATTTTGATTATTGGTATTGTTTAATACTTGTTTAACTCTGATTATGCTAATCATGACTTTAGTCTTAAGGGTAATTAAGTTGGTTAATTTTGGGTAAACAAAAGATGGCTTGTTACATATAGGCTTGAGGCATTTGTGACTTGGTGGGAGGTGTCTATATTATCACTAAGTCATCTATGTTTCAACTTCAGAGGCATTTATGAGATTCATGTTTGTTACAACACTAACTCTATTTCTTGTGCAACTTTTAGGCCTTTAGAGTCTCTTAGCATCGTACTTTTTAATAGTTGGGCATTTTACAAAGTCATCAATCATCTTATTGCATATTTGGCTAGGGTTTTGTAGGTTTTTATCTTGCAAACTTTGACTTCATTTGGCTTGCATACTAACTGCATGTTGCAGGGTACATTACTAGGCATCACTAGGTTTGACCTAACCTTTGTTTGCAAGGTTTTAGTTGAGTGTTTAGACTTAACCTTGTGTTTTGTAGCATAGGTATCTGAACCTTGGTGTGAGACATTTGCACCATCTCTGACACATTTGTGCTACTTACCAAGGTGTATTTTCTTTCCCAATACCTTCAAACCCCTAACATCATTCCTTGTAGGTTCCCACCTTTGTTAGCTTCACTTGTTGTGAATTTTAGACCTAACACTCAGTTTAGTACACCTTCAAACCCTTTAAATCTTAGCTAGAACCCTTTTGACCATAGGCCTTTTTCTTTGAATATTGGCTACAATCCTTGTGTTTGCTTCACCATTGATATTTAATCCCTAACTAGATAAAACTAGTTGAAGGAAATTTCATTTGATGACCCATTTTGCTAACACATTTGTAGGTGTTTTATTGCATGCTAGTTTTTGTTTACTAACTCTATTTTGTAGGATCAAGGCATATGCACCTTGTTTTGAGGCATTTGTGCTATCATTGAGGCATATGTGCTGACTATATAGGCTTCTGTGTCTTTTTACCTAGTTTCGCTTAGCCTAGTGTTTTTACTTTGAGTGCAACGTCTTTGTTCTATGTTTTGGCATCTATGCTACATAAAAGTTTTTCTAGCATCATACTAACTATTTTTTGTTGATCCTTGTTTGACCTATTGGCTTGGCAATCTTTTGATTCATCTTTGGTTATTTGCAGGACCAATTATCAAAGCCCTAGACATTTTGAGACTGCTAACAATCTTTGTGGTTGTAGCCCCATTTTTTGAAGATCAACAACTTGAAATCTAATTACACGTCTTTTTCTAATAAGCAAATTAATATTCTGTGTGTGTTTTATTTCATTTCATATTTGTGTCTAGTCTTCGTAGCTAAGGGTGTGTATGCTCTCCTCTCACATCACAAGGAAAGCTTGAGGATCAAAAGCACTCTTCTCCACTTGCATTTCCCAATTTAAGGGGGCCTTGTGTATGCTATCTCCTTATGCCTTACGGAAATATTGAAGATAATAAACAAGTCCCACTTTCTTTATTTCATTTTAGTGTCCCTAGAGCCTCTTGGATTTCAACACCAAGTGGAGATCCAAACCCACATGTTTTGACAAGGTATAGAAATTTGGGAGAGAATCAAAAGACTCTCCCATCAAGGTACATTTATCATTAGGCTAAGCTTGCAAAAAATATTACATCTTACAAAGCGATGGATGAGAGTGGGTTACCCTCTCAAGCCAACCCATTAGACATACACCTCATTTCATAGACTTCAGCCTCACATACCTTCAGGTATGTAAGTATGAAAATATGTACAAGCCTACATGATGGCCCAAGGATGAGCTATAGCCTTAATCACGTACATGTAAACATGAATATATACATGCATCTCAATAGGTTTCCTCTTGGTGATGTGTCTTTGTTTATTTTTCATCGTGGTTGTATTTTTCTAACATCTAGACTAACCTTCTATAGTCCTACACACCTTCTAGCTTACCTTTTGACCAAAGTTTGACACATCTTTCTTGTCACTTTCTAGCCCCGATAACCTCATCAATCCACTTCACAAGAAGGGAAATTCATGTTCCCTAGAGGTATTTGCATCATTTCATCTCTTTAGAATCATCTAATTAACCTCCCCATCCCATTTGTGACTTCAATTTTCATGTCACCTCTTTCCTTTCTGGGTGGCTTAGCCTGGTGAAAGGGACAATCCACCTTGTAGAGACCATATGGCTTGTTTTAGGGTTCAAAAACCATTCTTACACCTCCTAGATCATTCTTCATCCCAAAAACCACTTGTACAAAACCTCCTCTATGGGTCTCCCCCTATGAATTCAGGATCTCCTTGGGTGACCCAGTAACATAAGTAGGATCTCTAAGGGTGACTTTCCCTAGTGAAAGGGGTGACCCACTTCTCGAAAGGGGTGACCCTGTCATCTTATTTCATGTGTGTGTTTCTTCCAATTTTGGCCCAAATTTGCTCTAAATTGAACCATGATTATGTTTCTTCTTCTCTAACTGATCACCAACTCCTAACTGATTCAACACTCTTAATCAACCCAATCTCATCTCCAAATCAATCTTAGTTATCTTGCAATCTATCAAGTGTTAACTTCATTTCTTCTCCTATGATCTCCTCTGCAACTAGTGTTCACTCTCAAATAGAGTCAAATCACTCCCTAACCTATTTATGTTAACTCCCCAATCACCACTACCTTTGGTGTTGATTTTATACATATAAATACCCCTCCTCTATGCATTTAGGTAAGCAAATTTAGTATTGTTGCACTTTCTTTTTCTTTTCTTTACTAATTGTCTTCATAGTATTTTTATGCTCGTGTAGGACCCTGTGAGCCTTTTGATTTTGCATTAGCTTCCATAGCTCCAATCCATAGTGCTTCTTAGGCAATCTCATGTCCAATTATTTTCAAAGCTTCCATTTATAGCTTGAAGCCATAGTACTTCTTAAGTATTCCCATGGCCAATTTTTTCTAAAGCTTCAAAGCTTCTATTTGATTTCATTTTCTCCCATTTTTGTTTCTATTGCCAAGAGGAGGACCCCATTGCTACAAAGGAAGAGAGAGTTTCCATAAGGACTTTTGAGGGATCAAGCTAGGCATTGACATCTTCTTCATACTAGGTTCTTTATGTTTTAAAATAGTAATTAGCTCACATTCTAGCTCTTGGAAAAGTGAATCATTACTTTGTTCTTTCCTTGATAGGTTGTTTATTCGCTTACATAGATTAGCATTGCAAATAATTTGATTAAATTTACTTTCATTTGCAATTTCAATTTTTTAGATTAGATTTAAAAATCACTCCATGAAAACTACAAACACATAGAATTAGCTTGCATATTGAAAATACCTATAGATTGCATACATATATCAATTCTTAGATAATTAGACAACATTTTAATTTGGGAAAAGAGGAAATAGAATTGTTTTGCATACATTTAGAGTGCATTCATAAGAAAATTACAAAAATATTTGGAAAAATTAGAGCAAAACAAGGAGAAACCCTTGATCTCATCATGAGGTAAACATCAATTCAAATACATTCAAACAACGTGAAACACAACACTTGCCCCTATTGCCAAGCATTCAATGTGCCCAGGAATTAGAGAAGAATATAATTTCTCAACAAAACATAGAACAAGCAAGGGAAGAACAAGAACATCAGTAGTGCATTAGAGATTAGCAACCCTTGATACAACAAATCTTACGAGACAAATAAAGGAGACAAGAATGTCTCTGACTCATCAATGTACAAAATAGACTTCATGCTAGGCTTAGGAGACTCAAGACTCATGACCCTTCAGGTCATACAGTTATTACAGTAACAACTAAAATCAAGCATCTCCATAGGAAAAATCGCCAAAACACACACATAGCACAAAACTCAACTACCATTTGTTATGTTATACTCCCTCTAGAAAGAGAGTAGAAGAAACCCCTAGTCCTACCTTTGCTTGAATATCTCTTTCCATATGAGTGGGAGTGACTAAAAGGCTACTCGTAGCAGGGGACATAATTCATGTGTCATGCTGGAGTGTGACTCACTCATAAATTATTTGGGTCACATTATAAATGATACATATTTTGGTGAACCTGACATGAAGAGAAAAACCTTATGGTTGATATTTTTGCATTACCATTTCTTCCACCCCCATTTTCCATCGCCATTTTCATTTTCAACGCTAGATTCACTAAACACATATTTTGGTGAACTTGATGTGAAAAAACAAAAACTTCTAATGGGTTCTTTTGTGTTTCCATGTAATTTTTCCATTCCACTTTCATATTTCATCTCCATCTTAATCTCATTCATTTTATGATGTTTCTTGCACCCCCAATCTAAGATAAAGTCACACAAATTCTAAGGGAATGACCCCTAAAATGAAATTGACACACCTTCAAATCCATTAACTTTGATCTCAAATCAGTTAGACTCCAAATACTCAAATTTAAAGGACATCCAACAAGAGCCCTAAAATTTCAACCAAATCAAAACATGTTGAGTGAGTGTTCAATCTAAGATCCATCAAAAAGATCAACCCATAACAAGCCATAGGAAAATGGTCACCCGCATGGACAATGAGGTGAGACATCAAGAGAAGAACTTACAAGAAGATCAGGGGGCACAAAAATTCCTCCATGTAGCACATCAAGATAAAATATCTATAGCATGTCAAGTGTCATCAAGAAGAACAAATAGGGCCACTCAAACCCAAAAGTAGAACAATCCATCACAAGGTGGAAAAATGCAAAGAACAAAGGAGGCCTCACTTACAGAACTTATAGCAACCTTGGTCCAATGGATCAAGACCCTTGAGGCTAAAAGTACTAAAAAACATTGCCAAGATAAAATTGAAGAAAGATCTAGGCACATGGAAATCCTTCCATTGAAAAGATCAAATCAAGCCAAGGGGAAACTCAAAATCCCCCTCATCTAAACTTCCATTCCCACAACACAAGATGTCCCATGTCAAATCCCTCCTTTTCTAAGAAATCCAAAGGAATGAGTTCACTTTTGGAAGTCCCATCTTGTTCGACATCCTCTTCATCATTGTACCATTAAGAGTAAGGCCTCTATAGAAGAGATGTGAGTATGCAGATCCTATAGTGACCCTCCCTTCACCACTCTCTTTCCACACCATGTTATCTTCATTACCAGATATAGGCCATTTATTTATCTTATTCTGAACATCACTGCACATCGTTGTCATCTCTTCCCCTTAAGCTTCGAGGGTTATCTACTTATGTTGACCAAGAGGCCCCATAATGTAACCCTCGACAATTAGCTTGATCCTTAGCTCAATAACATTTGTCAATGCTACATGAGTTGTCAGTCTGTAACTTTTGAAAGTGCTCTGTAACTTTCCCACTTGAACTAGGTTTGAACCTGCTTAGGTCATGGATTCCATCAGCCCACAAGGCCCCCTGCCCCCCCCCCCCCACTGGGCCCTCCAATGGAACCTAATGTAGAAAGGCTTGGAAAAATGCCTTGCTTGGGGAAGAGGGATGGAATAGTGAAGACTCTATTGCCCTTGTGTTGTTAGAGACAGAAAAGGGAATGAACCTACAAATCCAAGATCTAAAGGTGGAGAAAATAGTCTCATCCATGGAGCTCTCTCTAGTGGGTAAGTTTCACTCTCTAAGACCAAACATTGACATGGTTAGGAGGTGGGTCGATTTGAGGTGGCACCTAAATGGAAGTGTCGTTACTAGTGCTATGGTTGGTGGCCTTTTTTGTGAGGCCTACTTTTTCATTCCCTTATATTGGACTATTTATTCTACTGTTGGTGATACATTTAGACTTATGGGACTGTTGATCCTAATTTTTTGGACTATTAGACTTTATGTTGTATGTGGATTTGTTATGCTTAGCATGTTTACGATGTGTTTAGACCTGGATATTGATTCACTGACGTTGACATATGGTTTATATTATGCTGTTATTGGGATACTATTCATGTGATATTAGTTAGAAAATTGTTATGTGATTCAATCTTGGCAATGGATGTTTGAAATGCAGAATTTAGAATCTAATTGTAATGTGACTTCCTTGATGCTTATATGAACATGTGATGTTGTATGTGAGTGTATGTTTCAATTTTCTTTAGCTATTCTATACATCTGGAATTAACATTTCATTTGAGTGCGCAAGTATTTCTAACGAAGCCACAGAAATTCAAAGATCATCCCACACATGGTGTTGTTTTCCCTTGTGAAGTCAATCTAGTTCCACGAGGAACCAAGATCAAGTATGTGTATGATGAGTTTCTGTAATGTTGTTGCATGTTGTTGGTCGGGCTAAGTCTACCCCTCTTTTATTTTGAATTCTAATTGGTGTTGTAAGAATAGTGTCTTTTGAATTTCATTTTTTAGTTATAAATTTTTGAGACCCCTTTTCATGTGCTTTAACTCAACCCTTGGTGCTCAAAATGGGCTAAACTTGACCCTGGGTTGTACCCCTTGGGTCTAGGGACCTTTTTGGCTTGTGTAACCCTAGGTAAACTTCCATTTGGTCACTTTAACTTCACCCTAAAGTAAAGTGATGAAAATGGAAGCATGGGAGGGAGAGGATAAGTGGGTCAAACACTCGACCTCTTCCTTTCCTCTTCCCTAGGTTAGGGAAGTCTCCAAGACCCCTTAATTGTAGAGGACTTTACTCCAAGTCTCTTCCACAATTGGTGAGGGTACCTTGGGGTTGTGTGGGCCCTCTTGGGAGGAAAGGATTGGGGGCACATGTGGCACCCATTCCCTCTTAAGATCCACTTTTCTCTCCCACATGTTCTAGAGAGAACAATTGCAAGGGAGAGACTTGGTGGATGGGTGAATGACATGTGTCACCACCCATTCCAAGGGTCTTGCTTGTAGTTGGGAGAAGTGAGGAGGTGACATGTGTCACCTCCCCATTCCTCAAGGCTCATGAGAAGAGCCTATTATAATCCCACTTGGAGAGGGGTATGGGGTTGTTGAATTTTTGGCAAATTTTATTGATTTTAATTTACTTTGGGGAAAAAGTTGGAGGGAGTTTGGTGGCTTATTTTGGAGGAGTTGGAGGAGCTCTACTCAACCATCTACCAATCGGGCTTTTTAAGGTAGGTTTCAAGGCTAAGGCCTTCTCTTATCCATTTTATTTACTTGTGTGATGCTATGTGTGAGTTCTATTTTTGAGTTTTTACTTGTTATTGTGGGGAAAAATTGTATGGGTGTTGTGAGAGCCTCTCCCACTTGGGAGAAGATGCTCAACAATTGTGGGGTGGGGGAGGAGTGAACCTCCTCGAGGTCATTTTCTTGATTTTTTGGATTTGTAGCCTTGAGGGCAATATGTGAATATGTGCAATATGTGAAATGGCTTGAGAGCCAAATGGAAGCTTTCTGAAATTATGTTTAAAAGTGTTGTCTTGAGGCCTTGGGAGGTATTTGTATTAGGATGTTTTAGGAGTGGCACTCTTGAGTTGAGTGCTGTCCACTCCCCTACCCCATTGAACTCATCCTGAGTGAGTTCTTGTGTTGTGTTAGCCATGGGAGTAATTTTGTGTTTGGTTGTTGAATGCATTGTTGTGTTGTGGTTTGAGTTTCCTAGTGTGTGGATGACCTCCCTAGCTCAGGGGTGAGCCACTAGCGGGTCTATGGTAGGGAGGATAGAAAGTTGTTGTGGTTTCTTTCCCTTTTTTATGTTATTCAAGAATATTGGGAGCTTTGTGAAGTTGAAGAAAACACCATTGTTCTTGAAGTTGTTATCCTATTTCTTTTTAGCTCTTGAGAGAGCGCATGTGCCAAGTTAGAATTTTGTATCATTTGTTAGTTTTCAAAGAGGAGAACATTGTTCTCTCTCTCTCTTGTTGTAAAAAGTATATTTTTACTTGTGTGTATAATCTATTTACATTTGAAATGGAAATTTTAAATTTGCTAATTTTAATGCTTATCATTCAAAACAAAAAATAGAGTAATGAAGAAAAAAAACTTGGTTTTAATGCTATTTCATTTGTATGTTTATTTTTAAAATATCAAATAGGAAAGTTGTGGTTTCATTGTTGAGAGACAAACATGAAATTTGTATATTGTTCTTATGAAAAGGAAAATTTGTTGATGTTATGTATTAGAAGTATTTACTTAATTGCATTTGTTTATTTTCTTTAAAAAGAAAATAATAATAATACAATGAATATATTTTTAAAAGAAATGTTCATTTGCTTATATAAATTTGATATAACAAAAGGAAAAAAATATATCTTTGCTTATTTGTTAAAAAAAAGAAATCTGTGAGTTTTTTTGAAGGAATTATGTATGGAAAAAAAAAATATATATATATATATATATATATATATATATATTAATATATAAACTGATTTTA